>OU896716.1:15989326-18464633 GCA_918026855.4 Phaedon cochleariae | reverse complement strand
AATTCCTCACAATTCCTCGTAATGCCTCGCAATTCCTCTCGATTCCTCGGCAATTCCTCGTAATTCCACATGAGTGTACACCAAAATTCCTCGGCGAAATGCCCCTTGGGTTTACCTACCGAAATGTGGCCGCAAGTATTTTCAAATGAAATAATAAATTGTTGATTAGACGATCACATTTTTGGGTAAAACACAGCATTTTTTTTATTGTTGTTAATGTAAAGCATATTTAAAAAAATGAAGAAATGCCTTATGTTTTATTAAGGCGGTAATGTGCTCGACTTCAATGATGCATCATTTGAGAAGTGATTTTCAAAGATATCATTTCTGCGCAAAAAAATATATATACCATGACATTTTATTGACAGTGGAATTTGCTGACGTTTTCGGATATCATAGAGATTGTCTAAAAAAAGTATCTGCATAATTTGAATAAATTTCTTTTACATGAGTATCTGAGGTTTAATTTACTATGGATTGCGCCATTGGTTGAGAACACTAGCTTACGACGCGTGCGCAATGACTTTCGAGCGATGTTGCGTGCTAAACTCTTCTGGTATATATATATACCTTTTAACAAACAGCAACCCCTATTGGAGTTATTCCATCATGCATCTGTTTACACCTGGCTGCCAAGAGATTGCGGCCAAGTGGGCAACAGTAGAGTGCCTGTATGTATTTGAGAGTTTTGCTGTAATAACAGTACGGACACAATGACAAGCAGTGACAGAAGTAATAATCTTGAAAAAAATTCAATGACATGACCAATTTGGCTGGCACTAACAGTTCATGAACGTACATGACATTGAATTATTTGAAAATTCAGTTTTTCACAAATTGAGATGGCTAATTGTGTAGTTGAAAACTGCAAGAATAGAAGAGAATCATTTCATTTTTATTCCATTTCCCCCATGATGAACAATAGCTACAGAAATGGAAACAAAATATATATTGCCATTGTGGAAATTGAGTTCAGCTAGCAAAATTATCGAAGATTTAGAGGGAAAATATGCAAACATTCAAAATGTATTAATTGAGAATGATGAGGAATACAGAAAAAAAAGAAAATGATGAACAGTTGAAAAATACCTTGAAACAAAAAGAAGACTGCAAGTAACGAAAATTCACAGCTATTATAAGGAACTAATTTTAAATCTTGAACTATCTCATCAAAAATCTTTGTAAGACGGTGAGGAAACTGCGAATGCAAAAATGCAGGCAATTTTCTAATCAAATCGAAACCCAAATTGATAGTTTCGGTTTATATTTCAACCAAAATTAAAGTCAACTTCAGTATTCAAAAGCGCGAATCCATGAAATCGATGACAAATTAAAAGGTGTTCTGAGCAAAGTTGCTATTCATGAGCAACATATTTCTCATAAATCTTGAACTATAATCATTATACTTGTATTTGTCGAATTTTCTGATCGATCATGCACTATAAAGTGTCTTAGTATTTCATGAGAGGAAAAGTTTGTTAATTGGTTGAATTGTTCTTCCCATTCACTTACATTTCGCTCAAGGAAGTCCCAAAGCAATAACGGGATTTCTAACGGGGCATTGCAGACTCAAAGAACACCTAAGGAAGCTAGGCTTACAGGAGGACGGCACCTGCAGATTCTGTGAGGAAGAACCAGAAACACCCCATCACATACTGATGGAGTGTGACGCTGTACATCACAAAAGATTGAACATACTGGGAACACACCAGCTGACTGTGGAAGAAATACCACAGCTAGACCCCCTCAAAATCCTCAAATTCCTGAAGGAATTGAATCTCGAGGGGCTGCTATGAACAAGAAATCCATTTCGCTCAGCAGAACTGGCTACTAAATCCTGAATCTTCTATTGAAAAACTAATGCATCCTAACATTAAATAAAGTGACTCGAAATCCTATCAATAAATTGAGTTACAAACTATGACCCCTTTTGGCCAGTGAGATGAGACGCCACTTCTTTAGGAAAAGAAAGACAGAGAAAGATATATGGATGTACCCTTCACCGCGGCAGTAGAGGAAAGAAGATCCGAATTGCATGGAAAAGCATATCAATGTCTTTGTTCAACCAAACCTTCAAAGTCATTTTGAGAATTTGGGGTTATGCCTTCTGTCACTGCTTGTCATAGCGTCCGTTCTCTTATTACAGCAAGCAAAACTGTCAAATACATACAGGGACTCTGGGCAACAGCAACTATCACTTTTGAAATTCTTAGCGTACATAGCTGTGAGGTGAAATATATTTCATTTAAAAAACAAATGAATGAAATATTTTGCAGAAAATCGATTTTTATTATTTTAATTAAAATCAAAAATACTTGCGGCCACATTCAAATAGGCAACCCGGTAAAAATATATGCTCATTCATGAATATATGTTTGAATTTGGTTCTCATTGAATACTTGATGAACATAGTAATCTTGCATTTGGATCTGAGACTATTAGGGAAGTTGGTTTTTCGCCTATGGGCGCTCCACGGTTGTCAGATGTTTATGATGGTTGCCACAGTGCCATCAAATTTTTCAGTTTAAACTAGTTCAACTTGAAGGTTATATCGTAATTTATTCCCATTAGAGATAGTTTGAATAAATTCATGATCTTTTTGGAAAAGTCATTTGAAATAATTCACGGATTGAGTCACTTACTAAATTCATATAAATTAATTCCTGCCAACCCTGCCAGTTACAATGAGTTACTTTCAGCAAGTAAGGTTTTTAAAAGACGAAAAATCTTTCACAGAGTCTTTATCTACTTACTGCAAACCAAATATCATATGTTGTGGAAACCTATGGTGGAATAAAATCCGCATTTTCATTTTTGAGAATCTATTTTTTTTTTTTTTTTACATTAAGATTTTCAACCGCCTGTCAACACCTCTTGCTCTACAAACAATACCCTTTAAAATTTTCAAATTGTACAAGTGGTCAAGTTACACCTTGTTAGACAACCACAAGAACGAAAATAGTAAAAAATGTTCGTATAAACATTGGTCCAAAAATGGTCCCCTGGGTGTATAACCTTCTGAAGGAGAGCTCAAGATGATGGTTTTATGTGAATATTTTCAAAATCCTCTGAGATAAAATATAAAAAAATTGTATATGTACCTATCTTTTTATGCCCAATTTGAATACATTAGGGGCCAAGGCCACTTTTTCTCCCAGCTTTTTGTATGCAATTTTTGGCGATTTTACCAGGAAATACATGGATATCTCAACATTTTTACTTGAAACTGGTACTCTTGTTTAGTTTCGATAGCATTCACCATTTTCGGGATAAATCGATTCAAAAATTGTACTGCATAATGAAAATAGTGCCTTTTCCTTAAGAGGGTACCGAATTTTTCCAAAAATTTCAACATTACTTTTGATTGATCCTATTAAGAAAAAGCCAGACAACAATGCTGCGATTTCTGGCGTTCTACAGCTGCCTTAGAATCAATATTTTTCGAAAACTGTCTTGAGATAACCTCAATAAAGTATATATATTTGAAATCAGAATAGCTCTATCAAGAAGACCTTGCCAGAATACAAAACCATAAAGGTTCATAAATCATATTGTATTAATACTGACGGAACAGGATACTGTGACTGTGAAATAGAAATTGTACAGAACATGGAATATATGAAAGGTAGTACAAGTTTCATGAATTGAGAAACATTCTACCTTATTATGCATGTAAAATCGTTTCCTATTCTTGGGTAGAATCAATATAAAATTATGGTATCATTTTGTGGGTAAGTGCATGCAAAACTAATATGTTGAACCTTACCGTATCTTAAAATCACATCATTAAAATAATGAAGTTTAAAAATAAAACACCCTAGCAACCTAAGCAAACTTCTCAATATTCACCAACTACATTATTATCATTAGTTGAAGAATATAAAACAGTATGTTAATGTGAATAATACATATAGTTCCTTGGTGAATATTGCATGTGGTGTACCACAAGGGTCAGTCTTGGGGCCAATTATTTTTAATTTACATTAACTCAATATCTACTTTGAGATTGAGAGGAAAACTAAAATTATTTGCAAATTATACAACAATAATCTATACCTCGAAAGATTTTAACAATATCAATAATGATATTAAAAATGATTTGCTACAAATATTATCTTGGCTAACAACCAATAAGTTGACTCTTAATTATAATAAATCTACGTATATGTACATATCATAAAGAACAACTGACGTATTGAATAATACCCCAATATGCTTCGATAACAAATCCATTGAGTATTCAAATGTTAAAAAATGTAGCTCTTCATATTGATGAACAATTATTATCGTGGACTCAAGCAGGTATTTTATAGGTATTTTATATAAAATTCAAAATTTTATTTCCGTTAGGTACCTAAAGAGTATTTATTTCTGTCTTATTTATTCAAATTTACAATATATAATATCAATTTATGGAAGTACAAATATTTCACTCTTGAAACCACTCATGAAATTAAAAAATAAAACTGAAGTACATTTTCGAATTGCATTTTTTAGAACCAACTGTAAATCTATACAAACCTAAAGACTTGCTGAATCTAGTTTCATTATATAAATTAAAAATTTGTTATTTCATCCCTTGAATTTGAAAATATCAAATTTGGATTTTAATGAAGTTAATACGATTCACGCCCATGAAATAAGGCAATTAAGTTTATTGGTAAGAAATAATTATAAGTCAAATTTTGGTAAACAATCAATATTCCATAGTGGAATAACTCGATATAATTCCTTACCTAATGAGCTGAAAAATATAAAAGGAAGTTTCGAAATCAATTTGAAGAAATATCTGCTATTTTCTTTTGATTCCATCATTCACGATTTGATTATAATAATTGAAATGGATAACGTTTTAATTCTATGTTTTTTTTTTCATATAATTTTTTTATGAAAAACTAGTTTGTCGTCGACCTCTACTAAACATCATATTTTACGTTTTAATTTCCGAACGAAAGACCGAAGGCAAGTACTTTTTGTCCGCAAACAGTATATTCTAATTTGCATATTTTATAACCTACGGAACAATATTTTCACATTTATTTTTATGATTACCTATATTATTATCAATCTTTAGTCAATCACCTGCACTTATGAATTGCATGATATTTCGACACGCTCTGTTTAAATTAATTTCACAAAATAAGTAATAAATTCACATATAGGTACTAATGATATGTATAAACCAAAAAAGTACAATACTTTATCTGATTCAGATCAAATTCAATTTTTTATATATACCTCTGTTATTACAGTTTGTTTCTCACGTATAATTTCTTTATTTTTGTATTTTTTTGTTCATGTTTACTATTTGTTTCTCTTTTTTATATACTCAAATCTTATATTCACCTATGTAACTGTATTTTGTGATATTTGTGAGTATTTTTAAATTGTTTCTATTTTGTTGGAAATAGGTTTCTTCTCTGTTTACTAAAAGAACGTAATGTTGTGACGTTATAGGTTTATTTCATTATCCTTTCTATAGCATAAAATAGATCTGAATTTTTGACAAGATATTTACTGATGAAATAAAATCGAACTGGCAACTTTGGTCCGCGCTCATAGTGAGTTGCCAACAACTGTCATTTGATGAAATCCGATAGATTTCACCTGTGAACTGAACCGTGATGTGGATATTAGTGTTTGAGGTCGACAAAAAAATTGAATATGCACCTCGGCGAAAAACTGTCTATTGTCTCGCCTGATCGCTAGCCTTGGCTATTAATTTGCAGACTCGACTATAATACACAGTTTTTCGCCCTTGGTACATACATAACTATTATTGTGCAATTATTATTGTTCTGATTAATAACGTTATATGTATTATAAACAATAATATATATATATAATAATAATGTTTCCTGGGGTAATGAAGACAATCAATCAATCAAAATATTATAAGATTCATGTTTACCAATCAAGACTAGAAATTTAAAATAGGACAAATCATTGTATACTTGAAATGCAATAAATAAGAATTGAGGTTCAAGTTCCGTGAGATATATACTAGAATAATAAATTATCGAAGATTTTCATGCACTAGTCTAATTACTCAAACCAATATTGCAAAATAAAGTCAACATTCATTCAGAAATGTTTGCAGCAGACTTCACTCGGATTCCCAGGAAAGAGAGCCGCCAGATATTTCTTCTGTTCAAATTTGGAATGACCGAAATTATCTTCCGCCATTGCTCTATTAGACGCATTCTGTTTGACCTTGGGATGAATAAGGCTCTTGTTCTCGAATTAACACCGATTCTCTGCAGTTATTCACCATCTCGTACAAATCTGGTATTTTTACATTCTGCTGGTGAATAGTTGAATTCCACAACTATAATAGGTCTTTCGCACTGGTATCAGTCATTTCCAGACTGATGGAGAAAGCCTTCAACATTGAGCTATCAAACATCTGGAAAGCTCAGGAATCATGAGTGATCGACAATATGACTTTCGCTATCGGAGATCAACTGATGATTTACTTGCCTACGTTACGGATAAATGTCAAGCTTCATTGTGTCGTTGAATATATCGAAAGCATTCGACCGGATTTGGCACCAAAGGCCTGTTCACAAATCCCTATAATATGGGTAACCACCTCAGCTATGTCCTTCTATCGAGTTTTCTTTCAGACAGATTGCTCCTTGTGACTATCGTCTGACACCATACATGGCCATCAATTCCGGTGTCCCACAAGGAACCCCTTTCATCGCCAACATGGTTCCTAGTCCATATCAATGATATATTAGAAGTAACCTATTGCCCTATCCACAGTTTTGCTGATGACAGTACTCTCCATACTGCGTTCTTTACAGAACAGTTCATCCTAGAAAACTAGGAACTCACGACAAAGTTAAGTCAACGGTGTTAATGAAGATTTTGCTAAAATTTCATAAAAAATCTGAAATGAGTATGCCAGATATTTGATATAACAATGTCTGGTACCACTATTCCCACAAAGTCCACAATATCTATATTCGATAGTCATTAACACTTTCATGTTGTCTATCCGTCACAAAAGCTGCTCTCATTTCATGCAGTCTTTACACCTGAACAGCTTTGTTGGTGATGCCACTCCTCCTGTCTGCAACGGAAATTTTGGCTATTCCATCATAAGCATTAGCAGTCAGACAGACGAGACAAGCTCAGTGAGCATATCTTTTAAAGTCAATCTAGAGCTATTTCAAACAACTCTCTACCAAAACTCATGTATCTATACAGGGTGTTCCTCAAAGATATGCTGATATTTGAGGGGGTGATTCTTTGACTTATTTGAAGAAGACTACTCCATATGAACGTATGTCCTTAAAGTCTTTTGAGATACAGGGTGATGAAGTATTGGAAAATATTCAGTTTTTTTATAATAGCAGACAATATTGTATACATCTTCATTAAATTTGGTACACGTCTTTAATGCATCAAGGTGCGTTTTCTGATGTACAGGGTGATTCAAACTTCCCGTCCTTCGCTCATAGCAGGAAAAAAACTGCAAATGCAAATTCGGCAGAGGTGAAAAGCTGTGTGAAAGGTATATTTTTTCGTATTTAAACATGGCGGAAATGACGTCAGAAAAGTTATTTTTTCCACAAAGTCGCCATTTTTTTCTCATATTTTTTTCTCATATTTTTTTAAACATCTTTCATCACATTTTTTTTTTATCTTCATCAAGTTGATAGCTGTGGGACTCCAAAGTTGGCCTTCTTGAAATAAACATCAAATGACCCCGCCGTACTAAGAATCAAGTCTGTCAGAAAAAAATTTTTTTTATAAGCAATTTCATACATTTTGCATTTATTTGAAACCGATTGAAGCTAAAAACCGGCCGACTTGATTTTTTTTACGCCGGGGTCAGGTGAGATTTATTGAAAAATGATAACTTTAGAGTCCTATAGCTACCAACCAAATGAAGATAGAAAAAATTCCTGGATGAAAGTCGTTTAAAAAAATCTGTTCTTTCAGAACATGAGAAAAAAAATGTGACTGAGAAAATAATTTTAAAATAATTCTTGACCCCGCCGTAATAATAATCGAGCCGGCCGGTTTTTAGCTTCAATCGGTTTCAAATGAATGCAAAATGTATCAAATTTATCAAAACAATTTGATTTTTATTATTACGGCGGCGTCATTTGAGGTTTATTTGAAAATGCCAACTACAACAAACAAGTTTTGGGATGAAAGATGTTGAAAATGATATGTTCTTTCAGAATATGAGAAGAAAATGGCGACTTTTTGGAAAAAATAACTTTTCTGACGTCATTTCCGGCATTTTGAAAAGAGTTGAAATATGTTTAAATACGAAAAAATATACCTTAGACATAGCTATTCAAATTCCCTCTGCCAAATTTGCATTTGCAGTTTTATTTTCATCATTTTCTCTACCAGTGGCACCGTTACGGGAATATTTTTCTTTATATTTTGCTTGAAAGTAACGACGGAAAATTTTCAAATTTCGTACAATGTTATGGAAGGCTATTCAATTATGTACAAAAAATACCCTCTTGTTGATACTGGATAGAACGCTTCGTTTTAGAGGGAAAAAAACAGACTCCAAATTCTGATTCCTGAGTACTCCATTCCACACCTCCATTATTGGATAACCACAGTATGTAACATTTTGAAATTTTCATACCGATTCAGTCACATAGCAGACTAAATTTTGCCATCACGAAAAAATACAGGGTGGACAAAAAAATTGCATATTTCCAATATTGACAACCTGTATCTCAAAAGTTAGGACGTTCACGAAATAAGTTCATTTGAAGTTTATTTGTTGAAATGTTTCGAATAATCGGCCCCTTGAATTTTTTTTATGTTCTGTATGTATAACGGCAAACCTTCGAAGAGTAGTTTATAATTCCAAAAATTAAAAATAATCCAAAACAACCTTTCCTCCCTAATGAGTCCTTTTCTTGCGATCCAAAAGGTATTGAAAAAAAATTATGTTGACGTATAAAATGTGATTTTTTGAATTCTCGTTTTCACATGGAGTACTGCGAGATATTTGTCAAATAATATCAATCAATAATGTTGCCTGACCACTTCATTTCACATATTTATTTGTTCATTTGTTACTCATTGATTGATTTATTTATTCATTGAAAAAAATTCACACTCATAGAAATTTAGGCCCAATTTATAGTTCACAAGAATGTTACTATATTTTTGTATGAAAAAATATTTATTTAACACTATGTTTACCACCAATGATTAGAAACATGGATCCAATTACTGATCTTATTATCCTGATTACAACTTTTAATGAGGAACTACATTGAAAATAGAACATACAGAAGGATAAAAACCTATTGCTATACCATGGTTTTCTTTTTAAGGCATCATGGTGGCAGTTGAAAAAATAACAGAAACCCTAAAAACACTTTCCAAACCCGTCACCACACCCGAAGAAATCTGCCAAGTAGCCACTATTTCTGCCAATGGAGATGTCTCTGTTGGTAACCTAATTTCAGATGCTATGAAGAGAGTCGGAAAGGAAGGGGTTATCACAGTTAAAGATGGGAAGACCTTGAATGACGAACTGGAAATCATTGAAGGAATGAAATTCGATCGTGGTTACATTTCTCCATATTTTGTCAACACCACGAAAGGTATGTTTTATTAATTCCTTGCATATACCGGGTGACCCGGGACCAATTTACCTAGTATCCGGTTTGACCGGGAGTGCAATCATTTTTTTTATTTCTAATACAAAGTATACATATATTTAAAAAATAAGGCTCAGTATGTAGTCTAAGATCCGAACCTAAATCGACCTTCACCGAGCTGATAATAGAACGAAATATATTTTATCATGAATTTAGTATATTAGAAAACATATTAAAAATGGGTTCGCTAAAAAAATCCTGGGCAGACTATTTTCAATTATTTTTCGAAAAATGATTTTTAATTAAATGTTGCATCATCAGGATAATAAAAATTTTTTGTCCTGACTGAAAGTATAAAACGTATAGAATGTGCAGCCGTTGGGTTGTCTACTATTTACCTGGGCGAACTACTGGGTTGTCAGGTAAACACAGGTATATCGATGCCAGTTACTTTCACTGGATTGGATAATTAAAAAAAAACATTATATCATCATAAGCGCTGTTTAATTGCGAACACGTTGATATAGGGTTGTCTGCGAAAATTCCGGTCCTATTAGGGGTTTGCGAATTTTAAAGATTTTAATTTCAACGCGCGTGGAAGTGTGTGACAGAGAGATCCGAGGTAAGTATACTGTGTAATAATAAAGGACCCAACATCGCAGTCGCTTGTGATAGGACCCTGAATAGTAGAAAGTGTGCGAAGTGTGCGAAGTCAAATCCTGAAAACTATGGTTGGCATTTTGATGATTTCTTAAAACCAACAGGTTTTATCGGAGATCAAACTCCTTTGAAAATCCAGGACCTTGTCGAAATGGAAGCAAATGAGGAAGAATCTAATGAATCAGACGAATTCGAGAGTCAAAATGATACTTCTGATGAATCAGATATTGAATAGAAAATATTTATTAGAATTTATTTTTCATTAATATTATTTTTGTATTTATACTGTTTTTTAATAAAATTTTTAATCATAATTGTTATTTCTTAATTTAAATTTTTGGCGGTCCACTTTGTTTCTTGTTTTGTAACTATATCTTTGTGTGTAATGTTTGATATTATTTCATAATAAAAGTCGTTATTACTTGATAACTTTATTAATACTTCTTCTGGTTATTACAAGCGTGCTTCCCTTCTCGTGTTGCCGTGAGGGAGTGTCGAGATGGCGGACGGAAGTCATCATTAAAGTAATACCATAACGACAACCGTCAACAATGTCATGTCATTTGTCACTTTTCATTATGGTATGTATACATGACGAAAGCCTAAAGGTAGATACACAAATACATAACGTTTAAATGCCTAAAGCCTTAAGGTAGATACACAAATACATAACAATTTCCAGAAAGAGCAAAAAAATTTCAAAGTAAGTAATTGATATTTTTCTTGTCTATTATAGATTATAGATATATTATTATGGTTATAACGCAATATATTGATATTATATTGTTTTTATATATTAGTATTATATTAAATATATTTAATTATTATGTAATTAATTAATTATTTTTTTTTGCTACTGAAATATCAGTTGCTCCAAAATAACACGCACTGTTTACTATATGAAGGGTAGGGTAGTAGAGGTACCTCTACCCTCCATAGTTTACACACCGAGCATGCGCACTTTCTACTATTCAGGGTCCCATCACAAGCGACTGCGATGTTGGGTCCTTTATTATTACACAGTATTCTTACCTCGGATCTCTCTGTCACACACTTCCACGCGCGTTGAAATTAAAATCTTTAAAATTCGCAATCCCCTAATAGGACCGGAATTTTCGTTGACAACCCTATATCAACGTGTTCGCAATTAAACAGCGCTTATGATATAAATTTTTTTTTAATAATCCAATCCAGTGAAAGTAACTGGCATCGATATACCTGTGTTTACCTGACAACCCAGTAGTTCGCCCAGGTAAATAGTAGACAACCCAACGGCTGCACATTCTATACGTTTTATACTTTCAGTCAGGACAAAATTTTTTTATTATCCTGATGTTGCAACATTTAATTAAAAATCATTTTTCGAAAAATAATTAAAAATAGTCTGCCCAGGATTTTTTTAGCGAACCCATTTTTAATATGTTTTCTAATATACTAAATTCAAGATAAAATATATTTCGTTCTATTATCAGCTCGGTGAAGGTCGATTTAGGTTCGGATCTTCTACTAATGAAATTATCTTTCCAACGATATATTACAATTATACTTTCAATCTATAATCTCATATAATCGAGATTTTATAACAAATTACTTATGTTCCCCTCGTAATATTTTGTAGGAAAATGATCAAATTGAATATTTTTTTGCGTCAGGTTTTGCAGTTTCAATAATAATTCTAAAACCATATAATAAATTCAATGAAGTTCGAAGGTTTTATACAATGTAGGTAGGTATAGTAGGTATAGGAGATTATCTCTTCATTAAAACTAAATAGGAAACAGAAAAAAATTTCCTGTCTTGTATAATAATAATAATAATATTATTTATTAAGTAGCTAAGCCAAATAATAAACGTCCTTTGAGTAACAAGTATATTGATTATGAACGCAGAGGAGCGAGTGTTTAATAAACGAGTGTCTAGAAGAGTTTATAAACGCGTTACATACTATACTTTTTCTACGAACTCATAATTTCTCTCTTCAACAAGATCCTATAATTCCGGAAAATAGATTAATAAATCGAAGGGAATGGGAATTGAGAACATGATACATAATACTATGCAACTGCATGTAACCAACCAAGTTTTCGATTTTTCAGATTTGTATTCATATTCTGATGTGCGTTTTAGGGAAGTAGATAACTTCGCATAATTTTTGCTCAAATAAATATTGTTTTACGTTTATTGTCATGCTTAGCATGCACTGTCTAGTCAGTAGGCTTAGTGGTGCCGGGCAGGAGCTTCCAAGCGTGCCCGTGAATTGAGTTCTGTGAAATAGAAGTAACACTTTCTGATACCGACTATTCTGAAATGCTATTTATACTTCCTGAAATTTATTATATCTGAATTAGAATTAGTGCTTTCTGAAATACCACTGTAAAAATGTTGGCTGACATAATATCTTTTCAAGGATTTCTAGATAATATTTTCATGAATGCTTTAAAAAATATTATCAAAGCATCAGATTGTTAGTATTTTTGGAACCTAGCTATATTATGATATTTGATGGGACATCAGTGAACTGTTTATCAAATGTACTCATAATAACTTGTCCTCTTACAGGAGCTAAGGTGGAATATCAAGATGCCCTTTTGCTTCTCAGTGAGAAGAAAATCTCATCTGTACAGAGCATCGTACCAGCGTTAGAATTAGCTAATGCTCAAAGGAAACCTCTGATTATCATTGCCGAAGATGTTGATGGTGAAGCCCTAACTACACTTGTAGTCAATAGGTTGGTAAATTTCAATGATATGTTCTCTACTATTACTAATATGTTTCAAGTCAATACTTGCTTTGCAAACAAAATATAATTTCGATTATTGGTACTAGATATCCATCTATTATGCACTGTTGGTGAAAAACATTCAACAAGTTTTCATTACACACATTTTCTAGTTATACACGATGGAACACTTTTTGATCAAATGAGAGACCCCATTATTGTACAAGGGTACACAGTTCTTGATACATTTATAATAATATTGACCCTAACATTCCATTTTACTTAGATAGATAGATTCATTCGAACTAAGTTAACATGAACAAAAAAATACATTGTGATCAAAAAGTACTATAGTCACTCAGATATAGTTTTTATTTTGAAATTTTATCATTTCTCATTGGGATTCCTTCTGCAATAGGAGCTAATAGAAATACTCTGAAGTTTCTAGAAGAAGGCAAGAAGATTGGATTCATGCTATCAAACGGGAGGACTCGTCTGACATGCTGACGAAATATGATCGTGTGCGTTGTAGACATTTTCACTCTATTAGCGTTATTAGCTTCTATTGCAGAAGTGGCAGGAGAAATTCTAATGAGAACTGACAATATTTCATAATGAGAACTGTGAGATCACTATTTACCTGAAAAATCATATTCATTCGTCTCTAGCTGCATTTTTTGTGCATTGTACAACAGCACAATATGATGGCCGTATGTGAAAATATTGTGGAAAAATATTTCAATCCTTTGATTCCTATGTGAACAAATAAAAAATTTGAGGTTGTGTTTCAATGTTTTACAGAAAAGTGAGAATGTGTTTCAATGATTTACCTCCAGGGTCGGTCATCATGCACGCGACCTTTAAGAATAGAGGTTATGATTCACCTGTAGTCTGTGTTTATTCCGAAGGCACAAAACAGCATTGATACATCCTTTAATAACGATTTTGATTGAAGTTTCATAAGCTACTAAACAATTGAAGATGTACAGATAAACAGCATCGTTCTATTCGAATGTTTCATTTTTGTTTGCCAGTCCAGCTGTGATATCTAGTTCCGAGAATGTTATACTGCAGTTTCTGAGGGAGCCATTGACTTGTTTTGCTCACTCAAAGATCCCAGCATTTAAAATGGCATACAATATTTTAGTTTGAAGGAATTACATAGTGTGTTGCAAGTGATAGAATTAGAATTATAAAATGTGATGAAATATACTTGATGAGATGAACCAAGTATGATAGATCTAGAGCCTTCAACATCTCATTTTACGCCCTCTGAAGAGTGATGACACGCTTGTCACCACTGACATTTCCGAATTGTCATCTCAGCTTTAAAACGTCAGCAGTTTAAGAACTCCCCTAAATCCCGCCTTCCACTACACGCTTTTAGTTCTCCGATTAGAAATCGTGGACAAAAGGATGGGGTCCGCTTGGGTGTAGTTGTATTGAAAAAACCCAGGGTCTCGAATCATTACTTGTTACCATTCGGCGTATGTCGCAAGATACTGTGATTGAAAAAATAATTTGAGTGCGTACTTTGAAGGGTGTAGAGTATGCGTGTATCATACATTATTATTCGGCTATGATTTTATATTATTGTAGTGTTAAGATCCAATTTTCGTTAACAATATTATTACTGTTTGGCCATAGTTTTTTATGATAATTTGTAGTATGTTAGATTTCATTATATCATTATGTAACCCCCGTATAAAATAACAATCAGTTATATGTAGCTGGTAAAGAAAAAATCAATTCGTTGTCATTGAAAATTTTCAATACGACGAAATGAACGACTAATGGAATTTACTAATCATTTCATTTGGGGTTACATAATTACAACTATCATACTATAAATTATCATGAACGGTAATAGTAAGAGAGCCGGCAGCATATTTCGACCAACATCTGATAACGAAATGTTATATGTTCCATAGGCATGTTTTTTATGAATGGCACCTGTGCCAATAGCTCCTGAGCAAATTGATTGAAAAATCGCACTTTCATGAGCGGTACTGTGCACTCGATCTCGCGATTTGATAATCAGAAGGCAGATCCATGGCATAGAGATTTATTTGCTGACATTATTTCAGACATACTTCCGTCATGTGATAACTAGTTGAAACAAAAAGCAAATGAAAGTGGATAATGTTCCCTGTGCGAATATCCAAACGTACCGCGATTCAAACTGATTCAAGTTTGTGACAGAACGTCAATATTTCCGAGAATATTTCACCTCTAAAGATAATATCCGATATACCAGTGTGAAACTACATGTGGATTTGTTTACTCGTAGTGCGAGCACCACATGTGTATTACACTGGTCCATCGGATATTATCCTGGAGAGAAGCGAAATTTTCTTGGAAATATTGACACCTTGCCACTGGCCAATAAATAACTGCGCTATGGTTTGAGGCGTCTTTTGTCAGTAAGCCTGTATACTAATAATAATAACTTGTTTTCGTTCACACCGTCATAATTAATACATGTTCATAACAAAAATTCCTCAGTTATAATAAATATCATGTTTGAGATCCATGATTCATGTTTTTGAAGTTAGAGATTTTGTTGATCACACCATGCATAACCGCAGTGTCCATTGGACACACAGTATGCTGATGTGTGCTAAAAAGTTTAATAATAGACCATTTTACGCAGAATGTGGCTCAAGTTAAAACTTATTCGGGATATCAAATTATATATTCTTTCATTGGCAACACTAACAAAATATCATGCACAAAATCTGAAAATGGAATGTCATTCTTACGGTGCACGTCAAATTGAAAAATTAAAACTGATATCTGGTTTTGATTAGGTACTTTCATCGAGATTAAAACCATTGATCGATTATAAATATCAGATTTCTACTAGAGGAAATATAAAGTTCTTGCTTATCTGTCCAAATTTGATCAAAAGTTCGAAATTTCAAATTTGAATTTGAACCGACATTTTCTTGACACGACAGCACTGAACACGAAAGAATTTGAACATTTTGTAAAATGACAGAATCGTAAATGTTGCCAACGAAGAAAAAACAAATAATGATATCCAATACATCAAAAGCAGTGCTCACAGAGTAAAATGGTATTTTGTGTCAATCTCAAAGACCTATTTAAACGCTCTTGGTACACCGTTATCTATTTCAGACTTCGCATTGGTTTACAAGTAGCTGCTGTGAAAGCGCCAGGTTTTGGAGACAACAGAAAATCCACTCTCCATGACATGGCTATTGCTACTGGAGGTATCGTATTTGGTGATGATGCCAATATTGTTAAGCTTGAAGATATCAAGCTATCGGACTTGGGACAGATTGGTGAAATAGCCATCACAAAAGATGATACTCTTCTACTGAAAGGAAAAGGCAAAAAAGAAGACATTGACAGGTAATTGTTTTTCAAGTTTATCTAATTGATTCCCACCCAATATTTTCAATTAATCCTGAAATGGGAGATTTCCTGTAAAAGTAAATACTTTATGTACAAACAATTTGGGTTACAGTAGAAGTACTGATGCACAATCGAAGTCAAATATTTATTAACAATTGGGTCTGGCCATTTATTCATCAGGACGTTGATGAACGTAATCAACTCACATTCAGATCTTCATAAAATTTTCTTGCAAAATCTGATGAACTTGCAAAGAATTATCTACGCTGCCGCAGATGAAATCTTGATTACCCATCATGTATCTCTGTTATATTTTGTGCTGGTTGACTGGCTTGTAAAAAACCTATTTATTTATTTATTCATTTATTTATTTATTTATTTATTTATTTATGTATTTATTTATTTATTTATTTATTTATTTATTTATTTATTTATTTATTTATTTATTTATTTATTTATTTATTTATTTATTTATTTATTTATTTATTTATTTATTTATTCATCCATTTATTGAATCAAGTAAAATCTACATTTAATTCAATTCCCAACCTGCATAAGATTCCATAGGCTAGGTTTTAGTGGTGATCCTACAAGGAAAACCTTCCTGTACACCCCATCACTGATACCATGCAACTATCACTTAAACGCCATAACCTCTAGACATGTTAGAGATTGAAAAACTACATCAAAAAAGTAATACCAGGCAGTCCTAGGATTCAATACTTGCTATAGATTCCAAAACTGCCCTAAGTCTACTAGATTGTAGAAAGTTTTTCGCGAATAATATGAATGCGGCTAACTTCTGTATCGTTAGGTAAGTAGTTAGGTTATGCACGTCAATTCCAGCTACATATGAATTAGACTATTTTTCGTTGAAAGAATATTAAAATAATGAAACGATTTCGGAATATCCTCTGCAGAAAACATCCTCATACTACCGATTTATTATGGATACCCAAAACTACCACTAACTTCAAACGCTATCCATAAGGTAGGAGTGATAATTAGTTTATGGAATATTTTTTCGGCGTAGAAATCAATAGGAATTATTGTTAGTCCCTTCAGATTATTTTGCTCCATGAGTATTTCACTTGTTAGTGAAACATGTAGTGCTTTTAAGAATTTTATGGACATCTTACCGTTTTTTCAAATCTATTCATACATACCGATGTTCTTAGTGTACCTACACAATGTCAGTGATACATACAGAGTGGGCCGTTGAAAACGAAACAGAGGCTCTGTAGGTCGCCAAAACCGGATTATAAAAAAAATCTGAAACACGTCAACTATATTTTCGAGGGGGACATCGTTCTAAAATATTTTCAGCCCTGCGGCGTTGCCGCTTCTAGAGAAAAGAAGCAACAACTTTGTTATTTCAAATGGAACACCATGTATTTTATTGTATTTTTAGATTCTCCCCGAAGAGCTGATTTCATCAATGTATCACACTTGGGGTCCAGCTGTAATGGTTTCAGGGATATAAAGTGTTCAAAATCGAGATTTTTTAACTTTAGCATTTTTTTGTGTCGAAACTATTCATTATTGGTCAAAACGGCTTTCATGTCCCTATCTCAACTTGTGATTTACTATCTACTAACATTTAATTGGAACAGATACAGGGTGATCAGAATTCTGAATCTTGAACCACCCTGTATTTGTTTGATGAAATCAGCTCTTCGGGGAGAATCTAAAAATACAATAAAATACATGGTGTTCCATTTGAAATAACAAAGTTGTTGCTTCTTTTCTCTAGAAGCGGCAACGCCGCAGGGCTGAAAATATTTTAGAACGATGTCCCCCTCGAAAATATAGTTGACGTGTTTCAGATTTTTTTTATAATCCGGTTTTGGCGACCTACAGAGCCTCTGTTTCGTTTTCAACGGCCCACTCTATATATATACAAAATCGAAATTTTGAGAATTGAAGAATATATATACAGTGTGTCTCACTCTAACCAAGTGGTGTCATATTCAGTTTTTGTCTTAGTTTTCATGGAAGCACCCCCGTATCTTACGTAATTATTTAGGTATGGTTCTGAAATTTGTTGGAGAAATGGAGGGGCTAAAGATCACGTCAATCACGTAAAATACGGGGGTACTTCCATTAGAAGTGGGGCATAGTTTAATTTTTCAGAACTGAAAAATGTTCAGGAAAAATTAAAAAAAAAAACAGTGAACTGAACTTCCGGATTACGAATCCTCGCTTCCTAATATCATTTTCCGGAAATGTGGGTGGTTCCATGGCTGTTGGCGTCCAGTGTATTCTACTGAAGATGACTTCACTGGGTTAAAGTGTGTATCTTCAGTCTCTCGCTCCTGCAAATTTCAGAATACTAACTCAACAATTATCCAAGATACAGGGGTGTTTCCATTAGAAGTGAGACACTGTATATGTATAATTCAACGCCCAATATCTCAATAATGAACCGTTTTAGGGCATATGTTTATAGGAAGATATTCTATTATTTCATCGAATTCTATCAATATCTCGAGTTTTGGTCATTAACATTTTTTATCGCTGTCTGCCATGGTGTTGTCCTCCACTTTTTGGTCTGCTATTCAGCTCAAAAGCAAGTTAATATATGATCAATATGTACACCTAATTTCAAGACTTCATCCTATCACGTTGATTTTTCGATTTTTTTTCGCAACTTTGACGCGGTCTGCCAGCACTTTAGCCCCCGGAAAACGGTCTGCCAATTATCAAACTATCTTTCTGACGTCACATACTATATGTACACGAAATTTCATGACTGTACTAATGACGTTGATTAACTTCGAAACTCGAGCCTTAGTGTTCCACATCATAAATGGAACCATTCCAGCAGAAAATTGTGACTGTACCTAGTCACATTGAAACTCTCAGTCTAAAAGCAAAATAGATCATATTTCCAAACTAGGAATGCTTAGTATGTGTTTCAAACGTTTCAATTTAGAAATGAGACATCAAATTTTTTTCTAAGCGAAGTTAATTATTCCACCAGATCATTATCATCATTATGCATGTATGTATATCTGGCGTCTTATTGCTATGTCACCTCAGAAAAAATTGTATCGAAAAATTCAATTTTAATAGGCGTGCAGAACAGATCCGGGACCAAATCGACACCACAACATCCGAATACGAGAAAGAAAAACTCCAAGAAAGGTTGGCGAGATTAGCCTCGGGTGTAGCCGTGCTCAAAGTAGGTGGTAGCAGCGAGGTGGAGGTGAACGAGAAGAAGGACAGAGTGACTGATGCTCTGAACGCCACCAGGGCTGCAGTAGAAGAAGGTATCGTACCCGGAGGAGGTACTGCCCTATTGAGATGCAGCAACAGTTTGAATTCCATCAAGCCACCCAATAATGACCAAGCCATTGGTAAGTTCTATTTTTTCAACGACAAGAATTTTTTTCACTTAGATAAAGGCTTCTTGTATCTTCCGTCCTCTGCATCTTCAGGGAAGAGTACATCCATTTATATTTCATTTTTGGCTGAGACTATATGGCGTGTCCTGGAGTGAATAAGGGAACGATAAATTGAATAATGATCCAAATTGATCACACCAATCAATTTTTTCCTTTCGAAATATCGGGTTGAAATGATGTTCGAAAGTCGGCTTTTTTTCCCAGCGATGCTAATTCGTATTGCAATATTGATTAGTGTTATAACCAGAAGAACCTCGTGTAAATTTCATCAACGCTTGTTTCAAACTCTGCATCCCATCTATTAGGTATTATTAAATAATGTTTAGTGAATTTTTCATTCTCTTTTACTAGTGAATCTTGACATTTTTCAATATTTCTGCTCTGAATTTTTGATTATCAAGACTTCTGCATTTGAAATTTGTTGGAAATAAGTAAAATTTTCGGCAAGTATCCTATGATTTTTGTTTTGCATCGGTTTTTTCTTTTAGACATCCACTGTATTTATAAATTGTATGTTTTTCACTCAATAGAATTCTGTTGTTATTATTAAATTTTTCGGCCTCATATTTTTTTCTTGTTCTGTGACAGTATTCTATTGGATGAAAATTTCTATAAACGTATTCGATTCCCAGTATTTTTACAATTAACAAACAGCTTACAAATTCAAATTAACCACCAAACACATTTCAATTTGTAAAGTCAGCTCCCTAGACGCGAATTTTATTTGTGGTTATAGTCGACTGTCACTGCTTGTCAGAGTGTCCATACTCAATACATTGAGGAATCCAAGACAACTCAAGCATTTCTCATAATTCCTCATCCGTGTGAAATGAAAAATATCCGGCTAAAATTATATCTCGAAAACCAATTGAATTTTTAATAAACTGTAACTGTAACTCCAAAGGAATTTATTGAATAACAAATAACCCTGTATATTGTATGAGAGAACATTATAAGTTTTCATTCATATTGAAACAATAATACCTGTAAACTAGAGTCACTGGATGGAATTTTATGTACGAAGGTATATTTTATTTTCCTTGTGAATACGTACCTCTTCACCTCTCGAGAACGATGTCAATGTCATCACAGAAAACTTATTTTGACTTCGATCATTCATATTTCAGAAATATCAAGAGTACCGTAATATTAGATAATGAACCATTACAACTAAAACATAAATGTCCTGAATTACACAGGAATGCTTATTACAAGTTACCTATACGCCATGCGATAAAGTAGTCGGCGGGCGGTAAAGTGCACTTAACCCACGCAAAACCGGGCGGTAAAGTGCTACTTTACGCCCGGTCGTGCATAACTTCTTTTGTGAGGGATGAATATATTTTTTTCAGCTAACCTTCAAATATGAGCTAATTTATGTTAATAAATTTACGTGCATTCACAATTTTTTCTACTCACATATCTAAAATGGCATTTATCATACGGATATGTACCACGCTAAATGATCGATTAATCACGGATTGACGATCTGTGATTTATTCAAAATATTAAACACGTTACCATGGCAACACGATTTCTTAAACACATTACCATGGCAACACAGTTCATTAAACACAGCTTCAGCTATTCGAGACATGTCTGGCCTGTCAATTGCATTAACTGTCAACTGTTATTTTCAAATTTTGTATTAGAATTATTCAAACAATATTCGTTTGTATCAGAATTCTTCATTAAAAATATATGCGAAATGTAGACGAAAGTGAAATCGAAGAGAATATTCTGGTACTTGCATATCTCCAAGAAGTGTAAAAATGAAACATCCATCTTTGAGAACAATTCATTCATTCTGCGCTAAGCATGACAATGAACGTGAAACAAAGGTTAGTAGGCAATGGACTGGAAACATCTACAACCAATATCACTTATACGTGTCTCGCCGGTTGCATGCAGATTCATGTATTAAGTTCTCAATTCCCATTCCTTTCGAATTATTTTGTAGGTTAGCAGGAATAGCAGGTATGTTAATGAAATTTTCGGGGTTCGTAGAAAAATTATAATATGTAACGCGTTTATAAACTCTTCTAGACACTCGTTTATTAAACACTCGTTACTAAAACGACGTTTATAACACTTGTTACATAATATACTATTTCAATTATACAGGGTGTCCTCTAAAAGGAGGTCAATCCATTAAACATATTATATTCCTTGAACAAAAACAATATGAGTTTCTGGATACCATTTTTCATTTTAGCACTTCATATTCGATATACAGGGTGTCAAAGTTGGAAATTTAAAACTGTTGTTCTTCAATTACTCGCGTATTTAATGAGATATTATTCTCGAAATTGGTACATTACTTCAGCACAAAGAGTTACATCGTGTGAGAAAAACAAAACAGAAAATAACTGTCAAATATTCAAAATACTGGGGGTCAAGTACACACTTACCCACATATTTTTTTTGTACGTGCGCTAATGACTTCCTATCTATTTTTCTTCAAGTTTTCAATCATTTTTGAGTATTTTTTGTCTCTTGTAAAATTTCTATAAAATTATTTGTTTTTAAGATAATTCGAAAAGTACTGGTTATTGTTTGATGCCTATGCTGCTAACGGTAATCTCATAATATTCACATACTCCTACTTATTTCGTCTAAATTGGAAGATGTCGTAACTTTTCACGTACGAAAAGGTACATATGGAAATACCGGATGCTCAGAGCGAATGTAGTGAAATAATTGAAAAAAAATTGATAGAAATTCATCACGTTTAATTTAATTTCCAACTATGACACCCTGTATATCGAATATGAAGGGATAAAATGAAAAATTTCATTTAGAAACTCATATTGTTTTTGTTCAAGGAATATATGGTTAATGGATTGACCTCCTTTTAGCGGACACCCTGTATATTTTTTAAAAGGTAGAGAATGCTTTAAAGCCCTAGTTTGGCATTTCTTGAATTGATATTTATTAGGGGCTAATGCTCTATTATTTCCTATGTCTAAACTTGTTCATGGTAAAAGAGAGTACCTTCAATTCAGGATGTATATTTCATGTAGAGAAATCGAATATTATAGATCCATTTTATTGGAACTGATTTCTAGAATTACAATTTTAATATTATCACAGATTTGATAAGTCTCATTCGGCAATGAGTGACCTCATTTTTTTGATATTTGAAAGGAATTGTATTTTTCAACATTTTTCGATACAGGTGATCATTATACATACATATTTCCCCTATCAAAACTCCGAATATCAATTTCATTGGTCACACGTTTTTAACTTTTTTTTTTTTTTTTTTCATAATATTAAGTACTGTATTGAAAATGAAACTAAGAAGCCACCCAAATGAAATGGAATTAATGATGAACTCCCTAATAAAAAAAATTTGAAAAATGCAAAGCAAAACTGGACGTGACTCATTGAACAAAATGGCGTCAACAAATGTAAAATGTTACATATTTCAATGTGTAACAATTTCACAACTCTATCATGAACCTTGTGTGTCTTACTTTGCTGTATGTGCAAACATCTTTCCTAATTCCTAATGATTCTTCAATGATAAAGACATGCTTGCCTAATCAACATTGCACTGGTTTGAAGTCAATGTTTTTTTGGAACTAGATTGTGAGACATTTTCATTCCATTCCAAAACTCGTGGGCTATTTAACTGTGGCACCATTGAAGCAAATTTGGGATTTTCAGGTATTGAAATCGTGAAGAGGGCATTGAGAGTACCTTGCATGACCATTGCTAAAAATGCTGGAGTAGATGGAGCTTCTGTTGTTGCCAAAGTGGAACAACATGAAGGAGACTATGGATATGATGCCCTCAATAATGAATATGTCAACATGTTCGAGAGAGGCATTATTGACCCTACCAAAGTAAGTAAATCAAATCTGTTTTTATCATATTCAATAAAGATGCACAATCATTCAAGTTTGAGTTTGATGAATTCTAAATACAAGGAAACTTTTCATAAAGTTGACATATGTGTTTCAAAATATGAATTCAAACAAATGGAACAAAAAATGTACTCATAATAGTCATAAACTTCACAATTTTATTTTCAAGGACCTGTTTCCGACCTGTATCTTAAAAAATCTGAATACATGTCAAAAATAGGTAAACTGAGAATGTTTAGTCCGTGCTTTAAATTCGTCTCGGAACTACTCAATAATAGAATACTAAAACAACTATACTACTCTTTTATTTATTTTCATATGTCATATATCTTAAGTGAGTGGGGAAATGCTTTAAATGCCAGTGACAGAAAATCTTTGCAGATAGCACAGAATAAGGCAATAAAAGTATTATATTGCATAAATCCATTGGTAGCAACTGATACAGTATATAAGGAAACCGGGTCAGTAAATTTGGCTAAAGCTATTAAATTTGAATCATCGAAAACTATTCATGAAATAAATGCTAACTACATGAAAACTACAATCAAACTTATTCCTAATAACCAGTTTCAAAATTTCTCAACAAGAGCGACAAACAATTCACGGCCAAATAGATTCAAATATACCAGAACTCAAAGCTCAATAACTTGCAAAGCTGTTAATCATTATAATAACCTACCAACTAAACTGAGAAATAATGGTAGTATGAAATCGTTCAGAAAGCAGTTGTTTGATTTCATTCTGAATAATGACCTGATTTGACAATTTGTGTTGTAATAGGGATGTGTATTATTTCGTTACATATTTTATTAAAATAAAAAGGACATTCCGTTCAAAAAACATATCTATGACATAAGAAATAAAAATAACATAACATTGAAATATAAAACAAACAAGTCATTTGGACGTAGAAATTTTAAATTTTTAATTCCTCACCTATATAATAAAAGCCCAAATGATATTATAAAAACAAAATCACTACAATCCTATACAATAAAAATAAAAAACTGGATATTAAACCCCTAAAAATTATTTTATTTCTTTAACATTTAATAATATCATTAGATGAATTTTAATAATAATTGTGAATAAGTATGTATGAATATAAATAATTATGCGTATTGAATGAAATGCTCAGTACACTATATATTATGAATTGAATACTTGTCTCATTTCTTAATGAGACAATTTTCCCTTGTGATAATTTGATATTGTTAAATATTTATTGACCTATGTACATTTATTTATTTTTTATCCTTACTACAAGGTTAACTTCGTAAGGTTTTTCCCAGTTTATTCAAATTACCTATATGTTTATTCCAATGTATATTTTGTAAACGTCTTTGAATAAACTTATATTATTATTATTATTAATCATTCAATGTCTTAACAGTATGATACATCAATGGATTATGGGATCCTGTTGAAGCTCTCTTGTTTTGTGGATCTGATTATGTGTAATAAATTTAAAAAATACTGAAGAAATAGCATATATTTAGAACAATTGATTCATCTCAAAAATACTCCAATAGGTTTATGGTACTGAAATGACAAATTATCTAACTTTCTATGACATTTTGTAGTTATTCCAATATTAGTAGAAAAGTGGGATGATATGCTTGAGTCAGTCTGCTTAGGGAGTATGCTGCCATAACATTGGAAGACTGACAGGCCCGTTATGTTTCTCTGTTGTTCTCTGGCTTTTGAAGAGATCTTGCCATAGACAATATTTTCAAATATGCAAATATTATCCAAGAGTGAAATTGAGAATATGAGCTTTTATGAAGGCAATAGCTGATGCTCTGAAATGTTCATCATGTATCTTTTTCACTCTTCATTGCAAAAGATTTTCCTTGTAGAAATAGTAGATTGTTTTATTAGGATCAAAAGTGACACTTTGTTTGACAAGCGAATTTTGCGAGTCGAACAAAGTCACTTTTGATCCGAATGAAACATGCTATTTTTTCTGCAACCGAAACAACTCAAATAAACATGTGAAGTAACCACCAATGCCGTGCCATATGTATGCAATGCAACAAATATTGACAAATAATCCATGTGGTAAGAATATTCTACCTGCATTAACAGCAGGTTAGGTTTTCAAGGATGTTCGAATTGTAGTTTCAATATAAATACAACCACAAAGTGACATATTTGTGTATGGACCAGGTGCTCTAATGGCAAATACTGCGCCAGTGCCAGCTAATCAGCTATAGGAACAAGACATTGAAAATGTTAGGTTAGTGAGCATATCAACAATGATAATAGTAATTATTTATTCCTCTCCATACTACACTGTGTTTGACTTGATAATCAAATGAAGCTAAACAATATCGTTGTTTGAGACAGAAAACTATTGCTTGCCGTGATTATTCAAAAACAAGTTATCCATCCCGAGAATAACGAATGAAATACAGATCAAGCAAGTATTTGAATCTTGAAGGCTTCCCTGATCTAACAAAAATACTCAGCTGAGATGTTTATAATTCCAATACTAAACTATAATAAGGTGTATTTATATCTCCAGCATGGGTATGAAATGCCGAATCTGCTGAAATCGGAAACAAATAAGGTATGCGTCTCAATGAAAATTATAAATGTGGCTTCTTGTCCTTGGACCTATGTAAGGCATTTGACACAGTAGATCATACAATTTTACTAAATAAATTATATTCAATCGGCGTCAGAGGAAGAATTCATGATTGGTTCACACATTATTTGACAAATAGAAAGCAGTATGTTGAAGTGAATGATCTTTCTGGCTCACTAAAGAATATTACATGTGGAGTACCGCAAGGATCAGTTCTGGGACCAATTTTATTTTTAATTTATATCAATTCAATATCAACTCTGAAATTGAAAGGAAAGCTAAAATTATTTGCGGATGATACAACATTGATTTATATATCCAAAGAATTAAATGATATTGAACGGGATATTACAAGTGATTTGGAAAACATATCATCTTGGATGCAAATTCATAAGTTGACTCTTAATTATAACAAATCTTCATATATGTATATTTCTAAAAGATCAGTTAATATTTCGAATAATGCTATAACTTTCAACAATAGATTAATTAAATATACAGACGTGACAAAATTTTTAGGTCTCTATATCGACGAAAAATTATTATGGACTAAACATATAGACTATTTGAGAAATAAAATAAATCCGATCATAGGCATTTTATTCAAAATCCGAAATATTATTCCCATAAAATACTTGAAATGTATTTACTTTTGCCTCATTTATTCAAATTTGCAATATTTAATTTCTATTTGGGGGAGTACAAATATTTCACGTCTGAAACCACTAATGAAATTAACAAAACAAATCAATTAAGTGCATTTTTCATCTACATTTTCTAGAAATATTATTCCCATAAAATACTTGAAATGTATTTACTTTTGCCTCATTTATTCAAATTTGCAATATTTAATTTCTATTTGGGGGAGTACAAATATTTCACGTTTGAAACCTCTAATGAAATTACAAAACAAATCAATTAAGTGCATTTTTCATCTACATTTTCTGAACCTGATTTCGTTATATAAACTTAAAATATGTTGCTTTATTCATTTTGCCAGGAATAAGTTGAAAATATCAAATTTAGCTTTCAATGAAGTCAATACAGTCCATAATTATGGGACTAGACAATTGAATTACTTGATTGCAAATACATTCAAGTCAAACATTGGCAAACAATCTGTTTTTCACAATGGAATAATTTTATACAATTCATTACCGAATGAGTTAAAAAATATACATGATGCAAGAAGGTTTAAAATCAATCTTAAAAAATACTTGCTCAGGACAATTTGAAAGAAAAATATGTGGCATGATTTGATTACTTAGGAATGAAATATAACTTTAATCTTATAAGACACAATATTAATTCGTTTCCACTGAGTGGAATTCATTATTGTTAACCCTTTATTATTATTTTTTTTATATGTATTTATGTATCCCTATCATAAACAGAAATGTTTCTTGGGGTAATAAAGACAATCAATCAATCAAACCAACGATAAATTTATACAAACCAAGACATTTTCTGAACCTGATTTCGTTATATAAACTTGAAATATGTTGCTTTATTCATTTTGCCAGGAATAAGTTGAAAATATCAAATTTAGCTTTCAATGAAGTCAATACAGTCCATAATTATGGGACTAGACAATTGAATTACTTGATAGTAAATACATTCAAGTCAAACATTGGCAAACAATCTGTTTTTCACAATGGAATAATTTTATACAATTCATTACCGAATGAGTTGAAAAATATACATGATGCAAGAAGGTTTAAAATCAAGCTTAAAAAATACTTGCTCAGGACAATTTGAAAGAAAAATATGTGGCATGATTTGATTACTTAGGAATGAAATATAACTTTAATCTTATAAGACACAATATTAATTCGTTTCCACTGAGTGGAATTCATTATAGTTAACCCTTTATTATTATTTTTTTATATGTATTTATGTATCCCTATCATAAACAGAAATGTTTCTTGGGGTAATAAAGACAATCAATCAATCAATAATAATAACTAGAAAAGAGATTATTGGACATAGCCCTCACAAAGAAATAACCGTATACTCGTGTTTCGGGCTTTCGTCCCTCATCAGTACGGTGAAAGGAAGTGCAAAGGATGGGCAGCACTTGGTAGAAAACGAAACAACAAATAAACGGAGTCAACAAACAGAAGCCAGCCGCACATTTGTGGTTTCGGCCAGCAGACCCTGAGGTCTCAGGGAAACAGCTAACGTCACCACGGAGGCAGCTATAGCTACCTGCGTGACATCCGAGTCCATGAGTGAAAACAATAAAATGGAAGTGATATCGAGAGAACTGTAAAGTCACTAGAAAATAGATTATTGGACATAGCTCTCACAAAGAGATAACCGTATACACGTGTTTTTGGCTTTAGGCCCTCATCAGTACGGTGAAAGGAAATGCAAAGGATGGGCACTTGGTAGAAAACGAAACAACAAATAAACGCCTCCGTGGTGACGTTAGCTGTTTCCCTGAGACCTCAGGGTCTGCTGGCCGAAACCAAGAAATGTGCGACTGGCTTCTGTTTGTTGACTCCGTTTATTTGTTGTTTCGTTTTCTACCAAGTGCTGCCCATCCTTTGCACTTCCTTTCACCGTACTGATGAGGGCCGAAAGCCCGAAACATGTGTATACGGTTATCTCTTTGTGAGGGCTATGTCCAATAATCTCTTTTCTAGTCACTTCACAGTTCCCTCGATATCACTTTCATCTCAGTAATAATAACAATAATAGTACTTTATTAAACAACAATGTTCAAATGTCTATCGACCGTAGTCCTGCCACTGTTGCCAATATTATCAAGGGCTTTGTTAATTTAGATCTAGATGATGAAGTATGTTTCATTTCATTTCATTTCATTTATTCATTCCAAATATGGTCAAATTACATGACATGTGGACAAGTCACTAAAAACTAAAAACTACTACTAAATACTAATACTATAGGTAAAAAGGACACCAATTTATGAATACAAGATACATTATAGGTATATCCACAAATAAGATGAGTATAAACACGAGATAAATACATGAAAGAACAGTGCAACAACATTATTTTTAAAATTTTATATTAAAATATTCATCTACCGAATAAAGGGAGTACTGCAGTAGAAGAGTTTTTATTTTACTTTTGAAAATATAGAAATTTGATATATTCTTCAGATCATTTGGTAGATGGTTATATAATTTTAAAGGCATTACAATACAACTTTCTGCCGTTAAAGTAAGTCTATGAGGGGGTAATCTAATCGTCGACGTAGATCTTATATGGTGATTAACAATATCACCTGATACAGTGTACTTACAGATGTTTTTTTTCACAAAAGTTACACATTTGAGAATATATAATGATATGACTGTTAGAAAGCCTAGTTCCTTGAATAGGTTTTTGCAGGAGTCGGTTCGATTTTTGAAAGTTATTGTTCGCAATACTTTTTTTTGTACTATCAAGAGAGATTCAACTCTCTTTGAATTTCCCCATATGGTGATTGAGTAAGATAAACTAGAGTTGATATATGAATAGTAATACATCAGTAGAATATTTCGGTCTACAAATTGTCTCAATCTCCAAAGTACAAAGCAATGGGATGAGACTTTTTTGGCTAAGTGATCAATATGAGTATACCACTTTAAATGTGAGTCCATATGCACTCCAAGAAATTTTACAACATTTGATTGACAAACAGTAGAATTTTCAGATCTGACTAATAAACTGTAGTTGAAATTTGAGGCAGAAAACTGTAAAAGGTCAGTTTTCATCATGTTCAATACTAGGTGATTTTTTACACTGTAGTCATTGGTCGCTCTCACGTAATTAGTTGAAGCCTGGCTAAGGCTGCTGATAGTGCTGCCAGAAGCTACTACTGAGAGGTCATCAGCAAATAGAGAAGTTTGACCAACACTAAAACAATTAGGTAAATCATTAACGAAAATAATGAACAGTAAAGGTCCCAGGATACTTCCCTGAGGGACACCTGTCTCTATAAATTTAGTGGATGAGTAGTAATTGGCGTCATGAACCCTCAGCAGTACCCTCTGACTCCTGTTGGCTAGATATGACTTCAACCAGTTGTAGGGCTGTCCTCTGACCCCATAGGAATATAACTTGTTTAATAGTAATTCGTGGTTTACAAGATCGAACGCTCGAGAGAAGTCAAAGAACAACCCTGCAACCAGTTGTTTATTATCCAGTTTTGTGTACACTGTGTTCAGAAAGTGAGCGATCGCATCCTCTGTACTCATGTCTCTTCGAAAACCGAATTGAGAGTTATTGATAATGTTAAAAGAGGTTAGAAAGTTTGATAGGCGACTATGGAATAGTTTCTCATAGATTTTGGAGAAAACAGGCAAAATTGAGATGGGCCTATAGTTTGACATTACAGAAGCACTATTTTTTTTGTGTATAGGTACTACAAGAGCCATTTTTAATTTTGAAGGAAAAACTCCTTCCTTGAAAGATTCGTTCACCAGGTATGTTAGTATAGATACTAGGTCGGTTGCAACAATGGAGACCCATGAACAAGGGATCCCATCTTCACCTGCAGATCTTTTTTTTGTTACTAGTTTGACAGTATCTAAGAATTCACTCTCAGTGACCGGAGTCAAAAAGAATGATTCTTTAATAGAATTACTCATTGGACTATCCAGGCGTTTTTGTCCTGTTGATTTTGCCAGCTCATCTACTGATTTTATGAAATAATCATTGAAACCTACAGCGATATCTTCTGGTTCTGATACATTATTTCCTCTGTTATCTGTAAGAGACAAGGGATATCTTTTACGTCTAGCTTGAGATGTTTCATTCCTGATTATTTTCCAAGCAGACTTACTGAGGTTATTAGATTCTAGAAAAAAATTATTGTAATAATTCCGTTTCTTATTTCGAATTTCATTTTTATGAGTTCTCAGTTTTTCTTTATATTGGGAATGGAGTTCAGCACTTTCAGAAGACTTACATAATCTTGACAAGAAACGTAGATTATTACCCTGGTCTATGATTTCCTTATCAACCCAAGATTTTTCATTGAATTTATTTCTATTGCGTGCTTTGACAAGAGGAAAAGAGTTGTGCATTATATCTAGAAAAACACCCAGAAAGGAGTTGAATTTTGATTCAGCATTGGATTCTGCAAATATACTACTCCAAGTTTGCTCTTGAATTGAGCTCTTAAAGTTGTCAATATTTTGTTGGCTCAAGAAATTACGTCTGTAACATTCATTTGTACAATCATTCTGTAGATCAATGGAAAAACTCAAGATCTGCAGGTGATGATCAGAGATATTAGAATAGAGGGTTTCATTCCATGTGTCACTGTCTAAATTACTGAAAATATTATCGATGACCGTATGAGAGTCACCCTGTATGCGACTATAGCACTGAAAGTGTGAAGCCATTCCATATGAAAGTAGGATATTACGAGCACTATTTGCTTTGGTACAATTTACAACCATATCAAAGTTGAGATTAAAATCACCACATAAAATCATTGCCTTATTATCAGGATTGACCATTGGAATCACATTATCTAAGTGCTCAAGGAATATATCAGTATTTGCTGAAGGAGCTCTGTAAAGACAAGATACAATTATAGAAAAAGTCTCATTACAAATAGTTGTATGAGTGAACTCAAAATTATTATATGTGACTAAGTTTGACATTTCTTCAACTTTTTCAGTCTTGAAATTCAGCTGGTTATGAACAAAAATGGCAACACCACCACCTGAATTATCTTCTGTACGACAGAAATAGCTGGCTAGAGAATAGTTTTGAAGCTTAATGTTCTGTATTTCTTCATTTGTACACCATGTCTCTGTGATGCAAACAACTTGTGGTAGATGTAATGAGCATAGTAACAGGTAGAGCTCCTCTACCTTGTTACGTAAGCTCCTAACGTTGAAGTTGACGATTGACAGGTCATTTTTCTTCCAGGGATAGTCAAGGCCTATCCCATCTTCTTGCCTAAAAAATAGCTGACAAGAGCTCCTATAGGCCATATTTCCTGCTTCCATGCAATCTTCTCTTGGTCTTTGTTAATTGTGACAATCATAGAAGAGTATTTATCAGGGTGTTTAGAAACCATTTTTTCACATACAACATCGGTAAATATAGGTTCCAGAAGCTGTGTCAGTCCTTCGGTGGTTGAGTTGGGCTCCAGTCTCGTCACATGCAGCCGTATACGTTTTGCAATTGCATGTACAGGCAAGTCAGCGCCACTGTTGTTACCTACAAGAAATCGTCTCTTCCTTCTATTGTTATGTTTCACCTCTTTCCATTCACCATCCGTGACTTTAGTAGCATTCGCAGGCTCTTCCCTAGGATGCTCATTTAGCTGTCTGGAAGGTAACGGGACTATGTCATCCACGATATTTTGATACTTTTGTAAGGTGTTCAGGGCTTGTACATTCCTAATTACTGATTTAACCTCATTCTTGTCAAAATATGTGGCGCTAGGGTTGCCACTGTTGCCAGAGGCCTCAGAGCCATCCACCTTGCTAGTGGCAACACTGCTAGCTGCAGAACTCTCTGGTCGTGCGTGAGAGCAAGATTCCTGTTTTCCGTAACTAGAGTCGTTTCGCTTTTTATCAAATGTTACAGATTGCTTATCAGTTATTGTCTTATTTGTTCGGTTTGAAGCTCGAACATTACTATTTGCCACAGAGGTCGTACAGTTCACTGTAACCTGAGGCTTGGGTATTTGAGTGGTAGGTGGCAACATATGTTCACTTGCAGCAAGGTTGGTGGGACCACTTGCACTTGTACCAAGTAATTTTATGTGGCTATTTAGCAAGTTTATATTATCACATAACTGCTTTATAATCATATCCTTTTGTTTGATTACGTAGTTAAATATATTAATGTCTATTTTCTTATCGTCACATGAAAGTTCTTCAATCGCGTCAAAGAAAGCAACATCACAGTCACCTGATGCTTCCTCTTGAGATCCACAACAGATGATTTTTTCGTCATCAATCACTACAATTTTGTCTTTAAGGTTCTTCACACAACTGTTATGTGATACTGTATCACATTTAATACACTTGAGTCCCGATTGTGCCACAGTTTTACACCTTTTACACAATTTTTGTTGGGCACTAATAACACACGACTTGCTTGCACCCGCCATCTTGATGTTGATGGAACTGTATAATTAGTTCAAGAAATAGCAATGTGTGGGGAGTGTAAGACAAATTTCGTTGCAATAATTAATTGTTTGAATCCTTCCAGTTCTCGATTATCCGATGTTCCTAAGTCCAACGTCCATACCTATGTACAAAAATAATTATTTTATAATATTTATCTTATTCTAGGTTGTCAGAACTGCCATTGTCGATGCCTCTGGAGTAGCATCCCTCCTGACCACCGCAGAAGTAGTCATCACCGAAATCCCGAAAGAGGAGCCGCCAGTCCCAACAGGCATGGGCGGAATGGGGGGAATGGGAGGAATGGGTGGAATGATGTAAAATCTCTGTTACAAATCCAAATAGACTAATTTTTCAGTGCGGAAACTTTGTGCATCTACCAAAAAGTGTCTGTCAAGAAGTTCCATTATTATGTTTGACAGATGGACTTGTTTTCCTTTGAATGGTGGTTGAGCATTCGTGTTTGGATTTCATTATGTTTTACACGAACTAGTGTGAATGATAAATCGATAGTTTTCTTTGAAAAATGATCAGAACAGGTTAATTTTCCATGTTGAACGGTTATGTATTCATATTCATAGTAAATTTTTATAATTTTTATGAAATGATTCCCAAGACGAACCTTTCTGGTCATTGAACTGATCTGCATTTAATTGTATGTCTGGAATGTTTGTAGTTTTTTATGAGTTTCTGTAAAATGTATATTGTTATAAATATATTGTTATTCTTTTTATGTAATCATTGCTTTTGTCAGCGTACATACATTAGACAAGTAGGGTGAGATTTTGATTTTGACGAAAAAAATTTGTGATTAGCAAGGTAACGCCGCCCCTATTATTCTATTATAAGATTCTAAATGGAGGCATCGTAAATAGACACAATTTCAACACTCACACATTTTTATCCACTCAGGACGGCTTGTACAAAAATTACCGTTTTTAAAAATACAACAAACACATATAAGTGATTCGTTCTGATGCTATGATGCTAATGACTAAATCTGCTTCAATCTTCGATCACACGATGATTATGAATACCGATAAGTCGTCGAATGCGCTTGTGATAAGGCATTCCTTAAGCATTCTTCTCAGTTACGGGGTGATTTGAACATCGTCGCTAACATTATGGATGCCAGCACGCTCGGACGTCGGAAGACGTTGATGTTACCAAGCCGGTTATTTATTGGTCACTTTGGTATAGTTTATACTTAAGAAGTCAGTTGAAAAAGCCAAAAAAAAATTTAACCGGCTGCATGTCGACAAATCCTTTGACAAGCCGCAACTCACAGCGGCGGGTCAAATATTTTTTTCGTTTCCACAAACTAAAGCTGTTGTTAAATGAGTTTTTGATTGTTCGCAAATTACCTATATATCCATTTTGGAACATGAGAGTATCGAAAATTGGTAAATTTCCAGACCACCCATGGCTGGTTACTTGTTTTTAGTGGGTTTTCGCCAATAGCCCAAGAGTCCTACATTTGAAATATGAATATATTGAACTAAATCAAAATTCTCAACAAAATAAAATATGAATATAACATTGAACTTGATAAAAATTCTCAACAAAATTAAATAAAAATAAAACATTGAACTGGATAAAAATTATCAGTAGTATAAAGAACTTCAAGATATGTATGTAACAATATGAATAAGATAAGTACTATGGAAATGCCAATAATTCTGAATTTCTGATTGGTAGAGTTACTTTATGTATATATGTTGCGGAACGGCAATATCTTTATCAGAACATATATAATAATTTTTCATAAGTATAGTTTATTTTTACCGCGAAGAAACTGAGCCTCAAGGCGACCAAGATTATGCGTGTCCTTGGACGAGTTTTCGATCACCTATACGCAAAGGTACCAGTAGTACCACTGGGTCTCGCGCTAAGTGCATATGGCTCGCAGCATATATTCGAGTGAAACTCAACCCTTCGCTTTGCCCGCTTCACCCTTAACCCGCTTAATTCGCTTAACCCGCCGTCGCTTCAGGCAAGGAAAGTTTGGATCGCTGGAAGGGCCCTTCAGAAGAAGATCAGCAGGATCACAATAAGGTAAGTCGTCTTGCCGGCTCACGCTGTATTTTTTATTTTTGAAGTGCTCTTTTGGCTCGCTTTGGCTTCACAGTTCAATCCACTGCCGTTCCCCTTCAATATATATACACGTATATTCGAGTTTATACAAGGTAAGTAACTGAACATTGTTCTGATCAAAATCATAGGAAGAAAATAATCAACAAAATAAAATATGAATAACATTGAACCTAATGAAAATTCTCAGTGAATAAATGGTATACTCTGAAATGTTTTGTTTACTACTACTACATATGTCACCTCACTTTCCTAAACTTCACACTTTGGTTATGATAATCACAATATGATTCACAACACACCACTTATTAGTTTTCGTAATTGTTGTACACAAATACTGGATGATATATCACTAGTCACTATCGGACTCTTCATGACTTGAATCTTCATTTACCCTAATGATCACTGGATATTGTCCCGATGGTGGTTGAAACTGACTCGCTAAATTGCGGTGATTGGTTATTTTCACGTACTTTGATTTTAATAGCAGCCCAGACCATCTCAATGGGTTTAAATACTCAGTAATATGGGGGCAAACGTAAGACAGTATGTCCGTGTGCTCCAAAGAGTTCATCAACTACATATTCCTCCGGGAAATTTTGTTTCCTGATCTTTTCCAGTAATTCGTTCTTCAGTTTTTCAGGAGATATTTCCATGCCTTTTTTCTCCATAAATTGAATAATGTCAGCCTTTTTCGTGTTGGTGCTCGGTATTTTTGTTTGTTGACGTGAATGGTATGACGCATTATCCATATCGATGACTGGATTCTCTGGAATATTTGGTATAAGCTGCTGCTCTGCCCAGTTCTCAAATAATATATCCTATCCGTCATATCCTCGTGATAATCGGCAGAGGATTACCTTGATATTTTCTACAGACAACAACAATGCATTGTCAACAAATCCATTTTTATTGCCGTCGGACCACTCACATTACAGTTTTTGCGATCATCTACCCAACCGTATTGAACAATGTCATGAGTGTCGAACCACGTTCCATCTAGATTATAGGTCTATCCGCTTCACAGTATCCCTTTATTATACGTAGCGATATACCGGGTGGCTACGGAAGTATTGCCTACGGAATATCTCAGTTATTGTATGAAGTAGGTTTGTGAAATTTGGAGCGTCGATATAATGACATAAGAGCTAGATTTTGAGCATATTGACATGTCGAAGTTACTTTCTGGTCTGACCGGAAGTAACATCAACTCTCTTATTTTAAATGGAAACCCCATTTTTTTTTCTTTTCGCTTTATTCAGCATTCAATTCCCTTTCTAATGACATATCACAAGTTGGTATCTAACCAGAAACTAGATCAGAAAAAAATTATTATTGAAATTCACCGAGTAGGCCGTGGAAGCAAAATGAAATCCAAAAATTGAAAAGTTGGCTATGGAAACCATACGTCACTTGATAACAGTTGCTACTACTGTGATATTTTATTTTCATTCGTCGGCGTTATAAAAAGCCGCCAAAAAAAATATTGGAAAAATTGGGAAAAAAACAATACTCTGTAAGTCCATAACTTAAATAGGAACATACAACTTTTTCTTGCCTGTACTATTCAGCATAACCATTTCTTTCTAATGATATAATAGAAAGTCATTTTTTGAAATAAAATACCAAAAAATCCAATTATTATTCTTCAAATAACAAAAAAACAGATTTATCGAAAAAAAAATTCAAGATACCAACTTGTGATATGTCATTAGAAAGGGAATTGAATGCTGAATAAAGCGAAAAGAAAAAAAATAGGGTTTCCATTTAAAATAAGAAAGTTGATGTTACTTCCGGTCAGACCGGAAGTTAACTTCGACATGTCAATATGCTCAAATTCTAGCTCTTATGTCATTATATCGACGCTCCAAATTTCACAAACCTACTTCATACAATAACTGAGATATTCCTTAGGCAATACTTCCGTAGCCACCCGGTATATCTATTCTTGCCGATGGTCTACGATGGGTCTTGATTCCATAATCAGCATCCTCTTGTCTAATTTCTTATGACTGAACCCGCAATCTAGTAAAACATTTCGCAACGTACTTAACGATTTGTAATTATAATCCGCGTATTCAATCAACTTATCACTGATATCTGGCAATGTTGGCACCTTATTCTCAATCTATATACAATTCGACAAATTACTTCTTTCCAAGCATAACCAAGCTTCTTTAGTTTTTGTCCCACTCTTTTTCGTTTATATAACTTCATGATCTATATGCTGTGTCTATATATACAACACCTCCGGTTCTAATAACTCTGTATATGGTGAGAATAAATTATTTCAGTTAATTCCTGTATTCTCTTCACAAGTTGGTTTTCTGAAGAATCATTTTTCTCTTCCTTGAGACGCGAATAGACATTCAAAATTACCCTTTGCGTTTGAACGTGTAAGTCTTTATTGGCTAACTCCGCTTGCTCTTCTTCCGAATCACTATCACTCACTTCGTTGACTTCATGAAAAGGCCTCCAGAACACAAAACCACTACGATTGAAATAATGATTTTCTGAATTTCGAGTTGAACCAATGAAGGCAACCTAGCTCGTACCGCACTGCCCAGCGCAGGCTAGAAGATTCTTATCACAGAAGACCGCCCATGCAACTCTGACCAATCAACATTCAGGAGTAACCAATGAGACGCACTAAAATGCAAATTTCGTCAAAACCATGATAGCAATCGAGTCTTATCAAGAGAACCTTTTTTAAAGTAAATGAGTTGCGCAATCTAAATTTCATACTCAAACTCCTTTTCTTCCGTTGACGTAGAATTTTCATAGGTGCAATTATTTAAAAAATCAAGTTCTACGCCTATGTATTATTATCGGACAAAATTTTAACACCATTTTTTTTTGCCACATAAAACTATCAATATACCAAATTTCAGCAAAATCGCATATGCCATTTCAAATTTATATGGGAAAAACGAATTGAGAATTGTAACTTCAAGGCCCTCTGGAGTCCAAACGATGCAACTTTGTACCAAGGTAATTTTACTTAAATCGACTTATTTTGGTCTAAGGAATATGTGGTATGTTTTTGTAAATACCTTTTACAGACACCCTGTATATGAGAAGGTATATATATGCAACGAAGCTCAACAAGGACGAAATTGGTACTTGCACACAAATCCGGTAAATTGAGACTAGTGTTTGATGCTGCAGCAAAACCTCGAGAAATAAGTTCAAACACATCTTCTATCTGGACCCGATCTTCTGAAATCACTCATAGGTGTATTAATGAGATTTATACAAAATCAAGTTGCATATGCAGGTGACATGAGATATGTTTCACCAAGTTCTTATTCGGAAAAAAGACAGCCCAGCCCAACTTATTCGAGGGGAAGATGTATATTTAATGAACCTGTCTCTTAGATGATCGTAATGACATTCGGTACAACTTGTTCACCATGTCTTGCACAATACATCAAGAACCACAATGCGAAAGAAAATGAGTTCAAACACCCAGATGCATCCAAAGTGATTATAGAAAAACAGAATGTCGATGATTATTTGGATAGCAGTATTTCAGAAGATAACCATAACGAATTCAACAAGTGATAGAAGTTCACCGGAGAGGATGATTTTACATATGTAATTTTATATCAAATTCAAGAATGGTTCTCCAAAGTATTCCTGAGCATCTCAGAGCCAATGTTTCTGAAAATATCGAAGAATTTTCCCAAAATCGAACAGAAAGAGTATTAGGCTTGAGATGGTTACCAGAATCTCAAGATGGATAACGACAGAGAATGTATGATATAAAACATTCGTCGCTCTTAGGATTGGAGAAATTTTAGAACATACCAACTCATAAAAATAATTCATTCTGGATTCCCACTGAAGAAAATGTCGCTGATGAAGCCGCTCGTTTCTGCAAAGACCAAACACTCTCCAGAAGATGGTTTACAGGTCCATTATTTTAATTGCAATCAGAATCTGAATATATGAAGTTATACTACGAGAACTGTAATTATATTTCAAACTTTGGAAATTAAAAATAATCGAGATTTTCACAGATTTTCCAGATCCTACTCGCTTTTCGTCATACGAAAAGCTAGTTAGAACGACAGCTTGGGTCATGAACTGTAGAACATAACAGAAAAACAAGAAACCGTTGACTGTAGATGAAATAGAAATATCAGACAAGTCGTGGTACAGAGAAGTACAAAAAGTTGTTTATTACGAAGAATTAAATTGTCATGGTGATAGCGCTTAAACGACTACTTACGAAGGTACAACAATTAGATCAAAAGGAGTTGACGAATAAAATGGTCATAAACATAATCAATTGGCATTTCAATCCACCATCAGCTTCACTACGAGGGATCTGGAAGATGCACATTCGTCAGAAGACACCATGATGTTATATTGAAAGAAACCTACCCAAAAGATGAAGTACTTATTACAACATTCTTCAAAATTGAAGGAGTTTTGAACTCATCAACCAGTTGAACCTGATTTGCCAGAGAGTTTGACCCCGAACCACTTTTTGATCGGTTCTTCTATTGGACAACCTCTAGAGACCTGAAGCGGCAGTGGAAAATTGGTCAAACCTTTTCAGATCAGTTTTGGAAAACATGGTTAAAAGAGTACTTACCGGAATTGAATGAAAGACCTGCTATCAAAATATGTAAACTAGTTGAATTCAACGCCACCAAAACTCAAGCCTGTATTTTCTCTAGAAAGGCGGAACTCAGTATGCCCGACATTGTAATGTCTGGCACCACCATCCCCACCAAGCCCACCATATCTATGCTCGGTATTTCCATCAGCAACACTCTTTCATGGGATAATCTCGTCAGATCCATCGCAAAAGCTGCTTCACAAAAACTCGGAAAGCTATTTTACACCTCAACAGCTCCTCATGATCTACAAAGCGCAGATACGGCCTGTTCCAGAATACTGTTCCCACATTTGGGGTTCAGCACCAAAACATACGCTGATGCTCTTAGATTCCATCCAGAGAAGAGCCATCCGCCCGGTGGGTGACGCCACACTCACTCACTCTTTGACATCATTGGAACACCGTAGAAAGGTCGGCGACCTTTCACTTTTCTATCGATACTTCCACGGGAAATGTTCTTCGGAAATCTCTGCTATCATCCCTTCACTAGCAATTCCAGTCAGACGAACTAGACAAGCCCAGTCAGCACATCCTTTCGTTGTCAACCTCGAAAGATGTCTTACAGCACTTTATCAAAACTCCTTCATCCATAGAACGGCTAGGCTCTGGAATTCATTGCCTGAGGAATACTTCCCAACAACATATAATCTCCAGAAGTTCAAAAAATTCCAATACCTACCTCCTATACCTATCCTCCCTAGGAACGCACGATGTTCTTTGAACATTATAGGGATTCCCTTTCGTGCGCTCCAAGCGATAAAAAAATATATATATCTTATATGTTGACAGGGATTTGGTAGACAGTGACTAAAATTGATGTCAAAAGTTAGAAGTCTGTCATTGAGATTTTTATTGAAATATTGTAGAAAAAGACGATATTAAACAGTCAAAAGAAGAACAGAAGTTTCAACAAATACAGGGTGTTACAGAACTATGGGATCAAACTTCTAGGGGTTATTCAGTGCAACAGTAGAAAACATTTGAGTATTGGAACCCATGTCCGGAAAAGTGTCACTAAGGCACTACGGCCTAAGACGCGTTAAAATTCAGAAAGACGATGAATTGCCTAAATAGGATTTAATGCATTTAATTTTTGCCTTTTGTACATGATATCATCGCAACAATTGTTCAAAATGTCAATGTCAATGTTTAAAAATTAGCTGATGATTTTAAACAATTTACCGGCGCTTGTGTGTTGTTATCTTTAAAAACGATAAAAGAGGTTGTTTTTTGTGGCTGCATTCCATATCGCTTTAGTCGTGCTATCGTATTTGTGAAGTTTGCAAGAATTCAACAAAAATTAATTGTTGCTAATGGAAAACTTTACCAATCAAGAATTGGCGGATATGCATTTGGCATACGGAGCAACAAGCTGCAATGCACGAGCAGCAGCGCGGTTGTATCAAGAACGTTATCCCGAACGACAGCATCCGGGATACAAAAAGTTTATTGCTATTCATCGGCGGCTCTCCGAGACAGGCATGTTTAGAACCAACATGCATGATACTGGTGTTGCTCGAACCGTAAGAACGGTCGAATTTGAAGAAGAGGTCCTTCAGCGAGTTGCCGACGAACCATCAAGTAGCACACGTCACATTGCTATGGATATGAATTCGACTAACGCTTCCGTCTGGCGGGTGCTACACGAGCAACAACTTTATCCTTACCACTTTCAGAAAGTTCAAGGATTGACTGCAGCCGATTATCATCCTAGAGTTCAATTTTGTCAATGGCTTCTTCATCAAATCGCTGCACAACCAAATTTTTTATGCTATGTTTTATGGACCGATGAAGCCTCTTTCACAAGAGACGGTATTTTTAATAGTAGGAATAGCCATGTTTGGGACGAAGAAAATCCCCATGCAATTTTTCCTAGGAAACATCAGCAACGTTGGTCTGTCAACGTATGGGCAGGCATTGTTGATGATTATTTGATTGGGCCATACCTTCTACCGGAACGGTTAACAGGACCTATTTACCGGCGTTTCTTGGAGGAAGTTCTTCCAGAACTTCTTGAAAATGTTCCACTAAACGTTCGACAGCAAATGTGGTTTCAGCATGATGGAGCGCCGGCTCACTTTGCTGTACAAGTACGTGAGGATTTGGCTCAGCGGTTTGGGCACCGTTGGATTGCCAGAGGTGGAGCAGTTTCTTGGCCTCCTAGGTCACCCGATTTAACGCCGCTAGATTTTTTCCTGTGGGGACATGTGAAGTCTTTGGTCTACGAAACTCCAGTAGAAACAGAGCAAGACTTAATTGGACGAATTATAGCAGCATTTGAAATCATTCAAAACAATGATCAAATTTTTATTCAAGTCCGCCGAAATCATGTGCGACGTTTAAATCGGTGTATTCAGGTTGGAGGAAGACATTTTGAACAATTGTTGTGATGATATTATGTACAAAAGGCAAAATAAATGCATTAAATCCTATTTAGGCAATTCATAGTCTTTCTGAATTTTAACGCGTCTTAGGCCGTAGTGCCGTAGTGACACTTTTCCGGACATGGGTTCCAATACTCAAATGTTTTCTACTGTTGCACTGAATAACCCCTAGAAGTTTGATCCCATAGTTCTGTAACACCCTGTATAATAATCATACTGCTGAGAAAGCTATATCGATATGGGTTCAAAGGGGTTCCATTGGAATGGTTTGAATCATATTTACATGGCAGAAAACAAATTCTCAAAATTTCTAATGAATGCTCACATCGTTCAATTATCAAATCAGGGGTTCCTCAGGGGTCAGTGCTTGGCCCAATTTTATTCTTATTGTATCTAAATGATCTATCTAGGTTACGGAAAATTCACACTTTTTTCAGACGACACCACTCTTATATGGCATGGAAAAAATATAGCTACGCTCAAAGAAGTCATTTCACAGGACTTAAACAAGGTCAAGTCTTGGTGCAATTCGAATTATCTCTGTTTCAACACCAACAAGACAAATATCATAACTTTCATGCAAGTTCAAATTTGACAATCTCACTCTTGGTTCACATCAGGTTGAAAACAAATCGAATACTTAATTCTTGGGTTTGCACATTGACAACAAATTGAGGTTTGATGAACATATTTTGTCACTGAGAAAAAAACTAGCGTCAGGTTGCTATGCTGTTAGAATGATGTCAAATGAGCTTGGTTCTGATATTGCTAGAAATACATATTTTCCCTCGTAGAATCTTACATAGATATGGTATAGCTTTCTGGGGCTTTTGTAGTCAATATTTACTGTCCACGGTATTTGTTCTACAGAAAAGAGCAGTGAGATACCTTTGTAAAGCTATAGATCTAGTGACCATTGTAGACCTCTTTTCATCCATTGTAAAATTTTGACACTCACGTGCCTATATTTATCTTGGAAACTGTTCATTTGATTCACAAAAATCAGCCTCTAATTAGTGGAATCTCTCTGGATCTAAATGTATATTCTAGGAATAAAAATGATATTAAACTACCAATACCAAAGACTACGCTTACCAAAAATTCTGTGATTTACGAAAGCAAAAAAAAATATAATCATCTGCCACAGCATTTTGAAGCAATCAAGAGTTTGAGGAAATTCAGAAAGTGTTGCGGATTTTCTCTTACCAAGAGCATATTATCACCTACAGGAATATAACGATGAGAGATTCTAGGTTGCAACTCTGTCATTTAAGTTTCATTCTGAGATATATGTATCATATATATGTATTTCAGCAGGATTATCATGATTTTACTACTTTTTTTTTTATGGTGTGTGTTCAAATTTACATAATGTACCTATTTGTATTTTTTCGTATGTTTCAACAATGTTGACTTTATTTGTTTTTATATATGTATACATATTATTATATTACTTCCTACTGGACACAGTGGAAATCCACTAGAATAATTTTCCATGCTATTTCAATAAGAAATATTATTCTTGGACAATAAAGCACAGTATTGATTGATTGATTGATTGATTGATAGACCCGTAACGATATAATAATTAATCAAGGCAACCAAGGAAAACAAGGTACTGGTACTGGTGGGGGACGTTTCCACGTCAGCAACTAGTCCCTAATAGGACCTTTTTGCAGGAAAACAAGGTAAGAGGCAAAGTTAGAATTAAAGATAGGTTCTACTTTCCCGTCGACACCCTACAATCACGATGACAACTAAACAGATGAAGTATTCATCTAACCCGCTTTTGTGCAGTAGTCGCCATTGGTCAGCAGCGTATAAGCAGCCGAAAGAACTCGATTGTTTCTTTCGTGTATTCTGTCGATATTCTGTTTTCATTCCAGAAGACTCCTAGAATCAGAGAATCAAGAGGAGCACAACAGCGCGATAAAACGTTGAGGCATCTCAATAACGGTTATTAAAGAAGTTCTTCTCACAGAATATATGAATCATGATTTGGATATCTTCTGACGACCACAATATTCACACAACAAAAACACTCAATGGTATATTCTAAAATGGTTAGTAATTTCCGCAGGAATCTGAATCGAGAATATCCATGGATAGTATGTTTACTCACTTATCAAGTAGTATCTACAGAGGATGTATTTTTCGAAATCGATCTGATTACAGAGGTGCACCCATATATGCCAAATCAAACACTAGATATTTTTTTGCATTATTCCATTTCTGGATTAGAGTTGTCAATACAATAGGTCAAACAATCTGTTTTGACATCGAATTCTTTGAACATTACAATGAAAAGAATCAGGGGTAACTGAAAATGGCTATAGTAACACTTCTACCGTCAATATTTCCCTATGCACTTCTCTGTAGAAAAATACAAAATATTTAGAAAATAGATTCTTTAATCAAAATCATCTCTTATGAAAAGACAATTTGATTGGTCCATCAGGTTTGTTGATTAGCAATGACTTAGAATCTAAGGCACCTCCATTCCATCTAATGTGGAATTTTCTGGTCAACTGAAAAAAAAACAGGAATATTCAAATTATCAAGAGTGTTCTGTTTATTACTCACCTTTAGCAACAAGACAATCATATTTTGTTCAGCAAGACGTCTGGCAATGCAAGATCTCGGACCATGACCAAAGGGCAGAAAAAGAAAAGGATGGGGTTGTTCGAATTTTGATTCATTTTTCAGCCATCTTTCAGGAATGAATTCATTTGGTGAGGCAAAATACTTTTCTAGTCTACAAGATATCTGATTCTGACTCACCACAACTGTCTAGAACAACAAAATAATAGGGGTAAGTATTTTCGATTTCACGTGTATCATCTGTATATTGATACATAAAGTATCAAAGCTCTCATCTTGTGTCAGAAAAAATAATATGAAATCACTTGGTTCGAATCGTTGAAATATTCCATCGTGTTTAATCAGATCAAATCATTCATATGGAATATAGATCAATAAAAACTAAAAGAACAGTGATATTTTGAAAAAATGAGTGATATTTCGAGTGCGAAATTGAAAATATTTTTGACATTTTCAAAAATGTCAAGATATTAATCGAAATTCAGCAGAAATGAGAAGGAAAAAGTTTAGTGAAAATAGAAATGATAAAAAGACACATAGTGGTGTTATTTTAGATTCATTTCTCTCAGAAGAAGACAAATATTTCAATCAAAGTTATATTTCAAGTGCTTTTCGAAGTGGTTTAAATAAATCAGATGACAGCCTTATTTGTAATGCTCATTATACACAAGTGGGCTATGAAAGTGAATATTCTAATACTATTGATAGCACGAAACATCATAAAGAGGAAATTCGACTGCTCAAAGAAATTATCAAAAAAAAAATTTACTAATTGTAGAAAAAAAGAATGAATGAGGGTTGCTTGGCTGTGTGCACGTGTATACCAAAGAAGGGAAATGTTGTATTTGGTGCAAGATAATTTATTCAAATTTATTACTCGTAGCAGAGCGCTTTCGACTGTTGAGTCATCATCAGCTAGTGCATACCTGTAAGTAAGTAATCTGCTTTTAGCTATTGAAAGATATTGGAAATTTGAAAAAATTTTAAATACTGTCTGTAGGTTAATCGAGGAGGTGGTACATTCATTTTACTTGATTCTTTGGGATTTTTTCTCCTCGTTTCTATATAATAAAAGTATTCGTATTATTTCAATATATTTGTAGAGGGATAAATTTTTTTATCAGGGAGTCTAAAAGAAAAATCCAGTAGCTTGTCAGAAACATATTTTGCATTTACATGTTGAGAACGGGAGCAGAATCGGTCCCAAAACGTCCAAAGATAAGTAAAAATTCGATATTTTATTATTATATTTTTTTCCTTCAAACTATTTTTCAAACCAATTGTCACTGACAAGCTACTGGATTTTTCTTTTAGACTTCCTGATAGAATAATTTGTTAAACGCAGTGACATTTTGGGGCAAATCATCTGATCTGTCCCTCTACAAATATATAGAGAAATAATACGAATACTTTTATTTTATGGAAACGAGGAGAGAAAATCCCAAAGAATCAAGTAAAATGAAAAAATTTTGTTTGAATTTTTTTTTTTGAAAATTTAATATTGAAAAAAGGTTAAATTGCATTGGTGACTTGTTACTTGTGATTTTGAAAAATACATTATCATGAAATCGAAAATTAAATACGAAATTGGAAATTGATTGTGATTGATAAGTGAGGTTACTTACTCGTCAGGTTAACAAGGAAATTTGTCCATAAAACTATCGACATTATGGTAAAATACGGTACAAACATATTGAAATGTGTTTCCCAAAAGGAGAGTAAAATACAGATTACATTTTGATAAGCAGCCATTGTCGCTGCGACATGTCGTGTTGTGAACTTGATGAGTGACAGACCTTGGTTTTATTGTCATTGAACGTACTGGAATAATGGAGCCAATGGAGGAAAAGATAAGAAAAAAGTGGATATTTTTTCTATATACCTTTCTCGTCTCCAAACCTTTTTCAATACAAATTGTCACTGACAAGCTGGTGAATTTTTCTTTTAGGCTCTCTGATAGGAAATTTTTTTAAACGCAGTGACATTTTGAGGCATATCTTCTGATTTGTCCTTACTACACGTGTATTGAAATAATATTGATAATTTTTATTTTATAGAGACGAGGAGAGAAAATCCCAAATAATCTGGAACAATTAATGAATGTACCACCTCCTCGATTAACCTGCAGACAGTGTTTAAAGTTGATTAAGTCGATAATGAAAATAGCAAATATAAAATTCGAAAGCATAACATCAAAAAAAGAATTGGAGAATATGATCATTGAACAAAATAATACAAGAAGGTGATAGTTTCCACATTGAGCCTATGAAATATTATGGGAGGGAAGGTACAAATACATTATTCGTAGAAATAAATGGAAAGCTAAAGGAGAAAACTATGACGAATGATAATAAAATATTGTTTGTCGGTTGACGAAATTTAAAATTATATAAATACACTATATCACATTGCCACAGATGTTATGGATTTGAACACAAAACGAATAAGTTCAAAAATGAATTAGTGTGCCCTCGTTGTTCTGTATCACACGAAGCGAAATTCTGTCAAAAGAATGAACTAAGAAGCAACCCGATAAAAAGTTGAGTAAGTAGATGGAATTTTCGACACATAATTGTTCTTCCTCATGAGTGTGGGACTAATGGGTGATGAGCTAGAACAAGTTAAGAATATATCAAATTTGCGTATCTTGCAAAAAAGCTTCGTCGGTGCTCGTAGATAATTCATAATATACGCATTTCTAGAAAAAACAAACTACACTGTCTGATGTGGAGGAGTCATGGACATGTGAGTATCGCTTTTGTCAGTGTGTAACTAGATTCTTGATTTGTCACAATACTTAGGTATATTTACATCAACTAGGTAGAATACTGTTTTTCACACCTGCCGCATGTTATCCGATAGCGGAGGAAAAAAACAAGTTTCTCTCATTACCACCAGATATAGGATGGGAGTACCCTGGAGAGAACACGATCTGCTCCACTCGCAACATCACTACCTCCAGAACCAGATCCTTCAAGATACCAGCCTTCCGCCAAACGACGAAGAAGCGACAATTAGATTGTATATTGTAGGGTTTATCCTCATCCAATAATGGTCATCTATAACCCAAGACTTCTGATGAAACCTAGGATTTTCTTGACGTTGACAAAGTTGCGTACTTTGCAAAAAATAGCGTGACGCAACGCTGATGCAAAGTCAATGCATACGCGACCACCTGCTATCCCAAAGTTATCGTGGTCTACTCAAGAAAACACATCATACATCGATTTTCCTATAGAGCTCATGTGAAGTTCGTTCATGTGCGAGAAGCTGAACGTATGTTAGAGATCTCAGACGTGGAGTCGTATGCTGGTCGTAGTTGTCACACTCAAGATCATCGTTTCCACTTGTTTGATTCGTCTAATTTACCTTTCGAGCATACATAAACCAACCGAGTACATATACTACTACTACTAATATTCATTCATTGCATTTAAATAAGGTAAGTGAGTAAGTAGGTATATGTATTCGTATACCAACTGGCCATCCACCTTACGAGAGGTCCTTCAGCTCATTAGTGTTCTATGTAGGCTTTATTACTAACACCATGCGCCACCTAATCATATCAAATCAAATCAAAATATGCTTTATTGTCACTTAAGAATGTAATCCTTGTAGACAAAGCTGAATCGGTTATAAAAATAAAATAATAAAATAATTTATACAACAATTATCAACATAAATACAATTTTTCACAAACATGTGCACACATAAGGCTTCGTCTAAAATACTTGTTCATAAAAATCATTAACATTATAAAACACATAAGGGACTAACAAGTTTTTCAATTCCTTCCTGAATTTTTTTATATCCGAGATAGATTTAACAATAGTTGGGAGGTGATTGTACATTTTCAGGCCATTATATAATATGGAATCTTTTATTAGTGAACTGCAGGGCCGGGGAAGCTTCACCATCTCTGACTGGCGTGTGTTGTAACATGAGTTCACGACTTCGTAATTGTCTCTGGTTTTGTGAATCAAACACACCGACTCTATAATAAACAAGGATACTACTGTTGACACTCTGTGCTCTCTGAATAATTTTTTACAAGAGGTTCTTGAACTAACTTTGCATAAATATCTTAATGCCCTTTTTTGTAAGATGAATGTAGACTGTAAATTATGGTTGTTACAAGTTCCCCAAAATGCAATTCCGTACCTCAAATGGGATTCTATTAGAGCGTAATATGCCGTCATAGCAGCAGAATAACCCAACTCGTTTGATATCAATCTGATAGCAAAGCATCCTGATGCAAGTTTATTGCATAAGTGTGAAACATGCAGATCAAATTTCAGTTTTTTGTCCACAAAAAGACCGAGAAACTTTGCGTTCAATTTATTTTCTATAATTTGATGATCCAGAGATAAAAGAGGCAACTCACATCGGAATGTTATCAGGTTCGTTTTCTGAATATTGAAAGAAAGTAGGTTCGATTTGCTCCATTGATGGATAATTTCGACGTCTTTGGTTATTTTAATCTGTAGGGTCTCCACAGATCTATCACTCCATAATATGGTAGTGTCATCAGCGAAGAGAGTTATTTTCCCGGATATATTCAATTTAGTCATATCATTGATATATAGCAAGAACAGCAACGGCCCAAGAACCGAACCTTGAGGTACTCCATGATGAATATTTGAGGTATCCGAGGTGACATTATTGATACGTACTAGTTGTTTTCTATTATTCAAGTATGAGTTCATCCATTGCAAGCTTGAATCACTAAACCCATAGTAATGAAGCTTCCGAAGCAGTATTCCATGATTAACACAATCAAAGGCTTTTGAAAAGTCACAAAACACTGCAGCGGCAACCTCACCACTATTGATGTTTTCATAAACCTTGTACATGAAGGAGAAAAGGGCATCATTTGTGCTTTTCCCATGTTGAAATCCGAATTGTTCTAAATACTGTCTGTAGGTTAATCGAGGAGGTGGTACATTCATTTTACTTGGTTCTTTGGGATTTTCTCTCCTCGTTTCTATAAAATAAAAGTATTCGTATTATTTCAATATATTTGTAGAGGGACAAATCAGATGATTTGCCCCAAAATGTCACTGCGTTTAACAAATTTTTCTATCAGGGAGTCTAAAAGAAAAATCCAGTAACTTGTCAGTGACAATTTGTTTGAAAAAATTTTTGAAGGAAAGAAATATAGATATATTGAAAAAATATCGAATTTTTACTTATCTTTGGACGTTTCGGGACCGATTCTGCTCCCGTTCTCAACATGTAAATGCAAATTATTTTTCTTTGAAAGTTGTGCTGCGTATAGTTTGACACTTTTCAGTGTCATACTGATGTTGGCATATGAATGAGTGATTTTAGTCTACAAATGAGTTACAGGATGTTTTCATTAATTGATCTTGAATCTACCATTCTCATGTTCAGTTTTCAGTAGTGAATACCATGTTCTATCAATATCAACTGAACAGGAAGCAATGCTATTGTCTCCGTTTGGAAGAATGCAAGCGGATTCCTTTATTTTTCTTTTTTGTTTGTTATCTTCCTTTCCTATGATTTTGATATTAGTCCACTGTGCCATATGTTGTCCATCTTCAGTGAGGATATGTTCAGTTAGCTTCGATTTATCGATATGTCTTTTCTTGATATTGTACTTGTGTTCTTTTGTCCTTACTGAGAGAGGTCTCTTCGTTTCACCTGTATAATACTTTCCACAAACACAAGGTATACTATAAATACAATTTTTTGATGATTGTTCTTCATTTTTTGGCTTTGTTTGAGTTAGAATGGATCTCATTGTATTTTCAGTTTTGAACACAGTTTTCACTTGGAACTTATCACCAACACGTTTTATTTTTTCAGATATGCCGGGAATGTACGGTATTATATTCGTCGTTATTGATGGTTGTTTTTGTTGTGGTGTATTTTGTTTGTTTTCAATTTGGTGAATCGTTCTATCAATGAAGTTCCTTGGATATGAGTTGAGTTGAAGAACATCTCTGATGTGGTGGATTTCGTTATTGAAAATTTGTTGGTTAGATGATATTGATTTGGCTCGATCATGAAGTGATCTGATTATTCCTTTTTTGATAGCTTTCTGATGATTTGATTGAAAATTGAGGTATCTGTTAGTATGAGTCTTTTTACGATATACACTTGTTAAGAAAACATTGTTTGATTTTTTGATAAGAACATCTAAAAATGGTAACTGATTGTCAGATTCAATTTCCAAAGTGAACTTTATAGTAGGTTCTGCATTGTTTACATGATCTAGAAAATTATCTAGTTCTATAAGGGTATGTGGCCAAATTATGAAGATGTCATCTACGTATCTCCACCACGTTTTTGGTTGTTTTTCGTAATTTTTAATAACGTTTTCTTCGAAATTCTCCATAAATATATTGCTCAAAATTGGAGATAGTAGTGAAAACTGAACATGAGAATGGTAGATTTAAGATCAATTAATGAAAACATCCTGTAACTCATTTGTAGACTAAAATCACTCATTCATATGCCAACATCAGTATGACACTGAAAAGTGTCAAACTATACGCAGCACAACTTTCAAAGAAAAATAATTTGCATTTACATGTTGAGAACGGGAGCAGAATCGGTCCCGAAACGTCCAAAGATAAATAAAAATTCGATATTTTTTCAATATATCTATATTTCTTTCCTTCAAAAATTTTTTCAAACAAATTGTCACTGACAAGTTACTGGATTTTTCTTTTAGACTCCCTGATAGAAAAATTTGTTAAACGCAGTGACATTTTGGGGCAAATCATCTGATTTGTCCCTCTACAAATATATTGAAATAATACGAATACTTTTATTTTATAGAAACGAGGAGAGAAAATCCCAAAGAACCAAGTAAAATGACCGAATTGTTCTGATGCCAATATATATACGAAATCATCTCCGGCCATGGCTACGAAAATTATAATTCATAACTCATTTTATATATAAAAATTCTTTGTTCTTCCGGTGATTTGAACTTATAAACCTTTCGATGTTCTGATTACCAGAAATTGGGATTATACGTTTTTCACCCTTCGGCGTCGTGTCCCAAACTTCCCTTCTCACAAAATAAAATGTCACTTTTAGCACTTATATCATAATATTATGATCATCATTTTCTCAATAGCACTGCAAAAACAGTCTGGAATGGAATAAATTCCCTCTTATATAATAAATAAAAAAAACAGAAAGACAATATCGAACATTTCATGATAAATGATGTTAAAATTGATGAGTCTCATGTAATGTGGCATGAAATTAATAAACATTTTGTTAATGTAGGTCCAAATTTATCTTCAAAAATCACTTCAAGATCTGGATCTTCAAATGATGACTAAAGCGTTTCATTGTTTGTGATGGAACCAAATATTTCAGAAATTGAAAATCTTATCGATGGACTTGATGTACGAAAATCTTTTGGATTTGATTATATTAGTGTTAAAATTGTAAAAGTGATCAAATCTTAATAATTAGTAGCTATCTTTTTGAAAATCATTTCTAAATCTTTTGAAACCGGTATCATTTCTGACGAAATGGAAATTGCAAAGGTATTGCCAATTCATAGAACTGGTAAGAGACGATCTGAATAATTACAGGCCACATATCTTTCCTACCAATTCTTGAATAATTACAGGCCACATATCTTTCCTACCAATTCTATCTGGAATTATAGAAAAAATCATGAATAAAATCGTCTTCTTGATTTCCTCGAGAATAACGATCGATTGTACAGGGTATCCCAATTTGGGCACTTTTGCGGGGTATCTCCCTTATCAGTAAAGATAGAGCATTGCGGTTTTCGCGACAGTGTGCTACTTTTTTATGAAATTAATAATGGCGCAAGCAGAATTGTGATAGCTCTTCCGGTTGTCGAGATACAGGGTGGAATTGAAAAATATCACTTATCAGGCATCCCCCGTGTCACAGTTATCTTTGAACTTATCGAAGAAGTTAAAACTTGTTTTTATAGAGTTTTTCTCGTAGAATCCAGTGGCGTAGTTATTTTTTTGCTAGCACCTTTTGTTTTTTAGTTATGGAGCAAACATATGTATCCCACCTGTACAATCGATCGTTATTCTCGAGGAAATCAAGAAGACGATTTTATTCATGATTTTTTCTATAATTCCAGATAGAATTGGTAGGAAAGATATGTGGCCTGTAATTATTCAAGAATTGGTAGGAAAGATATGTGGCCTGTAATTATTCAGATCGTCTCTTACCAGTTTTATGAATTGGCAATACCTTTGCAATTTCCATTTCGTCAGAAATGATACCGGATTCAAAAAATTTAGAAATGATTTTCAAAAAGATAGCTACTAATTATCAAGATTTGATCACTTTTACAATTTTAACACTAATATAATCAAATCCAAAAGATTTTCGTACATCAAGTCCATCGATAAGATTTTCAATTTCTGAAATATTTGGTTCCATCATAAACAATGAAACGCTTTAGTCATCATTTGAAGATCCAGATCTTGAAGTGATTTTTGAAAATAAATTTGGACCTACATTAACAAAATGTTTATCAATTTCATGCCACATTACATGAGACTCATCAATTTTAACATCATTTATCATGAAATGTTCGATATTGTCTTTCTGTTTTTTTTTTTTGAATTTATTCCATTCCAGACTGTTTTTGCAGTGCTATTGAGGAAATGATCATCATAATATTATGATATAAGTGCTAAAAGTGACATTTTATTTTGTGAGAAGGGAAGTTTGGGACACGACGCCGAAGGGTGAAAAACGGATAATCCCAATTTCTGGTAATCAGAACATCGAAAGGTTTATAAGTTCGAATCACCGAAAGAACAAAGAATTTTTATATATAAAATGAGTTATGAATTATAATTTTCGTAGCCATGGCCGGAGATGATTTCGTATGATTAGGTGGCGCATGGTGTTAGTAATAAAGCCTACATAGAACACTAATGAGCTGAAGGACCTCTCGTAAGGTGGATGGCCAGTTGGTATACGAATACATATACCTACTTACTCACTTACCTTATTTAAATGCAATGAATGAATATTAGTAGTAGTAGTATATGTACTCGGTTGGTTTATGTATGCTCGAAAGGTAAATTAGACGAATCAAACAAGTGGAAACGATGATCTTGAGTGTGACAACTACGACCAGCATACGACTCCACGTCTGAGATCTCTAACATACGTTCAGCTTCTCGCACATGAACGAACTTCACATGAGCTCTATAGGAAAATCGATGTATGATGTGTTTTCTTGAGTAGACCACGATAACTTTGGGATAGCAGGTGGTCGCGTATGCATTGACTTTGCATCAGCGTTGCGTCACGCTATTTTTTGCAAAGTACGCAACTTTGTCAACGTCAAGAAAATCCTAGGTTTCATCAGAAGTCTTGGGTTATAGATGACCATTATTGGATGAGGATAAACCCTACAATATACAATCTAATTGTCGCTTCTTCGTCGTTTGGCGGAAGGCTGGTATCTTGAAGGATCTGGTTCTGGAGGTAGTGATGTTGCGAGTGGAGCAGATCGTGTTCTCTCCAGGGTACTCCCATCCTATATCTGGTGGTAATGAGAGAAACTTGTTTTTTTCCTCCGCTATCGGATAACATGCGGCAGGTGTGAAAAACAGTATTCTACCTAGTTGATGTAAATATACCTAAGTATTGTGACAAATCAAGAATCTAGTTACACACTGACAAAAGCGATACTCACATGTCCATGACTCCTCCACATCAGACAGTGTAGTTTGTTTTTTCTAGAAATGCGTATTTTATGAATTATCTACGAGCACCGACGAAGCTTTTTTGCAAGATACGCAAATTTGATATATTCTTAACTTGTTCTAGCTGATCACCCATTAGTCCCACACTCATGAGGAAGAACAATTATGTATCGAAAATTCCATCTACTTACTCAACTTTTTATCGGGTTGCTTCTTAGTTCATTCTTTTGACAGAATTTCGCTTCGTGTGATACAGAACAACGAGGGCACACTAATTCATTTTTAAACTTATTCGTTTTGTGTTCAAATCCATAACATCTGTGCAATGTGATATATTGTATTTATATAATTTTAAATTTTGTCAACCGACAAACAATATTTTATTATCATTCGTCATAATTTTCTCCTTTAGCTTTCCATTTATTTCTACGAATAATGTATTTGTACCTTCCCTCCCATAATATTTCATAGGCTCTATGTGGAAACTATCACCTTCTTGTATTATTTTGTTCAATGATCATATTCTCCAATTCTTTTTTTGATGTTATGCTTTAGAATTTTATATTTTCTATTTTCATTCTCGACTTAATCAACTTCAAACACTGTCTGCAGGTTAATCGAGGAGGTGGTACATTCATTAATTGTTCCAGATCATTTGGGATTTTCTCTCCTCGTCTCTATAAAATAAAAATTATCAATATTATTTCAATACACGTGTAGTAAGGACAAATCAGAAGATATGCCTCAAAATGTCACTGCGTTTAAAAAAATTTCCTATCAGAGAGCCTAAAAGAAAAATTCACCAGCTTGTCAGTGACAATTTGTATTGAAAAAGGTTTGGAGACGAGAAAGGTATATAGAAAAAATATCCACTTTTTACTTATCTTTTCCTCCATTGGCTCCATTATTCCAGTACGTTCAATGACAATAAAACCAAGGTCTGTCACTCATCAAGTTCACAAGACGACATGTCGCAGCGACAATGGCTGCTTATCAAAATGTAATCTGTATTTTACTCTCCTTTTGGGAAACACATTTCAATATGTTTGTACCGTATTTTACCATAATGTCGATAGTTTTAAACTGGACCACAGATATTTTTATGGACAAATTTCCTTGTTAGCACACTGTCGCGAAAACCGCAATGCTCTATCTTTACTGATAAGGGAGATACCCCACAAAAGTGCCCAAATTGGGATACCCTGTACAGTGGTCAATATGGATTCCGTATGTCAAAGAATACAGATATAGCTGTGATGGATGTAATTTTGGAAATCCAGTTCAGTCAGGCGAAGAAAAAGTATGGTTACAGTTTTAGGTGGTAGAAGAGGGCGCAGGGTATAACATGAAGTTGTAGTCATGTTGTAGCCATCTTGTGGCAAAGTTCTGAAGTAGGATACAGAGATATCGCGACATACACTGTATGGCATACTTGAGTGGAATTTTTCCACCACCTATTCAACTGCTAAATCTCATAACTAAGAGATCTAGGATGAACAGAGTTGCCCCAATTGTCAGCAGGAGCGAGACAGTACTGTTTCGACCCACCAGGTCTCATCAGCCGCTCTCGGTCTGCTGACAACTGGGACAACTCTACGCTTCGGGTATATCACCCATTTCGAAGACGCAGGGTATAACATGAAGTTGTAGTCATGTTGTAGCCATCTTGTGGCAAAGTTCTGAGGTAGGATACAGATATATCGCGACATACACTGTATGGCGCTGCCACCTATATAGTCACACGTACAGACCCCTACGTCTATACGCTACAGAGTGGTACTACAAGTAAATCACTCTACTGACAGATGACACTACCTGAGATACTTGAGTGGAATTTTTCCACCACCTATTCAACTGCTAAATTTCATAGCTAAGAGATCTAGGATGAACAGAGTTGCCCCAATTGTCAGCAGGAGCGAGACAGTACTGTTTCGACCCACCAGGTCTCATCAGCCGCTCTCGGTCTGCTGACAACTGGGACAACTCTACGCTTCGGGTATATCACCCATTTCGAAAACGCAGGGTATAACATGAAGTTGTAGTCATGTGCAGAGTGATTTACTTGTAGTACCACTCTGTAGCGAATAGACGTAGGGGTCTGTACGTGTGACTATAGGTGGCAGCGCCATACAGTGTATGTCGCGATATCTCTGTATCCTACCTCAGAACTTTGCCACATGATGGCTACAACATGACTACAACTTCATGTTATGCCCTGCGTTTTCGAAATGGGTGATATACCCGAAGCGTAGAGTTGTCCCAGTTGTCAGCAGACCGAGAGCGGCTGATGAGACCTGGTGGGTCGAAACCGTACTGTCTCGCTCCTGCTGACAACTGGGGCAACTCTGTTCATCCTAGATCTCTTAGTTATGAGATTTAGCAGTTGAATAGGTGGTGGAAAAATTCCACTCAAGTATGTCAGGTAGTGCCATCTGTCAGCAGAGTGATTTACTTGTAGTACCACTCTGTAGCGTATAGACGTAGGGGTCTGTACGTGTGACTATAGGTGGCAGCGCCATACAGTGTATGTCGCGATATATCTGTATCCTACCTCAGAACTTTGCCACAAGATGGCTACAACATGACTACAACTTCATGTTGTACCCTGCGTCTTCGAAATGGGTGATATACCCGAAGCATAGAGTTGTCCCAGTTGTCAGCAGACCGAGAGCGGCTGATGAGACCTGGTGGGTCGAAACAGTACTGTCTCGCTCCTGCTGACAATTGGGGCAACTCTGTTCATCCTAGATCTCTTAGTTATGAGATTCAGCAGTTGGGTAGAAGAGGGGTGTGGTAAAATGAGTGAGGTTAGATTTTGGTTCTTCCTCTGTACAATCAATAGTGTCTGTATGGCTATGAATGAATAATAACTCGATTAAAGGGTGTTGAACAGTTTTATTTGAAGAAACATGACAGGTTATGGGCCCAGAGGTCGCCAAAGTGAAAAAGTAAGGAGGGAATAGAAAAAAAGGAAAAGTAAACCTGTGTATTAAAATGGCCATGGAAAGTTTGGGATTGCATCTTTTGATGGAAGAAATTTTGATAACTGTATATTTAGTGACTGCATTATTGAATCAGCAAGATGTCAAATAATGTATAACAACTGTTTCAACGACGATAACCCCAGAGTTGTGAATAGCGTTAATATTCTTTGACCACAAAGGACAAGAAATGTAAGGCAATTATTATAGGATGTACATCCGCGATGCATACCTGGAGTGTATTAAAGATAAAGTGACAGCCAATAAAATGTGGAAATGCTTAGAAAGTCAATTTGAGAGGAAAAGTACACCCAATCAATTGTACCTAAGCCCAACACTCTTAAGGTTGAAGTTGCAGCAAGATTGCACTTCAGAAAGTTTGATGAGAGAATAAGAGTTAAAAGGTGTAGGAGCTCAGATGGAGGAAATTGACACAGTATGTCATTTATTATTAAATCTTCCAGTCATTCGATAATATTTCCATAGCCCTCGAAACTGTGAAAAAGAGTAAACTTACACTGGAATATGTTAAATCAAAATTAATGGATTATCATATTAAAAGTCAGATGAATAACCCGACAGTGCACATGAGGATGGATGGACAATTCAACAATATTCCTCTCTGAGCAACCCAAATGCTACAATTGTGGTAAGAGTGGGCATTTCATGAGGGGTTGTAGAAAACCATACCACAGTTCATACAGACCAAGAGGAAGATTTCAGCGAGGAAATAGGGGGGAAGCAACAGTTGCGTTTTTATGTGGTGGGAACAGAATGACGCTTACAAATAAAACAAGAAAAATTATGACCCTGCATGAGAGAATTGACATATTATAGATGATAGAGGTTATATTTATATATTGGGGTCGAAATAATTCCAAAATCATAATATTAAATTCGAGAATCTGGAACATCAATCAACGAATATTTGAAGGAGTGATTGTGGCGAGGATTGTGGTTATTGGTGAAACTTCTCTGAGATCCAGAGAATTCATTTTATCTGGAAATGAACATTATGTAACCTGTCTTACTTGAGAGAATCATAAACTGATTAACCTCACGATAAAAATGCCTTCTAAATGGCTTCTACTTTTAAAAAGTTCAGTTTTTCGTCAATCTAATTTAAAATAAAATATTAGGGCATATCAGTTATACTGGCTTAGAAAAGCTAATGAAGGGAGATTTAGTAGACGGATTGTATACAAACCTGCAAGTTACTAGAGTTCTGTGAATCATGTGTAATGCAAAGATGACAAAATTACCATTCAAATGTAGAATAGAAGTTATTCATTCTATCATTCTGATGTATACGGGCCTTTTACACCTGTGGCATATAGAGAAACAGTTTAGAGATGAATTTGATGATAAAACTGAAAAATGTAATTTGTTAGGATATGCACAGAATGATTACAGATTATGGAACACAGTAAAGAATGAAATAATCCTCTCTAGGAATGTAAAATTTGATGAAAATAATATATTTCACAAAATGCAAGCAAGAACAATTCACATTCCTTATGATGATGTAGATGGTGGAGTTTATGATATAAAGCACGTTTAGTGGTTAGGGGCTAAGCTAGCCTGTGTTGAAAATGACTTCGAGTTTTGTTGATTGTAGGAAATCAATTCAAATTCCATTTTGTATAACTAGATGTAAAATCAACATTTCTGCAAAGGAAATTAGAGGATGATATTTCATATTCATCCTCCTGAAGGTGTAGAATGTATTGAATCTGTTGAATTTGAAATTTGTTAATTATTCAAACAAGCACCAAAGTGCGGGAATATTGAGATATATAGTGCTCTTATAGAAATAGGTTTTGACCGATCTGAAAATGATTCCTCTATTGTATTTGATGAAATAATCCCAACAGGTCCAAATATTTAAAAATGATATTGAAATGTTATTGATGTCAAAATTTGAAATGAAAGATAAAGGGAAGTTGAAGCATTTTCTTGGACTTGAGATAGACTGAAGGAGGGAAGGAGAAATACTAAGAATACATCAGGCTAGGTATACAGAAAACTTGTTAAAAAGATTAAATTTCGATGAATGCAGAACATCTGACATACCAATTGTACCAAAACTAAAATTGGAAATATGTAAAGACAAAGAAACCATATAAGGAGCTAATTGGGTATTTAATGCTAGGTAGTCGTTCAGATATGGGCTTTACTCTGAATTTCTTTAGTAAATTACAGGATAGGGCTAATGGTATGACCACTTGGAAAAGGTAATGAGGTATCTACAAGGTACAGTAAATGAAGGTTTGGAGTACATGAGATAGGCTTTACTTTTAAATTATTTGGCAATGTAGTAAGAATGTTTTGCTATGAGAAAGCAGAACTGTGTAGCATTGTCGACCAGTGAGACTGAACGCATAGCTTTGTGTGCTTGTGCTCCAGAAGGATTGTGAATGATCTAGTAGTAGACCTAATGAGATAAGATGCTTAAACATTATTAGAAATCCAGGAAACTATAGGCGTTTAAAACAACTAGATTCAAAATACAATTATGTTAATGTTTATACTGGCAAAGGCTTCATATGTCGAGTATATTTCATCTACAAACAATCAAGCTGACATATTAACGAAGGGCTTGCCATTGAATCAATTTCTCAAACGCAGAATAAAGAGATTGAAGGATTTTAGCGAGGAGGGGTGAGTTTTAAAGGTCGCCAGAATTATAAAGGATAATAAAGAAGAAGAAAAAGAAAAACTGTATATTAAAGGATGTTGAACAGTTTTATTTGAAGAAACAGGACAGATATGTTTTCATGTATCCCTATTAAAAACAAATATGTTTTTAGGAGTAATGAAGACAATCAACCTGTAGAGATCAACACCATTCATTTTATTTCAGAGTGATTGTGATATTGAGAATATACCTAGGAATTGAAAACAAGGAAAAGTGATGAACAAAAGATAGTTGCTTAGATAGTCATGTCAGAGTCAGATTAAAACGATTCGTTCAATAGTCTATCGTGTTTCAATAATTGGTGAACAGCCATCAAAAATCAATCAAGTATATTTACGACATTGCCAGGTTATATGCAATCTAGACTGGCGATTAATTGATACATATATTGTATTTCACACAAAGAAATACCCACATTTTATGGAACAAAATTATTAATGGTTAATATAATGTAGGATTTCCAATTCATTAGAACGAGATGTTTCCCCAAACAGTCGACCAGGCCAGTTCAACAGATATACGCAATGAATGATCAACTATTCAACTGTACCACTCTGTTCACAGTTTACGTGCAATGATGCCGTCTCAGCGATTACATATCTTAATCTAGCCTTGTCAGGGTAGGTCACTGGGATGATATGCGACGTGTTGGAATCTATCGTTTCTTCGTTGTCTAAGCGTTTTTCTTTTGGAGATAATTTGAAATATATTTCCTTGGATATTTGGTCAATAGGCGAGTGGACTAATTTTTCTAAAATTTCTTAAATAGAATCATCAGTCAAATACCTTTCAATATCACATTTTTTCAGAATTTTTTGGTCAATTTTAAGGTGCTAAAATCATCGATAATGCCAGGGTAATTGTTAAGTTCTTTGTGTTGTGGCTTATTGCATAAAACACATTTGTGTGAAAAATAATAATATTAATTCACACTAGAAGACATTCGAACTGGTGAAAGTAACAACACGGCGCACGAATTACGGCGGTGTCTCAGCATTCAGCACAATGTTGCCAAATCTCCAACATTCACATAATATTTTCTCATGAAGTATATAAGATATTTGGACATGCTGGTTGCTTGAAAAAGTCAAGAATGAACTATAATATCATGGTTTCCTCCTATTATGTTTTATTCAACGACAGGACTCTAACATCTTTTTGCTAACTTGATTGTGATTGGTGACTTGGCAACCTTGCTTCATGAGTGGGAATGGAACATCTGACCAATAACGAAACAGCATAAAAGCTGGCGTCACAATTTATTCGGCGTTTCGCTGAACATGGCCGAATTGCGGCCATGACGTTTCGTTTGAAATAAGCTCTGAAGTTCAACGATTTTGAACAACGCATACTCATTATTTACCCCAACGACACAGTGGAGTAACTGAATGCCAATAATTGACTATCAGTCCACTCGCCCATTGCATAAGAGCAAAACTGAATGATCTAAAATGTCGCTAATTAACGAACAACAGACGCTCACTAGCGACTTTTCATGTGAATTTCATTCGCAGGAATTGGGAGGTCTTCGTATCTTCTTGCAAATTCTAAAATGTTCACGTTCACAAAAAAATTCAAATTCTGAAATGGTTTTTGTTATGGAAGAGTAGAGTAGTCCAGTTGGTTACTTGATTATCCATCACGTATATCTGTGGAATTTTGAGCTGTTTCACTGGTTCCTTCTAATGCATTGGAAATCCTATATGCCGGCGATATTTGTCTACATCACAAAAGGAAACAATGTAATTGCTATGGTTGCATAATTTCATCATAATCCTATCAATTATATCAATGTTTCCAACAAGCCACCAGGCGCCTAATTGATTCTAATCTTTGGATCGCCTAATTGGTTACAATATAGATAGGTTACCTACATAATTTGTTCTGATTGCATGTGATAGAAATAAGCAATAAATGATCTTATCCTTCAAATAATTTCGTGACATGTAAAAATATGTATATGTGACAATTGCAAGAATTCTTGATTCGATTTAAATATGTAATCAGAAGTATCATAGTTATGACTTATGAATTGAACAATGATAATGATAGACGAAAGTAACGAGATTGCTTCAAATAGTCTAAAGTTTCGCGCTAACGACTCACTCCAACCAAGGCCCAGAAGCTCAGTGATCGTGTCATCACCATGCGGACAAAAGCGGTAGTATAAGTAACTAACAATGTTAGATAATATTGTACCTTAACCAATTGTTGTTTTTGTGTTTTCTATTGAATAAGACTTTTTCCATTTCAATATGATATTTTTTGCGAAATGTAGACTTCATAATTTATCAACTCTTATGGGTAAGTCAAAGTGTAAGAGATGAATCGATCGCACGTCGTTCTCCAGGACGCTAAATTGAACAAGGTTATGTATTTCATGTTGATTCATTCATCGTTGATTCGTTGAATAATCTATCATTTGATAAAGAACTATCAGTTGGTGAATTTAGCGACATGATAAAACTGTGCCTTTCTCATACTCAGTAGTTCAGATGAAAACTTCTAACTGTTCAGTCTACAACGCATTCTCTTCTGATCAGTGTTCTACTGCGAGAATGCCCTGTTTAATGTCGAAAGTTCAAACTGTTTGTTTTTTTGTGGAAAGGGTTGGAATTTAGAACTTATTAAAATGGAAGGTGTAATAAGTAAAAGTCAGAGCTTCTGATTCAACTATCATACGACTAAGTGATGCATGACGATATTGATCTGAGTTCGAGCAAGATCTTCAAAACACGCAATCGATTCTAGTCGAGCGTAGAAAAAATAATATAATATAGTAAGTAAATTTTCTGGGTGTCAAAATTACGTTATAACTCATAAAAGATTTTTCAATAAATAATAAAAAAAATTTAGATAGAAGAATGTTCCTTGTAGTTTTTATTGTGACACTTGAAACTTCTGACGCGGATATCAATACGAAAAATCCGTATTGATATACCTACCTACCATTAGTTTCAGAAGTATCTATAAATGAAGCGAAATATATTGGGGAACTTCGAGTTTTTTTTATAGATCAGTCGATATTATTACGAATAATCCAACAATATAAAACAATTACTTGATATTTTCCACATTGTGTCATGTTATACGTTATATACCGGGTGTAACAGGATCATGGTACACCCCCCGTATCTCCGTTAGTTTCAGAGGTAATTGATTGAAATTTGGGATATCCCATATACATAATAAGAGGCACTTCTTGACCTACAAATGTTATTTTTTCCAATTCCGGTTTCGCTGGAAGTGATACCAGCTCTCGATTTTCAAATGGAACACCCAGTATATTATTACATTTCTGAAATCTGCATAATTTTCTGAAACCAATGATTACCACATTAGTGACATTTCAAACGTAAAAATGTTCAATATTTCAATTTTTTGTTTTCCATTTAAGTGTGCCGTGATGGTTCCGATTTATTCCAATTGACCCGTCTAATTCTAGAAAAATCGAAATCCCGTCAAAAATACTAAATTGCGTTTTTTATGAGCAAATAAAGTTCATCGTAATCGATTTTGGGGTAAAACTCAATTTTTTCAAATGGAACCATATTGGTACCGTGGTACCATTTATTAGTACTATAAATAAGCAATTTATTCATACCTTCTAATAAAATGTGCGATAAATACAAGCAAAATCACAGCTAAAAGAAAATATGAAAATACAATTATTTTGTTATAATTTAATGCTGAGAAGTTACTAAGGTGGCTTTGAAATACAGAAAAAAACGAAATATTACAACAATTGTTCGAAATGCTGTCCATTAACGTTAATACACTTCTGAACTCGCATAGCTGTTTCTTGAAGAACGTTCGCTAATTGCTGGGCCGTTATACTATTAATTGCGCGTCTTACTCGCAACTCCAGGTCCTCGCGAGTTGTAACGGCGCTTGCATAGACAATGTTTTTCGAATGGCCCCAAACAAAGAAATCAAGAGGTGTCAAATCAGGTGACCTTGGAGGCCATCGCACAGGACCATTCGTCGAAATTACGTTTTCTCCGAATGCCTGTTGAAGGTAATCAATTACTATTCTTGAATTATGGGGAGGAGCTCCATCTTGTTGGAAATACATTAACTGTCGAAAATGGACAGGTAATTCAGTTAACCTGTCCTCAATGTCATTTTGCAGAAATTCTAAGTATCTAGCTCCAGTCAAGGGTCTTTCAAATATTATTGGACCAATGATTCTACGATCGAGTATTCCAAGCCAAACATTGAAACCGAACCGCACTTGAAAGTTACCCTCCCGTAATAAATTTTGATTATCTTGTGACCAGCCGCAACGGCATTTTTTCTACATTCCCCATAAATAATTAACATGTCCACTTTTTCATCCCTTGTATAAATGTGCGGCATTTTGAACGTGAATCACAACAAATGTAAAGACTTTTTCAATACACAATAACATCACCGATAAACCAACAAACATTCATTTGACAATCTGAAGAAATAATTTCATTGTTTTCAAAGCCACCTTAGTAACTTCTCAGCATTAAATTAGAACAAAATACCTAATTGTATTTTCATATTTTCTTTTAGCTGTGATTTTAATTATATTTATCGCACATTTTATTAGCAGGTATGAATAAATTGCTTATTAATAGTACTAATGAATGGTACCACGGTACCAATATGGTTCCATTTGAAAAAATTGAGTTTTACCCCAAAATCGATTACGATGAACTTTATTTGCTAATAAAAAACGCAATTTAGTATTTTTGACGGGATTTCGATTTTTCTAGCATTAGACGGGTCAATTGGAATAAATCGGAACCATCACGGCACACTTAAATGGAAAACTAAAAATTGAAATATTGAACATTTTTACATTTGAAATGTCACTAATGTGGTATCATTGGATTCAGAAAATTATGCAGATTTCAGAAATGTGATAATATACTGGGTGTTCCATTTGAAAATCGAGAGCTGGTATAACTTCCGGCGAAACCGGAATTGGAAAAAAAAAACATTTGTAGGTCAAAAAGTGCCTCTTATCATGTTTATGGGATATCCCAAATTGCAATCAATTACCTCTGAAACTAACGGAGATACGGGGGGTGTACCATGATCTTGTTACACCCGGTATAATTTTCGTGTCCTGTGGTAACTTGCTTGTTGTCCGTATACTGTATACACGGTGTTTGGTTCACTGACGTATATCCGAAAGAAGTTGATATTTGAGAACATTTCGAACCTATTTAACCAGGGTGTCCGGAGATAAAACCGACAAAACTCATGGGGTTATAGGGACGGTCAATATGATTGCAAAATGCAATAAAAGAATGTCCAGAACCACTTCGTTACTGAGATACAGAGTGATTTGTGGATTTTGACAAAAAATTCAATCCGCCATATCAAATACAGGGATCAACCGATTATATTCAAATTTGGTACACCAAGTACCCTGAAAAGCATCAACAATCAGCCCTATGATCGAAACCAATATCAGGACCGGAATAATATTTTTCCCCTATGTTGAGTTATTGTTAGAATAACTCACCCTGTATAATAATAATCAAAAATGTCAACTCAGATTCGAAATCTACGGTAAAAAATGTATAGGAATTCGTTGAAAAATCTCCTGGCACTATCTTAGTTATTCCGTAATTAATTATTATTTCAATTTTTTTCATTAAAAATCAATTATTGTCAGATAGAGTATCATCAAAATTGGTAATATAATAAATATTTACGAAACCATGACATAAATTTCGTTATTTGCTTCAATCAGTTCATAAATCAGAGTAAAATGAAATATTCTCATTACCCGAAAAACCTGAAGAATAAATTCGTATCACGACTGGAATGAGTTTTTTGTTTGTTTATGTTAGCTGACCTAGTACATCAATAGTTATCAATAATCTGATTGTAGATTCGGAATCTAAAAAAATCGTATAAGAACCTGTCAAAAAAGGATAAGAGTGAAGTTTTCGTAAATTTTATTCGCTCACTAATAAATTTGAATTTATGAAAATACTACACAACGAACAATAACTGTTTGTAATGAACATAACAAAACCAATGAATTCGTAAAAAACTTTCACTACCCAGTATTATAAAACATTTTCGAAGTGGAGCCCTCCAGCATCAATACATTTTTGAGAGCGTGCTATTAGATGATTCACTGACTTGCGAATTATTTGAGGGTTATTTCTAACACTAACACAGGCAGCATCAGTAATTTTCCATAAAACATTTTCTCTAATTCAAATTTCTACATTATGAACTTCTTACTTTAAATGACCCCATAAAAAATAATCTAGCTGAGTTAGATCAGGGGATAGCGGTGGCCAATTTACTGAACCTCCACGGCCAATCCATCTATCGGGGTGATTGGCATCGAGATGGTTTCTAACTGGAACTGAAAAGTGAGGTCTAGCACCATCATGCTGAAACTACATACCCAGGTATTTACACCTTGCAATAGATCCGGTCAAGTATTGACCAGGAAATTTAGGTAAACATCACCAGTTAAAGCCCATACACAAATAGAATATCTGCGTATTCCTCATTAATGAAATGAAACGGCATCATAAACACACTCTCAGAACTATAGTTTGATCCACGAACACTAAAAAAGGCTGAATAGAGGAAAAAAATCGTGTAGTCGCAAATTTTTGTATAGTGGTAAAGGGAAGTGTCATTAACAACATACTAAAAGTCCTGACCCGTAGGGGATGAGCGCGATGGTGGGGGAGTGTTTGAAGGTCATTTTCTCAATCAATTCTTGAATAATTCGAAAATCGTGACCTCTAGCGAAAAAATATAGGTATACAAAATTGGACTACTTAAAATTTTCTATAAAAACGTTCCTATTCACTTGTTGTCTACAATGGATAGTTTCTGAGATACAGGGGAAACAAAAATCGAAAAGTATAAAAAATAGTTTACTGATATGCAATTCATGTTTGTTGTGTCACTATTGTCCTGCGTTTCATGAAATGTATACCTATAGACTGCTTCTCATCTAGTGGAGAGCAGTATGTTGATTTCCGGGTATCACGGCAAAATAGAGATGGACAAGACGGCGAAAATTCATGAATGGTTTAATGACCATTCTCCTTTTCCGAAAATCAATTCACTTATGTCTTTGTCGACAGGCGTAATCGGAAACTCAAAAATAAAGTCATCAAGCTCTAGAAATTGGTACCAAAACCATGCAAAGTTTTGTTGGCTGTAATTTCAGTGACATAAAACAGTCTAAAAAGAATGTGGTGTTGTCATTGGCTAGTATGAGCAATGCCGTGAAGCTGAACGGTGGAACAGTGACTGTAGACCCCATGACTATTTTCCAAAGAACTGTTATCGCGAAAAATAGTGATGAAGATGTAGCACAGCTTATGGAATATGAATTGTCTCCATTCCCGATGGCTCTCTTCAATGAAGGAGAAATAAGAAAAGTAAAGAAGGCTTCTCTTTACGATTCTTTTCCAGATGACGATATTGCAACTCATGATCTTAAAACGAGTACCAATGTAATAGATGGGGGCTTCCTCCTTCACCGCGTAAAATGGAATGTGGGTACTAAGATTCTAGTACTTTGCGATCAATACATATCATATGTTATCAAACATTACGGTGAAAACTGTACTGTCGTTTTCGATGGTTATGCATGGTGACCCCAACAATACAAAACGAGCCGAGCAAAAGAGAAGGGGTCTCACGAAAACTTCAGTCGACATACATTTTAATGATAGCATGAATGTCACTGTTCAGCAGGAACATTTTCTAGCTAATGATAAGAACAAAACTAGGCTCATACAACTCCTCAGTGAAAAAATGATAGCAAGGGGAATCGAAACAGTAGTTGCTACAGGGGATGCTGATGGCACAATAGTGAGATGTGGGTTAGAAAAAGCTGCCCTACATCCCACTGTCACAATAATAGGAGAAGATGTCGACTTGATTGTTTTATTGATTGCTTTTGCACGACCAGGAAGTAACGTATTCTTCATGAAACCCGGCAGGGGCAAAGTGGAATCCAAATTGTTTTCAACAAAAAAACTCCAGAAACTTCCTTTTGCTGAAACTATTCTCCATGGTACGTGTACGAACGGTGCACCGTTATTGGATGTGGAAAATGACGATGAAGATGATGATTAATTGTTGATATTATTAGAACGTATTCATTCAATTATGTCTGTTCTCAATAAGTAATGTATTTTTTCTGTAAATATTCAAGTTCAAACACCAATTCCATACCATTAAACTCTATTTTTGATACTTCTCGATTTTTTCATCCCCTGTATCTCAGAAACTATCCATTGTGGACAACAAGTGAATAGAAACTTTTTTATTGAAAATTTTATTTGCTTCAATTTTGTATACCTATATTTTTCCGCTAGAGGTCGCGATTTTCGAATTATTCAAGAATAACTTGAGAAAATGACCTTAGAACGCTCCCCCACCATCGCGCTCATCCCCTACGGGTCAGGACTTTTAGTATGTTGTTCATGGCACTTCCCCCTGCCACTGTGCAAAAATTTGCGACTACACGATTTTTTTCTTCTATTTTTCGTTCGTTTACTGAACTAACTGGAATAATGAATGAACCCCAATAAAACAAACGCTGATGACAGGTAAACAATGGTTTTTCATAATGAAATTCTGAATTTGACACAAGCCTAGTATTCTTTATACACAAACATTATGATGTACTGATATGGATTTATTATTTGAAAGTTCAGTCCGATCATTCTTCAACAAGTTTTCAACTCTTCTCAGTGCCTTTCGAATCTGCGATCAGATTATTGTTATACTAGATCATATATTCTTACAGGAATATAATCATAGAAAACCTCATTCTCTGTTCATAGGACCAGAACTATACTTTTGGATCACCATAAGTGTGGCCAAAACAACAATCTCGGACTGGGCGGAGGGAAAGAGACTCACTTACTGGTCTGAATTACCAGGGTTAAACCATTCGAAGGCGTTTCTGCCTAAACCATCGAAAAATATAACCAGGCAGATCCTAGAATGAAGCACTGGTAACCTGCGAATTCTGACAGGACTGCTTACGGGACACTGTCGTCTAAGATACCACCTGGGAAGGATGGGTCTGAACCAACAAACGGGATGTCGATTCTGCTGTGTGGAAGAGAAAACGGCTGAATACATATTATGTTCATGCTCTTACTTAGAGAGACTAAGGTTCGATATATTTGGATTTACCAATTTAGAACTTATCGATTTCAGACAAATCTCACCTGATTCAACCATGAACTTTGTAAAAAGATGTGGATTGTACAGTGAACTGTAACCTCAAGGCTTAGCCAGAATAGACCCATCTGGGGTCGCAGTGGAGGGGCGGTATTCGCCACTCACATTCAACTTCGAGATATAATCGTATTGTAACACATTTCATCTGATTGTATCTTCATTTTTCAAAATGTATACGTATTTCATAAATATCGACCAGGTGAAGGGATATAAATATGATAAATAAAATTGGCTCTTCAGAATCAAATAAAACGATTTTCTCAACATCCAATTCCGAATTTTTAGGCGATGATTTCTCGAAAAGTGTAACACTTTGTATGATAGTATATATCGTTACAAATGTTCAATATCACATCACCTATCACCTCCTTCCAGCTATAGGTCGGTAAACCAAACACCTTGTACTATAATATCAAAATTGTGAGATTAGAATCTAGGTATATACTTCGGACACATATTACTCAATTGGAAACACAATCCCTCAACTAACGCTTGCAATAGATTCTGGTAATGAAGGAGGAAAGCTTTGTACTACTAGTATTATGTCAAGAATGAAATATGATCTTCAATTATAAGAATAAATCTCATATTTACCCCTGAAGGGACAGTGTATCCAGAAAACGTAGCATCATTTTGCAGAACTCTCCCTATTCCAACGGATATCGGTCTCAACCTTAGAGACTCTTTCAATACAGCTTTTGCATATACTGCTTCTTTGAGAACATCCTCAGTGACTGGACTATCATTATTTGGTAGAAGCTTCAGAGATTCTTGATACAGCTTTCCTTGAACATCAGGATATTTGGCTAGATGGTATAAAAGAAAACTAGTAGTGTATGTTGTCTGTAAAAATAATACGGGAACCAATTTAGAATTATTACACTTTCAACTTAACATTAGATAGAGTTTAATTGAAACGTACAATTATTATATCATAAGTTTTGAGAATGAAGTACAATAATAATTATACCATGAGTCGAACATATTAAATAGCCCTAACCAATGAAAAATGTTCATGTTCATATGAATCAGGAATTCAATATATCATGGAAACCACCGATTACCAGAATTTTAAAGTTGAATTGTCAAACTTTTCAGAAAGTTCAGGATAGCCATATGCATGAAAAGCTATTCAACCGAAATATCTAAGAGTAGTACTCGCAAAGTTAGCTTAGGATTTTTAGTAGACTCTAGATCCCAAATATGAAATATTGGGTTCCTTATTTGGGAACTAGAGCAATGAAACATTGGCGCGAAGATATGAATATCACATTTTAAAATCGAAATATTTCGATTTTATGTGGGTACCTATCAATAATATTCCAATATAATAATAATAATAATAATAATAATAATAATAATATGTAATTTTATTGACCATTCCAACAAAAACAGAATAAGAGTCCATAAACTATTAAAAAACAGGAAAGAAGGAAAGGTCAAAAGGCACATGATCAGTATGATACTGGTCTTCCTCAAGCATATTTGTAGTAAGCGTGAACATCTGATTTGTTATAAAAGTACTTATTGTTTTCGGGAGGAAAAACAGGAAAACACCCTTTCAAGAAATCTGACCGTCACATTTTTCACAATATAATAAAAAATACTATGTGAACGGTTTTAGTAGAAACCATTTTTTTTTAAATCAGATTCTTTAACTTCGTAGATACCTTAATTAATGGTAACTACATTTAAGATAATTACTTATCTAATCAATTCAAGAAGTGAAAGATATTGATATTCACTCTCACTAATTTCCAATAATGCATGATCGAAGTATACAGGTTTGGGCAAAAGTATGGAACCAGGTGAATATCTCGGTAACTGTTTGTTAGATTTTTTCGAATATATGTATAAGGTGATTTCAAAACGTGGTGAATTTGAAAATGTTATCGTCAATGTTGCCACTTTCTCAGTTATTCCGGAATTAGTATTGACTACCTTATTTTAAATAGAACACCCTGTATTTTATTGAACTTTCAAATTCTCCCTGAAAAGCTGATTTCATCGACTCATAACACTCGGGGTCTAGCAAGACTAGCATAGGGTGCTCAAAATCGAGATTTTTCAACTTTAGGATTTTTTTGTGTCGAAACTATTCATTTTCGGTCAAAACGGCTTTCATGTCTATCTCAACTATTGATTTACTATCTATTGGTATTTAATGGAAATAGATACAGGGTGATCAGATTTCGGAATCTTGAACCACCCTGTATTTGTTTCAATTAAATGTCGGTAGATTGTAAATCAAAAGTTGACGTAGGGACATGTGAGCCGTTTTGACAAATAATGAGTAGTTTCGACACATCGTTAAGTTGAAAAATCTTGATTTTGAACACCCTATATCTTAGTAATCATTCTTGCTAGACCGCAAGTGTGATGGATCGATGAAATCAGCTTTTCAGGGAGAATCTGAAAATCCAATGATATACAGGGTGTTCTATTTAAAATAAGGAAATTCATAATAATTCCGGAATAACTGAAAAAGTGGCAACATCGACGATAACATTTTCAAATCCACCACGTTTTGAAATCACCCTGTACATATATTCAGAAAAATTTGACAAACGCTTACCAAGATATTCACCTGGTTTCATACTTTAGCCCAGCCCTGTATATAGTATGGTGTGCTACTCACGAGTCCAATATTCGTCCATTCTGCGCATGATGTCACTGCGAGCCTTTCATTGTCATCATTATTTGAACCTTTGAAATTTTCAAAAATTCATTCGAAACAAACTATAAGTTTGTTCAATTTTCAACATCATAAACTGGTAACAATGCCTAATCGTGTCATTTCTGGTTGCTCAAATACAAATAGAAGCACTAAGGGAACTACTAACATAATATTTTCCGCTTCCCGAGAACCGATGACTTATATTGCCAAAGCAATGAATAAAAGCTTGCTGTCAAGATAACATCAATTCAAAAAATGATATAATATCATCATTCCAAAATGTTCACTATTAACATGCATTCTTTACATTACAGCAACTATCTGTTCAAAACATTTCCTACCAAACTGTTTTCAAACAAGTTTGAAATATCAACAAGTTAACTTCGTTGCTCCTGAAACTCACAGAAATATAAAAGAGGATGTCATTCCAACTGAATATCTTCCTGTTAATAATAGTACGATATCTAAGACAGTATAGACACAAGTCAAACTGCGAAAAATTGATGAGAACAAAATGCAACAAAACTTTTCACGCAAATCCAGATTACCGCTGTCGAACCGCGAGACATGGACGCTGTCAATTGTTTTACTCGCAGTGACGTCTACAAATATGCGTGGTAGCAAACCATACTATAACTTTGTATTAGTATTATCAATTCCAAATTCTAGTATTAAAAATAGGGATAAAGAAATAGAAATATTGAGGAAGTTATTCTTACAGTATCAATTCCAGCTAAAAGAAAATCACAAATAACTCCTATGATATCTTTGAAATCCAATTCTGGGGATGACATATAGGACTCTAATAATGTGGAAGGAGTATTCTTATCTCTTTCAGAAAATAAAGAGATTTTCAATGACAGAAGATCAATAGCAACACTGAAATATTTTCAAATTAGAATACAATCATTTTTTAAGAAATTTAGTACAAACCGTTTTGGAGACTTACTCTTCCATATATTCCTGCGCTTTCTTCAGTTTTTTGTAAAGTGGAGTATCAAATTTCTTCCATAACTGTAGGCCATTATCTGTCTTGAGTATACAGGAATTTGTTAATAAAGCTGATTTAATGAGCATAGAAGATCTTGAATATCGTCTCTGTTCGTGTTTACTAAATCCATTTAATCTTATGTCCAAAGTGGACTTGGCTGTAACTGTAAATTAATAATCATCGAAACCAAACCCGAACATTGAAGGGATGGAATGGTAATTGAAAAACAAGCTAGAATAATTGAGTAAAACAATAAAATTGAATGTGCTGTCACTTGATGATAATATGACAATGAATTGAACAATATATATGATGCAAAAAAATTCGAAATCAATATCAAAATAATACCTGGCCAGAACAATTAGATTGAAAAAGTGGTCGGAATTTTTTTCCACTGAGTGGAATTCATTGGATATAGGTCCTTAAAACCCATATCTTCCATGAAAAAAAAACAATTGAAAATCACTTCCGGTTTTATCGGAAATTGATCTAGGTCGAAAATTTTGAATGGAACCCTGTAAATATTTTCAAGCCTTTCGATAGAACAAAAAAAACCTGTTCAATTATATATCAAAAGTTGACATCTCCTTTCAAAATGGCGGGGCAGGATACATTTTTCCAAAATCAATATGTCGACACTGTGACGTCATCGATCGAATTTTTGTTAAGCAACCTGATAAAATAGCAAAAAGACGAAGCACTTTGATAAATTTTTGATGATACCTTCTAGTAATTATTTTAAATTAGGTACATTCTTTCTCGTGAATTTCCTCGGAAATTTTAAATAAGAAATGGTATTTTTTGCAAATTAATGTTAATTTGAAAAAATATAGTTCCATATAGTTGGAAAGCCGGCTGCAGATTTCTACCGGCATCTGATAAGGAAATGATATATGTCCCAAAGGAAAGTAAAAACATTGTAGTACATCGAACGTCACCTGTGCCAATCACTTTCCTGAGCAAAATGATGCGGAAATTTGCACTCGATTTAGCGATTGCACACAATGCCTCTTGTTTCTATTCTCAAATAAAATAAAATTGAATTAGTACTAGGTCATTTTGTAGAAATACAGATGATGATCAGGTAGAGCATTTGTTTGTCTCTTTAAATATTGGAAAAATAAAATATATAGTTGGTGCCGTTTATATTCCACCAGGATCAGATGTTAATGTATACTCTGAACACTCTCATGTTGTGGAACATTTATGTGCGTCCTACCCAGGACATCGTTTTTGTATTTGGGGGGACTATAACATTCGCGAAGCAGTTTGTTTTTTAAATATGTGTCAAGTGAATTTAATACCTAATGATAGGGGTGTGTTTTTGGATTTATGTTTCACACATGTTCAGGAAATAATTATCACTCAGTCAGATGATTTGTTATTACCTGAAAGTTATCATCACATTGCCTATAACTTTGAAATAATCTCAGAAAATGAATGTAACTCTTTGAAATATGACATTTATTATCATGATTTCAGAAGCACAAATTTTATAGGCTTAAATGATTATTTAGCAAATATCCAGTGGGATTCTGTTCTTGATGTATGTATCTGATGTAAATAATGCCCTGGAAATAATTTATGACATATTATATACTGCAATCAACATATTTGTTCCTGTAAAGAAGTTTAGATCTAGTACTTTTCCAAGTTGGTTTTCAGCCGACCTAAGAAATACTCACCATTGAGAAGAAAATTGCTCATAAAAGATATAAACAGACTCGTTTACATTGTGATTACTTGAGGTTTTCCTCTCAACGAAATCAATGCAAATTAATTAACAATGGATGCTACAGCAATTATATCAACAGACTCGAATTCAACCTAACCTCTAATCCCTCATATTTTTGGAAACATATCAAGGATATGAGAAAGAACAATGAATATCCTATGCACACTTATTATAACAATGAATTTAGTAATGATGGTAATAATACTGCTAAGTTATTTGCAAAGTTCTTCTCATCCGTATATTCTGATACCCAAACTGAAATACCAAATTACAATTTTACTAGAACCATGGAACTTCATAAATTCACGATATCAATTTTAGATATCTTCAATGCAATAGGTCAGCTGAAACCAAAGTTATCTTATGGTCCTGATGGTATACCAGGTATAATTTTGAAAAGTTGTGTATACACTTTAACCAGACCTATTTTTATACTGTTCAGCCTATCTTTAAATACTGCTGTTTTTCCCCAGTATTGGAAAAATACTTTCATAACACCAATATACAAAACTGGAGATAAAGAAAATATTTAAAATTATCGGAGTGTTGCAATCCAATCTGAGATACCCAAACTGTTTGATAAATTCATTTCGGTACAACTAAAGTGGTCCTCTAGACATATCATTATTCCAGAACAAACTTGATGATATATCAATCTAATATTTTAAATGCATTTGAAAATCGTGTTCAGGTTGATAGTCTATACACTGATTTCACGAAAGCTTTTGATATAGTTGAACACACATAATTAATTGCTAAGTTGAAAGCACTTGGAATTGGCAGTCAAGCCCTAACATGGATAAATAGCTTCCTGATTGAAAGAGTTCAATGTGTTAGAATTAATAACTTCATTTCAAATGCTATTGAGGTTTCTTCTGGTGTCCCTCAAGGTTCCCATTGTGGTCCAATTCTGTTCAGCCTATTTGTCAATGATTTAAATGAAGTGTTACAAAATTCAAAATATTTGGTGTGACGATGTGAAAATCTACAAAACAATATCAAATATCAATCATTGCAATGAGCTTCAGAATGACATTGAACATTTTTGTAATTGGGCTGATCTTAATTCACTGTGTCTGAACGTCAACAAGTTTTTCTGCATAACATTCTCTAAATCCAACTCTCCACTTACATTTGATTATAAAATAAAAGATGAATCGTTGCTTCGCGTCGCTGAAATCAAAGACTCAGGCATTTTGATTGATAGTAAGTTGACCTTTAAACAACATATTTTGAAAGTAGCTACTATTGGCTATAGAAATTTTGGATTTGTTATGAGAAACACAAAGGATATGTCAGTTAATAGTTTGAAACTATTATACTGTGCACTTGTTAGGTCAGGCTTAGAATATGCTTCTGTGTCCTTACTACAGTATCGATATCGGGACAATTGAAGGAATACAGAGAAAACTTTTCAGGCATTATGCATTCAGACTGGGAATAAATTGGAATCATGATTATGACAACATTCAAAATAGCACAAGTTTGGAAACTTTAGAAAAACGTAGGTTCAACACAGACTTGCTCTTTTTATATAAATTGTTAAATGGCATCATTGACTGTCCCGAACTCAGAAATTCAGCTAAGTACAAACAGTAGGACTAGAAACAAAGCACTATTTTACATTAACCATCATTCCACAAATTATGGCATGCATAGCGCTCTCTCAAGGATACCAAGGGAATTCAATAATAATTGTATACATGTTGACATTTTCAGTAATTCATTTCAGTTTTTCAAGAAGTCATGGATTACCATTAATAGTACCCCTTTATAAGCAGCTGTGTTTGATTACTGTGATATACACTCACCGGCAAAATAAACCGGCCACCAAAAAATTTGTACAAATTGTTCAGCCTGTTACTTTTTTAATCCTTGTCCGATTTTTGTGAAATCTCGATCGAATCGTAGATTAATGTTCCGGAATGTTAGCCTGAATATAAATTTTCCTGAAAAACTGATGACCTGATCATTATACAGGGAAAAACCAAAGTTACTCTTTCACCCTATACTTATCAACGCCCTGTGGCACAATTGCGTGATTGAACATGGCTTCATTATGCTTCGGATTGAAGTGTGATCCCTTCTCAACACAAAAGTTTTTGATTCAAGTCAATATCTTATTCTTGAAAGAAGATACGAGTGTTTTAAGGAAGTATGGTGTTTTTCAACTTTTTTTAACAAAAATCAGAACTTACATGAACTTATTGATTAAGAAGTTCAAGGATTAATATCACATATTTCTACCTTACTTTCTTAGCACTTACCGGAAAATCAATTACAAAAAACAAACAAGAAGCAGACCTGTAGTCAATAACGAGTATGCTCTCCTCGATATTGAATCACAGCATTCAACCGAAGTGGCATCGAATTGATGGAATTACTCAAGTAGCCTTGAAGAATTGCCTAAAATCCTCCTTGAAGGGCGAATCGTAGCTCTTGAAGAGTATCTGACAAGGCTAGGCGAAGGCGAATGAGCCTCTAGAGGTCACCCCTGAGATAGGTAGATAGGTTCTGAATTATTGTTATTGAAAATTTAAAAATCTAGGTATACTTTCTTGAAACACTTGTATCTTCTCTCAAAAAGGAGATTTTGACGTTATTCAAGAACCGTTGTATGAAGAAGGAACAAAAGAGGATCACACTTCAATTTAAAACATGATGAAGCATTGAAGTAGAAGGGATGGAGAATGGTTCTGAATTATTGTAAATAAAGAATCCATACTCTCATGAAACACTTGTATCTTCCTTTAAAAAATGGTTATCGACGTGAATAAAAAACCATAATGTGGAGAAGAGATCACTTTTCAATCTAAAACATAATGAAGCTAAGTTAAACCACTTACCTTTCCCACAGGGCGTTAAGAAGTTAAGGGTGCAAAGGTAACTTTCGTTTTTCCCTGTATAATGATCGAGTCATCAGATTTTCTTAGGAACTAATATTTGGGCTAACATTTGGAAACATGAATCTACGATTTGGTCGGAATTTCACCAAAATCGGACCAGAATTGAAAAAGTTACAGAGCAAACAATTTGGCTAAATTATTTGGTGGCCGGTTTTCTTTGCCGGTGAGTGTAGATTCATAATGATCTAGGATATATAGCAACTGTGCCTGATTACTGTGATAAATTCATACTGATTTAGGATATTCTCTTATTATATGTTTATTTGTATTTGTTGAATATTTACATAGGTATATATTTTATATACTTTTTTCCCATCTTGTAATAATATTTGTGATTATAATGTATGCAATGGATAACCGTAAATAAAGTTCTATTCTATTCTATTCTATTCACATAAGTAAATTGCGCAACAAGCTTTTATGATCATATAGATTGTGTATAATGAGGTTATAAGTTGATAGTTGAAATTATAAAGGAACATTTTATTGTATTCTTCTTAGAGCGTTTAAATAAAAGGTTTTTTTTTCACTTTTAATATATTCTATTGAAAATGAAAATGAGAGGAGTAGATATCAAGGATTTATCTGTACATGTTGACCTATACTTTCACTGTGATGTTAATTTGAAAAAGTACCATTTCCTCTTTCAAATTTTCGAGAAAATCAAAGAGAAGGTCGATGGCCACTTGATTGTATCGTATTGTATATTTGTTTACATTTACATAAATGATCAATAAAGTACTTTATTATTATTATTATCATTAGAGAGAAAGAATGTAATTGAAAGAATTAGTAAAAGGTATCCTGATTGAAAATGAAGCAAAACTAACAAAGGGCTTCGTCAATTTACTATTTTATTAAATTGCTTGACGAAAATTCGATCGACGACGTCAGTGTCGCCATATTGATTTTAGAAAAAATGTCTACTTTGCCGCCATTTTGATAACAAATGTGCACTTTTGATATATCATTGAAAAGTTTTGTTTCTCTAGCGAATGACGTAAAACTATGTACAGAGTACTTTATTATTATTTTTATTATTATTATTATTAGAGAGAAAGAATGTATTTGAAAGAATTACTAAAAGATATCCTGATTGGCAATGAAGCAAAATTTTCGCATGTTTCATGAAAAACTAACAAAGGGCTTCGTCTACTTACTATTTCATTAGATTGCTTGACAAAAATTCGATCGACGACGTCAGTGTCGCCATATTGATTTTAGAAAAAATGTCTACTTTGCCGCCATTTTGAAAACAAATGTGCACTCATGATATATCATTGAAAATAGTTTTGTTCCCTAGCGAATGACGTAAAAATATCTACAGAGTACCGTTCCATTCTAAATCCTGGGCCTAGTTCAATTTCCGGTAGAACTGGAATTGATATTCAATTGTTTTTTCATGGAAAATATAGGTTTTCAGGAACTATTTCTCTGATCCAAATGTCAGAGGTCTAACATGAAAAACAACGGAATGACGATCTGTCCGATCTTTCTTGGGGTAATGAAGACAAGCGATCAAAACAATATTCGTCTGAAAAAAATATATACGGTGATATTTGAAATAAGAAGATTAGTAAGTTACTTCCGATTGAATCGATAAATTCACAGGTGACTTTACGAGAAATAGCCCGTACCCTTTCGGTTACCAAGAAATATGCATTTTCATGATACGAGGGTTCCAATTGCAGGGGGAATAGTTCTGTCTTCTTATAATTAATTATTACATTCGAAAGAGTTTACTGTAAAGAAAAAAACGTGATTACTAAGCGGTTTTGTAGACGAAACATCCCACTCTCGCCAACAGACTTGGCGTCCCTGGCGCATTGACCAATAGAAGAGTATCTCAAATATAATCACGCGTTAGTCACTTTGTTTATCGCTGGCTTCTTGGATTTGGCTATAATATATGTATCCAGGAAAAAATTGAAGATTGACTATTTCTATAAATTTTCTATTGTCTACTATCTCCAGGAAACCTGTCAGCAGATCAAAGACCTGTTGGGCCAAAACAGTATAGAATCTCTTTTGCTAACGATTATAGAAAACCCTATTCATCCTATTCTTCTTTGAATATGGCTGTATGTTAATCGAGGTGGAATATTTCTCAAGATTTTTGTGATTTTCTTCCCTCGTTTGTACTAATGAAAATATGGAATTATTTGAATATATCTGTAGCAAGGAAGATTAGATGATTTCCCTCAAATTGTCACTGCAATTAAGAATTTAACTTTTACAAAATATGAAAGAAAAATTGAGCCGATAGTAAGTGACACCTTGGCTTGGAAAATGTTTGAGGCCGAGAAATATAGATTGGGGTATAGATGAATAGACAAGCGATCAAAACAATATTCATCTGAAAAAAATATATACGGTGGTCGCCATTCTGTACAGCGTGCACATAAAACTGAAGAGTTCCGAACTTATTTTATGAAAATTCACTCGAAGGAAACTTCCCCATTATGACTCGTCTAATAGATTCGTAACTCGATCAATATTCTAAAATTGAACTTCTCATGCTTTTTAATATTTCACAAGAATTATATGACTCGAAATGATTCCTGAATCAACTATTATTATACAACATACGTTCTAAAAATAATCTTGACAACTCTGGAAGGTAATCTGTGTTGGGCCGTTTACTTATTTCTTCAATCATCACAAGCCACTCGTCAATAACCTCATTTGTACCACTGAGGAAGTTCTTGACAGCTTGAGGGCTACTCAAGCCTCTCTGAAATACACTTCGGATTCTAAACCATTCAAGCCCATTTCTGAAACAAAAAAGTTTTTCATCCATAACAAGAAATAGAAGATATGGTATGTTCAATGTCCGAAATATCGCTGTTGATTAAATTTCGATTTCCTAAACGTATTATACAGGGTTACTGGTAATTCGATACATTCCTTCCATTTGAAAGTTAGTTTCCCGAAAATCTGCTCTACATTGTTTCTACCTTTCAACTAGAATACATAATCAACACTATGGTCTTATGTTTCAAATGAGAAAAATCCAGTAATAGTTTGGATCATAGATAAATTGTAAATACAAAGTCGTATTTTTGTTTGTGAATAAATAAACACATAAACAGAAAAATGTAAATATCTCAAAAAAATTACTTTCGCATAATGCATATTAGGGTTACATCTACTTCCTACCACCTCCCCTGTCACATCTCCAAAGGAATGTATCGAATTACCAATAACCCTCTATAATTATTATGGTCATTCGGCGGATCATTTTATAAGGCTCATTTGTCAGCTTTTCGTTGTCTTGTAATATGTACTACACTATGAAACATCTGAGTCGTCGTGCAGCTATACCAAATGGATAAAATATGAATTGTGGAAGGAGATTCAATTTGATCCTTGAATTTCGATATTCGATGTAGGTAACTGGTACCTAATCCAAGTTTTGAATCACGATTTTATCCGTTCTTGAGTTTCAGTGTATTTCACACCTGCCCGAGACTTGGTAGAGATAAACTACACTGGTATGGAAAACACAAATGAATACTCAAATATAGATTAAATTTCCCGAAGTATTTATAGGAAAGTGCTACACTTCTCATGCAAATAGAAAGACCTAAGCAATTAAAAAAAATTGCACAATCTGTATTGGTATTCGAATCATTAGCTATATAATAATATGTTAATGTTATGTCCAAAGTGTACCGGATTGTACCAAAGAGGATGTATTGTATGCATAAGGGGACGAAAAAGATCTATTGTGCCCCCTTCTCTTGCTATACCCGATGAGGTTGTTCTCCGTTGCTGTAGCAATTTCTCTAGTCCTAGCCCCACCTCTATTATGTGTGCTCCTAGGTTTCTTGCCCTTGGGTTCTGTGGGGTGATATATTTCGTATGTACGGATAGAGGTTCCCTCTTCTTCCCCACAGAACCTGCATTCAAGGCAACCAACCACCTAATAAACAGGGTGCTACGGCACCCTGTGACACTCTGGAAAAACACCAACTAAAATAACAAGAAAAAAATGGCAGCTTGTATCATAGAAGGGCCAAAAGAATGCAATGCCCAGGGTGAAGTCCGCCCTGAGTCGGTTTAGCTGGATCGAGTAGGTCCTGCTGGCGAAGGGTCCTCCACCCTGTTCGTTAAAGTCATAGAAAGCCCTGAAATTCCTCAGAACACCTACCTCAATCCCGGCGTTCATGAGAAGGAACCTATTCACTCATGTTCCGGAAAAATGGAAATTGGAGGCCATTATACGGTTCTATCAGAGAACTGTACGCCCCCTAAAGGACTACGATATATGGTCGGATTTCAAAATCTGTAAGCCTCCTAAACTGAGCAGCGTAACCCTAACAAACACTGATCATAAGAGAACCATCCTTGATATTCATAGGGTAGTTGATAACCTCGTCAAACCTAAGGGATTACCCTCCATACTCTGGGGGACAGCTGGAAAAATGTATCCTCGTCTCTCTTACAACGAAATAACCCACCTGATTCCACGAAACTTGAAGAATCCCAACACAGTCACGAAGAATTGAAAAGAATGTCGTAAAATCAGAGGATACTCCCATCATAGAAACGATTATATCAGCAAAAACCATCCCTGAATCTAGTGCTCAGAGCCTTTCGTCATCGGGCCTGTCGTTAGAGGAGGAGGAAATGTTGGACTTAGCCGGCAGAGAGGCGTAAACACACACACTCGACAACATCAGTCCCCCCCCTTGGAAAATCGAAATAACGTAGAACCAGAGACCCAAGATGATCGGGATGCAGGAAAGAGAAACGAACTAATCTCGACATGCCCAAGATCAGGGCACCATCTCTCGAGGATAGCGACCGTCCAATGTCACCTAGATTCATAGGCGAAATGCCTGAAATTCCTTCCATATACTCCACGGAAAGGATGGAGATACCCGCAATGCCTTCAAGGTGCCTATAAAAAGGAGCTGACAAACATCCGGAACACAGAAAATATGGAAATCGACCAACCTGTGGAAAAACTCCTCGAAAAAAGGAGAAGGTCACAGAAAGACCAAAAAAACACAGAAGATGTGGAGCAAGGCTTGATCAAGAAAGCCAAAATAACAATGTCTTCATAACTCTGAAAAGACCAGCAAATGGGTTGGCATTATAAAACAGAGAAACAAGATGAACAGTGTTCAAACATCGAACAGGTTCAGTCCAATGGGGAAGACAACTGAGGGAAGAAATCCGTGCAAACCTCTTTCAATCGACGAATCATGATTTAAGTTTGATGTACAATCAATATTATGAGTTAAAGTTGAAGGGAATCGAATCTATATCGTTTTCAAATCAGCATATTTCATTCGATATTTCAAACAGCCAAATATGATGGTGGAGTCGTGACGTATTAGTCCCGAACTGTAGCTATCTCTCTCTGATACCTCGTCATTCTGCAGTGTTGCAGTGTGATTGCTCAGTTCAAGGACAATAGGCGTGTTGGGAATAAGACGTCGCACCAGTCACACCAATGAATTGACAAAATTTCAAATGGCGAAGGAATTGTGTGTTTTGAAATAGACTATTCTAATTTATTATTTTCATCGTCTTAGCAGGAATGACAAAATTCAAAATTAATTCGCTGGTAGTTTTTCAGTATAGAGTTCACGATAATGTCATTTTAAAAAATCAGTGGTCTCCCCCATTGCTGATAACGATCCGCAACAGGACCATCAGGAATTAAGAGAGATTCCCTTGCAGCCCCTGCCATGAGGAATAGCTAACCAAAATTAAAATCAACAAAAAAATACCAAAAATAAATCTAACACTAACGTTATAAAACCACCCCCATTGTAATTCAGGGAATCATAGCGGGTCGTGCTCCATATATATAATATATATACGGAGACGAGTTTAACGTTAACGAGGCCAGATTGACGGTGTTTTCTGCAACTTCTCTAGGACTTCAACTGAGGAAGTATCAGGTAATTATATCCATTCAAAATAATATTCTTACTAACAGGTACTGATGACAACTCTGAAGAATCATCTTCAGACAGCGAGAAGATGACTCTGAAGATAATGATAGAGAGGACGACGTATAATTTTTCCTTTGAAATATAATGTTGTTTTCATTCAATATAATTTCATTTTCAAATAAGTTTTTTTAGGTGAATAACAAAAAATGTAGATTAAAGTTCAGGATACAGACCCCACACTATACCCAAAACATTCAACAAATTAACTGTACATTCTTTATATATTTTCTAGACGCCAGTATTATGATAAGCAGTCCCATTATTGGGAGTTTCGATCATGAGCAATAATCCACCCCTCTTCTCCCTGTACGATCCCTCTTGATCATCCTGCGAGTATTTTGTCGTCAATTTTTTTATCATCTTTTCAAAGCCCTGTTTTTCAAATTAAAATCACACAAAAAATTTCTTGGTATTATAGAATCGTATAAAAAATGTTATATTCATACCCCTTTCTTTTCATTGGTGTAGGAATTTTTATTTAATGAAAAAATCAAGTTCAACGTCCATGGAATGATATTCATCATTATCATGATATGGATTTTATTGCCCATAGAGCTATGCCAATGTACCAAATTTGAGTAAAATCTCATGAGCCGTTTCGATGTTATGAAGCAAAAATATTTTGAAAATTGTAACTTCAGAGCCGTCTAGCTGCCAAGCTAAGGAGCTTTGTTCTGAAGTAAGTTTGCTCGTATCTGATTGTTGTGGTCCGAGGAATATGTGGTGAGTTTTTGTAAAGATCTTTAGGGACACCCTGTACAAATTTTTTCAACTATTTTTGTTTCTAGGATCTGCAGTTACAATATTTCTATGTAACTTCGGGACACCTTGAATGAAATTAATTCAGACGTTTCCTGTAAAATACTTGTAGAATTTTTCTTGAATATTTATGATCTAAAAAAATGAGAGATCATTCCTAAAATCCTTGAGATTTGTGCATCCACTTGCCACACAATATTCTGCATTTCTGCACCATTATCAGTTAGTTCCTCCCAAGACTTTCTCAAATGAAATCACAGCAGGCAGAGTAAACAAATGATAAAAAAATCCAACTAATTGGAACACCGTCAGTTCAACAAATGAAATTTTCATGTAAAACTCATTTCAATAAAAATTAATTCACATTGAAGCAACACAAATAATCATTGGAACGTAGGTAGATACTATGTGGAAGAAAGAGAAAGTTATACCACAACCACATGTGCCATCTATCTCATTGTTCCTGACACATTTTAGTGCTTCAAGCAAGTATGGGAGCTTCTTCAGCTTAGTATGTATACTTCATATAGTTCACTACATCCAAATTGAACGCCTAAGAGAATTGACTTATTATGTCAATTGCATTTCAGGGTTTCGATTGAGTACATATATTACGGAGGAAATCGTCAATAATTTTATAACACTTATGAGAAAACGGATTACTATAAGGATTCAATATTCTGGAGAGGTCGTCAACAAGAAGTAGTTCGAGAGGATGGAGAATGAAAGCTACTATATTTTATTTATATAATTTTGTTTAGAATTTTTGACATAACACTAATTCATGAGATTTATTTTTGTTTCTATTTGGCAGAAGAAGAACATTTTGTGGCACATTATACTGAATATATACATATAACAGAACATAAGAACAAGAAAGACACAATTCTAGACGAGAAAATGTTTATTGTTCACAGGTATTCATTTGAAAGCCAAATTATCTGAATTTGATACACAAGGAAATGGGCATGTTTCAATGAAAAATTTTATTTCATCATTTTGAAGTAATAACCCTAACTAATCCACTGTCGTGAACTGTTTTTTCCTCAGGGATCCATACATGTTTTAAATAATTATTGAAATTCACAATATTTAATAACATGAAAAACGCGGAAAAAAATAAGAAATAAATTTTCTAGACTGATTATTTACTGCAGATAACAGAGAACAGAATACTCAACTGAAGTATGCATTTTCTATCTCTTAAGACAAGGGCAGGACCATTTTTGATTTTCATTTTTATCAAAATAAGACTGACTGCAGATACCAGAGAACAGAATACACATCTGAAGAAAAAGATAGTCTGAGGATTATCTTTAAATATTCGCATCTTGACTAGATGAAACAAGGATGTGGTGACAGACGATATTGACGAATTGATGTTCGGAAGTTAGGTTGACAATGTAGTTTGTCTATGATTTGACTTCTTCTCTTTTTGTATTTCTCTAACTCTAGGTATCACTCTGCTGCCTGGGCAACAAAAAAATTTGAGTTTAAATGAAATCTCGATAAATATTAGGAATATTAGGATATTTTTATCGGTACAGAACATAGACCTGTACTGAAGCACCTTGCAAGTATATAAGTAGGTATTCAATAAGTGATTATTAGAGACCAGGTCGAACTATTGTCTTCTGTGAATGTGAATACTGTTGTCATTGGTCATATTGAGTCTCATAAAGTAATTACTAGTTACAAATCTGGCAGCGTTGAAATATGTGGTCCTACTTTTTATGCAAAACCCAGAATTCAGATAACGATGACTTTCTGTTCGGTTCATGACGTCATCGAAGCTGGCGATTTTCGAAGGTGCCAAATTTCATTGAAAAAAATATATTGTATATAATATCAATATGAATATAAATACTATCTATACAAATTCGACTAGTGTGTACAAGATTCAGTTTTAATCTTCTCCTGAATTTGCTAACATAGTTAGCGAAACGAAACACGTGTCTCGGGGTGTAGAAAATCAGTTTGGTTAGTGGTAAAGTAGTGTGTAGTGTATTATCGTGCCAATGGTTTCAGTCTCCGATATATCGAAGTCGTTTGTTGGAATATCGTTCAACCAAGGCGTCGTATACGATTAAATAATTATCAGAAGATGGCGGTGACGTGTGAACTAGGGAAGCGGGATGGCCCTGTAAAGTAGAGAGCAAGTGATTGCATTTTTGAACATCACTTAGGGAAGTATTTTGATGCACCATGGCGTTGAATTATTGATGTAAAAATAAAATGAACGTTTTATGATCTCCACTGAATTTTCATAATTCAATTTGTGGAAGGCGATTATTGTACTAGATAGATAGATAGATTTATATAAACAGAATTTCTTATTGACAAAGCATAGTATTCAAAATTGAATAAAGTGTATAACATAACATAAACATATACAACTAAATTAATAATATAGAAAAAATAATAAACTTATCAAGAGTGTTAAAGGACAATAAACAGTACACATTGAAAATTGAAGTGAACAATTGTCATACCAGATCAATAATATATATATATATATACTATTTGAAGTAGTACATGTTGAGGTCATAATAGAGTTTCAATGTAAAATTCCTCAATATTATAGCAGGCTCTTTTCAAAAGGGCATCTTTCACCAGTTTTCAAAATTTACTATGATCTTTTATAGTTCTTAGTTCAGTGGGTATATGGTTATAAATCTTTTTACTTTCAAATAACAAAGAAAATGTTGTCAAACTAGATTTTGGAATGGGTAGAGCAATTTTCCTCTCTGTAATTTGTCGGGTCACATGATTTGTTTGTACTGTAATCTCAGCCATATACTTTTTGTGAATCAGACATACCGTTTCGAATATGGATAAACTTATCAGAGTGAGAATTCCTAAGTTTGAAAACAGTGGTCTGCATGACTCTCGAATACCTACCTTGTCTAAGTACCTTATAGCATGTTTCTGCAGTACAAACACTGAGTGAAAAAGTTGTTGGCTACAATATCCCCAGAAAGCTATTCCATATCTCATATAAGATTCAATCAGTGAGTGATAGACCATCTTTGTTGTAGATGAACTCAATTCATTAGTGACAATTCTGAGAGCATAACATCCGGATGCCAATTTTTTAGTTAGCTGCAACATGCTGATCAAATTTCAATTTCTCGTCTAAAGTTATTCTTAGGAATTTTGTATACTTTCTGTTATCTAGAATTAGGTCAGGTGAAGGGAGTCGAGAAGAAAATGCCTATGTTTCCACTTTACGATTGTATACCAATTCAGGGCAAGATCATTAAAGATATAGGGTTTGGTTTAGGGCAAGCCAACGTTGCCACCAATTCCTCATCAAATAACAGGTTGTTAGGGCCGCAGCCCTCGATAACCATGAGTAAACAACAATTTAATGCTTTGGTCAATCAGTTGCTATCAGCTATAAGACGCGATTGTTTACCTTTAGAGGTAGAGGTTTTGGTTGTCTGGAAATGAGTGAGAGTTTACCAGTTTTTGATGGATTGAATGAATTTGTGGTTCAGAAAATATGTCATCGGAAGGTTTTCAGCATACTCAATTAACTTAGGGGAAAGGCTCGATTATGGGATCAAGCTTACGTTCTCCAATTTGAATTTAATTAATTCAAAACTTTTTTTTTGGCGCAATTTTGGTCTGAAATTGAGCAGCTGCAGGTTTAATTGGAGCTGCAGTCGGCAAGGTACCGCGAAGAAAATAGTATGTTGGTAAATATGTTTTTTTCAAATATGTAGTGAAACATCTGGTTCCGAAATATTCTGAAGCCCTGCTGATCCAAAATATTGCTCGCAACTACCATCCTGGAATTTCATCAGTGCTAGTGAGAACCAGAACTTTTGGGCGAAGCGATGGAAAAGCTTCGACAGGCCGATTATTATTTTGGAAATATTTCTGGAGGTTCTAATAATAACAGCTCACCAATAACTAGTAGGTTTCGAGGCATTGCGAATGGAGGTTCTGGTGGAGGCAACCGGAGACCTCTTCACGAAAGAATCTGCCTTATTTTAATTCAAAACCAGTAGCATGTCTGGATTTAGGTAGCGAAGAAGGAGAAGGGGCAGAAGAGGGAAACGAGGACGGTCTTTCACAATTCACAACAGTAGGTTCAATTATTGTGGAAGCCGTAATATTGAGGGACAATGGTATATTAGGATACGCGGGCCGAGTTACTCAGTAAATACGAGGGGCACCACGAGTTTATGAATTCCCGCTGTCCAGTTATCGGAATTAAAAAATGTTTTCTGGCGCTAATTGATTCAATAAACCAGCTGTGTATATGGAGATGATGTGTGGTCCCAGTTAGAGGAGTACCACTCTCAGATTCCTTCACTTCCATGCGCAGGGATTCGTGTGGCTGGCGCATTCAAGATGAAGCAACGCCAGGTTATACGGCAGTCGTTGATGACTTTTTCTATCGGCGGAGAAGAGTTCAATCACAAATTTTTACACGTCCCAAATTTAGCCTGCCCGGTGATCATCGGGATGGATTTCCTTAGTCAATTCAAAGCCAATATCAACCTCGAGGAGGAAAATATATTTTTGTACGTAAATAAGGGCGTTTGAGAAGCCGTCTTCCGTAGGGCTTCGGTCGACAGCGTGCCATCTCGATTTTTTCTTCAATTGCAGAACCGGCGTTCTTGACCGTCCAACTAGATGCGCTGTTAGAGGGTTGTAATTTAGCAGTCAACCAGAAAGAGTATTTTCGCAACCTTCGTTACAGAAATGCTGCATTTTTATTTCTTTCGGATGGGCCAGGTATCACAAGAGAGTATGCCGATTCTATCAAACTGCGCGTAGACCGTAGAGACAATACCCAGTCCCTATTGCTCACAAGTGGGCCATCCAGGCACAGTTGAACCAGATGCTGCAGTGGGGTATCAAAAGAATGGCAACCCCCTATGTGTCTCCTATTATGACAACTCAGTGCGAATTTTCCTTGATGCACGTTTCTCAAACATGCTGATGGAGAAAGAATATGAAACGCCTAATGATAGAGTTCTGTCGCGTTTAGGACAGGCAGGGTTCACCCTTCGATTGAAAACATGCTCTATCTTCGGCAGGAAATCCCTTCTTGGACTATATTATCACCGCAGAATCCATTCGTCCATACCCAAAGAGGCTGCAAGCCCTAGAGGATTATAGTACCCCAAAAAATTCGAATCAGTTGCAGCGCTTTATCGGATTGGCCAATTTCGATCGGTCGTTCGTAGCCGGTTTTTCAGCCATTGCGGCTTTCCATACCAACCTATTGAAAGGTTCCCAACCGTGGAAATGGGGAGAAAAAGATCAGCAGGCTTCCAAAGGAATAATGGGGGTATTATGTGAGAATACATTATTGTGAGAATGTTTTCCGTTTTGCTTACAAACCGACAGTTTGGATACTGCCCTGGGTGCCCACCTCTTCCAAGAAATTGGGAGGGAAATGGAATCGGTGGCATGGGCCAGCCGAATATGTTCCGCATATTACTTCTGGGTCGACCGTTCAACATTTTTAATAATAACAGCTCGGTGACTCACCTGAAAACGTGTCGGCTTTTGTCAGGGCGTATATATGTTTTTAGGGCTTTTTTGTAGTTGTTTTACACCCTTGTATTTGTGTTATTTATTAATTATATCTTATGTTCATATCTTTTATATATTTGTACAAATAATTGGACATAGTGGATCTATCCACTTGCTAGTTTCACGCTTTGTCAATAGGAAGAATGTTTCTTGGACAATAAAGCTCAGTTTTGATTTTGATTTGATTTGATTATTCCGCTATGCATTGGCGATCCAGAAATACGACATCCCCCTAGAATTTATTTCAGGTTCAAAAAATGTGATAGCCTCTTACGACTCCCCGACCGACCTCCCCACTCAGCAAACAATTCATAATCCTAAAATTATTTCAACTACATCCCGACTTTGACATTTTGCTGAAAGGGTTTGAGAAATAGCAAGAAGCAGACCCTATAAGTTGAAGAACATTACATTTAACTAGGCCCGTATCCAAAGCTTCTAGAGCATGTTGCGCTACATCAAATTATTTTATACATTCGAGCAGCACAGGACGACCACTATAGTCTATGTGTGCCAAAAAAGTGTGCGGGTAGAATGTTTCATGAGGAGTTAGAACACTTCGGCAGTTATAAGATCTTGAAGGCTCTCCAAAGTGAAGTGTGGTATGTATGTGACCTATGCCAACAGACAAATAACTCCCCTCTTCCCAAAGGCCCTCTACAGCCGTTCATTCCGGCAGGCAAGAGCGACTTGGTCGCTGTGGATCCAAATATATGAGCCTTTACCTCAAAGCAGGGGAGGTGTGTCTTTCGTCTTCGTACTCGTAGACGTGTTCACAAAATTTGTAACCTTTTAAGTCATCAAGAAGGCCACTACGCGCGCAATTTTACACCGACTGCAAAATGACTATTTTCCAACGCATGGAATACCCAAACGAATTTTATCCGACCACGGCACCCAGTTCAATAACCGCCGATGGAAGGAGACCCTTGCGGAACAAGGGGCTCAGGTGATATTTTCCTCAGTAAGGCATCCACAGTCAAATCCTAGCGAGATAACCATGCGGGAAATCGGGCGTCTTAGTATGACTATCCCTCTGAGCACCATACCATATGGGCAAATGAATTACCCAAGTTCGCCGCGTTCTTGAATTATTTAGTCCACGAAACGACAGGTTTCAGTTCCATCGAACTGCAGTCAGATTACGAACCCCACAGACTACTTCTGAGATACCCATTGGGCCCACGAACGGACCTCCCACCGTTATTCGAAAATGGATACTGGCCAGGGAAGCGTTGGATAGTCGAGTATCACGTCGGGTATTCGGGCAACGAAGATCCCTATCCCCTAGTTATGACGGAGGCCATCTAATATTACTCGAGGCGAACCCAATTTCTTCAGAAATCCGCTCAGAGACAAAGAAATTTTTGCCCCTGTTCGAAATCCTTGAGGCGAACCCAATTTCTTCAGAGATCCGCTCAGAGACAAAGAAATTTTTGCCCCTGTTCGAAATCCTTATGTTATCACAAACGCGTGGTAGATAGGAATACTTATGACATAGCTGATCCGGAAAATGGCAGGGAACGGGGATTATTTCATGATAGCCATATAAAAAATTATTTCGAACCATTAGCTTTAGCTTCGGGTCCTTCCTAATCGCCTCTGAAGCTCGAGGGGCGAGATGTAGCAAACCCTTTTTCACTAACAACATGGCTGTCGTGAAGATACTCTCTAGCTCACCAATGTCACTACCCGCGTGCTTATAGATCGTTGTCCCACAATTCATAGATGTCAGACTTGGTCTGATTTTGATGATTCTTTTATCCAAAATAGCTTATCGCAGGTGTAGCTGAAATTGGCATTCTCAACCTCGTAATCGGCATCGTTGTCCAGGTGTATTTTTTCCGAGAGGAACTTTTGCAATCTATTAGTCTAAGGGCAAAGTGTTGGTTTAAATACAAAGTTTTGATGCCCAGACATGCCTGGCATTAGGTGAGTGAAGAAAGTTTTCATTTATTCGTTTTAAATAGTGTAGCTCGGCAGTGGTCTATTGCGGTTAGGGCGGGAATGTAATTGTTGCATATTATCAGCGATCAAACGTCTGGAAATGTTTTTTCTATTAGTTGTAGATCACCACGGATTATAGGTGCCTATCTTTGTGGCCAATGAAATTTTACTAATAAAGCTCGTGAATTGTCAACAAAGTTGCTTAATATCCACTTATTGAATAGACCCACAAAACACCCTGATTATATTCTTACTGGTCACAGTCTTGATATCTGTCAACTGAAGTTTGAAAAGTAATCTCATAATGTTCATCGGATCGAGTAACACCCTGTAGGTAGTATATTAATTGGTTCTTTCGCTAAATTTGTTATCCGGTTTTCAAATTTTTCAATTTTTCTAAGTTTATCATTTTCATGTACTAGCGTATTGAATAATCCATAAAAATGCGGCCACGCTCTGGGATCCCCGTCAAAGCAAGGTAATTGTATTTTTGGAAATTTGGCATTTCGAGATTTCAAATGCCAAATTGCCATAATGAAATTATAGTCTCCTTGTTAGCTTTATTTAATTTCTGAATGTCATGATTTATTTAACTCACTGAATAATAATATTCATCAGTCTCAGCCTTGACCGTGTCTTCTTCAAACATACTACATCAGCTGATACCACAACAACTATTGCATTGTGACCTAAATTGTTCATAATATCAGCATAATAAACCTGCATATCAAATGTATTACAAATATATTAATGAATTTGAATCGAACTTTCAATTACTGTGATAAAAAGGAAAATAATATAAACCCGTTCTTGTTGTTGTCTGAACGGACGCTCCAGAAATGTGAAAAAACAACAAGCTATACTGAATTGGGAATGTCCGCAAAAAAGTGCACAAAAACCCGTTCAGACATTGATTTATTTTACATGGAATGAATTTTATCAATGAAGATTATACGGTTTGTGTAATCTGGTGATTATTGAATATTTAAGAATATTGAAACAACAATAATTGTTGCATACAACCAGGATTCACAATCCAGGGCTCAAATAAGACCATGAATGTGCCCATGCGGCACAGAGAGGTTGAAATACGGAATTCAATTATTGATTTAAATAAAAATGAAATGCCTTTCAGTGATCAAGGATAGATTGACTCACCAGTACCATCTGAACTCGTTGTTGCTGGGTACCCAGCTCAATCTTCTTGCTAGAAAAGGGCCACTTAATTATGCAATTAGAAATAGCAAGTGTGATATAATATGCACGCGCGTCTTATCACTTCTGCTTTTACAATTTGAGAGTATTCAAAATTGTATTTTCTCAAGGTTCTCACAAAACCGCTCATGCACGTATCAATCGAAATAGTCAAAATAAAATTTTGAAAGATTAAATGAATTATAATATTATCATTATGATAATTACCCCAAAATCAAACTAATTATATACACTGATATATAGGGTTGCTGAAAACATTGTTCACAAAAATTGATTATAAATGGTTATGTTATTCAATTTAAAATTTCAACATTCAACATGTGATTAAAAATTGTGAGTCCCACTGGGATTGCACCAATGCAAAACCCTTACAGTGTCAGTGCAACACTATTTATTCATTGCAACAGTTGCAGCACTAGTTTTTCCAATGGTTATCGTTATAATAATGTATAAAATGCACTTTTTTTTCATATTTTATTTGTAAAATCACTATTTAAATGATGCATACATAAATGATTTTGTATTTACTGACAGAAACACTTTGGTTGTTAGCCATTTGGCATAGTACGGATTTGTATTTCTTGCAAAATAATTCATTCAAATGTTTCATAGCAGAGTACTTTTAACTATACAGTCATCATCAGTGACTACCCGTCAGGTTGACAAGAAAATTAGCCATAAAAATATCTTTGGTCCTGTTCAGTAATATCAAAATTATGGCTAATTATGGTACAAACAGATTGACATGTGTTTCCCAACATGGGATGATGAGCAGATTACATTTTTCTCAAACAGCTACCATGGCTGCTTCCATACTGTCATGTTGAAATGCTAGCATAATGCATTTTATGCACAACTGGGCATAAAGTAGCACTTTAGCGCCAGCGGACTTATGGCCCAGCAGATAGGTAACTTGTTATATAAGCATTATTTAATATCACATTTCTCTTGATATTTTTGAGATTGAAAATGATATGATATAACCCAAAATAAGTTATAGTGGTCATGACATCAAAAAATTGACTGAGTTACCACAGTAAAGTTAAGTAATTTCATCTAAGGATTCCATCAATGATATTCCTCACTGGAACCATGATGTATTTCTATTGTGCTTGAGGTGAAGGGATATTCATAATGAGAAATCAAATATATATTTCAGGGGCAACTTGAGTTTATGGACAGGTGTATTCCCTAAAAGCCTATTTCACACCCTTGATACATAAATATCTAATTTATGTTATGTCCAATGAACTTTGATTTTTCACATTCAGAAATACAAAGTCAAGAAGAAAAAGTTTCCAATGAAGACTAAACAACTAAACCTTTGAAGGTATGGTAGGGACACTAAAGATCTACAGCTTTGTTTGAACTATTTAGTTCTTACTGCATACCATAATCAGCTGATAGATATCCTATTTTCAACCTTTCTGTCTTCAATGATTTGATCAATGGGTCAATCAAACTTGAATCTGCATAACCATGATGGTGAAATTTGTGATGTCCCTTCTTAAGTGGAAGTGGTACTTAGAAAACTGCGGAACCTCAGGGGCAACGGTTGAGGCAGAGGTATAAAATTCACTACTGGTGGGTGGAGCTTAAACACTACGCCGATGACGCAAAAACCATTACTCCTTTGTAAATCCGTTCCTCGACCGAATTACGAGGGGGAGCCTAAAACTTCAGTACGACGCCGCGACCGCGGCGTGCTGACATGTCGACTTGGCGACTTGGCGTACATTGCGAAGAACGCTCCAATCGTTGGACTGTCGACTAGCCGTGCTAGTCGTTATAAGCTTGAGAAAAGTTGTCATCTGGGTAATGGACAATGGATGCGTTCATTTAAGTCCAGCAAGTTGAATTCATTCCGAATTGCAAATTGCGAGAAAAATCATTCCGATTTTGAAGTTGATGCAATATCTTTTTTCATTTTTTAGAGCTCAGTTGTCAGTATATTTCGAGGTATCTTCCAATGATTTTCACACGACTGTAAAGCTGTTGTTTTTCTATTTTGTCGAAACTAATTTCTCCTCAAATTATATTTTTACACAAATTGTTATTTGCTTATTGATTGATTTGAAGTTGTTAGTGTGAAACATGAAATAATATTGAAAGAAGAAATGAAATAACAATAATTCAATAATATTATTTTGCTTGATTTTTTGGCATTATCTCTCCTCGTTTCTATAAAATAAAAATATGCGTATTATTTCAATATATTTGTAGTGGGACAAATCAGATGATTTGCGCCAAAATGTCACTGCGTTTAGCAAATTTTTCTATCAGGGAGCCCAAAAGAAAAATCCAGTAGCTTGTCAGTGACAATTTGTTTGAAAAAATGTTTGAATGAAAGAAATATAGATATATTAAAGAAATATCGAATCTTTACTTATCTTTGGACGTTTCGGGACCGAACCTGCTCCCGTTCTCAACATGAACATGCAAAATATTTCTCTTTGGGAGTTGTGCTGCTTATAGTTTGACAGTTTTCATAGTCATACTGATGTTGGCAGATGAATGAGTGATTTTAGTATACAAATGAGTTACAGGATGATCTAATCAATTTATCTTGAATCCAACATTTTCATGTTCAGCCCTCAGTAATGAATACCATGTTCTATCTATATCAACTGAACAGGAAGCAATGCTATTGTCTCCGTTCAGAAGAATCCAAGCGGATTCCTTGATTTTTCTTTTTTTGGTTATCTTCCTTTCCTATGATTTTGATATTATTCCACTCTGCCATATGTTGTCCATCTTCAGTGAGGTATGTTCAGTTAGCTTCGATTTATCTGATTTATCCCGGTCAGGGTGTTAGTTTTCGCACTCCGAAACGGCTCGACCGATTCGTATGAAATTTTTTGTGCGTATTCGGTAAGTATGAGAATCGGTCGTAATCTATTTTTTGAATCGAAAATTCAAGATGGCGGATCCAAGATGGCAGACGAGTATTGTTATCCGATTTCATTCAAAGTTGGTGTTTGGGGGTTTTCGGGGTCGGAGATTATGATTCTTTCGTCAAATTTTGGAAATTCAAGATGTCGGATCCAATATGGCGAACGAGTTTTGTAATTATGGACAGATTCCATCCCAAATTGGTATCCAGGAGTTTTCGAGGTCAAAGATTATGATTTCTTCATCAAAATTTGGAAATTTGAAATGGCGGATCCAATATGGCGGACGAGTTTTGTAATTATGGTCGGATTCCGCTCGAAATTGGAATCTGGGGGTTTTCGAGGTCAGAGATTGTGATTTTTATCAAGATTAGGAAATTCAAAATGTCGGATCCAATATGGCAGACGAGTTTTGTAATTATGATTCAATTATATTCATAATTGGTATCTGAGGGTTTTCGAGGTCGGAGATTATGGTTCGTTCGTCAAAATTTGGAAGTTTTCAAAATGGCGGATCCAATATGGCGGATGAGTTTTGTAAGTATGGTCAGATTCTATTCAAAACTGGTATCTGGAGGGTTTGGAGGTCGGAGGTATGAATTATTTGTCAAAATGGAGAAATTCAAAATGGCGGATCCAATATGGCGGACGATTTTTGTAATTATGATCAGATTCTATTCAAAATTGGTATCTAGAGGGTTTGGAGGTCGGAGATATGAATCATTTGTCAAAATGGAGAAATTCAAAATGGCGGACGAGTTTTTCAATTATGATCAGATTCTATGCAAAATTGGTATCGGTGGGTTTCCGGAGTTGGAGATAATGATTCATTCATCAAAATTTGGAAATCCAAGATGACAGATTCAATATGGCGGACGAGATTTGTAACTATGATCCGATTCTATTCCAAATTTGTATCTGGGGGATTTTGGGATCGGAGATTATGATTCTTATTCATCAAAATTAGGAAATTAAAGATGGAGGATCCAATATGGTAATTGAGTTTTGTAATTATGATCCGATTCTATTCAAAATTAGTAACTGGGGTGTTTTTGGAGTCAAAGAAGAATCAGAAAACAAAATAATAAAAGTATGTTGATAAACATTTCACTAAAAAAATATTTTCTGGAAATAATTGTATATAGCAAAACAACGTTTGCCGGGTATCAGCTATTGTAATAAATATTAGTTTGAAAAACTAATGGAAAACCTTTTTATAGATAGCCAAACTGAAAAGAAGTGAGTAGACAATAAAGAGTAGTTTGAGTAGTTTGAAAAAATGGAGAGGTATAATAGAGTACCGAACTAAAATGAAGTACAGAATAAATAGAGTAGTTTAAAAACTGAAGAATCCTGCTTTCATTGATTGTCAAACTAAAAAGAAATAGTAGAAATTGAATAATGAAAGTTTTCTGATAAATATTTATCTAAAATTTTTTCTAGAAATAATGTTTATATATAGCAAAACAACGTGTGCCGGGTCAGCTAGCATTATGTACCAATATCACAGTTGAGAGAATAGTACTATCCAATTTGGAGCAAAAACTCGTACCAGAAATGCTCGATCAGCAAGGATTTTTGAAAAACAGCAAGAATAAACTACCCCTCTGAAGGGGTTGATCGACATTATTCCACTGGTGGCATCTATATATCTATATTATATTCAAATATACAATTTGAAAAAAAAATCGAATCAGAAATGCTCGGTTAGCATACTCTAATATTGGTCACCAAATTATACGCCCCCCGCGTCATTGTTGAAAATTTTTCAAAATCGCAATAGTCCCACTGTGCACAAATCATAAATGATTGCTCCAGAAAAACATGGAAATACAGAATTATCCCACCACGCTAAAAGGTTTTCACGCTTCTTTTCCATTGGTAGCTTTGAAGCACCGCTTTGAAGTTACGAAAATATACCTATTTTTTATAAAAGGTCGTAAATCATGCGGCGAGGGTCAAAAGACGCGTGTCAAACCGCAGCGCTAATGAGTCGTCGTGAGAAAAACTTTGATACCGATAAAAAAGCGCATCCTTTTTTGCGATAAATATTTTAAGTAGATTTTCTATCGTTTCCACAATTGTTTCTGATTCGACCGTCATAATTCCCGAGGTAATCCTAATTCAAATTATACCGGAAAATAAACGTTTATAACTTTATGATTTTCAAAATATTTCATGTTTCGGGAACTCAAGAAATATTATCGTTAATTGTGAGAACCTCACCGTAACAGAACTGTGGTAACATTGCCGTATATTCTTGAATTTCTAGGTATTTAGAAATTTAGAGCAGTCTGAAATGGTATGAAATAATGATAATTTGATATCCCACTGAACTTATGAAATTTATATTTTTAAACATGCCAGACCCTCGTAAACATTGCAAATAGGAAATGTATATTTCATCTCCATTCATAAATGTTAATTCCCATCAATTCTGAGAGCGGCGCCACTCTCTGGATACAAATTGTTGCCATGCAAGGGTTTCGTAGTCCCTAACTTTTTAGGTTAATTTTTGATTTTGAGTGGATGAAAAAATTAGTACATATTTGTGAAGAACTAATCTATGTTCCTGTCGTCTCGCTTTTTCGAAATTTGATTCAGTTTTTTCTAAAAAAAATCGCGAAATAACGTGTTTTTTGATGATTTTCCAATTTTTTTTTTGGAAGAACCGAATCGAATTTCGAAAAAGTAGGACGACAGGAACATAGATAAGATCTTCATGAATATGTACAATTTTTTTCATCCACTAAAATTGAAAAATGACCCTAAAAAGTTAGGGACTACGAAACCCTTGCATTATTGCTTTATATCATAGTACAACTTCCTCTTAAGATATCAAACTTGTATACACAAGAGGTGTGTATCATGCTATAGCAGTTTCTCTAGTCCTAAATCTAAATTTCAGGATATGAGGTGGTTCAAAATAGGGTAACTCATCCTCCTATATTATGTGTGCTCCTAGTTTTCTTGTCTTTGGGTTCTGTAGGGTGACACATTTAATGAAAAATTTAGAAAGTGTTTCTTCTTCCTCTCCACAGAACCTGATCAGTGTAACACCAGCCATGAGTTCCAGCTATGAGTTCCAGCCATGATGAAATAGTTGATTGATTTTGTAGCATTGATTTCACCTCTCTTCCACCCTATTATCAATATAGCTCCAAGAGTCCAAGTCCAAGTAAGAGCACAGAAAATGAAAATTTTTCTTTTTTGATGAATATCCTGAATAATTTATTCATCATGTAAAATCATTGAGATAATGTTAATGTTAGACACCATCTTAGATACCCTGTATTAAAACTGTTTACTACATGTTCTAATAATCTCATCCCTTGCCTTACTACCAACCTACTACCTACAACAACAAGTTACCAAGCAGGTGCAGAGTAAGCCATCATGAAATTTGCTCAACATGTACAAAAGTTGAAGAAAACCATTTTTTTTTCTTACGTGGGCAATAATCCTCCAGAATTATAAACATTTGGTCTATCTAAGCGATACTTCTCCAAAGCCAGATGACTTCTCCTTTGTGGATACTTTCCTTCATATCTGAACATTGTTTCAATATCCTGAGGATCAAATAGCCAAACAATATTGATACCTGGCATGATCTCTTCTCTAACCACTGGTCCATAATCTCTATATTTTTTCACACCATTGTGATGAAGCTCATCAAATTTGTAAACACCTGAATCCATAGATGAAAAAAAGTTAAATTCCTTGATAGTACCTACTCTTGTTTGTTCCTTACCTATAACTGGAAAATATTTATATAGTGTCCCAATTCCTGGCAATGACCTAGGCCCTGGTATATTACTGAAGCTCAATAATCGTCTTCCTGATTGTTCAGAACAAATTAGACCATTAGGACCAAATAATATTGAAGTAAAAATATTAGAATGATGGAGTCCCATTACTCCCATTTGTTTGTGCATTTTACATAACATGTATCACTATCATGTATTCATACACATTTATAATGATCTTGTTTCTTGTTCTCACTGCAGTTTCTCCATAATAAAGATTACACAGATTTGTGATTTGTGTATGTTTATTTGAAGGTTAGTGGTTTTGGTTTTTCTTCTTCTTCTCTTATCTACGTGAAGTGGGCTGCCAGAAGAGCTGGCAGCTGGCTGTCAGAATTTCCGAACTTTCCCGATCGACCAGTGGCACACGTTTCCCCCCCCTTTTTGGGTAGGGAATATCGAAATTCCTCAACTGCTTTTCTTTGCGATGATGAGATGTGAGAGATGTATGTAGTTAAGCTCGGCGATGAATATCTAATCCATTATTATTATCAAAATTGATTATGAGTGCCCTAGAGCAGCCTACTTAAAAAAAACAATAATTTTAGCATTGTGAATAAAGCACTGCACAGCTGCTTTTGGGGTCTCGAATCATTCTCTTTAGAGTCTATCATTCCTTACCAAATCATAGTTATGAGAGACTATAATAAATAAATCTCAAAAATATTTTATTTTCGATACTTTGGCAAAAAACTGCTCAGCTGCTCTTATTGGGTCAGGGAGATCGGTAATCATGTGTAGAATCATGATTCATGCTATCAGAAAATAATTCCTAGCGAAATCGTATATGGTAGACTCCACACGAAAAAAACTGATTTTACGAAAATATTTTTTTCCATACTTTTGCAAACAACTGCTCAGCTGCTCTTGGTCAGGAAGATAGGTAATTATGTGGAGAATCATGCTATCAGAAAATAATTCCTTGCCAAATCGTTTGGTAGACTCCACATGAAAAAAACAGATTTTTCGAAAATATTTTTTCATATTCTTTTGCAAAAAAGTGCTGCTTAGCTGCTTTTGGGTTAGGAAGATAGGTAATCATGTGTAGAATCATGCTATCAGGAAATAATTCCTTGCGGAATCGTATGGTAGACTCCTCACGAAAAAAACAGATTTTTCGAAAATATTTTTTTTTCGATACCTTTGCAAAAAACTGCTCAGCTGCTTTTGGGTCAGGGAGATAGGTAATCATGTGTAGAATCATGCTTTCAGAAAATAATTCCTTGTCAAATCGTTTGGTAGACTCCACACGAAAAAAAAAACAGATTTTTCAAAAATATTTTTTTCGATACTTCTAGTAATTTCGATGGTCAGTAATTTCAGCAGAATATTGTGTCAAAATATTTGGAATGAATGGTATTTCTGCTCACAAGTATCTGTCACTTTTCAGTGATTTTTTTCGATTTCGGAATGAAAAATCAGCAGATTCAGTACTGTCAGTTAGAACTCGGAATATAGCCTATTTATTCAATTGAGCTGATTTTCATTCCATTCAATCAAGCATCAAAAATTGATGATTTTATTATTTTATTAGGATCAAATAATTATTGAACCTAACCTATCTCAAAATCTGATCCTCACGTCAGCAGTTTCCAATTTCCATCCTTCCCTTTAAAAAGTACCTCTCATTTTGGCAATGAACTCAATGATTGAGTTCATTGAATTTTGGTCCCATTTTTGTTGAGATATCGTAAAGGCGATGCGCCATATATAGAAATAGTAGATATATGGATTAAATCTATATGATATCTCAACAAAAATGGGACCAAAATGAGAGGTACTTTTTGAATCTTTGGTCGATTTGGTTACCTATAGAGAATGATAGAAGTAAGATATGGTGTAATTACTGATGCGCTTTTGTTTCAGAAATTTCACTAGCAATACCAGTCAGACGAACTAGACAAGCCCAGTCAGCACATCCTTTCGTTGTCAAGTTCGAAAGATGTCGAACAGCACTTTATCAAAACTCCTTCATCCATAGAACGGCTAGGCTCTGAAATTCATTGCCTGAGGAAGTATTCCCAACAACATATAATCTCCAGAAGTTCAAAAAAATTCCAACCTACCTCCTATCCCTATCCTCCCTAGAAACGCACGATGTTCTTTGAACATTATAGGGATTCCCTTTCGTGCGCTCCAAGCGATAAAAAGAAATAGATGGCGACATTGCACAACTATGGCATCTGTCAGTTTTGAAATTGTCGCAAGATTTTTCGAATTCAGAGTTGAAAAATCCCGCTGTTACATATGTTCCGCGTACCAAAAATGCCATTTGCCATTTTATTTCCACTCGTCACAGCAGCAACAAGGTTGGTAGAACAGATGACTATTATAATCAGCTCTACCAACCTTGAGCAGCAATAGCAGCATCACCATCTAGCAGGAAAATGTAGAATCAACGTCTCGCTCGTTGTGACGTAGAGAAATCATAGTAGGCGGTCGAGTGATTTTTCTGAAATTCTCAATACGTAATAATGGCCGAATGCGCGCACCATATCTTACTTCCATCATTCAGCTATGCTTCATATATGAATAGTAGATATATGAATAAACGCGTCAAAGTTGACATTTCAATTAGTAGCATGCTGCCAGGCTGTGGAAAATCTTAGATCAAAGATGACATATGTCACAGTGTGTAATGTGTATTCTTCTTCCTTCTTCTCTTCTTATTTTTCTTCAGTGTTCAGTGTTTGGATTGGACTAGTTTGATAATGATAAGTGCAGTTGTTTCCATTGGTTGTTTCTAGAAGTTTCTATTACTATTTTCCATTGTCTGCTAAATAGAGAAAAAATCTAGTGAGCTGGAATTTCTGGTCTTCCCAATAGCTCAGTTGAGTGTAGAACCGCTAGAGGATGTTACCGTATCGTACGATATGATCGTCACTTTTTTCTAGAAAAATTTCGAAATTTGTGGTTATGTAAGTTGTCACTGGTTGTCAGTGTCAAGAGCTGTCATGCCATCGTGATTTGTTTTGAATTTTTTTCTAAAATATCATTCTTTTTCAATTCTCATTGTTCTAATTTCTAATATTCCTTTCGTTTATAGATATAGTTTTGTGTTGTGCTCCCAGTATTATAGTAGTTTATTCTGATTATCAATGTGTAACAAACTCTGTCTCCTCCTATTGTGCCTACCAGAAATTGTGAAACCATCTCCATTCCTGGATTTCCAAGTGATATTTCTTTGCGACAAAGTAGATAGTGTGGATACATTCGATATTGAGTGTTACAGGATCATCACAAGTAAGGAAATCAGAGCCCTGATCAAATGCTAATAATCGATACTTCCGATTCTACTACTCATTTACTTTGGGTGCTACAAGTTCCAAAATTGAGAACTATCGTACTGTCTGTAACAACAATTTTGAGAGGGAATGATTTAAGGTGACAAAACACGGGAAAAAGTTGCTTAGAAAAGGATCAATCCACTGGAATTTTTAGGGTAAGTGTAGATTTAATGTAATCTCCCAATGTGAATATCAATTTGTTTGGTTTATGGATATTAGTTTTGTATGATTTCACATAGGTATAAGCTTCTCACTTAATTATTGAGTACTATGATAGACTATGATGATACATTATACCTATTATATGAAAATTATTTTTAGAAACCTACTGATGCCTGGGTGACTCCATCATCATGTAAGCAGATGTGTGTGATGAATTCTTCACTCAACTAATGAAATTTGCTCATCTCAAGATATTTATATGCCTGCAAACTACAAAATCAGTACATATAAACAGGTAGAACACTGATTTCAAAAACTTATTACACATAAGGTTTGTATACATTGAGTCTGATAAATTAAATGCTCTTATTGTAAAGATAGTGTTAAAACTGTGGCAAATTGAAAATGAAAATTGATCTGTTATTCTAGGATATTCCTCAGAAATGGATAGTTTGACTAAAAATCAATTCATTCAGTTCTTTGCAAAAGCACTCTGTATTGCTGAATGTTGTGTTTAGTTAATTTTCTATCAGAACATTATACTTGGTTCTTGTAAATTTTTTTCTCAATATCTGATTCTATATAATGTACAGGGTGTTAGTGAATGTGTGTGATAAACTGATAATCTATACAGGGGGTGATACCTTGTGATATATTTTAGGAAATAAAAGTCATATAAACATGTGTCCATGCTTTGAATATGCTTCGTTTTCCAGATACAGGGTATTAATAGTTCCATGAAAAATCGATTTTTATTTGCCTACTGGAATGTCTCAATCAATTCCAATGAAACTTGGTGGTTTGGATGATAGTAACTTGGAACTTCTTGTGGTGTAATCAGATTCAAAATAATTTTTCCAGAGCGTCACATTGGGGTAATTGATTGATATTTATGACCACTGGTTTTTATCATTTCCATATATTCATTGATTGAATGACAATGTTCTTATCTGTTATTTTGTATCTCCCTTAGTTTTTGAGGAAACAATGAAAATTCAATTGGTTTACAAATTTCAAAGGAGTGCTTTCAATACACTCATTGAGCATACTTAACAACCTCAATAAGAAATATTTTGTGACTTTGTTGGTCACCAAAGCATATGGAATTTGCACCATGCAAGCTTATAAATTGATAAATAAAAACCATACTTCCTACTTCAACATCCATTATCTCAAAAGGTTAGGACATCATCATGTTTACATGAACTTCATTTAATAAAATATCACATGGAATCACCCTCTGAAGTTTTCTTCACAACTATTCACAAACACCATATATATTATAGGTATCTGTATTTGGTTTATATTATAAACTATGAAAATATTACATAAATAAAAAAACATACTTTCACTTACTGTTCACTTACTTACTGTTCACTTCCAGGATGACGGTGATGCAAGTGGTGAATATCAAAATAATTGATCAATTATGAATAATCTTTGGTAAGAGTCCAAATTGCTGAAAGTGGAGTGGAAATTTTCAAAGGAAGGAAGGAATGCTCAAAGTCATCTCCACAAATGTTAATGACATTGTTACACAATCAGGAACATGTTTCATTCTTAGAAAATACCATCCTCAGCCTAAGCTCCTAGTAGATATTTTATTACTAGAGTCCATCTTTAGCCTAAGCCTCCTGAAGAATTTTCATTAGACTGAAAGATGGTATTTACTAAGAAAATACTATCTTCAGCCTAAGCCCCTTGTAGATATTTCATTACTAAAGACCATCTCCAGCCTAAGCCTAAAGTAACACCCCTCCTCTTTACTTTTTGATGCTTAAAAAATGTGTCAAATCTAATTTTTGGTAGTAACCTTTGAAAAACTTTTATTGAGTCTGGATGCTTTATTGAAATATTTTCTCAATGGCATGTGGGATTTAAATATGAATTTTCAACACCCATTGATTCTCTAGTGGGAGGGTTACTTTATAGACTATGGACAGACCATGTATATATTCAAAAGCAGATTTATTACTGATTTTGTTATCACATATTTCATGAAGCATCAGTTTCTACGAAATGTTGGGTGTTCATAAATTATATTTTGGCCTAAATAACTTGAAAAACGTGTTGTTCTCTGCTCCAACAATGCATGCCCTACTAAGGGAGCAAATGCAATTGTTCAATTAATTCAGGAATAATTAGTCACCACTTATTTTTTTTATAATTATATTTTACTGTATATACTAGTAAGGTATCTGATGTTTGATTGTGGATTAACGAATTTACCTATTTCTTAGATCTGATTATAAAAAAATTAACATTCAGAAGAAATAATGAAAATTCATGGGTGAAATTTGTAACTGATTCTCAATTGTTCAAGTTGTTCTGTATTCTGTTGTATCAAATGATATGTGATACAAATATGCAAATACATGGTCCACACAGTAGTTATGGCATTATTATACTTACTTATATTGCCTTGTATGCTATGTCATGAACAATCAAAAATGATTCTCTATATATATTGTCCAATTCAGAAACTGGAAGTATTTACAATTTTATTTGCTTAATTTAAACAATTTTATCCAAATAGGAATCCAGTAAATTACTTTGATATTTGGTCATTGTAATGAAACTTGACATTAATTGAATACAAATATATTTTAGAGCCAATAAAACAATATCATGTTGGGAATGAATCTTGAATCTGATTTATTTGAATAATTAATTCAATGACCTTTCTTCCAGATTCCAGTACCTATAGTCCCCAAATCAGTCATTTCATGATTCCCCATCTCATCCAGTAACTCCTGATAATTTTTCAACATTATATGTCATATAAGATGGGCCCCCTGAAGTTGCCACCTCCATCTTCTACAATATTCCTGAATATCTTCTGATGGGTTCTGAAAATTAACATATTCATCCTCGGAGTATTCATCTGAAGTAGCAGTGATTTTTTTATATTTACTGTGTACATTTTATGACCTGCCTATGCATTTTATCTATGTTATGAATTAGTTTCATTGAATAAATTTATTTTATTAATCACAGATGTAAAGGGATACTGATTTCCACTCTATACATTGATTGTTTGATATTGTCCCAAGAAACGTAGTTGTTTTTAATAGGAATACATAATTACAAAAACAATTTACATAATTTGTAATGCATGAAAGTTACAAAAATTATATCATTATATCAAGCAAAAAAAAATAATGCAAATAATCATGAAATTCCAAACTTATTCATTATAAGTATTCAAATAGGAAATGGAATCATCAAAGTCTCTGAAGCAAGAAGCTAGCAAAGCATCTCACGAATTTCAACATGAGACACATCTCATAATTTTAGGATTATTTTAGGCTAATTTATTACTCAATTCTGGAATTGTTTGCACATCGAAAAATCTGTGGCTTTGCTAGCTTTGGCCGAACTCAGCATTTTTGAAAAACAATATTTTTCTATGATTTGATAGAGTGAAACTGTAGGCCATTGTAGGGCATATTTTATGCTAATTTATTACCCTATTCCCATATTTTTTATTCACTTAATTCACAAAGAAATCTGTGGCTTTGCTAGCTTCGGGTCAGTAGAGCCATTTTTTAAAACAGATTTTTCACTGATTTGATATATTGGGATTTATTGGCTAATTTTCGGTTAATTAATTACCATATTTTCAAAATTTTTGCTCAACGTTCTCAAAAAAAAAAACTAAACGATTTGTTGAAATATGCCTTATTCACTGGGCATTATGTGTTTCGCATTTCTATCAAAACCATATTTGAATAAACGTAACCATCCATTCTCAAAGTGGTCCAGTACTTTTCAACAGGATAAAAAAACGAACTCAAAGTCGGTCGACCACAATATTTATTATAAAAATATTCAGCGTGTGACTATACTACTCAAGTAGCTACTTTTCTCATTGTGTCTGAAGATGGCCGTAGAGCCGAAACTATAGTCACACGTTGATTATTTTTATATTAAATTTTGTGGTCGACCGACTGTGAGTTCGTTGTTTTCTCCATATTTTAATTTTTAAGTGTTAGTATTGATTGTAGGCTCAGTTACAATCACATTTTCTTATTTTTTGCTGCATATTTTTTGGAAGAAACCTGTGGCTTTATTAGCTTTGGGAAATTTTTGAAAATAATATATTTTCTACCGATTTGTTATATTGGGATTCAAAGCCTAATTTCAGGCTGATTGATTATGCTATTTCAATTTCATTTTCTCAACGTTTAAAAATAACCCAAATGATTTGTCGAATTACGAGTTATTCACTAGACATCTTTCATTTCTAAGAAAATATGCAACAAAAAATGGGATAGTTATTGAGCCACAATCAAAAAATATGTTATTGACAGTAATGCATATATATAATGTCTTAGTGAATTTTTTTTTCAAACGTTGAGCAGAAAATCTGAAAAGGGTAATTGATTTAGCCTTTGCATCCCACTATATCAAATCGGTAAAAAATATATTCTTTTCAAAAATTGCTCTGCTGAGTTTGCCCGAAGCTCAAAGAAACAGGTTTCTTTTAAAAATGAGATAGCCTATAATCAATAGGTACTATTGCTATGCCTCATAAAATCATCATTCAATTTGCTTTTCATAAAAATGCATAAATACCTAGTGAATAACGCACATTTCCACAAAAACGTTGAGCAAAAATTTTGAAAATTGGGTAATTAATTAGCCTAGAATAAGCTATCTAACCCCAATATAGCAAATTGGTAAAAAATCTATGTTTTCAAAAATAGCTCTGCTGAGTTCGCCGGGAGCTAGCAAAGCTACAGATTTTCCTATGATATGGAGGAGCAAAATATTCTGGAATAGGATAATAAATTAGCCTAAAATGAGCCAAAAATTATGAGATGTGTCTCATGTTCAAATTTGTGAGTGGCTTTGCTAGCTTCTTCAGTATCACTGGAGCAGGTATTTGTTCAAGTTAATTTTGAATTTAGTTGCTTCCATTCCTTTGGTAATGAAAATTTTGAAAGGAATATCAATTGAAGCAGCAAGTGGAAGAAGGAGTTCTGTTACAAATATGAGTTTGTGAGAGAAATAGGTTTAGTAAAGTTAGCTGACATTTTTTGATGGAAACTAGTTTAATAATTTGATTTATGCAATTGTGAGGAATAGTTGTAGGATGATTTTTCATGATTCACAGCATTGTGCTAACATATCATTTTTTGATAGACATCTGGATTTATGCTTAGATAACCCCTTCTTCTATTCCAACCTGACCTGACATGTAGACAATGGGCACATATAGCTCCTTTTATTGATTCCTTGATGTTTAATGTAACAGCACCTTCTACCACTGTGTATCTGCTCAGATATGAAGAATTCAAACAAATCCTGAGGGCCAAATTACATATGTACCTTCTATGACTAAACGGTATATTTTCAGAAAATGTTGACCTCTTCTTCCACTTGCCCCTTCAACTGCTTGAATCCGTTGCAATAGTATACCTAAAAAACAGCGAATTTTTGATTCTGAATCATTTGGTTGTAGAGTAGAAATAGGTACATTCCTGGAAAAAATAAATGATCAAGAATTATATTTCCTAAAAAGTAAGTCAACTATATTTTTACAAGGTGTCCCAAAAACTCAACGTCATCCTTTCCAGGGCTGATAGTCCAGCTCATATGACCTTAGTAAAATAATGATAGTTTTGAAATTTGTGAAAATCGAAACCTTTGATCAGTATTTCCAGTACAAAACTACATAGTTCATGATTCCAGTTTTGTTATGCAATCTGTAATAACCCTTTGACCTATTGATTATAATCCAAAATTTCAAAATAAAATGAATCCAGAATGAAAAGAATTATGCAATACCAGCCTGAGTGAGCTAATTATTTTTTATTTCATTTATTCACAGGAAACCTCATAAAAAAATATACATGAATATATACATTTATTTACTATAGGTATCCCATAAATCTCAATAACCTTTGAAACAAAGATCTAGAAAGTGTTCTTAGGCTGTTTAATGATCATTTTCCTTACACTTTCAATCTCTTTTCAATAGGTGAATGTTAATTGTAAACATTAAAATAAATCAACTGGTGAATCAGCATTTTTTTTTTTTGTCCATAGGTATTGCACCAATATTTTTATTTTGAATTGTAATCAATAGAAGGGTTATTATTACAGGTTGCATAAAAAAAATATAATCAGTTTTGAACTTAGTTTTGTACTTGTGGCACTAAAAATACTGATCAAAGATTTTATTTTCACAGAATTCATAACAGTGGCAATATCTCCAAAACTTTCAATAATCTACTGAGGTCATATTGTGATAATCTGGTCAGTTCTGAGCTTCAATATCAGCTCTTTGAAGAATGAAGTTGAGTTTTGGGAAACCCTGTATAAACCCTCCATTTCTCATTCTGAAGCCAACCTTTTGATGACATGAGCCTGCTAGTGAAACCTTGAGAGAAGCTAACTTGGAATCAGTATCTCTGAAATGTCTCAGGGATTTCATAGTGCAAAAGTTGAAATTCTACTCATATGTATATACCTTCATACCTAGATGCAGCAATTCTCTTCTTCTCAGCAGTGATATGATATTTCAACTCATAAAAGTGATGCCATCACTTTCTCATCTCATTTTAGTTATTTTCAACTTGATTTTCAATCATCACCAAATATAGCAAACCTAAAACATAAAATAAATGGGTAGGTACATCAGCAGGTAGAGAACACAATAATGAAAAACATTATTCACTTTCATGATGACCTGTAGGATTGGAACTATACTCAAACTCATTCTCATAGATTCAACTTAAGGTTGAAGGTTTTAATAATATTCACATGAGTACTTAAAATATGTAAAAATAAGAAGTTATAGGAACCCCTAAAATTATAGGAATAGGTATTATATTTTAATCATACCTTAGATAATTATAGAGTTCTCTCCTCATATTATCTCATCAATAAATAAAGGTGAACAAAAATCCTTCCAGAAATGGTCACAATCCAACATCCAGACATATTTGGGGCCTTTTTCTGATTTCAATTACTGTAGACTTCTCACATTGTAAATTCACTAGGTACCTGTTCTTAAGGCTCAGCAGAAAACTGAAGCAGTAGTAATTATACTTTCCTTGAGTTTCCATAGTTTCGAATCTGAAAGATGTGGATCTTCTCCTTGATAAACATGTTTTCCTGCATACAAGGTAGTATTCAAGATACAAGATAAGATCTGTGGATAAGATTCTTCATGATTCCTTTCTTTATATTATAACCATATATTTGCTTATTGCTGATGAAAAACTTCATTTCCACAATTGATTCACAGCTGAGCACATCAAAAAACTGCACAGACCATAAAATAGGAATCACTGCTTTCCGAGCTGCTTTCACTATTTATGTTCCCACGCTTCACATCATCATTATCATGATCAATATGCACAGAATCCCGTATTTCGTCCAGGGCTGTAAGGGCCAGTATGCCAGTAAGGGGGCTCGGTCTCTACATATTTGTCATATCTCCACCATCTGCATGAACTATTTTTGAATTGTTGAGTGACTGAGTGACCGTGTCCCGTGAATGTCCGAATGTCGTGACTGAACTCAACTCACTAAAACTAAACAAACTATGCCATCGGCCGAGACTGCCAAGAGCACCGCTGAGAGGGAGCGAGGCTCAACTCATTAACGATTTTTGAGGTTATGTAGGTTTGACAGGAAAACAATTGAACTGAGTGTTTCCTCGAGTTGACCGTATGGCGGTACTACTGTATCGGCCACAGAACGCTGTAGGTGATTTCCCCTGTTTGGGCAGACCAGATACTCCAGCTCACTAGATTTTTTCTCTATTTAGCAGACAATGCTATTTTCAGTATTCAGTCAGATATTTTCAACAGTTTCAGCAGAGTAAATCATGTTTTGATTTTGATCATATTCAATTATTCATTTCAGTGTCAAGGTGAAATTTTCTAGGAATTTGCAAATTGGGAATTTTAGAAGTATCTGCTGTGAGTTATTATTATTCTTAAAAGTAGAAGTCTAGGTGTAAATAAATTGATAATTGGACAAATTTGTGATTACCTTACATATAATTTGAATTGTGATATTTTATTCAGAGATAACAATGGTTGATTACAGTAAATGGAAAAATATTGAGGTAATTTGTGAGATACATCAAATTTGTTTGCCTTATCAACTATACTTTTTTCAAGATATCAGATGATGAAGATGAGACACATCCAAATATTGACACACCCTCCCTGTTTCGTTGGAGACATCAAGCCAGGGTTGAGCGAATGGAAGGGAGAAAACAAGAACTGGATGCTATTGAGAAAAAAAAGTCTGAACAGACAAAAAAGATCAATGAAATTAAAGAAAAGGTAAAGGAAGCTGAGAAATCTTCAGCTGAGAACTTGGAAACACTAAATAAAAATCTTCAAGAGCTAGAGAAAGAAATGGAAGCTCTTAAGAAAGAAGAGGATGACTTCAAAAAGAAGGACAAATTAACTCCTTGGAATGTAGACACAATCAGTAAACCTGGCTTTGCTAAAACTGTTATCAATAAGAAACCTGCCCGCCCTAAAGATGAGAATTTGACAGAAGAAGAACGAGAAACAAGAATGAAAAAATTCATTGAGGAAAATAAAAAAGATCTGAAAAATTTTGGTATGCTCCGAAAATATGATGACTCTAGAATGTTCCTGAAATCACACCCACATTTGGTTTGTGAAGACACAGCAAATTATTTGGTAATTTGGTGTATAAATTTGGAGATGGAAGAGGTGAGTGATATTTTTGAAGGCCATGGTTAGAGTTCTGGTACCTTGCAGAACTTCAATAGTTTTAACTAAAGGTTTGCACCTGTGGAACATGGAACTATATTTAATTTACTTAAGGTCCCTACTCATGCAGCAGAGAAGAAACTTGAGAATGGAAAACAAGAAAGTAGATGTGTGTACTGATAATTGGTACATGTATACAGGGTGTTTCAGAGTTGTGGTGACAAAACCTAGGGGAGATTTCTTGCCACAAAATGAAAAAAAAAAAGTTCATATGAACATAGGTCCGAAAATTCTTTGTTTGGGTGATATAGCTTTGACGTTTGAAAAGGTAGTAATTTTGTTATTAATTATTAATATCTTCAAAAAGCCACAGATTAACAATAATCTGTGAAAAAGCTTAGGATGATTTTAGTGATTATGATTTTTCAGGGGCATACCCCAAGGCATAAGTAAGGGTGTAACTATTAGGCAAGTTGGATTTTCATATCTTGATGTTGGGAATATCCCCTTGGCTTTGTCACTACTACTCTGAAACACCCTGTATGAAGTATATAATGAAATAATAATGTTCCTAAAGAAAAGGAAATTGAAGAAACTGATGGGGATAGGGAATGGGATAACACTAGGTACCTACCTCAAAAAACTTGACATAGACCTCAAGAAAAGAAAAAAAATTCACATAATTTGCAAATCTATTCCTACCTGTATTAAAAGTTTATCGATTGATATTCATCTGAAAAATTTTTTTCTAGAAATAATTTGTATGGCAAAACAACGTTTGCCGGGTCAGCTAGTAGGTATACTAAATTCTCCTGTCCGGTCATGGTGTTAGTGCTGGAACTCCTCCGAAACGGCTTGACCGATTCGTATGAAATTTTTTGTACGTATTCGGTAGGCATGAGAATCGGTCCTAATCTATTTTTTATATCGAAAATTTAAGATGGCGGATCCAATATGGCTGACGAGTATTGTTATCCGATTTTATTCAAAATTGGTATTTTGGGGTTTTCGGGGTCGGAGATTATGATTCTTTCGTCAATTTTTGGAAATTCAAGATGGTGGATCCAATATGGCGGACGAGTTTTGTAATTATGGTCAGATTCCATTCATAATTGGTATCTGGGGGTTTTTGAGGTCGGAGATTATGATTTCTTCATCAAAATTAGGAAATTCAAAATGGCGGATCCAATATGGCTGACGAGTTTTGTACTTATGGTAAGATTCCATTCAAAATTGGTATATGGGGGCTTTCGAGGTCAGAGATCATGATTTTTTATCAAAATTAGGAAATTCAAAATTGTGGATCCAATATGGCGGACGAGTTTTGTAATTATGATCCAATTATATTCAAAATTGGTATCTGAGGGTTTTCGTTTTGGTTCGTTCGTCAAAATTTGGAAATTCGAAATGGCGGATCCAATATGGCGGACGAGTTTCGTAATTATGGTCAGATTCTATTCGAAATTGGTATCTGGAGGTTTTAGGGGTCGGAGATAATGATTCTTTTGTCAAAATTTGGAAACTCAAGATGGCGGATCCAATATGGCGGACGAGTTTTGTAAATATGATCCGATTCCATTCAAAATTTGTATCTGGGTGATTTTCGGGGTCGGAGATTAGGATCCGTTCATCAAAATGAAAAAGGAAATTAATCATCATCTCCGATAATATCAGTTATGTTGATAAAGAAATATAAAGTCATGATAAAATGAACAGCAAGTTCAGAAAATAAGAGTTATCTGAGAATTCAGATACTTTGTAATATCTGATATTGAATTGTATTCCTACTGATTCTGCTATTGCTAAACAAACACTCATCACTCATGTAATTCCTGAGTATTCGAAAAAATATGTGGAATAGTTTCTCATCGAAAAAGATAAAATGTCATGTTCATAAGATTCTTTGAGTTTATCAAAAATAATCGATAGATTTCATTTCAAATGTCATTGATTATCAATATTGTAAGATGGTGTGAACTCACATTTTTTTACAATTGCATGTGAAATAATCTGAAAAAAATTTATAAAATTAATGACAATTTTGAAGAAATGCTTTATTAAAAAATATATTCTGTAGAATGAACTTCAAAAACGATCCATAACAGCTTTCAGACAAGAAATCGTATAATCTATTTTTCATAACTCATCAGACGGAAACTGCTATTCTCGAGTCGCGAAAGAGTTTACTCTGGTTAAGATTATGAAATACATAGAGCGCAGAACCTCCTTACAGTTCAGAAACGCCAAATTTGTCGCTATCACGATTCTTTATTAAATTGACACTTCGAAAATAACGTTTATTAAGTAGAGGATACACTTCCCAATATGCAAAATGATTTTTCATGATGAAAACAAAATTATAAGGTTCTCAATCAGATTATCTAGGTGCCCGGAAAGTGTTATTATGGAAAACTCACTGATTTTGTATAAGAAATTAAAAACGGCATATTTTGTAAATTTTTGGGTACATTCATGATTCTTTTCTGATTAATTAGGTGAGGAAACTGAAATTCTACTCACAGGGAACCATTCATTCATATCTTCGAGAAAAGTACACCTGACAGATGATGTATTCCCCTTCTATGTTTGGATTGTACTATGATTTGGTAGATCGAGGACTACCATACGCAGAGAATATTAACGAAGATATTGTTTTTTTTTGTTTTTCAACCCCTCTTCTACCCCCATAGACGGCCTGACAAACTATGAGTTCACTACCTTCCTATCAAATTCGATTAGTAGATTCGTTTGCCGTCTTCAAAATCCATGTACAACGAATATTAACGGAGATATTAATTTTTTTTGTTTTTCAACCCCTTTTCTAATCCCTTTGACGGCCTGTCAAACTATGAGTTCAACACCTTCTTATCAAATTCGATTAGTAGATTCGTTTTCCGCCTTCAAAATCCATGTACAACGAATATCAACGGAGATATTGATTTTTTTTGTTTTCCAACCCCTTTTCTACCCCCTTTGACGGCCTGACAAACTATGAGTTCAACACTTTTCTATCAAATACATTCAGTAGAATCGTTTCCTGCCTCCAAAATCGATGTACAAGGAATATCAACGGGGATATTGATTTTTTTTGTTTTTCAACCCCTTTTCTACCCCCTTTGACGGCCTGACAAACTATGAGTTCAACACTTTTCTATCGAATACAATCAGTAGAATCGTTTCCTGCCTCCAAAATCCATGTACAACGAGTATTAACGGAGATAATGATTTTTTTGTTTTTCAACCCCTTTTCTACACCCTTAGACGGCCTGGCAAACTATGAGTTCAACACCTTTTTATCAAATACAATCAGTAGAATCGTTTCCTGCCTCCAAAATCCATGTACAACGTGTATTAACGGAGATAATGATTTTTTTTGTTTTTCAACCCCTTTTCTACCCCCTCTGACGGCCTGACAAACTATGAGTTCAACACCTTCCTATCAGATACAAACGGTAGATTCGTTTGCCGCCTTCAAAATCCATGTACAACGGATATTAACGAAGATATTGATTTTTTTTGTTTTTCAACCCCGTTTCTACCCCCTTAGACGGCCTGACAAACTATGAGTTCAACACTTTTCTATCAAATACAATCAGTAGAATCGTTTCCTGCCTCCAAAATCCATGTACAACGAGTACTAACGGAGATAATGATTTTTTTTGTTTTTCAACCCCTTTTCTACCCCCTTTGACGGCCTGACAAACTATGAGTTCACCACCCTCCCATCAAATATAATCAGTAGAATCGTTTGCCGCCTTCAAAATCCATGTACAACGAATATTAACGGAGATAATGTTTTTTTCTGTTTTTCACCCCCTTTTCTACCCCCTTAGACGGCCTGACAAACTATGAGTTCACCACCCTCCTATCAAATACAATCAGTAGAATCGTTTGCCGTCTTCAAAATCCATGTACAACGAATATTAACAGAGATAATGTTTTTTTTTGTTTTTCAACCCCTTTTCTACCCCCTTAGACGGCCTGACAAACTATGAGTTCACCACCCTCCCATCAAATACAATCAGTAGAATCGTTTGCCGCTTTCAAAATCCATGTACAACGAATATTAACGGAGATAATGATTTTTTTTGTTTTTCTACCCCCTTAGACGGCCTGACAAACTATGAGTTCACCATCCTTCTATCAAATACAATAAGTAGAATCGTTTGCCGCCTTCAAAATCCATGTATAACGAATATTAACGGGAGATAATGATTTTTTTCGTTTTTCAACCCCTTTTCTACCCCCTTTGACGGCCTGACAATCTATGAGTTCAATACTTTTCTATCAAATACAACCAGTAGAATCGTTTCCTGCCTCCAAAATCCATGTACAACGTGTATTAACGGAGATAATGATTTTTTTTGTTTTTCAACCCCTTTTCTACCCCCTCTGACGGCCTGACAAACTATGAGTTCAACACCTTCCTATCAGATACAAACGGTAGATTCGTTTGCCGCCTTCAAAATCCATGTACAACGGATATTAACGAAGATATTGATTTTTTTTTGTTTTTCAACCCTGTTTCTACCCCCCTTAGACGGCCTGACAAACTATGAGTTCAACACTTTTCTATCAAATACAATCAGTAGAATCGTTTCCTGCCTCCAAAATCCATGTACAACGAGTACTAACGGAGATAATGATTTTTTTTGTTTTTCAACCCCTTTTCTACCCCCTTTGACGGCCTGACAAACTATGAGTTCACCACCCTCCCATCAAATATAATCAGTAGAATCGTTTGCCGCCTTCAAAATCCATGTACAACGAATATTAACGGAGATTATGTTTTTTTTTGTTTTTCACCCCCTTTTCTACCCCCTTAGACGGCCTGACAAACTATGAGTTCACCACACTCCTATCAAATACAATCAGTAGAATCGTTTGCCGTCTTCAAAATCCATGTACAACGAATATTAACAGAGATAATGTTTTTTTTTGTTTTTCAACCCCTTTTCTACCCCCTTAGACGGCTGACAAACTATGAGTTCACCACCCTCCCATCAAATACAATCAGTAGAATCGTTTGCCGCTTTCAAAATCCATGTACAACGAATATTAACGGAGATAATGATTTTTTTTGTTTTTCTACCCCCTTAGACGGCCTGACAAACTATGAGTTCACCATCCTTCTATCAAATACAATAAGTAGAATCGTTTGCCGCCTTCAAAATCCATGTATAACGAATATTAACGGGAGATAATGATTTTTTTCGTTTTTCAACCCCTTTTCTACCCCCTTTGACGGCCTGACAATCTATGAGTTCAATACTTTTCTATCAAATACAATCAGTAGAATCGTTTGCCGCCTCCAAAATCCATGTACAACGAATATTAACGGAGATATTGATTTTTTTTGTTTCTCAACCCCTTTTCTATCCCCTTTGACGGCCTGACAAACTATGAGTTCAACTTTTTTCTATCAAATACAATCATTAGAATCGTTTGCCGCCTTCAAAATCCATGTACAACGAATATTAACGAAGATATTGATTTTTTTTTGTTTTTTAACCCCTTTTCTACCCCCTTTGACGGCCTGACAAACTATGAGCTCATCATATTCCTATCAAATTCGATTAGTAGATTCGTTTGCCGTCTTCAAAATCCATGTACAACGAATATTAACGAAGATATTGATTTTTTTTGTTTTTCAACCCCTTTTCTACCCGCTTTGACGGCCTGACAAACTATGAGTTCAACACTCTTCTATCAAATACAATCAGTAGAATCGTTTGCCGCCTTCAAAATCCATGTTCAACGAATATTAACGGAGATATTGATTTTTTTTGTTTTTCAACCCCTTTTCTACCCCCTTTGACGGCCTGACAAACTATGAGTTCAACACTTTTGTATCAAATACAATTAGTAGAATCGTTTGCCGCCTTCAAAATTCATGTACAACAAATATTAACGAAGATATTGATTTTTTTTTGTTTTTCAACTCCTTTTCTACCCCCTTTGACGGCCTGACAAACTATGAGTTCATCACATTCCTATCAAATTCGATTAGTAGATTCGTTTGCCGTCTTCAAAATCCATGTACAACGAATATTAACGAAGATATTGATTTTTTTTGTTTTTCAACCCCTTTTCTACCCCCTTTGACGGCCTGACAAACTATGAGTTCAACACTCTTTTATCAAATACAATCAGTAGAATCGTTTGCCGCCTTCAAAATCCATGTACAACGAATATTAACGGAGATATTGATTTTTGTTGTTGTTCAACCCCTTTTCTACCCCCTTTGACGGCCTGACAAACTATGAGTTCAATACTTTTCTATCAAATACAATCAGTAGAATCGTTTGCCGTCTTCAAAATCCATGTACAACGAATATTAACGAAGATATTGATTTTTTTTGTTTTTCAACCCCTTTTCTACCCCCTTTGACGGCCTGACAAACCATGAGTTCAACACTCTTCTATCAAATACAATCAGTAGAATCGTTTGCCGCCTTCAAAATCCATGTACAACGAATATTAACGGAGATATTGATTTTTGTTGTTGTTCAACCCCTTTTCTACCCCCTTTGACGGCCTGACAAACTATGAGTTCAATACTTTTCTATCAAATACAATCAGTAGAATCGTTTGCCGTCTTCAAAATCCATGTACAACGAATATTAACGAAGATATTGATTTTTTTTGTTTTTCAACCCCTTTTCTACCCCCTTTGACGGCCTGACAAACTATGAGTTCAACACTTTTCTATCAAATACAATCAGTAGAATCGTTACTTGCCTCCAAAATCCATGTACAACGAATATTAACGAAGATATTGATTTTTTTTGTTTTTCAACCCCTTTTCTACCCCCTTTGACGGCCTGACAAACTATGAGTTCAACACTCTTCTATCAAATACAATCAGTAGAATCGTTTGCCGCCTTCAAAATCCATGTACAACGAATATTAACGGAGATATTGATTTTTGTTGTTGTTCAACCTCTTTTCTACCCCCTTTGACGGCCTGACAAACTATGAGTTCAATACTTTTCTATCAAATACAATCAGTAGAATCGTTTGCCGCCTTCAAAATCCATGTACAACGAATATTAACGGAGATATTGATTTTTTTTGTTTTTCAACTCCTTTTCTACCCCCTTAGACGGCCTGATAAACTATGAGTTCACCACCTTCCTATCAAATTCGATTAGTAGATTCGTTTGCCGCCTTCAAAATCCATGTACAACGAGTATTCACTGAGATAATGAGTTATTTTCGTTTTCAAACCCCTTTTCTTTCCCTTTAGACGACTTGATAAACTATCAATTCACCACCTCCCTATCAAATTCGACTCAGGCTCTCACCCCTCTTCAGTCGTTCTATGAAATGCGTTCAAGTTCCATCTGAAATCGGGTGAAATTGCTGAACACATTTTCGGCGATAAATTTTTCTCGGTGTATTTTGTGGATGTGGCTAACTTCACTCCCGTAGTTTTGAAATGCTTGGAGAACAACGGAGAACATTTTGAACATTTGATGTAGGTTAATGAAATAAACCGTTATTTATTACTTCTTCAATAAATATTTTTGATTTGTTCCATTATTTTTCAAACTCCAATATTGGACACTTCTTTCTTTGAGATACATTTCCATAGTGTATGCAAAACGATATGAAAAAAGATCCTGTATATGATCACTTCCTCTCTTTTTGGACGTTAAATGTTGTTAGTAGAAAGCGGCAAATGGAAAAAAATTTCAACAACCACTACGATGTTACGATCATTTATAGAGACCCTGTAACTACTATTTATGTAAACGATTTATATCACGCGGTATATGACTGTCTCTCTGACACTCGTTGCTTGACTGACTGACGGCAGTTGTCCGGCCGTTTATATATGAGATCCCTTGGTAAGCTTTGGTTCGAGAACGTTCTCGAATAATCTTCCGTACCCTTCTTTTTGTTCTAGAAGCTTTTTAGAACAATACCTTTCTCTAATTGTTCCATCAATTGTTTCCAGAATCTTCTGTCACTTTCGGAAATAGGCTGGTACATGTAGGAATCATTGGGATGTCGGAGAACAATCTGAGATGCGTGTTACATGATGATCGTTGTACTCTTGCCTTCCTGATGATGTTTCCAGAGCCCCTCTAAGGGAAATATCATTACACTGCTCCCTCCTTGAAATGCATAGCTGCTGGAATGCACTCTGATCGTTATGAAGATAGAGACAACTGGTTTCATTTCTATAATGTGCAGTATGGTAGAGATAGCATGGCAATGTCTTCTCTCTTGGAGTTCTCTTGGAGTTCCAGCAGCAAATCAGAATTTCAACTCCGGTGAATCTAAATACAACCTCCAGCATGTTCCTTACAACTCTCCAATTCAAGCCATCCAGACCACACGCCAGCTTTGGAACAGCTATATTCTCTATGTCCTCGAGTATGGCACTTCGTAAGTCGACTAGTGTCTCCCCCAGAGGTCCTTGTAAGTGGGTTTCTCAGAGTATCTACCTTTCGTTATAAGATAAAACAGAGACCTGCCTTCAGGGCTAATATCTTCTATTTCTAGTGCTCGACCGACGGAGGGACCCTGTTGATGAAGCTCTCCTAACTTCCCGAATTTCTCCATGAACTTGTTGGCTATTCCTTGAGACATCTGAAGATCCTCGGCGACACAGTGAGCTAGTGCGTATTCTACAGGAGTGGCAAAAAGGTCGCGGTGCTCTTCCTTGGTGACGCCAAACCTTGCTTTTGATGAACCACTGTATGTCCCAATGAATTCGTCAAATGTGAGCTCCATTTCTTCCGGACATACTTGTTGAACTTGTTGACCTTGTGTTCCCTAAAATGGTGCTAGTCTGTTGAAATGAACGACTCTTGGTTTGCCACTGGGTTCTTTACTGATGCGGTAGATGACATCGTTGATCTTCTTCTTGACGGTATAAGGTCCTTCCCAAGATCTCTGTAGTTTTGGACAAATACCTCGTTTCCTTTGTGGATTGTACAACTACACCAGGTCTCCTTTGTGGATTGTACAACCACAGCAGGTCTCCTTTGTGGATTGTACAACCACACCAGGTCTCCTTTTGCGTATCCTGCATCCCCAGCTCTGATGTCGTATCGGTCTTTTATGCGATCGCTGGCGATTTTCAGATTAGAACGAACCAATTCGTGAATATCGTTGATCTTTTTCATCAGATTCGTAACGTAATCTTCCCCTACTATGTCCTCACCAGGTCTACATCCGAAGACCAAGTCACATGGAAGCCTCATCTCTCGTCCAAATATTAGAACCTTCGCCGGAGTCTGTCCTGTAGAGTTCCTGTACTGCAGATCTGTAGGCCATCAAGAAGAAAGGAAGATGTTGATCCCAGTCTTGTTGGTGTTGATCTATGACTTTGCAGAGATACCTCCCTATGGTTCGGTTCATTCATCATTCATGGAGTTGTTCTTGTTTTCTTGATTCCTAACTTCTCGCTCATCTTCTTAAACACTTCACTCTCGAAGTTCCGGCCCTCATCAGAGTGAAGTTCCAATGGTACCCCACTTGTTGAAGTAGTCCATGCAGAAAAGGATGTATTTATAATAATAATAATAATAATAATAATAGTTTATTGCTTCTTAAACAAGTTTACAGCAACGAGTGTATGACAGAAAAAAAATTGGATAATATGTATGTTTGTACTCTGGAAATGAATAAAAAAAAAACGATTGAACATTGAAACCTACCAAGTACAAGTATAAATATCAATAGTTATAGAAGAAGAAAATAATACAATCATAGTTTATTCATTCAAAATAAATGATCTTAGCTTAAGGATGATTGAAAAGATGGCGGGTGCGAGTGGTTCGCCGCCACGAGCTCCTATCAAAAATGATTGTAAATACTGCAAAAAAACAGTGACAAATAGTGTGAAGTGCAAAAAGTGCTGTGGAATATTTCACCCGAGTTGCATGATGCAAGCAGCACAAGCGAAAAATGCGACTTGCAGTCATGAACAACAAAATACAGAACATGAAGAAGTGGACGTGAGTACTGATTCAATTTTAGTCGTGGAAAACAGAGTACTGAAACAATTGTTAAAGGAGGTAGAATCGAAAAACGTTATTCTTGCTGAGAACTGCAACTTGCTCAAAGAAAAATTACATAATCTGAGTGAGAAGCTAAATCAATATGAAAAACCTGAATCAGGATGCAAAAAAAGGAAATTAGAGACCCAAGGTCACGTTCTAAATAAAAACACCAATCAAGCATATTCAACTATCACATCGACAGAGTCCATAGATAGGTCGATGTCAAAATCAGTATCAGCTGTTGGAACTATTGACCACAGAGTGAACCTGTCAGCTGTCAAATCTGTCAGCTCTCAAATTCAAAGTGGCATCAGTCAATGTCCAAATGTCAGCACTGACATCAGTCACACGAATGTCAATCTTGGAGATAAACAACCACAAATGAGGAATGGTGAAAACAAAAACCAAGTTCAGCCTCAGCAGCTTAATCTTGCAATATTACAGGCTGAGACTAATAACAAAATTAAAGAAATTTTAGTCCTAGGCCAACAAAGCACTATGGTAGATGAAGAATCCAAAGAATTTGAAGGACAACCATGGCAACATGTTAAACGCAGGAGAACCCGCAAGTTTGTTATTGGACAAAATGAGGAAGATTTAGGAGTACAAGCAGTACCTAAACTAATCTCACTCCATGTAACCAGGCTCCAACCTGCCACTAAACCAGCTGATTTGGAAAATCTTTTAAAACCAATCTTCCCGGAGGTTATATGTGAAACACATCCCTCAAAATTTCCTAATTCTTATGCCTCCATGAAAGTTACAATAAAGCAGGATCACTTCAGGTCTGCTTGGAAACGTGATATTTGGCCCAATGGGGCCATGGTGTCACGGTTTTTAGCAAAACGGAGGATGCTGCCAACATGAAGCAACTGGGCAGATCCTCAGATTCAAAACATGTCTCAACAAGCAAAATAAAAAATATCAGTATCTACTACCAGAATGTCCGTGGCCTGCGTACAAAGACTAATGAGTTTTATAGAAGCATCTCTTCAGAAGAGTATGACATAATTGTTATAACAGAATCCTGGATGACTGAAGGTTTTCATAACTCTGAATTATTTGATGAAAGGTATGAAGTAATTAGGGTGGATCGTGATCAAGAAAAAACTGACAAATCAAGAGGAGGAGGAGTCATCATTGCTCTCAAAAAGGCAATGAGCTTCGTAGTTGTGAATACTAACTGTGACATAGAGTGCATACTCTTGAAAGTCAAATATAAGAAACAATGTTTTTACCTTTCATGTGTGTATATGCCTCCAAATTCTAAAATTGAGGCCTATGTGCAATACCTTGATTTATTTGAAGAATGTCTGACAGCTAACGCTGATGTCTTGATCCTAGGAGACTTCAATCTGCCACATTTTAATGACAATAATTTTAATAGTGATAAAATTAACCTAGTCAATCAATTCACTAATATCAATAACTTGAAACAATACAATGAAATAGGGAACCACATGCACCAAATGCTAGATTTAATTTTCTCTAACATGTTAGTCTCATCTGTCAGTAAAAGTAGTTGTCCATTTGTGAAAGAGGATGTATGGCATCCCTCATTGAACATATTGGTGCAGGTTGAAACTGACCCTGACTGTGAAACTAATAAAATAAAACCCTCATTTGTATATGACTATGCCAAAGGAAACTTCCTTCTTCTATATCAACTCTTGAACGATATTGACTGGTCAGATGGCTTAAGCTCTATGAACCCCAACCAATGTCTTGATATTTTCTACACAAAAATACATGGAGCCATTGAGAATTCCATACCAAAAAAAGTTATACAGGGTGAGTCATGACTAACCAGCCATAGCCTAATGGCGGATAGCGGAGGTCAAGGTGAGTTGATATATATGTAAAAAAATATTTTTTGCCTATTCTTTACAGAAATACAGGGCATTATTTGAATTCGGGGCAAAACTTCAATGACCGATATTTCACGAACGTCTCGATGTTATCGGCTGAAATTAACTGGCAACTTACCTCTACTGACACTCCACAAGATGACGTACTTTGAATAAAAAATTCCAGATCCGGACTTGGAAAACTCATTTTCTCTTTAGATGTCAAAATTTTGACATTCTGGATCGGATTTTTCGGAAACTTTCATCAGAATCAGAAAGATCAGGAAAAATACTACAAGTATGGCTTTTCAATTCGTACGGCACACTTCGATCGTTTTGGTAAAAAAATATCAAACAAAATACCGATGAATTTTTCTTCGATTTCGTCCGGGCATATCACTCTCTAAATTCGACTAAAAGTAATTAAATCAAATTTTTTCCTGGAATGATTCAACAGCAGACTTGAGAAATAAATAAAAAATCCAGGACCGGACTTGATTTTGGATAATAACAATTATAATTTCCGAAAAAGATTTGTCTGGATCTTAATATTAATCAAGATTCTCGAAATGTCCTCCTCCAATTTCTATGTATACATTTTCTGCATCTTTTCGGGAGATCTCTTATGGCTTTTCCAATAATTTGCCTATTATTTCTGATTATATCTGCAGCTGTAACTATCCTCTCCCAATTTTCAATTGAAATCTAACTTCTACTTGTGATAATGTGAAAACATTGTATTCAATAAGAACAATTGTTGCTTTGGTAGCAGATTTTTTTTCGAATCAGATATACGTGCCAACTTATACTACATAGAGGGATTTTGATTTGAAGTAATACTGAATATGATCTCATTTCTTGTGAACTCTCCCAATCAGCAAATCAAATTGTGAGTTTGGTAGTTCATCGATTCTGAATACACATGAAAAGAAGGCTGTGATATAGTAGTGTATGTCATTTTTGACGGTTGTTGAAACTGTCAAATGACATCTAGTTCATTGTTGATAATTTCAAATACATACTGTTACTAATTTTATAATTTCATATTTCATTTCATATCTTCAAAATGCCACTGCATTTCACTAACGTTGAATATACAGATATTATTTTTGTATACGGTTTTTGTGATGGCAATTAAAGAGCTGCATTGAGAGAATATACCGAAGAAGATTCCCTGATCGGAGAATACCAAACCGCGACACTTTTGCAAGGGTCTTTCAATTTTCGCAAGAACATGGACGATTTCCTGGAACCAGTAGGAACCTTGAACCGGGGATAAATGGTGCTCGATGTCAAAATATTATCAATATGGTGGAGCAGAATCCAACAACAAGCACGAGAAGAATAGGGCATGCGTTAGGCATTTCGCAATCGAAAGTATCCAGAACTTTGAAGAAAGAGCGAATACATCCTTATCACCTGCAAAAAGTCAGTGGCTTGAAGAAGGCGATGAAGTTCAACGTTTATCTTTTTGTCGGTCGATTTTGAATCATCCGAGAACAGTTTCGAAAATTTTATTTACGGACGAATCACAGTTTACGTGCGATGGTATAACCAATTTGAGGAATTCCCACATATGGACACATGAAAATCCCCATGCCATTGTTCAAAAGAATTCACAGCAGAAGTTTTCCCTAAATGTATGGTGTGGTGTGGTGGATGACGTTTTGATAGGGCCTCATTTTTTCGAGGCACGACTGACAGGGGACTTATATCTGAATTTTCTTCAGAACGTTCTGCCCAACTTGTTGGCTGCGCAAAATGTGAATGAGAGAGGTCTTTACTTTCAACAGGATGGGGCACCTCCACATTTCTCAATACAAGTGAGAGAATACCTGGACACCCATTTTCCTAACCGCTGGATAGGTCGTGGCGGCCCTCATTCTTGGCCTCCTAGGTCCCCTGATCTCACAGATTTGGACTATTTTCTTTGGGGACATATGAAACATTTGGTCTATCTGACTGAAGTCAACACCAGAGACGAACTGAGGTAGAGGATAGTTGCAGCTGCAGATATAATCAGAAATAATAGGCAAATTATTGGAAAAGCCATAAGAGGTCTCCCGAACAGATGCAGAAAATGTTTAGAAATTGGAGAAGGACATTTTGAGAATCTTGATTGATATTAAGATTCTGACAAATCTTTTTCGGAAATTATGATTGTTATTTTCCAAAATCAAGTCCGGTCCTGAATTTTGTATTGAATTATATGTTTTCTCAAGTGTGCTGTTGAATCTTTCCAGGGAAAAATTTGATCTAATTACTTTTAGTCGAATGTAGAGAGTGATATGCCCGGACGAAATCGAAGAAAAATTCATCGGTATTTTGTTTGATATTTTTTTACCAAAACGATCGAAGTGTGCCGTACAAATTGAGAAGCCATTCTTGTAGTATTTCTCGTGATCTTTCTGATTCTGATAAAAGTTTTCGAAAAATCCGATCCAGAAGGTCAAAATTTTGACATCTAAAGAGAAAATGAGTTTCCCAAGTCCGGATCTGGAATTTTTTATTCATAGTATGTCATCTTGTGGAGTGTCAGTAGAGGTAAGTTGCTAGTGAATTTCAGCCGATAACATCGAGACGTTCCTGAAATATCGTTCATTGAAGTTTTGCCCCGAATTCAAAAAATGCCCTGTATTTCTGTAAAGAATAGGCAAAAAATATTTTTTCACATATATATCAACTCACCTCGACCTCCGCTATCCGCCATTAGGCTATGGCTGGTTAGTCATGACTCACCCTGTATATGAAAACAAAAATAATAAAAAATGCAAATACCCTCAATGGTACTCAATAGATCTGATCAGGAAAATCAGAAAAAAAAATAACCTGCACAAGTATGTTCATCGAGAAGGTGCTACTGCAAAACAATTAATTGACTATAAGAACTTGAGAATCGACATCAAAAAACAAATCAAAACAGAGTACACAGCATATGAAGAAAATATAGAAAAAAACGTCAATACAGATCCAAGTAGTTTCTGGACATACATAAAATCTAAGAGCAAAGGAAGAGGTATTCCGAAAGAGATGGTCTATGAGGGACATACTTTCTCAGATCCAACTGACATTGCCAATGCCTTTGCACAGTATTTTGCAGCAGTTAATGAAGCCCCATCAGGGACAGAAAATGACAACATCCATGTTGAATGGGGTAATTACAATTTTCCTAATATTACTGAAGAACATGTTAAAAAGGCTATTCATAAGTTGAAATCAAAAAAGGCATCTGGAACAGATAATATACCATCCTATATTTATAAGGGCTGTGCAGAGAGCCTCTCTAAACCTCTGGCACATCTTTTCAACATATCTGTTGAAAATAGTGTATTTCCAGATAAGTTGAAATTAGCTCTCATCACACCTGTGCATAAAGGTGGCAAACTCAATGATGTTGTGAATCACAGGCCAATCACGGTTCTAAACTCAATAGCCAAAATATTCGAAATTTTACTTTCTGATGAAATATATGAGAATGTGAAAGGAAAATTAGCTATAGAACAACATGAATTTGTCAAAGATAAATCTACAATAACAAATCTATGCATATTCACAAATCACGCATCCCAAGCAATAAATGATAAACAGCAGATGAATGCCATATTTACGGACTGTGCAAAGGCATTTGATAAAGTTGATCACCAAATATTGCTGAATAAACTTCCATGCTTTAATCTATCAAAAAACACATATAATTTCATAAAATCATATCTTTCCTCAAGACACCAAAAAGTAAAAATTGGGTCAACTTTATCAAATAGCTTTGTTGCTACATCAGGTGTACCCACGGCAGTAATCTAGGACCACTTCTTTTTATAATGTTCATAAACGATTTACCACAAAGTGTAGAAAACTCATCATGTTTAATTTTTGCTGACGATTTTAAAATTTTCAAAACCATACATAGCACTACAGATTGCTCTATCCTGCAGAAAGATATTAATTCTGTGACTGACTGGCTAAAGCTTAATAAAATGTACTTGAATCTTTCGAAATGCTCTGTAACTAGTTTTACACGACGCAAAAACTTTATAGACTTTGAATATACAGCTAACAATACCAAACTGATTAGGAGAAGCGAATGTAAGGACCTTGGCGTACACTTTCAATCTGACTTGAAATTCAATAAGCATTACAGTAATATAACTAACAAAGCTTATAGGGCACTTGGATTTGTCATTAGAAACAGTAAAAACTTCAAAATAGCAACCATCATCACATTATATAATACACTTGTCAGGCCACACCTTGAATATGCATCGGTCATATGGTCACCACAAACAAGCTGTAATAAAGATATCTTGGAGAAAGTCCAGAAACGTTTTTTAAGATATCTATATGTCAGAGAAAATAATGCTTACCCATATCTAGTGGCATATAAATCAATGTTAGCTAGTTTCAAATTCCAGTCGTTGAGTGATAGAAGAAGCATGCAATCTGTGATATTTATATATCATATTGCAAATAATACAAAATATAGAAATTGTCTCCTGATAAACTTTATTAGTCAAATAGTTCCAAAAATTAACTTAAGAATACATAATAAGACCAAGTTTCACACAGAAATATCTAGCTGCTCTCCCCTGAACTTCATGCTATGTGAAAGTAATAGATTTCTAGAACATAACGAAGATATTGATTTGTTCAACACCACCATAAAAAAAATCGAGTCGATTTACTCACAGTAGTCATCCTTATTAATGTATAAATATAGAAATTTTAATATGTCAATTTTAATATGTTATGAAGTTTGTGTATGTTGTGATCATGATGTATGATCTTATGTGCATTCATGTACTTATCTTAGCTTTAGCTTAGTGTAGGTCTAGGATAGTGTTGTCTCTGTTTTTTTTTACCTTGCATGTAATTACCCCTTTGGGGTGTTTGTAAGAAGTACATAAAATAAAAATAAAAATAAAATAAAAATATTCCAAATATATTCAGAAATTATTCTAGCATCACTGATTGTTATTTTTCGTAAGGCAATAATTAATGTTTCCAAATTCCTTAGACATGGAGCTCCTTGTTTCATGACAGTGTAGATCGGACAGTCAAAAATAATATGGAGGAGAGTTTCATTTTCGTTCCTGTTGCAAACTGGACAAATTTGATCAGGGTCAATGGAGTAGGCAATTCCGTTTAGGGTGAATTTAATTTTAAAGTGATTGGCCATACGTAGTTGGGCAAGAGTGCGGGTGATTTGGATGGGTAATTTCAATAGGAAGTTCCAAGCAGATTGTAAATATACATAAAAGGGTACCGGGAAGATATTGAACGATCTGAGTCATGTAAGAATGTATAATATTTAGCATATAAAGTATTTCTATGTTTCAATAAATCATTATAATTCAGATCATTCCATAATAGCAAGGAGTCAGAATCACCAAAAAAAAATTTCATTTGCAAAAGCCAATTATATTTAGGGTCCGCGTAATTTATAATACGCCTTTGCTGTTCAAAACAAAGCCTTGGGTATCGATGTTTTTCCATCGACAGTATTTTGCAAATCCAGTTCACGGATATTTTAAGCACATTATAAGCAAGTTTCACCCTCCCAGTTTCTAAGCGAACAATGGCATCGGGTGTATTGGTGGAAACTAGAAGAATTCTTTTAAGAAAGGATATTTGAACTCTTTCAAGCACTTCAAGATATCTGAGACCCCAAACTGGCACGCAGTTATACATAACACTTAAAGTTAATGATTCGAATAACTTAAACCTTGGTGGCCAGGTATCAATTTTAGCCTTAGACAAAATAGGCAAAATAGAACCAATAGCTTGTTTGCCTTTGGTGTTGGTCAAAGTAGATATTTCATGAAAGAGACCAGATGATGTGAAAGTTACTCCTAAATAATTATATTTATTGGTGACTTCTACCACATGGCTGGCAAAGTGAAATTTGAAGTTTGGTTTCTGAAACCCACCTCTAGAAAATTGCATTATTTTAGTTTTCTTAAGGTTGACAGTTAAGTCGTTTTCTGTAGTGTATTTTTCCAGAATTTTGAGTTTCCTAACAACATCGATTCCAGAATGAGCCAAGATAACGAGATCATCAGCATACATCAATGTTAAAACGTCATTCTTATCATCTATGTTGACACCTTGCACTCCATTTTCATAAAAAAGGTTTCTATATCCGCTATAAAAAGTGCGAATAACAGGGGACTTAATGGTTCACCTTGTAACACACCTGTTGTAACTTCATATTGTTTCGTGAATCCGTTAGAGCCTCTAATCTGAAAAGTTGCCTGTGAATATAAGTTCTTCAATAAACGAATGATATTTGATGATAATCCTAAATTGAATAGTTTTTTCCAGAGTAAGCTGTCTTTTGGTCGAGTCAGGTGAACTGCTTTCTGCATTTCGATATCCCGCAATCCATCCACGAACGTTTGAACAGCTAGACATTCCATGAGGGACTCTGGGGCTGACGGGTAGGCACAGTGGACCAATCGGGCTACATCCACTTCGAATTCTTGAAGACTCTAATTGGCTCTCTGTCGACGGCTCTCCATTTGTGATTGAAACACTTGCTGCAGATGTTCATGGCCATATCGCATGTCGAGACGTTTGACGAGATGATCGTATCTATCGACTTCACCTTCCGGAATGGCTTGCAATATGTTCAATGCATCACCCCGTAGAGCTACTGTCAGAGCCACAACCTTGTCCTTGGATGTCCACCCATTGGCTTTGGAAGCTGCTTCGAACTGCCTCAGATAGTTCGGCCACGATATTTTTTCATCGAATGTAGGTGGTTTTACTCGATTGGTAGTAGTCACTGAATCTGGCTCTACTGTGGTTTCAATGAGTCGTTGACCATTTCCAGACTTTTTCAGCAAATATCTTCTTTCTATTTCGAGCTGCAGCTTCTCCATTTCGTCTATCTGAGTGATGAATTGGGTTGAAACCTGAGCTATAATCTTATTCTGCTGAGACTCGATCTGTTCTTGCTGAGCAGCGATCTGAGTCAGAACCTCTTCCCGATGTGTTGATATCTGGGTCAATACTTCTTCTCGTTGGTCAGATATCTGAGAGGCAATATGATCTTGCTGAGAAGAAAACTTGGCTAGTACCTCTTTCTTAGCTAATATCTCTTCCCGTTGAGTCGATATCTGATCCAATACCTCTTGCCGTTGAGTTGAGATCTGCGATGCGATCTGATTTTGCTGAGCAGTAATTTGTGCCAGAACTTCTTCTTGCTGAGTTGCCATCTGGTCAGCAATATCCTGTCGCTGAGCCGCAATCTGGTCCGTGATCTTCTCCTGCTGAGCCACCATCTGGTCCGTGATCTTCTCCTGCTGAGCCAACATCTGGTCCGCAATGTCCTGTCGCTGAGCCGTTATCTGGTCCGTAATGTCCTGTCGCTGAGCCGCTATCTGTTCCGAGATCTCAGACAACATCGATTCCGCTGAAGCTGGTTCCTCAAAGGTGAACGTCTCGGGATCTTGACCTACGCTCACCATATACCGGGTGACACAGGCTATCGGGCCTGTAACTTCTGCATTCGTCAACGGATTTTTCTGAAATTCGGTACAGTTATATAAGCAACTATTTCGGATTTGATCACATTACAATCCAATATGGCGGACTTCCGGTTTTTCTGGAAATGCCAGCAATTTTGTTTCTTCAAATGGAACACTCTGTATATTTTTACATATTCAAGTTCAACAACTGGGCTGGTGGCCGTGAGCGTAGAGTCGCTGGCTGTTGCCCAGGCGGTCCGGGTTCGATCCCCGGCGCGAGCACTGAATTAATTTTCGGTAGTTTCGTTGGGCGGGAGGAGATAGGTGGCCAACCCAACATTCTTGGTACCTAGATATCAATCCTTTGGACTGTCCACGGTTACCAGCCGAGTAGTGCTTCGGATGACACTTAAAAAGCTAAGGTCCCCGTCTTCTTAACTCACACAAGTCTCTGACTTTCGAGGGTTGCTTTGCAACTAAGCTGGCGGTTAAAAACACTTAAAAACACTTTTTTTTTTTTTTTAAACAGGTCAAAACAAGTGCAATCTTGATGTCAAATGTCATTTATTCCACAGCCTACCTAGTTGAAAAATTATTCTAACTGCAAGGAAATTCATAAACTAGTTGTTGATTTTTTAATGTATACAATTTGTTACTGCACCGAAAAACAAAAATGATATTTCATTTTGTTTCTTAATGTATGTTGTAGAGAAACGAGTAGGTGGCCCATAGGGGTTCCATTTGAAAAAAAATAATTTTTGATCGAAAAGTGATGTGGCTGAATTGATTCCTGGATAAGTGACACAAGAAATAATTTTTCAGAAAAAATTATGTTCTTCTGTTATGTGTGACTCATTGTGAATAGTCTTGACCACATCTCATTTATCCACGAGGTAAAATGAAAAAACAATTTTAATTTAATTTTTTTCGAAAACATGACATTTGAAATAGAGATTGCACTTGTTTCGACCTGTTGAATTTAAATATCTATAAATATACAGGGTGTTTCATTTGAAAAAACAAAGTTGCTGGCATTTCCAGAAATACCGGAAGTCCGCCATATTGGATTGTAATTTGATCAAATCCGAAATAATTGCTTATATAACTGTACCGAATTTCAGAAAAATCCGATGACGAAAACAGAAGTTACAGGGGTGGCCCGATACCCTGTGTCACCCTATACTCTTGGAGACGATGCTGAAGTGTAGCCTTGATCCCTGTTGTGTCCAGATCTCTCTCTCTCCTCCAACTCGCGTTTCAATTCCACAACTTTCAACTCGTGTAGTTTCTTCATTGCAACGGTCTGTTCACTTCACACTGGAATATCCCACACCTCTGACACCAATAATTGTTACGTTATTCGGGTTCAGAAGCGAACACGACACTATTTATTTTCGAACTGATTTATTTGAACTAAAGAAACACTAATTTATATCGAACTTATAACTACTATTTATGTAAACGAATTATATCACGCGGTATATGACTGTCTCTATGACACTCGTTGCTTGACTGACTGACGGCAGTTGTCCGGTCGTTTATACAGGGTATGTCACGAAGAGCTCACACTATCTCTATATCGAGAATCAGTCAAGTGAAATCCATGAAAATGTGCATGCTTATATTTTAGAATACGCTCTTTTCATATGAACTATTTTTGACGATGCAGTGTTGCCAATTCTACTAGAAAATAGGAGCAACATTGATATTTCATATAGAACACCATGTATTTTAGCGCATTTTAGATTCTCCCTTAAGAGCTGATTTCATCGGAAAATCACACTTTGGGTCTATCCAGAAAGATTTCAGAGATATAGGCTGTTCAAAATCGAGATTTTTCAACTTTAGTCTTTTTTTTTTGTCGAAACTATTCATTATCAGTCAAAACGGCTCACATGTCTCTATCTCAACTTTTGATTCACTATTTACTGATACAGGGTGGTTCAAGATTCAGAATTCTGACAGAATCCATGTGGACTCTTTGATAATAAATAAATGCTTCAATAAAGATCATAAATCTATCTAGGTCTAGATTTTTCTATGAATCTGCACAATTTTCCCAACTTTCAACTCATGTGAAAAGGAACCTGTGAGAAATGAAAGATTTATTAGATAAGTGAGAGGTTCTATAATATCACAAAGGCCTTTTTTTTATCAAGAACATTGGAACTTCATCAGGATCCTAGGAGGAATCTATTTGTGGAGAAGTAATACTAGTTCTTCACAAAAGATTGGAGAAATACGAGGAGAAATATTGAAAGTTGGAAAATAGGTAATTGTTTTTTAGGAATTATCATTCACCACAAGAATATTAATATAATAAAATAAATATAATTTCTATCACTTTCACTGGAGCACTGAGGGAAAAAAATCATTGAATGAGGAAGCAACTTCATTAGGTTCTTCTAAGATGTTATCATTATGTAAGATTTTGATTTCTCTAGGGTTAATATTCTTTATGGCCAGCTCGATCAATATACTCTTACATGATTCTTTGTAATGTAGACCAGCTTATCACTTTTTTATATTTCAAAAACTTTCATGTGCCGAGTTCCCCGGAACGGCAATCCATATGATAAAATGGATTGTACAAGTCCATAGTAATTCATCTTAAGTACATGTAGGGATCCTGTTTCTCGTAATTGTTTTATTACAAAGCACATACTTTCGTAACAAGGTTTTTTATATGTACCTCCCACGTTAATTTCTGATCTATAATCAGGCCTAGATACTTGAACTGACTCACTTGCTCTATGGAGTTGTGATTATCTTTTATTAGGGGGCAGTGATCATACGAAATGTTCTTTTGTTGGAAACCAAGAAGACCGTTTTACTGTTATTGATTACCAAGCCATTATTTTCACACCATCTGGGGAATTCTTTTGCGGCCGAGTAATACTTGCTCTTTCTTACAAGTTTATTATTTTATGTTATCAGCCTACATTCTCTTTTATTTGTCCACTTACTAATTTTTTATTTAACTTCATTGTGATTGAGGCAAACATAGGATATTTGATTCAGTAACATTAGGAATAGGCATAAATTAATAATTGTTCCAAAATTGTTGTAATAATAATCTCATTCATCAAACCACCACTGTTTTCAGAAAGGTTTTCGGAAAATTTTGTATTATAGTTGTAATATATTGATATTCTGTTAGGTACTCTGTATATAGAGATGTTGATAGTTATGATCCTGAAAATTCTTCTGACTCTACTGTTGAGAAAAATATTCCGATGAAAAAAATGTGGGGGATTCAGGGAGGGATTCTTCTTCAAGATCTAGACGTAATCTCATTGTACCTGTGAGGTTTTGAGATGAATTGTATTGAATATTGCAGAGAGTTCAATCTAAAATTGTTGTAATAATAATCTCATTCATCGAACCACCACTGTTTTCAGAAAGGTTTTCGGAAAATTTTGTATTATAGTTGTAATATATTGAGATTCTGTTAGGTACTCTGTATATAGAGATGTTGATAGTTATGATCCTGAGAATTCTTCTGACTCTACTGCTGAGAAAAATATTCCGATAAAAAATGTGGGGGATTCAGGGAGGGGTTCTTCTTCAAGATCTAGACGTAATCTCATTGTACCTGTGAGGTTTTGAGATGAATTGTATTGAATATTGAAGAGAGTTTAATCTAAAAAGGGAGACAATGTAATATATTGAGATTCTGTTAGGTACCTACTCTGTATATAGAATCGTCGATAGTTTTGTATGAATCAGACTAGCGGTTGTCGTGAGGTAGGAATAGTTATTTGTTTTACTAGGCAGCAAATGGACTGCCGCGGCTGATAGTTCATAGCCGAGCGTAGTGAGGCAATCATTTTGTGTTCACCCAATGTCAGTGTAAATTTTGATTACCATTTTCATCCAAATCACTTGGATCGTTGCATAGCAACAAACTTTTCTTGTCTAGGCAGAGAAAGTACACCTTTGCTGCCTGTTGAGTGTCAAAGAAAAGCTGTGTTTTTCTGGGTACAAGTTGTTATAATAGAATAAAATTTTAATTTTTTTTATCTCTTGGAGTGCACGAAAGGAATTTCCTATAATGTGCGTGGAACATCGTGCGTACCTAGGGAGGATATGGAGAGGAAGTGGCAACGAGTTCCGAAGGGGTGTGCTGACTGGGCCTGTCTAGTTTGTCTTTCTGGTATTGCTAGTGATAGAATTATAGCAGAGATTTCTGAGGAACATTTCCCGTGGAAGTGTCTATAGAAGAATGAAAGATCGCCGACGGTGTTCTAATGGGGTCAAAGAGTCGGTAAGTGTGGCATCACCCACCAGGCGAATGGCTCTTCTCTGGAGGGAATGTAAGAGCATCAGCGTATGTTTGGGTGCTGAACCGCATACATGAGAACAGTATTCTAAAACTGACCGTATCTGTGCTCTGTAGATCATGAGAAGCTGTAGGTGTAAAGTAGATTTTTCGCACAGAACAATAATCCGAGTTTTTGTGAAGCAGCTTTTGCGCTGGATCGGACATTATTTTTCCATGATAGAGTATTGGTGATGGATCAGACATTATAATTCCATGAGAGAGTATTGGTGATGGTGATACTGAGCATAGATATAGTGGTCTTGGTGGGTATGGTGCTACCAGACATTGTTATATCAGGTATTCTAAGGTCCGCCTTTCTAGAAAATAGAGGCTAGAGTTTTGGTGGCGTTGAATTCAGCTAGGCTCCCTAGGCTGTAATTTCCATAAGATATTCATTGACAGCGTTGGCCTGCCTTCGTCGTAAGTTCTTAGTTTCCTGGGAAGAAATGGGAATTCTAGAAGAGAACGCAGTGTGGAGAGTACTGTCGTCTGCGAAGCTGTGGATAAAGCAAGTGGTCGCTCCCAATAGATCGTTGATATGACGTAGGATCAATGTTGCTGCCAAGATTGATCCTTGTGGAACACCGGAATGGCCGTGTACACCTCAATAGAACTTTATAATAGTATAAGAAATATCACGAGAATTTCATTTGTAATTTGTTATAACCTTCCGAACGAAAATCGGAGGTTAGTTTGGCATTGTCATTGAAAACGCACGATTGTAGTTTTGGAGAGATGGAGAAAATGAGAAAAAAATCTAAATGTTTTGTGGTCATTCCTCACGACTGCAACATGATTACAAGTTTTGTATTGAAACATCTATATAAAGGACGATTCAAAATTCGATGTAAATATTTTCAGGGCATCTAAAATAACGGATTACATCTTCTGGAAATTGGCATGCCCTCGTCTTTTTAGACACTCATCTATTTCCTTCTTGCTTTAAAAATTATGTAAACCCAGTTTTGAGGGGGGTGGAGGGGGTCTACCCTTTTGGATGGCCCAAATTTTATGTTACAAATGAGAAACTATCTGACTTTGAATTCCATGATTTTGTGGGCCATAAAAAAATGGAAGAATCCGGTAGGTTTTAGGTCACGTCATTATATGAAGAAAAAATTTAATCTTGATCCCAACAAATAAGATATTTACATCGAATTTTTTTTATCACCTTGTATATTAAATAGGTTCTTTTTTCTCATTTTCTCCATTACCCCAAAAGTAGTCGCTTGATTCCAACAAAAAAATGCAACAGTTTTTGTTTTTTTTTGTTCCTATTTCGATGTTTGTACCTGCTGATATGTGATATTATTTCATTATTTTTCAATACTTTTTTCTTTATTTTGTTATTGGTTCCAAATGATGCGCACATTTATTGAAATCAACGTAAGTTACGTATTGCTTTACTTTTTCCTAAATATTGAATATTTGACCTATATAGACACCCATCCCACAGGGATGAATCTTAATTACGCCAATGTTCGGTGGCGAAAGCCATAATCATTAATTATTCCTGAGCTCTGCAGATCACTTTGGAGATGACCGGTAACAGGACAATTGTCCTAAAGTTGGTGTGCAGATTTTTCTTTCCATTTTTGAGATTGGTTGTACTCTAGCCATTTTCCAGCAAGATAGAAAAATATCCGACTTGTAGGAGATGGTAAATGGCTTGCAAAGAATCGGTGTCAATTCTTGTGCACAATTTTTGAGAACAATGGGTCGAATTCCATCAGGACCATTGGTCTTATTCGTTTTGATACCGAGCAGAATGCTCTGAATGACTTTGAACCATCAACAATTTGATAACAACATATACCGTTAGTTTGATTACAAATGACCCCTCCTACCACCCCACTTATTTTGATCCATTACTTATGGGACACCCTGCATACAAGAAATCATTGAATGACGTTGCCTCCACCACATGTGGCAACTCAAGATACTCGCTTAGATATTTGTCAAGAGGATTTTAAGTATTATCTAACCCAACCATATTCATTCCGAAATGAATAGAATTGTTTTTAAAAAGTTCAACGAACAATTCAATATATCAAGAAAACATAAAAATGTACCATAAAGGCGGAACAGCAAAAAACAAACATCAAATGAGTGAAGTAATAAAAACAATTGAATGGTTTTTTGGTACTCACATTATGCATGCATCTAGCAGTGAAACCAAAGTCGAGGAGAACAAAGTGACATGTGAAGTCAGCAATCAGCTATTGAAAGTCGAGTCAACTGCCCCAAAAGAATTGATATTTGATTCCTCCATTATTTATATTGGAAACAGTTGCAATTGAAAAGAAGTGCTTTCAAAGTGACAAAGGTCCACATTTCAGCTTCACAGATATGTCGAAAACTATTTGAACTACAATTTTGAATTTTTGTGGTTTTGAACAATGGAATGCGGTGACCATTTTTGGTATAAGAGGGTTTCATTGCAACATCGCATTTCCAATCACGTGATATCAACTTCAAAATTTCAAATGGAACACCCTGTATATTATTGCATTTTTGTGAAGACTTTCGTAATGCAAATACTACGATACCATCATTGTCAGGGTTTTCATGTGAAACGGTGACAATATGAGCTGTCAAATAAATGGAAAATGGAAAATTTATTAAAGAACAACAGGAGTATTTTAACTCTAGTGCCAAAAAACCGCTGACAATTATGGTATCGTAGAATTTGTATTAGAAAGGACTTCACGAAAATGCAATAATATACAAGGTGTTCCATTTGAAATTTTGAAGTTGATGTCACGTGATCAGAAATGCGATGTTGCAATAAAGCCCTCTTATATCAAAAATGAACACCACATTCCACTGTATGAAACCACCAAATTTCAAAATCATAGTTAAAATAGTTTCCGAGATATCGACTGGCCAAAACCTCGTGGGCGACCCTGTATATTCTTGGTCCCTGGGTAATAATGATATTATTTACTACCTTGGTGTATACATAACTATTATATAAAAAAAAATCACAAAAAACACAGTTGACGACCATATTAATGACTTAACGAAAACAGATATCAAAACAAACGCATAATGTCCTCATATCACCTTCCACAATGTCTATAAAACGACCTATTTCAGTTACTTTCCTTTACTCTATAATAATCCACAATATTTTATATTTCAGAAACATGAACTGATGCAGCATGTTGCACATCAAACAATTTGCATGCAGTATATCCTGGAACTAGCTAAACAGCTTGACTATGATCCAAGATCCTGCATAGATGCATTCTTTTCAAAAATACAAGTGGCTGAAGTAGAATACAAACAATCTTTCGAAGATGAACTTAATCAATTCAAAAACAGGATCAAGAAGCGAGCTGCTGAAAAAATTGAGGAGGCAATAAAGGTAAATACTGTATGTATGTTCTCATCATTTCTGAGAATTTTTCTTGGATTTATCTCTTATCTGAAAGAAATAGAGTTTTCTGGCCTTGTGGTATCGGTGGTAACGGTCTTGCCCCAAATTTATTTTTTGTTCTCTATATTTTTTTGATTGGTGCCATTCGATAATATAGTTTTGCCGTTTTTAGAGTTTGAATTCAAACTAGACAGTGAAGTGTAAGTTGTAACAAATACAAAATAATATAATAATAGATCAAAGAGCAATATTTATCAGGTGCGAATAAATCAAGATTGATACTTCAGCGGCCTCTAGCTCCAAAACTAGCCATTATATCAGTGATATTTGAGCATTTTGTTAAGAATAACTATAACATAATTATAAAAAATTCTGCGAATTCGACAGGAGGCTAATTCCCCCTATAAAACGTGACATAGCCTTTGAATATGAACTCAAAAAAAACTATCCATCTCTGAATTAAATATGTGATTGATTTGTTTTTTGTTTCAACTTGTAAGACCCATTAAAATTGATTTTTGTTCACCATTATGAGATGATTTGAACATATTTGATTTTTGATGAATTCAAATATTATATTATCTATGAATTTGTTACAATTGTATTGTTATTATTGTTAACTACTTACTCATACCAGAACGTGCTTCTGACTGTAAGACATATTTTCAGAATCGGTACGAAAATTTCATAAATTGGATATCAGTTTTCAATTCCCAACTTTGACACCCTGTATATCGAATATGAAGGGCTAAAATGAACAATGGTATTTAGAAACTCATATTGTTTTTGTTCAAGGAATATATGGTTAATGGATTGACCTCCTTTTAGCGGACACCCTGTATATCAGATCCCTTGGTTCTCGAAGTACTCCTCATCCATTCTAGATTATGTATGTTCCAACACTACCTGTTTATCTTGTGAGGTTGTAAATAGTGGTCTCTCCGATCATGAAGCTATAATCTCTCATTTTCGAACTGAAGACGCAGTATCAAATGGCGTTAAAAATTATAGACGCATATATAGTGAAAAAAATTTTGAAACGTTCATGGAATTGAGTTCAAATATACAATGGCAGGAAACTTTGAAGAATAATGACGCTTTGGCCGAATTTCATCTTCACATTTGTGATACTTTCGAAAATGCATTCCCTCTCACTAAAACGAAAACTAAAAACAAAAAACAGTGGATAACTAAGGGTATAAAAGTATCTGCCAAAAACTTGCGCTCCCTTCATTATATAAGGAAATATTCACTGAAAAATGAAGCGTTTATGTTATATTTCACAAATTACAGGAGAATATATAGAAATGTCTTAAAAGCAGCCAAACAACAATATTTTGGAAAAAGAATGGACAATTCCACCAATAAATGTAAAGAGAGCTGGGCTATTATCAATAATCTCAGAGGGAAAAATAGTAAACCACCCTTAAATACTACTCTGTCTGCAGATCAAATTAACGATTATTATTGTTCTATCGCTGAAACCATTTCTATGGATATAAGAGCACAAGAGGACCCAATCTCCTACATGAAGAATTTATCTGTGAAAGACTCCTTTTTCTTCTCACCCACTAGTCCTGATGAACTGAAAGAAATATTGAAGGATTTCAAAAATAAACATACTTTTGGATGGGATGAGATTTCAGCTAATGTCTTACTCCATCTACCAGATGATGCTATGACTGTTTTAGCAGAGGCAATCAATAAATCATTTCTGAGTGGGATTTTCCCGAACTGTCTCAAGATAGCCATAATAAGTCCTTTACCTAAGGGAGGAGACTGCGACATAGTATCAAATCTGAGACCAATTTCACTTTTACCAACTCTGGCTAAGTTAGTTGAAAAATTAGTTAAAAAAAGAATGTTCTCATTTTTGCTTCATAATCGCACTCTAAGCACCTACCAGTTCGGTTTTCAAACAGCTAAAAATACAAATGATGCTATGTTTGCTTTATTAGAGGATATATATATCAACATAAACGATGGTGACGCAGTTGCAGCAGTTTTTTGCGACCTTTCAAAAGCATTCGACTGTGTTGATCATGAAATTTTGCTTCAAAAATTAGAAATTTATGGCTTTAGAGATATTACACTAAGATGGTTCCAATCATACCTATCAGAGCGTACTCAAATAGTCTCGCTAAACAAAATAAAGTCCAGGTCTCAGTTAGTGAAGTGTGGGGTCCCTCAAGGATCTGTGCTTGGACCAATCTTATTTTTAATATATATAAATGACCTAGCAAATATCACTATTAGAGGAAAGTTTACTATGTTCGCAGATGACACCACAATACTGTGGCATAGCAACAATAATGACGAACTGAGTAACTATGTCGCTGAAGATATATTGGAAGTAAAAAATTGGTGTGATGCGAATAAGTTATCATTCAATATTTCTAAAACATGTATTTTGACGTTCAAGTGCACTCTTAATGATATACTTCTGGAGAACTCAAGAATTTGTACTCAATCCTCGGCTAAGTTTTTAGGGCTCTATGTGGATGACAGTCTCTCATTCAACACCCACATTACAAATTTATGCAGAAAATTATCTTCTGGTTGTTTTGCAGTAAGAGTCATCTCATCTGAATTGAATATATCTGCAGCAAGATCAGTTTATTTTGCCCTGATTGACTCAATTTTGAGATATGGAGTTTGTTTTTGGGGGAATAGTTCTCAATTTCTTTTGAACTCTGTGTTCATTTTACAAAAGAGGGCGGTTAGATACCTTAGTAAAGCTAAATTCAGAGAACCATGTAAACCCTTATTTGTGGCTCAGAAAATACTGACATTGACTTGCATCTTCATTCTAGAGAGTGTATGTATGATCCACAAAAAATATACCACGAACATTCATTCGATGTCGGTATACAACACAAGAAATGTTGACTGTACGGTTTCCCTACTAATTCCTAGAATTACATTAATAAAAAAGTCTTTTATTTATAATGCCAAAAAAATGTTTAATCACCTGCCTTCACATATTCGTTCATTGCTAACACATATTAAGTTTAGAAAGGCATTAAAAGAGCTACTACTGAATAAAGCCTATTATACCTTGCAAGAATTTTATGAAGACGCATTTAATTAAGTTTGTCAGTTTGTATAATTCGTTTTTAATTGTTCAATACCTTTTTTTATAGTGTGACTTTTACTAGTATATGTTCGACTTAAATGTTTTGTTCCTTATATATGTGCATATTTTACATGATTTTATGTAGTTTTAATATTAGTTATAGCTTATGATACACATGCTTTGTCAACAAAAACTTTAGGTTTTTAGTACAATAAAGACTTTCTTCTTCTTCTTCTTCTTGGCAGGCTTTGCTCGTCAAACCTTCTAGAATAATCTTCCATACCCTTCTTTTGTTCTGGAAGTATCTTAGAACAATACCTCTCTCTCTAATTGTTATATGTCACCGCGACATATATTGTTGGAGAACAATCTGGGATGCGTGTTACAGGGTGATCGTTGTACTCCTGCCTTCCTGATGATGTTTCTAGGGGAATATAAAGTGTGTGTGTGTGTGTTTAAAAGTGTTTTTAACCGCCAGCTTAGTTGCAAAGCAACCCTCGAAAGTCAGAGACTTGTGTGAGTTAAGAAGACGGGGACCTTAGCTTTTTAAGTGTCATCCGAAGCACTACTCGGCTGGTAACCATGGACAGTCCAAAGGATTGATATCTAGGTACCAAGAATGTTGGGTTGGCCACCTATCTCCTCCCGCCCAACGAAACTACCGAAAATTAATTCAGTGCTCGCGCCGGGGATCGAACCCGGACCGCCTGGGCAACAGCCAGCGACTCTACGCTCACGGCCACCAGCCCATCATTACAGTATTTTATCTCTGTCTGAATTGAATCTTTACAAACTTCACAGTGAGATGAAAACATCAATATTGGAAACTTCCCCATTCATCGTGAAAACTGTATGTCAATTTCTCTTAAAATGACACATTAAACTAAGGAACAAATAGGAATGTTAGTGATGGTCAATGGTCCTAACATATTTTTGGGGGTGATTCACCATAAATGTCCCTCCTCTAGCGCATTTATTTTTTAACCGATCCCAAAATTTGAAAAATTATTTGAAATTATTTTTGATAATTTTTTCACCGCTACATACAGGGTGCTCGTAACAAACGATCTTCAGGGTACTAGGTCATTTTTTAACATGGAACATCTTGTATTCCATCGCATTTTTAGATTCTCCCTGAAGAGCTGATTTCATCAATATATCACTTGGGGTCTAGCGGGAATGATAACAGAGATATAGGGTGTTCATAATCGAGATTTTTCAACTTTATTACCCTGTATTGTTGCAATCAAATTCCAGTAGATAGTAAATCAAAAGTTGAGACAAGGACATGTGAGTCGTTTTGACCAATAATTAATAGTATAGACACAAAAAATCCTAAAGTTTAAAAATCTCGATTTTGAACATCCTATATTACTGTAATCATTCCCGATAGACCCCAAGTGTGATACATTGATGAAATCAGCTCTTCAGGGGAAATCTAAAAACGCAATGAAATATAGGGTGTCCATTTGAAAAAATCAACTAGTACCCTGTAAATCGTTTTTTCCGAGCACCCTGTATTTTCTGATGTAGCGAAAAAAAGAATGTATCAGAAATCATTTCAGATGATTTTTAAAATTTTAGAATTGGTTGAAAAATAAGTGAGCTAGAGGTGGGGGGAGGGGGCATTTATGGTGAATCACCCTGTAGATGAATCTACCATGAAAAAATCGCAGTCGAAAATCAAAATCGACGTATCAGAAAAAAGAAACCACCGAATTATAAATGAATTCATTCCAATCCTCGTGTTTTTTCACTGTCCTTACTTGTTGAAATGTCACACTGTGTACAAAATCTGTTGTAATATTCCTTGCTCGAGGCGCTCCAACCTAAACTGACTTGTCCTCTTATAGTAGTATTCGTCTATTCTCTTTTCATAGGAAGCAGAGGAAGAAGAAAGGCAGAAACGTCTAGGCCCTGGAGGCTTAGATCCTGTGGATGTATTTGAGAGTCTTCCAGATGAACTGAAAAAGTGTTTTGAAACCCAAGACATCAAGCTCCTTCAAGAAACAATCGCCAAAATGGATGAGGACCAGGCAAAATATCATATTAAGAGATGTGTAGATTCTGGTCTTTGGGTGCCAGATGCGGGAAAGAAAAATGAAAATGCAGATGATTCAAAGGAAGAAGAAAAACAAGAAGAGGCTTAAGGATTCATTTTCTGTTTATATAGTTACTTATTCAATATGATATATTTTACTTTAATAAATTTCCGTCTCTTTTCTGTGTCTATTTCTTTAATTACCTAGATACCATTATTTGAGTGAGTAATTGTGTTGATTCTAAAAATGGTTCTATAGTATATTTAGTTTGTCACGGATGAAGATGAAATAAACTGATGCCATCTCAGCTTCATATCACGAAAATTACCTGAGTAGTATATTAAAAAGGACCATGCAAAGTTCTTTCATTCCAGAAGCGAAGTAGAACAGTAGGTATAATCATTTTCTAACCTTGAAGTCTTCACAGTAATTGCAAGGTCGACTATGTTATTTAAGTACAACATTTGAGTTGATAGCAGGTTTGGGTCGAATAATGAAATCCGGTATTCAAATACGAATCCTGAATACTGTACTCTAAATTGTATTCGAATACAAAAAAAAAAAGTATTCCAATACCGCCGTATTCGAATACCAGGATTCATTCATATATGAATATTCCAACTGAAAAAAAAAAAACATTTGTGCACATGAAGAGCTCGTTAATATTTATGTATGTATTAGATAATTTATAAAAATATATAAAAAAATAGAAAATCTATATTAAATAAAACTTGATAAATAATTTTTTGATACAAAACGTCACAATGAGGTTAAATAAAAAACATTTTTTAATTTTTATTTCACAGTTTTATTTGAAAATTTATTCAAGATAAAACGATATTCAATCAATAAATGAAACTTGACATAAAGTACTTTGGTTCATTGGATAACAGTAAGGTAACACAAAATAATTGTTCAGCAAGATAATAATGGAAAATAATATCAATAAATAATTAAAATAAAATTCATTTCATTCCAAATAAAACATAGGAACTAATAAAATATAGAGGAATCTCATGAAAACAGACTAGTTCTTCAACAGAAAAAAAAAACATCCATCAAAAAGAAACGTAAAGATTAAGAATTTCCTATCCCGTTCGCCTTTAACAATACCAACATTTCAGGAAGATCGTCACTTAAATTCTGACGCTCTACTGGAGCAGACGACGGTAATATAGAGTTATATCTTGAAAATATTTGCTTAATTGAAGGGTAATCATCGCGAATTCAGAAGCACCACCGTCCACAACCACCGAGAACGTGTTCATACGTGTTTGAACACGCTCAAGTTGCGTTAAGCCGGAGACGTCGCAATATATGATCGACCAATAATATTTCGCGACGGCTCCGTTTAGGCGTAACCCTTGATTATATACACGCGTAACGCAATATTCATAGAAATAATCGAAAAGTATTCGAATACCGGGATTCGAATACAAAGTGGGTATTTGAATACTGGGATTCAAAAACGGTATTCAGAATCCAGAATACCGAGTACTGACCAAAAAAGTATTCAGTCGAATACCAAATACACAAATGTATTCGAATAGTATTCGAATACCAGCCAAATGTATTCTGAATAGGATTCAGAATACTGGGTATTCGAATACTACACAAGTCTGCCCCTATACAGGGTGTTTCAAAACTGAGTATCAAGATTTCAGTTGCATATTTTTCAGAAATATATGGCTTTTTTCCTATAAACATGTGTCCGCAAACGTTTCCTTTACCGATCTACAGAACGATAAAATTTCGAGATTTTTATCCCTTTCCTTATAGCTCTTATTAGTATTCGAGATATTCAGATTCAATTTGAAACAAAGGAAACGTTTTAGGGTTTACAGTGTGTCTAATTATTGTAAGAATCTACAGGGAGATATTTTTTCAGGGGTCAAGCCATTTTTCGCCTTTCTTCTGATGCCGCACTGGTATTTAATGAAATACGAAAGGAGCTCTTTGACCTTTTTTGTCTCATGTAACCTCAACGGATCTGCGACCGTTATCGAAGAAAAATAGTTATTTATTATACAAGGAAAAACAAATAGATTTGAGCTCCACAAAAAACCGTCAAAAGTACTCACTTTTTTCTAGTGATAAAAGAGTACTTTATTTTGTTGCTAGATTTAATCAATATATTTTCAACGAAAGGAGGGACCTATTATCAAAATTAATGCAAAGAACGCTACATATTTAGTTTGTAATCTTGATTACGAGTTGCCAAACATAATCTAAATAACAAGAAACGGAACAAAAATTGACTTTATAGATTGTGTTGGAAAATAAAATAATCATAAAACTTCAACGCTCTGTATATCGGTACGAAGCGTTTGCGGACACATACTTGTAGAAATAAAAATCCCTTTTGATCTGGAAAATAAGGCCCTGAAATCTTGATACTGAGTTTTGAAACACCCTGTATAGTATCACTACCTACTAACCTTAATAACCATTATCTCTTAATAGCAATATTTCCTGACACAATGAGGTCTATAATAATAACAAGTTTCCATCGTTCAAGTTTGAACCCCTTGATTATTGGGTGAAAGTATTCAAAAGGAATATTCTCAGATATATTTATGAACACAAAAAAAATGATATGTATATATAAATACATTGAGAATTAGCATTCTCCATGTGATGAAAATATCAATTCTTGTCCTGTATGATGAATGTCAATTTATCATACATAAAGAAAGGAGAAAAAAAAAGCATTCAGGTATTTGAAATAAATTGATAATGTGTGTTAGCAGACCGTGAGCGGCTGATGAGGCCGGGTGAGCCGAAACAGTGCTGCCAATTGGGGCAGCTCTGTTCATCCTTCATCACTTAGTTATGAAATGTAGCAGGAAATTCATAATTGGTTGGGGAAATAAGTTTTAATGATTCATATTTGAACAAATTTAATCAAGTCAATATGTTATGTGCTGCCAATTGGGGCAGCTCTGTTCATCCTGGATCTCTTATATACTTATGAAATCTAGCAGGAAATTGATAATTAATTTGTTGTGGAAAGCTATAATGATCCGAAGATCAAATTTAACCAAGTCAATATGTTTGAATGAAAACTCGAAGGTTCTAGAAGTTGCTGTGCAACTTTGTTGATAATTGACATAACATAAATCACATTTTAGCAAGTTACATGATAATTTCTGAAATTCCCAAACCATTTCGTTCTGTAACTTGTTTATGATCCCTTAAACAATCATGAAAAAATCACGCAAATAAATTCAATAATCAATGGAACAAGCATTCAGGAATTTGAAAGAAATTGATTATGGATGGCAGCAGACCGTGAGCGGCTGATGAGGCCTGGTGGGCCGAAACAGTGCTGCCAATTGGGACAGCTCTCTGTTCATCCTGGATCTCTTAGTTATGAGATCTAGCAGGAAATTGATAATTGGTTGTGGATAGTTATAATTATAAAAATTTCATTAAAGGACCCCGCACAAATCAAATGCAATTTAGATTTCTGTCAATTTCCTACCCAAATTTGTTTGTTAATTGACATATAACATAAGTACATGTATAATTATCTATACTTGATTATTTTTTCGTCAAAAGTATTGTGTGTAGTAAATGCATCAGATGCACCTCCCTGAAAGTAATCGTGCATGGTGGCGCCCATGTTAGTATATATGCATGGGTCTTATAATTCCTCAAACAGATCTACCACCCGCCCACCCAAATAAATTGAATTGCTCTGTATTTCCAGTGGTATTTCGTAATAAAAAAACAAATATAAGTAACTAAGAAAAGTTGTATATACAAAATGAAGGTCAACAATCATTATTTAAAATAAATATAATGACACCAATTTTAACATAAATAAAAAATATCATTGTCATTTGAGCATTCCAATATTCTAAATTATTTATAACAGCTTATTCAATTCAATTTACAGCATCTCTATCTTTCTCGAAAATCCTTCCTCAGAGAGATCGATTTTGATATACAACATACACAAATTTACAAAAAATACACGTACATTTCTAAATCACAAAATAAATAAATAAATATTAGGTGAATCCATTATTATCATTGGCATTTAAATACTCCATTTCAAATAAAACTGGAACTTCAGTGGATAATTCGTCATTTATTGCAGTAAATTCTTCCATGTCTGTCGATGGGTTTTCAGATTCGATAACATCATTTGCTATTATATTTGTATCAATTTGGACTTCATCTGAAATCCAAAAAAAAATCATTTTCAGAATGGCACACAGTTACTGAAATGGTACATTCTTGAAGTGGAGTAAGTTTATTTAGAAAGAAAAACGCATAAAACTCTACAGATTAGCACAAAAACGATATGAGATACCTATTTCCAATCTTCGAATGTTTCTTTGTATATACATGTAATAGCACCCAGTAGGTATGCAATATTCTAAATCGATAGAAAATTCAATTCTGAACAGAAACTGTCATTTAAACGTTTATCCTAAATTCAAAAATTACTAAGCTATCAATGATTTTTCGAATTTGTCAAGGTGGCTTTCATTTCATCAACAAAATCAGTTTTTTATGAATGTCATCAAGATTAGGATGTCCAATGTATAAGTTTTGCAAGTAAAAACAACACAGTTTGTGTTTTTTGAGAAATAATAGTTATTTTATGTATAAAGGGCGTAAAATATGCTTTTATGGACCGTATAGACCTCTAGGAGCATTTATAACGCTTGGAGCAGGAGGGGGGTGTTTTTATTAAAAGCTTTCATTTAACTTGCAATGTATGGATGTATGTATGTTAATTAGTTCGGATGGAATCTTTGAACTCAATTTTGAAATAGATATCTTAAACCGATTGAGCTGAAATTTTGTATACACGTTTAGTTTGGATGACAATGCACGATAAGGTGTGTGAAGTTATTCTAAATCCAGTATGGCGGACCATCCGAGATGGCGGAATATTTTTTTAATGCACTCCCAATATAGGGTATCAAATGAAAGGGCTCGATGGGAGTAACTCGAAAAATAATGTGATGTCATTCTTAATTCAATATGGCGGAATAGTTATTTTTAATGCACTTCTACAATATGGGTATCAAATGAAAGGACTTGTTGGGAGTAACTCGAAAAATACTCTGACGTCATTTTAAATTCAATATAGCGGACCATCCAGGACGGCGCAATAGTTATTTTTAATGCACTTCTTCAATATGGGTATCAAATAAAAGAGCTTGTTGAAAGTAACTCGAAAATTAATGTGATGTCATTTTAAATTCAATATGGCGGACCATCCAGGACGGCGTAATAGTTATTTTTAATGCACTTCTACAATATGGGTAACAAATGAAAGGGCTTGTTGAGAGTAACTCGAAAAATAATGTGACGTCATTCTGAATCCAATATAGCGGACTATCCAAGATGGCGGAATAGTTATTTTTAATTCACTTCTACAACATGAGTATCAGATGAAAGGGCTCGTTGAGAGCAACTCGGAAAATAATGTATAACATCATTAGAAGGTATCCTTATTGAAGAGCTGGACTGCTCGAAATTAACCGGCAAACGACCTTGCAACAATGATTGAATGAAATGAACAGACTGAGAAACCTAGCCAGCGCTAACCAAAAATTGAAAAATAAATTCAAAGTGAAAAAAAATTAATAAATAATTTACAATTTACTTGTGAGAATAAATTAGTACTAATTTAATTTTGTAAAATCTGCTGTTAGAAGTTTTGAAATTTCAATTCAATTAAATATTGATCATCGCGACAAGCTCTTATGATCATATAAATTCTGTATAATGAGGTTATAAGTTGATAGTTAAAATCATAAAGGAACATTTTATTTTATTTTTTTGAAGCGTTCAAATAAAAGCTTTTTATAATTTTTTTTTTACTTTCGATTTATTTTGATTATCTAATTATATTTTCTTTATTTTGCGTCTTCAATGAACTCAATATGATACCCAAATGCGTATCGAAACAGCGTCTATTAGGACACCCTGAATTTCTTTTTTTTCAAAGTTGGTAATCGTAAAGTCAAACTGTCAGTCACATTTGGGTCTAGAGTGAGTGGTTTATAATTAATATTGTTTGCACTGATGCGCTTTTGTTTTGCCCAAATTTGACGACAATAAACAGTTGAAAATCGCAATATAAGGTTCTTGTAAGATCTACATTCTAATAGATGTCGCTGTACGAATTCTCTCTAAAATGAAAATATGAACTCACTTATCAGAATTTCACTAAACACTATCAAAAATCAACGTACTTACACCATTTCTGTATCTTTTTGTCGTGATTTTTGTTATTTGGTCCGATTGCCATTGAAAATATAATGCAAGTAGTAAGTCTACAGTCTACACAAAGTTTCTAGCCGAGAGCTGCTTCGCTCAACAACGCAAGAGAAAACTAAAGAGAGAATGACCTCACAAAAGATAGACAATAAACATTGAATATATTAAATATACTATAGAAATATAACTGCAGAACGATGTATTATATTTTATTAACGAAAATAATCTATAATAATCATGTATGTACTAATCAATTGTTGTTGCTTCGAATGGTGCAATTGTTATATACCTATACCATTACAGGTATCTTGAGCATTTATTATCAATTTTGCCGGTAAGTTTTGCTGGGCTGCTGTCTCATTAGTCTGACAAACATATATTATTGTTGTTTTCGAAATTTATAAAAATGTTTCAAATAATCGATACCGTTTGACGTCATGAATATCCCTTTTTCTTTATACTTTATGGTAAGGCAAAGTAACGACAAGTATACCTACCTACCACGACTAACACAATCACCTTGACAAATTTGAAAAATTAGCGATAGCTTCACTTTTGAGTGTGGGATAAATGTTTATAGATATGTTTTTGTTCACAATTGAATTCCCTATTCATTGAGAATATTGTAAACTGGGTATCAAATGTAAAAAATTTGAACATTTTGACAACTCGAACTCGTCAACGCGATGTTCGATTCCATTTCATCATCGTAATCAGCGGAAAAAATACTACTATTTAATAATAATACTAATAATGATAGATTTTATTGACAGGGACGAATGATTTTCAATAATTTACATTATTTTGTAGCTCCAATATCAAAGTTAGCAATAGTGCCGTCTTATTTTTCAGCTCAGAATAAGACTTTTCTTCCCATGAACATGTGTTCGCAAACGCTTCGGTACCGATCTACAGAGCGTTGAAGTTTCATTTTTTTTCTTTATATAGCTCTTTCAGCTCGGATTAAATTTGAAACATTACGTTTTAGGGTCACATCATACAGTATGTCGAGTGATTGTGAGGATCTGCAAGGAGACATTTTTTCAGGGGACGAGTCCTTTTTCGCTAGGTACTGTGAATAATAATTCGCCGATATAAAATACCAACGTCAGGTCTGACAAATGTATTGTAGCAGGACAAGAGTGGCGATACTCTTTGCTTTTCATGTGGTAGTAATCTTTCTATTCAAACTATTTGCCTATTCGTCCAATAAATAGATGTCGCCTGCATCCACTTTCTAGTCCTAAATTTTTTGCGTGTTTATCAGTCCGGTACCCACGAGACTTTTTCTTGTTGAGCATTCGTGTTGGTGTAGAAGAAATTGCGAGAAAGAGAAATTGGACGTCATGTCAATCTTTGCGTAATCCGATGCTGTTTTCTTAGTTCGAAATAGCGTATATGAGTAGTCAAGAAGCGAACCTTTTGGTTTTGACAATAATATTATCCTAAGATTATTGGTGCCAGGTCCTTTTTAGGTATGTAAATTTCGTATTTTAATTTGTAGTGAATGTTGTCATTGGAAACGATTCCCAGTTTCTTGGTTAGGAACATTTTTATGTAAGTCCTGTATGTCCTTTTTAGATGAAAATATAATCCAAAACATCAGAAGCAATCACTGATTGTTCCTCCCTCAGTTTTGACACCCTACACCTGAGATTTTATTACGTAACCAGCATACATCACTTGCCGGTTTTGTAACAGTATTGATAAGTATCAACGTCAAAATCTCCGCATATACAAGGCATTGTAAAATATTGTAACATTCTACCACCTCAAAGTGAATAAAATCATGAATCCTCAGAAAAGGTCTTGAAAGTAGGTACTCGAAGTTAATCAGCTACACCTATCTGGCAAAGTTTGCTGACCGGTCTTCCAAAGGTAAAAAGTGCTGTCCTAACATCAGCACTCACTCTTCCGTCGGAACCAGGGTAGGTAGCAACTATTCTTCCTTTTGGCCAATTGTTTCTAGGGCCATTGTTTTCAGCAATAACTACCAAATCATCTAGTTTCAAATTCTGTGGATTCTCAAACCAATTTCTTTCTATATTCAGGCTAGGTAGATATTCTCTCAACCATCTTCTCCAGAAATGATCTGCTAAGTTTTGGCTAATTTGCCATTGACTTCTTAAATTTGGATTGGCGATTTCTAAACTTGGCGATCCAGAAGAACTTCCTATCAAGAAATGACTGGGTGTCAAACATTCCGGATCATGAGGTTCCATCGAGACATAGCTGTCTACTGTTGACAGTGAATTCAACTACATATAATAAAGTTCTCAATATTCCTTCCCTTGGACAACTATCCTCCAATATTATCCTCAAAGAGATTTTCACTGTTTTTATGAGTCTCTCCCATGCACCACCAAAATTTGGACTTGCTGCAGGTACAAAATCCCACTTTATATTCTTCATAGAAAGCTCCGTCGTAAGTTTTGAGTGATCAAAATTTTCTATTGATTTTCCAATTTCTTCATCAGCAGCACTACAACTAGTCCCATTATCAGAATACTGATTCAACAGACATCTTCTTCTGGAAATTAGCCGTTCGATTGCTAATATTGCCGAGTCTGTATCCAGTGAGTGAGCCAACTCTAAATGGCCACACAAGTAAATAGTACTCCATAACGCTTCTCAGTTCTCCTGCCGATTTTTATTTTCATTGAACCAAAATAATCGGCTCCACAGTTGGTGAAGGGACGAACAAATCCAGTAATCCTAGGGTATGGTAAATTGCCCATTTCAGGAACTGTAGGCTTCGATTTTTGGTTTTTACAAAATAAACATCTACTGAAGGCTTTCTTCACAGCACTCCGAGAATAAGTAATCCAGTTCTTCATTCTGAGTTCATTCATGACTGTTTCTAAACCTTGATGAAGGAATTTATTATGATAAAATTCAATTATTAAGTCTATGTACCTATGTTTATCATTCAAAATAATTGGATGTTTCTGACTTTCGTCTATGTCTGGTACTTGTCGGTAAATCTCACTATTTCTTTCAATTTGTTTATTCTCCACCAGAATCCCGTACTCCTCTTCGAACATTTCTCTCTGGATCTTTATAATCCATAATTTTTCTGCATCTTTCAATTCTTCTGGGTTAAGATTTGTTGTGAACTTTTCTATTTCTGATTTTGCTATTGATATTTTATAGTTCTTGATGTACAGTAATATCGACGGTTTAGATCCCATTAGCCTCAACCATTTCGAAAACCTCTCAATCTCAGGTAGTTCTTTTGTTTCTGTGCCTCTGATGGTTCCTACAAACATATATCGTATTTTCCAAAGTACCTCTTTCACTTTTATCGAATGTTTCTTTGGGCCAGTAGTTTTCATCTTTTCTTAAAAAATCTGGACCATTGAACCATAGGTCAATTTTTTAAAATGTCTTCAACTCTGAATGTTACGAATTGTTTATGCATTTTAGTGTCAGAATATATGCACACAATCACTGTCATCTCAAAAATAGGTATTATCAATAGGAATACTATGCGCTTTTCTCACCATCAAGCTCAATCTTGCTCCCAAAACAGCTGCCATCAATTCTAATCTGAGGATACTTATGAGCTTGAGAGAGGCCACTTTTGCTTTAGCAGTTACGAATACAGTTTTCCAAAGTCCATCCACTCTGTATCTGAAATACGCTATTGTTCCATACGCTCTCTCTCTCTCTCTCTTGAGTCACAGAATATGCATATCTACTAAAGATACGGCCTTTCCGAAGTAATATCTCGGGATTTCCAAATCTTCTTAAGTCTTTAGTGCTTTCAACCAAGATTCCTGTAGATTTTTGGTGATCTTTTCATCCCATGATATATTTTCTCTCCAGATATCTTGAAGCAGTATCCTTACATGGACCATTATATTCATTGTGAAACCCAAAGGATCGAATATCTGAATTGAAATTCTCAAAATCTCTCGTTTGGTTGGTACTTTCTGCCTATTTAGTGTATCTACATCAATTTTTTGCAATTGCAAAAAAAATTTGAAATGATCAGTTTCTGCTTCCCACCACAGTAGTATTTTCTCTACCGGCAACATGAAAGCTTCGAAAAGAGTTCTGTTCGTCGAGCACCTCAATTCTTCTGGAATCATCGAAAAAACTTGGTGGGAACTGCATATCCCGTTACAAATTTCAAATCCACCTTTATTATGTATTTCAATGACTGTTTGTATTCTCTTCAAAGAGGTTTCTTCGTCATCTTCTGCATCCAAGTAGTCGTCCATGTAGAATTTTTCTTTTATGCCCTCTACAGCAACTGGGTATTCATGTTCAAACTTTTGAGCGTTCTTATTCTTCACAGCTTGCGCTAAACATGGAGAACAAGCTGCTCCGAATATGTGTGAGATCATTTTGTATACTTCTATATTTTTCTCTGCGTCAGTGAATTTCTGCAAATAATACATTCTGGCGATAAAAAACAAGGTAAACAGACCCAAACGAAGAATTCACGTTTGCAGCTGGTACCAGCTTCTAAAAATCAGTGTGAACAGAAAGCTTCTGAGGTTCCTGTGTACTTAGAAACATCCCCGGCAGATGGCAGTAAGCAGAAAGTCTGTGACGTTCCTGTATCCTCCGATTCCTCTGCAACATCCCCGGCAGGTGGCGCCAGCCAGATTAACGACAGTAATGGCACCAGTAGTTTTCTATTCGCTGATATGACGACAAAGGCAAAGGATGATATAGCCACAGTACCAAAAATAACATTAGAAACAGATGTCAATGATCAACAGTCAGAAGAAGAAAAAGAAGGTGACACTTCTCAAGAAAACAAGAACAAGTGGATTGAGGTTAGGAAAATGAAAAAAACCCATAACAAGCCTGCTATTTCCAAAAACTTCTCGCGCCCTGAACCTCTAAGGGGGCAGAACGAAGCTGCTTCATCATTGAAGGTAGCCCAAAAGATGGCTTATCTGTTCATTTCTGGCCTATCGCCAGAAACCCAAAGCCAAAACCTAATGGATTATCTCAAGAGTCAAAATATGCAGGACATTGCAGGATGACTATTTTTGTGAGAAAATGAAGACAAAAGGGAAAATGTACAGTTCATTCAAACTAGCTGTTCCATTAAAGAAGAAAGATGATTATATGTCGGCAGTACTATGGCCTAAGGACACAATTGTGAACCATTTTCAGAATTTGCAGCGCCAATCATCAGTGGCAAAATCGAAAAATCCAAGGCAAATAATGTAAAAGTGGACCCAGAAATTCTGAGAATCCTACACATCAATATTCGCTCCCTAAGGAATAAAGTTGCTTTTTTGGAAGCATTTCTTATAGACAAAGATTATGATGCCCTGTGTCTATCAGAGCACTGGCTCAGCAATGAAGAAATGAACGAATTAGGACTAGAAAAATTCATATTATCAAGCAGTTTTTCAAGAACTGGTAATATTGGAGGAGGCGTTGCTATTTACTTGAAGCAAAGTCTAGTTTTTAGTAATTGTATTGTAATAAATAACTTGAGCATCCAAGGATGTATTGAGTGTTGTAGTGTATATGTTAAAAATTTCAATGTTTATATTTTATCTCTCTATAGGCCACCACAGGGCTGTTTTGACACTTTTTTAGATGTACTGGAGACAATCTTGAATAGGGTAGGTCTTGGCAAGAAAATCATACTAGCTGGTGATTTTAACATACACTTCAATACAAATGAGATAGAAAATCAACGTTTGGGAGATAGTCTTGAGAGTTATGGCTTTGTACAAACAATCACATCACCCACTAGAGCTAGAGCATGTCTAGATAATATATTTGTGAATTTCAGCACTGATTCTTTTTCAGCTGATACAATAGACCTTAGTATATCAGATCATCTGGGTCAAAGGTTGTTGGTACCAATTACTGAAAACAGTACAGAGGTGAAGCTAGAGAAGAAGGTATGTAGGCCAATTACCCAGTCTGGTATGTGTGTTTTTTACAGTATGATTGAAGCTAGTGATTGGAACTTTGTTAATGATAGGAATTTGTGTGTGAATGCAAAATTCAGTAAATTCATGTCCATCTTGAAAGAAACCTATAAGATATCTTTTCCTGAAAAGACATATAAAATAAGAGCTAGTCAGGGGCATCATACAACATGGTTTGATGATACTCTAAGGGCTATGCGTGATCATTTAAATTTTTTGGGAGAACTGTATAGACATCACAACAGCATAGAACTGAGGCAGGAATATAATAGATATAAATTGAGATATCGATTTGCTATTAAACAAGCCAAGATAAAAGCCAATGACAAGTTAATAAAAGATGCTGCCAATCCATCTAAAATGACATGGCAAATAATAAACAATCTTAGGGGTTCAAATAAAAAGAAACAGAAAATAGAAACTGGTGGAATATTGGCAGAGGAATTTAACGATTTCTTTGCAAATATTGCAAATAATGTTATTGAGAAAATACCCATATCGCAAACTGATCCAATTAATTATTTGGGAAATCCTCTCGCTCCCAGAGCTCCCTTCTCATTTTCCGAGGCCTCAGTTATTGAAATCAGGGGGACCGGTCAGTTGGACCACGAGTACCTGTATTAATCCTTTTTTTGAAAAAGGTCGAGTTAAGCCTACCCTGCAGTTCGACCATACCCGAAGGAAGCACTGTGGCCAAACACAATGTCCGTTAGGCCCACAATGTCTAGTACACGCGTCTAGCTATAGAATTTCCTCTATTGCTTCCTGAATTCCGGATACGTAATATGAGGAAGGGAAATATCCGAGGAAATATCCTTTCTGCATAAGAAAGGAGACTACTTTTTCTGAACATTCTAACCTTGCTCGGCCTAAATGAACCTCCTTCCTAGGAAACATTTTTTTGAATATTACTTGAGAGAGCAAAAAAGGCTATACTTTTTCAAAACAATCTAACCCAACTCGGGCTAAATAATCCTTCCTAAAAAGTATATTCTTCGATGAATTGCTCGAGGGAACAAGGAATACTACTTCTTCTAAACAATCTAACCTAACTCAGCCTGAATCAACCTTTTCCATTTTTAGACCTTCATGAAGTAGCAAACTTTTTTTCTGAAGAAATTCATTCAATAATGCCCAGTAATCCAAGTCTATTGAAATTTTGCGATTATATCGTGGAAACTTATTCGATCAAGGAAGTAATTTTCCCCCAAGTATGTGGGCTTGTACTACAGATAGTATGTACAGGACCACAAACGCGTGTGAATCATTTCATTTTCATTTCAATTCTAGTTTTTATAGTTCTCACCCAAGTTTGTTTAATTTTGTAAATATTTCAATGAACTTTCAAGCAGAAACAAATATTAAAATAATATCCGTAAAATGTTCATCCAAAAAACTAAAAGTGCAACACAGAAAAAAAAAGATTTTATTATATGCTAAGTTATCAGAATAAAGAAATGGCCTTTTATCACAAAAATATTTTGTAAAAATTATGTCTGATCATAATTCACCTCAATAATGAATATTAATATATGTTAAGAAAATAGTGAGTTTTAATTCTCAGAATACAACCTTAATCCGCTCGAAGAGCGGTCGTGGTCCAACTGATCGGTGTACTTAAAACAGGTACCTGGCCCGTGGTCGAACTGTCCGACTCCCGAAATCAGAGATATCATGACAACTTAAAAAACAAACCTAGTTCTGACATCTACGGACTCAATGTGAAACTGATCAAATCTGTGAAAAACAATATTATCCATCCTCTTACAAAACTAATTAACCAGGCATTTAGGGAAAATATTTTTCCAGATGTTCTAAAAATTGCTCAAGTTATACCTATATATAAAAGTGGTGAACTGGACTTACCCCAGAATTACCGACCTATATCTCTCCTGCCAATCATATCAAAAATACTAGAAAAATGTACTGCCATCAGAATAACAAAATTTTTCGAAGAAAATAAGTATTTTACAGAATGTCAATTTGGATTTAGGAAAAATAAGAATACAGTATTGGGAATATTGGATCTAGTATCATATATTTATGAAGCTTTTAATAATCTAGAATTTACAAGTGCCTTGTTCTGTGATCTGAGTAAGGCGTTTGATTGTGTGTCACATGAAATTCTTTTGCGCAAACTAAAAAGTTACCACTTCTCAGCAGATAGTTTTACCTTTCTCAAGTCTTACCTAACAAATAGAAAACAAACTGTGAAAGTAGATAGTGTTTCATCGGCACTTAAGGATGTCACAATCGGGGTGCCCCAAGGCTCAGTCTTGGGGCCCGTCTTGTTTCTTATATATATAAATGACTTGCCATCTATAGAGCCAGGAGCAAAATTCACACTATTTGCGGATGATACGACGGTGGCCATTTCAGCAAATACACTAGAAGAGGCTCTAAGGAGTACAGTAGATATTCAAAATAACATCCAGAGTTGGTTTTGTGCCAACAAACTTCTACTCAACACTGGAAAAACAAATAAGATTGTCTTTTCAACTAGGGACACGGGTGTGACCAACGGTGACGTGAGTAGTGTGAAATTTCTGGGGGTACAGATTGACCCACTGCTGCAATGGGGTGTGCATATTGATGGGGTGGCAAGCAAATTAAGGAGTGGCTTATTTGCTCTTCGCTCTCTAGCTGGTAATGTCTCTATTTCTTCATTGAGGACAGCTTACTTTGGAATGTTCCATTCTGTGATGTGCAGTGCGATATTGGTATGGGGGCACGTACCACAGTCAAAGAGAATATTTGCGTTGCAAAGAAAGGCTATGAGAATTATTGCAGGACTGGGGTATATGGATGACTGCCGTGAGGTATTTGGTGAGCTTGATGTGTTGACTCTGCCATGTGTATACATACTCGAATGCCTGATGTACGTTCACAAAAATAAAAATTTATATAGGACTCACGCTGAAAATCACGAAATTCAGACAAGAGGTAGGAATAGGTTAATACCAGTTCATCAACGTCTAACAAGGTGTCAAGATGGCCCTGGGTACTTGGCTGTAAAATTTTACAATATAATTCCTATCAATATCATAAATTTAGAATTTGAAAATTTCAAGAAGGAAATAAGAGGTTTACTCAATCAACGCAGGTTTTATTCAATAGATGAATTTTTAAACTACAACTTCTGATGAGAAACGAGTTTTAACATAACTTTAAGGTACTCAGTACAGTGTCGTAAAATTATTTTGTATTAGTATATGTATATTTTATATTTTTTGTAACAGTAATTGAATTATGTATTATGGCTTGACGTGTGTAAATACAATTGTATGTTAACATAAATAAATGAAATGAAATGAAATGAAATTCTTTTCTATGTAGTTCAATCTTTTTATAGTATTCACGTAACTTTCTGGCAGTTGTGCATTTTTCTTCCAAAATAATTCAACCTCCCATCTGTTTTCATCAATTTTTCGTATGTTCTTAATGATTTTCAATTCTTATTCATATTTTGCTTCGTTATTATGGTCATTTCCTGCTGGGCTAATTTCATTGTGTTCTAACAAAACATGTTTTTCAACCAAATTAAATTCTTGCATTCACAAATGTGGAAACTATATTCGTCAATTTGATTTTTCAGCGGTAAACTTCCATGCAATATCCACCCAAGCCACATTCTGGATATTGCAGGACCATTATTTCCAAGTCTGATATTCAATTTCTCGTTCAACAATGAGGTACCAATTGTCCTGTCCTATCAAGATAGTTGGTTTAGCATTCTGCAGGCTTCAAATTTCAATATTTTTCAAAAAAATCATGATTTTGTCAAATCTTTTATTATTCTGACGTTCTTTATGAAGAAGGTTTTCTCCACATGCTTTCCTCTGATTCTCAATGAAACTCTTTTTGATTCCTCTTCAGTTTTAGTAGTATCATTTGTCCACTTCATCACTAATGGATCTCTGATCCCTTTTCACTTTATGGCGTTTGCTACTGATTCTTCTATGACAGTGATTGTGGAACCTTCATCACACAATGCGTAGGTCTCTATTTCTCCTTCAGGGTCTTCTAATATCACTGGAACTGATCAATCTGTTCACCCTGAATATTTGTCTTTGTCTCGATGGAAACCATTTCTTTTTTTTTCTCATAAAGAATCTATTATTTCTCTTCGCGGGTTTTTTGAGCGTTAATTTTATGGGTCTGCAAGGACATTCATTCTAGCCGGAGTTCTCGAGTCAACAACATTCGCGTGTCTCAGCACCGAAAATTATTATATAGTGAGTGGCAGCAGGTTGCAACCTATTTCATCATCCCAGGCAGATCGGGGATGAGTCCATGCAACCCATCGTCGATTCACTAAGATTTCATACTTAAAATCGTGAAAGATTCAGGAACTACTTTAAAATTGCTATATTTCTATTTTCTAAATTCTGACTAGGTATGACATACAACTTCATTTGTTTTTTCTTCAGTAGCGGCAGTGGGTTCTGAACTGTGAAGTAGCTCATGATGAAATCTTGTGCATCCATTTTCGTTACAGGGTATCTTCTTCTTACATTTATTAGTATGATGTCGTGGAGTAAGACAACTAAAACAGAATTTTTTCTCTACAAGTTTAAAACGGTTGTCATTATCCAATTTTTTGAATTCTTCACATGTCGCAATTTGATGTTGATTTTCCTGCGAAAAATACAAACGAATTTCTGAGTATCAGTGGTTCTCAATGTAAATAAATGTTTTTGCCTCTTCTCTCGTTTTTCAATTGATTGATGAACATTTTCAAATTCTTAGGTGTAATCTCCAACGAAATAAATCTTCAATAGAAATAGTTTTTTGTTCATATTTTTAGCATATTTTCCTCATAGTAATTTCGAATTGATTAGTAGTTTTTCAACTAAATCTCTTATAATTTGTGGATTTATTAGATATTCTGAGCAATCGAGGCTTTTCAAAACTATTGTAGCCTTTTGAATGCAATTAGACAATTCAATAAGGTTATCCACATTTTCTTCATTAATTAGCTTCAATTGTACCTTATTTGATTGAATTTTTTGTCAAAGATATCTTCAGTTTTACCAAACCTTTTCTGCAACAATTTCAGGATACGATCAATTTCATCTGGAAAATTCGACAAAGCTTCTACGGTTTCTCTTGCCTTTCAAACATCTTTGAAGTCTGCTGATATTCTCACGGTTGCTGAATTGGCACAAATCTGTTGTTTGATTGAATTGTCTTATAAAATTTGGCAATTCTAGAAGATTTCCACCGAAAAATGTGAAAAGTGTGTTTTCTTTTGTTCGAAGGGATGGGACACGACGCCGAAGGCAAAGCTTCTACGGTTCTCTTGCCTTTCAAACATCTTTGAAGTCTGCTGATATTCTCACGGTTGCTGAATTGGCACAAATCTGTTGTTTGATTGAATTGTCTTATAAAATTTGGCAATTCTAGAAGATTTCCACCGAAAAATGTGAAAAGTGTTTTTTCTTTTGTTCGAAGGGATGGAACACTCCGCCTTCGGCGTCGTGTCCCAAACTTCCCTTCTCACAAAATAAAATGTCACTTTTAGCACTTATATCATAAATAACTATTTTAAGTTTTCTCTTTATTATTTACTTTTTATTTATCGCTGGCTAGGTTTTTCAGTATGACGCCCATTTCGCCAAATAACACAAGTCAAAGTTGATCAATCGATGTTACAGGCTTAAAAATCGATTTTTTTAATCTGCATTTTTATTCTCAGCCAACCCATTCATTTCATAGAAAAGCACAAAAAACTGAATAGCGCGTCATATTGGATTTAGAATGATGTCACATTATTTCTAATTATTCTCGGCAAGCCCTTTCATTTGATTACCCATATTGCAGAAGTGCATGAATAATAACTATCCCGCCATATTGGATTTAGAATGATTATTTTTCGAGTGGCTCTCAATGAGCCCTTTCATTTGATACCCATATTGTAGAAGTACTATTCCGCCATCTTGGATGGTCATATGATTTTGTATAAAATTTCGCTTTCAGCACTCTGCGAGTTAAAAATAGGTAATGTCATAAAGAACATGACTTTATGTAGGTACCTAATGTGTTCAGTTGAATATTCTCTGAAAATGAAACAGAATATACATAAAACAACCTCTCTACAATCTCTCTCAATTATTCCTGTACCCCACGAATTGAATTTCAAGCAAACTAACTCAATCAAGATATGTACAGTCCACTCACTCACTCACACTAAAGAGAAGGGCACAGTCCCCAACACCACATATATTGACTATGAGACTGAATAGTTTCGTGAAAGAGTTTTTACTCTTTTTTACATGGAGTTGAACTTTTGTGAAACAGAAACAGCAAATGTCGAAGACTACATGGTTAATGGATACCTTTGGTTTCCATCATCCTTCAGCCTCAGGACTCTACAGCTTATGGTTGTTTACTTCCTTTTCGATCAACAACCTAAAGTTGACACTGCTGTTTCTAACGTTAGAAGTTAGAAATAGCCGCTGCCATATCTAGTTAGGTGAGACCTCAGACTGCAGCTATGGTACCTGAGGTAAATGATCAGTTTTTCACATTGTTAATCATTTTAAAGGGCTGTAAATTTTTTACATTGACTGTGATATTGAGAAGCAATAATCAGCCACACAACAAGTTCAAAACCCTCATTATTGACTCTTCAAAATCATACTGATCATAGGTTTACACTTTCACAGCATATGCAAATATTGTAGAATTTTTCAATATCCTTAGTGACTCTTGGATCACTTTCATTTTGTCAGCGTATTTACTCACCATGTTCAATGATGTGCTCTTCCTCTTTCAAAGTCTCCATTTCGAATATTGTAGAAACATCTCCATTTTGTTCTTCATCCTTATTCATCTCAAAAACTTCACTATGTACATTTTCTGTACTTCTATTCATAATTTGAGGAATATGAAACTCTTCAATTTTTGTATCATAATCCTCTGGTACAGAATCTCCTGATATAACACCAGCCGCTTTAAGGATATCCCCCAAAACAGTTGATTTACCATTTTCTCGATTCAAATCACAAGATTCATTTTCTAATACTTGCACTTTGGCTTCCTCGCCGTTCTGAATTTTGCTAGATGTCATCAGTGAACTAGAAGTGCTCTTTGTCGGTTGTTGACTAGTATTCATAATAAATAAAGGCGATGCAGTTTCTGTAACACTTTTTCCTACAATCTTTCCACCCAAAGGTAACACTTTAATACTACCTTTAGAGTTCAAAACTTGCAATTGGGAAAGTGGTATAACCTTTTTCGAATTGGGATTAGTCTTAACTGTCACCATTTTATGCTTGACATTATTCAAACCAGAGTTGACATTATTCAGGTGCATAGGAGTTGGAGATGAAATACTTGGGACAATTTTGAATTTTTCTAAATTCTTGATAGACACATTCTTCACAAAAGGTATTTGAAGTGTTCTTTGTAGAATACTGCTAGTTGGAATACTTTGTGCATTTGAAACAACTATCAACTTTTGGGAATTCACAGTTTTGGTAATTGGTTTCTTTCCTGGACAAACTCGTATTGCTTTTGGAACCTCGTTACTTGAACCAGCAGGTTGAGGTGAACTTTGTCTCATGATAGGATTTTCGGCAGCATTCGGTTTGATACTTGTAACAATTTTAGGTCTTTGACTAGGAGCATGATTCTCATTGCAAAATACTGGAGGACCTGAAACAGTGTCAGGTATTTTCATATTTATGCGATCAATGTCTTCCTGATCCACGGATTCTTCTTTGATTGGTTGCAAGCTGACATTTTGGAGAATGTTCACTTTTTGATTGATAAATTGGTTTTGTGAAGTAGGAATAACCATAGACTGTTGTGGAATATGCTGCATGGCTCTGTGTTGGTGAACCATTTCAATATGGTCTGATTGGTCTGTTTTTTTGTGGAGTTCTTTCTGTTTCTGTTTAGTTCTCTGCCTGAAAGAGAAGAAATGAATCAAAATTCTTTTTTCAACTGAGAAGGGTGGCTTGCTTTATAAACGGTTTCGTTTTTGAAGATATGAAAATGGAATTCGGGGAACATGTATGATATAAAACTACATTTTACGACAGATGGTCTATCCGAAAAATACACTTTCTCTCGATTTTCTGTATATTTATCATTTTACTAAAAATAAAATTCCGAGTGCAACTATCTATGTGCGATTTTTCATATAATGACACAAACGATCAGTTTTAATTCGATGCGTGGTAAATATTACATTATTTCCGAAGTAATAATCCAAAACACATATTGCATCTATTTCACGGAGTTACGAAACAATCTTGTACCATAGAAATTAAACAAAATCGAATGATTTTTCAAAAAAATCTAAAAAACTGCTGAAGTTTAAGGAACATACAAAACAGAGTGAAATTCGAAAATAGCAAAATGTTGTTTTACAATGAAGGCGGATTTAGCGAATGCACAAGCACAATGTGCAACTCTAATGTGTAATGCATAAAAGTTAAACATTGTGAACTTCAAGGTTATGCATTATGAGATGTTATGCACTGTGCACTAGGGCTTATGAGTCGAATAAATCATCTCATATAGACTACAGTGTTCAACTTTTATGAATTATACATCAAAATTACAGTAATGAAATAAATTGTCCTGCCCAATTATCTTCACTCCACTGCAAGATGGATCGACTCAGATGGTTAAATAAATTGTTTGTGCGCCTGCTAAATCCGCCTCAAGACACAGTCCATTTTAGACGAACCTGTTTGATGAGGAATCATAGCATCAGGAATGTGATGGATAGGACAAACCGAGGGACAAACCCTAATCAACTAAATATTCATACTTCTAATTAAAAAAACTGAGATATCCTGTCAGGAATCATGATCATTAGATCAGAATAATTTTCCCTCGGATTTTCCAGAATATTACACTCAAATGATTTTCTGATAGTGAATAAATCGAAATGACAATGGAATAAGGAAAGTCAAGGCTGGTTTAGCCAGCTCCTAATGCATAACGGATAACTCATAGTGGGTAATGAATAATTTTAAAAATTAAGTTTCATATGTACCCGTTTATACAACTCACAGTGCACAACTCGTAATATAATGCAAAATGCACAATTCAGTTAACCAACTTTTATCTTTTATGCATTATGCACTAATTGCACTATGTCAACTGTTGCAACCAAGTTGCAATAGTTGCAATTTGCAATTAATCTCTTTTTACCTTCATGGTAGGTAGATTGATAATTTATAAAAAATTCAAAAATGGGAAAAACACACACAGACAACTATTAGCAAAAAACAAAAAAAATCAACTTTAACGCCCTGTATCTTTTTCCATAGCAATATTTTATTGAGGCATATTTGGTCCTATCGCCATATTTTGGTACAAACAATCCGCCCTTAGATTATGTCCCAATACTTATGACTCACCCTGTATACATCAACTTGCCTTGATTTTCCCTATACACCATTTGGCTTTATGATTCTCCTCGAGAATAACCCTGTGTATATATTTTTTTGTAGCGAAGGTAATATTATTTGGAAGTACCTAACGTGTCACATCTTAGAAGTTCTATAGCTCATCACTGCTACTGCTTAATGTTCCACCCTCTATATGAACCTTCATCCTATATACTCGTTTTCCATTGACCCGTCATATTTTCCAGTCAAATCTTTGAGCAATCCGTCCGTTATATCATTTTTAGAACAAAGAGCGTTTGCTTTCAGCGTGGTTTGAAGCATCGGAAGTATCAACGATATACGTCATAAGTCATGGATCTATCAAACGTCATATGTCATCTGTCAAATGTCATAGTGGCATCTGATTGGTCAGCTCAGTCACATGATTCTTAACCAAAAGTGGGGTGGTCTATCGTCCGATTCTTTAAGCAATATGTTCTGCTTTTTTATTTTCATAACAGAGCGTTTGGTTTCGGCGAGGTTTGAAGTACCGGAAGTATCATCAACGGCATATGTCATACGTCATTTGTCTAACATAATACTCCACGTAATTTCAGCCATCCCCCGATTCTCCTTGCATGTGTTCTTTAATTTCTGTTTGGCTAAGGTTTTCCCAAACACCTTATATGTTTTTTACAGTGTAGATGTCAGATTGTAGATGTGAGATTGCAATTCTGTTCATCGGCTTGCGGTTAGCCCGCTCGTAGACTTCTAGATAGAAGACCTTGAAATGGACAGAGATAACCAGAATGAACCTTAGAATTCATGAAAAAAAGTACCTAGATATGGGTACAATTCTATTTTCCTTCACATAAGCTTTTTCGGGGCTTTCTGCCATGCAACGTGTAATTTCCGTAGAATTTGAGGAGAAAAATGACATGAAATTTCGAAAAATGCGGCCGAACTCTTGCAGTACCTTAACTAGAACGGTCAATTATTTTTCTTCAAGTCATGTATATTGTCACAACAAAATAGTTGCTGTTCCCACCATGAATTAATATTAATTAATAACCATGTCACAATAAAAGAGTTGGTTTCCCTCATGTAACGATATATTAGGGTTGTTAGTTCATCATGTCGATTTATAAGGGGAAATGCTTGGCTTTATATTTTGCGAGAGGTAATATTCAAATAGGCACTAATAGTTTAGGGGTAACTGAAAGTACGAGACTACATTCAAACATAACAATATTCATAACAGCATGAAACATTATGGGTAGCGATAACAATTATGAATAAACAACAATGAATATAAAGACCTAATAACAACTTACATTATAGATACCATAAAGACGAGCTCTTGTCAAGTCAAGAGTAGCCCCAGACCAGACTAACTTCGGAACCCTCACATCCAATATTTATATACAACATTTTATTAGATATGCACGTTCCTCATGAGAGTTCCTTGGTCAGTTTTTATAATTCAATGTCAACGGATGATTTGATTTACTTTATGTTTATAAAACCCTCATGGTTCGAAATTACTGATATACCGTATGTTCTACTCGTGACATGACCCCTCTCTCCGAGAAAACTGGACCCCAGTTTTTAAATTACTACCTAACTTAAATATATCGAGGAGAACATTTAAAATTCATTTACATATACAAAAAATTTCAGAAAAAAAAATATCCACAAACATTCGAAATTTAGTGTCTACAATGCACACTCACACCTTTACTTAGTCCGGCACTGGCTATTCAACTAAAGCATTTCAATCAGACTCTTCTCGGTGGGACTTCTGGCAGCTTGGGGGTAGGGAATGACGATTGGGCATGGCATCCTCCAATCGTCATGGGGATTTCGGCAGGATCCTTTTGGGCTCGAAGGTATCCTTGTCCTGGGCATTGGGATGAAATCTTTCGGGATTTAAGATTTCCTAGATTGTGTTTCGAGGTAGTTGGCAGCTGAACGAAGGGAACTGCTGGCTTCTTGGGGTAGCGACTGACGACTGATGGGCATCCTTCAATCGTCGTGGGAATTTTGGCGGGATCCTTTTTGGGCTCGAAAGGTATCCTCGTCCTGGACATGATGACGGCACAACATCTTGGTCTATTCGTCTCAAAGTCGTCTCAATGAAGCTAGTTGACTGTGGCGCCATGGGAGGCAACGACGAATTTCTGTCATATGAGAGATTGGTCAGGCATCTCATGGAACGAATTTCGTGGTGTTCCAACGTCAAACTTCTAGCAGCTATCCACAACTTGTAGCATTCCCACTTGTCTCCTCTTCGTTCCTGGGCTACCCAGCAACTACCATCGAATCACGCTGTACAGTCAAACGGTCCTTGGTTTGTCCATGTTTGGCCATTTGGCTGCGTGGCTGCATCCCCCTGGGTGTCTGATATGTTGATGCGTGCTGTTTTCCAGTGCTCATTGTGGGTGCATTGTTTTGTGTGGTTTCGTTGAAACATGTGAAAAAGAAAATATTTCCAGTAGATAACTATTCGCAATGGGCTGAGTAGTCCTTACATAGGCTTATACATTATCGTACGAATAACTTGAGGTGTTTCGCACAGTAAGTGAAAATTGTTCTATATAACTCAATAAATGTTTAACATATGCTGGGATCCGCTGTCTACCTCTTTTAAACATCATGGATTTCCTTATTCATTCGTTTAAGTATACCATCAATTCCTGATGATTCCAAATTTACAGACTATATTTCTAGAGTTAATTATTACTTATTAATTATGAATGTTATTGGGAAAAATCATATACTATTCAATTTCTTAAAATTATTATTATTCCATTTAATTGTAAAAACATATCAACGTGCTTTCTCGAGTTTCTCATGGCATGAATAAAAAACAATATTTTACTAACTATCACAAAGTAACGTGAACGAAGTGTCAAGTTCATGATTATATCATCATCATAATAAAGAGTTTGTTTTCACTAATAAGCAATATTAAAATGTATAAGTATTGCAAAAAAGTTATCATTAATCTTAGGGAAATTTCAACGTCGTCTTCCATTTCGACAAAAAAAATATTGCAATTTTTTTTTTTCCAATATGCTTTATTTTCAATTCATAATAACAAATTTCAACAATACAAAAATGTTTTTGTTTTCTTTTTTCTTACCCTAGCTAAATTCAATAAATATAGGATATATAGGATATTCATCTGACAACTCATTGTTGGCAGCTTGAATAAACTGATGAACCGTCCGAGAATTGGTACTTTCATGTACTTTGAGCAATATTTTGACACAAGGGCCCTTGTGATTATTTTTTGTTCAATATAAAATATTATCAGAACTTTATTCGATTTATTTATTTATCTTTGGTGTAACCGGTTTCAAAAATACATTGGCGTTTATTCAATTTGAAAAATCTGCATTTCCTTATTTCAGTTATTTCGATAAATTCAGACTATTACCTACCTAATGATAATAACATTGAGAACTATTTTGTGATATTTTTCCACTCAAACATTATTGAATTGATTGAAAATACTCCTTTCAAATACCGCATGCTCATTCCTCCAATTTTGTTAGAACTTGACCGTACATTTCTTTGTCTAACAACTCGCAAATATTTTCCATTTTTGGAAAATCATCCCCGGGGGTGAATATCATTATAATCATCTTCATAATTCATAAATATACATTATCATCATATACGAGCTCATTATTTCACATAAAATCATCATTTCATGTCCTTTCAATTCGAGGACAAAATATCTTCAGTAAGGTTAATCCATCATGCCTTAGTGTGGCACATCTCCCAGGATATCCTCCTATTTACTGTTATAGTGCATAATTCCAACTATAACACTTCGTACTTTTTAGAATATCAACCAAACAGCTACTTCTCTGGATGTGGTTTGGCTATAGGACCACGAGATATGCTGAATAGGGTGATGATTATTCTGTACGGAAACGGTTTCCACTTGAAACCAAGTAACAATCTCTTCATTGAGAGTTTACATCATACACATCAATATTCTTGAGCTCAATTAATTCATTTCATATCATATTTCCATAACATAATAATATCATATTTGCGTATAATTCATTTCAGGAGGAATGACAAAAAATGGTAAACGATACCAACGTTTAGGAGTATTTTCAATATTTGAAAGGTCATATTGTATATACTGACTAAGATATTTTGAATCGGAACATTCTCAACTATTACTTGAATTATAAATTATTTGCTTTCGCACCAGTATCGAAATTTATTATGATTAATATCGAGCATGTCGAGAATTTGTTATTATTGTTTTCATTTCATATTGTTATAAAATTATATTAGGCACGTTGTGGATGACTTATTATATTTTTACTTGATATAGGTGTACTTGGCAATGGCATTGGAATTCTTGATTGATTTCATCAATGATAAAAAAAATAGTGGAAATAATCTTGATTTGAGGAAAAAAAAACTGACAAGAAGGAAGAATTTCTTCCGAAATTCAGATAGAAAATTACGAGTAGAGAAAAAAAATAACAAAGTTCAGAGATAAGCTCCAAACTTTGTGAGTCTGGTCCGGTGCTTTATATCATGTCTTTGAATAGGAATGAAATGATTGTTGTTCAACTTTTCAAGCTTACTGGTATTTAAAATATTGAAAAAATTTGGATTTCTGACTTAAATGACTTTCTTACTTTGTTATCACCCATAATTCATGCTGCTATACTTAATTACTTTCAAGTAACCCTTTTTACTAGTGCCTTTGTATGAAATATAAAATTGACATAGATCGATGATTGCAAAAAAAAAGTTGATGAGTCCATTATGAGGAATGAGACTAAAGGAAAGAAGCTTAGGCGTCTCCACCATGTCACAACAAAATAGTTGCTGTTCCCACCATGAATCAATATTAATTAATAACCATGTCACGATAAAAGAGTTGGTTTCCCTCATGTAACGATATAATAGGGTTGTTAGTTCAACATGTCGATTTATAAGGGGAAATGCTTGGCTTAATATTTTGCGAGAGGTAATATTCAAATAGGCACTAATAGTTTAGGGGTAACTGAAAGTACGAGACTACATTCAAACATAACAATATTTATAACAGCATGAAACATTATGGGTAGCGATAACAATTATGAATAAACAACAATGAATATAAAGACCTAATAACAACTTACATTATAGATACCATAACGACGAGCTCTTGTCAAGTCAAGAGTAGCCCCAGACCAGACTAACTTCGGAACCCTCACATCCAATATTTATATACAACATTTTATTAGATATGCACGTTTCTCATGAGAGTTCCTTGGTCAGTTTTTATAATTCAATGTCAACGGATGATTTGATTTACTTTATGTTTATAAAACCCTCATGGTTCGAAATTACTGATATACCGTATGTTCTACTCGTGACAATATTCTTTCTGAAATGATGATCTACCATAGAATTTCGTCATGGTTGAGTTCATTTCGATTCCTTATTTTCGTTCGGCTGTTCGGCAAAAATTCATGCTATTGGTCAGATTAACCGTAGACACTGAGAAAGTTTAATGACATTGAAAGATCATATCTCTCAGAAAGAAAGGACCTTGAAACCAACCCGAAGAAGACGCCAAATTTACCTCAAAAAGGAGCATTTTTGTACCTAAATTGAGCTCTGACGGAATGAATTTCCAGTCCAACACATCAGTTGATAGTAAAATGTTATCAATTCAATATGATTCTCGAAAATCCTCGGACAGGTCGATTTTGATTGAATTTTTTTTTTGCATAAAAAAATTCCAATAACGGACACTCGCGCGTTGTAGAGGGAAAATTGGCTTCTTGTCGAATTGACTGAATTTTGGATATGTTATAGTCCAAGGCATTCTGAACAAAATGCCCAAATTATTGGGAATAAATGGTGTTAGTGAATTCAATTATCTTCCCATTGATATAAAAGGTTCTTCATCAATGAATATTTTTAAGGAGAAATTGAAACAGCATCTGATCAACCAATAAAATAGTTAATAGTAATAAGGATCATAAAGACGATCATTATGGTACAAGTCGTGAATGTAACACGGCGTGTGCCATAATGATTGTTTATGATTCGTATTACATACAAAATTTTATCTGATGGCATTTATATCAATACATTTTCGAAAAATTAAAAACTGCATTTTCGACATGTCACAATGACAACTATTTTCAAAGGAGTAAGTATTGTGTAGTTTCAAATATTAGTAGGTGAGTGAGCTGTGCTTTGCCATTATATTAATATTACAAATTGTAGTAATTGTTCTTTTACCATTTATAATAAATAGTTTTGTACATAGTTATGCATTTTGAATAAACTTTTTGATCAAACCATTACATGTTTTCCTTATAGAATTTCATTATGGTACTTAGTACCATAATGAATTCATTATGGTACTTAGTCCCATAATGAATTCATTATGGTACTTAGTCCCATAATGAGCTTCCTTATGTCATCAAAATTGAGTGACATAACGTTGTCATTATGACATGCCATCAGATAAAGTATTTTATATTCAATGTTTATGTGATCTCTTTTGATATGTATGTTATTTTTTTTGCTGTTCCATTTTATATGTATTGTGACGTTTAAATATGAACCGTATAACGTGATTTTTTATCTATGCATGTTTTTAACGGTTTGATTTATTGACTGACTAAATAAAGGATTTATATCTATAAATATCAAACTACTGTAATGGCTAGTTTTGGCGCTAGAAACCGCTTAAGTATCAATCTTGAAATATTTGCTCCTGATAAATAATGCTCTTTGAGCTATTATTATATTATTTCTTGATATAAGTCACTACGAGGAGTTTTGATATTGTTACTGTTGGTCAATAATTATACAGTGTGTTCCAGTAATCATTGGTGAGATAAAACATTATTACAAAACAGTTTTTCCGTATATCATGTTCACCCTATGTATAAAGAGGAGAAACCTACACAATTTGTAACAGCCGAAATCAGTATCTATTAGATTCTCTAGATAAAAAGTCATTGTAACTTCGAACCCCTTAGATAAAACATTATTATTATGGTATGTTTTCTCAAATGCATGTCACTATATTTCAGATATCGCACCGTCGAAAATCGTACTATTCATTCGAAAATGATCAACTAGACATCGTGAGTTGTTAAGGCTCAGTATTGCAGATATTGAATAGTTTGTGAACTTACTTACGTGTGCTGATGCAAAATGACCTTGACAAATGAGAGATTAAACTAGAAAAAAAACATTGAGATAATTTATTATTACTGTGACTAGCACAAGAAATACAATAAATATTAATCCTTCATTACAGTTCATTATACATGCTTGTATGTGAGTGTACTGGAAAACCAAGGCACCGTAGAAAAGTCGGCAACCTTCCACTTTTTTATAGTTACTTCCACGAGAAATGTTCTTCAGAAATATCTGCTATCATTCCACGAGTAGCAATACCAGCCAGAAGAACTCGACAAGCGCAGTCAGCACATCCTTTCGTTGTCATCCTCGAAATATGTCGAACAATACTATATCAAAATTCGTTCCTCTATAGAACGGCAAGGTTCTGGAATTCATTGCCTGAGGAACTATTTCCACGTACTTATAATCTCCAAAAATTCAAAAAAATTCCAACACCTACCTCCTCTCCCTATCCTCCCTATCTATGCACGATGTTTTTCGAACGATTTAGGGATTCCCTTTCGTGCGCACCAAGCGATACAAAAATGGTTTGTATGGGTGGAGAAAATGGAGGTATTGCTGAGCTTCGTAGAACCGAATCACAACTACCACAAATAAAATATACAACTAAAAAGCTGTTGTAAAGATATGTGTGTGCTTATTTTATGTATAATGAAGTTTTTTCTAGTAATATTCTCCCATTTGTCAAGGTTTCAGTAGAAATGTCATTTTGCATTTACCTCTTATAACAATTCTTATTCGTGATAAAAAATAACACGGCGCCTCACCTGACGGCAGTAACTTGAACACTTCTGAGCGGTTTGTTTTGATGATATGATCAATAAGCACAAACAAAAAACAAATGTGAACCAAGGAAAACAAAGTAAACATGCCGCTTCGACAGCTTTCAAGAACGCCGATAGGTGGCGTACGATACATATCGATATATTGATAAATATCGATACCAAAGCATATATCGATACACAGGGTGAACCTGAAATACGGAAAAACTGTTTCGTATGCGACACCCATAATTGTTAGAACATACTGTATAATTTCTGACCAACAGCAACAATATTGAGGAAAACTTCTCGTAGTGACATATCTTACCAAAAAATAATATAATAATAGCTCAATGAGCATTATTTATCACGAGCAAAGAAATCAAGATTGAGACTACAACGACCTCTAGCGGCAAAAATAGCCATTACTTCAGTTTGTTATTTGGGCATTTTGTTCAGAATGCCTTTGAACATAAAAAATTCAGCCAATTCGACAGGAGGGCAATTTCCCCTGATGAAACGTGCGGTGTCCTTTTGAATCTTTCGACTGCTCTCTTGCGGATATGGCTTAACCGAATTTGAAAAAAAAAACTATACCGTTAGAGATTTTGAATGCCTTTCTAACAAGATGTAACTTTACCCCATGTACAATTTTGAAATTTTGAAAGGGTTGATCTGTAGGGTAGGAGATTGACAGGTGGTTGGAAATTTTCATGTAAAAAAATAGATCTTCAAAAATAATAATCGAACTGTCCAAGGATTTTAAAAAATATATTTTTTTTCTGTGACGTGAAAAAAGTTTGACATTCTATCTCTGTTGAAAGGTTGAAAACTGTCACTTTTCGTAAATTACATTTTTCTCACGGGAAAACTTGAGTAATATTTTACCGGATATATACAGGGTGTTCCATTGGGAACCAGTAATACTTTACCGGTGGATAGAGGTGACTGAATATACCATATACAGGGTGGTCCGTTTTTAATACGGAAAATTCAACAGCGTATAGTACTCGTTGAAATAATGAATAAACTCCCTATGAACATATACTTTTAAACGCTTCGTTTTCGAGATATAGGGTGTTCAAGTTTCTTTATAAAATCGATTATTTATTGATTTCTCAGAAATACTATAACCGATTGTGATGAAATTCACATCTATTGTGGAAATATCAATGAGCTAACTTTTAGACCTATTACAGTTCATGAATGAGTTACATATTTTCAGGGGCGTGCATTTCAAAATACAATTTTTTTGCCCTCTTAGATTTTTCATCTAATAGCTTCGTTATTCCAAATTTTTTGTGATTTTATTTCCTCGTTTCTATAAAATAAAAATATGAATATTATTCTGGGGCAAATCATCTGATTTCTCCTTACTACACGTATATTGAAATAATATTCATATTTTTATTTTATAGAAACGAGGAGAGAAAATCCCAAAAAATTTGGAATAATGAATGTACCACCTCCTCGATTAACCTACAGACAGTATTTAATAGCTTCGTTTCAGAAGGAAAAATAAAAACCAAACCTATGCATGTCTCTAAACCCAATGAAAGAAACATTGTAATGCATTAAATCTAGTTAGCATTGGCCGTTTACCAAACCAATCATGTGACCATTGCAAATCAATCATTTACGTATTAGAAGAGTCACAACAGGCCATAGACCGCAGTGGATATCCTGCTATTTGTCTTCAAAACAGTGAACAGTGAGCAACTGAGCATAGCCTACTTCTTTAATTGATATCAAGTAGTATTATTCAACTAAAAAATGTTATAAAATCCTACAAGCGAGCTTTTTTCATTGAAACTTGGAAAATAAATGAAAAATAATTACCCGAAAAAGTTGTGTAATTATTACTTTCGCCACCCCAGATTCAGCCGCCACTGAATAGTTTTTATGAATAATTTTTATTTAATCTAATATGGCTCAAAAAGTTTAGTATCTGTGAAAAATTTCTCTAATTTATCTACCGTTTCTAATTTTTGATTGGAAAAATATATCCAGAAGCGTATTTTTGACACCCAATTTCTTAAAAACGGAGCGTTTAAAAGTATATGTTCATAGGAAGTTTTTTTATTATTCCAACGAGTACCATACGCTGTTAAATTCTCCGTATTGAAGAACGGACCACCTTGTATATTGGGTCTTACATGTTTCATTATCGAGATATAGGCTCTCTTTTAGGATATTCAACAGATATAATTCAATGTTTGTGACGTGACAAATAGCCAGGAAAGTAGTTGTTTTCTGTTGAATATTCAGAATGATATAATATGCATATAGTCTGTCCAAGATAAGGTTGAACAGCATGGGGATCTCGAAAACGGTAAGAGATACGAAATCGGTTAAATAGGGAAAAAGTTGCGCATTCGGAGGCTCATATCAAGAGCCTTCGAAAATTTTAAAAATTATTTTTAGTTTTTGAGTTATATCGAAAAAAGTGAATTTTTGGAATTTCTATTTTTTTTTTGTCTCCGTTATTATTAGAGATACAGCAAAACTGAGAATACTTTTTCATAGCAACTTTTGATGACGGTCAACGTGGTGATACCGATTTTTTCATGCGACGTTTCGTATTCGTGGAACCATCATCAACTTTTGTTTTTTAAATACGGTCCTGATAATTTTTTCACAGATTCTAAAAGGTTTTTTTATTCTGAATTCAACCATGTATTATACAAGGTGGTTCATTTGTGTTTCGACCTATTTTTGGCCATCATCAATGTTTTTTCGAAACTCCAAAGGGAAAATGCCATCAGTTCCACTTATTTTGAAGGAAAATTAGTCAACACACTAATACCTCATCAACTGGTTTTAATCAACAACCCATTTCATTTTGCAGAAACAAAAATTCCATCCATACAAATTCAGAATATGTCAAGCGCTAAAACCAGGCGATGACGAAAGGCGCAAGACATTCTGTGAGTGGTATACCAGGAAATGTTGAAAATTTTGCAGATTTCTTTCGAACAATCATCTGGACTGATGAAAGCATGGTCACTAATCATGGTAGCTTCGATAGATAAAATACACATTATTGTTCACGAGAAAATGAACATTTATACATTACAGCGAGACACCAACACCGTTTCGGCTTCAATATGTGGGTTGCAATATTTGGTACACGAATCATTGTTCCTTCTATTTACCATGAAACACAGACTTCCGAACGTTATAGAAATTCGCTTGAGAATCATCTTGAGGAAGCTCTGGATGATTTACCGATTGCGGAAGTTCAGAACTCTGTTGGTTTCAACAAGATGGCGCTCCGGTACATAATTCCAGAGAAGTCCGTGCGTTTTTATCCCTTGGCCGGCGCGGTCGCCTGATTTGACACAGCTGGATTTTTTCTTAGGGGATATATCGAACTTTGTACACGCAAATAACTTTGAGGATGAAGAAGAACTAAGGGACAGTGTCTTCGAAGCATTCAATAGAATAACCCCAGAAATGCTTAGCAATGTCTTAGAAACAACTGTGAGAAGAGGATATCTTTGTTCAGAAAATAATGGTTATCATTTTGAACATTTGTTATGAATGTCTCTGTAGGTATTGTCAAAGTTAAGTTGTTAAAGTAATTCGTGTAAAAATTCATCAACAATTTTAAACGCTGCATTGATCGAATGATGTAGTGAAATATTTTTTATTCACTTTTCAGTATTGAATAACTAATCCATCAAGTTTGACACTAAATGATAAGAAATAAGTGGAACTGATGGCTTTTTTTCTTTTGGAAGTTCGAAAAAACATTGATGATGGATAGAAATAGGTCGAAACACATTCGAATCACCTTGTATAGTACATTGTTGAATTCAGAATAAAAAAACCTTTCAGAATCTGTGAAAAAATTATCAGGACCGTATTTAAAAAACAAAAGTTGATGATAGTTCCACGAATACGAAACGTCGCATAACAAAATCGGTATCACCACGTTAAACCTCATCAAAAGTTGCAATGAAAAAGTATTTTCAGTTTTTCTGTATCTCTGATAATAACGAAGAAAAAAATAAAATAAAAATTCCAAAAATTCACTTTTTTCGATATAACTCAAAATTTTCGAAGGCTCTTGATATGAGCCTCCGAATGCGCAACTTTTTCCCCATTTAAGCGACTTCGTATCTCCTACCGTTTCCGAGATCCCCATGCTGTTCAACCTTATCTTGGACAGACTGTATTTATATGAAGGAGAATGCAAATTTTCTACTTCAGAAAATTTTGTTTTCAAATTCTTATCGTGTGTGTTCAATAGATGTAATCCAATATTCGTTGTGGCATATAGCCAGGAAAGTAGTTGTTTTCTGTTGAATAAACCGAGAAAGAATTAATATTTTCATCACATGGATAATGCGAATTCTCAATGTATTTCTTCTCAGGGTGTCCCAGAACAACGTACATTAAATTCAACAGGGTGAACTAGAGTTCAAAATAGGTCGATTGGGACCAACTCACCTCTGTACGAAAATGCACCGTTGGGCCGTGAGAGGGCGATGAATGGAATTTTTTTTTTTAGATTTTATTGAATATTTCAAAATCCTTGAGAGGTAATGCTCTGAAATTTGGAAGGCAGTCAACTATAAGAAGTGTGCATAGATAACAGGTCTCATCAGTTCAATCGATATACAGGAAGATACAAAGGACCCCGCACTTTTTCTATATATAAATGGCGTTCTGTCGAATTTCCTGAATTTCTGGTATATTATAGAATTCGACCTAATGATCAAATATGCCGAGTCCTAATCCGATCCTATGACCAGTTTTTGAGATACAGGGTGTTGAAGTTGAGAAATGCCCCCTTTTCATCTACCCATATCTCCAAGTAAAGACAAATAAATCAGAATTTTCTGCTAGCAGTTTTTCAGTTTAACCTTTAGGTAGAACAACCATGTACAGAATCAACCAAAGCTGATCTTTATCACAGGGTGATTCACATCTGAATTATAGTGTTATTTTCAATTTCTAAATATCGATACTTCAACTTGATAAAAATTAAAGAATCAAAATTATCATTCGATATGTTCTTCTTACATGAAATGGAGTCATTATATGTATTGATTATACATGGTGTTTTGTGAATGCTGATGTTTAGAAAATAAAGTTTAATGAGCCACCCTCGTATTATTGGGTTGATTCAGGCTATTGATTATAATTTCTGAGGACTTATTTTGATGCATTTCATGATATACAGAGTGATTTATTGATTGAAAAAATTGCCAACTACAAAAAAATATTAAAAAACCACTGTTTTTTTCATCACCCTCTAATTCTAGATTTTCACCGTTAAGGTCAGATTTTTTTTTCCATCAATATTCTAAGTATTAATACCTCGATGACATGAAGAATTTTCAGCTCCTTGCTATGACTAGTTTTCCATATATTGAATATAATAAAAGTGATTACCCATTCAGATTAAATACCTATTGCTTCAAAACGAAAATATATTACTTGTAGAAAATATTACTGTTACTGAGATATTCCTATTGGAGACTTGAAAGAATAACAAAATATACAGTATACAGGGTGTCCACTACACCATGGATCATATACATATGCTTGCTGGTGATAAACAAGTTTATAGCTTACCAAAATACCACAACTTCAACTTCTATATAATGAATTCAATTCCTATTTGTATGTTCCAAGCTACACATGAAGACAGGATTTCATTTTTTTCAATAAAAGTTCCAATATCTCGAGATCCGTGAGATCCTGTATAATACAACTAACTCGTTTCCACGCCACCCTAGAGGAAGAGTTTCCAGCGCATTTTTTTCAAGTGGTATCCCCAATAGGTCTATAGCCCACTGCACAAATAATGTCAAATGTTTGTATGACTACCTCAATAAAATGAAGAATTTTCAGCTCCTTGCTATCACTATAGTTTTTCGTTTAGCCAGTGAAGAATATGGAAAATTAATTTCCATCTTTGATTATAAAAAAGTGATTACCCACTATTCCATCAGATACCTACTGCTTCGAAATAACAGATTATTAGTAGACATCACGAAAATATTTCTTGTATTCCTAATGTAACTGCTAAAGTTTTGATACGCACATCTTTATTTGTCAAGTCTTATGATAACCCGATATCACGTGTTCGTCAAAATGTTCAGAGGATAACTTTACGATGTAGAGTGAACATTTTTGTTGCTTCTGATATCTATGTTCTGGATTATCTAAGAATTTGTAATCACCACCTTGTTCATCGCGGTGTTTTGTTACATCATTTGCTTGGAGGATTGAATTTCGTTAATAAACCATATTTAATATCAAATCTTCACCAATTCATACAAGGAATGAGAACAATTGCTAATGAAAAAATACATGTTAAAAACTGGGAAGGTATTGATAGTTCCACAGGAGAGGAATTTGAAAGTTTGACATCTATTTCTAAAGAAGATTTTCAAATCCTATTTGAATTTTGTGATGTAGTTGAGCAGTATGGGAACATAAGAAGTATAAAAAAAAAGATTTACTCACTTTCCTAATCGAAATGAAACATGGAGTTTCAGATGACCTTTTGAAAATCTCATTGAACTACCCTTCTAGACAAACAGCTAGCTTAATCATTTCAAATGTGAGAATATCATTGTTGCAGAGATGTGTACCCAATAATATCGGTGTCAACTCTATATAACCAGAGAATACTATATAAACAGACATATCTCTCCGTATACCAATAAGCTATATAATCCTCCACCCAATGTCCCAAAAGCAATTGTCTATATAGACTGCACCCATAACAAGATAAAATGAACATCTTGTTAGGCCAGAAATTATAGTAGCTTCCGATAGGTACATCTTAGCAATCAATGGGCCGTACTTCTCTGATGCAAGAAATAATGATGCAACCATTTTGCAGCACGAGCTTCAAAATGACTTAAATGGAATGAGGACGTGGTTTCAAGAAGGTGACATAGTGATAGTCGATAGAGGTTATAGAGACTCTATCGCTTTGTTACAAGATATTGGTCTTCATTATCATATGCCTTCTTCCCCTGAATCAAACGCAACTCACAACCATCGAAACAAACAGAGCACGTATAATCACTAGCACCAGGTGGGTTGTAGAGGCAAGAAATGGGCATTTCAAATCAATCTTAAAATGTTTCAATGGAACAATATCAACAACACATACTGCAAAATTACGCGATTTTTATTTGATTTCTGGTGCCTTGATAAACAAATTCCATCAATTGATAAGAATGACGGGAACACTGGAGCTACACAAATTTTGAATGATTCTGAGGAAGCCAACATTGTTCAGGCCCGAGTCGAAGCTGAAAATCTTCGTAACAGAAATGGTCGATGGGTTCGTCTTAACCATAGGCATGTACCTACATTTCCTCAATTACATTTAGAATATTTGGAAACTCTCACAGGTACGTATCACATTCACTTAGCCGCCTCATACATACAAGATAGTCTACAAAGAAACGATCAAAATACCCATGAGGAACCCAATTTTTTTAGATTCAGAATATTTTTCCGGTTCAAGAATGCCACAAAATACATACTGTGGATAGTATTTAGAGAAAACGATGATGAATATCTAGAAAATCCTCCTATTTTAGGACGCTACTGCACCTGCAAGTCCGGTGTGTTCCTTTGTATAAATCATTCGTTTGATTTTTTCCAGAAATCAATCGATATAAACATTTGACATTATTCGTGCAGTGGACTAGACCTAATGTGGATACCACTAAAAAAAATGCGCTGGAAACTCTACCTCTGGGGTGGCGGGGAAATGAGTTAGTTGTATTACACAGGGTGTCCGATAAACCATCGATCATCCTCTGTCTATCCGATGACTCATAACATATCAGAAAACCACATTTTGACCTCAGCAAAAAACTCACGGATTTCGAGATATTGGAACTTTTATAATGAAAAAAAAAAATGGATTCCTGTCTTCATGTGTAGCTTGAAACATACAAATAGGAATTGAATTCTTTGTATAAAAGTTCAAATTGTGGTGTTTTGGTAAGCTATAAACTTGTTTATTACCGGCTAGAGTGTATATGATCCATGGTGAAACGAACACCCTTTATACTGTATATTTTGTCATTTCATGTTAGAAGAACATATCGAATGATAATTTTGATTCTTTAATTTTTATCAAGTTGTAGTATCGATATTTAGAAATTGAAAATAACACTATAATTCAGATGTGAATCACCCTGTGATAAAGATCAGCTTTGGTTGATTCTGTACATGGTTGTTCTACCTAAAGGTTAAACTGAAAAACTGCTAGCAGAAAATTCTGATTTATTTGTCTTTACTTGGAGATATGGGTAGATGAAAAGGAGGCATTTCTCAACTTCAACACCCTGTATCTCAAAAACTGGTCATAGGATCGGATTAGGACTCGCCACTATGCGAACAAAGTTTCTTCAACTCTTCATGCAAATGGTAAGTTCCTGAATTAATAACTATGACACCCGTCATGATAGGAAACTGAATTTTCAAGACAGCGTTGAGGATCGAATGATGAATATATCAAGAAATAATTAGGAAATTTCACCGAGTTAATCATGAATAACAGGGTGATTTCAAAAAACACGATTTTATGTCATTTTCAGCATCGAAAATCTTCATGATCACCCTATATATCTCAACAAAATCATGTTCATACGGTGTCACCTTTCTTGGGAGGTTAACAATTCACTCGAACTATACAGGATGTGTATAGATAAATCGGTCTTAGGTGTCACCAATTTTTCAAATCACCCTGTATGAAATGTATGAATTGTGATTCATGATGGAATGAGAATAGTATATTGCATGCCTAAATTATTTTTTCGATAGTTCATTATTAGATCGAATTTTCAGACATCACTGATATGTTTATATGTTTCACTCTGTGAACAATTACATTATCTGAACCATCTGAATTATGTTGAGTAATATGGAGGTTCGTTGATGATATGAGCAAAAAAAATTGTACTTGGCATCTTTGAATTTCGAGAAAATAATTAAATGAAAAATACCGATTTGTAACTTCAACGCCCTGTATCTCATTCAAAGACCTTTACGATTCTGCAGGTTCAATCAGTTCATAGAATTCTACAACATACTGAAAATTCAGAAAATTTCACCGAGAACCATTTTACGTACTAAAAGTGCGGGGTCCTTTATTATAATAAATTTTACTCCCGAATTCACTAAGTGTTGCAGTGATGTTATTTGCTTGCCTATACCCACCTATACTCCGTTGAGAGTTTTTACCAACGATTATGCGAACATCAAGAGTCCGGAAGGAAATGCGTTGGTTTATATAATAGGCTATCTTCTGAAAAAAACTTCGTTGCAGGTTGCAGCACTCTTGTGAAGTATGACCTTATAAATGAAGAATTTTCATTTTGCAAACTCCAGGCATATGAGAATAAGAAATCTCCATTTGGTGGATTGGGAGTGCCATCAAAAGATATTGTCGATTTTGTTTTAGAATTAGAAGACATTTTTCTAAATAACTTCAATACTTTGGCCCTTGGGGAAGAAATCGGCTCAAAACTTAAAAATGAATTTTATAAATTGAATTATATTTATCCCTGTAAAAACTTTCCGTTCGATTATTTCGTGAGTTTGTATGCACGAATGTATGTACGTGAATATTATACATTAAAATTCATAAACAGTGACATTAAAAAAATAAAGATAAAGATAAGGTTATCACCGAATTGAGGATATTGAAAAATTTGTAAATATTTAGGCTATTTTTCATCTTTCATTTGTCACGTGATTCGTGAAATATTGTTTCGATTTTAATGTCAATTCATACATCGTATACCCATAATGTTTTCTCCATTTTCTGAAACTGAACATTAAATATTTCTTATTAATACAGACTCCTTATTTCAGTTTGCGTCACCCCTAGTACACTAATTTTCACTAGGCGATATCAACTTACGTTTGTTAGTCCCCCGTAAATCAAATTAGTGCAGCTGTCAGCGGCACGCTTTTGATCTGGAAATATTAAACGCCCGACCGAGACTGCGCTAACTGATATTTGTATTCTTTCAACTGTGTCCCAACTTGACACCGTATTGTGCTCGCTTCACAGTACTCAGCCACAGCAATTAATATCGCATATTGATATTGCAACATTGGTTGAAGTTGGTTTGAGTGAAGATGAACTCACAGAGGTACCTTATCACATCCAGAAAGCCTTTTGTTGAATAGTATTGAAAGTATCGAAGATCACTTACAAATGGACGTGTACACCTTAGTAGAACTTTTAACTCAAACCATGTTTATAATGATCCTGTTATACATAATTATTGATTGACGACATAATTCGATCGAAAAATTAACTGGATTGTTTTATTTTTGGACATAAATAATAGTACCTTCTGAAAACGGATCCTCTTATGACGTAGAAACCTCATCTCGTCATAGTTAAAAGACAATACCAAACGCCCGACGGAGACTGAGACAACTGATATATTAATTCTTTCAACTGTGATCTCGCGCTAATTCACTCTGTCAGAAATCATGTATCATTCATCTCTGTCTGGAATAGTGTTGTTTCAGTATTAGGGTTTTGACGTCACATCACATCGCCTCGTTTTTAGAGGTCCGAAAAATCGGGGATTTCAATAATTTTTTATAAAACGTAGGGAGCTCACAGCAAGAAACGGTTTGCGGTGGTGAGCTAGTTTGGGTGAGTTCTATCGAATTATGATATACATTTTTTTTGTGATATAAGCCTATTGAAGACTTACTCTAAGGAAACCAACAGAAATGAACTTATGGTTGTGAGAAAGTCAACTCTTTTTTGGCTTTTCAATAAAAATCGGTCTAAACTATTAAGTGATCGAATGATTCAAGTAAGGCCAGAGAAAAGAAATGAATCAGAAGCTCAATCAGATGGTGATATGTCAAAACTCAAATCATCAAATATAATATCTACTGGTGTATCTTTAAAAATGATTTGAAATCTAAAAGAACCGACTTCGCCATTGGTTGTATTTCATCATTCAAATTTTTGTTCAAAAAAGGGAAACAAAATGAATATTTTGAAAATTTTGTTAACATTTCTGAGTTGAAATCATCCATTGGTTGTTTAGCACACTAGTACGATATTGAAGAAGGTGGTGGTCTCTTGAATTCGAATATAAATAAGTATGACTTTTGTGATATTTCTAATTATAAAGTTAGTGTACCTGAACCCATCCAACAAGACTTTCATAAATTGATGATAGATACAGATATATGATATGATAGGAAATATCCGGGAGTTCAGTCAATCGGGCTACAAGCAAACTACTTTATTGCTATGCCAAGCTTTCGAAAATTTTTATTTTCTTCAAGGCTGAAACAATATATCATATACATATAAAACATTTTGTTACAAGCCAATTCAACAAAAACGAGAACTTACTTGCAATGCGAGTTAAATGTTTCATATATAATATATTGTTTCAGCCTTGAAGAAGAAAATAAAAATTTTCGAAAGCTTGACATAGCAATAAAGTAGTTTGCTTGTAGCTCGATTGACTGAACTCCCCGATATTTCCTATTATATCATAATATAATACAGTTGATAAATTATTCAATAAAGATATACTTAACTAAACTGGTCAACATTGATAACGTCGTGGTCCAAAATATAGCCTGAATTCAAAGTAGAATAACTCAAGAATTTCCTCACTAATTTGAAATCGGTTTTCACCGATGATTAGCCTAGGCTGTGTCAAGTTATTCGTCTGACCACAGTGATGATACCAGAATGGTCAATGGCTGACTCGACTTCCATAAGAAGTTAATGTGGAAATTATGTGGGCAGGTTTGAAACGTGACCGATATTACCAAACAGCTGGCTGGTCAGACTGATGGTCAGACTTCATACTGAACGTATGTGCCCGGTCAAACCACAAACTTGACACAACGCTAATCTCTTGACAGTGTGTTGTGGCAATATGGAACTTCTGTGATTTCAGGGAACATTTCTACAGGGTGATAATTGAATGGGTGTAAAATTGCATCGTGGTCTTCACCTTACCGTTTGAACAGATAATTTTTAAAATTTCTTTTCTCACCTGTATCCTCTTGATTGATGCTTTCTCTCGAAACGTTTTCGGAATTTTCAAATTCAGAGCTTTGATAATCGTGTTAGGAATATTCATTCAACATGATGCATTTTTTCGACGATTAATTGAATAAAATTGGAAGTTAGAATTCTTTTTTGAAAAATCAACCTTGTATATATAGTCGTCGGATATGTGATTGTGTTCGAACACAGAAAATTCTGAAGAAGTCTATACACAGTGATTCATGAAATACTGAATGATGGAATGGGGAATAACATTGTCTTCAGTAGATGAATCATAATTTCCTCTGTGTTACTAGAGAAATAATGGAGTATTACTTTGTCATGAGGATGTCTGGTGTCTGACCTCGAAATGGTTCCGATAAAGAAATATAGTGTCGGTCATTGTCGAAAATTGTGAAATGTATAAATACAGTAACTTTTCATTAGGTCTATACAAGGAAATATGAAAGAGACTGCAGAATTGCCATAGATTCAATAAAATGTTTTTCATACTAATGAAGATAACAATAAGTCCTCATGAGGATTATAAGAGGTAATATAAAAGAGACTTCACATATTGGAATGAAAGTCAGGATTTTTTGACGTGAGAAAATCAAAATAGCAATAATTGTAAGTATAAGTTAGGCAAGCTATTTTGTTTCAACAGAATTCGTCAAATCTATAGCAGCAGGTGAGATATTATGAATTTCTTTTGAATCACCTTTTGAAAAAGATGATGCAGAAATGAACATTCAAGAGTTATTCTATCTCCATTCAACTTTACACTGAATGACTATGAGGAAATTGTCCTTCTGAAGACCATATTGTAGGTGCTAGATCAGTATAAGATGCAATGGTAACAAGTATGCACGAATATATGGCAATTCTGAAGTCTCTTTCATATTACCTCGTATAAGCCTCATGAGGACTTACTGTATTTATCTTCATTAGTATGAAAAACATTTTATCGAATCTATGGCAATTCTGCAGTCTCTTTCATATTTCCTCATATAAACCTCATGAAAAGTTACTGCATTTATACATTTCACAATTTTCGACAATGACCGACACTATATTTATTTTTCAGAACATAGGGATTTTCATCACATTTAAAAATATTCTTCCTCATTCTGGGACAATTTGAACATATTTTTTATCGCACCTTGTATATTCATCGTCATCAATAAATATAAATTTCATACTTCTGGAACTACAATCGTAATTTTTTTAATTTTATAATTTATCTTAACGAAAATGCACCATTTTGTTTGAAAATGCGTAGCTTCATTAAATGACCTTCGATCCGAGAAATCACGAAACCATTTCCAGGTCAGACACCAGACATCCTCATGACGGATAACACTCCATTATTTCACTGGTAACACTGAGAAAATTATGTTTCATCTACTGAAGACTACGTTATTCTCCATTCCATCATTCAGTATTTCTTGTATCAATTTGTATAGACTTCTTCAGAATTTTCTGTGTTGGAACACAATCACATATCCGACGACTATACAAACAAGGTTGATTTTTCGAAAAAGAATTCCAACTTCCAATTTTATTTGATTAATCGTCGAAAAAATGCATCATTTTGAATGAATATTCATAACATAATTTGAAAATTCTGAAAACGTTTTGAGAGAAAGCATCAATCAACAGGATACAGGTGAGAAAAAAAATTAAAGGTGAAGACCACGATGCAATTTTACACCCATTCAATTATCACCCTGTAGCAATGTTATCTGAAATTAAAAAAGTTCCATATTGCCACAACAAACTCTCAAGATATTAGGCTAATCATGGGTGAAAACTGATTTCAAATTGGTAAGGAAATTAAAGATTTTTTCGTGGTCGACAGACTTTGGGACTTTCATTGTTTTTTCTTATAAAAATCAATTGGACCACTTTGAGAAATATGGATGATTTCCATGATTTGAAATTCGAGAGTTATTCTACTTTGAATTCAGGCTATATTTTGGACCACGACGTTATCGATGTTGACCAGTTTATATAAACACTACTGCTTTTGGATGGTCCTGTTGATTCAGATTCAGAAGATGATGCAATACTGAAACTCAATGATTCTGACACTTATGAAATCAATGAATTCAATGATAATGATAACCCATTAGATGGTGCTAATATCACTGGTAATGAATTTGTTTCACAAATTGATGTTGAAAAGTATTATACTGTGTTTCATGAACAGAGATGGTATATTGGCAGAGTTTTAGATTACAAAGAAAATGAAATGTTCACTCTCAAATTTTTTGAAGAAGACCTGAATAATGTTTACTGACCTAAATCAGACCAGTAGATTGTGTCCAGAAAGAAGAAATATTTTATGGACTAATAAATATGCTTGGTTGTGGCCCACTACAGATCACAAGATATGATCAAAATAATAAAAAAATATATATGAGGATTTGAAAAAGAAAGGGGTGTAGGTAATTTTAGTTTGGAATTCGATATCTGTTTTATTGAATGACCATGTTTTGTTTTCATTGGTTATATTCATTCCAGTGATAGTCATTAGTATGGTCCCTTGATGGAAATTGACGTTAAAGTCATCTCAACAGGGTACGGACAGATCCTCGTCTCCTCTCACTCTAAAGCGTTTGTGAAACAGTTATATAGTTCCATCCTTATTCAATTCTGGGGATAAACACTAGATTTTTGACATTCGTTGTTTTTTAGGTTATATTGAGGTCACTGGCGTATCATACGTAATTTCCATATGGAATTCCTGATTCAACTATACCAAGATATAGATGAACAATCCTCTAGTTTTAGAGTTTACTACTCCAGCATAATCTCTGCAAGGTAGGGAACATATAAATTGTACTGAAAGCTTATAATGTATTTCACCAAAAGAGACTGTTCTTAGACTATACCAGGGTTGACTGAATTGACTGAATTCTGATTTCAAGCTGAGCAGTAGTTTTTCTATGAGCTGAATGAGCAGAGCCTTATGATTGAGAAATGGTGGAAACCTCAATGTGGGTATCTAAACTACTGCAGGTATACTTATGTCATATTTTCGGAAATCCAACTCGGAGAAGAATTTATGGAGTTACTAATATCACACTATGTACAAAACTTCGTCTAGGACGAAAAGTAGGCTGATTAAAATAAATACGTAAAATATGTAGTGAAATAAAGAAAAGAATATACATTACTTCATTTTTTCGTCTCCCTTGAATAAAAAGTAATTTTCGAATAATTTATTGATGAAAGTAAGGAAGAAAAGGTATGGGCAGTATAACTTATAGGCACGCTATTTTCACTTTTGCATCCTACATATTTTCTATTTGTGGTAGAGTAATAATTATATAAACTAATGTCTTTTGCCATATTGGATCCGTCATCTTGAATTTCCCAATTTTTACGATACAATCATTATCTCCTAACCCGAATACCCCCAGACATCAGTTTTATAAAGAATCGGATCTTCATTACAAAACAATCCACCATATTGGATCCGCCATCTTCAATATCCCAATTCTGACAAAATAATCATAATCTCCGACCCCGGAAATCCCCAGATACCAATTTTGATTTTTATTGGATCCACTATCTTGAATTTCCCAATCTTGACTAATCATAAAGTTCAACCCAGAAAACCCTCAGATATTAATCTTAAATAGAATCAGATCATAATTAGAAATTTCTTCAGCTATATATTGGATCCGTCATCTTGAATTTTCCAAGTTTGACAAAACAATCATTATCTCCAACCACGAAAAACCCCAGATATCTTCCAATTTTGAATAGAATCGGATCATAATTACAAAACTCGTTTGCAATATGATCTTTCTCAACAAGTGAATACCCTGTACATACCTATTATTAAAATTTAGAATGATTTTCTGTAGCGCCCATGGATGTGAGGTGACAGCAGTGTCATTCATATTATGTTTTTTTCCTGTTGAATATTCATAAGAATACATATTGTTTTCTATTGAATATTTTTTTCATAGTACTGTCATGAAACAATGTTATTGTAGTGAAATATTGGAAAATGCCTGACAATCTTGACAATTGTGGGGAATAGCAAGCAATAGGAGTCATGCAAAAACAATTGTGTAACCAATAAAAAAGGTCAGGAAATTAGGGCTATACAGGGAAATGCAGCAAAAATACAAGGTAGTACTGAGAAATACCAGGCAGTACTGGGAAATACAGGACAATACAAGGTTATCTGAAAAAATATGAGGCATATGGGAAAATTTCTGGAAATACCAGGCAATACCAGAAATGGGTTAAAATCAGTAGTGGCAACCCCCTTGCTACTTTGGCTAACAATGAATTCATTCCATACTTTACAAACACACTGTATACTCACTAGGAAGATAAAACAAATGATAATAAGGTAAAACATTTATGAAAGTACCTAAGGTTGGAAAATTACTTGAATTTCATCATTTGAGTAGCTTTATATCAGTATGTATATACAGGGTGTTTCATTACTAATTGTAAATATTCCAGCTATGCAATCCTGAGCTCAAAATATACAATGTAGTATATAATATGTAGTATTATATTATTAAATTATATAAAATATTGATATTTCTATAATATATCCATGTTCCAACCTAATATAAAAATGATTTGATAATACAGTATTATTTCATTTAACTAATGTGCTTTGAAATCACATTTTCTGCATATAGGCTTGAGTTATAGAGAATGATGGATTAGAAGGCTTGTCAGGGATGGATATGGGCTTGGATATGGAAGTTATTGATTTTTAACTTTTGTTAGAGGTAATCAATGAACAATTTGGTAAGATTAATTGTCTTACCTGTATAATTGTTGTATTCTACATAACTTGGGAGTCAAAAGTTGTTGAGCCAAGCTACTATTCTCAGAGCTGCCAGCCAACTTTCTCTTTTTAGTATTCTCTTCACCTTTTGGAGGATCAGGGATTCTAAATGGAACAGACTTACTAGCTGTTTCTGCTGCTGTTATAATTGGAATTTGAATGACAGATGGTTTGTGTCTTTCTGTATTAGATGGCAATGGTAGTTGTCTGTTGGATTGACTAGCAGATTCACCAACATCATCAGCAACAGATGAATATAGAGTTTGGGGTGGAGTTCTTGGCAGAAGGGGTACTAATCTTCTTCCTTCTTGTGCCCATTCATCTACTGATTCACTTTGACCTGTTATGCTAATAATAAATAATCATTGAGCTGAACAGAATACATATAATATAGTACACTTACTGATAAGCTATTGTATTCAACTTTTCATCACTAATTGCTCTTCTTACTTCAGCTTTGTGCCTCTCTTGAGTTATATTGAGAAGACAGCCAGTTTCCTTCAATAGCTTGCGCTTATCTAAGCTCAGTGAACCCTGAGCTCTCAGAGCAGATACTAGATGTGAATAAGCTTCTAGTTCTGGAACAAAAATATGTAATATACATGATTGAACATTTCAAAACAGGTATTTGAATGAAAAGTATACCTAAATTCCGCAGATTTTGAATAGATTCGTCTTTCGTCATATCCAGTAATAGGGGCCACATTTTATTCCCTCAATTCTCATCATCAAAAACCCATTTTGATCAATAGAGAAATATGAAGTGCTAAATAATTACAACTTTTGGAAGAATGGACAGTTTCAATATGGTTGTGGTTATCTTTATGTCAGGTGAGTTCAGCTCACCCTGTTTGTAAATAAAAACTTAAAAGAACATCCAAAATTCCTAGCTGAAAATTAAGAATAAAGAATAGAAGTCAAATTTAAAATTATTCAAACCAAGATTTTTCATTTCCATATTATTTGACATAATTGACACTTGACATTTTACTCTGAATTGACACGGAACACAGAACGAGCGAATTGAATGAATTGTGGCAGTGAGATTTGAGAATGCTTCGAAAACTTTAGGCTCGAGATTGAGATGTTTGTACTCTAGTTTGTAGCCATATATCATTCTTGTATATCTACTATATATATATACTATATATGGCGCATCGCCTATACGATTACTCAACAAAAATGGGACCAAAATAAAAGGTACTTTTTGAATCTTTGAGGACGGAAAGTGAAGGATGGAAACAGCCATATTGGTATTATTTTTTCCCTACGTTGGCATCAACGCCTATTAATTGGTCGATTTCGTTACCTATGGGGACAGAAGTTGGTCCTCAAAGCGGGACCAACTTCTGTCTCTATAGCCTTTCTATAGGTAACGAAATAGACTAATAGGCGTTGATGCCGATGAAGGGAAATAATAATATGGATATTCCTTTCAAATTTTCCATCCTTCACTTTCCGTCCTTATTGAAAAGTACCTCTCATTTTGGTCCCATTTTTGTAGAGATATCATATAGGCGATGAGCCATATATAGAAATAGTACATAATATATGTTTGTAACATTTTCGGGTTGCTTGACAGTTCTTGACAGCATACATTTACTACTCATATATAAATCATAGCTGTCCTTCAAAGCGGGACCAACTTCTGTCTCTATAGGTAATGAAATCGACCAATAGGCGTTGATGCCGACGTAGGGAAAAATAGTACATTGTCAAACCAATATGGCTGTTTCCATTCTTCACTTTCCATCCTCATAGATTCAAAAAGTCCTCTCATTTTGGTCCCATTTTTGTTGAGATATCGTATAGGCGATGCGCCATATATAGAGATAGTACATATATACTTGACATAGGAATTATCATATATCTACTACTCATATGTGAAGCGTAGCTGTCCTCGAAGCGGGACCAACTCCTGTCTCTATAGGTAACGAAATCGTCCAATAGGCGTTGATGCCGACGTAGGGAAAAATAATACGAAACTTGTTAAACCAATTGATCATTTCAGAATTACGTCATTTGACAGGTTGCTGAGGGGTAAACATTGTATTTTGTCAAGATTTGTCATATAAAACCAGAATTAGTGGGATCATTTTCCTTGGAATCCGAGTTGGAACCAGAGAGAATTTCATAATTTTGTTTGGTGAAAGTGTTATTATATTGTGGATGTGACAGGGACGGCCAGGGCAATGCTCATCAAAGGTAACCTAACAGATAGTTTGTGTGCCCCTCAAGAAACCATGTCAAAATCACGTGTTCTAGAATGATCAATATGGCTGTCATCATCCTTCACTTTCCGCCCCTATAAAATTTTTTCGCGTTCGAAAAATAAACAGGCCAAAACCATCAGAAGCATTCGCAGTTCCACAGAACTTGAAAAATGCGTTCTGTTCTGTGAAACTGCGCATGCTCCTGATGATTTCGGACTGTTTATATTATGAACGCGAACAAGCCTAATGATTCAAAAAGTACCTCTGCTGAAATATCCTATAGGCCATGCGCCATATATAGAAATAGTAGACATTAAACATCCGTCTTGACACTCTTGACCTTGACACAGCATAACATAAAATAAGAAGAAGGAGCAAGAAGACATTTCAAAAAAGTTAATGGGTGAAGAATGTGAAAATAATAATAAAACATATTATCATATGAACTTCGAATTTTAATACGAGCAAAATATTTGACAAAAGTGTATCCCAAATCGCAATCCCAACAATATAAAGAAAATGGATTTACTAGGATCTATAATGAATGCAATGGACAAACCTCCAAGTTTGAGTGAAAAAGAAAAATTATTAATAAAAAGTAAGTAAAATCCTATTGTTTTCTTTGGTTGTGATGATCGGTGATGATCATTGTTTTTTTCTTTTTTATAATGTATCTTATATTTCTGAAGAGAGTTGAATTATCACCTTCTAAAAAGTATACATATAATTTATGTCAAGTCTGATTTTATTTTATCTTTTGGAGCGCATCAAAGGGAATCTCAATTGTGTTCATAGATCATCTTGCATACCTGGGGAGCATGAGGAGAGTTAAACTTTTGGAAGTTGAGTTACTACCTCAGATGCCCCAGGCAAAGAATTCTGAAGCTTTGCTGCTCTATTCACAAACAAGTTTTGGTAGAGAACTGTTCAACATATCTTGAGATTGATGACAGAATCTCAGTCTATACTATAATATTAATAATAATAAGGTGGTGAGATTGAATCCCAGCCAGGGCAAGGATTTTTTAAATATTTTGATTATGAATTGAATATTGCAAAGTTTTGGGAGCATGGGCTGGGGATAATCCTGCATGATTCACTGTTGTGTTCCAATCAAAAGTGCTCCCCTTAAAGTGGTGTATGGAGTTACTAACAAAGCCTGTACAGAACACATCAAACTCATAATTTATAACACTTTGGGCTGACGGACCTGAATCAAGGTTGATGGCCAGTTGGAGAGCCAGCTCATATGTACCGGGTGAACAACTAAGAATGGCTGTCATCAATCCTTTTTCCAACTGAATCTTCTGTTAGCAGAAAGCTATCATATTGCAGTTTTTGTTGGTCTATTGAGATTTAGTTTCTCTATTTGATCATATGCATACATTACATCTTTAATTCACCATATCTATTGATACTCCAGATCACTCCCACATCCGTTGTTCACCTGGTACATAGTACATACATACCAATGAAGTATCAACATATACTACTATCTATTAATAATAATGATAATGTCTTCATTATACCATGATATGGAAATATACATAATTAATTTATTCCTTTAGCTTTCAGTAAATTCAAAGTTCATTGTCTGCAATGATTTGCATCACAGAAAATGTTCTTGACTCAACTGAGATATCATGCAGTCATATAATATCAGTTTTATTTCAAACAAATAGTCTTTACCGAGGTGTTCACATTCAGTTTTAATTTTTATGTCAATGCAGATGTGAAAGAATTTTCTTCACTATTATTCTGAATTATTTTATGGAGAAGAAGCTTGAAATAAGTATCCTACTTTTTTCCATCAACCACCCATTTCTTTTCCAATTTCATATGGGACAAATACCAAAAAGTTCTGAACTTTTTAAAATTGTTTTTTATATTGAGTGGTTTGGGCAGACCCAGGGGCAGACATAGGCCATAAAGAACATCTGCATAGTTGAAAATTTGTAGTACTGATGTTCCATCAAGATTCACATAAGGATTTTCTCACTTAATCAGGCAGAAATTTTGGATTAGCATAAATGATTTTTCCTCAAATTACATGAAAAGTGGCTTTTCTATGTCGCTTAACAGGCAGAAAAGGCGTTCTTTCTCTGCCTAGGCCAGGATTGGAATAAATCATAACTTTTATAAAAGGCCAGGGGTCTCTCACTTCCTCAATACTTGTACAAATGGCAGTCACAGTATCTCACAGTACACTGCAGTATCTTGCAGTACCAAGAAGTAATACACAATACTCCATAGTACCCGATAGGGGGGGGAATGAACTATTATCAGCAGCTGGATAGAGCAACTTGATTTTTTCATGACCCAATAGTAAATAAATAGATCTTATACTGGACAAAGTTGAACCAGGTGCTGTGCATATTGATATTTACCTACTGTCAAGTATAATAGTTTATTGATTATATCTCCATTATATACCTACATTTGAAAAATGAGAGAATAGTAAAATATAATGAATAATAATAGAAATCATGTTTTTTTGAAAATCACTCTATTTTCACATCCTTATAGGTGATTGGTATAGGTACTCACAATATTGCTGTCTTCAGAGAGCCCGGAAATTTTGACAAAATACTTATTATGATGCAGGCAAATACAAGTTGTATTTTGAAATTGATGCAGGCAGTGGTGTTTATTATAGTACTATACAGTGTGTCCAAGATAAGGATGTCTATCATGGGGTAAAATTTATGATGATATTTCCCAAAAGAAACATCCTATGGAAAATATATCAAGGTTGTTTTGTAGAACTTGAAAAGTGCCAATGGGAAAGTGTCTTTTGTTTTCCTATATCTCTTTAAATAACATCAGAAAAAATAAAAACGATCCCCATGATAGACATTCTCGAGGACATCCTTATCTTGGACACAGAGTATAACATTAAAAGTTGTTAACCCTTCAGTACTGACATGCCATCTGAGAGACTGAGGTCCCACTATTATTCCCATATTATTGTGCTGCGCAAGTCGATTCTGTTGGGCGGCTAGCTAGCTTAATTTTATTCAGTCACCAACAAATTGTCTTAGTGGATAGTATGTAATAGCAGTTTTGGTGGCAGATGACCAAGCAGACTTCAGTGAGGAAGATTCTGTTAAGGGCGCTCAGGAGATTCCGTGAACCAAACTTAGAATGCATTACCGTACATCAAGACGATATTCTCAACCAAAACGTATAGGAATCCATTTTTCACTGGTAAAGACAACTTTGAACCTAATTGTTTATTGTATCTCATATTATAAGTAATGTAAAAATAATGCATTTTTATGAATGAAATCACTTTCTAAGTACAAGACAAATAAAAATAGCATTTCTTGCATTCAGTTTCACACAGATATTTTAGTACTAATTTTATTAAAATCATGTTAGTACTGGAGGGTTAAACGAATGTTAGGCATGAAGTGGAGAAAGTTACGAGTGCTTAATTACATTACAACACGAGTTGTATGCTATACTTTTTCTTCAACTAAACTCTTTTTCACGAAAATTCAGTATTTTATAAGCTTTTGCATAATATGTCAGCAGATAGGATAGGACAGTGCATATTTCAGAGAGCACAATAAGTTGATTTCATTAATTACTTGAGCTTTTATAACTAAAATTGAGAACAATTACCTGGACAATTAATTACTTATTTATTAATAGTGAATATAAGAATAAGGTACATTTACATAATATTACCTGGATTTGAATAATGATGTAACAGAAGAAGATATGAAAATGTTCGTGAATATAAAAAAAATTGACTTGGCAGCTTCCAAACAGTTGAATGATTCATATTCTCAATATCTCAAACTTTCATTGAACGGCAAGGAAAGGATAGTCCGAAAATCGATCCTTTGCTAGTATGTTAGTCAGAAGGGAGGAAGGCTATCGAGTGACATACTTTTGTGAGTTCGAGGAATGTCAACAGTTACAGGCACATGCAATGAAGTATTGACAACAAAAAATCTGAAAGGAAAGCTCAGAAATAGCAGCACGAGGAGAAGACTGCATGGAATGGTTCGCCTATGAAATGAAGCAGTTGGCAGAAGATATATAACTACCGTATTCTAGTGTCCTTATGATATTCATATGACCTCAGAACAAGAAGTAGATTTTTGAAATGCCCAACATTGCCACATTTGTGAGCAGCAATTTGCGAGGCAATTTGAACTTGATGTTGTGTGAGTGAGGGACCATAGTCACTTAGTTCCAGAAAAAAATTACAGAGGAGCTGCCCACAATTCTTGTAATATGAATTATAAAAACACTCCTGTGGTGCCTGTTGTATTCCATAATTTGAACGGTAACGATGCAAACTCTGTACTAACTGACATCGCCACTAGAATGAAAGGAACTATCGACCTACTGCCCATAACAGAGGAGAAGTACATTAATTAAACATGTGGACGGAACTTGTGTTCAGTTTAGACTTATCGACAGCTTCCGTTTCATGAATTCCTCTATGGACAAGTTAGCTACTTATTTAACTGAATTCCCCAATTTGAGGTCTCAATTCTGAAGCTTCGCCGAATATCAACTTCAGCTTCTAACTAAGAAAGGTGTGATGCCGTATGAATTTCGACTCTTCTGAGCGTTTCAGCGAAACCCGGCTACCTCCAATTGATGCGTTTTATAATAAATTAGACAAAAAAGCTTGCCAGACTTGGGTCAGTACTTGGATCTATACATGATGACTGATATTCTTCTTCTCGCAGACGTATTTGAACAGTTTCGTACTATCTGCTTCAGAACTTGAACCTAACCTGACCCTGCACCATATACGTATTAATAATCAATACGGATAATCTCTATCTGTTTCCATAGCGAAACATGAAGCCGATTTTTGAAGACAAATGACTATCCATAAGGAAACGTTTTGAAACGATCAGACACATACTGCTTTAATTGAAAGGCTAGTAAACGTCATTGTCCACCGAAACGCATGTCTTTGATGACTACTGTGATAGCGCATGGCGCATGCGTATCATGCCACCAAATCCTTATGGATATTCATTTGTTTCATATTTTTGGCTTCATCCTGGCACCCGTTATGATCCGTATTGTTTATTAATACGTATATGCCCTGCACACTAATATACCCCACCAGGATTCACTTGGGACGCCATGTTGAAATATACGATTCAGGAGTCGGAACTTATCACTGATCCTGACATGTTTTTGTTTGTTGAACAAGGCATCCGAGGAGGTCTCAGTCAAGTTTGTTCAGAAAGAAGAGCTCATGCAAACAATAAATATATTCCTGAATATGATCCTTCGAAACCTGATTCCTTCTTGAAGGCTTTGAATGGACTGACACTAATATCGTTGTGACAACTATTCCTGAAGATGCTGAAGGGTATATTTTGTAGATCGACTTGGATTATCCACAACACCTACATGATATTCATAAAGGTATTCCCTTTTGTCCTCAACATATCAATCCTAAGACTGGAAAGCCTTCCAAATCCGTACGCAAACACACTAAATTGATAACGACCCTACGCTTCAAGGAGGAGTATGTCATTCACAACCGAGCCCTCAAACAGGTGTTGAAACATAGTTTAGTGCTGAAAAAAATACATCGAGTCTTCAAGTTCCAACAAGCTACGTGGTTGAAATCATACATAGACCTAAACACAGAACTCCGTAAACAAGCAAAATGTGAATTTGAGAAGAATCTGTTCAAGGTCATGAATATCGCCGTCTTTGGTAAGACTATGGAGAACATTAGGAAGAGAGTTAATGTGAGGCTTTTGATGGAGTGGGTGGTAAGATATGGTGCTGGGACGTACACTTCAAAACCTGAGTTCAAGAATTGTACAGTCTTCAACGAAAATCTGATTGCGGTAGAGATGAAAAAACTCAAAATCTATCTTAACAAACCCATTTATGTTGGTCAAGCTATTTTAGACTTAGCTAACACTATATTATATGAGTCACTACGACGTACTATATGTCCAATACATTTCGTGATTGCTCAGTTCTCTACACTGATACTGACAGCTTGATTTATGAGATTGTTGGGCAAGATACATATGAGTTTATGAAGGGGGACTGTCATCAGCGCTTCGATACCTCCAAATAATAACCCAATGACGTCTATGATATTCCTCAAGTTAATAAGGAAGTGCTGAAAATGTTAAAAGATGAGCAAAACGGAGTACCGATGATTGACTACGTTGGTCTGAGATCAAATTCTAATCAACTAGAATTCTAACTACGACCGATAACATTATGAGGAAACGAGAACTGCTACAAGAAGGATATGATGATTTTGAAATTGATGATATTCTGAGAAATTTTGGCAACGAAAAAGGCAAAGGGCGTAAAGTCGTCTATTGTGAAAACATCGACAACCTTCGCTGATTATGTTGAATGTTTGGATAATTGGAAGGAAAAAACTGTCTCAAAATTCAATCGAATCTGATAAACATCAAGTTAATTCTATCACGCAAAAGAAGATTGCTCTCAGTCCAAATGATGATAAGAGATGCATTATACCAGGAATCAAAGAAACATTACCATGGGGGCACTATTCAATCGATGAAGATATTGTGGAATATGGTTCATAAATTGATGGAGATACCTCGAGAGTTATATCGTATATAAATATTTACATTAACGAATAATAAATATTATTATATACAGGGTGGCATTGAAATAAGTGAAAATATTTCAAACACTGAGAAAGCTCGACGTGTACTGTCGAATGGCAGTAAAAAAATTTAGGGATCAAAATGAAATTTGAGGTTATATCCCTTTTTCCACCGAGAGTTCTATACTGTAGCAAATCTGACGTCACCTCTGTTCCATGCGGTAGGCACAATCACGCGGAGTTCAATCATTTAAATTGTTTTAAAGTCGCGTCCTTGATTTTTTTCTCGTATTTCGTTTACTTTTTGGGATGAAATTTCTCTTTAATTAGAAGAATCAGCAAAAATCTGATATCATGGGAATATTCCTTAGCCTGTATCATATTGATGTGCTGAATATGTGCATTTATTTCAGAAACACCTTGTATTTGTACTCATTATTTTTTTCCCTCCATATAAACGTTTAACCGTTCTGTACTCCTACCAACATAGCCAATAATCTGTGGAGAAGTGAGCTTGAAAAATGAGTCATTTTTGCTATTAGTGACCTTAGATTTTCTTAAGGAGATTAACATGGGAAACCTGCTCAAAATGGTCTAGTAGTCCCATAGTATATACAGGGTGGCCCTTTGAAAACGAAAGAGTGGCTCTGTAGGTCGCCAAAACCGGGTTATGGAAAAAAATCTGAAACACATCAACTACATTTTCGTTCTAATTTATTTTCAGCTCTGCGGCGTTGCCGTTTCTAAAGAAAAGTAGCAACAACTTTGTTATTTCGAATGGAACACACTGGATTTCATTGCATTTTTAGATTTTTCCCAAAGAGCTGATTTCATCAACGCATCACACTTGAGATCTAGCGGCAATGATTACAGAGCTATAGGTTGTTCAAAATCGAGATTTTTCAACTTTAGGATTTTTTCGTGTCGAAACTATTCATCATTGGTCGAAGCGGCTCACATGACCCTATCTCAACTTTTGATTCACTATCTACTGACATTTAATTGGAACAGATACGGGGGGATCAGAAATCTGAATCTTGAACCACCTTGTATTTGTTGACGTGTTTCAGATTTTTTCCATAATCTGGTTTTAGCGACCTACAGAGCCTCTGTTTTGTTTTCAAAGGTCCACCCTGTATATATAGATAGGTAAGGTATATTTTAACATAAAAACCTTGATCTTAGAACAGTCCTATGGTTTCTTTGATCCTAGAATCGCTCTATATGTTCTGGTCTTGATCGTAGAATCGCCATAAGTATCTTTTTGGGGCTCTTTTCTAGTATCGCTGGAATCAAGGTCGTGGAACCGCCGATTCTGTGATCTCAAAAATCTCCAGGTGGTCCTTGTGAAGTTCGAAGTGGAGAAACAGCAGGGGATTCAATGCTAGCACTACCCATACTGCTGCTTCTCAAACTAATGTCATAATTATACGGGTTACTCAGCAGGGGAGAAATCTCCTGATGCTTGCAGATCTCAGAACGCTCGCGGTCACGGTGACCCACTATATTGAACGCAGTACTTAGGGTACTGAGAACTTACCTGCCATGATTCGATTTTCTGTAGGTAATAAGATAATAATCATAATAATAATAATAAATGCTTTTATTGTCTCAATGAAACAAAAGGCAGAGTTCAACTCGCCGATAAATCGACAGCTGCTCTTCCACTCAACCATATTAACTAGACATTTCGTTTGGTTTGGGACAATATAGTATTTAACAAAATACTGTCTATATAAGGTACTACCTACCATTTTTCAGGTACAAATACATTTTTGTTTGGTTGTTGAAATATCCAATAAACGTGAAATAGTACATCTGCTTCCCCACGGTATTCGCGTTGCTAAGCCACAGTTGATCTGCTTTAATAACTAACGGTTCAAGATCAAGGCAAGGTGAGGACTTTCAATGGGCTTTCACTTTCGTAATTGCATATGTTTTCTTGATATGTTTTGTTTTCGATAACTAAAATATTTGGTTTATTGACGTGAATTTTTGTGGTCAAGATGCATTTAAAGCAATTATTTTGTTTTGGTGTTTTGGGTGACGATTTTGTGTGAAATCAGTGGCTTTTTATTGTGATGGATTTATAGTGAAATACAAAGGTCATTGTTTGAGATACTGTATTTTTTGGTACACTATTGAAATATGTAGCGAAATGCAGGTCAGTGATTAAAATACCGTTTCAGGTATTTTTTCAATAGAAAATTGATATTTAAATTTAGTTGTGTGATATCTACTGATGTGCTGTATTACTACATTTTGTCAACTTTGGGTGAGCTTTTTTTAATAATCTGATCTATATGGGTGTTTTTTATGTAGATCGTTGACCCAAAACTTGTGATTTATGATATACTGGGTAGTACATGTTTTTTTAGTAATAATTTTTGAGAACTTCTGGAAACAGAAAATACTTCTAAGGTCCTCAGTGATGTATACTAGTCTGGTAGATAATGCTTTTATATTTGACTTCGAATCGTTTGCAACAAAGATAGGAATCGACTTTGACTACATACATCAAAATATATAGGGTGATTGATGTAGCAGTTATACAATATACAATTGAAAGAAAAAATAGTGAATTTGCTTTTTACAGGGTGTTTGAATCGTTGATGTCTGAATGGATTTTGGTTCTGAACTTTCGTCCTGTGAAAATTGAGTGGGTATTTTTTAAAACAAAAAACACTTCTCAGATAGATAATTTTATCATATTTGAATTAGAATTTTTTGCAACGAAGATATGAATCGACTTTGTCTACAGACACAAATTATATCGGGTGATTGATGTAGCAGATATACAAAATCTAACTGAAAGTTGTGTTTCTGAAAAATAGTGAATTTGCTTTATACAGGGTGTCATATACAAATTGGTGTTTGAATAAAATTCATTGATGATGTCTGAATAAATTTTGTGCCAGCACTTTTCTCCTGTAAAAATTGAGTGGGTATTTTTGCGAACCTGGAAAATTGGCCTTTTGTTTAGGAAATATAGTGAATTCGCTTGAGTGTTATTTGAATAAATTTCGAATCGGCCTTTTGATGTGGAAAAATAGTGAATTCGCTTGTGTGTCATATACAAATATGTGTTTGAATAAAAATAACTGATGCCTGAAGACCGCCTTGCATGTCCTATGACAATATTTTTTGAGTAACCAACCTGAAACGGCTTCTGCATGGAAAATCCAACTCTCATCATTTGTTTCGGAAAAATGGTGAATTAGTTCTATACTGGAAGTTATATACATGTTTGAATAAAAGATCACTGAAGGCTGAATCCAACTGAAAGTTTCCTTTTGTTTCAGAAAAAAATAATATTGAATATGCAGGAGGATTTGATGTAAGTTATCAATTCAATTTGATTGTAGTGATTTATGATTTGGTTTGATAGGATAACATACCAATTGTGCTCTTCAATGAAGATGTACCAAATTATAGTACCTCACTGGGGGTTACAGAATTAGGTGAGGTACAATGGATGATTTGGTATTTTGTAAAAGATGAGATGGGATTTTTTGTTATATATGCAAATGGTAGGTATGCATTTGATCAGGTTATAACAGATTGAAAAATTTGATTTTTTTGTTTGTTTCAGAACTGTGAAACATTGAAATAATTTTAATAAAAAATATACTATTCATTAATTTATTAATCTCCCTCATTTTTGGAAAAGAAATACAGTTTGAAAATGTTGTTTACAATATTTTATTCAATATCTGTTTCTATAGACGAATATACATGTTTTTTCAGTTCAAAAGTACTTTTTACAATTGTTCTTTGTTGTTGTAGACTTCATTCTTTTTCATGATGCAGAACAACTATAATTGTTTATGCCTTTGTTATCAAATGATATGAAAACTTCCTTGAAATTGAATTGTCTTGAAATAAACAAACAATTTTGGTGGATGAGACTCAAAATAATGAAACAAGGTTTTCACAACCATTTCGATCAAAAATGAACATCATTTGATGGACAATTTTGCATAGAATGAATGTCACGTGTCATCATCATAGGTATGATACAGAGAGTGGATATTTTGTATGCAAAGCATTGATTTATCCTAGTTGTCAGTAAATTCAATTGAAGATGTCCGAAGTATAAGTGAATGATGTAAGGTCATCTCGAGGAGATGTGTGAGGAATGAGATTGCATATCAGGATGAAATCATGAATGTGGAGAAAATAGAGAGTGACGAGGAAGTGAATGTGAGGGCGACTTATGAGCCTTATGGTACAAGGTATGATATTCCTCAGCCTCCCATTCTCCAAGAGAAGTTCATTTGATTAATAATATGTGTGTGACAGATTATCCAAGTTGGAATGAATATTATCAGTTTTATGGTTATGTGGACAAGAAGTGGTTTATATTGTGTAGAATATGTTATGAAGAAGACGGGGTTGTGAGGAGAATGCAAAAAAACTTTGTAAATAATTCGATGTAACACGTTCATGTTCATATTAGAGAGCATCTACATTGTTTTTTATGTGAGAAAGATTGTGTCAAATATGGAACGTGTGAGTAAGGATATAATTCTTTATTCAGAAACACGATTGGGGGTTGGATGTCAGAATTTATTTAGTTATGAATGTATGTAAAAATGGGAATGAGTGTACGGCAAACGTTCAAGGTAATACTCAGAAGCGAAGGTGGCTCAATTGCGAATATTGGAAAGCATGGTGAATGTACAATGCCAACAAGTCGGAGAATGAAACAGCTAGCAGTATAAAGGAATGGCAGTCGAAGCAGAAAACTCATTCCATATCGAAATCTTGTACTTCGCACCACATACAAGTCTTAAGGTGAGTTATTTCGATGTGAAACTTATGTTTTTGCAAAAACGATTATTCTTATATATCTTACAGATATAAACAGCTCTGCTTCATTTAGTACCAAGGAAACAGTCAAGTTTACTGATCTTCCTGTTGATACGGCTCAACCTATCCTCTCACTTCGCATTGTCAATACAAAATTTTGAAGGAGCGTCTTGGTCGAATTGGATTACAAAGTCGATTTCTACCAAAAAGGGTGTCCGAGCTACTGGAGGGGAAGGAAGCTGAGTTTATTCCTGGAGCTTATTCTCTGGTATACAAGGGGAGGCAGGACGTGGGGAAGCCCAAGGACGCTTATCAGTTTGAATTGTAGAAAGCAGAATAAAAGTGAGTGCTTTGGAATTCTTTCAAATTATTTGTTTTTGACTCATAGACACTCAGTTTTGTCATGAATGTGACAAATACTATTGTTTTTGTGAACGATCACTAAATTTACATATTTTTCTACTACTTTAACTAACATTCAAAAATCATAATAAACCAAACGATAATTCTCATTTATATTGTTCTGAAACTTTACAAAGTAGCGCTCATTGGAGTCCTAGTAAAAAAAGCAAAGAACAAACAGGTTCAAGTGGAGTCTCACTTGAACCTCCTAACAAGAAAAAAACGTTGATTTTCAACCATGAGGTAAAGTAGGGTGGATGAAGATATAGCAGACGAGTGATGATATTGTTAAAATAATTCGGAAAGCATATAGAACACTCACAACTGGTAGATCAAATATGGAAAATAAGAATAGTTGGGAAAAATTAGGCAATGCAAACCTCAAGATATTCAATGAAGCTATTCGCAAAGGCAATCTGAATGTAAGTTCACTCAGGAAATTACCTCTGAAATTACACACAAATATTGAACATTTAGGACGATTCGTAAATTTACTTGGAGAAAAAGAAAATAGTGGTTCTGTTGAGAAAAACATTAAGTGGAATGATATTCAATCTGATTTTTCGAGTTGAATACGTTCTGGTATAATTATAAGTTTAAAACATATTGCTGTCAAAGACTTTTTGGAAGACTTTTCATATTATTCAGAAGGAGAATAAAGCTCTTGTTGAAAAAATTTGCTATTATGAAAGTGAATACCTATTTTTGTGCGAATAAATGAACCAATGCAAATTGAAAAAGATCAAAATAATGAAGTGTGTCATATTTGTGAAAAACCTTTCAAGCAATCTGATACCATAGCTCACGATCATAACCATTTTACAGGCGAATTTCGTGGATTATGTCATTCAAGTTGTAACATAAATTACCGAAATTCTTATTTTATTCCGGTTTTCTTTTATAATTTTACTGGGTATGACAGTCACTCCATCATCGAAGATTCAGCGAAACATTCATGTATTACTGTACTTCCTATAAATAAAGGAAAATATATCAGCTTCACCCAGCATATTGCTGGATCTAAAGTGAAGTTCAGATTAGTTGATTCCTATAGATTCATGTCATTCGAATTGGAAGATCTGATATCGTGTTTAGATGAATCAGAATTTGTCAACATGAGAAATGAATTTTCTGATATTGATGCAAATAAATTCAATTAATTATGTGGAAAAGGTGTATTTTTTTTGCTATGATTATTTGGATAAAATCGATAAACTTGTGGAAACAAAATTACTAAGTTAAGGTAGCTTCTATATTAAATTAATTTACCTACGGCCACTATAGAAAGTAGGCAAGAACACACGAGATACAGCCTCAGTAAGTAGCTCTTTACGCACAGTAAGAACATCGCACAGTTTTCGTATATTCCGCCAGTATAGGTATCTCATTATCGCGTAATCGCCGTCAACAGCGGATGACATAACTGTCAAGAATTATAATTCAGAATGTTTGCCCAAACTATATGGCAGTAGGTAAAGTATAGTACCTACGTAATTCGTGAGTAATATGCTTCTTACAACACATTACGTAATATACTATAATGAACATATTAAAGATGAGGATTACGATCATGCAAAAAAGGTATGGGATACATTTCAAATATTTATTTATTCATACCAGCGACAAAAATTACATTTTTGTATAGTACAAGTCACACTTCTTTAAACAATACATAATAATAAGTTGAACAAAGAATATTTAATTTTTTTCAATTGACTCGGCCGTTACTTGATGGAAATCCATAGCAAATGTAGAAACTTCACAAACGATGAGATTTCCACAAAATTCTTAGTCACACGACATATTCCTTTTCAATACTTCCACCCAATTAAGGGGTTCAAACTTGAACGATGGAAACTTGTTATTTTTATAGACCTTCAATCGCAGATTCGTGATTAGGTTTTCTCAATTCAGAATTTTCCCACGTCCTGTATGATTTATATCAATTTGTCATACATCCAAAACAAAAGAAGAATATTTTTTACACCATAAAAAATTGAAGCAATATTTGGCGAACGGACTGGTAGTCGAGGTTCAGGCAATCAAAAGGGTTGAAACCATATCCGAATACAGATTTGCGAAGAAACTGAATAAATAAGTTTGGTAAGGTTACTCTCAAAACAATGATAAATGCCGTTTATAGTAAGACCATGGAGAATCTGCGAAAACATAGGATAGTTAAATTGGCGAAAAGTTGGGATGGTCGATATGATGCAAAACATCTGATTGCCAGTCCTAGTTTTCATAACCGAACTATATTTGATGGAATGCTGATGGCTATTGAAATGAAAAAAAAACAAAATAGTATTCAATAAACCCCTGTACATTGGTATGGCTAGCCTAGATATATCCAAAACTTGCGTTTAGAGTTTTCATTACGATTACATGTTGAAAAAATTCTAAATTACCAGTTTGTAAGTTGCTGTATACTGATAAAGATACTCTCATATATGAATTACATGGTCAAGATGTATATGAAGGATCAAAAAAGATATAGCCAAATTTGATACAAGTGATTACCCGTTGAATAATAAATATAATATACCGTTGGTGTATGTAGCCGGTATGATGAAAGATGAATTGCAGGGGAAATTATGACTGATTTCGTTTGGCTACGTTCAAAACAATATATTTTTTTAGTGAATAGTAATGGACCAAACTCTGAAGGTGGAATAAATGTGTATTAAAAAGTCAAAAGATGTAAAATTTTATATAGGCAAGAAAAAAATCCCATTCGACGATTACTTGGACTGTTTGAAAAATAATGAGGAAAAATATGAAAAGAAACATCTAATCACGTTCACATGAAATTTATTATATTGAACGAACAAAAATTGTTCTGAGTCCATTCGATGATAAGAGATATTTAATTAATGATTCCACAGATACTTTACCTTATGGTTATCTTAGTATTCTTGAGGTTGGTTGAGATTTCGCTATGAAATCCATTCAAATTCAGGTTATTGTTAATAATTCAATCTGGCAAAATAGTGAACCCGAATTTGTACTTCAACTTATGATTAGGTATTCTGAATTTTTGAGTATTCTCAAGGTTGGTTGAGATTCCGCTATGGAATCCATTAAAATTTAGGTATGTTAATAATTCAGTATGGCAAAATGTTTTTATGTAGAATCAAATTTGTAATTTCTTCATTGAATTTGAATGTACAAAATAAATAATTTTGGAACAGATTGGTTTTTACTATTTTTTTTTCATAGTATTTATTACATCATGTTCATAATACAACAAACATTCTCTGAAAGCATATCCTTGTACACCATTACTCAAGATATCACAAATTGCAATGAGAGTAGACTTCATTCAGTTTATTATCGGATTGCAACAATAGTTTTGTAGAGAGTTCCAAAATATTGTGATATAAACTATAAAATGTTACATTTCTCAGCATAGCTATTTTATAATGAATTATTGTGTTGTCAAAATATATGATATTCCGGACTGTTTCTTCTCTCAAATATATTGTGGCATTGGTAGCACTCTCCACTTTCAAAATTTTGAAATCTATGAACGTTTTTGGTGTTATCTTCACTTCTTCATCACTGTCCAAGTCATGCACTTCAGCTGGATCACTGCCCATCTCCATGAATTCGATCATCAGTTTACGTAAAATGAACATAACATTATTCCATTCACTGGTGTTGAATGATATGAAATCATTATTTTTTTTCAGCCTCATTGTCGGTTCAAAACATCTGGCAACACTCATTCCGCAACATATTTCCATTGGTGGTTCTTCAATTTGGAATGAAGATTCCAAAATGCATGGTCCATCATCCATTATTTTTTGTTTAATCATTTGATTTATTCTTTCTACTCCACTCCAATAATCGGTGGTAGTTTCCGAACTGAAATAATCACTACCGGAACACATTGTCTCAACTAACATACTTGGATAAAACGTAGTTCTTATTCATAGCACCCCTGAAGTTTTCTGTTGGTGAAAGGTAGCAGCAGTGAAAGGTAACAAAGCACGAGTTACACAACGTTGTTTTTCACGATTGCGATTTATCAAGGTCAAACCATTTAACATGTATTCTATGTCCTTCCGTTCTCAATACTATTTCCATCAAATCAATATCAGGAAACTTCACTTTCTGAAATTCTTGTTCATAAAATGTACCTTGAATTGGATTCTTCGACATGTCTTGCAAGTTATACGATGTCGGATTGGTTGCACGAATTAATATAATTTTGAATACCTCATTTGACCAATTTGGTGTATAACCTTTAGAAAACGCCTCTCGAAATTGACTTATCTGAACATGATCATATTCTCTATACTTTGGATGTTTATTTGATTTCAAATGACTATAAACCGTATCCAAAAGCAACTGTCCGTTTCTCTCATTTACCTGCACTGGTTTCAACCCGATGCTTCTATGTTTTTTGTTATTGTACATGGAAACAATGTCTGCTAGTATGTGTATCCATTTATAATTACCTTGGAGGCTAAATTGTTTCCACATCATATTTTTCAACGTTCTATGCACACGTTCTACAATGCTGGTTTTCGCACTAGAAAATGTGCTATAATGCTTTATCTTGAATTTCTGAATAAATTCATTGAATTCTCTATCATAGAATTCTCCCCCTCGGTAAGTATGTAAATTTTTGGGGGTGATACTGATAGAATTTTCTTCTTGGCATGTGTGACATCTTCTGCTGACTTACTCTTGACAGCTTCACACCAAACGTATTTGAAGAATGCGTTGACAACAACCAAAATATATTTGTATCCTCTGTTGAATTTGGCAGAATCATTTCAACCAAATCATTCAATCCTCGTCGACTATGAAATCGTCTTCTCGCCGGTTTATCAAGCAGTGGCGGCTCGTGACTTTCATGACAGAGGAGGCTGAATGATATGAGATTTATTGTGAAAAACAACTCCCTACTCACCCAAATCAATAGCTTTGATGACATTCTGTTTACCAGTTAACCTGAACTTGATACTTGAAGAGATGTGTTCCTGTGATTTGCAGTGTCTATCCAATCCGCTAGCCAAATTTTTCAAATCATTATATCCTAATCGCCCCCAACATGATGACATCGGTTGAGAATAATATGCAGTACCAACAAAATAGCTTATTCCTTACGCCAGTTCCCGTCAGCCAGATATATTTTTTATAATTATCAGAATTGAACGAACGATTTTGTTTGTTACCTGTTACAATCAGATTTTGTAATTCCGGTGTCGGACGTTTGTTTTTCACAATCAATTTATCTTCATAAGACAAAGCACTGAATGGGTTCACCAAAAAGTATTCCACTAAATTGCAATCGTTTAAAACACTCATTTTTCAGAAATTCATAGAATTCCTAACCATTAACCCAACATAAACATAAACAATGCCCGCAATTCGCGACGCGACACGACAAACACGTGCTATTCGGACGTATTGGGGCATTCCCATTGCGCGATGCGCGAGTGGGTTGCGCTCAAGGTTGCGTTGCGCATTGTGAAAGGAGTCTAGCCTCCTATAGATGTTGCCAAGTTGAATATTTTACGCGTGATTTGCAGACTTCAACGTGTGATGCGTGGGCAAGCACTGTTGCCAATTCAAGAATATTAACCTAAAAACAGGAAATAAAATCAAAATCCATGTATTTTGGTGTCCTTTTAATGAGAAAGTATAGATAATATCAGTTCAGGGAAAATCTCTGAGGAGGCTCAGCCTCCGTTGCCTCCTCTGAGGAGCCGCCACTGTTATCAAGTTCCTCTACCACCTCTTTCTCAATGTCAGACATACTTGGTAATGGGAGAATGCACGACTAACTGAAGGCATACATTATCGTCAGTAACATTTGGCTTAGCAAAAAATTTCAAAGTCGTACCTGTCGTCAATTTCTGGCCAATTATTTCTCTAGCTCCTACTGTATTATTATTTACAACTGATAATTCACTTGGATGATTATATCGATGGCAATTATAAACCCCTCTTCCAGACGAAATGTATAATGAACTGAATTATCATTTAATTCATATTGCCATGGTATTGCAAGTCTCTTAGTTACTTTTGATATAGTTCCACTAATTGTTATAACTTTCCCTATATAGCTGAAATCTATTCACAGGTTGTTGATCAAAAGAGTAGTTTCGCTGGGATTGATCTACTCGTTGTCGCAACATATGTCTACCAAATTCATCAATAGGCATGATACCTATGCTGGAGAAACCAAATGAATTAACGAATAAACACAAAATTTGATGGACACAAGTATTTATTCATTTATTTTAGCTTCTCTAAGCTCTTCTATTACAGAAATTATCATAGCGTTGCTATGACCAGTATGACGTGAATATTGTTCCGCTACGAGTAATTTTAATCTCTCGACCAATTCATTGTAGTCATCATAATATTTGTAATATATTTTCTTGTTGTTGAGTTTCACCATTAACATTCCTTTTCCACTTATAGATTACAATCTAGTACCCGACGTTGTTGGCTTGATTACTGTCACAAATTTCTCTACATTCGATGTTGATAGACCATTCGAAGGGTTATACTGCAAATGAATGGCAGTAGTGAAGTGTTTCTAACAATGTCAATGTAGTTATCGACATCTTTGGATTTGAACCTGATTGGATGTTTCTCGAACATCAATTCATAAAGGCCTGGTGTTCCGTTATAGGATACTTCATTCATCAAGAAATATGGTCCAAGGAATTCTATAACACTATCACCTATCATCCAACTATCCGTGGTGAATTCATATCTGACACCGAATGTATGATCAAATTGATCTGAGTCACCTTTGAACATTATAGGGATTCCCTTTCGTGCGCTCCAAGCGATAAAAAAAAGCCCTAGGGAGAGGTTTCTCATATTTTACTAAATATTTCTCTAATTCTGGTTGTCTGGCTGCCTGGAGATTTTCAACTTGTCGTAATTTTGCCCGAGGCTCTGATCGAAATAACTTATATACGGTTCATGTAGGAATGTTTTCTCATTTTGTGGAATCGTTTCATCTGGCACCATTAATTTCTGCTGGGGAGTTGAGAATGAATCAGGTTCAGTTTTCTCCACTTTAGGAATTGTTGTTTGATGGATTGATGAATGTAATTGTCTCAAAGGATTAGGTATCGGTTCATATGTTTTTACCAATAAAGTTTTCGATTGAGCAATATCTGACTTGAGCCCTTCGTATTTTTTCTTTACAGAATGTCTGGCTTCCACCAACTGTTTTGCTAGATTAACCTCCATAGCTACACTGATACTTGACCAATTCATTGAATCCTTTTCTATATCTACCTTTCCCAATATCTCCATCCTGGTCAATCACGATAAATCCATGATTCTCCTTCCAACAAAATGAACACAGTTCAAAAAATTCCTGAAATGACATACCTACCCGAATCATGATCTTCGTAAATATGTTTCAAATTGTTAACATCTTGTTGGAAAAGGAGGTTGATATTGCTAATATCTCATCAATGGTCTTGGTTTGAAACAATAAGTCTGGCATAAATAAAATACATATTTTTTTGAGCCGTCCAAAACAAAAAAAATCTCTGATAATGTTTTGGTTGCATGCGGCCACGTCATCTAATATAATAATTGAATTTGGAGCTCCTTCATTTGGAGTAATTACTCCATCTCCATCCTGATAATCAAAATATCCAATCTACAATTTCAAATCTCAGTCCATTTGGTTCATCTAGCAAACTAATCATAAAATTAGTCTTACCGCATCATGAAGATCCTACCATTATGGCACGTTTTGAGTTTCCTTCAAATATATCGCCATGTTTCTTGAATTGATTGGTAATGATATAATTATCATGATTTGTTACACAAAGTTTCACCTTGTGTTTCTCAACTCTCATGTTCGCATGAATAACAAAGCATCAGCATTTCACAAAAACTGCATTGTAGTCCTCACTATCGCACGTATATCAAATGCATCTACAATGAACAAATCAGTAATCATAGTGACGCGAAAGGATCAGGTTTATTGAATACTCTCATAGATAAACTTCCGTTCGAATTGCATCGACCTGGCTATCATTTTTGTGGACTGGGAACAAAGTTATCTGAGCGACTTTCCCGTGGAGACAAAGGCATTGATCAATTAGACGAAGCCGGTAAAGAACACAATATAGTATATCTAGCTACAAAGATTCGAATAGAAGAAACAAAGCCGATCGAATTTTGTCTGAGCGTGCATTGAGCCGTTTGAACAATCAGATCTCCAATCTTAGTGGAAGAATAGCACCACTAGGAATCGCAGGATCAATGATAACTAAGAGCCAACTAGTGTCAAAGGTAGAAATATTTATATACTTCGCGCTGCATACCAAGCATTATCCTCTATTGGCAATAGGAAAGTTTTGAAACCAAAGAAAAGAATCATTCCTATTCCCAAATCTGGAGGGTTCATTCCATTAATTCCTATATTTGCCGCTCTTGGTAGTCTTGGAAGAGGGGCAGCAGTAATCGCTCAAGTCATAAATAAAGCTAAAGCGGCAAAAACGTCATTTGAAGATGGAACAGCAATTATTGGGAAAAGGGTTGTACTTGAAACCGTACAAATATATTATACCTCAAACCCAATAAAAAAAAAACTGAAAATGAAGCTACCACGCCGACCATTGACAAAGGTAGATTTATTGAAATATGTTGAAAAACTACAAATACCACATTTCCGAGGAGTGTTCATGTTGGATGAATTGCCCAATAAAATCATAAGATACGAGAGCGGTATTGCCAATCTTGACAGAAAAATGGTGAAAGGTCACATTGTGTGTGTTATATCAAATCAAGACAAAATATCTAGTACTTTGATAGTTATGGCAACTTGAGACCTCCTCTCGAACTCACCGAATATTTCGATGGTAGCTCTAATAAAGTACAATATAATTATGATGATTTCCAGTTGGACAACCCTTATAATTGCGGCCAACTCTGCCTCAAATTCTTATAAAGGGTGTTTCAGACTCAAATGTACATACGATACTTGCAGATAGAGGACACTTTGAAGGTTTCAAATCACCCCCCATTGATGTATCTACCGCCTTTTATAACTGAGATACAGGACGTTTTCTTGATTTTGGGTTTCAAATCACCCCCCATTGATGTATCTACCGCCTTTTATAACTGAGATACAGGACGTTTTCTTGATTTTTGAAAAAACTTCATCTGGTCATCATTTTTGAACGACTCCATACTTGGTGAAAATATTCCACTTATATTGCTCATCAAAACTAAATAGATATCGAGATCAGAATCCAGGTTCGTTTTGAGGAAAATCAGAAAACATGCTGTATTTCAAGAACAACACTCTGTATTGCAAAATTTTGTGGATCTGTTTTGATATTTGGGAAGAGCGGGAAAAAACGAATAAAATGAACAACTTTGGTCGAGCGTGCATCCCATTTGACCGATGGTTTATTATTATGTTTTGAAATATTTTGCTTCATTTCGAGGCAATTTTATTGAACTCGTGATTCAAAATCCAATTTTGGAATGTAACAACCCAATATACAAGCACTAACAATTATCTTAACGTTACCAATAATATCACACTAGTAATTATGAACTGTCAGAATATCAGAATTTTTTGCACAGCTCACTTTACCTCATGAATTAATAGTGAAGACAAAAATAAGCCCTCAAATATTTCTAAAACCACGGACAAGTTATTGTGTCAAACGAACAAATCTATCGATAGTTAACCTAATTCGACTCTAATGATGCTGATCTTTGAAGACTTTTTTTGTTTTGTAAAATAATTGGATTTTGAATTCGAGTTCAATGAAAATCCCTCAAAATGGAGCTGAGTACTTCGGAAAATAACAATAAAACATCTGTCAAATCGAATGCGCGCTCGTAAAAATTAGATCACCTTGTTCGTTTTTCCTGCTCTCTTCAAATATCGGAACAGATCCACAAAATTTTGCCATACAGAGTGTTGTTTTTTAAATAAAAGATATTTTATGTTTTTCCCCAAGACAAACCTGAATTATGATCCCCATTTTCATTTAGTTCTGATCGGTTATATAAGTGAAATCTTTCTACCCAGTATGGATAGATTATACAAAGTGGTTCAAAAGTTATGACCAGATGAAGATTTTGATAAAATCAAGATAACATCCTGTATCTCAGTTATAAAAGAGGGTAGACACATCCATGGAGGGTGATTTGGAACCATCAAAGTGTCCTCTATCTGCAGGTGTCGTATGTACATTTAAATCTGGAACACCCTGTATAATATATACCACACTTGAAAATCATGTAGTACATCAAAGGTAATGTCGCTAGCCTTTTCATTATCTGGTTCATCCTCTGTGCGCAGTTCGGATTTCAATCCAGCTGGAGGAAAATACTGAATATGGAATAGGACTCACTAATTTCGAAACATCCAATGTCATTCTCAATGTTGACGAACAAAATAACCAATTCGTTTTCGGTGACAATGCTAATTCCATCACGATTCCAGTGGCATCATATGAAATCAATGACATCCAGGACATTATATCTTCGAGAGTGAAAGATATCGACAGAGATGCAAGAATCTATATCATTCCTAATTTCAACACTCTGTCAGTGACCAGTAATCGTATCTTGAAAGCAGTTCAAATTCACACATCTGATACTACAGTGAACATTTTGAGTGTCAATGCTATCAATACATATTGTAAAATAGCAACACAAAGTTTTCATAACGGCCAAGAAAACCATTCGATTCACACTCAGTCCAGTAGTCCCTCCAGGATACAAGATTACCGTAACTGTAGATCCAATTATCTATTTCAAGATAAGTGTAAGGACTATAGACAATATCACCATAAAAATATTGGATCAAGCTGGAAGACTCGTTAATTTTCGAGGTGAAACCATAACTGTCAGACTTCACTTGAAAAAACTCGAATAATTATGGTTATGAAGTTCAATAGGATGGTCGACCTCATTTGGTATAAGGGAGCAAAGATTTCAGGAAAACCCACCAGTAATATCAACCAAAAGCCGTTAGTTCAACTAATCAATTCAAAAAAAGGATTATCAGACATACCAACCATTACTACGAAAATTCGACTGCAACGAAATCAGAATATCAATTCAGGAGCTTGATACATATACTTCGCCATGTGAAAAGTACCTATACATTGAAGGTCGTTTGATGCAATCGAATGGAACGGCTATCGACAAACTCAAATTCATCAATAATGCAATGAACTTTCTATTTAGATTTAGATATAACAATTGGTTTAGTTAAAAATATTGGCCTCGTATCAACAATAAAGGGGTACTTATCATACAATGCGAATAAAAGTATCAACTTGAAAAACGCAGGTTTCTAGAGGAAATTTTAGCGTATGTATCACACTCCTTCATTTGAAACAGGAATTGGTGTTGAATCGAAGCAATGATGACATTGACGCGACATACAGTTCTTACATGAAGGAAATTCCAAAAGTAGACATCGACATGATATTCTGGAGAGTGCCTCACGTTTTATTAGATATTCCACAAGAATTGTTGTTCACTAAAATGGTAGAGAAAAATCAAGAAATATTTCTAACATTCCGAAGTTGGGAGCTCATAAAATACCCCAAATTGCCTACATCTACAGAAACGGCATGGCCTGTCAAAACGACAAGATCAGTTGGAAACACCACATCACATCATCGTTGTTTTCCAAACAGACAAGAAAAATAATATAAAATCAGATTCGAGTAACTTCGATGATTTTGACTTGACAAATATTCGAGTTTTCTTCAACAGTGACAGATATCCATATAATAATCTATATCTGAATTTCACTGCTAATAAAACTTCCCAATTATATTCCATGTTCGCAAATATCAGACCATCGTATTATGGATCTAATAACGAATCTATATTGTGACCGAAGGAGTTTGTAGAGCACATCCCTATGCCATACATAGACTGTTCCCATCAGAAAGAATCCTCGCAGAGTGGATCAGTTCTGATGATAATATAGTTTGAAACAGCCAGAGCGATTCCAGACAACACTTCAGCATTATGTTTAATTTTACGTGACAAAATGTTCAGCTACAGTTCTTTGACAAAAATTGTTAAGCAATTGTAAAATACAATCTTCATCCTCCATTCCTATTTTATTTTAAAGATAACATTCAGATAGTTAATACTTTGAAATGTCCTACTAAAATAAATTAATATTACTTTTTGTTCAATTCACTGATCCCTCCCTCAGGTTATATCCAAAATGTACAGTACCCTAAGTACTGTGTTCAATATAGTGGGTCTCCGTGACCAGCAGTATAGCGCGCGTTTTGAGATCTGCAAGGATCAGGAGATTTCTACCCTGCTGATTAACCCGTATATGACGACACTGAGTAGTGCTAGCATTGAATCTCCTGCTGATTCTCCACTTCGTACTTTGCAAGGATCACCTGGAGATTTTTGAGATCACAGAATCGGCGGTTCCACGACCTTGATCCCCAGCGATACTAGAAAAGAAACCCAACCAGAATCGTATGACGATTCTACGATCAAGACCAGAACCTATAGAGCGATTCTAGGATCAAAGAAACCATAGGGCTGTTCTAAGATCAAGGTTTCGATGTTAGAATATACCTTACCTATCTACTCCTTGGTAAGCTGCTCTAAGCCGTGACTGATAGCGAAAGTTTCGGCTTGCCGCCAATCTTCATCCGTTTTGTTGGAGTGTACGAGCCAAGCAGTGTTGTCTACATTGAATGAATGATGATGATTTCTGCTGCTGGATGATTCTGTTGTGCTGGATTAGGTCAAGCTTCAGAGACAAGAACTCGAACATGACAAACAGATAAATCAAAAAAGTTCAATCACAAAAGTAATTATTCCATAATTTGAGGCTGATGTAAGGCTCCAACCCTAGCCTATTGCCGATTTTTCGCACATTGTTTTAAATCATGAGTTTTGCTAGCTTAAGCTAACAGAACCCATGATTTTTCAAAACAACAACATATCAAAAAATCGACAAAAGACTTGGATTAATTCGCCTCAAATTATGGTATAATTAGTTTTGTGTTTGATCTCTTTTTGATTTCCTATTGGTTTTTCATGTTCATGTTGGATTTGTGGCAATTTCTGCAAAAAATTATTAACAAAATAATCGATGTTGAGCTATTGAAACCCATGATAAAAAAATAATATGCAAAAAATTGGCAATTGGCTAGGATTCGAGCCTTAAATTAGCGTTAAATTATGGTACCTATAATTAGTTCTGTGATTGAACTTTCATTTACGAAGTGGTTCTGCCTACATTAAGCTAGTAGACCATGATTTTTTTGCATAACTCAAAGACCAATGAATTCGGCAATCGGGTAATAAATTTGCCTTAAATTATGGCCGAAAAAAAAAATTGGAAAATCTAATGTGGTTCTGCTAGCTTAATAGAGGTAATCATTATCCGAAAATAAATGCTTGTAGCATCTAAACAGATGGCTTTTGCGAAAGGGTTTCCAGGCCACTACGAAAAACATCGACTAGAATATGGTTATCATAACATTAATAATTATATTGAAAATTGATTGAAATTGGTACATTGTTCTATCACGTGGTATGGTTGGTCTAGCTTTATTAATGTCCTCTTCCTCATAATCTAGAGAGGAAGCAAGAATTGGAAAAACGTCAAACTGAAGAAAAAGAAAAATTGAAGCGTTTCAAGGATCGGGTTGAGGCAAAACTCATTTCTCATTTTCAAGACCCAACAAATATTACACTTAAATTTGAACACATGGACCAAATATGTAGAAGTATAGTGTAAGTTCGTTTTTCAATTAATTCAAATATGGGCGTCGCCAGAAAAATTTCCAACGGTGGGGCTGGAATCTTTATTTCCATGGCATTGATCTTTATAATTCAGAAACCAACAAAAAATGCACCGCAGGTGAAATCTGTTTGATCAATGTTAAATGCCTCCAAATATTCAGAAAGTTATGTGCTGAAACATAATCACCAAAAATTATAGATACTTTTCCATATTATACAGAGACGATGAATTCGAAATACTTTTTCATCAGAATTCATAATTGATACTATTACTGATATAAGGGTGTGTGGTATTGGAAACTTGATATTGATTTATAAATTGTGTAAAACGTGAGAAATTCTCGATTTCAATTCTATCATCTAACATCTAGTTTTTCTGCAAAACGCCCATCTTTTATACCAGAATTTTCTGGAAATACCAAGATAACAAATTTCAAAATGTATAGCTAACTATGATTTTTCAATGTTTCTAGTAGGTTTTAAGGAACAAATACGTCAAAAACTTATCATACAGAATAGAGATTCTGATTTCCGTTTCCAGAAACCTTTCTGATAAACTTTTCGTCTTATCGTTGAAAATTTTCAAAAAATTCAATGTTCATAGTTGGCCGCTGAAATCTATCATGACAACAAATACTGCATAAGTTCTTAGAAAAATACCTGAATACAGAAAATTTTAAATCAGAAAGTGCGCTTTTAATGTTTAGGCATGAATAAATATATTTTTTCAATACATAAGGCAGTAGCTAGGGGGGAGGCACAGCCCCCTTTCCCTGAAGTGGCGGCGCCCGTAAATTTAAAAGCAATAATTTCATTTATTTCAGTTTTATGTGGTTTTCTTTCCTCTTTTCTTCGTAGTGAGGACGACCTATATCAAAATGTTACTGTGTTGAACATTTTACTCCCAGAAACCTAAAAGAGAAATGTCCTATTGATAGTCGGTTACTCTTTATTTGATAATGAATTTTTGCAAAAACAAGAATATGTTTCCGTCATTTGAGACATAATGACACAATGAATCGTAAGAAATATTATACCATACCACACATTTCAACAATATTTGAACGTGTGACAAGATTGAAAAAGTCACTGATACTTCTGGTGCTTCTGGCTTTGAAGAAAGCAAACGCTTGGGCTCGGTTGTGAACCTCTGATCAATTATTCAAAACAGTTCCAGGAAAAATTTGAAACTCATTATCTTCCAAAAAACATTTTCTGACAAAAATGTACCTTCATTTCTTCGTTTTTGATTGATATTTCATTACTTATTCCATTCTTATTTCAGAAATACCCTGTATACATTATTACATTGGAAAGAAATCAAATTTTTTTTATCTTTGGACGTCTGGAAAGAATTCTTTCTCGCAAATGGGCATGTTTCAGTGAAAAATTTAATTTAATTATTTTGATGCCAAAAATAGACAGTTTCAGAGCTGTAGATTTATTGAATAATAATTAAAATCCACAATATCTCATAACATGGAAATCACCTGACGAAATCCAACAATCCAATGCAACCATATATACGATACCACTTATTAATCCATTGTCTATTTCTGTCTGACAAAGCAATAATATATCTGATTGTAATTTATGATTGTTCTTTTTGGCAATCTTCTAGACGGTCTTTTTGACTCTTCTAAAGAAAAAAAAACTTGATTGAAATTGAAGTCTGAAAAAAACTGATAACAATGCAGTACATTCTCAAAAACTAGTACAAAGTGTAAAATATAAATGGATACATGAATCGCAATTTCAAAAGACATCACAGTTTTAAAGAGCCATAATATACAGAAAAGACAGTCAAAAAGTATAAACAGTTGATAAAGTGTCACATGACGAGATATGAATAGAAAAGCAGGTTTATATTGAGTAACATTTATAAAAAATAACAATGAGAATCTTTTTCTGACCTTTTCCTGCTAGCATCGAACGAAGGAAATGTGGTTGGATGCAGAAATTCTGAAATTTATCGCTGGAGAACATGCATAGAATATTATGAAATATTCTAGAAAGTTCTTAATTTACAAATGATATATTCATTGATTATTTCAACAAAACATTATTGAATATTTCAGGATATTCCTATCACATATTCGGAATATCCGTAGTATATTTTTTGCTATCTGAGAATTTGACCAATGTCTCATTTTTTCAAACAAGAAATTTTTAACGCATTTTGGGACAAATCGTCTTATTTGCCCTAATTACAAATATATTGAAATACTACTCATATTTGTATTCATAGAATTGAGGAGACAAAATCACAAAAAATTGAGTAAATGAACATTCCACCTTCCGATATAGACAGTATTCATAGCTTTATTTTTTTATGCGATTTTTTCAGGCATGAAGTAGCCGAATCATGTGGCTTATTATCTTTCGCTTTTGGGATCGATGGCGTAGATAGATATATAAGAGTATACAGGAAGGAGAACCCTCCTTGTGACGATGAAATTGCAGCCAGAAGAAGAGGTGAACCGTGGAATGAAGACATTAGACAGCGTCTTATTGAAAAAGTAATTAAAGAACAAACAATTTTCATAAAGTAATGGCAGTATTATTCCTGAATACTTTGTTATTTGCAGAGAAAGCTTAATGAACAAGAAGAAATAAGAGGTCCGAAGAGGAAAGCTGAAAAATTTGTTCCGAATTCTAACTACAAAGATAAATATGCTCATCTTATAGGTCAAGACGCTGCTCTGGAAGCAGCAAAGAAAACGGAGACCAATAAATCATATGGTTTTGGTATGATTATTTTTATTACTTGTATTTGTCGTCGGTGTGAAAACAGACATAATTGCGGTTCAAGAAATGTTATATATGTATAACCGAGTGTAAAACGGTATTGCGTAGATGCATGGATGAAATACCTAGTGGTGTTATCATCAAAATCGTCCTATGCGCTCTTTTCATGAGCTGGATGTAGTGAGCTTGAATTCCCTGCAGAGCAGATAAAGTAGTAGGAGATTTTGAAATTAGACTACATATTGAAGAAGATCATGGATAAGTCCGAAACGGGTGTTCTCAGACCCATGTTATCATAGGCATATCATTGGAATGATCCAAGGATGAAGTGAAAATTCAGAGAAAATGATAGGTTTGTAAAATACGTCATCACTTTTGGCAGATTCAAAAATTCTAAATACTGCCAAAATATCAAAATGACATATAGAATTTGGTGATTCATACGGGAACTTAGCATCGAAAACTTGATTCTCATCGTTTCAATAGGGTGTTTTCAATACCAACCAAATTCGAAATTTATAAGTGAAAAGATGGAAAATCAAAACAATAAATAAAGCATCATCAAATATAATTGTGGTATCACCGAGGGTACCATAGGCTGTGAACTCCTGCTAAGAATGAAGTTTCCTCTTCCGTCTATATCAGGACCCTATCTATAGGAAAATTGAGCACATAACATTCGATTTTCAACATACAATAAGGAACTAGCTTCAAGTATTTCCTTATATCTATTTTATTGTTACCTACATTGAAAAGTTGTTACATGCATTATTTTCATTGTTATAACTTGAAACTATAAACTGTTGTTTTGCGAAAAGTGTATCGCTATAAATTGAAGTGGGTATGATTATACCCTATTTCTATTTTCGATCTACGGCTATGATTGATTTGACAAAAAATCTAACCACTAAAATCGTATCTGATAATCTGGTGCTACTAGTGAAATTGAATAGACAAAGAGCAGAGTATATGACTTATTCTTGTATTCACTCAAACCATTGTAATGTAGAAAATAAAAAAGGCAAAAGTTCAGCTGTGTCCGAACTCTCATCTAACTAATACCATCCAGTGACTCTAATTTACTCCTTTTGAAGGCGTAAAGTGCGTTTTTACTACCAAGGTAGTTTTCGTCATTTTATGAACCACTAATCAATAAAGACATAGCCACCTCTGTTATAATTAACTCGAATTCACTGTTCTGATGCGATATTGTCAGGAATCGCCCTCGAATGTAGTAGGTATTTGTTTTCATCTATAGCCACTTTCTATTTTATGCTTCATGCACCTGAGCAGCCCAGTGTGTGTTGCACTTGAGCTACTCCCAAATAGAACGCATTTTAGTGAACTTTTACAATGAACGCCCCTGCGCATGCGCTCTTATTGTTTACCTTTTGGGCGCCGTGGCCGAGCTTGTTTATGCGCTGAAATTCGCTAGATAGCGGTTCACGATGCAGAGGTACTGTCGTTTCAGATCTGGCTATCGGCTGAGCATTTTTCTTTAAAATGTGTGATTTATGGTTGTAATCCTGGCAGCACCTCGATGCCCTAGAAGTAGTTCGAATTTCACTACAAGCTGTTGGTCCCGCTCTCCCTAACCCCGCACAAGTTTCGACTTCTGGGGAGTTGGTTCCCAACTTTGAAGTAGCGATATACAAATTTTACAAAAAATTTTGAAATATCAAAATAAACCAAAGAAGGGAAGATTTGTATTTCGTGCAAAATAATTTATTCAATATTCGTAGCAGAGCGCTTTCGACTGTTAAGTCATCATCAGTGCGTACTCGTCAGGTTAACAGGAAAATTCGTCCATAAAAATATCTTTGGTCCAGTTTGAAACTAACGACATTGAGTTAAAATACATTACAAACAAATTAAAATGTTATTCCCAAAAGGGGTTCACTTCAACACGACATGTCGCAGCGACAATGGCTGCTTAACAAAATGTAATCCATATTTTACCCCCTTTTGGGAAACACATTTTAATTTGTTTGTAATGTATTTTAACTCAATGTCGTTAGTTTCAAACTGGACCAAAGATATTTTTATGGACGAATTTTCCTGTTAACCTGACGAGTACTCATTGATGATGACTTAACAGTCGAAAGCGCTCTGCTACGTATATTGAATAAATTATTTTGCACGAAATACAAATCTTCCATTCTTTGGTATATATTCACGTGCACACTGCACACTGCAACCCTCACTTATCAAAATAAAGCCAGTCTATGTTGATAATGTCTGATTCTGGAGACTAGCATATTATAATTATTGTGAGCTGAACTATCCTGATACATGAATATAGAAAATAATCTTTGAAAATAACCAAACTTAAAATAGCTTGTCAGTGACAGAGGGGAGGGGAAGGTAGATGGTGTAGCACGGTGAAGCACCGGGTCTTCAAGCACTAACAAAAAGAACACGTCCCTGCCTATTTTTCATGCTCCGGAGTAGCTCCTGTGCTACCCACATAGTCAAATAGAAAGTGGCCAATAACGACTTCTCATATGCTGTCCGGGTGACTAGATTTTAATTAGAATTGAAAAGAAGTTCGTTCATAGTGACATCCACATTTCAGATTAACAGAACTATATACCCTCCGGTTGAAGCAACGGCTTATAATTTTGGTGCCTGGGTGATAATATTCTTTACAACCTTGGTGTATAAATAACTATTAGGGTTCCTTACCTCGAAAAAATTGAATCATTATTGAGCAACAGACAACTACGATCCTGGCGAAATTAACGAGATATATTGGAATAATCAGCTGTGAACTCTCGGAACGAGTAATTAGCAGCGCCGCCATCGGTAGTTATTTATTCAAAAAAGATAACTCTTGTGTCTATCTGTCACAGACGTTTTTAACGGAAACCACAAAACGTAGAAATATGTTACTCATATTTTGTTCCATGCATACAGCTGTATCATTGTTGTTGTTGTTTGTTGTTTTGCAATTTGACAAACTTGAATGGAATGCTGATTCATAATCAAATGTTCTTCAGAAATCACGTTTTACCTTCACGTCAGATCATTTTTGCAGGGGAGCTATTTTCAAATGAATATTCGAGTGAATTTTGCATTCAAATATGTAGTATTTCCAAGTGAAATGTCAATATTTGTATTTTGACAGATAAAAATTATTAATAAAGCTTTAGTAGGACCTTACAAGAAGCCGAAATTTTTGCTTGAGGGCGCAGAGTATTGATTGACCCTTTGGAAGAATTGACCACCGACTTATTGAGTAATCTAGACCGCGAGAGTTCTGGCAAAATGTTTCAAGCCCTAGGAATGGTTTGAATGAGCCACTATTTGGTAATGTTTTCCAATTGTCGAAAATATTAATGTGCCTCCATCATTCGTCAGCTGCGGCACAGAGAATATTTTCACAGTTGAATCTCGTGAAAACCAAAGTAAGAAATAGATTATTAGTTAACACATGTAGATCATTGTTACAAGCCAAAGATTTGTTGAGGGTTGATAACAAGAATTGTTATGACTGGCATTTGCCTGAAAGTATTATAGGTTTCACCAACGAAAATGTGACATCCGTTGAAGTTTTGGATGATGATTTATTCTGAATGTTCTTATTTTGAAATAACCAGTATTATTTGTTCAGAGTTTGTTTTGCTTCTGTTTTTTTATTGAAAGGCATTTTATATCTTAATCTCTATATTCTTGTTTCTTCAGTACCCAGTATTTATTCGAAAATATTCTAACTATAGGTACTCTGAACATGGTGTGCCTATGAAATTTCGATAAATCTCAAACAAAATATGTCAAAGAAATCAACAAATTACAAATAATTCAACTTGGATTTTAAATTTCCCTCTATTATGGCCAAAACTCTCTAATAACGAATTCCATTGGTACAACTGGTACGCACTGAGTGTACACTTTCTCGTTTTACTACAAAAAGGAAGACTCAGATGAATGAAATTCGCTATAAAAGCTAGAGGTACCTACCGAAAATTATAGTCCAGTGCAAAAAAATTCATTTAGTACCCTAACGTCAAATCTAGTACCATATAATAGCACTTTTAGTACCGCTGACAACTGAGCTCCGGACAACGCTGAGGTGAGCCGGTCTGGGGATCGAACTGGTGAGAGTGGTGAGACTGGTTCATGCGCATTTAGAATCTGTCATGCTACACAAATGAATCCGAGGAACATAGGCGTATCGAAGGAAGAAGGTTGGGAGGGAAGGTTGATAAACCATTCATAAAGTAGTGAGAAAAAAATGAAATATGCCGTATTCAGGTCTCATAGCTTCCAAATAATCAGATTTGAGAAGTTTATTTCAAAAACGGCAAATTTGCATGTGGCTCCAATGTCCTGCATTTGCCTGGAAGCATCAGGAAGATGTCTGCTGGCGTAAAATGGTCTGAACATAATTATCCTTCCTGAATGGCTAAGGTCCGATGGTCTCCTAATAGCCTCAAGCCATTCATTTCTCTTATTCCCAAGAATTCTAGGATCATTATTGAATGAGTAAACTTTGAATTCAAAATCGTCTGAAATAGATGAGCAGGTATGGCACCTCACGCCTAAACTCAAATTCTTCATAGCTGAATGAATATACAAAACATGCATGTTTTCATTTGATGTAAACACTTGCTCAGCTGATGTAAGCAAATTGAAATAATAAATTATTCACTACCCACAAACTCACCGATGAAAAGAAACACTCATCCACTCAATTCCGATTTTATTTTCATTGAACCGGCCCCTGATGACAAACACAACACTTAGGTAAGCCAAAGCCATAGACTTTGCCGCCGCCTATGAACAAAATGGTTGCTAGGTTGATTTTAATACCATGTAAAAGTCAAGAACGACAGCTTGGAGGTTCTTGTTTATTGAGCAGAAGGGTTGCTGCGATATGACTACTAACAGTCTAGATAGAATAATCAGTTGGTGGAATTGAATGAGTTTGTAAAGCTTTACCGCTTCGCTAGGCCATTATTTTATGAAGTAGTAAAGTTGGTTGAGCCACATAGAGAGGCGCTAATTATAACATCTGGCTAAAATGTTCGGTAAAAAATTACCGGCGAAAAGAATGTAAGCCCAGAGCACAATATCAATATTGCGATCACAAACTCACCGTCAAACCATCTGAGTCGATCCATCTTGCAGTGGAGTGAAGATGATAGGGCAATAAGAAAATCTTACAGTCAACTCCACCAAAACTATCCGCATGAGTTACGTCCAATATTGAAACAATGAACTTCATTCTTTTTATAAACACATCTTATATTGATAACAGTCATACAGGATTTTCGGTTCACCGACGTATATCTGGATGAAGGTGGTAGGGAATGTGATTTCGAACATATATGGCTAAGAAATATTATTGGAAAACCATCTAGTCAAGTGAATACGCATCTATCCATGGGTATCTAATAGAGAGAAAGGGACGTAAGCGACGTTGCCATTATGCCATTATTCATATTTAGCTCGTGTGGCAAACATGCGACTAAGCGTACGCGGTACGTAGGTTGAAGGCGAGGTTTGGTAGTGTTGCTTCATTTTTCATTCCATCAGATACTTGTGATCCTCTATGCGTATTCACTTCAATAGATGGCTGCTCCATGAGAAGATTTCTTTTGCCACACGTGTATACTATTATACGCAGTGTTACACTATACATTCTAACGAGTCAGAACATATTTTTATATCATTTATAACCTACTATGTGTTCGATATCGATGAAACACATGTTCAACTTTTTAAGAAAAATAAGATACACTCAGATAAAATGTTTGAAAAACCATATTTCGAAATTTGTGACACTGTATAATAAGTATATAATATGGTTAAATATGTCCGAAATGTTCTCACCTATCACTCCCTTTCATATATACGTCGTTGAACCAAACACCCGGTATAATTGAAATCCTCAGGGAGCGTATCGACTCCTCCTCCCGGCGCCCATGTTTCGAAGTTACGAATCCTTATGATTTGTTTTGAGAAGTAGTAATTTCGAAATAATCACTTCATAATGTGCCATGAGGGTTTCACACTTTGAAGTTATCATCTAGCTAGAGAATGAAAAAATAATTACGTTATTATTACTGAATATAGGTAGGTAATAGTTATTTGAGCTGTACTTGTTTTTTGGTTGATTATTCAATAACACGCATATTTAGAACGTTATTATTTCAAATCATACGTGGCAATACATGCTCATGTGGGGCTGGACTCTCAACATATTATTAGGCGTTTTCGGAAACCTACTCGGGTTGACTCGATCCCTAACCTGCACGTTCGTTTACCTAACCCGAGTAACATACCCATGTTCGGAAACTCCGGTGTTACTTACTCGATCACTAACTCGGGTTCATGTTTCGCAACCCTGCTCCAAAGCAGGGTCAGCCAGAGTTACTACCTTAGATCTTAGATCATACACTTACTACCACAGAGCTACTCACGATACATGTATTTCTAAGGTCACTTCAGATATTATTTGATTTCATCAATTGAACAAGAAGTGAATTATGTTGAATAGCATTAGTTTGATGATGAAAATACACCAACATCATGAGCAGAAGCAATATTCATCATTTCTAGAACAATAACAACGTGTATCTTTAAGAGTTTAGTGGTATGTTTGTAAAGATATGGAGAAATTGGTCCGAAAATGTTGATATCGTATAGCAAACTGAAAAAATTGCATACAGCTGTAAGAAATCAAGAAGTTCTATTCGAAGAGGTATAAAGCTAACTCAATAAAGTAGTAACCTGATAAGTTCGTAAACTATAGTATTAGGATAAGTGATCCGACTGATCCATCACGTGACCCGTTCAGATCGAGTCAACAACCCAGAGTAAGTTTCCGAAAACGCCTATTGTTGCAACATGAACAGAATATTGCAATCAACTCAATGCGGAGCTAGACCATGGTTAAAAAAGTTTGAGAAACAGCAAAATATTCAGATGTTCTGAAATTAAAAGAGCGATATTATTTTTACAGTTCCTAGTGAGAATAAAAAAGATGTGAGGTCCATTGAACAGACCATGGCTGATATAAGAGCGAAGAAACGACAAAAAAATGATACAGAAACAAGCGAAGTTCCACCTGATGTTCCTCCACACTGAGTACAAGGACATGGCATCATTGTAGTATTTCTGATGTGTGATCTGCATAATATTAATTATAATCGAGATTGTTGAGTATTATTAAAATTATATTTCATACTATTTTCAATAAACATTATGTTACTGAGATGAAAATCTTGTCTTGGGTACTTTATTGATTCCTGCTATTCATGTACTTACCTGCATCACTTACCTACGTCATTCTGGTGTGGTGTTGTGAGGTTGTCAATGGAAACTTATTTATATTATGGCGATATAATTTGGAGCCTCTGAACAAGATTATAGCATTTTTTTGTTTCCTATCCTATTAAAGTTCCTTATAAATATATAATATGTGATTTAAATTTCGGTGATTTCGATTACCTATTCGCAGTTCTTTTTAGAGTTTTTTCATCAGCTTATAATGGACAACATTTGATTGAAAGTACAGTCAGATGCCAAAAAACATGTCGCGGTAGGATGGTTATAGCGCTCTTATTATTGCAGAAGTGACTATCATGCCCAAGTGCGTCGTGTTCATTGCATCTGACTGCACACATATTTCTTATTCCTATAGGATATACTACTCCATAAATACGTACTGTATGTAGGTTGATCAAGGAGATTGTAGCAGAATGCTAATTATGTATTATATACACTAAGAACTTGAGGCCGTGTGGGCCGTTTCCTATATAGGTGTTGGGAAATCAATAATTCATTTGTTGATGGATCAAAATATTCTTATTCACAATATTTCATACTTGAATTTCCTTTGCTGAAGGCATTCTAGTGAAGCAGGGTTAGTTCATCGAGATAAACTCCCTACCTGCTTTCAGGTGAGTGATGTGAGTCTTCGAATTTATATTATATTCAGCAAACTAATGTTTCAGAATTGTGAATGTTCTTGTAAGAAATATAAGAAGAATAACTAGTTGGAATAGACTTTTTATTGACGCCCCTGAGATCATTTTTTATATTACCTATTCCACTACGTTACAAGGTAGTATATTCATTATTCCTGAGTTTTTGAAATTTTCTCGTTTCTATAAAATGAAAATATAAGGTATTTTAATATCTGTGTAGTGGGGACAAATCAGATGATTTGCCCAAACATTTTACTGCGTTGAAAAAAAAATTTCATTAGAGAGCCTAGAAGAAAAATTGATTTGCTTGTCAGTGAACACTGTTTTGAAAGATATTTGAAGAAGAGAAATACAGGTATATAGAAAAAATATCAAATTCTCACTTATCATTGGACGTTTCGGGAACGAATCTGCTCCTGTTTACTGTAGTTTGCAAACAAGGTTTGTCCCACTTTGTCGATGAGAATTTATTCTTGGACATTGAAGTTTATATCTACCTACCTAATAATAAGGGACGCAGTAGCTACAAGGTCAAATTGTGCGAATATGAGATAAGTATAACATCTCAGAAAAACCCAGAGGTAGGTCCTTCTGAAATTTGTTTTTATCTTCATCTTCCGGTTCTCCTGGAAAATTATGGAAATAACATCATTTTTCGATTTTCAAATGGCATATTTTGTTCCATAATCAGGGATTATTATAACGAATTCAATGATACCAGGTTTGATAGAATTATTTCCAATGAATGCCGTTATTTCCTGTTGTTTTAGGATCTTTGTCAAGATGGAAAGGCTTTTTAGAAAATTTTATTCAAATATAAAGTTCATGTACGAAAAATGACAATTCATGAAATTAACTGATGACATCAACTGACATCTGTTCTCTTCGCCGCCTCTTTCATAATACAGGAATTACAGGATGATTACGTCCATTTTACAACATTCGTCCATCCTGAGTAGGGCTGGGAAAAAATATCGATATATCGAATAATGATATTTAAGTTTTTAAATATCGATATATCGATAGATATCGATAAATATCGATATATCGATAAATATCGATATATCGATATTTTTTCCTAGCCCTATATAGTTCCGAATCTCCAATAGGTCAATATATCGAAATGCTTTTTATTATATTATGCAAGATGTGAAATTTCGATTATCTTCAATTTAATATATATTATAGCTTCCCCTCGTATATCTGCAAATTTGAAAATGTTACAGGCGATATTCTAACATTTCTAACTATAAGGAATTCACTGTAATACGATATAGAATGTATTCTAGGAAAGGGATTTACATGGGAGGAGTAGCAACTTAATTCATCAACCAGTATATGTTTCTTCAAAAAACACAGTTTTGTTAGTTTGGACTAGAGTTCCTCAATGTATCTGAGTCAGATACATTCAGGAACTCTAGTTTGGGCCAACTTCACTGAGACAGGGCTCGTATAATGAAAAGTGTTTTTGATCCTTATCCTCTATCTCAAAATTTTGAATTGATTTGATGTATCAAACAATTCATTATGTTTTCTTCTACATAATTCGAAGTGGCCGAACTTCAAATTACTGAGATTCAGCAAAAACAAACCGCATATACTATTCGCATTACGTTTCTAATGAGTATGTATATGTCAATAAGTCTATATGATTGCAAGATATTTTTTAAACTACATATATCGATAAATATCGATATATCGATAAATATCGATATATCGAACTTATCGATAAATTTCAACTTATCGATAACCGATAACTGAAATCCAATATCGCGCAGCCCTAATCCTGAGCATTATGTTTGTCCTCAAACATTGTCGTCGAATCTTCTAGGTTTTCGAACTATTCGTTTTGTTCTAGTATTCTGACGAATATTATCATCGATTCCCAATGTGTTATTCATATTTTCATCAGAATCGGGTTTCCATTCTTCGTCACTGTCGTCACTATCTTCATCGCGTTCTTCTCTATGCTCTGCTATATCAACTATCTCAAAATCGACTTCTTCATCATCTCCTGAATCATCGTTTCCAGAATCATCACTCTCTCCTGAATTTCTATATATTTTCATTTGAGAAACATGAGCTACCGTAGTGACATTTGATCCTCCGTCTTCCTTATTCAATTTCTCCAATTTGTATGTGTTACCAGGAAGTATTTCGATCACAACAAATGGTCCACGATATTTGAGTTGAGTTTTCGTAGGTTGTCCAGTACTAACATGTGGTTTACGTACTGCTATATCACCTATATCGAACTTCACTCCTTCATATCGTCGTCTATCATAATACATCTTGTATTTCTTCTGATTTCTTCCTGTATTTTCTTTCACTTTATTCCTGATTTCTTCATGTCTTGCTTCTTCAAGTTGTCGTTCAGCAAAATTTACCAATCCTGCGTCTTCAAAATTTGGTTGAAACCCGTACAGACATTCAAAAGGTGTGACTCCTGTAGTTTTATTCACAGCACCGTTCAATTTTCTTTCCACTGAACTAAGAGTTTTGTCCCATCTCTCATCTTCAAAATTTATCGAGGTGACAATACATGGTACAATCGATTTCATTCTATTTTCAGCCATTCCATTTGCCTGTGGAAACTGTGCAGCAATAAGTTTGCCCCATACTGATCTATGAAAAACTCCATATGCCTAATTGTTTCTTCTGATTTCGTACTTCTCAGAGCAAAAAGTTTGACGAATCTTGAGAATGCACAAACGATCACAAGTACATACATTTTCCCTGTAGTACTTCTGGGAAAAGGTCCAAGATGATCAACATGGATTTTGATCATTGGCCTTTTAGGAATTTTTGGCGGATGTAGCATGCCTGCCTTCCTTCCTCCAGGAACTTTCGCAAACAAACATTCGAAACATCCCTGAATATGTTTTTCCACATATCTCCGCATTCCTTTGAACCAGAATTTCCTTAAAATGGCTGATACCGTACGATCTAATGCCCAATGCCCCATTAAATCGTGGTATTTCACGACCGTTGCCATTCTCATAGAATCTGGAATCACATAAAGCCATTCATTTTCTCCGTTAATCTTCACTTCCTTGTATAATCTTCCATTTTCTATTGCATAATTCTTTATCATGTTCTTTTCCTCATTATTCTTGTCTTCTTTCTGTAAGATTCCGACAATCTGTTTCAATTTTTCATCATTCTTCTGAATCATTAAAACTCTGTATTCTTCATTTATGATCATGAACATATTTATCCTATTTTCATAAACTTCCTCAATCATACCTTGTTTCGCCGGTTCTTCTACTGGAGCCCGACTCAAACTATCTACATGAGCCATTTTATCACCAGCTCTGTGTCTGATTTCAAAATCATATTCGGCTAAAGTAGTATACCATCTAGCAATCTGTGGAAGAATAGTCGTTTCGCATTCAAATAGACTAAAGCTTGACAATCGCTTACAACAGTAAACTTCAATCCTAACAGCAATGGTCTCAGCCTCTCAGCACACCAGACTATCGCCAATAACTCCAATTTTGAAGAAAGATACATTCTCTCCACATCCCAGTTAACCACACATGTCTCAGCTCTATCACAAGAGAGATCAGTCAAAGAACTTTGTTTCATCACACCGTTCTGAAACATATGCAACTTGCATCTAAAATATAACATGCTACTGCTACAAATCAGTGTTTCATCACACGTTCTATCAATGTGATAAAATTGAGACACCCTAGGCGTCATCACACAAGAGATCAATCGAAGAACTTTGTTTCATCACACGTTCTATCAACGTGATAAAATTGAGGCATCCCAGGCGTCATCACAAAGCAGATCAATTAAAGAACTTTGTTACATCACACGTTCTATCAACGTGATAAAATTGAGGCATCTCAGGCGTCATCACAAAGGAGATCAATTAAAGAACTTTGTTTCATCACACGTTCTATCAACGTGATAAAATTGAGGCATCCAGGGCGTCATCACAAAGCAGATCAATTAAAGAACTTTGTTTCATCACACGTTTTATTAACGTGATAAAATTGAGGCATCCCAGGCGTCATCACAAAGCAGATCAATTGAAGAACTTTGTTTCATCACACGTACTATCAACGTGATAAAATTTAGGCATCTCAGGCGTCATCACAAAGAAGATCAACCAAAGAACTTTGTTTCATCACACGTTCTATCAACGATCAACGTAATAAAATTGAGGCATCCCAGGCGTCATCACAATATAGATCAATTAAAGAAATTTGTGGCATCATATTCCACAACGTTCTGAAATTGAACTGATGCAAATTGCATCCAAAATATAATTCTTGCTTGTATTGTGGCCTAACCTCACTTTTTCGTGGATTTTCAAGAAATTCGGCAACGAAACGAAATTAGCAGCACAAAAGGATACCTCGTTGTTTACAAAACAAAACTAATGTATTTGTTATTTCACTAAATGACCAGAACAACAATGATCTGCCATTCACCAAAATCACCAAGATGACTCTTATTGTTTCATTGGGACATTGAAATGAATTTCATTACAAGTAAGCCACTTGTGTGATTCGAACTATTCGAAGCCCTCTGCTGATGTAGTCATCAGTACCACCGTATACTTCTATACGGTGTCAGTAGGTACCTACCAAGGTAAGTAAGTTTTAGATATGATTTGCCTACCCTTGCATTTTGCACACCATCATGTCTAGGTGGAATTCATTTCAATTGTATACCAAATAAATTTATAATCATTTAATAATCATTCATAAATCATTGACCACATGAAATAGATATCTGCAAATAGATGATAATGTTTTGGTTCTTTATTCTAGCTAGGTTTGAGGCTATTTTTCAGTTTTTAAGTACTTGTGATTCTCTCTGTATCCAACAAGGAAATTCAACTCTGCAATTTTAGTGACAATATTTGTGAATGTATCTTATTGTGTTTTGTGTCATATTTGTATTATTAATATAGGTATGCTACTAGTTTGTAGTTTGAAATTGAATTTTTATTCCAGCTGGACTTCAAGAGAGGAAAATCATCAATTTTGATTTCAGAAAGCATACTAGGTACAAAAATATACTGAAGAGACCAGGTTTTGATTCCTGTGTAGTGATGACCAGGTGGTTAGGCCAATCTGAGAGTTTTCGCAATAATGACAGGTGGGCACTTGTTTTGTATACTTTTATTTGCACTGAAATATTATTTATTCTAGCTGTAGTCAGCTCAACCTGGCTCAACTAAAGATTTTGATCTCGATTTTGATGGAAAAATGGTTGGAGAGAACAGTAAAAACATAACAATGATCTCCCATGAAAATGAATGATAACTTTTCTTATGCATCACTTCCAAAAGATGGAATCTGCAGGTAAAAAGGAAATAAATGAAGGAGTTATGGAAGAAAACCAATGCTGATGTGATCATCATGATAACTGGGAACGCCCTGTATATTCTATTTCATATTTTTATTTTACATATATTTTGAGGTTTGTTTAGTAATTTGTCAATGGATTGGAATAAAGTTTACATTTTTACTCCTTTTGTTTCACTGTTTTGAATGCCACTCCATGTGTTTAGGGGTATATTCATGGATTTTTTGATTTCAACATCTGAAAATCCAAGAATATATCCTGAACATTATGGTGTTGCATTTGAAACTGATTCAAATACTAGTGGAACCAGTATAAATTTATGGACGATTTGAGATGGAGCTAATGCAGAGCACAGATTTATCAGAAACGTCTCTGGCATGCTCATGGAGAGAGCTATGTAGATACATAGTCATCACTGTGATCTCACAGGAGCATATCTGATTCAAGTCTGATGTTGCATCACTGATAATTATTATAAGTCTGTGATTTCATTTGAGGCGGACATTCATCTATGCTATATCTCTGATGGGAACATCTCTGTGATGAAACATGGAAATGCAGCAGGGATAAATAAGCTGCGGCATGTTTTGGTCAACTGGGATCACTCGTATTTTTGGACACGCAGTATATAAGATGCATTTTTCTATCAGTGCCCTCCTGTAGTAACATTCCTGCGATGCCCAAACTAGATAGGGTTGTATAGTTGTAAAATAGGTGCATTCTGCAACAAGTCTTTCAAATCATCAAAAGCCTTTTGATGCTCTCGCTGCCAAGAAAAATTTACATTTACTCTCGTTAAGTCTGATAGTGGTCTTGTTTTCACTGCATAATCTCGGATGAATCTGCAAAAGAATCTAGTTAGACCTAGGAATCGTCTAACATCGTGTTTATTCTGCGGTGCCGGAAACTCGCTAACCGCTGTCATCTTTCTTCTTCCAGGAATGATACCATCTGCAGTCAATTGAAATCCAAGAAACTTCACAGATTTTTTCCCAAACTCACGTTTACTGAGTTTAAATGTCAATTTAGCTTTCAATATCGCAGAAAATACTTGCCGTAGTTTGTCCAACATTTCGGTCCAATTTGCCGCACCGATCAAAATATCGTCAAGATATGATACTGCAACAGTATTTCTTAAAGGTCCTAGAGCCAAACACATGAGTTTTGAAAATTCAAAAGGGGCATTCACTAAACCAAAACACATTCTTTCGAATTCAGCCGTACCATCTGGGTATATAAAAGCAGTTTTTGCTTTTGACTCTTCATCAAGTGGTATTTGCAAATAACCTGACATCAAATCCAACGTACAAAATATTTTTGATCCGGTTAGCAACTCGAAACAATCGTCAATATGAGGAATTGGAAATGTCTTTATCTCGGTTTGAGCATTCAATTTCCGAAAATATACAACAAGTCTTTTCTCGCCATCAGTAGCCTTCGGTACGAGAAAAGCTGGTGACGAATATGATGAATTTGTATCACGAACTATCCCACACTCACGCCATTCGTCAACCGTTTCTTTCATTGTCTTTCGATTTTCTAAATTGCAACGATACGGTTTTGCTTTAATAGGCTTATCATTGTCTTTTATGCTAACTGTCATCAAGTCTGTGCACCCTAATTCGACCAAATTCAACGCAAAACAACCTCGAAACTCTTTAATCAAATTCAAAAGTCTTTCCTTGTCTTCCTGACATACGTCTTCATCAAAATTCAACATGTCCAAAGTTATAGGAATCCGGTTATTTTCATTTGAAGTTGTGTAATCAGCAAACGTCTCGAAGTCCCCTCGTATCTCACCAAGACGATCACCCACCTTCAAACTGACATCTCGATTTGTCATTACCGCCATCCTTCCAACTTCTTCTCCAACTTGAACATCGACGAAATTCAACGTATTTTTTTCAAATTTCACGTCATTTTTTATCATTACATCGCTTTTGTGTTGAGCCTCTCTCCATTTCATGGTTCTGAATGGATCTTCATGTTTATAACCAAAATGCAGTTGTTCACCAATTTTAACATATGCAACCCAAGGTAATTCAGTAAATGTTCTTCCGATTACCAAGTCCATTGGCTGTGAACTCTCTGGCACGACCAGAGCCTCAACTTCTTCCTCGACTTCATCCAAAGTCACTATTAACTTAGTGATTTGCTTACTTGTTATGTTTTGTCCTCCAAAACCAAATAAATCTTAATTTGTTGACTTGCATGGTAGATATTATTAGCACGTATAACGCTTTCCTTAATTGTGCAAACTGCACTACCGGGATTTATAAAACATGTGATATTCAGAAAATGATTTATTTTGACTGGTCGGATAAATTTGTGAATCGAATCAACTTCACTATTTTTACTACACACCAAAGACTGTGTATGCGAATGACTTGCATTTCCTTCAGTTAGAACTTTGACAGTAGTTGAAAGTTGATTTGTATTTTGTGGACAATTTTTCTTGAAATGACCTCTTCCTTTGCATTTAAAACAAATCACTCTAGATCTCTTATCACTTTCCCGATTTTCCTTAGTAGGATCGTCATTATCTGCTCCCATACAAGTTATTTCTGTAGGATCCTTAACATTATCAGATTCACCAGAAGAAATCTTATTCTTATTCCAAAAACTATACGAGGTTGAGATTTATTGTGGGTTTAAAAATTAGCTTTGTTGTTTATTTTCTCGAATCTCACAAACTCATGCAATAATTGATCAGTATCTGTAGTATCCTTATCAAGCAATACCAGGAATAATACTCTTGTTTTGCAGTCCTACAATTACCTGCTCTTTTATTTCATCAAAATCAAATCCTAAACTCTTGCAAAGCGTAACCTAATCTTGAAAATAGGAATAAATTGATTCTGTTCTCCCTTGAATTCGCTTCATCATTTTTTCGCACATTTCATCTTTACCCATTTTGAAATCAAAAGTTTTCTTGAAACTCGCTTTGAAATCTTCAAATGTTTTAATTTGGGAAGCTCTCTCAGTGAACCATTTCCTAGCCGTACTGACCATATGGATTTTCGCTGTTTCTAGAGTATACTCTTGAGGCCAGTTGTGCAATACAGCTGCACTCTCCAGACTAACAAGCCAATCCATAGCAGGTTTTCCTAGAGTTTCTCCACTGAAATCTTCTATACTTTTACTGAAATCAGGAATAGCATGGCATTCTCTACTCTCTTGCTCTCTATCATTAGACCTTTCAAGCAACTTGAGAAACTTCTCTTCCGAAGCCAATCTATTCCGCTCCATAGTTAACATCATCTCCATGAACTTTTCCATCAGAGAATCCTGCGATGCTGAAAACTCCGCCGTACTACTTGGACTTGTACCTCCCTCTGCCATGAAGATAACTACTCCAGGAACCAGAAGAAAACAATCAAGATATACTCGGAAATCTCGCTAACACCAATACTCTGCCACAAATTTTCTGATACCAATAAGGACCACTTCTGAATTGTAGGAAATATCTTCAGATACCGTTATTTCCTGTTGTTTTAGGTTCTTTGTCAATATGGAAAGGTTTTTTAGAAAATTTTATTCAAATATAAAGTTCATGTACGAAAAATGACAATTCATGAAATTAACTGATGACATCAACTGACATCTGTTCTCTTCGCCGCCTCTTTGATAATACGGGATGATTACGTCCATTTTACAACATATTTGCGTTCGAAATTTCTATATGCTCAATGGGTGTGACGGCGCACTAGCGAAAGCTTTTTCTCTGTCACACTCATTAAATTGATCATATGGAAATTTTGACCGCGAAATATTTTGATCGTAATCGTTTGAAATAACTTAATCAAACCCGTTGACTTCATTATAATAATCGATTATGGAATAAAATATATAGGGTGTTCCATTTGAGAATCGAATGTTGTCATGTCATGTCATTCTCAGGAGAACCGGAAGATGAAAAACAAATCCTAAAATGTGAGAATATGCGCCCTCTAGTGAGCATATTCGATGTTCCAAATTTCAGAAATATAGCTAGAAAGGGTATATCGATCATGAGTATGTGTCACCCTTATTTCACTGAACTACCCCCTTCAAGCAAGTACTAACATTATTGGGCTCATTCTATCATTTATGACATGACTATTAATTCCGAACACCCTGTATAGATTTTTGTAGAAATACTAAACTCACGCGTTTCACGTTCGTGGTGACAGATGGCCAAAAATTCCATACACCCTTGCCATGTCCGCTTTTTAATTGTTTCCATGAAAACTTCTGTATGTTTGGAAAGCGAAATATAAAACATGTTTTTTCTATAAGGTGTCACTGTAGATGGAACATTAGAAGTTATCTCATCTAGAGAACCAAACGATAGATCATCTCGAAATTCGCAGTATGTTCTTTTGACATTCTTTTTACATTGACCATAAATGATGAATAAACCATCAAAATCATATCGGAATACTATCTAAATCCATTTATTTATAGAAGACGAATTCTTAACATAAATTATTTTCAATCAATCAATCAATCAAAAGTGTACTTTATTGTCGAAGATATAGATCTGCTTATTGACAAAGCATGCAATGTATATATAATAACAAACATGATATAGATCACAGAACAAAAATAAAATGAAATAAAAAATGAAACCGAATACCAGCATATTTTTGATGATCAATATTTTATCATCAACACAAAAGAACTAAAGTACTACTAATAAAATCAGTTCAAAAAATGTAATAAAGTAGTCATAAAATATAATATGACAGCGTCATAGTAATAATTGTATAAAACATAACAAACATAAATAAAATGAGATAAAAATTGTATCACAAACAAATGATAGTGGTTCGCACATCGTCAAAACCTATGTATGTATAAAGTAGTATGTCGTCATAATACTCCTGCAGGTTATAGTAAGCGTTCTGCAATAATGCCCGTTTCAATTTATTTTTGAAGATTTTCACAGAATTGATCTTCCTATATACTATTGGCAGATGATTATATATTTTTTTGCTCCCATATATTACAGAGTTTTTTGTCAGATTACATACATACATTTCTAGTTTGATAGTTCCGTTCACTCAGTCTTACCATATTTCTCATGAATAAGGCTTGCAGTTTCCAAAATAAATAAGCAAGTCAGTGTCAGAACTTGTTGATTAATAAAAAGAGGTTTGCAATGATCACGATACTAGGCCACACCCAGATACCGAATTGCTATTTTCTGTAGTAAAAAAACAGAATTGAATAAATATTCACTACATAAACCCCAGAAAACAATACCATATCTCAAAAGAGACTCGATCAAGGAGAAATATACCATCCTGGCTGAGGATGTATTCAGTTCCTTAGATACGATTTTTATCGCAAAACAACCTGAGGCAATTCTTTTAATTTCAAATTTGAGCTTACTATCTATAATCAACCCTAAAAAGTTTGTGTTAGGTTTACTCATAATAATATGGTCCGCCAAGTATAAATCATCATAATTGAACTTGAATGTAATCAACTTAGTTTCATTCAAATTGAAGCAAAGTTTATTGGAGTCGCACCAGTGCTTATTTTCTGTAATATCCAAAGCAATTGTTTCCTTCTGGTGTTTTATATCTCTACCACGCCATATAATATGTGTCATCAGCAAACATGGTGAATCTACCCTGAATACGAATGGAGGCTAAGTCGTTTATGTATAGGAGAAAGAGAATAGGACCCAAAACTGATCCCTGCGGTACTCCCATTGAGACTTTCCCTATGTTGGAATGGTTCTCTCCAATTTCAACTAATTGACTCTTTTCTGTCAGGTATGAGTGGAACCAGTTTAATGTTACATTTCTGAAGCCATAAAACTTCAGTTTGTCTAACAGTATTTCATGACTCACGCAATCGAACGCCTTCGAAAAGTCACAGAATATTGCTGCAGCTGCTTCTCCATCATTCATGGCCATGAAAGTGTTCTCAAGTAACGAGAAAAAGGCGTCATTTGTATTCTTACCTGCTTGAAATCCAAATTGAGAATGGCTCAAAATATCATGTTTTATTAGATGTTTCATCATCCTACGTTTAACTATTTTCTCAATAATCTTCGATAATGTTGACAAAAGTGAGATCGGTCGATAATTTGAGGGTTCATCTGTATTACCTCCTTTATACAAGGGGATAACAACAGCTTGTTTCAAGCGAAGTGGAAATTCTCCCATTCTGAAGGATTTGTTGATTGCTTCGACAAGAATGTGAAGAACATAGTCAGGTAGATTTTGAAATATTTTTACACATAAACCATCCATGCCTGATGACTTTTTGTTTTTTATTTCATTGATAACATCTTTTACTTCAAATATGTCAATATCTTGAAGGCAAAAGTTTTCTGCAATATTAACATACTTCAGATAGTCTGTAGCATCTACATGTGAATTTAGATTGGATATAAGTTCATCACCTATTGAACAATAAAATTTATTCAATATATCAGGATCAATATGAATATTTGATAGTTTTGAGGCATGTTTGCCACGTAGTTCATTAATAATCTTCCAATTTTCTCTCGATTTATCTTGAGAAGTTTCAATTCTATTTTTATAATGTACCTCTTTTGCAGTCTATGAAAATATGTTATGAATGACTCATTATATAAGTGCTTGCGTATGATCTGAAGAGATCTTAAGTTTCGAGCAGAAACTTGTATTCCTTTTGGTACCCATTGTTTTTTGGTTTTCATTTTCAGCTTTTTCAATAGAAAACATGCCATGAATAATGCTGTTAGGTATTGATGAAAAATTTCGATAGGTTCTACAGATTTTATAACATTTTCCCATGGTTTAAACTGGCAATTTTCTTGTAATTTCTTGTAATTTTTGCACTATAGATTCTACCATATCGGTACTTCCTCTCATGAGGCTTGATACTGAAGATGTTTGAATGGAAAAATATTGCTTCATGATCCGAGAGTCCTGCAGGAATATTATAACAACATATAGGTACTTTGATCATCTAAATTTGAACACATATAATCAATTATCGTAGCAGAGTGTTTTGCGATACGTGTTGGCTGATGAACATTAATTAAAAGAGAATAACAAATTCCTCAAATTTTATGTCGCTGAGGAGATAGGTATAAAATGGAAAACTTACACAGTTGAATGTTAGAAAGTATAGCTTTCCAAATGAGTAATAATATACAGGGTGTTCCATTTAAAAAAACTGAGTTTTATCAGTCATTTGCCATGAGTCCTCGAAAGGTGGTTACTTCTGGCCTCCCTGTTTATGAGGAATTCCAGAAGGATTCCAAAAATGACATACTTAATATACGGGGTGATATATTTGAAATAACAGAGTAGCTACTACTTTCTGATATTAGCGGCAACACTGTAAGCAATTTTAGACAGGAAGAGCATTCACAATTTTTCCAAATAATATGTCACTTAGTTCCCCAGAAACCTACTTCTAATGTTCCATCCATGCACCATATGAAACACCTGCTTCTATTGAGTAACTGGTCAATCACTTGAAAAATGGAGTAATTTGTTTGTAGGGGGAAAGTCGTCAAAATGAGTTCAAATGTGCCCATATAGCAGCTGGTGAATGAGATATCTATGTGTATAGATGCTGTGCAATACGACATAAGACTTTTTAAATATACTATACTGCAATAACATTCTGTCGTCGACCCAAGGGGAAGAGGGCCTCTGGTGTGTAAATATCTAATCTGCCGAATCCCTCCAAAACTACTCCTGACAGTCCTGACGGACTATAGGATTATATTTTCATGTGGTTATAAAAGATGATAGCGCTGCCACCAGATCAGATTCGATGTGCCTACGTCTCGATCGTTCTGATTATACGAATGATGTGGGGAAAGTCCGCTCGCTTGACATAGACTTCACAACTCCAGCGACGTTCAGAGCCTGAACTTCAGGCTATACTTATCCGATTTTTGCCACCAGGTTACGTCTTCAGGATGGCTGCAGATTCCACCACGGCTCAATTGATAACTGGGTGGCTTTATATTTTTTGGATATGAGGGTATTATTATTATTGATATTTTTTCAGTAGAAGGAATAACTAAGCCAATTCAGCCAATCATAACATCTCAAATTACTTAAATCCACTGACATGAACACTATCTGTTAGGATTTGAAATCCTGGCTATGGTACTAATGACGCCATCTCGCTAACATTAGGTCAAGCCGTCGCGAATTCCAAACAGATCACAGATCCCTTACATAAACCAAACCGTAATTTGGTCGGTGTTCTCGTTCCTACCACCGCTATCCCATCTAGCACTTCATTGATAGAGATGTCACTCGTATTCAGATTTCCCGTTATGTAGCAATTCCTACTTCAATCTCGTTCTCATCGAGGTTTTAGCCCAGAGACGCTGACTTTATTAATAATATTCGATGAGTCTTTGCTTCATTCTCAAGATTGACAATAGCTTGATTCATATTAAGATACTGAATAATATTCCCATGAGACTAATCTGGAAGAGATGAAATTATAACTTGAAATTATTTCGCTATATTCGGTCCCTTCGCTATCCTTCGAAATTTCTATATGAAAAAAAGATTCAAGTCAATATGCTCAGATACTCGGTTACCTAAATCTAAGTACAAAGCACCAACAGGGTGTAGACTGATTTGTATTCTAAAAACTCGGAAGTGGAAGGCTTGGATTTTTTGTCCATGTTTATCTAAGCATCCTTCTCGCTGAGGTTTCTTTTCAGTGTTTATTGTCTTGAATTGATAAACAATATTTCTTTTATGGATAAAACTTCTGTTGTAAATCCCCATGAAAGTAGCTCTTCTGTTAACTAACGCTGACAATTATTGCCTTTTTCAGATATTTGATCACTTATCGCTTGACTTTAATCCCACACCAAATCAAACTAAAAAAATTTGTTAAATAAATATAATTGAACATATATATATTATATCTGGCCTTACACAATTGTTACTAAAATAATTACAACTTCTATACAAATTCAGAACAATATTTTGTCTTGGTGCCTCTAGCTGTTGGAGAAACGCCTTTGGCTAGGGCGGAATATTCATTTCGAAGTTTGGCCAAAGTGACACAATCATATCCAGTATCTTCTTTATATTTTTTCAGTGCAACATCTAGTACGCTCACTAACAAAAATTCAGCGTTTCGCGTCAGGAACTGCCTTTGCTAAAAAATACAAAAACTTTTCTCATGTTGTAGGGAATAATATGGAATATTTTCTGGATACGTATACATTTTATTCAATGGTTTAAAGACAAAGAAATTCAATTAAGATGTCATTTACTCATCGCCGAAGTTACATAAAACGACCAAAAAGCATTTTTTCTGAAGCCGAAAAAGGTAGATACATTTGACTGATGAAAAATATACAAGCAATATAGCGTCATTCTTTTTTGTCCAATTTGATGATTTGAAGGTAAATGGACTTCCCCCCACCAGTGAACGGGCATACGTCATATAACCTTTTTTTTAGCATCTTATCTTCACAATCTAATAGGTCCCCACGACAATCGAGTAAATCCCTATTTAGCCTCCCCTACTATCAACTTCATCTATTTGCGTTACTAGTTTCCACTCTAGATGAACATTTAAGAAAAAATAATTGACAAAGAATTTTTGAGACATTTTCTTGTTTTCATAAAATAATTTTAGTATTAAGCAGCTAAGGTAATGAAAAGTAGAGTGCCTCGAAAATCTCATTTCACGCCCTTTAAAGAGTGTAGACACGCTTATTGTCGTCATGTTGTTAAACAGCTGAATATAGGCCGAGCCGTTAGCGAATCTTGGAAGTCTGCGAGTCCAAAAATCAATGTGACACACTTATTATATTTTTTGTAGTATACAATTTTGAACATTTTAATTCTTATTTGTATCCAATACTGAAATTTGAAAAGAATACCTATACCTACTAACAGCTAAAGGACTTTCAACTTTCAAGATAGTTTGATAGTGATAGTGACCTCAATATGTCAACACAAATGTTTCCAGTTGAAAGGAAATGACTAATTGACCAACCGGATATGTCCAGTGTTACAATCGTCGGGCGTTATAATGTTTTTTTGCAACCGACTCAAAATCATCATCATTCAACAGAGATGCGTGGGATCAAAACCAGCATGAATGACATAGGTACATTTGATAAATGAACATTTGTAGTCAATGAACTATGAACCTAAATAATATACTGAATATAAATTATTAATGATAATGAAATTCTTACAAAAATAATAATTTGAATAATAATTCATTATACATATACATATTATGAATCCTTTATTGTAGTCATAGACTAATTTACATTTTACATTTTGAGGTTACCACAGTTATTTGATAATGTCTATAATAATACACTTAATAGTTAAATAAGTACAATTGTCACATATAAACATACGTGTCACATATCTACATATTGAAATTAAAATTATAAAAAACATGGTCAGATAATGGCTACTGGGTTTTTTATTGATTGTAGAGGTATGATTTTAATTCCCTTCTAAAGAGAGCTATAGGTGTTATGCTTTTAATGTCTTGTGGGAAATTGTTGAAACTGTCAAGCCCTTTAAAAACAATTGAATTTCGGGTTTGCGTTAATCCAACTTGTTGAATGTGGTCCACATGTGGAAATCAGTTATATTTCTAGTGTTGTATCCGTGAATTTGCTCATTATATTTAACTTTCTCTTGTAAATAGGTGGGCGCAATTTTATGTCTCATTTTGAAGATTAGAACCAAGGTTTGGTAAAGAAAAAAAGATTTTATTGGCAGCCATTCCAGTTGCTTCAACATACCACTTATACGTGTTTGTCTTCCACAATTCAAAATAATGCACATGGTTCTGTTTTGAAGTTTCTTCATCCGTGCTAGTTCATTTTGGTTCGTATATACAGGATTGTGGAGCAATAGGTGAAATGCGGTAGGACTAATGTATTATACAGCAATAATTTTGTCCATCTCGTTAAGTATGGAGGACATCGGGCTACATAATATATTTTAAATTATCTTGTTTTTATAATACAGTTAGCAGTTATTCCCTCAGGGACTCACAACTTGTGAGTACGGGAATGGTGAATCCGAGGTACCCTAGCCGGATATTCTCCAAACTTCAACTTGTCTCTTCTCTCTTCCTTTCCTGATCTATCCTATTGGCCTTTCCTGACGAACTTCTCTTTTCCTCTTCCCCTCCAAGTCCAAACTCACTATCAAGTGGTGTGGGGTGGGCAGACCCCGGCCGCTCGACATACGAAGCATTTTGGGGCCAACTTTGCTATCTCCGGGCCAGATGGGAGAATTATGTGTGGATATATTGGTGAGGATGGGGAAATTCGATGATATCTGCCTAGGTGGCCAAGGACCGGTCAACGAGACTCTGGCAACCTATTCCAAGCTGTGGGTACCCGTGGCGATAGATGAATTTCACCAAGGTATGGTGTCGCTAAGGGGGCCTCTGGGAAACAGGGCGCATCTCAGAGTAAACAGTCTCAGCCCTGTGCAGGGTGCACCATATTGCTGGACAAACTTCTTCCCCCGTCACTCGTAGGAGAAGAAAAACTTTTGGCCTTTTTCGTAGACGAGAACAGGGATCGAAAGAGTAATCTTCAGGAATCTGAACGAAAGGGGTCTTTCATATTGAAGTGGCCCTCAATGAGCGCGATTAGTCGTATATGGTAAATTGATAATGACATATGTAGGTAAGATTCATTGGGTCACTAGGCCTAAGTGTCATCGGAGACATCAGTCAGACGAGCCTACAAACGGGGTGGAGTGTTTCTGGAGTCATCAGGGGACTCCCACACTATCAAGTGAGGTATTAGACCCAAATGATGTCCATAAAGGATGTCAACTACCTCGACGAAGAAAAAAATGATTCATTACCTATACAGGGTGTTATTTGAGTAAGTGGCCAAACTTGAAGGAGTGATTCTTTGGGTGATTCTAAGACGAAAAGTTCATATAAACATAGATCCGGTAATGCTTCGTTTTCAAGATACAGGGTGTCAAAACTTTTAAAAGAAATCGTTTTTTCGTAAATATCTTAATAACCCTTCAACCGATTTTATTGAAATTCGGCAGTGTTATTCAAGGTCGTAAAGGGCTAATTTAACCCTAACTATATCAAACATATTAGTAAGACCCCAGTTTTTGATGGTTTGGTAGTTGAAATGTTTTATTGTGTTGTCACAGGGATGTGCAATGAAGTGATTTTTATGTTTTTTCTCAAAAACAAAGCAAGAAAAAAATTCTAGATATGAAAAAGTTGTAATTTCAATTGCTCAATGTGAAACAAATACAAAAATTGCAAAAAAATCAGTGGCGCACATTTTTTCTGTCAAAAATATTGGTTACAGTGCCTTCCGGGACGCCACTGGACATGATAATTTTGATATAGTTAGGGTTAAATTAGCCCTTTACGACCTTGAATAACACTGCCAAATTTCAATGAAATCGGTTGAAGGGTTATTAAGATATTTACGAAAAAACGATTTCTTTTAAAAATTTTGACACCCTGTATCTTGAAAACGAAGCATTACCGGACCTATGTTTATATAAACTTTTCGTCTCAGAATCACTCAAAGAATCACCTCTTCAAGTTTGGCCACGTACTTAAATAACACCCTGTATAACATCAACAAGTATAGATATTAACTTTATAAATAACGTATTTTCCTACCAATACACAATTATGTCTTGAATTCATCTTTTCTTAATGAAACTGATCAGTATTCACATTTTTAGAGAGTGGAAATAATAAAAACTTCGAATTCAATTTTGAGGTTAGGTATATATCTAATCGTTTTGGATATTTTTCAATCACTTTAAATTGCTGAAATGAAATAGAAATTCAATCAATCACTTTTATTTCGTGGGAAAATGAATAATGGTGCATTTACTTATATTGGAAATGATGAAAGACAACAAAAGTTGTTCTTACTTCAATATTCCCAATAAAATTCATGAGAACAATATATAATACAATCTTCTCACCCTAATCTACAGAAATAAACTTACACTAAATAATACAATTTTCTAGCACCTAAATATAGCACACTAAAAAATTTCAAATGTCATTTTATCTTCTTCACTGTCATCAAAATCATTGTCACCACCATCAGAATCATCCTCTTCTACATTTATAATCACTCGAATATCTTGTAAATCCAAAATATTTTCTCTCTCCCACCAACTTTGAATTATTTGTTCAGTATGGCAAACACTATTGGCCCATATTTCAGGAGTAACTTGCCTTAGAGACTCTTTTCACATATCCAGAGAGTTTACCACAGAACTCCCATGCTGGCCAACATGATCTCTATATTAAGTTTTGGTGATCCCCATATCAATTCAATTGGGTTAGAAATACAGTGGTATGGTGGACGTTGCAGTACCTGATGACCATAATGTTCTGCAATTGTGTCTGCCATATAAACAGGGGGTGGTTTGGTCCTTGAAATTGAATAATATTTTAGCCCTATAGAATAATTTGATATTTCAAAACGCCTTGACCCTCACTGAATGGAAATCCATGGTAATTCAAAACCTTCAAAAAGTATTGAATCTACACAAAATTTAATGAAACACACATATTTCACTAACAGAGTAGTTTCTGTATTAGATCATGTGTTCATAGTATGTTTTATTGAATTTTGAATAAGTCAAATCCTCTATGAAGTTTTTTTATAAATAATTCCAGTAATTTGACCAAATTTAGTAACTGTGGCTTCAACATTCCATAGTCTAACTGAATTATGTTGTTGATACTGGGCTGGTGGCCGTGAGCGTAGAGTCGCTGACTGTTGCCCAGGCGGTCCGGGTTCGATCCCCGGCGCGAGCACTGAATTAATTTTCGGTAGTTTCGTTGGGCGGGAGGAGATAGGTGGCCAACCCAACATTCTTGGTACCTAGATATCAATCCTTTGGACTGTCCACGGTTACCAGCCGAGTAGTGCTTCGGATGACACTTAAAAAGCTAAGGTCCCCGTCTTCTTAACTCACACAAGTCTCTGACTTTCGAGGGTTGCTTTGCAACTAAGCTGGCGGTTAAAAACACTTTTAAACACTTTTTTTTTTTTAATAAGCCATTCTTGTATGTCTTTTTTTTTTTGAGGCTAAAGTGGGAATTGTATTCAACATTGTACTGTGGTAACTCGCATTATCCATAACAATTGTGGAAGATTTTTCCAAATTTTCAATAATTGATTTTCAAACCAGGGGTGTAAGTTATGTTGGTTCATTTCTCCATGGTAATCTTCATGTTAAGTTTTAGAAGAAAATATTAATTCTGCTACAGGAATGAATCCATCTTCACATCCAGTATGTAGGATAATGAATCTAATATGAATCACATAATGTTATTCATATTTATTCATGAGAATCATAAAAAATGCCTGGAAGGGGGTTGTTTTTTTTTACACTTTTGACATTGAAATCTAGCCATGAGTATCCTAATGTACCATCCTGAAAGATCCAGGTCTCATCAAGAAAATCAAATAGTCTTAAACCTTCATTTTTCAATTGGATGTATGTCTGCAGGAACATAATACTGCAATGTGAGGTAGTTCCATAATTCCTCTTCGTGGATCATCTTTTCTGAACTTGAAGCCAATATTTTTCAACACTTTACACAGAGATGTGATGCCTCCGTTAAAGAGATAATGTTCCGAAAGTTTATCTCTCAATGTAATGTGTTCCTCTATTTGCAATCAAACACACAGGTATTACCTAAAATGATCATTCATTTTTAGTGAAAATACTTACTGTTCTTATACATATCATAGATACAATTCCTAATTGCAACTTGTTGACCATCATTAGGGTCTGAAATGGGTTTTTTTCTTTCACTGTTCTTTTTGGGGCCAGCCAAATCATCACTACGTTCCTGTATCGCATATATTGTCCATACAGTAGTGATACTGATTTTTAATGCAGCATCCACTCTCTGTAATGGAGTATTTGGATTATTCTGACAACACAAAATATCATTAGTATCATCATTAAACTTACATCTCTCACAGCAGGCAGTGGAAGTAATGGGCAATCGTTTTTACGTTCATTTTCGAATGAATCAAATTCAAAATCCACCAACGATCCACTTATAAACCACAAACAAGTTTATACAAGAACAAATCATTAGTAATGAATAATTCTCAAAAATCTGCTGAACACAACAAATCACTTATCGAAATGTCAAATAAATCTCGCATCACTGTCCAGTTTTGGCAACTTAAATCTAGACTATCTTCGCTGCTATGGTAATCTTCATGTTAAGTTTTAGAAGAAAATATTAATTCTGCTACAGGAATGAATCCATCTTCACATCCAGTATGTAGGATAATGAATCTAATATGAATCACATAATGTTATTCATATTTATTCATGAGAATCATAAAAAATGCCTGGAAGGGGGTTGTTTTTTTTACACTTTTGACATTGAAATCTAGCCATGAGTATCCTAATGTACCATCCTGAAAGATCCAGGTCTCATCAATAAAATCAAATAGTCTTAAACCTTCATTTTTCAATTGGATGTATGTCTGCAGGAACATAATACTGCAATGTGAGGTAGTTCCATAATTCCTCTTCGTGGATCATCTTTTCTGAACTTGAAGCCAATATTTTTCAACACTTTACACAGAGATGTGATGCCTCCGTTAAAGAGATAATGTTCCGAAAGTTTATCTCTCAATGTAATGTGTTCCTCTATTTGCAATCAAACACACAGGTATTACCTAAAATGATCATTCATTTTCAGTGAAAATACTTACTGTTCTTATACATATCATAGATACAATTCCTAATTGCAACTTGTTGACCATCATTAAGGTCTGAAATGGGTTTTTCTCTTTCACTGTTCTTTTTGGGGCCAGCCAAATCATCACTACGTTCCTGTATCGCATATATTGTCCATACAGTAGTGATACTGATTTTTAATGCAGCATCCACTCTCTGTAATGGAGTATTTGGATTATTCTGACAACACAAAATATCATTAGTATCATCATTAAACTTACATCTCTCACAGCAGGCAGTGGAAGTAATGGGCAATCGTTTTTACGTTCATTTTCGAATGAATCAAATTCAAAATCCACCAACGATCCACTTATAAACCACAAACAAGTTTATACAAGAACAAATCATTAGTAATGAATAATTCTCAAAAATCTGCTGAACACAACAAATCACTTATTGAAATGTCAAATAAATCTCGCATCACTGTCCAGTTTTGGCAACTTAAATCTAGACTATCTTCGCTGCTATGGTAATGATCATCTGCATTTATCAAAACCATATCTACCAAGATTTTCATAGCTACAGTGATACAATATCATTAACACTTGAAATGTCTTCTCGTCTTTGGACAACTCAAATATGAATGGTAGCCATCATACTTAAGATCCCCGCAATTCAGTACCATTACCTACCGAACAAGGCACACATTTTCGCATGGACGCGTAATCAATTTTCAGAACTGATGTTCTGAATCTGAGAAAAGGCGTGAAATGAGATGTTCCAGGCACTCTAATGAAATGTATTTCAAATCGCACATATTAAGTTATATGGATAAGTACTTACATCTTGGTTCATCTCATTCCTAAGTGAATTCTCATTGTATCTTACTTGAGCTTCAAAAACACTATACATTGTTTCATCAATAGTATACATTAAGTCAGCCGTTTTCAAACTCAAACAATCGTTCAAGAGAGTGAGGAATGTTTTAGTGAAGGACAAAGTACTAGCCGTAAGTTGTAACCATGTATCACCTATAAAAAATATGGGTAGTATTTCAATATGAGTGTAGTGAGAACAAATCAAATGATTTACCCCAAAATGTCACTACGTTTAAACATGTTTCTATCACAAAGCATACAAGAAAATTAATTCTATTGCCAACACTTTGTTTTGGAAAAGATTTGTTGTAGTGAATATAGGTATAAAGAAAAATATCAAATTTTCATCTATCTTTGGACGTTCAACTTGGCGAATTTTTAATTTTGTAGATCCAATAGGTGCATAATGACTTGAAATATTTTAAATAGAGTAATTCCTCACCTGTTACGTAACTGTCCAAATCAAGATTCATTTGAGCATATTCTTGTAGACACCTGCCTAGAGCTATCTTTGTATGTAAATTAACAGGAATCCATGTGTCTTCATCAGCTTGCAATCCTATAGAATCTATCAATTTGTCTCTGGTTTCTCTGAAAGATTTTGTTAAAGATGACCTCAAAGCCCCGTCTAGTTGGTAACATAAGTCGACTCCGTAATTGTATAGCTAGAAATTTAGAGTGAAGTTGTAGATATTGCAGTTGAATAGTCATAGTAGAACTGAAAAGGATAGTAACTACAAAATATGTATTCAAGCTTTTATAAATATCATTGTAGTATATTTATGAATAAAAATAATTGAATACACTTCAACTTTCAAGAAATGAACTATTGAAAATTAACGTGTAGAGACCTCTCAAAATATCTTGAAATCCTAGCATTCTTCCACATGTTGACCAATTTGAGCATTTCAATTTCATTCTACAACGCACACAAATAACTTGATTGAATGAATATAGATATAGATATTGAATTAGAATTCTCTTAGGTCGAAAGGCAACATGTTAGCATAGGGATTCGGTAACTATATGAGATACAAAGAAATTAATGTGACATTCTTCATCTCTTTATGGGAGACAAAGCCACTAGCGAAAAAAATTGATATTATTTTTTTATTATTGTTACGTTATTCGGGTGCAGAAGCGAACACGACACTATTTATTTTCGAACTGATTTATTTAAACTAAAGAAACACTAATTTATATCGAACTTATAACTACTATTTATGTAAAACGATTTATATCACGCGGTATATAACTGTCTCTCTGACACTCGCTGCTCGACTGCCTGACGGCAGTTATTCGGCCGTTTATATATGAGATCACTTGGCAGGCTTTGGATCGAGAACGTTCTCGAATGATCTTCCGTCTCCTTCTTTTTGGTCTAGAAGCTTCTTAGAACAAACCTCTCTCTCTAATTGTTCCATCGATTGTTTCCAGAACATTCCAGAATCTTCTGTGACGTTATTTGTCACTGCGGCATATATTGAGTGTTCGGAAATATGCTGGTGCATGTAGGAATCATTGAGAGGTTGGAGAACGATCTGGGATGCGTGTTACAGGATGAGCGTTGTACTCCTGTCTTACTGATGGTGTTTCTAAAGCCCCTCTAAGGGAAATAGCATTACATTATTTTCGAGTTATTAAGAAAAGTTAGATTTTTCGACTTTTATAAAATGTGTATATCGTAGTTGTTGGAGTCGGAAGTTAAAGAAATTAACTTCTACATTAAACATTGTACATACAAGGCATGTTTTTTGTATCTATGGAACGGAAAACCTCAGTCATGTCTGTATGACCAAGTGGCGTTGAGAAAAGTGTAATTCCGAATCATGGCCTAAAATTGCATTATTTTTTAAATGAGAAAATAGGGTTTAGTTGTAAGTTTTTTTCTCAATATTCAATTTTGGTTTTCATTCAAAATGATGCAACTTCAGGCCATTTTTCGAAACCACACTTTTTTCGAGTTTTCTCAATGTCTGATGTGGCGATATTATAATATACCTACACAGTGAATTGTTTACATTAAAATACCTGGTTGTGGAAAATTCTGGGGTTGATTAATTAACTGATTAGTAGTTCTTTTCTGTTGGATATTTTAACAATGATTTTCTTATTTCTTAAAAAAATCTCAATGTCAGTAGATTATACAGAGTGCCTTGAGAATTTAATAGTTATTTCTATACCTAGGCTGCAAAATATCTGTTTAGCGCACTGAATTTAAGATTTTAATTCTTTGACTTTAAGATCCTTTGGATTTTATCCCCTCTTCTCTACAGAGTGTTTGAAAAAAGATGGCGATAGGATAGGTAGAACACTGCAAAATAAGTTGGGTTTGCTCAGTAAAAAATTCTCGTAACGGCAACGGTATTCAAGTTACAACGTGTTGGATAGATTTTTTACGATTATGTCGAAACTACTGGCAACGTTGTAATTTTGTATTATATTTGGGAGTTGACACATTGAATTATATTGTTTTTATATTAGGGCACTAGTTGAAAACGATTACCTTTTTAATCGAAACCAAAAACGATAACATCAACATCAAGAATCAAGAGAAGAAAATTGAGATAGCCTTCACTAAAAACAGAAAATATCAAATCAGTTACAGTAAGTTTTAATAATGTCTTCCGTTTTCACGAATTCACAATCAAAAATTTCGTAGAAATATCACATGCAAACTTTATTAAAAGTAGACTTCATTAAAGGAGATGAAACTCGAGATTGATAGAAGCTACGACAAAAAGAAGCGACAATATAAGATGCACACTTCTACAGGTTCGGAAAAAACATATCCTCATCAGCACGAGAGTTAAGAAAATATACTATGCGATAGAATATTTCTGGACCGGACTTTCATTTTGAGAAGATACCTTTCGAACATAACCTCATAAGATTTTCGAATAAAATCAAATTTTTCTGATTTTAATATAATGTAATATCTTCTCAATATTGGTTCGCCCTTTCTCGTGTCACAGAATAATATAGTGTATTATATACGGGAAAAATAATAGATTTTAGATTACGCTACGCGTCAAGAGACAACACAACACAGCCTGGGGATAATTCTAACCATGAATCCACATCCATATTTCCAAACTGACAATCATAACAGTCAAAGTACAGTGTGTCCAGTTTTCGATGCTTTTGAAGTGAAGTTTCTCAACAAAAATGTCAAATCAAAATCTTATCGCATAGAGAGTCGTATCTCCAAGTGAATAAATATTTCTTTAAATTTTTCCATGGAGAGGTCAAAACCAATATCAACACTTATTAATTAACAAAACACTAAACTTGGGTACCTGATAGCAAAAAATAAATAGTAATAAAAAGTTCATAATGTAGAATAAGCACCTGATTAAATATTTACTAAAAGTAACTTATTCATTGACATGTTCAAATTGACATCCATTTTCCCTAACATACAGTTGACAAACTTTCTTGATACTTCTTAATACAGTGAGTGGCCCAGAACAGAGGCAGTTTTCCAGGAATTACAAAGACATCTTTCAATGATTAATATGTATTGAGAAAGTTTGTGATGGAAAATGGACATCAATTTGAACAATTCAATGAATAAATCACTGAATAATTTCGAAATTCAATTGTTTTAGTAAATATTCAATCAGGTGCTTATTCTACATTATGAACTTTTTATTACTATACAGGGTGTTTCATAATTGAATGCTGATCCTAAAGGGCGATGATCCTTGGATGATTTTAAGGAGAGAAGTTCATATCAACATATGTCCTGAACCTCTTAGTTTTTGAGCTACAGGGTGTTGAAATCAGAAGCGTACAGCGTTTATTTAAACTAAACCTTCAATATCAGGTCTACGAGGACATCACTGGTGAAAGTAAAAGTTTGATTTTCGTCCCAAAACAAAATGTGTTTCCACTTATAGTGGGTGTCTACTGAATTACCAAAAACAATATCCAAGAACTGAAGGAACAAAATTCTTTGGTTTTTATTTTTTTACGCGAAAACGGTACGTTGTATGAAAGTCTAGGAACCAAATTTGCTCCAAAATGAATAAGAATTGAAAAAAAAATATGGTTCTCAGAGAAATCAGTGGCGTACTATTTTTTTCTTCAAAAATTGTCAGCTCAAACCCCGTACGGACGCCACTGGTGAGAATTTTCAAATATTTTTCACGTAAAAAAATGCTCCTTAATAATGAAAAGGTGTATACAAAATATCATAACAATATCTAGAAGTGATAAAAATTTATGATGAAATACTCATTTTTTCTTGAAATTTCATCACCCTGTAGCTCAATAACTAAGAGGTTTAGGACACATGTTGATATGAACTTTTCTCTTTGAAATCATCCAAGGATAATCGTCCTCAAGGATCAGCATTCAATTATGAAACACCCTGTATATTTGTGGATATCAGGTATCTAAGTCTTGTGTTTTGCAAGTTAATTAGTGTTGAAATTTTTATTTCTCCCTTAATGGAACAATCAAAGGAAATATTCCTAAAATTGTAAATTTCTCTATATGAAAATCCCGCGAAAAACTCATAGCCCACTATTAAAATTCAATGTTTTAGTGATTTTTGAACATTTTTGAAGATGTTATATTCATACATCATATATCATTTCGAAGGGAAAAAAATAAGGAATTTAATGAGCTTATAAAATACAGGGTATTCAATTTAAAAAATCATAAGTTTGAGTCGTATCTTCAAAACAATACAAAAAAAAAGTTTGTGCGCCACTGGATTCTGCATAAAATTCTCTATGGGTTAATATTTTAATTTGACATTTTCGCTGATAAACTTCGTAGATATAGAGGGGATCCAAACAGTATAAATTTTCAAAATCGCCCTGTATCTCATAAACGGAAACAGTCCTGCAAAATCTGATTAGGCCATCTTGAGTTTCACAAAAAAATGCCACGGGATCGCGAAAACCGCAAGGTTCTATCTCCAAAGATAACTGAGATATCATGCAAAAGCATCGAAAACTGGACACACTGTACAGGGTGAGCAAAACTCGATGTCTCAGCTCTATTATAAGAGAAGGAGAGATGATAGGGGAAATCTGAAAAAAGTTTTCTCAATTGGATTGTGTAAAGTCCGTTTTGGGCCTAGTTCGCATATTTTTCTGAATTCGTAAGCTGAAGTAATGACGTCATCGATCATTTTTTTCCCAGAAACATACCTATATTTTTGCATATTCGGAAAGAGCTGATTTCACTGAACAATTTTCGTGAATAAAAAAATTTGCTATCTCCTTCTCTCAAAAAATTATAAGCAAATTTGTTCAAAAAAAGTATCATCAAAAAATTGCATTCGTCACGATTCAAACAAGTAGCCTTTGAAAACAAATGGCAAAGTAGCAACTGTCAACAATCAAACTAATGGTTGTCAAATATTATTGTGGTGTCATCTGGCTGAAAAATGTTTACGCACAATGAAAAAGTCGACATGTTATTTGTTTATGGGGAAAGTCAAAAGAATTCTAGACGTGCAGTGCAGTTATACGCCCAGAGATACCCCGAACGTATTATTCCAGACTCAAAAATATTCGCAAGATTGGAACGTAATTTACGTGCAAACAACGAGGCATTGTCATCTCGAAAGGGGAAGAAAATTGTCAAAAGGGTCAAGACTGACAATACTGTTGCCACTGTTTTGGAGTATTTTGAACACCATCCAAGGAACTCGATTCGTCAAGCCTGTCGTGAGTTGAATTTGAAATATAGTTCGGTACGAAATATTTTGAAAGAAAATGGATATCACGATTATAAACTTCATAACTTAGAACACTTGTCAAATCAACATCAACAACGGAGAGTTGATTATATTGCCCAAGTGGTGGAAAACTTAGAGTTCAATGACAATCGGTTTCTCCAGCATGTGTTGTGGACGGACGAAAGCCGTTTTGTTAGCAACGGTAGGCCCAATAGAAGAAATGAACATTATTGGGCTACTGAAAATCCACATTTTGTCAATCCTATTGAAAACCAGGGACATTTCGGAATCAACGTTTGGTGTGGTATTATCAACGGGCATTTGATTGGTCCATATTTTTATGAAGGAGTTTTAAATAGTGAGCAATATTTCCAATTTCTTCAAGAACATCTTCTTGTGCTCCTCGAAAATGTGCCATTACAGCTTCTAGCAAACATGTGTTTCCAGCATGACGGAGCTCCGCCGCATAAAGCAATAATTGTCCAACAATATTTGAATGAAACGTATGGAGAACATTGGATAGGTATAAATGGTCCGATACAGTGGGCGCCAAAATCACCGGACAGAACACCTTCTGTTAACTTGGATCATCTGAGAGAAAAAGTTAGGAATGCTTGCGATGAACTCTCTAGAGAAATGTTACGCAAGGCTTCAGTAAGAGAAGTGAGGAGGAGATTGGAGAAGTGTCTAGAAGTAGGAGGTGGTTACATTGAGAATTTGTTGTAGTGATTACCAGCATACTTTGTTTCTTTCTTTGGTAATATATTATGTGTTTCCCATTTCGTCCACACTTTTTAGTTTTCAAAATGTTGGTGTCGGAAAGGTGGGCATGCACGGAAGTTTTCGAATTAATTTCTCGAGAATGGTAACAGGTATTGAATCAAACCAAGTGCAATTTTTTCTCTTGAAGAATAGCATTTGCTTGTCTGGTTCTGTTTTAGTCCATACTCACCAAAATGTGACGGTTGAAAATGTGTCAAATGACACCAAAATGTGACAACCATAAGTTTAATTGTTGACAGATGCTACTTTGCCATTTGTTTTCGAAGGCTACTTGTTTGAATCGTGACGAATGCAATTTTTTGATGATACTTTTTTTGAACAAATTTGCTTATAATTTTTCAAGAGAAGGAGATAGCCAATTTTTTTATTTACGAAAATTGTTCAGTGAAATCAGCTCTTTCCGAATATGCAAAAATATAGGTATGTTTCTGGGAAAAAATGATTGATGACGTCATTACTTCAGCTTACGAATTCAGAAAAATATGCGAATCAGGCCCAAAACGGACTTTACACAATCCAATTGAGAAAACTTTTTTCAGATTTTCCCTATCATCTCTCCTCCTCTTATAATAGAGCTGAGACATCGAGTTTTGCTCACCCTGTACATAGATGGGAACGGCAAATGGAAAAGCTATTTCAACGGCCACTACGATATCAACATTCATAGAATCCCTGTACTTTGGCATTTCGCGAACGAGTAGCACACAGTACCGTAAGTAATGAAAATGAAGAAAAAAGTGTAAATCATTCTGAACGAGAGCACAAACCTCAATTTTGTGGTAACGAAACATATAAGTACGATGACCTTCTACAATGTACAGGGTGGACCAAATTGGACACTTTAAAAGGGAAAGTCCAAATCTTGAACTAGATGGAGAAAAACTGATGTCGCTGCCTGAGGGTCGATTCTCATGAAAAACTTAATGGTGTAATCCTCAATTTCGGAGTTACAAGGTCTTTTTCGAAAATGGGCATTTTTGAAAAGGGGCTACATATATTTTATTTGGCAAAAATGGTCTGTTCTTATGAAAATAACTTCAAAGCATTGAGTTTGTGATAAAAATTATTCTCGAGGCACTGAAATCGGTCTTCCTATATCTAGTTCAAGAATATAACTTGTTCTTCTTGAAAGAAAAGTTCTATTTTGCAGCTAGGTATACGGTGACTGATTTCAGTGCCTGAGGATCAATTTTCACGACATACATAGTGCTTTGAAAATGTTTCCATGGAAATGACAAATTTTTGAGAAAAAAAAAATTTAGCCACTTTTCAAAAATTCACATTTTTAAAAAACACCTTGTAACTCTGAAATAAATATAGATATCGATATGCGGTTTTCACCTTTGAGTTTGTTATGTGAAATGATCAACAGGCACCGACATGTACGGGACTTTCCCTTTAAAAGTGACCAATTTGGCCCACCCTGTACAATGTTGAATATCGATATTGGTGAATGAAAGACCATTTTAGACAGTTTGTAAAAAAACTCAAATTGGTCGACACGGCCTAAAATTAGAATATTTTCTAAGACGTAGGTATTTACCCTTTCACACTGTATCCTGGCCAATACAACACATTCGGTGATAATTGAAAGAGTGATGGCTGGCAGAAAAACTTGTTGTATGAAGTGGGTACTGAAGAGAGATAGTTCGGCACTTGCCCATACCACATATGCTGAAAATAGGTTAATTATGTTAGAATTCGAGACACCTACCCGGTACTCGAATACTTTCAAAAAGACTTGGAATAGGGTGGACGGTATTCAGACTAAGAGTTTATTTAGATCTTGTATTCAATATATAAATATTTCAATGACAGTAAATTCCTTTTTTTTTTTCATACTGACATATCAATCAACCATAAAATTAATATCCCACAAAATAATAAAGTGTGGTTTTCAAAAACAATTTGTAACAAACAGTAACACATTCGATTAAAAATATTATGAACTGTGTGTACCGAGTGTCTATATGGATTAATGTACACATCCCTGTCATTTTTATAGTACTTAAAAGACATTTAAACATAAGACAAAATGTTTCATTAATAAAATGCTATGAAAGACGATCTAGTATTGCTTGGATGTATGCAACGAGAGCGAAAAACACAACTGCACAGTGGCGAATGTTTGGCAATTATGCATGTTTGATGATGTTTGGTGCCTATACGCCTGTCTATTAAATCAACAAACTATATGTACTGGTGAAAAGTCAAATTTGTATTCAGATGATCCTCTCTTTTGCATACAATACACGAATGCATCATGTTCAACCATTGTCGATCTTAATGAAAACCTAGTAGGCGACCAAGTACGCGAGGAGGTACAATATTGTCTGTTTAGTCAATCATAATATGTCTGTCTGTCAAGTGGTGCTGGGAAAGGGACTGTGGAAAGAGCTCATTTGTTTATGTCAAAATAGACAATATTAGGTTGACATTCTCTTCTTCTATTTTTCTCCAATATGTACTCAACCACAGACGTACTTTCCATCATTGACGTGATATTTGATACGAAGGCGATGAAAAAGAAGATTATTTCATGAGATTGAGATGTCGTAATCGTAAAATTATTTTTTCTCCGATTGGTAGCAAATATTAATTTTGCTTTTGCTGATTGATATGTATCAGCAAAATTAATAATCCATAAATCGTTTATAATTTCCTTCATATTTCTTTCGAGACTTCTCCGGCAACAAATTCAACTCTATATTTTTTGCCACCTCCCTTATTTCTGGAGGTGTAAGTACTTCCAGGTCGCTATCACTGTCCATTATATAATAATTTAAATATACCGATATTTTTTCGCACAACTGTCAGAATTTTCATGAATTGTCAAACTATAATTATCATGGACAACTGCGATTGCTATCCAATTTCATTTTAATTGAACACTACAGGAAAAATAAAGAGATTGTGGGAATTGTAATAATTTGCAATTTCAATATCCTCCTATATCATTATGAACAATCGGAGAAAAAATTATATGTTCAACTCGGCAGCACAGTAGATTGACTGCCTTAGCTGGATTCCTAGCTTCGCTACGCTCGACTATGAATTCAGCCTCGGCAGTCAATCTACTACTTTGCTGCCTAGTTAAACAAATAACTATTTTGACAGTTGTCATTAACTTATAACTTCATCTTTGAGAAGTGTTGAAGTTTGAATTCGAATCCTTGGAAATTACAATTGTACCTAATTATTTCTTCTAGTATTGTTTGTTCTGTTATAGTTTGTTGATTGGTTTGTGAGTGCGATTGTGTTATTTTGCAACGTCGTCTGAAAACTTTGCACTCCAGGAGGTGGAGGTGTAAAATTATCAAGACATGGTTTCCCCAATCCCCACTGTTGTGAATTTGAGCCTCAAATTCTGAGGCATCAATGAGTTTATGCAATATTCATTGGATACCAAGGTGAAATATTTATTTAAGGCAGGTATATATAAATAAAATGATATTCAACTACAAGTTTGTACCTATACAAACTTTTTTTAGCAATGTCTTATTAGTTTCTAGTTTACTAGAACTATGTCGTGGCATAGTGAAAGTCCTACCTCTATGTCATTACATGGTGGGGAAAATACCCTTTTATCGTGACAATATATTCTATTGTCTGATATCTGGTAGATACGAGAGCTTGCATAATAAATGAAGGTATTCAGAAACAAGCAAAATATGGTCAATGGAGACTTTTTACTCAGAATTCGAAATAACTATGTTCCTGTATTTCGACTGGAAGGATATGACATGCGTTTCCTGCACACTACACATTCACTCGTGTTTTTTGTGTATGAAATCTCAGAAACGTATTCAAATCAAACTTCATTGCTCTCTCACGACTGGACTATTTTGAGCTCTAGTTCCTCGGGTATATATTATTTCATGTTGTTCTGGGACACCTTGTATTGTATACAGGGTTATTCAGGTTTTAAGGTACAAACTGAAATGGGTGATAGATCTCTCATAATTTTAATAAAAAAAGTGTATATAAACATGGGTCCTATCCTGATCAAGAAAGATCAAGAAAAATATCCTAAAAAAGCCTCAATTTACAAATGAACAAAAACTACGGGCTGGTTTCAAAATAGGAGAGAAGGACTAATACTTCAATTCAAAGTCGATACCATGCGATACTCAACTGAAAATATCATGACATAAAGGTAAGCAAGTATTGTGCGAATTCACTGTTGCCTTTGATGATTAGAAGGTCGCACCATAGTTGTTTTTATGTAATGGTAATTTTAGTTCAGTATCGCATGGCATCGACTTTGAATTTAAGTATTAGTCACTCTCTACTATTTCGGTACTCGCCTTCGGGTACTACTCTAAAACTAAATAAAAACTCATCCTCAGTTTTTGGCATATTTCAGGCTATTATAAAAGTGACTGTGACATTTTTTAATGGCATTACTTCTTAGCAAATCCATCAGGTCGTCAAATTTTTTTTTTTGAATTGGTATAACATCTTGGTACGCACATTCCAGATTAGCAGTTTCGAAGGAGTCGAAGGCTGCATCTTTTCGCGTATTTCTTTGTCTAATGCTTACACTTTTGTAGTCAGTTTGACTAAACGAAGTTTTGTAAAAGAAAATATCTGGAGCATTTTTCTCTACTCTAAAAACACAGGCATCATTCATTTTAACAATATCGCCAGAACTGTCCCTATAATAATTAAAAGAAGTTTGCGTAGTTAATTTTTTTAAGTCAAAAAAATCATCAAAGCTCATCTCTTCAACTTTGTAAGGAGTACCCGTCTTCTTTGCACCTTTGACCAACATCATGTAATGGTCTGGTGTATAAATTGGACCAGACTTTAGTGCCCTCTTAATGTTTTTTTCTATCACTGAGTGAACGTTATCACCTTCGTTTTGTGTGTGGCCGGTCACCAAATATTTATGCGTTATTGACTTAATGTTATACTTAGCTACAGAATAAAAGTAAGCTGCTAAAACAAATTTTATTTTTTGCTGGCCTGAGCAATTATCAGAATAAAATACGATATCTAAGTCTTTACCATCATAAGTTTCACTCTGTTGTTGTAAATATTTTATCAAGCAGGAGCCAATTTCATTGGCTCCTCTTTTGCCTTGTCCTTCGTGCCACATAAAACACGTAACAGGGCCTTGTCCTTTCTGAGTAAGACCACACACAGTAAAATTGTAAGTCGAGAGTTTCGATTTGTAATAAAATGATGAAACGTCGCCCTTTGGTGTTGGCAATGTAGCCTGCAAATCAAAACAACTAACCCTGTAATTTTCACTACATTTTTTTTTATCTGCTTCTTTTTCCTTTCTGCTTAGCGTCTTTTCTCTTTGGTGTAATAAATAGTCTTCTTCCATTCTCTGTTTCTCGTCAACATCCGCATTTTCATACGAAACACACTTTTGGCATTGGTCTTTTTTGGGGACAAAAAAAGCCAAGTTGAATTCATAATAGAAAATATCCCTGTATGTTGTAAAACTTGCGACGGATTTGCCGGCCTGCTCACATAGATTTTTGTAGTCTCGGTATAGATCGGTTAAGGTCTTACCGCCTTCAATATACTGTTTTTCACTATGAGCTCTGGTATAGTGGCTATCAATCTTAGGAATTGACGAAATGTGATTACGGATATCATCCTTTAAGTCCGGTATTTGCTTTTGATTTCCATGCCTACCCCTTTTATCTTCAAAATGTCCTTCTTTTCTCTTAGATATCACGCTTCGAATACAGCGAGTGGTAATTCCCAAAGTTGAAATAAAAAACACCTTACAAACCCTTAATTTTTGATTATCTTTGAAAAGATAAAAAATGTTATTGTTGGTTCGTTTGTTTCTACCATCACGTGTAATGGAATTATTGTCATCTCGAAGTATTTCGTGCATCAGTGTCACAATTAATGTTCGCTGTTTGACAATATCGGCGAGGTCCAAATATTTACGAAATATCGCTGTTCTTTCCTCGTCAGAGAATTTATCTGAAAACTTAAGTTCACAATTATCACCACAAGGAGGTTTCAATTGCCTAGGTTCTACGACATGACGTCTCTTAAGTGTGACGTAGGCCTGTCCGCTATTTCTTAGTAATTTTGTTTTATTTCTTTTCCACTCCTGAGGGTCCTTCTTTCTTTTCGTGTTTTTTTTTGTTACAATTACTTCCTCTTCATCTTGTAATGGTGCTTCTTGTTCATTGTCTGTTGTTGTGGTTGATTCAGATTCGTAATTAGGATCGATAATAGAGTCGTCTGAGAAAGGCTCCGACTCCGAATTAGTTTCTTCCTCATTTTCTCTATCTATTTCTTCTTCTGCTCTATCGACTTCCATTTCTACACAAAAATCACGATCAACTTCTTTCAACTGCCCTTTTTGGATGTTTGCTTCTACATTGCTGATAATTCTTTCTATAACATCGTGTATCACAGACGCATCAGATACGATTTTTCCGCTTGCGGTGTCTTTTTTTATTCCTAACATTCCTAAACATTTTTTATCTCTTGTATTGGAATTTTCAGGATTCATATTGCAATTAACTTCAATTTGGTGAACTGAAACAAAAAATATTATTTTTCAGTTGAAAAAAAATTCAAGATACATACAAAGATACAATCGTGAAAGGAATAATCTTTAAGAGATTAAAAATATAAAGCAAAGAAATAAGGTTTGCTTACTTCCGGCAATACTTTAAAATTATCCTTAAAATAAACTGTATCAATAATAGGCATAATTCAAAAACACCAAACAATATTTACAAAACAACAGTGTCACATTATGAGATGTCACGCAAATGAACGACTTTAATTCAGAACTTTAAACAGACAATAACAACAAATAAATATGCAATACTGGCACAAATTACGTTGATCTAATGATGTGCCACTATTGTTTTACAAAAATTAAAATATTTAAAATACCTTACCGTACTATGTAACTCACTGTGCGACGGTCACTAACGAACTAAACTATTTGTGCCGGTGTTGTCTGCGTAACTGTTAAAAAACGCGCGAAATTCAATAGTGACACTAGTTCTATCTAGAGTCCCTGTATGTATTTGACAGGGAATTATACATACAGGGACTCTAGTTCTATCTAGCGGCACCGTGTGAGATAACGATGTGCCAGTATTGTAAGTAGGTAAAATACAAAAAGCGAGTATTTTGGGTACAATTATCTCGAAATGGCCCTTTTTCGAGATGTGCCCCTATTGTACCCAGTGAGCGATATGTCTTAGTAACTATCTATATGGTGTCTTATTGTCTACAATCTCAGTCTGCCTCGTGCCTCAATAATCAATAAATAATTGATCGTAAAAATTTCTTTGTGAAGACTTGTATTAGGAAATGTTCTTCGGAAATCTCTGCTATCATCGCTTCACTAGCAATACCAATCAGACGAACTAGACAAGCCCAGTCAGCACATCCTTTCGTTGTCAACCTCGAAAGATGTCGAACAGCACTTTATCAAGACTCCTTCATCCATAGAACGGCTAGGCTCTGGAATTCATTGCCTGTGGAAGTATTCCCAACAACATATAATCTCCAAAAGTTCAAAAAAAAATCCAATACCTACCTCCTGTCCCTATCCTCCCTAGGAACGCACGATGTTCTTTGAACATTATAGGGATTCCCTTTCGTGCGCTCCAAGCGATAAAAAAACAAAAATTTGGCCAATGAACGAAGAAAGTTGGATGCTTTACGCAGAACATTCGTGTTAAACCACTGGTTCAGCCCCATCCACTTGAATATATATCTTTTTCAATATCATTAAAGAAATTGAAAAATAATATAACATTCAACCTGTCTGGAAAAATGTACAGTCCACAGAGGACATTAGGTAATAAATAATGAAACCACATGTGAATTATGGTAAATTACCACCATACATTTGGTAAATGTGGCCTTATCAGTCCAAAGTACAAATATTTTGTACTATTCTTCATTGTCAATATTGTTAACGAATTTTGTCCAAGAATAAAATTCAATGGAAAAAAGATGAAATTTGCGTGCTTTAGAACGAATATGCTTATTTATCTCGAAAACGGTTTATGTCTCGGAAAAATAATGTGAGGCAAAGAAACCTCCAAATTGAACGGTCCATCTGGGAACTGGTAGGTGTCAGAGGCGTGCTTCAAAAAAGTTTGAGGGGATAAAGAAGCTCCCTAAAAACGGATCACCCTGTAGATTTCAAAAACCTTTGAAACGCCTAAAATTATGATTTTCTATAAAGTATCAACTACACCAAATTTCAAATTGATATCTTCAAAAGTGAGCGAGATATTGCAATTAATAGAAAAAAAATAGAATTTTACCCTCTTTAGCTCCGCTACTGATCGAGGACGGACTCAAGTTTATATGAACTTTTTCAATGAAAATTATGAGATCTATCACCCATTTCAGTTTGTACCTTAAAACCTCAATCACCCTGTATACAGAATAGAGAAACGGAATCTAAAATAGTTATATTCAGGTAGTTCAGCAACCTCAGATAGTATTTTCCGTTCGAATAATATTCTGAATTTGGAACATCATGAAGTCAACATAAACGATGTGAAATATCGCCAGAAGCGTAGTACTTATCAACTAAACGATTTTTGACTGATTTGACTGTAGATTTACCACATTAGGGTGCCATTGGCTTTGATTCTTGACCCCGGATGTCGAAAACGGGCCTCTATCGGAACTTGACATTCCGAACCCTGACGAATCTCTTCATCAGACAACAATTGGATGAAAGCTCGGATGAAAGGGTTCCCAACGGATACTTCCGAAACGAGACCACGCGGAAGAAAAGGGGTGGACGAAACTTTCGGCCTACTACTGTGGATTCGCCTACTATTCATAGTCGTTCATCATTATCATTTTCGACAGTCCGTCAATCAGCGTTTTTATCAGTAAATCGGCGACTTGACGATTTTGATCGAACTCGACTGTCCCCAATACTAATTAACTAACTTAATTAGTCCACGATCGATTTAAGTCCCTACGTTGGGCACCCCGGTTGAGTGGACTTCCGGAAGTGGGCACAAAGATTCTTATTCTAAATAGAACAGCGCTAAGTGGTTCAGGAACGCGTGACTACCTGCAGACCGGTTTCGAGCTGTTAGCTCTCATCAGTGCAGAGCTGTCCCAGAGAGCATTCTTGACCGCTATATGGTGCGACCCAACGTAAAAGCATCTCAGCATTTATATATACCCCATGAAGCTTTCAACGTCCGCGAAATGAACGTGAACGGCGAACGCCACATGGAAAGAAAAGAAACACTCCAAAACAAGATCCAATTTCAGGTGTAATGGGAGTGGCTGGTTGCCCGACTGGCGCATTTTCGCACCAGATAGCGGTCAAGAATGCTATCTGGGACAGCCCTGCACTGATGAGAGCCAAAAGCTCGAAACCGGTCTGCAGCTGCGCGTTCCTGAAACACTTAGGCGCAGCTCGGCGTGAAGAGGAAACACTTGCGATTTTATTCGTCTATACGATTTATTGCATATATTTCGGAAGGATGTGATCCAATGTTCTGCGTTTCATATAGCCAGGAAAGTTTTTCTCTCGTTATCTACCATTTTCGTTCATTTTATGAACTATTGTGGAATGACTTTGAGTTTCTCTTCTTTGTGACCATTGCATTCCACTTTGAGTATTTGGCTCTTTTCCTAGTTGATCCTCTTCTTCATTACAGTTTTGAAATCTACGTATTACTTCAAAAAAATCATATGATATGACTATATAGTAATTTTCAGGTTTTCAAGTTATTCCACCAGAGCTAGTACACATGATGATCTTTGAAGTGTGATCATGAAATGTACCAAAACTTGAGCGTGGTCAAAACTACTTTGTAGTTTACAGGTTTCTGAATTCCCAAACGTCATTTTTCAGCCCTGTATATTATCAAATGAATGAACGCACAAATAAGTCTGCTTCAACTGATATAGGATTCCCTATATCTAACTCCGAAAGTTTTTGAGTTATGAGGGTTTATTTTTGATGTTCCAAAATTTTCAGAATTTTATTCAAACAACAACATTAAAACGAACGGATTGCACTAGTACCTGGTAAAGAATCTTTCGATATTGTTCTTTAATTCAACTGAATTATGTGTCTCAACCTCCCAATTCATTTTTATAAAAAAATGTTTTCTCACTTGGATATAGTTTTTACTACCCCCTTCAAGTTTTCAGTTTGTACAATATCGGAGTCAGGAGTCGGAAGATGTTACCGATCAAAAAATTGTATGAAACACTCTCTATTCCCATCGTTGGTGAATAGTTGGTGAATGGCACGTTCAATTAATATTGATCACGTAGTACCATTTTGAGTGCATAGTTTTCTCACCTGAGGCACAACTTGGTGAATCTGGGAATGCACTCAGGAATTCTTCGGACATATGGCACAAATTGGTGAAAACAACACTTGAAAGATGTCTAATGTATGTAGCTGTTGAGCCTTCCTTTCTGACTCTCCGGCATTGTGTTTCCAACATACTACTGCACAATTTAAGGTACAAGTCACAAGACTGAAACAATACAAAAGACGTTGAATGTTAAGTATTTGCCAGTATGTTTGATGGTTATGAATAAATTTGGGACTACTAATATAAAATATAAAGAAAGAAAAATCTTTATTAACTCTAACAAGCACCTAAAAGAAGGTATAGAGCATGTCATATAATCATATTGAAATTAAAAAATCATGTATACAGGGTGTTCCACTAAGGTCGGCGATGTACGATATTATGGAAACCATTAACCTCACAACTTCGGGAAAAAATCTGTCAACAAATCGGCGATGAGAAATTGATTCAAAATATTTTCAAATTTCTGAAATGACCGGTAGGGGGCGAAGTTACTATAATATAACGAGAAATTCGAATTATTTCAGAAAATCGCTGAGTAATGTAATTTTGAAAATTGAAAAATATTTTGAATTAATTTCTCATCGCTGATTTCCTCGATAGTTTTTTTTCCGAAGCTGTAATGTTTATGGTTTGACTGATAAACTTTCGAAATTTTGAAATGAATTTTCAAATTATACCATACCTACTTATTTTGACATCATTTGTTAATATCGTGAAATTTGACACTCTGCTGAATTCAAAAAGAGTTCAGTGGCTGAAACTAGATGTTAGACAAGGAAAAATGTATCGGACCTCTCTATATTTCCAAGCTGAAGCATAGAAGAGAAAGATGGAAGAGGAGAGAACTTCCCTCTCACTCGTTCAAGATAGGAAAGAGCTCAATTGCAGGTAGGCTGGCTACATAGCCTTGCAACCTGCCATTTCTTTTTTCATCGATTTTTTCCAATGATCTTCACACATTTCAAAATATTCGCAATGCCAGAAAATCTAGAAATTGTTCAGTGGTGTTCCATCGCAGGTTTGAGTTTGTAAACATGTCGTAAATTTACTTGAATTGTTTTGAAACCATGTTTTTCGTAACCTTACATAGATTACCTAGTATAAAACATACTATCATTCACTATTCAAGCAAAGGCACATTTTGGAGGTATTTGATGTCAGTTGATGTCAGTTGTATCATTCACTTACTCTAAATTCAATACTTTACCGAAATACACTAAAAATATTATAGGAATAACTCACCTGTTTTGATCGTCCTAATTGATTCAGTAATCTAACAGCCCTCCGAGCTGCTCTAAGTCCACCTTGAAGAGATTTGTCAGGATTTACCTCAAGTTCTTTCATCAAAACTTCTGTGAGTTGATTTTGGCGTTGTTCTACCTGAAAACAGTTTCCGTCATGTAAAAGTAGTACCTTAATAAACATCCAGCTTCTCCTTTTTCACTTTCGAAAGAGTTATATGATAATAGTTTGAAAACAGTTTCCGTCATGTAATAGTAGTACTTTAATAGATATCCAGCTTCTCCTTCTTTACTTTCAAAAGAGTTATATGATAATAGTTCTCACTTGCCCATTTTTATTCACATAAAAAGTACATAATATATCGAAGCAAACTCCAAAAAAACTATAGTTATTATACCATTTTCTCAAAAAATTAAAAAAATAATATTGAAATATTTCTTTATATATTGATATTGTTTCCCTCATTTGTTGGCACAGGGGAACTTGCACACTTTAGCAATCGGTCATCTGAATGTACCATTCATCATTTTTTAAATATAACTCGTGACATTTACATCCTGTAAAGACTTGTTGAAACATTTCGAAGGCCCAATAGTTTCTTAGTATTCTATAATCAACAAAGATACCAACATCATCGACATCAACATCTCTAAGCCGATTTTATGTCAGAAAATATTACTCAACTAATCCTCTCCAGAATATGTCTCTATGTCTGCTAAGTTTTGTGATATTATCCATTGTTTTCTCAAGTTCATTTCGTATCCATTACCCTGAAGCATTCATCAGACAATGTCAGAAGGAAATGATTTGGTGTTCTGGACCAGTAGAAACATGAGTCAATGGCATACTAGTTATATTCGACCAGCAAGTATAACCAGCGCCTGCAAGACCTCTTCGAAGGTATCTTTAATTACGGTTCTCAGATTTCTTCAGAACAAGAAAAATAGACAGGAACGCGTTCTTTTTGGTTAGTGATTGAAACCCCTGTGCTACACCGTGCTACACCATCTATCTTCCCCTATCCTTCTGTCACTGTCGAATGACAAGCTATTTTAGGTTATGTTCAATGATTATTTTTTATTTTCGTGAATCAAAATAGTTCAACTCACATTTATAACATGCTCGTCTCCAGAATCAGACATTATCATCATAGATTGGCTATATTTCTATATTTTTTAGCAAATTTCTACACAAAATGAGTCAAATCTACAACCTTCAGGTGAACAATGAAAGCGCATGCGCAGTGGCGTTCATTGTCAAAGTTAATTAAAATGAATTCTATTTGGGAATAGCTCAAGTGCAACATACACTGGGCTGCTCCGGTGCATAAAACATCAAAAAGAAAGTAACTATAGTATGTGGACTAGCTAAAGTGGGCCAATGCAAACAGACTGATCCGGGATAATGTTTATTTGGAAAAACATTGAAATAGGTCGGTTTTTAATTCATGGGGGACACCTTTTCATTCGACCCCGAATTGTTCTATGTTCACCTTCTCTTCACTTCGCTGACCAATAGATTTTGAACAAGGAAGGTGTCATGTACAATGTATAGCACATAGTCGAAAAGTTAATTTCATGAACAAATATCAAGTATCTTCTCAATTTCCTCTTCTGGGAAGAGAAAATATTATTTAGTCCAATATATGGCACTTCTTTTGAAAACTGATTTTATCATTTGAATCATCTCAAAATATTGCCGGACTACAGCGTTTACAAACGGAACTCTGTATTTATTCACAGTACATTCTTGAGGTATCATATAATTCTATTTAGTGCATTTGTTATGGGCGAGAAGTTGGAATGGACCATATTATCTCTCGATAGGTACACGAATAAGGATATTTTCAAAGTCGACAGAAATAATATCTTTTGCAAATTCGCTCACCTGTATAGGTATGATTAATGGACACCGCGTGGTTTCCTCCTTGTAGGATTCAGGCGGCCGCCGAGCTTGTTTCTTGCTTTTCAGGATATTATCAGCACATCACTTTACACGTAAGTTAATTTTTTGTTTGAGAGTTCATCGTGCGGTTATTTTTATTCAATCAAACACTAATAAATTACAGCGAGTTTTTTAATTATCTCTCTAAAATCGCCGGGTTCACGCGTCTCTCATATTCTCTCTTGTCACCTGACCTCTCGGCCCCTTCACCTCGGCCCTTGGTCATTTCCTTTCCTCCACTACAGGTGTGTTTGGCGATAGCGAGAAATACCTTGTTTCTGATAATACGCGCGAATTTCTATTTTAAATTTGAGAACGAATATTTATGCAAAGATAAGCAATTGGCAATTAAAAAGTAACAGAACAGCATTGGATTACCAATAAAATTAGCTTTCATAATATAGTGTCATCAAAGATCATACACACACTAGGTAAGCACCGTAAATGTGAGAATGGGCAACGCTAAGTTGGGAACGAATAGAGCGGTGATAATCGGCTGTGCGCATCTATTCATTATAACGCCGCGTATTCCACCGACTGGGATAATAATATTTGGTCAACGACTAGCACAGCCGATTAGCCGCCGGTCTGTGAGGTTCCATCGGAGCGTTGCCAATTTTTACACAGGCGTTAACTATCTAGTGTGTATGATCTTTGGTATCAAATATTGGTCTGCATAACATTTTTCCCACAAGAATCAAGAGGGCATTACAATTGAGAGAAACCTCACTCATATTCATATTACTGATTTCTTCTTCTGATTACCTTTTCGATTATATGCCATATTATAATTCTATTGGTCAGCGAGGTGGAGGAGGGGGGAAGAAAATGTGGCAGTTGGAGGTATGATGAAAATGTGTTACTCATGACATCGACCTATTTCAGCGTTTTTTCAAATACACATTCTCCCCCCAAGTTATTTAGTCCGTTTCGTTTTCGCTGGCTAACTCTACATGTTCGGTAATACTTGTTGATATTGAGAATAGCATTTTTTACTCCTTCTATTGGTCACATTGTCAGAATGAATCTCCCAAGGCCGAACCTTAATTATCTTTTCAGAAAGTCGTGGTAATAATGCCCCATTGCCGTGATCCAAGGTGGATATATAAGCGTACAGTGAACTTTATACGACAATGGCGACAAGTGCCTCTAAGCTCCACCCTCCTAATTAAATAAGACCGCCAAGATTCGAACTCCTTGCCTTTTCGAAGACGTTTCATTTCATATAGGAACGAACAACTGCATGTGTCTCAGCTTCAACATAAATGTGATTCATTTTATATGGTATTATTAAGGAATAAATAATACAAAAGTAATCAATGTTGTATAGAGTTCATTATAGAACCTTATGTCGAATTTTAATACCTTAGTGAGGCTTAGTGAAATAAATACCGGATCTAGCCACTCTTGAATCAATCTTACCAGATATTTGGAATTGTCAACGCCACATGAACCAAAATGGAGCGGTTTGCTGTCGCTATCAGATATAAAAATCAGAATTGACATCACCTATTAGCGATCGAACCAATGATAATATGAAGATGGTATAACCACTCTTAAATTATGTTTTACCAAAATATTTGGATCTCAAGCTGACAACTTCATTTTGGATGATGTGGCATTCACAACTTTTATCAGACAAAAATTTAGGACTTTCGACTTTGACATAGACCTCACACTCTAGTAACCAACTGGTGAGAGACTAAAGAATATGTTAGCCCTCATTAATCAATTGAAATTTCGAGATTTTCAGAATAAGACTAGCTGTTTTCACAAGGGTTTTTGAAGATATAATATCAAACTTTCCCAAATTAATCATCAAATGAGCTGACTTTCTGTTCCTTTTTCTGATTTTAGGACTACTCGATTTTTAGAATCAGTCGAGCAATTTTAAAAAGATACTGTGAGGGCTTCTTGCATTGCACATATAATATCAATCTTTTCCCAAATAATCATCAAATGAGATGACTTTCCGTTCTTATGTCTGATTTTCGGTTTGATATGAGCTTGTTCTGATCACCTACTCAATTTCATACCTTAAGGAAATAGTCATTTAACCAACTAGCATGATAATGAGGGCGATTAATGATCGAAATATTTTAACGGGCGAGCAAAGCGAGATCATTAATCGCCTTATTAATATAAGAGGTAACAAAATTTTTCCTTCGACTATATTTCTCCTGCAATGAAGAAAACTTGGTTCGCGAATTCATCATTCATCCTGAAACAACTAACAATCACCCAGTAGCCCTGATGGTCATCTTGTCACTGACATCAGTGACATTTGACATTTTTGTCGAAATAATCAACATGGAAAAAAATCCATTTGTTGGAACACAGGGATTACAATCGGTTCAGAAACTTTAAAATGCCGTAAAATCTACAATGGAAGTATTTTCGATTTGAATGAACAAAATTCACACCTAACATTTTCGACCAATTGTGTCGTTACTATAGCAAATAAACAAATTTCTGGAAATGTTTCCCCCTCCATGGGGAAAGAAGCATGAAATTACACTGGACATTTTTTTGAAGTTTATAGGTAAAATGTCATTCACATTCAACTTCAGATTACGTCGAATTCATTTTATTTAAGAAAATATATTTCTTCCAACTTTAGCTAAATGCATTTGTGAGAAACAACATTTAATTAAAGTCGTTTTATCATATTTTATTCAACCTAATAACATTACGTGAGCAAATTTCATTGATACAATATAGTACTTCGAGTTTCTTCTGCGAAAATATATTTCTACCAACTTTAATGAAGAACTGAGAATTTGAGTAACCATCGACTCATTTTTTATTATTTCGTTCAACTAAAGTGAGTTAATTGTTTTATTTAACCTAAGAATGTTATGGATATGAATTATATCAATACTAAATACTGTGGAGATCCTTGTAACAAAATATATTTCCACCAACATTAGTGGAATGAAGTTAGTCAAGAATAATAGTTTGAACTACCACCAGCTGCCTTATTAATATTTTGCGTAACTAAAGACGGTATTTTGTATTTTATTTGGCGTAATATTATCCTAGTAGTTCTTTAAATTTCGCTGTGAAACTTTCCAACTGAATACCACTGTAGCTTCAATTAGAAACAAGAAATTTTCTGGAGAGAGAATAACTGAATCTCTCGTGGTATTAAAAGTGAAAATTCCGTAAGTTATAGTGCCAAAAGTGAAATGATGCAGTGTATGTTTGGTTGCCTGTACTACAATCATGCATTAATAGTCAAATTGATCATTAATAGGGGTCATAAACGATCAAACTCATAGACATTGAACATACTCGTTAATACGAGGTCGACTGAAGAAATAATTTCAAATCATTGCAGTTATTTTTTATGCATACGAATAACAACCATCTTATTTCAAACCTAGAAGATAAAAATAAAATTCACGTATGTCTTATGGACTTTTCAACTATCATTTTCAATTTATTTTCCATATTCCTTTAGTCAACTTGGTATTTTAGTATTTTGGACACAAACATTTTAGAACTTTTTCATCTGAATTCGTTATTAACGATGAATTCCAGTGTCATTTCCCAGAAGAGTGGAAATGATGATGAAGTTTCAAATATTGATACATATTTTGTTGTATTATTTGTCATTTCCAGTTGAGATAATGGTATATGCGAAATCACATTCCAAATGTATGTAAGTGTGGATATTCAGATTTACCTTTCTTTGTATATCAATCATCACATGATCTGACTGCTCGTTAGCTGCTACATATTGAATGATGAATTCTTTCGCTCTTTGTAATAATGTTAAGGCATCTTCAAAATGTCGCTGAGCTATACAAACGTCAAGTTCTTCTGGAACCTCCATGAACCATTCTGGATGGACCAAACCAATATCATCTTCATATTCATCAAAAGCTGCAATCATAATCAGTCAATGGTTGATTGCCTACTTATCCATGTTATAACTATACCTTTTCAACTTCAATTTCGGAAAAAGTAATCTCGATTTCAGAATTGGTTAGTTCGATTTCAGAAATGGTAAACTCAATTTCAGAATCGTTGAGATGAATTTCAGAAAAAGTCCATTCAATTTTAGAAATGGTAAGTTGTATTTCAGAATTGGTAGGTTCAATTTCAGAAACAAAATCCTTATATTTGTTCGAAATGTTTCCAATTGTATGTGAGATTAACAAACCATATTTACAATATTCAACTTGTCAAAAACAATTCAATAACATAATTATAATCTCAATTTAATCCACAGATGCCTTCCATCCGAATCGCTGGAAGATAATAGGATTTCATCTTCTGAAATTGAACCTACCAATAGTAATTCTGAAATACAACTTACCATTTCTGAAATTGAATGGACTTTTTCTGGAATTCATCTCACCGATTCTGAAATTGAGTTTACCATTTCTGAAATCGAACTAACCAATTCTGAAATCGAGATTACTTTTTCCGAAATATAACTCACCGATTCCGAAATTGAAGTTGAAAAGGTATAGTATTTTGGGTCATAAAACAGAAATATTATTTCATATATGCATTTGAAAAACCTGATAGTTTTCAACCAGTCACTTTTTCAGACTGAAATGGTAGAATTTGCACATGAAGAAAATAAAAAATAGCAGTAATAATTACGGTTGTAACTAGGTGAGTCCACAGATACACTACGTGAAGGTGATTTATCTACAATAGATTCCCTTTTTTGCTGCTCTTGGGTCAGCCTCGTTTTCTTAGCTTGATCAAATTGATCCAACCAATCTTTCTAAAATAAAAAATGATCGATTTTTGTGAATACTGTATATTTTATATATGTATATACATATATATATGGAAGGGAAGTCGTTGCTGACTAGTAGGAATGAAACCAGTGTATATTGGGGGTAGCAGCAGTGTGAAAGGAATACTCTTTAAAGTTTATCCAAGCTTTCGGAAATGTTTATTTCCATCATCAGGAATAATTTTTGGTGAGGTTGGTTACAACGTTGTTCGATATATAAAATTGTAAAAGATCATCAGCAGATGACATACAATTTTATATATATCCATTCCATGAAATAAAATAAGTAAACTTCACTCAAGTCGAATAGTGTTCAATGCGCAATTTCGTTTTGAAACATATTGATCAAAGATAGAAACCTACGCGAATATATAACATATACAGGGTGTTCCTTAAAGACACGCTAATATTTGAGGGGGTGATTCTTTGATTTATTTTCAGAAGAAAACTTCATATGAACATATGTCCTAAAAGTTTTAACTTTTGAGATACAGGGTGATGGGAGTTTTGAAAAATATTCAGATTTTTTATAATAAATGAGACAAAATTGTTTATATCTTCATGAAATTTGGTACACATATTTTATTCATCAAGGTGCATTTTCTGATGCACAAAAATTTTCATTTTCTCTACTAGTGGCACCAGTACGGGAATATTATTGTTTATATTTTACTACAAAGTGAGCAACGACGGACGATTTTCAAATTTTGTACAATGCTATGAAAGGCTATGCAATTATGTACGAAAAAATCCTCTTTTTGATATTCGATAGAACGCTTCGTTTCAGAGAAGAAATGAGACCAGACTTGAAATTTCGATGTCTGAGTACTCCATTCAGGACATCCATTACTGGATAACCACAGTATGTAACATTTTGAAATCTTCATACCGATCCAGTCACATAGCAGACTGAATTCTGCCATCACGAAAAGATACAGGGTGGATAAAAAATAATATATGCATATTTTCAACATTGACACCCTGTATCTCAAAGGTTGGGACGTTTTCGAGATAAATTCATATGGAGTTTGAATCTTGAAATGGGTCGAATAATCGGCCCCTTGAATATCAGCATATCATTAAGGAACATCCTGTATAGTTCTGTGTTGGACGAAACTGCGGTTCCACTGTGTCTAATACCTTTATTCTTGTTTGTTTGTCGTTCGTTTATAAAATGGCAAATTTTATGTTTGATGTGTCGATATTATAACATATATACACAGTGAATTGTCTATATATTATAATATCTGATGTGCGATACTCCACGAATAATTATCAATCTTTTATATAAGATCTATAATCAATGTTTCCCATCGTCCAATGGTTGGGGATATCTTTCTTTAGAAATAAGACAATAATTATTGAAATATCTAACAGAAAACAACTAGGTACTTTTCTGGCTAATACCCCAGAATATTGAATTATATATGTTATGCATTGAAAAATAATAATTCAGAGCTAATTATCCATTCATTATCTTTAATCAATTGGAATTAAATCGATGAAAATATTTCATATGATGGATTCTATTTGAATCCGAAACATGTTGCTAACTAAATAAATAATGATGAATTGAATTGGAAATGATTTTGAGCTTTCTGTCATCCTTTAACTAAACTTTTACACTTTGAGCTATCAGGTACTTCAACAAACGTTTAAATAATCGGTATGCCTCATAAGTTATTGTGGTGTTTCTGTACAAAATCCAAATTATCGCCCTATATGAGGGCCGATCCTACATTATTGTTTATGAAATAATAAAGTTAACCCACTTCATGTAAATTAAAATTGATACCTATCATTCATATCAAGTCAAATCATATATCAAAATACGTGTCAAACTGGTTTATTTGCTGCTTTACCGTAATTTCTGCGTTTCTATAGTATGACATGTCAACCCACTATATAAATCAAAATACCATTGTTATCACAAGCAACACTCACTTTATTTCCATTGGATGAACACTGGAACACCCTAGTATCTGGAAATATCAGAAGTTTGAAAGCATGTTTAACATTACCCAAATCTCTCACATTCACCACCGCCAAACTACTAAGATCGTACATAATTTCGTAAATATATTTCATCAGTGAACGACTGAAAAAAAAAAGGATTAGCAACAGAAAAGCTTTTGCTTAGGAAGTGAAAAATAGAAGGTACCTATTTGAGTTCCGATTAGTTATCATGAAGCCATCTGTGAATAAATACACATGAACAGTCTTCAGTGCTGTATTTTCTGTGGGATCAATTTCCAATAGATCACCTTCATACAAAAATGTTCTGCCTGGGACTTCCAACAGCTCCTGAACAAGTATTTGAGGAAACGACAATATTGAATTACAACAAATATTCAAAACATCATGTGGATTTTTTTACCTTGCAACCTTCAACTTTTTCCAAAATTGCAGCAAGTTTCTGTTTATTGTCTTCCTCTAAATCTTTTTCATTTACTTTATTCTCATGGTCAATATTCATAGGTACTAAATCTTCCAATATTGATGTGGTAGATAAAGCAGTAAGTAACGATTTCTGTTCAGAAAGCAGATGTGATAGTTGATACATTTCACTTTCAAGATCTAATTCATATTAAGGAAATCATAGTCAAAAATACATGCAATATGAATATAAGGTATAGGGTGATTCACTCAACTAAATCGGTAGATGTATGTAGAAAAAATCACACAGGGTGTTTGGTTCACCTACGTATATCTGGAAGGGGGGTGATAGGTGAGAACATTTCGAACATATTTTACCATATAGTACAGAGTGACCCTTTTTCACGATTTTTTTTTAAATGTAGAGGGAAAAGAGGTGTATTCTGGAGCTCCTCTTTTCATAAAGATTAGGGCCTACTTGATCACATTCGAAGGCTGATAAATCCAGAATCCATATTAGCGATTTTTCAGAAAAAATCCGCGTACCCACTGGACAGCGTCCTCTGAAATAGATCTGTATCATGACTAGATATTCAACATTAATATTACCTACAGCATGTCTCATTTCAATCGCCCTCCCCCTTTATATCTCAGCTATTAGTGGTGTGAGTCGTGCCGAATTTGGACCGATATGAATAACCATCAATATGATCAGTATTTCAGATACGAACTTCCTGTTGGACAGTGCCAAGTAAAATGTGGTCGATTTTTATGAAATCATATTAGGATTTTTTCGCAAGAAAACTAACTTTATATTATTGTTCTTTATGTTTTTGAACCTTCATATACAAAAAAACACATAATTCCAACAAATTAACAGGAATGACTCAAAAAATTAGTGAATTCATATTAACTGTAAATTTCGGAAGGTTCAATAGTTCCGGTATGTAGGTAGAGAATCGTTATTTGAAAGAGAGAGCTAGTAACACTATTTTATGTTGAATTCGCCGTTTCCGAGTAAATAGTTATTAGGTTCGCAAAAATATTGTTAAGATTCTTCGAAAAGATGATCACCATCGAAACCCTGGTTCAACAAAAACTGTTCTGGAACTGTTGCCTAGAAACAGCCTACTATCGCTGGCGCAAAAACCCTAACCTCGCGACTAGAGCAGAATACGTTGATGCCAGGAATAACTGCAGCCAAACAATAGATGCTGTTGAATTTATAAAATTATCATCCTGTATATGTTGATCTAGTGTGCCATTCATTCTATTGATATTAGTTCAGTTGTCTGTCGATAATAAAATAATATTGTCAATCAGATTTGTATCTTCTTATAAAGTAGATTTCCTTGCAATTCCCATTGGAATTATAGTTTCTACCACATAGCTCAACAGGTTACGGGCCCAGACTACGCATATAGTAGTGCAGAAACAAGAGAGGAAATAACGATATGGAGTTCAAAGCACATATCGATAAACTAGAAGGAGCATCAAATTGGACAAAATGGAGAAGACAGATTGAGCTTTTGCTGAGATCATGAAGTTCTCGAAGTTACAACTGGAGAGATTCAATCTCCAGGTGATCCAGGTGATATTGCTACACCAGAAGCTATCATTCAGTTCAATGCAGATTTGAAACGTTTCAAGAAACTAGATGCATTAGCTCAGCTGATTTTAGTTGGTAGCATGAATGACGCAAATGTCGAACTAACAGCGACTTGCGACACCTCGAATTCTACATGGGAGAAACTTTTGTCTGTATATGAACAGAGCTCTGGACAACGGATCGATAGACTGATGGAACAGTTTTTTAGTTCACAAAAGGATCCTTCTGAAGACATAGCTACTCACATAGCTAGACTCCAAAGAAATTTTCGTGAACTGAACGATGAAATGAAAAAGCTAGTGCATGTAGAATTACCAGAATTGTTGCTAATGAGTAGAATTATGTCTACTCTTCCATGTGAGTACTTCGAATTTAAAAGTGTTTGGGAATCAGTTTCTGTGACCGAGAGAACGATCAACAAGCTGACTGAACGTTTACGCCTGATTGAGATGAGATTGCCTGTGAAGCCCAATGACAACACAACGGCTTTTGTTGCTAAATCTAACACGAAACGATTAGGAAGATCATCAAAACCAGTTAGGAAATGTTTCAAATGTCATGAAGTCGGTCATTTCGCCAAGAACTGTCCAAATAAGAAACGCTTGGATGAAGCAAACAAGGCAGATGCTGAAGGAGCTGCATTTTCTAGTGTGACCAAGAGCACGAAGAACAATGTTGGAAGCAATGAGCAATGGTTAGCTGATTCAGGTGCATCGGCTCACATGACAAGTAACAATGAATATTTCATCGATTTTCAACCCTTTGTAACTCCAAAAGAAGTTCAGGTCGGTAATGGTGCTGTTATTTTGGCTTACGGTGAAGGAAATATCAATGTTCAGATGGAAGTCAACAATAAAACGTTCATGAATCATCTTGAAAACGTGTGGTATGTACCTGATATCAAGAGAAACCTTTTCTCTGTTGGGCAAACTCTCAACAAGGGTTACCACTTTGAAGCTAACCAGGATAGCTGTTTTATCAAGAAAGGTGGAGTGATTCGTCTGAGCGGAGGAAGAAACCAGAAAGGGTTGTATGTTCTGAATATGATTGCTTGCAAACCGGAGAATTCTAGTGAGGTTTATGTTACTTCGTCATCCGAAAACCTTCAACTTTGGCATGAAAGGTTATGTCATCAAAATAAACATCATGTCAAAAGTATTTTGAAACGTCATAACATTGGTATACAGCATGATTGTGGTGATATGCTTTGTGAAGGCTGTATTCTGGGGAAACAACATCGATCCCCATTCAGATCAAGACAAAACAGACCTTCCAAACCAGGAGAGATAATCCATGCTGATGTCTGTGGACCAATGCAAGTGGATTCACTAGGCGGAGCCAAGTATTATGTTTGTTTCAAGGATGATTTCACGAGATATCGGCGGGTTTTCTTCATCAAGTCGAAGATTGAAGTTGCAAGCAGTCTCAAGATATTCCTGAATGAAACAGATGCTGCAGGACATAGAATCGTAGAGTTCCTGAGTGATGGCGGTAAAGAATTCGACAACGCCGGAGTTAAAGCCATCTTGCAATCAAAAGGAATCTCTATTCGAATAACAATGCCATACAGTCCACAGCAAAATGGTCTTGCAGAGAGAGAAAATCGAACGCTCGTGGAAAGTGCAAGAACCATGCTGCATACAAAAGATTTGCCGATAAAGCTATGGGCAGAAGCTGTGAATACAGCTTCGTATGTTCTCAATCGTACTGGTCCAACAACAGTAGTTGGAAAATCTCCCATTGAGCTCTGGCAAAGCAAAGAAATATCAACAATTAGTCTACGTATCTTTGGTACTCGTTGTTACGTTCATGTGCCCAAACAAACGAGGAGAAAATGGGACAAGAAAAGCACTGAAGGTAGATTCGTTCGCTATTGTGGAGATGAAGATGGTTATCGTAGATGGATTCCAGATGGAAACAAAGTTGTTATGAGCAAAGATGTAATCTTCAAGTCTGAAGAAGTTGTAGAGAAAAAGGTACAGCTTAACATGAAGGAAGATTATAGAGGACAAGGTACAGTTGAGGATGAACATGCAAGTAGTAGCAGGAGAGAACCAAGAGAGACGACTTTCAATCCAAGAAGAAGTTTCGACTTTGCAGAATGATCCAGTGAGCGAAGTCAATGTGGAGGAGGAAGAAAATGAGCATGAGGAAGAAGAAAATGAGCGAAGAAACGATGAATCCCTACAGCATCATGACAGCAGACGTATAGTCAGAATGCCGTCATACTTGAACGACTAAGTATTATTTGCAGAATATGATGAACCACGGTCATATGAAGCTGCAATGAAGTCAAGTGACGCAGAACTATGGAAGAATGCTATGGCTGAAGAGATGCAATCTTTAGCAGAAAACGACACATGGAGTTTGGTTGATTCGCCTCCAGGAAGTAAACTCATTCCTAATCGATGGGTTCTGAAGGTGAAAACAGATTCAGATGGTAAAATTTGTCGTTATAAAGCTAGGCTGGTAGCAAAAGGTTTCAACCAGAAAGCGGGTATAGACTACAATGAGACTTTCAGCCCCGTGGCTCGTTTTGATACCCTCAGGATTGTTTTCAGTGTAGCAGCCTCAGAAAACATGATACTCTCACAATTCGATGTAAAAACAGCGTTTTTATACGGTAAACTTGAGGAGGAAGTATTCATGAATCAACCAGAAGGATTCAATGACAATACAGGACGAGTGTGTAAGCTGAATAGGAGCTTGTATTGTTTGAAGCAGTCGCCACGATGCTGGAACACCCGTTTTGTACACTTCTTGAAAAATGAAGAAATGATCTGCAGTTCATCGGATCCATGCCTGATTATCCGTGTGAGGAATAATCGAACACTCCTGGTCGCTATATATGTCGATGATGGACTCATTGCAGGCAGCGATGATAGGGAAATATCATCATTTCTCAATAAATTACGAAATACATTCAAGATCACTGAAGGGGACTTTGCTTGTTATCTTGGTCTGCAGATGAACAGATTCAGTGACGGTAGTATATTCATAAACCAAAGTATATACATAAATAAAGTACTGAATCGTTTCAATATGCAAGATTGTAAACCAATTGCAACACCCTGTGATACTGGAGTTTATCTTGTTGGTGATTCTAGTGAAGAATTGGATAGCAGTGTACCCTATCGTGGAGCAGTGGGTAGCCTCATGTACATTATGACTGGATCTCGTCCAGACATTGCTTTCGCCATAAGTATAGTTTCAGAAAAACTAAGTTCACCTAAGATATCCGATTGGCGTATTGTCAAACGCATATTGAGTTATCTTAAAGGAACCATCGATTTCGGATTGTTCTACAGTGCGAAAAATCAGAGAATTCTCAGAGTATACAGTGATGCCGACTACGCTGGTGACACACTCTCCAGGAAATCGAGATCTGGTGTTGTATGTATGTATGCTGGATCTGCAGTAACCTGGTTCAGTCAGAAGCAGAAGAGTGTTTCTCTCTCCACCACTGAGGCAGAATATATTGCTGCAAGCGAGGCAACCAAGGAATTGATTTGGGTAAAACGTCTACTTGGTGAAATCACTTCATTTGATGGACATGTCACCCTATATATGGATAGTGCAAGTGCTATTAAACTTGTGAAAAACCCTGAGTTTCATAAGAAATCGAAACATATCGAAATACGTTTCCATTTCATACGGAATAAATATCAAGAAGGCGTTATGGAAGTGGAGTTCATTCCTAGTGAAGAACAAGTAGCAGACCTCTTGACAAAACCTTTATCGAGAGTGAAATTTTTGGAATTTCGAAAACAGCTTGGTGTACAGTGTGTACGGAACCTTGACGAATGATGTACAAATATCCAGGATGATTTCAGGAGGAAGTGTTAAATTTATAAAATTATCATCCTGTATATGTTGATCTAGTGTGCCATTCATTCTATTGATATTAGTTCAGTTGTCTGTCGATAATAAAATAATATTGTCAATCAGATTTGTATCTTCTTATGAAGTAGATTTCCTTGCAATTCCCATTGGAATTATAGTTTCTACAACATAGCTCAACAGATGCTTCGAAAGAAACATACAATAGATCGAAACTCATAGATTGTCCCAATGGCTCCCGTTCGTTTTGGTCCCTTGCTAAAGCGGTCGGAAGAAATTTCACTAACAGTTCATTTCCACCACTGTCCAAATCCGACGGCACACTAGCAACAGCATCGCAGGAAAAAGCAAATATTTTTGCAGAGATGTTCGCAGCAAACTCTACTTTAGATTCCCAAGGAAAGCGTTTTTCAAGCAAAAATTCACGCCATAGAAAGGTGCAATCAGTTCAACCTCGAGAGGAAATACAGGAAAATGGAAATTGCTATCCTTTCCGACAGCCAAGCAGCCATCAAAGCGTTGGGCTCCTTTATCATCAACTCAAAGATGGTTTGGGAATATCTAGACAAACTCAACAAACCAGGCAGGGACAATAAGGTTATCCTCTTCTGGGTGCCAGGGCACATCGGAGTGGAATGAAATGGACAAGCAAACATTCTGACACGAAAAGGAGCATCAACGTCACTGATCGGACCAGAACCATTCGGCATCCTTGGAAATTCTTATTCCTTAGAAGAACTTAATAAACCTGAAGAAGCAATGGGAGTAATACACTGGCGAAGATTTCCAGGACTGCGGCAGGCCAAAAATCTCCTCGGCAATTTCAACCAAGCAAAATCGAAGACACTGATTAACCTCAGCAAAATTAGTCACAACGCAATAACGGGATTTCTAACGGGGCGTTGTAGAGAACATCTAAGGAAGCTAGGCTTAGAGGAAGACAGCACCTGCAGATTCTGCGGGGAACATCCAGAAACACCCCACATCTTGCTGGAGTGTTATGCACGAATTGCACGATACCACAAAAGATCGAATATATGGGAGCATACCAGCTGACCGTGGAAGAAATACCACGAACAGAGCCTCTCAAAATCCTCAAATTCCTAAAAGAATTGAAGCTTGAGGGACTGTTATAATAAAGACAACCTTGAGATAGCAGAAGAAGATGGGTCACAAAATAGGTCTAATCAGGTCGCAGCGCATCTGTCACCATCCACACTTACCAATAACAATACCAAATTCCCAAATTCGAATTGTTGAGTGGTATGACAAAGAAACTGTCCTTTCTCAACTGTTTCTGATAGGATAATGGAGTACACTGTATGTCTCCTATTTCATTTCCTTGCCTGTTGAAACAAAGATTTCATTTTGTTATCTTTATAGCACCCTTTTCAGGTACCTTTCACCAAATCTCTTCCAGAGTTTTTCGGTTGTGTTTTGTAGGCTAGTAATGTACTCACTACAATATGCCTGTCAGTTACCTCGTTTAGCTCCGTTAGAGGACCCCACGCTCAGCTAGTAGTTTTTCCACACCCACCTACACACACCGTCCTACTTCTTTTCTCATGCTCACAACCACATCATCATCATTTCTTTCTGTGTGTCCTGTGTAGGCTTTGTTACTAACTCTATGCGCCACTTAAGGAGTAGCACTGCGAAACTTTACAATATTTAATTCTTGAATATATGATATATAACCTTTCACTGGTGGAGACAGCGTGTACAGGTGTTCAAAAATGTAAAAAAAACAGTCACATAGAAATACTCGAGCGCATCAGATATTAATAGTGTATGCGACCCACGTGTTTCTCATACCCGAAAAATTTTAATCTGGGGGTGCCGTACGAAGGAATAGAGAATAGGTAAAAAAAAGTTTATTCGAGCGCGTCAGATATTGAGAAGGGACGTTAAGTGAACCCTCAAGTAGCTCTTATTCAAAAGACTGACGATTTGGACGCGACCAAAAGCCATGATAAATTTTTGAAAACAAAAAAAAATAGTGACCTTGAAATACTCGAGTGCGTCAGATTATTATACAGACGCTTCATCTTAATGTCCTTGTCGTATCGGCCCATAATCTGACAATTATGTAGAGGAATAACCTCAATCTGACGGTTGGATTTTTTGTCAACTGAATGTAATAACTAAAATATATAATATTCAGGGTGGGTCAGTTTTTTGTAGCAGGGCTTCAACAGCTCGAATAATTCACAATTTTGAGATGGAAGGCTCATGTAGACATACAGGGTAGACCAATAGCGTAGCAGTGAGATAACAGCTGTGATGTTTGAGATGGATGTGAACAAAAATTCATGAGATGGTCTAATTTCATGAGCAGTACATTTCTGAAATATTTTGCGTTATACAGAGTTACTCAAAAATTAGTGGCGTATCAAAGTTATACTTTTTCTTATGGCACACATTGTATTTTCTTGCATTTTCAGATTCCTTCTTATGAGCTGATTGATAACAATGTACAAAGTGATACTTTTTTTTCACTCTCCTACGTTACCACAATTACATACATAGTTCCCAGTCGCAACAAGCACAACACTTAATTGATGATTTTCGCTACTTCGGCTTGTGCAAATCGGCAGATTATGTTATTTCCGTGATCCGTGACTAATTGCCTTCAAAATAAGAAAAAAATTAACCGCGCTCGAGAATGAACAGGTGACGATTTTTTTTGCAACTTTGTGGCTCTCCCATTTCCTTATGTCACGCTCAAATCGTCAGATTATTGAAATGCACACTTTTCTGCATGCAATTAACGTACCATGTCTTAATCTGACGCGCTCGAGTATTTCTGACGATCGATTTTTTTTACTAATCTGATCGACTGTCCTAAACTTTCGACACCATATAGAGGGCCCAGGTATGGTGGGAGTACCTCACAAGGTCCAAGGATACCCCCCTTATGTTAATATGCCGCGCTCGAGTAAATCCCGAAATCCCCGCCTCGGCTTCCCTACTACTCTTTTGACAAATCAAACACAATCGTTTTCCGTTAACTTCGATGAAAGAAAAAATCGGTCCAGGCTCCGTTGAAAACTCTATTTTCTTCAACCAACTTTCTTTTTCTTGAGGCCATCTTGAGTGCTCAACGAGTCGCGCGCGAACAACCAACGTGACGATACGAAAACCCTAGATAATAACCCAGATAACACAGGATATCCTATGGATATCCTTCTCAAGTCCATTTCAGGTCGGGATATCCTGGGACATGAAATGGATATCCATAGGATATCCGTCAGAGGATATCAAATGGATATTCTGATGCGGATCACCTATGGACGTCCATAAGATGTTCGTTTAGCGAACAAAAATTGTTAATTGAGAATGGTTCAAAACAATACGAATCATCACAAATATCACATGCAAATCACATGTCCATAATGACTTTTAGTGTGTCATATCTGAACGTTCTCCACTCTCAGAATTCCTGAATTCCACACCTAGTTATGGTTCTATTCTCATAATATGCGTTAAACTTTTAATAAGAAATATAGGTATGATCATATTGATTCAGGCTAATAGAATATTTTCAATTTCATAATTTTTATAACTTCACCGTAATACATAGAGGTTATACAATATAGATTGTTCAGAGTAAGTTATTTTATAAATCGGGTGGGATGATTTGAAAATACCGCCATGTCAAACGAAAGAGAGATCGTAGCGCCAGAGCCAGAACGGCGAAAGCCAGTACTATTTGATTGTTTATATTTTACATGGTGATGGTGTTTATTGAGAGGTGTGTTTATGTTAATTTCGTCTTGAGTTCTCAATCATTCTCAGCTTTGATATATGTGTATTTTTTAAATCCGTGTTTTCCAGTGGTTCATTGTGTTTTGATTGAGGACAATAATATCTCTGATGTTTAACAGTAGAACACCTACCTACCTCTAGTTGGAATGTTGAACCTAAAACCTATACCAACATAAGCTGTAAGTTTTTATCATTATTGAACAATAATTCTTATGATTTGGCCATTTAGCCTGTGCATTTCAATCTGTCTATCCTTTTTCAGTGATTCAGTGTCTCCAAAATGAAGCTGAGCTCATAAATGCGGGCCACCTGGTTTTGGCTGGTCAAATGGATGCAAATGATTGCATTGAAGTATAATGAGTATTATGCCTCATTATGTTTACAGTCCACTGTGTGTGTCAGGTAAGAAGAACTTTCCCTAATAATGATATTGGTAAACTCCTGAAACTCAACTCTATATCATTGTTTTCAGGAAGAATGTGGGATCTTCCAGAGATATATAAATATGCTTAGTTGACACAAAAAGCAATCAACAGAGGGACTATTGATACAATCAGTATTCCTATAGATGAGATGCCCTGTTTTAAGAAAAAAATGAAGAGACCAGTTATATGAAACATAATGAATATTCTCAATTTTCCTATCACAAACAGGGTGGACGAGCAACTTCTTTTCTGGAAATGTCCAACCTGTCCTTGGTAGTTGTACTTTTCAAATAAATGTCACAAAGATCAACTATTTATTTGTGTTGTATGTACCTACATGTTTGCTTCATAACTAGCACTTTAACCGAGGATGGCATTTTCAAACGGGACACCCTGTATTTTATTCCATAATCGGTTAAGGATTATCATAACGAATTCAACGATACTGGATAGGATTTCTACAAACGATTAGGAAGATATTCACATTTCCATATCCTCAATGAGCATATGAAAACTTCGAATGCAAATATCTTCGTAATCATTTGAAATAACCCTATCCAATCCGGTACCGTTGAATTCGTTATAATAGTTCCTAATTCATTATGGAATAATATACATGGTGTTCTATATTGTTAAGGATATTTAGTAAATATCCCTGAAAAATATCTCATGGATATTTGTGAACAATATCTTATGGATATCCCTGAAAAATGTCTTATGGATATTTGTGAACAATATCTTATGGATATCCCTGAAAAATGTCTTATGGATGTCCCTGAAGGATATCCTATAGAAGTCCAACTCCTTCCACTCGGCACGTCCATTGGACGTCCATAAGATATACATCGGATATCACTGGATATTCTCTGGATATCCCAAATATCCTAAATGGACGTCCAATGGATGTCCATCGAATGTCCGTGTGTTGACTGGGAAACTATGGTGGGTGCGCGCATGCGGCACAGAAAAGTTGAAAAACAGAATTCAATTATTTCGAATAAAAACAAAATGCCTTTCAGAGATCAAGAATAGGCTCACTAGTACCATCTGAACTCGCCATAGTGGGTACCCAGAGGTCGATCTTCTTGCTTGAATAGGGCCACTTAATTATGCAATTAAAAAATAGCCTGAGCGATATATGCGCGCGTCTTATCACTTATCACTTCACAGTGAATTCAAAAATGTCCTCTCTGGAGGTTCTCACAAAACCGCTCATGCGCATGCGCGTGTCAATCGAAATGAAACCTGAAAGGCCTGATATTTGATGTGTATCCAGTGGCACAAATAATGTTGAGTGATCCAAAATAAGATTTATGCAAATGAACCTTATATAAAAATACCCAGAATAAAATATTGGAAGATTGAATGTATCATAATATTATCAATATGATGATTACCACAAAATTAAACTAAAGCCTGAGATATTATCTGAATGCCTGCGATAATCATATTATAATTGGACATCTGAATGAATGTGAAATTTGACTGAATTGTAGGATGCGTTTTATAGGATGCGTTTTATGACATGGACGGACCACCAAGAGAAACCGCGGGCCGCGGGTTGTCGACTCCTGCAGTCTAGCTAGTGATAAACAAGTTCATAACCTATCAGAAAACCACAACTCGACCTCAGTAAAAACCTTCGCCGTTTTCGAGATATTGGAACTCCAAAAAAAAATTATTCCTGACTCAAATCATTCTTTTATGCTCCACTTTATGCAGATAAGGAGTGTTTCATGTTAATAGGCGAGTAGACTAATTTCTTTTTATTTCTTAAATAGAATCATCATTCAAATACTTACCTTTCAATTTCACATTTTTTTAGAATTTTTCGGTCGATTTCAAGGTGTCAAAATCATCAATAATGCCACGGTAATTTTGAAACGGCTAGAAATTTAACACGAGTCAAAACTGACGTCACGATTTAGTAGATAAGGGCAGACCACAGCACAGTTGCCATATGTTGTAATACGATTGGGAACTTCAGAAATATTATTTATTCAATAATCCATAAATTCTCAATTATGTAATAGTGATATTCCTAATAAGCATTAAAAAATCAATTGTCTCAAAATGTTCCCTCATGTGTTGTGGCTTGTTGGTTATAAAACATTTGTGTAAATAACAATCATAGTAATCCACACTAAAAAACATTTGAGCCGGTAAACGCTCGGGCACATGACAACAACGGCGCACGAGTTGTGGGCGTGGTCTTGTCAGTTCTCAGCATTCAGCACAATGTTGCCAAGTCTCCAACATTTACATATTTTGTTATGAAGTGTATGAAATATTTGGACATGCTGGTTGCCCGAAAGTCGAGAATTAACTATATCATGGGTTCCTCCTATTATGTTTTATTCAACAACAGGACTCTAACAACGTTTTGATATCATGATTATAATTGGTGACTTGGCAACCTTGATTTGTGAGTGGGAATGAAAGATTACCTGACCAATAACAAAACAGCATAAAAACTGATGTCACCATTTATTCCACGTATTGTCAAATGGCGGCCATGACTGTACGTTTGAAATGAGCTTTGAATTTCAATAATTTTGAACACATAGACTCATCATTTACATGAAAAAAAAAGCGTGAGAAGTGTTGCAAAAATTAATTTAGGTCCCTAATGATAGAGTGGAGTAGTTGAATGCCAATAATTCATTATTAGTCCTCTCAGCCATTTTTATTTTCGATAAATATTACTGAACAGTAGCTGTTACAATTGCAGAAGGCAGATATAGTGAAGCAAAGTCTCAGTTTGGCATAAAATCAATGTAGCTGTATCCATGCTAAATCTAATCTAATCCATGCTTTTTATGATTCATGAACGTGAAATAGTCTAGCAAAATACCACTCTGTTCTGAATATCTTCTCATAATTCTGTCTTTCAATTGTGTTGCTGTGAATATCTTCTCATAACAATTTCATGAACAATGAAGCAACAGAAATATTTCAAATATTCAGAATATCATGATATTACTTATGAGGATCTCTTGGAAAATATCAAGGGATGACATTCCCAGAATTTCACTTCAAAATTGACTCCTTTGAAAACCATTACCTGCAAGTTATTTCTTTAGAATGAAATGCCCTTGTATAGGCCTAAAGCAAAAATTATATACACTCTCAGCTAGGTTTAATCTTCTGTTCTAGATAGACATTTAAGAGTAGGAAAAACTCCATGGGGCCTTATACAGAGCAGTGGATAATCTGTTGTGCATGTTCATTCATAGAAATGTCATGAATTCAAGTGAGCTCCACATAATTTCAATACAATGGCTCCTCACAGCCAAATGGCCAATAATCAACTATTTCATGAATTGGCAACACATTATGGAAATTAGTCAGAACTCAAAGGAAACTATTCAGAACTCAAAGGATACGAGATATTTCTTTAGCAGTATCAATGAATTGAACATAGTTCTTATAGACATTTTTCTTTAGATTGCTGCTGGTTTCTTCCGATAGGGTTTGAATCTTTTTATGAAGTGTCTGGAGTTCAGATCCACCTACAAAATTTTGTGACAAGTCTCTCACATCTACAACAAAATTAAATGGTAGTTTAAAAACATGGAATAGAAATGTGTTTTGGTGTTGTGTCATACATTTCTCAGGTACAAAATCTTTCGAACTTAAAAGCGAAAAACTCGGTTCTTTGGTAAATTCCATATCAAGAATTCCAAATTTAAAATCACAATCACAAAAACAATAACATAACCAAAAAATATAATCTTCTTTTATTTTTTTATTACTTGGCACTTGGACATACAATTCAAAGTTTCGTGACTTGAGATACAAACAATCAAACTCGAATAAGATTCTGTCGAAAATGATCATTCTGTCGAATAACGAGTGCCCGCAGACAGTTCTCGCACCGTCATCCAATATTTGGGCTTCTAACTATGAACGCAACGAAGTGCTATTCCGCAGAACACAGAGTACACAAAATGCATTTCCTAACGTGCTACGTTCCATATTTTTTCAAATTTTGGAATTTTGCTTGTACAGAAATATTGACCAGCAGCACTACACGAGTTCTACCGATTATGTACAAATTCTAGCAGGCAAGTTGAAAGTATCCGTCAAACAATAATGTGGTGAAAAACCAGAGACGAAGCAATCGAAATTGACTCGTTTGATAACTTCCTTAGTGGAATATTACTCATTCAAGTTCATTTTCCCAAGTGACATCGAGGAAGCAGCTCAAAATAAACTCAGTATTCTCTTTGTGCATTTATATTCTCACTACGTAACTGGTGTTGAAATGAACATTCCATCACTAGTTATGTAATATTAGGGAACTTCTCGTTTGGCCAAAATTTATATTTACTCAAATGTCGATTACCTCAAATGTCGATTCTACCAAATTCCGATTGCCAAATATGATCACCCAAATGTCGATTTGCCCAAATCTCGATTGTTGAAAAATATACTTGCTAGGATGAAGGTTCATTTGGACAGAGTTATGTTAGATTATTCAAAAAGTAGCATCTGTTCTTTCAAGTAATTTTTCGAAAAATATACTCTTTAGGAGGGATCATTTTGGCTAAGTGAGCTCAGATTGTTCAGGAGGAGTAGTCTCTTCTATTCTCTCAAGTAATTCTTCGAACAATAGACTTTCCCGGAAGATGGTTCATTTAGGCCGAGTTAGGTTAGATAGTTTGGAAAAGGTAGATATTTTCCATCCTTATAATATTCACATATTACGTCAAAATTCGGTTGATTCGAAATTTGGGTGAATCGAAATTCGGGCGGATCGAAATTTGGGTGAAACGAAATTTGGGACCAACGACAAATTGTCTGTGAATTGAAATTTCGGTCGAACGCAGCATACCCATATTTCACTTCAGGCAACTGGTTATGTGAAGTGAGATGTTCCAAAACGTCCGTCAGTTTCGAAAAGTGTCAAATTACATGTCAAATTTAGTAGAAAAAAAGTTTTCTACTCATAACTAAAGTTGGCATTCAGCGTACGAATATGTAATACCTAATGATCGATTGATCACGAATTGTCAATCTGTGATCCATTCAAAAAATCACCATGGCAATTCAGTTTCTTGAAAACATTACCATGCCACCACATGCCACGAACGATTAAACAGCAGTTTCACTCCGTTGGAATACCGAGTATGCGCATGACACCTCGCGCCTTCTTGTGGGTATGCAGAGTGCCATTCAAATTGAACAAGCTACGTGCTAGCCATCGCTTTGCTAGTTTGTAGCTAGCCACCGTTCAACGAGCAAATCAGTGGTTCAATATCAGCAGAAATACACTTGAAAAATGAAGGCTGACATATTTTTTTGTCGACCAAATCGCGCTACTAAAACGTGAGGTCTGAGTTGGCAGAACTTATAAATATATTCTTCTTCTTTTCGTGTCATTTCGCCTCTTCCTACGATATTTTCTCTCCGTCAATGTAAGAATTTGGCGTAAAGTTCCACATTGGGAGTTAAAAACATCAGTCTATCCAAGCCAACTTGGGGTTTTCTATTTATTCAAATATTCTACTAAAATATCATTTTTTTCGAATATTTTCGATGAAACATAGCAAAGCCTTGAGGGTTTTATCCTGCAAAATTTTGGGATTCTTGACTTTGACATTGACCTCATGATTTAGTTGCGCCAACTGGTGATACTGAAAATGTTGGCCCTCATTTTATTACCCTCATTGTAGGCAGTGGCTCTCCCAGTCAGTACATTAATACTAGATTTAGTACTATCCGAAAATGTTCAGGGCCAAAGTACTTTTTGATTGAATTTAGTACTAAATGAGTATTGAGATCATTCTCTATTGGGCGTTCTGATTCCGAATCCGAGGTGATTTTCAACCTATTTTGACTCCTAATATCATTTTTCGGAAATTGGGGTGATTCCATGGCTGTTGGCGAGCAGTGTATATTACTGAAGATGACCCCACTTGGTCATAGAGTGCATTCTTGGTATATCTCTCGCTCCAGCAAATTTCAGGATCCTTACCCACCGATTACTTAAGATACAGGAGTGTTTCCATTAGAAGTGGGTCACACTGTATATTGCCGGTGATGAAATATAGCCGATGTTTCTAAAGAAAATTTGTCGCCGACTTTTTTAGTTCAGGTGCTGAAACCAATAATGTGCGAAAACAGAGTAGGCATTCTGAGAAGGACCGGATCTGTGCTTTGTAGATCAAAACTATGCTGTAATCAAAAATTGGTGTGATACGCTAGGGATGTTCTTGTTTTCGTCGATTGTTCGGGAGAGTCTCCCAAATCTAAAAACAATATAACTGTTGGAAAAATCTTTTCCTTATTTGTTGGGGCGCGCGAAAGGAAATCCCTATAATGTTCGAATAAGAATATCGTACATGCGTACCGAGGGAGGATAGGTAGATGAGGTAGGTATTGGAATTCGTATTGAACTTTTGTTGGAAATACTTCCTCAAGCAATGAATTCCAGAGCTTTGCCGTTCTATATAGGCAAACGAGTTCTGATAAAGTGCTGTTCGTCTGACTTGTATTGCTAGTGATGAAATTATAGCAATGTGAACCCTCAAGAATGGTTATTGTTTTTCCACAAATATATGCAAGTTATGTGATTACACACAGGGAAAAATCATTATGAAATATGAAGAAAGTTAGAAAAGCCTTGGAAGGGATTTAAAAAATGAAGCCAATCTAAAACAGAGTGGCTTATGGAAACAAACTCTCGGAACTCGCTTTGGTAGGCAAAAATGTGTTACGTACTTGTTTGCGGTTTATAAAAAACTGGCATTTAGAAAAAAATCGTCCATTTTTCGAACGAGGTGTACAATAAGAAGAATTTTAAGTACCAGTGATGATAAAAATCTAAGTTAGTTGAGATTTTTTTGAGAATAAGATTCCGAGTTAATACAGTGGAAAATAATTTCATTATACGAAGTGTTTCTGCAGATGAAAGCTTCAAGTGTCAGATCGACGAAACCATCAACAATTCAAATGTCGTAGTCCCTGATACCTATCCCAGTGAACCGAAATATGTATTTGACACAATTCTGGAACCAATTATTTTCCATTTAAAACGTTATCACTTTTTGATTCATACACGTTTGTGAAACATACCAGACACCAGAAATGTCCTAGATGTTGAACGTTTCATATAGGAAACGTATCCATAGAAATGCATCTGCAACATAATATAACTGTGTATCTATGCATTCAGATACATCTCATGGAAAATGTTCCGAAAGAAACATGTATACATGTTTCATATATGAAACACTGCATATGAATATATTCTGTATACATATCTCGAGTGCGATGTTTCCGAAGAAACGTATAACATAATGTTTATAGTTATTTTCGTAATCCCATACTGTTATTTTGATTTAACGGTATTCAGATGACGATTGAAAAGTTAGTTAACAGCCTCCGTCCGTTAAGATTGTTTAACGGCCGGCCAACTTTAACTGTTCCATATCAACACGATGTCGAGATTTTTCTGTAGAATTGCGAGGTAGGTACGTGGTTTGTTCTTTCCTCGAAATCAAAATGTAATATTTCAGCGGGATTACGATACACGGCCGATATGCAGATAACTGATTTGTTTGTACCAATCCTCGGCTGCGGATCACAATATTCAACCTTATCCTTTATTCGCTACATATCGACCTTGTAACATTATAGTTTCAACGTTACGAGGCCGATATGTGGATGGGGTTGAATATTGTAATCCTAGGCGCAGCCGAGGATTATAACAACCAAAACCGTTATTTGCATATCGGCCGTGTGTCATTCAAGACTTTTTGTAATCCTGCGAAAGATTAAATTTTGATTCCGAGGAAAGAGCAAACCACGTACATCGTAAATTTTACCAAAAAATCCCAACATCCTGTTGTCATGGAATAGCTTAATAATATTACAATAATATTATAACGGCCGCCGACCTTTGAACCATTTTAACTAACGGAGGCTGATTAACTTTTCAATTGTCACCTGGTTACCGTTAAATAAAAATGACAGTATGGGATTACGGAAAATTATATGTTCATAAACATCGATGAAGCATTTCCCAAGGTTTATGAAAAATAGGTAGGTTTTATACGGTTATATACAGGGTGTCCCATAAGTCATGGATCAAAAGAAGTGGGGTGGTAGGAGGGGTCATTTCCAATCAAACTAAACATATATGTGGTAATCCAATTGTTGATGGTTCAAAAGGTAATGATTTTTTTTCATTTCTATAAAAAAATAACGATACAAAATTCATCCACATGGATGCACCTTGCCCCAGATGGTTCTCCACTTGAATTTACTGAAAAAACAATGAACTAACATTACTACTAGGACGCCAAAGTGTTTCTTTACGCCCGCAAATCCAGGCAATGGAGTGCTACTGTGCGCCCAGTCGTGTATAATAGTTATTTATGTAGGTATCAAGGGCTTAAAATAGGTTTTATGGACCGTAGCATGTAAGAGCAAGAGTGACAGTGCGAGCAATTAAGACGCCTAGGTGCATAAAATCAAATTACCCCTGAAATACATACAATATTTTATGCACGACCGGTATATTCGATTTTTCATTGTGAATACCCCTTCATCACTCGAGAAATACATCACGACTGCAGTGAGTAGTATCATTGATGGAATCGACTTTACCATGATTTTTTGAAATAGGAATAGACTATTATATTTTTCTGTCAATGAATGCCATCACAGATAACGTATTTTGGGTTAGATCCTATCATTCTGCACATATGAAATATCAAGAGAACTGCAATATTGATCACAACTGAAACATAAATGTCCTGAATTGTACAGGAATGCCTAATACGACTCACCTATACGCCGGGCGGTAAAGTAGTCGGCGGGCGGTGAAGCACAACTTTACGGCCGCAAAACCGGGCGGTTAAGAGCAACTTTACGCTCGGTCGTGCATAAATGTATTTTATCAACATACATTCATGCAGCAAATTACAATCTGGTGGATTTTACCGTTTAGAGTTTATGTGAAAGAAATATTTCAATTCAATTAACTTTGGAAGGATATATCTGCCATTCTGGGACATTAGTTTATTCATCAAACTATACTTATCTTTCAATGTACTATCACTTTCAGAAAGCTCTGTACACATTTTTGACCGACCCTGTATATTTGATCAGGTTCTTCCTTGTTGAGAAATTTGATTTGAATTTATTTGTGGAGTAAATAATATATCTATAGGAAGGTACTATAGGTACCTATTGACTGATGTACTATCGATGCAATAATTATCGAGTACTTTTTTGTCGCTTTTGATCGTGGAATGAATCTACAACAGGAAAATTCAAAAATATATTTGTTAAAAAATCGTAACCTAATGTAACTTTCCTAGTTCCATTTTTCTTTGTATTAACTTCACAGAATGATATAAAAATGTATCCAGAAGCCCTGCCACTGTGTAAACACCGCCAATGATAGCACATAAATTCGTAACAAAATGGCCGAAGGACCTTTCTTTTTCAGTAAATTTCACCATTAACGGAGATAACTCGTATTGAAAAAATATACCAGGCATTCCGGATTCACCGCTGACGATAGACACTACTTTTTGATGCTTTGTTACTGAAAATTGATTTGTACTTATTACAGTTCCATCTTTTCGAATGTAGGAAGTCGGAACTATCTTGATATAATACTGGAACATTGTCGAACCTGAAAAAAAAACAAATACATTCAAATATACCCTTTTGATTCCGAGAAAGAAAGTTATAGTGAGTATGTAAGTATATGTTACGGTTTCTCAGACAATTTTCGAAATTACAATGCACGTCTCGAAATATACTTTCAACAATTGATGGCAGTAATTACTTCTGAGAATTGAGTACCAACGACAGTAAAATTGACTGATATTGAGACATCCATTATCGTCTTGCCAATTTCAAATAGGTATAGGCATTCATTCGACTGACGCACATCAAGTACGAAATATATATATAAAGAAATATAAGTAAATGCAAGAGATATGCCTTATACTTAGTTCTCATCGCTTTTGTACAGAGATACATAAAACAAAGGAGAATGTATTGTTTTTCATTTTCAACCGCAATTGACAATTTTTAGAATGCAATGAAAATTGTATAACGGGTGTGTTCAAGTTAACTTCCGTATTTGATGTTCTTCAATTTCTTCAATTCCGAAAGATTATATATATTTTTCTAATACAGGATGGACAGATATATTCTGTATAGGGTGCGAACTCCTTCGATATTAGGCGCAAAATAATGTCAATAACACTTGAAAATTTTAAAATATGCAGGTGTATAAAGTTGGCGCTCAATAAAGAATGAGAACTCAACGCTTGTGTTTTTCGTTACAACGGCATAGAGAGGTGAATCACAAATTTATGTTATCTTCCAAATACGGTCTGGTGGGCCGAGACAGTACTGCATCGCTCTTGCTGTCAATTCACGCAACTCTCTCTCAGTATGATATACAGTACTCTGAATAAGTTATAAGTTGTAGATTATTCAATTCCAGAAATGTTTCTCGATAAGTTTTCGTAAGGCATTCTCCTATACTTGTCAATATAACCATGTCGTCAACATTCGTACTGGAGTCAAAACCAAACACACATTTAAAGTACCCTTTTTTTTGGCCTACAGAGGGCACTCCTCAAAGGTCTTTGTTTTTGAAAATAATTTGAATGTCTTTTCGAAAGAATTAACGACGACCGAATGACGACGAAAAAATTACCAGCACCTTTTCATGTTGTTCGTTCGTGCATCCAAAAGCAAATTGAACTAAATACTATTTCCAATAGTAGGGACGACTTGGTGGTTGAATCAGGCAAAAGTGGCACATTTCTGTGATGATTTATAATTTGAAAAGATTGTCGACATTATCTTCTCATTTTCAACTTGGTTTTCAAAATATCACCAAAATACAGAATTTTTCGATTTTCTTTTATGTTCCAGTGCATGGAAATTTAGTTTATATTTACAAATTCCTTGGCATAACAGTATAGCTCAGTAAAACGGTACAGATAAAGATCCTCTCGTGGAAAAACTTCGAGAAGTCGGTTTCTCTGCGGTTTTAAGTTTTCGGGGGTGTTGAATCTGAATCTAAAGTTCGCAAACAAATTTCCTGGGGTGTTTTGCAAAAAACTGGAATTTTCGCACTTTTTTCAGTTTTTTATCCGTAACTCGGAAACTATACATTTAAGCGAAAATACCACCTCTCGAAAAGTTGGAGTAGATGAAATTGTCTATGGATAATTGTTCTTGCTCATGAATGTAGGACTACGCATTTCTAGAAGAAACAAACCACACTGTCTGATGTGGAGGAGTCCTGGCCATGTGAATTATTGCTTTTGTCAGCGTGTCACAATACTTTGGTATATTTACATCAGCTAGGTAGAATGCTTTTCACACCTGCCGCTTGTTATTCTTAGCGGAAGGAATGAAAACCAAGTTTCTTCCATATACCCCCAAAGGATGGAAGTACCCTGCAGCGAACACGATCTGCTCCACCTGCACCATCACCACCTCCAAAACCAATTCTGACGTTCAAGAAATTTGATTTATTTTCAATGATAAAGCGCGGGAAGACTATTGTGCTCTTGTCACAATGCAAAGTGTGTAACTTAATAAATCTAAACATTCAAAAATACTAACAGTTGTCATTTCTATGTCCGAACTCTTATCTAACTAATACCATCCAGTGACTCTCGTTTTTATCTTCGCTCACAAACTTCAACATCCACCCTGCAAAGTTTCGACACTGGTCGTTTGGAAGAACAATTTGCAGTCTTCACTTGAACTACTCGTATTTTCCCATCGGGTCCAGGAAAATTCTACTCTTTCCAATTTCAAAGGTTTTCTGGAGTAATTGTCTTCGACAATAATAACAATATCATTGATGTTGATGGGTTTACCATATCTATTCCATTTCGTCCTTCTAGTTAGTGTTGGTAAATATTCTTTTGTCTACCTTTTCCAAAAACATTTTTTTAGAGCTTGTGTTTTCCTTTGATTCGAACGTAGGTTATCAGCATTTAGTTCTTCGAATGGAGTCATTATATTCATTTCACCCAAAAGAAAATGATTCGGTGTTAGTGATTCCCATTCATTCGAATATGTTGAAACTCTTGTTAGGGGTCTGGAATTGATGATATACTCGCATTCTCAGAATAATGTTAGTAAAAATTTGTCTTCTAGTATCTGCTTATTCAGAATGATATTAAAGATATTCTTTACTGAACGTACTAATCGCTCCCAAACTCCTGCCATATGCGGTGAAGATGCGGGTAGGTAAAAATTTACATTCTGTTCCAGTGTCAAGTAATATCTGATTTATCTTCTGTTGGTCGAGCTCTTGGATCGCACGTATCAATTCTTCTGAATAAGCTCCTCGAAAGTTGGTCCCATTAGTCGTAAATAAGGAAATAAATCAAAATTGCGTTTCAAGTATACAAAGATTTCTGTGAATTTCATGTAATCCTAAAACTAATGAGTTTTGTTCTCAACTTGTATATACTGATGAGGACGAATATAATCGACCAACTAAGCGAAAGATATTGAAATGTGTTATGTCAATTTCTGATTCATTGGGGCTCATAACACATGTCACTATCAGAGCCAAAATATTGATTCAAGAGATCTGGAAATCCGGAATTGGTTGGGATGATGCAATTGATGAGGAGCTAGGTCTACAATGGAAATCTTTGCTTGTTGCTATCAAAAGACTGGACGAATTGACAATTCCAAGATGCTATTCACTGAATTCAGCTGGAGATGAGAGGGTTGAGCTCCACATATTCTGCGATGCAAATAAGATTGCTTTGCAAACCAATATCCATACCTAGGCTGGAACTTCAAGCTGCGCTGATGGGAAGTAGGATAATGAGAACAATAACCAATATTTTGGAGATCCATATTGACAAAATTCGGATACAACGACAGTCTTATATTGGATCAAAGGTGATAGAAGTAAACTTGGACAATTTGAGTCGCACCGTATAGGAGAAATCCGAGGAATCACAAATACTTCAGATTGGCATTTGATTTCTTCAAAACTGGATGCTGCAGACCAGGCAACGAGAACTGGCTCTAAAGAACGAAATTAGGACTTCGGACAATGGTATAATGGTAACTACTTTCTACAATCTGAGAGACGAATTTTTTTGCCTAGCAGAAATCCCAACATTGAAGTCTTAGAGAGTCATCTGATATAGTCACAATTATTATTGAACATTATTCCTGATTACCTAACATAAATAGATTCACAAAATGGCTCAAGTTAATCAGAGCTACTGCTTGGGTTCTGAAGTTTTGTAAAAATGTACTTACTAAATGTATTCCAACAGCAATTGTCCTAACAGATATTCAGGAGGCTGAATGGAGCTAGATACGACAATACCAGCGAGACATTTTCCAGAAAGAAATTTACGCTTTGAAGAAAAAAAGACCCCTAAGAAGTCAAAGCCGACTAAAAAATCTATCGCCAGTTTTTTTGAACGATGAAGAGATAATAGTACTTAGTGGCCGAACAGATCTGGCAAAACAATTGGAAATGACTACGCAAAGACCTATAATCTTACCACCTCAACATCTGTATACAAGACTTCTACTACATCACTATTAAAGCAAGTTCGCTCATCAAGGAATGGAAACCGTTCTGAATGAAGTACGATAGATATACTGGATTATCGATGGCAGATCTGCTGTTTTCCTCTATTTCGCTGAATGTAGAAAATGTGGAATTTTGCAATCTAAACCAAATGTTCCTGAAATGGACCAACTTCCTAATATCAGACTTACACCGACCGGCAGAGCTTTGACACACTGGAGTAGATTATTTTGGACCCCACTACGTAAAAGTTGGTCATAGACAAGAAAACAGATGGGGAGTTCTGTTTACCTGTTTATCTGTCAGAGCTGTCCATTTAGAAGTAGCCCATCACCTGACTACCGACTCAGCTCTAATGGCTGTAAGAAGAATGGCTGCAAGACGTGGACAACCTGTCGTCATCTGGCAGACTGTTCATGACTAGTTTAAAATTGGAAGTCCAGCTAACAAGTTCAAAACTAGCTAATTTCTGAATTCGGCGAACCTCGGAAACTTTTAACAATGCCTCTTCATCTGTATCGGAACGATCCAAATAGTCATCAACGTAATGTTTTTTTTCTATCGCCTCCAGAATATCTGGTCTTGTCGTTTGCTGTTCGGCATTCAGATTTTTGATGAACTGTGCTGATGCCGGCGAACAGGTTGTCCCAAAAATCATCACCTGCATTTCATAGATTTCAAAAGGTGCATCAGTATTCACTTCTCGCCATAGGAATCTTTGTGAATTACCATCTTCTGGGCGGATGACCAATTGATGGAACATTTCTCTTACGTCGCCACAAAAAGCTATCTTTTGCTGTCTGAATTGGATGAGTATTCCTACTGAGTAGGTTGTAGTTCAAACTGGTACCATTTGATCTAGCTGCTGCATCAAAAACGAGGCATTTATTGCCATCTGCATCCGACAGGTTTTTGGCATATCCCTTATCCAGATAACTTTGAATATTCTGGCAATAATGATTCTTGAAATCATCGTCTCTCAACATTTGTTTCTCTACACAGTACAATTGTATTCAATAAAAAAGCGTACAAGTATTAAACATAGGAGATTTCGGCGTTCTAGTTCTCGTTGTGTAAAATTGGCTCAACCAATGCTTGTGTTTTTGAGAACCTATGATTACTCTACTGTCAACATTTGGTGCACATTCATTCCCGATAGCCCGTTTTACACAACTAGGATGACGTTAATTTCTTCCTCCAATATACTTGTACGCTTTTTTTTATACGACTGTACATTCGTTTTATTGCCATCGGCTCACTTACAGGTAGAACTATTTCATTAGATTTCCAGAACAGCCCTATCTAATCTGTCCTTCACACGTGTGACAGTTGTTACCATGATTTGCATAGCTCTTTCTTCGTTACTCCAAATATGAAATGAAAACCTCCTGTCTAAAATAGATTGGTCGTCGGAAGAAGCAACATGCATTATCCATTAAAAATTAGTCTCAGTTGCAATAGGTTCATAATCTCGTCCTGAAGTCACGACTTTCCTTGCAACTGTCAGTCTTATCTAATCTTGGCCCAATAAAATCATTGGTCGCTCCTTTGATTCCTTGTAGTGGAAGTTTTCGAAGATGTGAATATTTCTCCCAGTGGTATATTTCAATAGCTTGAAGAGGTAGGGACAGATTTTCAATAGTTCATATGTTCCTCATATCGAAGGGTTTTGCTTCTTGTAAAACACCTGAGATGTCGATGTTGACACAACTTGAGATCTGATGACTAGTTGATAAATTATTCGTCCATTGTACACAGACAGGTTCTTGTCTACCTCGAAACAGTAATACTCTTGTCTATAAGTTTAACTGATGAACCTTCATCGCAGAGTGTAGTGGTCTCCAAAAGATAATTATTTGCGTATAATTTGACATTGACTATTCGAAGCAAAATATTTGAATTACCATGATCAACTGCGAGTACATTTTGATTGATGGTTTGAACACTGCATGCTATCTTGTGCAAATGACTGAATCGGAGAAATGTCTTTTTGTCTAGGCTGTATTTCTTCTTTATGGAGTAGTCGGTGATGTTGTCTTTTACAATCATTTACCCCACAAGAATGCCTGATTTTGCATTTGGACGTTTTATGGTTTTTCTTAAGACACAAAAAACACAACTTATTGTCTGCGACGATTTTCTACGTCTTCATCAATGGACTTTGAACAACTTTTCATGGCATGATCATTAGATTTACAATGTGAACAATATATACAATATTCTGTTTTATTCTTGATTTCAGAAACAATCAAAGAAGTTTCATGTTTCTTTTATGATAGGTATTGGTTCGTTGGTTTCGATCTGAAATCTGTTCGAATATCAGTTTTAATACTGGTTTCCGTTGGAGTAACATAGCAAGCTGCCATAGCTAAACTATTAATTTAATTTGAAAACTTATTTTTATGTCAGAATTGCCATTGAATTTTGATTCTTCGCCCCATCTTAGTTTCAACATATATCAGGCAGTTTTTGAACTGCATCTTTCAAAACTTGAGGGTTCTTCAAATGATCTTTAAGGGCACTACACTATTTTACCACTAACCAAACCGATTTTTTAAACACCTCGACACGTGTTTCGCTAACTATGTTAGCATCTTCAGGAGAAGATTAAAACTCAGTGTAGTGTATTATCGTGACAAAGGTTCCAGTCTTCGATAGATCTTCAAGGATTTGATTGTTGCCGCTAAACAGCGAATATGATTGGGAAATTGAATAATACTATCCATGTGATGATTTTTGATAGGTGAAATAGCGTGAATTTCCAATGTCTTCATTCACCACCAGATCAATATTCTTCGGCGACATCATCATTCCAGGAACTGTAAACTTGGGGTCACCTTTCAGGCATTTACTTAATTTGATCAACTGTTCCTCAGACGAATATTGACACAATGAAGAAATTCGTGCGATAAGCCATTCTTCTGGATTACCCACAAAATATTTCGACTATTTGTGTGGCACTGAATGTATTTTGTCTGGAAGCAGCACCACCCACAGATTCAATAGCTTCCTTAATGATATTGAATAGCATTTTGATTTCGATATTTCTATCCATATTTTTATTGCAGTCGAATGTATCTCAATTCATTGACCCACTTTTCAGTTCTGGCTGAAGGCTCATCAGAACACTCACTTTTTGCGATTTCCATATCATTATACTTTGAAGGGTTTATAATTGGAAAGTGAACAGATTTTTGACAACGGCTACTTGCTATTTCGGACTCTAGAATTTTCAACATTACCTTTTCAGTTTCTGATGCACGCTTTTTTCTTTCTATTGCGGACTTCGCAGTACCACTAGTAGTAGGACAAGATGCATTCGATATGTTTTTTCCGATTGATTAGATTTCGAAGTTTCAGATTGTTTCTCATTTTATGGGGCATGATTGTCAGTATTTATGGTTTGGCAATATGAAATATGACTTATTCCCTCATCTATTTCTGAAGCTTCTACCGATGATTCGGCACGATGACCGACCCTGGAGGTAAAATATTGAAACACAACCTCACTCTTCTGTGAAACATTGCAGAAGGAATTCTGATGAGAAATCAGAGAAATAACCAAATTTCAAAAATGAAAACTATATGTGAGTGACTATTGTAGGTAATATACCAACCGGATTCCTTCGCTGCATCACAATGTGATGGCATGCGCTATTTAATGAATAGCCGAAGAACACGATTCGTTAGCCAAGATAATTGTGAACAACTATTTCAATCACTTGTAAACAAATAAGAAATGTGATAGATTCTAGATATACGTGGTGAACCAAACACCCTGTATAGCGTTAACAGAAGCCATCAGACGTCAGCCACAGCGCTAACCATCAAATGAGTTTCGATACTGGCAGAATCTTGTTATGTTGAATCTTTCAGTTCGAAACAGAAACATCCGAAGCCTTTCAGCACGGATTTACGTAGCATTAGCCACTCTTGTCAAGTTTCAAATTCGATAAATGCCTCTCGCCAGTCGTTCAAATAGTAGCTTGCTGCTGTGCTTTGGTAAATCTCGAGGTTATCAGAAGACGTCAGAAGTTTATAAGTTATTATGAGGCAGGAAGATCGTTTCTGCATAAAAAAGGAGTCTACTTCTCACATTATTCGGCCTAGAGGGACCTTTTTCCTAAAAAGTAAATTTTTCAAAAAATTGTAAAAACTATGGCAGGAATTCTGACAGGTTATAAATGTAGTAGTTTCATTACATTTTATGAACTGAAATATCTCAAATAGAGCTCGATCATAAACGAAAATATCATCGAATCAATGAATCACTATCGGCCATATTTCCTCATTAACTGCTATCGGCCAAAACCATGTTAAAACTGAGATTTTCGATAAACAAGAACCTTATACAAGAGTCTCGAGATCATACCCGTGTGTTCACCGAACACGCTCGATCGTTACCTAAGTGGTGGGGAGACCGAGACGTAAGCAGGCAGGCAGTCATGATACAATGAGTGGGCAGGCAGCTTCTCTCATGCTGTCTTTGTTTTTGTAGTACGGGGTGGGCCACCAACACATTACATTTCAACATTTTTTTTTTTTCGAATAAATAAGAAACATTTGATAGGCATCAAGTGATCTACTGCGACCTATCAGATAATGAAAGCGATGATTTGATTTGCAATAATTCGCTATGTCCTAGTCACGACGAGTCCTACATGTAAATAGCGAACCACTCATCGAAAATCATGAAACTATATGTACATATTATATGCTTATGTTTTGTTTCAAATTATTTTATAATGTTCATCTGCTTCACTAGAAATTATTATTAGTAGTTATGTAGTACTTATTTAGTAGTATAGTAGTAGCAGCTTTGTAATTCAAAATGGAACACCTTATATTTTATTACATTTTTCGATTCTTCTACTATTCTTTGCTTCTAATTGAGCTATGATTTCGTTGATCAAGCTCTGATTTCGTTGATCAAGCTCAAGGTATACATACGTAGAATGTGAAAAATCGAGATTTTTTTTGTATCGAAACTATACAATACCTATATTGATTTGTCAAAATGGCTTACATGTGCCCCTATCCTAACATTCTATTTACTATCTACTGATGCCATCTAATTGAAACAAATACAGGGTGGATCAGATTTCAGAATTATATAAAAGAAGTACTAGTATGCCTACTAAAAAAATATATATATATATTTGAAATAAACAAAACAAATATATCACATAAAAAAACACACTCTAATATTCAACATGAAATAAAATTCAATCCCACTGGATGTATTTAAAAATATAAACAGTGTGCATGTCACTTCTATAATGGAATATCAACCCGTATATCTAACGTAACTGTTCAATTTTAAGGAGCGATAGATATATATACCAACTATGACCAAAGTGAGGTAATCTTCAGTGAAAAACACTGCTCTGGTCATGGACCCACCAATATTTCCGGAAAATGATATTAGGAGGCAAGATAGGTTAAAAATCACTTCGGATTCGAAATCAGGACGTAACCCTGTCACTCGAAAACGAAGCAAGTTTAGGACACATTTTTATATGACCTTTATTCATCATATTATATCACAAGGAATCATCCCTTGAATTATTTCGGTGTTATTTAGATACACCCTGTATAGATCATTTTTCATCCCAACATTTTTCCCATAGCGAAGTTCAGCAAATACCGATGGCGAGAGCACTATGTTTATTGATTTGATGTCTACCTATAATATATGTAGAACAAGAAGGCACAACTACTAGTGTTCCGTTTCGAAGTACATTAAATTGACAAATTTTACTCCAAAATAATTCAGGCACGCGCCAATATTCATAACGTAGTTACTGCTGCCCGTTTACGTTTCCCCACCGCTTAGGGAACGATCGGGCGTGTTCGGTGAACACACGGGTATGATCTCGAGACTCTAGTCCTTATAAGTGTCGTCCGTTTTTGACAATTGTAACCATGGCCAGCCTTGATGAAGAACACTAGTCATTTTTCCTCGAACCTAACCAGACAAACCAGGTTAACTTTATTATGACGTATCTCATCTCAGTCAGATTAGAATGAAGCCGACACCCATAGGCTTCTTCCTGGTCCGAGACATTCGTGTTACAAACAAATTGACAGTATTGACACTATTGACCAACGACTGTAACGACACTACTGAGTACTGACAGTATTGACATATCATGTGGACTGTGGACTGAAGATAAATAAAATTTTAGATTCTGTAAAAAAATTTCAAATTCTTGCTGAAAAAGTATCCACTAATTCTTTCATATAATAACTTAACTTATGATTTACATAACATTCTTGAGATAGAAATATTCAAGGTGAGCTTGAGAATCATATAATATAATAACCCAGTTAATTCCTCATAAGCTATTGCAGATACAAAATGCCTGTGCCTGGTGGTATGTATCAACAGCAAGGGCAAGGGCCTAGCTGTGTAGATAGAATGAAAATGGGATTTTTCCTTGGTTTTTGTGTTGGGATGGCGAGTGGAGCACTGTTTGGAGGATTCTCAGCACTCAGGTTAGATTAGATAACACACTATTCTCAATTTAATAACCCTGAAGCTTCAGAGGACAAGCTATTAAATGAAAAACATAAGCCCACAATAGTAGGCAGACCCACAAAAATCAGATGGAGCAGCTAATCATTCTTGCTTGTTTGACCCAAAGGGTTTAAAATGTCAAGAAATCTTTGTCACATGATTTGAAGATTTTTGAATAAAAATTGGTTAAGTAGGTTCTCTAAAATGGATAAAATCACAAGGAAAAATTAAATAAAAATTCATTACTTATATGGTAAGTATTTTGTGTTGTATTTGTAATACAGTGATTTATTTCAAGAAGATAGGAGATGTTTCAGATTTTTATCTAACCATATAATATGCAAATGTATATCTACAGAAATGAAGTGAGACCATGATCATAACAAAGTCTAGTCAACCAAGCATAAATTTGGGATTGGAACAAGGCAAAAATATTCCTATAATTGTCCTAAATGGTCCTCAGTCCAATTACTGGGACAGGCATTTTTGAAGTATTGATAATATTAATGATAGTATTTTTGTTAATATTCAAGATATAACATGATAATCAATGAAGAAAACATGAAAACAAACATCCTGACCTTATTGCTTGATCCAACATGACAAATGTTTAGAACAAGTTATAAATTTCAGCTGCTGTTTGAATGACATCACAGATCTGTAGTTTGATCAAATTGTTGGACCATGAGATACAGCCTTAACACACAGGTTAGCCTGGGAGCCAGCAACCGTTTAGAGTTAGTCATTTCACAAAAGCTGAAAATTCTTCCTGAGCTTTATTTGGGATAACTAGTAAGGGAATCAGCCTCCAGCTGGCACACTTCCGGGGGGGTGTAGTTGCAGCAGCGTCCCAAACACGTAAAATTATAATAAAAAAAAACTGATATCACAAAAGCTGAAACTTTGTTAACATGTTGATTATCATACAAATAGATCAAAAAACGTATCCAGCCGAACTTATACTGGGGGATTATGCTCCAGCTTTTCACGTAAAGAAGTTAAAAATATGCGCTGAGTAAACTAATACCGCAAAAGCTGAAATTTGGTGAACAAATAGTTAAATTAATAACATAAACGATGAGAACATCCAGCTTTACATTGGGTGGGGGAAAAGTGCCCAGCTGATGCAGTGAAATATGCTGCGCATGGATATCTCGGGCGCATCGTATCTTTGACTGCATCAGCTGGATACTTTGCCCTCACTAAAATGATGAGCTGGAGGTTTTTTTTGTTAACCCATTATTTCAACTATAGGTACACCAAATATCAGCTTTTGCGGTATCAGGTATCTATAGTTTTCTCAAACTCAGCGCACATGCATGCATTTATTTAATGATAAATACGTAGGTATTACATTTCTGATCTGAAGGAAGATAATTAAAAATAGGTTTACTATCAATTTTTTTTTCAGTATTCCTTCACAAAAAATATACTAACAATACAAATTAACAGACATAGTGAACTAGTGTGTGTAACAAAATCAGATATCAACAATGTTTTCAGATTTCGGATCCTTCGGATTCATCGTCGTCGTTCCCATCATCGCTTTCATGATCGCTGCAATTGATGCTGATCCACGAAATATCTTCGTTATCATCTGTAACCATATATTGTATATTAACTATATATTGAAATATATAGATGATATTAATATAAAAACATTCAGAGCAAAATCTTAATGCAAATCAGATTATGAATATCAAAAAAAGTTGACATGATATACAAGATTGCTATAAATATAGATTAAACCAAAGAGAAAATATTCAAAAAATTTCTGACCTGTAGGACTTGTTTGATCCTCATTGATAGTTATATCACCAAGTGAAGAGGGAAGCTGCTCACCTTCGAACCATTTGAAGTGAAATTTTCCCTCCTTCTCTAGGAACATAAATATTTTTTTCATTATGAATATACCACAAAATACTTCTGCTATTTTTGCAAGCATGTTTTTTCAGTGTAGGTAACAAATTTTGAGCCACCGAACATCAGAACATCTCTGATTCTGAGCAGAGGCGCCAAATTCTAGTAGGAGTTGGCCGAGAGAGGGCAGTGTCGGTTCACACCTGTCCATCAGCACATATTCGATGATAAATCTGTGGATTCTGCCAGCGCATTTGATGCATGGACAGCGCGCTGTGTTTAATGAGAGAAGTATAGATACCTGATACCGCAAAAGCTGATATTTGGTGTACCTATAGTTGAAATAATGGGTTAAACAAAAAAAAATCCCGCTCATCATTTAGTGAGGGCAAAGTGTCCAGCTGATGCAGTCAAAGATACGATGCGCCCGAGATATCCATGCGCAGCGTATTTCACTGCATCAGCTGGGCACTTTTCCCCCACCCAATGTAAAGCTGGATGTTCTCATCGTTTATGTTATTAATTTAACTATTTGTTCACCAAATTTCAGCTTTTGCGGTATTAGTTTACTCAGCGCATATTTTTAACTTCTTTACGTGAAAAGCTGGAGCATAATCCCCCAGTATAAGTTCGGCTGGATACGTTTTTTGATCTATTTGTATGATAATCAACATGTTAACAAAGTTTCAGCTTTTGTGATATCAGTTTTTTTTTATTATAATTTTACGTGTTTGGGACGCTGCTGCAACTACACCCCCCGGAAGTGCGCCAGCTGGAGGCCGATTTCCTTACTAGTGATACTAAATGAAGCTCAGAAAACATTTTCAGCTTTTGTGCTTTTGGTCATTGAAAAAGGTCGCTGGCTTCCGGGCTAGGTGGCATTGTCACATCACTGAATGATGATTTTGGTTGTTGCTCCTCAGATAGATGGCTGATAGCCTATAAAATAATAGCACAACACAAATTGTGTTTTGCTTTATTTCAATTTGTGATTTCCTCCTCTAAGATTTGAAAATCTTCTAACTTTGCAATGCTGTACTGATGTTGTGCAATAACAATATCAAAGCTATTCCATCTGAATTTTGAGAGTTTGTCTACTAATTTGTTTTACAGTATGTCTGAAAAAGTTGGCACTGAATGTTGTGTTCAAATTGATAATAATTTTCAATGTCAAAAATAAAGGTACTTTTGAGTGAAATTAATTTTTTTTTACATTTGTAACTCATAGATTGCTGAAAAAAATAGATATATCTAATATACTCATATATGGCTGAAAAAGAAATATTTTGGTTTTCAATTACAGGTTTGCAAAACTTTTTATAAAGAATCGCTTTTTTTTATAAAATTGACAGTAACAAAGTTTTCCATGTGTCCATGTTACAAACTTTTTCAGACCTGCTGTATATCATTATATGATGTCTCCTTGCTAAACTTCTACATTTGTATATATACAAGGTGTTTCAAAATCAAGATTTCAGGGGCTTATTTTCAGATGTTTCATTAATAATCTAACAGCATTGAAGTTTCATGACTTTGAATTTTTAACTCTCAGTTATTGAGATATTTAGATCACATTTGAATGATAGGGTATATTTTAAGGTTTACATCATATAGTATGCCAAGTGATTGTAAGAATCTACAGGGAGGTATTTTCTCAGGGGTCAAGCCCTCTTTTGCTTCATACACTTTTTGTGAATTTTTTGGTAATACTATAAACTTTTTTCTTATAATTTTCACGCATTTGAGATGGTTATGGAGAAATGAATTACAATCATTTTTTGTAATTCATTGGATTTGAGGAGAGATGTTACTAAAATGTTTAATGCAAAAAAGTTCATGTAGTGAAAAATGATGGTTATGGAGGAATGAATTACAATAATTTTTTGTAATTCATTGGATTTGAGGAGAGATTTTATTAAAATGTTCAATACAAAAAAGTTCATGTAGTGAAAAATGACTTGAACAAAATATCTCCCTATGGATTTTGGAATATCCGGAAAACTGAAAGAGTTATAAAGAAATGAAACAAATCTTGAAACTTCAATGCTCTGTAGATTGGTAATGAACTCGGTAATGAAGCATATGTGGACACATGTTTGTAGAACAAAAATAAGCCACTAAATCTTGATACTGAATTTTGAAACACCCTGTATATAAATGATCATGTCAATTCGGAACTTTCAGGATAAAGTGCCCTGAAATTCAGTATCAATAAATAATATTGTAATTAGCAATGGAAAAACAATATAGGAATCAGTGAATCAAAAGTGGAATAATAATTTCCAAATAAATTATAGTCAGTCATAAATGTTTCTTCAGCATAACCTAAATCAATTATAGGTGATGGAAAATACTATGTATATTCCACTGATAATCACACTGGCATACCCTATTGACCATATGAGATCAACATGTAGATTCAGATTTTTAGAAAAAAAAAACAACTTCAGTACTAGTTAATAGCTATAGATGATTGCTGTCTAGACAAAAAAGTATTTCTTTAAAAACTACCTTTATTCTCTCTTTAGTATAGTATATCCAATATCAATTGCAGATTATCCTGACACCAGACTCTGCAATTGTTTTTGGATAAACTTATAATAGATCTTTGTACTGTTGAGGGATCATAATATGGTATTCAATTATATTCTAATGCCTCTTATTCAATGACGGGTTAATAGCAAGCAATCTGTGCTTGCTTACTGAAAATTCTTTTATAAGTTTATTCTTTTAATATCTCATCTGTTACCTGATTCTCATTTTTTTATTAGTGACATGATTGTTTGCATTGATGACTCCCCTTCCTTTTGAAATAATCTCATTTTTTACACATAGTGAGGTTGCAAAGGTTGAAATAAATTCATTTAAAATCTAAGGGTTTGTTTTTGGAGGAACGCTTGGCCACTTTGATTTTTATTTTTGGCAGCAGTTTTTCTGATGGTTAATTGATGTACACAGGGTTGCCAAAAATAAAGTTACAACCATCTACTTTTGAATTGAAATTTTTCATTTCATTTTTGAAATCTGCACCGAATTCTTAATGTACCGATTTATAGAAGAAAAGAAACCAAATGAAATGTTGAAACTGTGGACCATCAGTTTCCTAACAATAGGCAAGTCAAAATCAAAATTCATCATGTACTAAAGGCTGATGTTCAAAAATAAAAAAACACTATGGAATGTTTTGCTAGATTGACAAATAAGCATTAAAAACCAAGTTGATAATATCTAGTTGTTGAACGTCGAGTTGATTCCTTGTTCAATTATATTAAAAAGAATTCATATATTCATCAGATAGCAAATGTGAATTCTCAATGTATTTCTTTATATGTATTAATTTTATTTTCTTGTTCATAATTTATCTGAGAATATTCCTTTTCAAGCTTTCAATCATGAACTTCATGATGATTGCTGAGTTCGCCATACTCAAAATTCTTTCTTAGAACTCACTACACCCTGTGTACATGAATTTACCATCAGAAAAATCGCGGCCAAATATTATTATCAAGCGATTTTCCAAAAAACAAACCCCTGCATTTTAAATGAATTTGTACCAACCCACGCAACCTCACTATATATTTGATGATTCACAATGAATATTATTATTAATGTACTACTACTACCTTGATATTTTCAGGGGAGGTTTGAGAGGCAGAGAATTGGTGAATACAGTGGGCAAAGTGATGTTGCAAGGTGGAGGATCATTTGGAACGTTTTTAGCAATCGGATCAGGATTGAGGTGTTGAAACGCTGCCATTGAATTGTCGAGACTGATCAAGAATGTCATTGTATCTCTTGATAGTTGTATAGTGTAAACTGTTATGAATGTGAATCTTTAATTATATGAGTACTTATTTCAATTCTGTCTCTGAATATTCACATTCAAAAGTTCCTAGAGTTGAGAAGGTCAAGTTGTACTAGGTTCCATTAGAATACTAACATTACCTAGGTAGGTATACCTATTATTATCTTCACTGTTGTGGGTTTTGAGTTTTTGTTCTTATGCCTGTTATTGTTTTCAAAGAAAAATACTAAAGAAACTTGAACTTTCAAAAAAGGATAATTACTATAAGCCAAACTATCCAATTCTGAGGAATCTGCTGAAATAGGTCGATTTGAATTTTCAATTTGCCACATTTACAGAGAAAAATTGTATATAAATGGTGATCCATATTTGAATTAAGACGTCCGCGATATTTTTTTCAAACGGAACACCCTATATATTATTGAATTTTTGAAATTAACAAAGAAAGCTGAATTGAAAGGGTTTGTATACAGTGCGTCCGTTAAATAAAACGGGATGGATAGGAACTTGAAGGCAAATAGAAACAAGTATGGAACATTTGTTGAGAACAATTACCAATTTCTCGAATTTAATTCTATTTGGTTTACGCATTGCATATGTGACAATATAAATTCACCGAATATCCTGATTTTTCCCTTGGCAACACTGTTTTTCATAAAGTTTATGTACTAAGGTGAGAAAAAATCAAGATATAATCCACAAAATTGGTTCACACATACCTTATTAATATAATTGCATTTAAAATTCGAATAAATCAAGTAGTTTTTATCACATATATTTTTTAAACAACTAACATCTATTTTTTCATGTGTATTTGCTTGCTGTTTCTATTCACCCCATTTTATTTTATATTTCTTATTTTTCAAATTTTGAGCTGTCCACAAATGTAATTATTCAATGAACTTGTTTCCATTCACCTCTCAGATAGTTCACAAGTGTATAACTAGTAACAATTCCGCCTGGAGGGGGAATAGAAAGTTACCACATTTCAATTTAAAAAAATAATAATTTTTTTTTCGAAATTATTACATGCCCTCTCTTCTAATAACCGTGAAAAGTCGACAACTGTTTCGCAATACTTTGATTCTTGTTTTCAATTTGCCAAGTATATGAGGGAAAATTAAATATACAGGGTGAGCATTTGAGTTATGACGTCCGCCACTATTTTTTGAAACGAAACACCTTATATATTTTTGTATTCTTGAAATCTCCATGAGAAGCTGAATTCAAAATTATATCAAACAAAGGGGTTTGCATACAGTGCGTCCGTTAAAATCAGTGCTCTCGTAAAATGGGGTTGCTATTGAAAAAAATACCGGTGACGTATAATTTCTTCTACACGGAATTCTGTATGTATTATTTGAATTTGAAAGAATGTTCGCATAAAAATAAAATTCAACGGCTTCGAGCGATCTTTTCAATAATTATTCTTTCAATTTTTATCAAACTCATCTACTACTTCACGAAAGCACTAAATTTAATGGACGCACTGTATACAAACCATATGTGCCATTTTTTCAAAACATGAAGATTCCAAGAATTGGATAATATACAGAGGGTGTCCCATGATTAACGTAAATACTTCAGTAGCAGATTCAACGATCAAAAATAGGATTAAAGTTCGTATAAATATAGATCGAATAATGTTTCATTAGCGAGCTACAGCCCCCTAAAGGTGGTACCCTGAAAATTGGTAATGAAATTACAAAAATTAAAAATTTGAGCATAGACCATTAAACACTGCCACTATGTCTGTGGAAAAATAGTCAAAACAGGTGACAAATTCATAAAATAAGTGACAGAGGGTTTGTAGATTTATCCAATTTATAAACAATACTAAATTTATCTGAGCGTCATTTTTTTCACTCAAGTAATTGATGAAAGTGGCTTCCATTTTATTGAACGCATAGTCGAGCCTGACGATTTATTGCTTGAGAAGCGCGCAGAATTCTTGGAATTGTTTTAATCTAATTTCACTTTCAGCCTCATTTATTCGCATGTCCACTTCATTGGCGCACACCTTTTGTCACTTATTTCATGAATCTGTCACCTGTCTTGATTATTTTTTCCTGAACATACCGGTGGTGTTTCATGGCCAACGTTCAAATTTTTAATTTTTGTAATTTCATTGAATTTTTATGACACATAATTGCATGCTTAATTTGCCAAAAAATCGCACTTAAAAAAGTTACCCCCCACAGTTTGACCCATTTCAATTTTGAAATTATTATTATTGCATATCATTAGACATAAAAAGATTGGCCGACTTAAAAAAATTCATAATTCTACTATCAACAGTTTCGTATATATAAAATAAAAACTTTCTTCAAGGTACCACCTTTAGGGTATTCTAGCTCGCTCATGAAACATTATTCAACCTTTTTATAGAAACTAGTTTCTCATTTTTGATCGTTGAATCTGCTGGTGAAGTATCACACGCTAATCATGGGATACCCTGTATCTAGAACGTTTCATTTGACGGACGTCATAACTCGAAAGTGGATTACCCAGTATATACAATTTTTCCTTATAAATATGGCAATAGTAATAGAGTAATGAATAAGGATAATGGACCTATTCCATATAGCCTTTTATATAGTTTTGTAATATAAAAAGATTAACATGTGAACTCAACCATGACAAACATTAACTGGATGGTTAGTATTTTTCACGGTTGGGTGAACATTCAATTATTTTTGGAGAAAAGCACAGTTTTGGGGGTAAAACAGCAAATCCGTGCTGTAACATGGTTATTTTGGATGGATGTTCAACAGATATAATACAATGTTCGACGTGGCCAATAGCCAGGAAAGTAGTTGTTTTCTGTTAAATATTCAGAATGATGTTATGTGCAAATACATTTTTATCTGAAGGAGAATGCAAATTCTCAACATTAGAAGATTTAGTTTTTCAAATTCTTATCTTGTGTGTTCAATAGATATAATTCAATGTTCGTCATGACATATAGCCAGGAAAGTAGTTTTTTCTGTTGAATAAACCGAGAAAAAATTGATATTTCAATCACATAGAGAATGTGAATTCTCAATGTATTTCTTTATATGTATATCCATGCATTTTCTCATTTTTTTATGTTCATAATATATATTCCTTTTCAATATTCCTAATTCTCAATTTACAGTTTACAGTTACCATATAGGTAAGTACTTATTAGATTTGAGTTTATTAAAAACAGGAATGAATAGTAAAAATGAACCACAAAAATACAAAACAAATTAAGAAATTAAATGTTACAAACTGTTATAAAAAATTTAATTTGATCTGAATCAGATGAAGTATTGCCCTTATATACATATCATTAGTACCTATATATATATATGTGAATTTATTACTTATTTTGTAAAATTAATTTGAACAGAGTGCGCCGAAATATCATGCAATGTATATAAGTGTATGTGATTAATAATTAATCAATAATAATATAGGTAATTATAATGATGAATAAGTGTCCAAATATGTTTCAGTAGGTTATAAAATGTTTCAGTGGATCAGTAGATCAGATCTCATTAGAATTCAATAGAACTGCGGGGGACGAAAAGTCAGTGGCGGGGGACGAAAAGTCAGTGGCGGGGGACGAGAAGTCAGTGTCTGCGGACGAAAACTTGATGACTGCAGACGAAAAGTACTTGCCTTCGGAAATGGTCAGTTTTTGTTGGGAAATGAGAACGTAAAATGTGATTTTTTTGTAGAGGTCCCAGAAAAAAAAACGCCTTAGTTACCTTTAGTTACATCATCAACAATATCGCCATGGCGCCAGTGTCATCTTGTGAGTATACATATCATGTCAACTACTTGTGGTTGGGGTCAGGCAGGTAACTTATTAAGTTTCCTGTATTTTAGTCCCATGGTATACAATATGCTATTTTTTGTGCTCATGGAAATCAAAGGAGTCCTGAATTTAATGGATGATTTTATATTTTCCAGGAAAACTCATTTAGTTGGTAAAATCACCAAAAACAAATGGATTGATGAAGCTTGGCATTATCATCAAGATCACTACTGAATGGCGAGAAGGCACATTCTGTTTGAATCAGGCTGTAATTTCAAACAACTTTGACCAGTGCATTGGCTCATTATTGGCAACAGAATTCATTTGAATAGCACTGAAAATCTTTCAATGTCTATAACACCAAAGTTTCATTGTTGAATGTGAAATATTCAATACTAGTTCAGTAGCTTATTGAACTTGAAAACAGTGTTGGTGATTCATTTCCAATACCTCTCCAAATAGATGCTTTTCCCTGCTGCACAGTAAAAAGCATTGAGCAAATAAAAATGTTGTCTTGCCATCTTAGTGGTTTGTCTCTTAATATAGTGGTTTTAGTGTAGATCAATTGGACATTTCAACTGTCAATTTGTGAACTGTTGGAATTCTAGCATTCTCACCTTGATTATCACATCAATTAAGAGGTTTTTAAGATAGCTATAGCAACATGTCAGAATTCTAGCATTTTTCATATTTAGTGTGATGGTCCTAACCTGGGTACTACCCATCCAACTCTAAAATTAGAGAAGGGGACTAGTGAATTCAGAATTTATATCTGAAATTAACAAAACATTCATTCATTATCCTCAAGTTAGGAATATGTTGAATTTTGCATGAGATTGCCATAAAAAAAATCAAGCTGCACAAGTTACTTTGTACCCATCCTAGTGATGAATTTGAGATATGTGGAAATACTAAAATTGTCAATGATGATTTTAAATGAGTAATGTGTTGGTTTATTTATCATATTGTATTAGACTGTTGAAATTTAGGTAAGCCATAAAACAGAGCTACCCTTGAAGATACCACAAATAAATTCATAATTAGTGCTGTAAAACTGTACTAGTGCAATGATATCAAAGGAACTTACCTTCCAAAGCATGAACTTGCAAATCCTTCAAAGGATTATGGGTCTGACTATCTATACTCTCTCCAAATGAAAGATGACGAATTCTGTGACTAGTGTTGAAATCACTAGATGAAAATGGCTGAACATCATGGACGTGGAGGTGACTGACACTGAAACTTTCACCAGGAGCTACATGGAAGCTCCCACTTACTCTATTTACAATAAGACTCCCATATATCTGACAACCCTGCATGAAAGCAGTTTTCAATTTTTCACCATATTTTTCATCTTTACATTGGCTTATGTTTTGGACATTATCCAAGGCCCACTTTCGTTCACGATAAGCTTCTTTTACCTCTTCACAGGTGTTACAACACCTATCTGCTGCTCCATAGCAGCTGCCACATTCTGTTTTATTTGTAGTCTCCTGAAAATATCATATTTGCAGGAGGAACGAATACAAATGGAATCATTCTTACAGTGGATTCACTTTTTATTTTTACTGTGATATTCTCTTTTTTTGGTGCTTCAATTGGTTTACCCTCCAGATCTAACCTCCTTTTATAAATATTGTGATTAATTTCTAAATGTTGCTCTCCTGAAGAGTCCATCGCGTCTAATGCTAAAACTATTTATTCAATTAGTAATGTACTTGTCAGATGTTCAACTAATAACTGTTTATTACAATCACATGAAATCTTTGGAATTATAAAATCTAAATTGATCTGGATGTTTGGACTTCTTGATGTGTCCACAAATAGTTCTTCTGTAATATTGGGCGTCATATAATTTACAAGTTCAGACCAAAACAGCAAACCCATGATCATGAAACTGATAATCGTGACTGAAAAATAAAATCTTTTGAATTATGTTATATTCTGAAAGAAGAAGCTAATCACTTGCACCACCACCATAGGTTTGAATTCTAACATCTTCCAGTGTTTTGGGATAAGCATCAAAACGTCTCAGTTTTTTTAAAACTTCCCACATATTTGAATGATTTTAAAAAGATATATGACGTTTCGATATTTTTTTGAGGTTAATAATTGATTGGAATGTCACTTGTCACTTCATCTTCTCACTTTGTTGCTATTTCACTAGTACCTGCAGAGAGAGATCGCAAGAAATAAAGCGCGTGGTGGGGAACGTATTTTAAAAGAATGGCAACTCACAACTCGCAGTAATTCTAACCCTCTTCTAAGTGCTTCTAACCAGTATTAGTACGAAAGGAACTGAATTACTTCAGTAAGATCTGTTGAATATTTTCTTCCATACAGTCTAAGATTTCTGAGATGTCTTCTCAAGGTGCTTTCACCACTGACTGTTATATTATGGTTCAATGTTAGCACAGCCATCAATTCCTTGTGGCTTAATCCCAAGTGAAAATAAAATTGAACCAACTCATCCTGATCCATTCTATTAGGTACCTATGTAATTGCCCCTGTAAAGGTATAAAAATATCAAAACAAGGTGGATGCAATCCAAGCTTTTTATGGTAAACTTCTATACGGTGTTTGGAATCTGGCTGGTATTTAAGTTAACAGAGTAGTTGATCTATGAGTTAACCTCAGTTAATCTTCTTCTCAGCCTGTTCTGTGCTTTAGTTACTGCAAGTTGTAAGTTGTAGTGATTTGAATTACTGCTAGTTGTATATGTTGCATTATTTCGAATTACTGCTAGTTATATGTTGCAGTGATTCAAATTACTGCAAGTTGTAAGTTGCAGTAATTCAATTACTGCAATTTGTATGTTGCAGTATTTTGAATTATTGCGAGTTGTAAGTTGCAGTAATTGAATTGCTGCACGTTACAAGTTGCAATAATTCCTTTTATTCTTTTATTTTTGATGACCCTTCTGCCCTTTCGTACGAATTTCATTTGAATTTTATTTATATATTATCATGTTGTTGAAGTTTCTTACCAATGCCTCTGAAAATAATATTCCTCCTCGAAAATTTTTCCGATAGCAGGAAAAGTAAGTCAAAGCATTGATATTGATGTCAAAGCTATCAGTGGAATGCGGAAAACAATGAGAACCACATTCCACTCCAATCATTTTTATTTCGAAATTACAGCGATTTGAGTGCTTTTGAAAATCGGCCGATGGTGGAAGACGAACAGGTATACAAAGCAAGAAATAATGTTGATTTGTTGAAGTGAAACGTATACAGAAACTTGAGATCTTTGAGCTGATGGTTGTACAAACTTCTGCTGCTTTGAAACTCTAAGCTCATGGTTTGTCTATGCTGAAGCCTGATGAAGTCAATTATGCTTGATTGATCCTTTTGCTTACTGAAATTTCAACCACATTTTTAGGTAGGCATAAAGAACTGCAGAACTGAAAGAATTCAGTTGTGAAGCTCACACCCAAGCAAGTGGTGAAGAAAGTAAGGCATAGATGTGATGTATGAAGTAAAGCCTACAATACTATACTTACTAGCTTTTACAATCAAGGGAAGACAAAGATTGAAAAAACTGTTGCATTTCCTACAAAATTTATCATGCTGTTGGTGAAAAAGAAGAATTCTAAATTCTTGGCAAATTGTAAGTCTTATATATAATTTTCAACTTTCATAAATAGGTAACTGATATTTGTTTTCCAGATAACAAATTAACTGCCCTACATATATTTCTACAATGAAGCAGGAAGAACAACATTTGAAAAGATTTCATTACTGCCAAAATCACACTTGAGCAAGGTCTTGAGATGGAGAATAATGGAGATATTTCATAATCAATTTATTCTTATTCCTTGTATAGAATTACATCAAGCTTTGAATTATTCACAGTGTTGATCATATCATATCATATATACTGGTTTATATGTTGAAATAAAGCAAAATTGAGTAGGTACTCATTGCATTTTTCATTATTACAGAAAAAGTGAAAAAAAAAATCATTAGATTGGCTACTAAAATTGCACTTGTCTTTTCTATGGAACCATCATAGGCACTTTCACAAGAATGAACCACACTTTGGCACAATTAAAATAATCATATATTTTTTCAAATGTGCTTTGGGATGGAAATAATGTAAAAGTTAAAATGAAATAATAAAAATATTGACATCTTCACATTTCATTCGAAGATCCAGTGAGCACTCAGCACTGAGCAGTGAGCTCTGACTCCACAGACCTCATTGTCTGTGTCTGACTCTGACTCCCTGAGCTGACCTGGCTGACCAGCTGACGCTGAGGAATTTCACGATCACAGATCGTGGGTAATTCACGGAACTAAAACACTGTGTTTGAGTTTTGTGGGGGTAATTTCGTGTTTACAACGGAATGGCAGAATTCAGAATTTTTATTTATTGATTACGATCGTGGCGCCATCTCTCAATGAAAGGTGAGAAGTGTTATTCTCGTTCTGAATCGTTGTACAATTTTGTTACAAAAACAGTTGAGGAGTCGCTACCACCACTCAACTTAGTTGAGAGAATATCTCAATTATGCTTTTCGGCAAGTTTGAGGCAATGCAATTTTCTCGCAAAGGACCCCGCACAAAACCATAGGGAATTGGCCCACAGTGGGATTTGCCTGAAATTCACATATTATGTTATTGGTATGGAGTTTCTGATCAAATGTTTTCATGTGACCAATCATCTAAGACCAAAGATTTAGCTCTCAGGACCGTATTTAGTATAGGTGCCAAATAAACAATGACACTTTTTTTTTCAAGCCCATGATTTTTGTATCTCCCATAATAATTCAATTGAATGAGAAATGTTGCGAAATCTTGGCATTTGTCTTTTAGCACGAGTCCTCTGTAAAACATGCCTTGTCCTACAGGACCGTATTCAGTAAAACTGTATTTGCCAAAGTGCCGAATCGAATTGATTTTGTTATTACTTTCTTGTTTCTCGTCCTATTTCAGTGGTCGTTTGAATTTAGATTTCTTTGTGTACATAACATAAGTGGTCATCATGTTAAAACCTCTCTAATCGACGTGGATTATGGCAGCAACTTAATAATGAGCATGTTCCTCGACTTCCACACCTATCTATGGAGAACTTGAGAAACGTGACTTTTGGAACATATCAAATCAAATTATTAGCGTCCTATGTCCAAGACAGAATACTTAGAGATGATCATGAGTCGTTTGAAATTGATCTCAGAGTGAATGAACCTGGATTCATCAGACTTAGAGTGTATTCTCGATTCAGGAGGAGACAAAAATATCAAGTTTTTATTCAATACAGTCCGCATGAAAACCAGACGAGAATAATGAAGAAGATGTATTGATAATAGGATACTACTGCAGTTGCAAATCAGGGGCAAGGCCACTAGAAACATGTGCTCATATTTGTAGCATATTGTGGTATTTAGGATTTTTCCGCCATAATCAAAATGTGAATTATCCATCGACTTCTGTGTTACAGCATATTAAAGATGCCGCAAATCGTCCAGTGCAAGATGCAATACTCCAGCAGCTGTAAGTGTTCGGGAATTATGTTGATAGTGAGTGCTCGACTTTTTCGTTCACCACCCTATAAATATCGGTTTCAACTTTGTTAGTAATGAATTAGATGAATTTTAGAACAATTTTAGGTAATTGAAAAAGTGAATGACCGATTTCAACAATCGAAACGTGTTCTTATCTTTTCCTGTTACTATGATTCCTAAAAATCTACGAGATATGTCCTACATAAAGATTAAATGTTAGGCCGACCATCTTGAATATTGAGATGGTGATCACTTTTGTTATGTGCACGAAGAAATCTACATTTATCTATCAAACAACCACTGAAATAGGACAAGAAATAAGAAAGTAGTAACAAAATCGATTCGATTCGGCACTTTGGCAAATACAGTTTTACTGAATACGGTCCTGTAGGACAAGGCATGTTTTACAGAGGACTTGTGCTGAAAGACAAATGCCAAGATTTCGCAACATTTCTCATTCAATTAAATTATAATGGGAGATACAAAAATCATGGGCTTGAAAAAAATAATGTCATATTGTTTATTTTGCACCTATACTAAATACGGCCCTGAGAGCTGAATCTTTGGTCTTAGAGGATTGGTCACATGAAGACATTTGATCAGAAACTCCATACCAATAACATAGGTGAATTTCAGGCAAATCCCACTGTGGGCCAATTCCCTATGGTTTTGTGCGGGGTCCTTTTCTTAATTTATTGCAAGTCGCCGTGCATTGAGATATTTCTGTCATATTTTCTTGGTCATATACACTATTTTTAGGTTTTTTGAACCTTATGGGTAAGTTTTTGTTCGATAATCTGATCTGTATATGGGTGTTTTGATGCCGGTTATTGACCCCACAAGCTACTGTGCCACAAGTGATTCAATTCATGATACCCAGGTCATGTGTTTCGAAGTTTCTTTCACGAAAAAAGCGCATACTTTTTGCCAAACTTTAGAAACAAGAAATACTTAGATTAATTGTCAGTGAAGTATGTATACTAGTTTGCTAGATAATGCTTTCATGTTTGAGTTCGAATTGTTTGAAACAAATATATATATCGACTTTGATACAAGCTACAGACACAAAATATATGGGGTGATTGATGTAGCAGTTATATACAAAATCCTACTGGAAGTTTCACCTTTTGTTTTTGAAAAAATAGTGAATTTGCTTTATACAGGGTGTCACATATAAATAGGTGTTTGAGTTAAATTCATTGATGATGTCTGAAGAATCGACTTTGACAAGCTACAGACAAAAAATATATAGGGTGATTGATGTATCAGCTATATACAAAATCCAACTGGAAGTTTCACCTTTTGTTTTTGAAAAAATATTTAATTATTTGTTTTATTCAGGGCGTCACATATATAAATAGATGTTTGAGTAAAATTCATTGATGATGTCTGAAACGACTCGGTCTGAACTTTTGTCCTGTAAAAATTGAGTTGGGTATTTTTGAGATCCTGGAAAATCTATCTTTTGTTTACAAAAAATAGTGAATTTGTTGAGTGTTGACGTATTTGAATAAAAATCACTGTTGCCTGGATACATGTTGGTAGTAGGTCTGAACTTTTGTCCTGTGAAGTGATATTTTGAGTTACCAAACCCTGAAAATCAAACTTTTATTTTGGAAAAAATGGTGAATTTCCTTCATACAGGGCGTCACATATACAAATAGGTGTTTGAATAAAATTCATTGATGCTGTCTGAAGAGACTCGGTCTGAACTTTTGTAACATTGAGTTAGGTATTTTTGAGTTCCTGGAAAATCTATCTCTTTTGTTTACGGAAAATAGTGAATTTGCTTGAGTGTTAATATACATGTTTGAATAAAAATCACTGTTGTCTGAATACATTTTTGTACTAGGTCTGAAGTGTGAAGTGAGATATTTTCAGTTACCAGACCCTGGAAATCGACCTTTGATTTTGGAAAAATTGTGAATTTGCTTGAGTGTTATACACAGCTAAATATGAATAAAACTCACTGATGCCTGGAAGAATTCCGGATCCCAACTTTTTCCTACATGTCCTATAAAAATTATTATTGAGTCACCAACCTGAAAAATCGACTTCTGCATGGAAAAATCCAACTCTTACCATTTTGTTTTTCGAAAATAGTGAATTTATTTAAACGGGGTGTTAAACACGTGATTGAATAAAAAAATCACTGATGACTGAATCCAACTGAAAGTGTCACCTTTTGTTTCAGAAAAAATTATCATTGAATATGCTTCGAGGAAGTTAGGAGGATTTGATGTGAGTTATCAATTCAATTTGATTGGAGTGATTTACTATTTGGTTTGATTGGATAACATGTACCAAATTATATTGCACCACTGGGGGTTACAGAATTAGGTGGAATACAATGGATTATTTGGTATTTTGTAGAAGATGAGATGGTTTTTTTTGTACTATATGCAAATGGTTGGTATGCATTTGATCTGATTATAACAGATTGGAAAATTTTAATTTTCGTTTGTTTCAGAATTGGAATAACTATAATAAAGAGAACAATACTATTCATTGATTTTTTATTTTACCTCATTTTTGGACAGAAATACGGTTTGAAAATTGTTAGATGTTATATTTTATTCAATATCGGGTTCTATGAACGAATAGACATGTTTTTTTCAGATCGAAAATATTTTTCACAATGTATCCTACTAATATTGATAAAACTAAAATCATAAAAATAGAATACAGGATGATCAGAGTTACGTTGGTTTGTGATATTTCCTTGAGTTGTTGCCATTCATATAAATCTTCGTAAGCACCATTTTGATAATAAATTCTCAATTTGTATTCACTGGAATTGTTAGATGCTATTTAGGGCTCTCTACAACATGATTTTTTTTCCATCACCTCTGAACCAAATAGTCTTTACCCCTTCGTCCAGAAAAAGCATTATCATCGCCCCTGCGATTACAGCTCAGAGATGATATCATCCCCTTTCGTTGACTGTGTTTTTCTAATACCATTGAGTATTCACACTAGTGTATATATATAATCAAGGCTAATACTTACTTATTCAAAAAAAGTTTATCAACATCGAGTAAAAAGCAAAGGTTTTACAGGGGTGGTTGAAGTAAGGTAGACAGGACACTGTCACGCTGTATGTAGGAACTCCTATACTTATATACAATTTCATTCAAATCGGGAGTGACACAGAAAAATCAATAATACTGTTGATATTTATATATTCGACACAAACACATTTAGAAGATATACATCACATGGTATAAGGTATAAACAAAATATTATAAAAAAATAATTTACTCTAATAGAATAAATATTGCCGGTTTGAAAAACTTGCAGTCAATTTTGAAAATCTAGCAGACATTTTCAAAAATCTAGTAAATCGTGATTGTTAAGTCGAAACTTTTGTCAGTACATTCCCTTTCTTAAGTACCTACCTGTCTTGATAGTTCTTTAATCAAAAATGTATTCATTTGATTCAGTTGTTTTTCATGAAAGCTAGAGAAGCATAGTTTTCCCTACCCAATCTAGATCTAGATCAATTCCACAACCCGAATAAATATTTGATCTCTTCAAATTACAGGTTGCAACATCTCTCTCTCACCCTGCAGAAAGTGACTTATCTTTCGCACTCGATTATTGCATTCCGTGCGAAAAGCATCACTGTCTGCACTAGATCATCACAGTGACACGTTGACTTCTATATACCAACTAGGTGATTGTAGGTAGAGTAACTACTTTATGTATACCCATTATATGGATGATTTCGACCATATCAATCACTCTCGAATAGTTTTTGGTTAAATAACTAGTAATAATTCATAAGTTAAAATTTTCTACAGTTATACAATCACATATCTATAACTGCTTATTTCATCCAAGACTATAATTACACATAAACAGCAAATAATCTACGAAATTGAGAAGGATCGCCATCCAACAATGTACAAGAACAACTTAGAAAAAAAAACAGAAAAAAACAAACAAACATAAAATAATAAAAAATAAGGAACAATAAATTTTCTGTAGAATATATAGGAACAATCACATTGAATATGAATCAATTCTCATTGAACAGTAACAAAAATATATCATCTTAGCTGAATTAACATTCAATAATTCTCAAAAATACTACATATAAAATTGAATAAAAATATATTCTTTCGAATTAGGTATAAAATTATTTATCGCTAACAGTATTCTGTGGAGATGAACTTAGTGGCGGCTTCTTTTGTGAGGTAACCAACCCAGTCTAGTGTGCTTCGAGCATGATCAGGAATAGAGTGTGTACGCTAGTTCAAACTAGAGTGCCTCGAATATCTCATTTTAACGCCCTTTAAAGAGTGTGGACACACTTGTCATGCTGTTGACCAGCTGAACGAAAAACATGAGACACAAATATGTTTAATAAGAGATGTAATTTTTCTGTACCCCTTCATTGAACGAGTGCAGACATATTGTTATTTAAAACCCTAACAGTGACGTAATACCAAAGGCACATGAAGCTCATCATAGCTCATTTTGTAGTCATATCAATATTACATCATTCAATGAATTCCATGAAATCAATATTGGAATTTAAATCTAGGCATGTTCTTTTTTTCCCCACATTTTCATCATTGATGGAAGTGACGTCACTCTGTGATGCATCGAAATGTTGGAGTCATCAGTGTTAAAAAATAACGTTGTTTGACATGACAATCACAACTGTTGTTTCCTTTCTTTATTTTTCTTTTGAATTGATATGGGGATTTGGCTTGTTTTCGATTAGAAGCTCAGAATTGGTGAAAACTAATGTAAAATGGAAAATGCTATATTAAAAGTATTATTGGAGTCCTTGTCTCTAGATCCAGAAGTTCTAGCAGATTTCTGATAGTTCCGAAGATGAAATATTATTGATGTTGGGGAGTAGACGAGATAGGTTGAAAATTCTCAACAACCTATATATAAAAAACATGGCAATAAATTATCATGATATGGATAGTCATTAATAAGAATTCTCTGTTGGTACTCAAGTTTCCTGAATGTTTGCACTAATTTCTTGAAATTCATGGTGGAAAAGAAAAAAGTACCTACCACTCGAAATTTCTTCAATTTCTGTTGGTGTCAATAATGCAGCTATTTTTTCATTTTCATATTCTAGGTTGATTTCGATTAATTCATCCATATTTTTTCTTTTAGGCAAATGACAAACAGCTTTCAAATCCAATATTTTGCTTTTAGTTTTTTGAGGTTATGCTGTCGCTGTCATTTCGAAAGCCACCAAAATTCGTCCACCATCTTTGTACATCGGTGGAATGGTTTGCAATGTTGGTTAACACAGCAGTAATAAATGAACGAATGGTTATGTCGAATATATGAACGCAGTTGGTGGATTGATGAAGCCAGCGGTGAATAAAAGAACGTCCCTTTTTTAACGAACATTTGAATTGTCTTCTCGTCAATGGACAACTCAGATATAAATGGTAACCATAATTTTTCGAATTTTTGCAATGTTAAACATCAATATGAGTAGATATGTAAGGTCGATTCTAATATCAAGATACTAGAATCGACCTATGTGTTATTTGATCCTAGGTCGATTCAGAGATCAATGATACTAGAATCGACCTATGTGTTATTTGATCCTAGGTCGATTCAGAGATCAATGATACTAGAATCGACCTATGTATTATTTGATCCTAGGTCGATTCAGAGATCAATGATCTCAGAACAGCCTTATGGTTTCTTGATACTAGAATCGCTCTATATGTTTTATGGACATATGGTTTCAATACTGAAATTCTTGCGATCTCAGAATCAGGTGGTGAAGCATCTCAGAAATGAGCTGGGGAGAATTCTCCTGCTTGTCACAGTATCAAGTATTCTGAGACCCGCTATATTGAACGCACTACTCAGGGTACTGAGAACATACCTGCCATGGTTCAATTATTTTTTTTAGGTATTAGTTGATAGGCATTTCGTTTGATTTTAAGGAGTACTGTAGTATTCAAGAAAATACTATCTATAGGGTACTATACCTACTATATATGTTCCATTTTTCCAATAATAATAAATCATTATTGCCATAAATGCAAGAGCTAAATCCAGCGGTATATCGAACCGTTGAACTGAATTAAGTGGATAACGGTTTCAAGAGCGACGCGAGGCAAGGTTGCTTTCACTTTCATATTCCATATGTTTCGAATTTAATTACTGGAAGATTCGGACAGAGATGCATTTTGTAGTGGCCAAGGTACATTCAAAGCACTTATTTGTTTTTGAATCTATAGTTGGTATTTTTGGGTGATAATTTTGTTTGGAATCAGTGGTTTTTCATTGCAATATTATGAAGTTATAGATATAGATACAGGAAGAAAAGACATTGCTTAAGATACCGTTTCAGGTATTTTTTTTAATGTTGGCTTACTATTGAAATATTATTATTATTATTATTATATGCAGTTGAAGTGAAATGCAGGAAGAAAAGGTAAGTGCTTAAGATACCGTTTCAGATATTTTTTTAAAGAAAGTCCTTCAAAATGGTATACAGTGCTAGTTAAAAGTCCCCTCCCCCCCTCGTATCTTTTGAACGGGTATACTTATAATAATGAAATTTGGAGGGTGGAAATAAACGGATGTAGGCTTCTCAACTGGTCATAACAGGTGACGCAATAGTCATAAATGACGTCACAAGGCCACTGTGACCAATAATTTTAATCAAAAGATACGAGGGGGGGAGGGGACTTTTGACTAGCACTGTATATACATATATTCAGTTGTGTTTGTGATATCTGAACAGTTTTGTGTGACTAAATTGTGTGACTACATTGTGTGAAAAGTCTGAAATGGGTAAGTTTTTTCAATAATCTGATCTGTATATGGGTGTTTTGTTGCCGGTTATTGATCCCACAAACTTGTGATTCAATTCATGGTACCTGGTCATGTGTCCCAAAGTTTTTTTTCACGAAGAAAGCGCATACTTTTTGCCAAACTTTTAGAAACAAGAAATACTCCTCAGGTAGTCAGTGAAGTATGTATACTAGTCTGCTAGATAATGCTTTTATGTTTGAGTACGAATCGTTTGAAACAAATATAGGTATTGACTTTGATATGAGATACAGACACAAAATATATGGGGTGATTGATGTAGCAGTTATATACAAAATCCAACTGGAAGTTTCACCTTTTGTCATGAAAAAATAGTTAATTTGCTTTATACAGGGTGTCACATATAAATAGATGTTTGAGGAAAATTCATTGTTGATGTCTGTAGAATCGACTTTGATACAAGCTATACAGACACAAAATATATAGGGTGATTGATGTATCAGTTATATACAAAATCCAACTGGAAGTTTCACCTTTTGTTTTTGAAAAATAGTCAATTTGCTTTATACAGGGTGTGACATATATAAATAGATGTTTGAGTAAAATTAATTGTTGATGTTTGAAATTACTCGGCCTGAACTTGTGTCCTGTAAAAATTGAGTTGGGTATTTTTGAGTTCCTGTCAAATCTATCTTTTCTTTACAAAAATAATGAATTTGCTTGAGTGTCGTATATGTATTTGAATAAAAATCACTGTTGCCTGGATACATGTTGGTAGTAGGTCTGAACTTTTGTCCTGTTGAGTGATATTTTGAGTTACCAAACCCAGAAAATCGAACTTTTATTTTGGAAAAATGGTGAATTTGCTTATACAGGGTGTCACATATATAAATAGATGTTTGAGAAAAATTCATTGATGATGTCTGAAGAGTCTCGGTTTGAACTTTTGTGCTGTGAACATTTAGTTAGATATTTTTGAGTTCCTGGAAAATCTATCTCTTTTGTTTACGAAAAATAGTGAATTTGCTTGAGTGTTATATACATGTTTGAATGAAAATCACTGTCGCCTGAATAAATTTTTGTACTAGGTGTGAAGTGAGATATTTTCAGTTACCAGACCCTGGAAATCGACCTTTAATTTTGAAAAAATAGTGAATTTGCTTGAGTGTTATACACAGCTAAATATGTGCTTGAACAAAACTCACTGATGCCTGGAAGAATTTCGGATCTCAACTTTTTCCTTGCATGTCCTATAAAAATTATTTTTGAGTCACCAACCTGAAAAATCGACTTCTGCATGGAAAAATCCAACTCTTACGATTTGTTTTTCGAAAATAGTGAATTTATTTACAGGGGGTGTTATATACGTGTTTGAATAAAAATATCACTGATGGCTGAATGCAACTGAAAGTTTCACCTTTTGTTTCAGAAAAAATAATCATTGAATTCGTTTCAATAAAGCTAGGAGGATTTGATGTAAGTTATCAATTTAATATGATTGGAGTGATTTATTTTTTGGTTTGATAGGATAACATACCAATTGTACTATTTAATGAAGACCCACCAAAGCACTGCAGCACACTGGGGGTTGCAGAATTTGGTGGGGTGAAATGGCAGATGACATATTTCATTGAAGACGAGATGGGATTTTTTGTTATATATGCAAATGGTAGTTATGCTTTGATCTGATTATAACAGATTGGAAAATTCTAATTTTTGTTTGTTTCAGAATTGGAATAACAATAATAAATAAAAAAATACTATGCATTGATTTATTATTTTTCCTCATTTTTGAACAGAAATACGGTTTGAAAATTTTGTATACAATATTTTATTCAATATCGGGTTCTATGAACGAATAGACATGTTTTTTCAATTCAAAAATATTTTTCACAATGTATCCTAATATTGTTAAAACTAAAATCATAAAAATAGAATACAGGATGATCAGAGTTACATTGGTCTGTGATATTTCCTTGAGTTGTTGCCATTCATATGAATCTTCGTAAGCACCATTTTGAAAATAAATTCTCAATTTGTATTCACTAGAATTGCTTGGAATGTATGTCATGTAGGTAGAGAGCAATCCATTATTCACCAATGTATACTCCATTCTTTTCCACGATACAGGCCAACTATCATTTTTTATGCCATTGTTATCAAATGATATGAAAACTTCCTTGAAATTGGATTGTCTTGAAATATATAAAACATTTTGCTGGATGAAACTCAAAATGATAAAACAAGGCTTTAGCACAACCATTTCGGACTATGGTTTGATCAAAAATGAACATTCTTTGATGGAATTTTTGCATGGAAGGACTGTCACGTGTCATCATCATAGGTGAGTATGATTCAGAGAGTGGATATTCTGTATAAAAAGCACTGATTTATTCCAGTTGGCAGTTAGATTCAATTGAAGATGGCCGAAGTACAAGTGAATGATGTGAGCACCTCATCTCAAGGAGATGTTCCCGTTGATTTCATTGATGAATATAGATGTGTGAGGAATGAGATTGAATGTCAGGATGAAATCATTAATGTGGAGGAAGTAGAGAGTGATGAAGAAGCGAATTGTGAGGGTGACTTATGAACCATATGGTGCAAGGTATGATATTCCTCAACCTGAATCTCCACTAGAAAATCATTTGATTAATAATACTTGTGTGACTGATTATTCAAGTTGCAATAAATATTATCAGTTTTATGGTTATGTGGATAGGAAATGGTTTATATTGTGTAGAAGATGTTATGAAGAAGATGGGGTTGTTAGGAGAATGCAAGAAAACTTTGAAATAATTCGATGTAACAAAGTTCATGTTCATATTAGAGGACATCTACATTGTTTCTTATGCAAGAAAGATTGTAACAAATATGGAATGTGTGAGTATAGATATAATTCTTTATTCAGAAACACGATTGGCGTTTGGATGTCAGAATTGATGTAGTTATGAATGTATGTTGAAATGGGAAGTAGTGTATGGTGAACGTTCAAGGCAATAATCAGAAGGGAACGCGCCTCAATTGCATCATTATTGTGGGGAATATTTAGAAAGTATGGTGAATGTACAATGCCAACAAGTTGGAGAACGGAACAGCTAGCAGTATAAAGGAATTGCAGCCTAAGCAGAAAAATCATTCCATATCGAAATCTTGTACCTCGCACCACATACAACCTCAAGGTGAGTTATTTCAATGTGAAACTGTTTTGAAAAAACCATAATTTCTGATTTTGAGAAACAACCATATTGTGTTCTAATTCTAGATGGATCTTACAGAAATAAATAACTCTGCTTCATTGTGTGCCAAGGAAACAGTCAAGTTATCTGATCTTCCTGTTGATACGGCTCAACCTATCCTGTCACTACGCATCGTCAATACGAAATTTGGAAGGAGCGTCTTGGTGGAGTTGGACAGCAAAGTCGTTTTTCTACCAAAAAGGATCACCGAGCTACTGGAGGGAAAGGAAGCAGAGTTCATTCCTGGAGCTTATTCCCTAGTTTACAAGGGGAAAAAGGACGTGGGGAAGCCTAAGGACGCTTATCAGTTTGAATTGTTGAAAGCAGAATAAACGTGAGTGCTTTCGAACTCTTTCAAAAATTATTTTTCAACTCATGGATACTCAGTTTTGTCCCAAATGTAAAAAATACTATTGTTTTTGTGATCGATCAGTAAATATACATATTTTTTCAACTTCGTTGAATAACATTCAAAAAGCATATAATAAACCAAACGATAATTTAAACTTATATTGTTCTGAAACTTTACAAAGTAGTGATCATCGGAATACTACTGAAAAAAACAAAGAACAAACAGGTTCAAGTGGGTTCTCACTTGAACCTCCTAAGAAGAGAAAACGTTGATTTTTAACCATAAGGTAAAGTAGGATGGATGAAGATATATCAAAGAAGAGTGATGAAATTGTCAAAATAATTCGGAAAGCATATAGAACACTCACATCTGGTAGATCAAATTTGGAAAATAAGAATCGATGGAAAAAATTAAGCAATGCAAACCTCAAGATATTCAATAAAGCTATTCGTGAAGGTAATCTGAATATAAGTTCACTTACGAAATTGCATACAAATATTGGACATTTGAGACGATTCGTGAATTTACTTGATGAAAAAGAAAATGTTGCTTCTGTCAAAAAAAAATCAAGTGGGAAGATATTCAATCTGCTTTTTCGAGTCGTATACGTTCTGGTATAATTATAAATTTAAAACATATTGCTGTCAATGACTTTTTGGAAGACTCATTCATATTATTCAGAAGCAGAATAAAGCTTTTGTTGAAGAAATTTGTTATTATGAAAGTAAATACCTGTTTTTGTGGGGAATTTTTGAAAAACAATAAACATGATGAAATCATTGTTGAATTCAAATATTTGAATACAAAAAATGTTATCATTGATAGGGGTGTGGATTCGACACAATGGTATCATGATAATGTTATCGATGTTCTCTTGAATAAACTCGATGAATTCCAAGAACGTGATAGCGGTTGGACATTATATAAAATAGTCAGTCTGGAAGTTAACATCAATAAAGTTGAGATGGGTAATGGAGGTTCATCTTTCATCAAATTACCTGATCAAATAATCAATAAAAGAGCATGTCTTAATATCAAAAATGATGATGATGCTTGTTTTGCATGGTCTGTACTATCATGCTTATACCCAGCAAAATGGAATGCATCCAGAACTTCTTCATATCCACATTATAGCAATATTTTTGACTTGACAGGTATCGAGTTTCCCATGAAAATCAATCAAATCACCAAATTTGAAAGTCTTAATAATGTTTCTATAAAAGTGTTTACTCTGGAAAAAAACAATGGAAAATTCACCACTGTACCTATAAGAATAACTAGAAATAAGATACCAGATCGTCATGTGAACCTACTAATGTTCCAAGAAGATTATTCTGTGAGTTATGAGGAGGAGGAGGATATTTCATTTTTTGATGATGAACTGTATGAAGATTCAAATCAGTACCACTTCTGTTGGATAAAAGATTTATCAAGATTAGTTTCCAATCAGCTAGGACATAAAAAAAAATTTCTGTGTGATAGATGTTTGAACTATTTCAGTACACGAGAAAAATTAGATTCTCATGATGTTGTTTGTGTAGAAGTTAATAAGTGTAAAATATCATTTTCCGATGAAAAATACATATCATTTAAAAATTTCCGATATAAAGAAAAAACACCTTTCGTTGTTTATTGCGACTTTGAGTCATTGCTTCTTCCATTTGAAGAACAAGAGGGTAGGAAAATGATTAAAACTTCACGTTATCAAAAACATGAAACTTTCAGTGTTGGTTATTATTTAAAATGTAATTATGATCAAAATTTATCGAGTTTCAAGAGTTTCAGAGGTGCAAATTGCATTGATTGGTTCGTAAATGAATTAGATGATCTTGCAAAATTAATTGAAGAACAAATGCAAATAAATAAACCAATGCAAATTGAAGAAGTTCAAAATAATGAAGTGTGTCATATTTGTGAAAAACCTTTCAAGCAATCTGATACCATAGCTCAAGATCATAACCATTTCACAGGTGAATTTCGTGGATTATGTCATTCAAGTTGTAACATAAATTACCGAAATTCTTATTTTGTTCCAGTTTTTTTTCATAATTTGAGTGGCTACGACAGTCACTTCATCATCAAAGATTTAGCGAAACATTCATATATTACCCTACTCCCTATAAACAAAGAAAAATATATAAGCTTCACCCAACATATTGCTGAATCTAAAGTAAAATTCAGATATGTTGATTCCTATAGATTCATGTCATTCAAATTGGAAGATCTGGTATCGTTTTTAGATAAATCAGAATTTGTCAATATGAGAAATGAATTTTCTGATCTTGTAGCAACGAAATTACCGAGTAAAGATAACTTCTATAGTAAATTAATTGATGAGCATATTACAGATGAGGATTACGATCATGCAAAAAAGGTTTGGGATACATTTCAAATTGAATCATTAGGGGATTATTCTGATCTTTATTTGAAAACAGATATCATGTTGTTAGTCGATGTATTTGAAAATTTCAAAAAAATATGTCATGAAACATACGGATTGGACCCTGCACACTACTATACTTTACCAGGTTATACTTGGGATTGCATGTTGAAATATACTGAATGTAGGCTGGATACTATTCAAGATGTTGATGTACTACTATTCATAGAAAAGGGAATAAGAGGTGGGGTCAGTCAGTGTTCAAATAGACATTCCATTGCTAATAATAAATATATGTCAAATTTCAAAAACAATGAACCGTCAAAGTACATTATGTACTTTGATGTTAATAATTTATATGGATGGGCCATGTGCCAAGACCTTCCCCATTCGGATTTTGAATGGTTGGAAAATCTTGAAAATTTCAATGTAAATGAAATTTCAGATGAATGCCAATTTGGTTATATTCTGGAAGTTGATCTCAAATACCCTGAATGTATCCATGAAATCATCTTGAAAATTTCAATGTAAATGAAATTTCAGATGAATATCAATTTGGTTATATTCTGGAAGTTGATCTCAAATACCCTGAATGTATCCATGATCTCCATAAAGATTTACCTCTTGCACCTGAAAAACTAATTCCTCCTAATTAAAAATTACCAAAGCTGATGACTACATTATATGATAAAGAAAAATATATTTTACACTATAAAAGTTTGAAGCAATATTTGGCCAACGGATTAGTAGTCGATAAAATTCACAGAATTTTAAGGTTCAGACAATCAAAGTGGTTAAAACCATATATCGATCTGAATACAGATTTGCGTAGAAATTCAAAAAATGAGTTTGGTAAGGTTACTTTCAAAACAATGATAAATGCCCTTTATGGTAAGACTATGGAGAATCTGCGAAAACATAGGATAGTTAAATTGGCGAAAAGTTGGGATGGTCGATATGGTGCAAAACATCTGATTTCCAGTCCTAGATTTCATAACCGAACTATATTTGATGAAATGCTGATGGCAATTGAAATGAAAAAAACCAATATAATATTCAATAAACCCTTGTATATCGGTATGGCTATCTTAGATATATCAAAAACTTGTGTTTACAGTTTTCATTACGATTACATGTTGAAAAAATTCAAATTACCAGATTGTAAGTTGCTTTATACAGATACAGACAGTCTCATATATGAATTACATTGTGATGATGTATATGAAGAAGTAATCGAAAAAGATTTGACCAAATTTGATACAAGTGGTTACCCTATAGATAATAAATATAGTATACCGTTAGTGAATAAAAAAGTAGCCGGTTTGATGAAAGATGAAATGCTGGGGGAAATAATAACTGACTTTGTTGGTCTACGTTCAAAACAATATACTTTTCTAGTCAATAGTAATAAACCAAACACTGAGGGTGGAAAAAAGTGTATTAAAAAGTCAAAAGGTGTAAAATTTTATGTGGTCAAGAAAAAAATCACATTTGACGATTATTTGGACTGTTTGAAAAATAATAAGGAGAAATATGAAAAGCAACGAAACATCCAATCACGTTCACATGAAGTTTATTCTATTGAACAAACGAAAATAGTTTTAAGTCCATTCGATGACAAGAGGTATTTAATTGATGATTCCACAGATACTTTACCTTATGGTCATTACAGTATTCTTAAGGTTGGTTGAGATTTCGCTATGGAATCCATTCAAATTTAGATATATCTTGTATGATAAAATGTTTTTATGTAAAACCAATTTTGTACTTCAATTTCAAATTAGGTATTTCTAATTCTATGAGATGAAAGTATTCTTGTGGTTGGTTGAGATTTTATGAAATCCATTCAAATTTAGATATATCTTGTATGATAAAATGTTTTTATGTAAAACCAATTCTGTACTTCAATTTCAAATTAGGTATTTCTAATTCTATGAGATAAAAGTATTCTTGTGGTTAATTGAGATTTCGATATGGAATCCATTCAAATTTATGTAACAATTCAGTCTGGCAAAATGTTGTATGTGACACCAAATTTGTACTTAAATTCCTGTACTGAATTTGAATGTAAAAACTAAATTTTCGAAATAAATATCTCCAGAACACATTGTTTTTCTTATTATTTTTCATTCATGGTATTCATAACATCATTTTTATAATATAACAAACATTCTCTGAATGCATATCCTTCCACACTTTTACTCAAAATATCACAAATTGCAATGATAAAAGATTCTTCATTCAATTTATTATTGGATTGCACCAAAAGTTCAAAAAAGTTCAAAATTTTGATATCCATGAAAGTTGTTGGTGTTATCTTCACTTGTTCATCACTGTCCAAGTCTTGTACTTCAGCTGGATCACTGTCCATCTCCATGAATTCGATCAGCAGTTTACGGAAAATGAACATAACATTCGCCCATTCACTAGTGTTGAATGATATGGAATCATTATTTTTTTTCAGCCTTATTGCCGGTTCGAAACATCAAGCAACACTCATACCGCAACATATTTCCAGTGGTGGATCTTCAATTTTGAATGAAGATTCCAAAATATATGGTCCATCATTGATTATTCTTTGTTTGATCATTCGATTTATTCTTTCTACTTCACTCCAATAATCGCTGGTAGTTTCCGAACTGACATAATCACTATCGAAACATTGTTCCAACTAACATACTTGGATTAAACGTAGATCTTATTTATAGTACACCTGAAGGTTTCTGGTGGTGAAAGGTAGGTAGCAGCAGTGAAAGGTAGCAGCAGTGAAAGGTAAGACATTGCGAGTTACACAACGTTACCTTTCATGATCCATGAATTGTGCGATTTATCAAGGCCGAGCCATTTAACATTTCATTTCCTTTCGTTCTCAATACTTTTTCAATCAAATATACATCGGGATACTTCACTTTTTGTAATTCTTGTTCATAAAATGCACCTTGAATTGGATTCTTCGACATGTCTTGCAAGTAATATGTTGTCGGGTTTGTTGCACGAATTTTTATAATTTTAAATACTTCATTTGACCAATTTGGGGTGTAACCTTTAGAAAACGCCTCTCGAAATTTACTTATTCGAACATGATCATTTTCTTTATACTTTGGTTGGTTAGTTGTTGTTACATTACTATAAACCGTATTCAAAAGTAACTGTTCGTTTCTCTCATTCACTTGCACTGGTTTCAACCCGATGGTTCTGTGTTTTTTATTATTGTACATTGAAACGATATCTGCTAGAATGTGTGTCCATTTATAATTACCTTGGAGACTAAATTGTTTCCACATCATATTTTTTAATGTTCTATTCACACGTTCTACAATGCTGGCTTTCACACTAGAAAATGTGCTATAATGGTTTATCTTGAATTTCTGCATAAGCTCATTGAATTCTCGATTATAGAATTCTCGCCCTCGGTCAGTATGTAAATTTTTTGGGGTTGATACTGATAGAATTTTCTTCATGGCATGTGTGACATCTTTTGCTGACTTACTTTTGACAGCTTCACACCAAACGTATTTGGAGAATGCGTTGATGACAACCAAAATATATTTGTATCCCTTGTTGAATTTAGCATATGGAATCATTTCAACCAAATCAGCTTCCCACAAATCATTCAATCCTTTGAGTATGACTCGTCTTCTATGAAATCGTCTTCTCGCAGGTTTATGAAGTTCCTCTACCACCTCTTTCTTAATATCAGACATACTTGGTAATGGGAGAATGCACGACTAACTGAAGGTATAAATTATCGTCAGTAACATTTGGCTTAGCAAAGAATTTCAAAGTTGTGCCTCTTGTCAATTTCTGACCAATTAAGTCTCAAGCTTCTATTGTATTATTGTTGACAACAACTGATAATTTACTTGGATAATTATCTATGGCAATTATAAGCCCCTCTCTTAGAGGAAATGTATAATCAACTGAATTATTATTTAATTCATATTGCCATGGTGTTGGGAGTCGCTTAGTCACTTTTGATATAGTTCCACTAATGGTAATAACACTTTCACTGTATAGCTGAAATATATTCACAGGTTGTTGATCAGCAGAGTAGTTTCGCTGGGATTGATCTACTCGTTGTGGTTTCAACATATGTCTGCCAAATTTATCTATAGGCATGATACCTGTACTGGAGAAACTAAATGAATAAACACAAAATCTGTTGTGTACAAGTATTTATTCGATTATTTTCGATTCTCTAAGCTCTTCAATTACAGATATCATCTCATTGTTATGACCAGTATGACCTGCATATTGTTCCGCTATAAGTAATTTCAATCTCTCAACCAATTCATTGTAGTCATCATAATATTTGTAATCTATTTTCTTGTTATTGAGTTTCATCGTCGCCATTCCTTTTCCACTTACAGATTGAGATCTAGTGAGTATCCGACGTTTTTCCAAGAGTTTTTTTCCAACTTGTTTAGCCATAGAATGAAGTGACGTTACTCTAGGCTTGATTATAGTTGTAAATTTTTCTGCACTTGATGTTGATAGACCGTTCGAAGGATTATACTGCAAATAAATGGCATTAGTGTTTTTAACAATGTCAATGTAGTTATCGACATCTTTGGGTTTGTATCCGAGTGGATGTTTTTTGAACATCAATTCATAAAGACCTGGTGTACCGTTATAGGATACTTCATTTATCAAAAAATGTGGACCAAGGAATTCTATAACACTATCACCTATCATTCAACTATTCGTTGTGAGTTCATATCTGACACCGAATGTATGATCAAATTGATCTGGATCACTTGTGAATATATCTTCAATGTAACCCCTAGGAAGAGGTTTCTCATATGTTTCCAAATATTTCTCTAATTCTGGTTGTCGGACAGCCTGGAGATTTTCAACTTGTTGTCGTAATTGCCTGAGACTCTGATCGAAATAACTTATTTCCGGTTCATGTAAGAATGTTTCTTCATTTTGTGGAATCGTTTGGAATGTTTCTTCATTTTGTGGAATCGTTTCATCTGGTACCAATTTATAATACTGTTTCTGTTGGGGAGTTGAGAATGAATCAGGTTCAGTTTTCTCCACTTTAGGAACTGCCGTTTCATTGATTGATGATAGTAATTTTCTTAAAGGATCAGTTATTGGTTCATATGTTTTTTCCAATGAAGTTTTCGATTGAGCAATATCTGACTTGAGCCCTTGGTATTTTTTCTTGACAGATTGTCTGGCTTTCACCAACTGTTTTGCTAGATTAACCTCCATAACTATACTGTTACCTGACGAATGATTCACATCAATTTAAACTATCAAAATTTCATTGACTCCTTTCCTATATCTACCTTTCCCGATATCTCCATCCTTGTCAATCACAACAAATCCATGATTCTCCTTTCAACAGAATGAACACAACTCAGAAAATTTCTGAAATGTCATATCCACATTGACATGATCATCGTAAATGTGTTTCAAATTTGTTACATCTTGTTTGAAAATGATGATAAGATTGCTATTATCTCTTATCAATTGTTTCGGTATGGAACTATAAGTCTGGCATAAATAAAATACATCTGTGTTCTTGTATGATTGCATGTGGCTACGTCATCGAATATAATAATAGAATTCGGAGCTACTTTATCTGGAGTAATTACTTCATCTCCATCATGATATTCGAAATATCCAATCTCCTTCAACGGTTTGAATAGCAACCTCAAATATTCATATTTTGGTTGATACAGGGACTTGGAATACAGATACACATTTTCGAATCTCAATCCATTTGGTTCATCTAGCAAACTAATCATACAATTCGTCTTACCGCATCCTGAAGAGCCAACCATTAAGGCACGTTTTGAGTTTCCTTCAAATATATCTCCATGTTTCTTGAATTGATTGTTAATGATATAATTATCATGATTGGTTACAGAAAGTTTCACCTTGTGTTCCTCAACCCTCATCTTCGAATGAATAACAAATATAAAAACACTAACATTTTATGAAAACTGCATTGTAGTTCTTACTACCGCACGTATATCAAATGCATCTGTACAATCAACAACTCAGTAATCATAGTGACACGAAAGGAGCAGGTTTATTGAATACTCTCATAGATAAACTCCCTTTCGAATTGCATCTACCTGGTTATCATTTTTGCGGACCGGGAACAAAGTTATCTAAGCGACTTGCCCGTGGAGACAAAGGCATTAATCAATTAGACGAAGCCTGTAAAGAACACGATATAGCATACTCCAAATACAGAGATTTGAATAGAAGAAACAAAGCCGATCGTATTCTGTCTGAGCGTGCATTGAGCCGTTTTAACAATCAGAACTCCAATCTTGGTGAAAAGATCGCATCACTAGGAATGGCAGGAATAATGAAAACTAAAAGCAAACTAGGAATGGGATTGAAAAAAGGAGGTGCGCTTACTTTCAATCAAGCGATTCGAAAAGCACGGAATAGTGTCAAAGGTAAAAATATTGATCTACTCCGAGCTGCACACCAAGCATTATCCTCTATTGGCAAAAGAAAAGTTCTGAAACCAAAGAAAAGAATCATTCCTATTCCCAAATCTGGAGGGTTCATTCCACTAATTCCTCTATTCGCCGCTCTTGGTGCTCTTGGTAGTCTTGGAGGAGGGGCAGCAGGAATCGCTCAAGCCATAAACAAAGCTAAAGCGGCAAAAGAACAGCTGGATGAACAAAAACGTCATAATTTGAAGATGGAACAGCAATCATTGGGAGAAGGGTTGTTCTTGAAACCTTACAAACGTGGATATGGATTATTCCTAAAACCATATTCAAAAAACTAAAAATGAAGCTACCACGCCGTCCATTGACAAATGTAGATTTATTGAAATATGTTGACAAACTACAAATACCACAAGTTATATGCTCCAACCCCCAGAAAACCCTTAGATTGTAACTTCCATGTAGTGCTGACTTAGGTTTATACGAATACGATTGACCATGCTAGATAGTTAGTTTTCAGTTCTGTTAGCGACGTCGTACCGTCCACATCTCTCTGTACAAATAAAGTTATTTGTTCGAAACTAAAATTTTGGCTTTTTAAAAATAGTTTCTCGTGGCCCGAAAGCTTAATTGGCGCAGTCGGTAGGATAACGGGAGAATATCGATCGCGAAATTCGTCAGTTTCAACTGTTAATCCGTTATCGAAAGAACAGCTTCGATCGCCCACCAGAGACCGGCATACCCAGTTGCTGCAGACTCCAGCTAAGGATAGCCTGATTCACCACCGTGGTAAGTCGAGTATTCCTTTCTGCTTTTAAATTTTCTCCGAAAACTTTATCGTAAAGATTTTCGCTTGAATTTGTCAAATATCGATTATCAATATCAATTTATCCATCATTTTTCTTTTATCGCAATCGAAATCGGTGGACTGACTTTAGAAGTCAACTAGATTAGTAACTATCGATCTGATCCAAAGAATTTTTATTTCTCACCCGAATTTCTTGATAATTAAATAAATATATATAATCGCATTTCGAAACTAGACACTGTCAGAGTTCGTTGCATTCTCAGAAGGCGACGACGTTTGTTCGAGTGAAATATTACACGGTTTAAAAACCGACGGTGATAAGAAAAAGAATAGCTTGTATTACACGGTGTTATCTTGTAATTCTCGAAAGAAATTGTTTTATTCGTTCAAAGAATATTTTTGTGAGATATTTCAGTGAATTCATCAAAATTCAAGCATACGAAATAACATTTGATGACCGATCCCGTTATTGAAAGTTTGGCAAATACTTTAAGTTCATTGCGAGTTTCGAATATGACGGAGGTAAACTATACGCTGTTCAAAATTTATTCGGACACCATTCCAACATACGATGGGTCGTCAGAGACCCTCGAAATATTCATAAACGCTGCCGACCAATTCCACAAAAAATATCATGGCACGGACACCACATTAAATCAATGCATTTTGAGTATACTATTGAGTAAGCTGAAGGATAGAGCCCAGCTTTTAATCGGAGCAAGAACCGAATTGAAGACATGGACTCAAGTAAAATTAGAATTAAGAAATACTTTTGGCGACCGCCAAAGCCTTGACAACCTCGAACAACAACTGTTTACTCTCACACCAAACAGGGGCGAACATCCCCTAGACTTTGCAAAGAGAATCCAAGTACTACGTAGTAAATTAGCATTTAAAATAAACTCTGACGCCGACATGGGCCAAGATGTTAAACTGATACATATTCGACAATACGAATCCCAATCCCTCAAAGTATTCTTGAGAAATCTGAATGTACGACTACAAGACAAAGTTATCGTCCAGAATCCTGATTCCCTAGAAGCAGCGATGAACTTCGTCCTGGAGGACGAGAACTTCAGACACACTCAGAATCTAGTATTCCAAAACCGCCCGAACGCTAATGCGCCCAAACCACCTAATAGACAAATTGAACAAACTCGAAATAACTTTCATTCAAACTATAGCTTTCCAAACTCTCAGCCAATGGCCCCAACTCAAATGACAAGGAACCAAAATCAAACCCAGGGTTTCCGAAATCAACCTTCCAACATCGCTAGAACGCAAAATCAGTTCCCAAACTACAGCCAAAATAATTTTAGACCATCATTTCCCAGCCAACCTATAAATGTCCAACCGAGACCAGTGAGGCAAACATTCCCAACCAACAGACAAGTGTTTGGCCCGCCACGAAATGTTTTTAAACCGACAGGCAAACCCGATCAAAGGACTTTCGAACCGATGTCCACTACATCTAGAAACCCAACGGTTAGCAGACCCATGTCCCATTCATTCACCAATCCGGCCCAATCGCAACCACGAAGATGGACACCCATCGACGAGGAAATGTACAATCACAGCTACGATCAATTTGATTCCGCGCATGACTATTACCCGAATAATTACCAGAACGACTATCACACCTATGACCAAATTGACACTATGCAAGAACTCTATCCTGAACACTATCAAGATAATTCTTATACCGACCAATGCCCTGAACAATCAGATGAACCGAACAATTACGCCCACGAATCTGAAAATGAAAATTTTTACAAATCGCCTCCAAAGAACCAGACAATGTGATAGAACTTCATTCTGCCACAGTCAACGGACTCCCATACATAAAAATTCGTAATCCCCCGATTAAACTATTGATTGATACAGGATGTCACACCTCAATTCTCAAGCCATCGATCATCGAAAAATATTATCCTGATAGAATTTTTAGGCAACCGTCCCAACTAAAAACTTCCTTAGGCGAAAAAGAAATTCAGTTTAGAGCCCTTATCCCCGCTTTTGAAGAATTCCAGAGTTGTTATGAGACCGAGTATGTGTTATTTCAATTTCACGAATTTTTTGACGGTATTCTAGGATTGAAAGAACTGAAAAACCTAGGTTTGAATATCGATTTTACAAATCAGCTACTTCGCAACGACCACGTACAAATACCATTCTTCTATAGACAACCTCACGAAACTTCCTTCACTTTCGAAATACCGCCTTTCGAAAGTTTGGTTCGAAAATATCCCGTCACTATTAATGAAGGCGAAATCATAATTACTAATAAAAATTTCAATGGATTATTTATACCGGAAACTTTGACTTGCGCTTCAAACTATCGCGCTACTTTCGAAATTTTCAACAATACTGATAGGACAATCTCTGTCACGATGAACGAACCCTTTCAAGCTATCCGAATTGAAAAAGAATATTTTGAATTTTACCATATCGAGAGCGCTTTACCGAACATCGAATATTATGATTCGACAAAAGACATTTCAAAAAAAATTAAAACAGACCACATGAATCCAGAAGAAAAACATGCCATTTTAAAACTCTATAAAGAATTCGCGGACATATTCCACACCGAAAATGACAAACTTTCATTCACTAATAAAATTAAACACGAAATAAAGACCAAGGATGAGATACCGGTACATACAAAATCCTATCGCTTCCCCCATTGCCACAAGGAGGAAGTCCAGAAGCAAATTCAGAAGATGCTCACCGACGGAATCATTCGACCATCATCTTCTGCTTGGAGTAGCCCGATATGGATTGTGCCAAAGAAGACCGACGCATCAGGAAAGAAGAAATGGCGCATCGTAGTAGACTACCGGAAGTTGAATGAAAAAACAATCGACGACCGATACCCGATTCCGAACATAGAAGACATCCTAGACAAATTGGGGAAATGCAACTATTTCACTACCCTTGACCTGGCATCCGGGTTCCACCAGATTGAAATGGAAGAAAAGTCCATCGAAAAAACGGCCTTCAACGTGGAGCACGGGCACTACGAGTATGTCCGTATGCCATTCGGCCTAAAGAACGCGCCAGCAACCTTCCAAAGAATAATGGACCATATCCTCAAAAATTTGCGGAATAAAATTTGTCTAGTTTACATGGATGATATCATCGTTTTCTCAACTTCTTTGCAAGAGCATATAGCCAACTTAAAACAAGTCTTCAAGACGCTACGCGAAGCTAAGTTGAAAATCCAATTAGACAAGTGTGAGTTCTTAAAACAAAACGTCGAATTTCTAGGCCATGTTGTCACTCCTGATGGCATCAAACCTAACCCCAATAAAATAAAAGCCATTCGAAATTTTCCCATACCAACTACTGCTAGAGAAATTAAATCTTTTCTTGGCCTATTAGGGTATTACCGAAAATTCATAAAAAATTTTGCCGAGCTCACCAAACCATTCACGCGATGTTTAAAAAAAGGCGAAAAAATAATTCATACTTCGGAATTTTTAGAAACTTTCGAGACCTGTAAACAAGTACTCACAAACGAACCCCTACTCCAGTATCCCGACTTTAATAAACCCTTTATACTAACCACCGATGCATCTAACGTAGCCATCGGCGCAGTCTTGTCACAGGGTGTTATAGGAAAAGACAAACCTATCGCGTACGCGTCCAGAACGCTAAACCCCTCTGAACAAAACTACTCGACGATAGAAAAGGAATTATTATCGATAGTAAATTTCACCAAATACTTTAGGCCATATTTATTCGGAAACAAATTTACAATCCTGACTGATCATAAACCCTTACAATGGCTTTTCAATCTCAAAGATCCTAGCTCAAGGTTGGTTAGATGGCGCCTAAAGCTGGAAGAGTATGATTATGACATCGTGTACAGGAAAGGAAAAAATAATTCCGTCGCAGATGCCTTATCCAGGATAGAACTCCATCCCCTGGAAAATCAATCAATGATTGCAAACATCGATTTACCAAGCAACCGACTCGAAGAGGACTTTCCCGAAATCTTCGCGGACTTGGCGAACAAAAAAGAAATCCCAGAAATTTCCGATGAAGACCTTCAAGACCTTGACCACCGCTTAGACGAAGCAATACGGAAACTTGCAGCCTGCAAAAAACCACCAGAACAGGAAAAAGAAAAACCACCAGAAAAAGAAGAAGGAATAAATATTTTATCGGACGTAGTTTTAACCCCAGCGCGACAAGAGCTTCAAGAACCCGACGACAGTAATGAGACTCAACACTCTTCTCAAGAAAATCCAATTCTCGAAATCCGGATTTCTGAGCAACCATTGAATAAATTTAAGAACCAAATTATACTTTCCGAAAGTTTAGACTCTATTTCCTCCCGGGTAAGACTTACAAAACCATTTGATAAAACCCGTCTAAAGGTAGTACTGTCAAACAGAAACTTCGAAGATGACCTAGTGAGAATCTTCTTAGAATATCTAGATCCAAAAATAGTCTATGGCATACTTTTTGAAGAACGTGTGAAAAATAAAGCAATCCCAATAATTCAAAAACATTTCAAACATTCAGCCTTCAAGTTGGTCCAGAGTAATTTCCTTTTAACTGACATCACAGATAAAGATGAACAAACGCAAAAAATCCAGCATCATCACGAAACAAAAACCATTCATAGGGGTATAAATGAAACGAAAGACTCTCTATCTAGAACATATTATTGGCCATACATGATTCAAGACGTGACGAATTATATTAACACTTGTGTCACCTGCCAGAAGTCCAAATATGAACGCCACCCCAATGTTATCAAATTCAATCCTACACCTATTGGAGAACACCCCTTCGAGCATATTTATATTGATGCATTTTCAGCGGATAAACAAAAATTTTTGACAGTTATTGATAGCTTCTCACGCTTTGCCCAAGCATACCCGATTCACTTGAATGCACCCAACATATTAGATGGTTTATTGAAATTTTTTTCCCATTACGGTATCCCAAATAAAATTACTTGCGACTCCGGCACAGAGTTCAAAAATAATCTAATTGAAGACTTTTGTAAATTACACAAAATAATTTTACATTATATAACCCCAAAAAATCCTAACAGCAACAGCCCTATAGAACGCCTACATTCTACGCTCATTGAAGAAATCAGAACACTAAAACTCGAACACCCTGACAGACTAATAACTACACAAATGCTGTACGCAATATTAGGATACAACAACACTATTCACTCCGCAACTAAATTCACCCCTTTTCAAATTATTAAAGGAAACGTTGAACACCAAAATCCATTCGATATAACATTTTCAAAAATAACTTCTGACTACATTGAAAAACACGCAAGAAATCAAAAAATCATCAACGAAATAATCAAACAAAATAATGAAAAATCAAAGAATCTTACCGAAATTAATTCCAAAAGAGATGATCCACCAGAGATAAAAATCGACGAAAACACGTTTCTCAAAGAATCGCCCCGAAATAAATTATCTCCCCTTTATAGAAAAATATCTCCTATCGAAGATTGTGGCACCAAAGTAAAAACGCAAAAATCGAAATATCATAAAAATAAACTGAAACCTCAGAGAAAACTAGCTCAGAAACAAATTTTTCCAGATGACGACGCTGCACCTTCTAATCCTCGGGATCCTAACTGCTAATGGACAAAAGATAACTATGACAGAAATATCTAACCCCATCCTTCCCTTCTCTCTTGGAAAAGCGAGAATCACTACCCAAAAACATACATTTTTGAAACCTATCGACTTGAAACAATTTGACGACCCAATAAATAGTATAACAAACAATTCGAAATACATAACTGATCTCATTTCAATAAAAGACGTCTTATACCCACAACTACATCATATGCATAACCATCTGTTACAACTTCTCAAACAAATCTCTGCGAAATTAACAAACATCAAACCTCAAAAATTCAGCCGACCAAAACGAGGACTAATCAATTTCGTAGGCAGAACGAACAAATGGTTTTTTGGCACCTTAGACGATGAAGACGAACAAAAATATGACCAGGCTATTTCTACATTAACAAACAATCAAAAATTGCTACATCACGATTTGGAAAATTACATAACTATCACAAAAAGATTCCTGAACGAAACAACAAATAATTTGCAACAAATTGTCAAAAACCAACGACTTATCGGCGAACAAATAGAGACTATTGTGAACAGTCTGAATAAATATACGCTATTCTTACGGCTTCAAAACTCTCTCGATACAATGATAATTGATTGTCAAAATATACTGTCAACACTGAACAATATCGAAGAAGCGATATTATTCAGCGAACTGAATATCATTCATAACATAATATTACCAATATCCGAGCTCAAAGAATTAATCGAAATCATGCTCAAAACGTACAGAGGAAGTCTACCAGATTTCGATAACATTCAATCATATTACAAACTTCTGAAAATTGAAACGCTATACAAAAACGATTTAATTCTATTCACGATTCACGTCCCGATACTGCGAGAAAATCTCTACGATTATTATCATTTATTTCCTATCCCGATTTCCAATAATGCCATAATCCCCTCGAAACCATACATCATCCTCAACTCGACTTACCATCACTACGAGGACAGCCCATGCCATGAAGTCGAGACAACCTGTATTTTCCGCCCGGAAAATCAAATATCCAAGGAAGATTGCCTACCCGAACTACTGAAAGGAAAGAGCAGCCAGCCATGCCAATCATTACGAGTCCATCTAGACCAGGATGTAGTAGAACCTGTCAGTGATACCTATGTCATTGTCATTCCCGCCGGACACACCACCGTCGAGAAGAAGTGTAAAGAAAGCGGATATGAAGAAATCCACAAACCACAGCTGATCTACGTCCCTCAGAAATGCAGCCTTATCATTAATGGAGAAGAATACAGCAACGACGTCTCTTCGATACGAGAAACCCCTCTGCAACTACCCAGGGTTGAAATCATCGAACCCGACCATGCGGACCACCCCCTGAAGATCTTGGACAAGATTAACCTGGACGAGCTGACGAAGCTCCAAAAGCTAGCCGAGAATACGCAACTCCACCGACTCCAGGCCTTGGAAGAAAACAACACCCCATATACTACGTTTTATATTTGTATTATTCTGAGCATAATCATTATCGCTCTAACTATTTACTATTTCTCTATGAAATACAAGAATGATATTTTAAAACACTTCAAAAGTGACGAGACAAAACCTAAAGACTTGAATTCTGAACATAATACTACCGTATTATTTTCATCTTAGGGATGGAGGAGTTATATGCTCCAACCCCCAGAAAACCCTTAGATTGTAACTTCCATGTAGTGCTGACTTAGGTTTATACGAATACGATTGACCATGCTAGATAGTTAGTTTTCAGTTCTGTTAGCGACGTCGTACCGTCCACATCTCTCTGTACAAATAAAGTTATTTGTTCGAAACTAAAATTTTGGCTTTTTAAAAATAGTTTCTCGTGGCCCGAAAGCTTAATTCACATTTCCGAGGAGTGTTCATGTTGGATGAATTACCCAATAAAATCAGAAGATACGAGAGCGGTATTGTCAATCTTGACAAAAAATAATGATGAAGGGACACATTGGGTGTGTTTTATCAAATCAAGACAAAATATCTCGTACTTTGATAGTTATGGCAACTTGAGACCTCCTCTCGAACTCATAAAATATTTCTACAGCGATGGTAGCTCTAACAACGTAGAGTATAATTATAATGATTTTCAGTTGGACAATCCTTATAATTGCGGTCAACTCTGCCTCAAATTCTTATATAATATGTACCACACTTGAAAATCATGTAGTACATCATAGATAATGTCGCTAGCATTTTCATTATCTGGTTCATCCTCTGTGCTCAGTTCGGATTTCAATTCAGCCATACATCTGGAGGAAAATACAGAATATGGTATAGGACTTACTAGTTTCGAAACATTCAATGTAATTCCCAATGTTGAAGAACAAAATAACCAATTCGTTTTCGGTGACAATGATAATTCCATCACGATTCCAGTGGGATCCTATGAAATCAATGATCTCCAGGACAGTATATCTTCTAGAGTCAAAGATATCGACAAAGAAGCAAGAATCGATATCATTCCCAATTTCAACACTCTATCAGTGACCATAAATACAAATAGGAGGATCAATTTCACTGATAATTCTATTGGTGGATTATTGGGATTTAGTAATCGTATCTTGGAAGCAGATCAAATTCACACATCGGATACCACAGTGAACATTTTGAGTGTCAATGCTATCAATATATATTGTAATATAGCAACACAAAGTTATCATAACGGCCAAGAAAACCATTCGATTCACACTTTCAGTCCAGTTGTTCCTCCAGGATACAAGATTATCGTAACTGTGGATTCAATTATCTATTTCAAGATAAGTGTACGGACAATAGACAACATCACTATCAAAATATTGAATCAAGCTGGAAGACTCATTAATTTTCGAGGCGAAACCATAACTGTCAGCCTTCACTTGAAAAAACTCGGATAATTATGGTTATCAAGTACAATAGGATGGTCGACCCCATTTGGTATAAGGGAGCAAAGATTTTAGGAAAACCCACCAGTGTGAAGAAAAACACCAAGAGACTAACACGTTCCAATCGTCTTTTTTTAAAGTCTCTAGGATTTACGCTTCTAATATAATGGATATTTTGACTATCAATCAAAAACCGTTAGTTGACCAATCAATTCAAGAAAAGGAGTATCACACATACCAACCATTTCTACAAAAATTTGAATACAATGACGAAATTAGAATATCAATTCAGGAGCTTGATACATATACTTTGCCATGTGAAAGTTACCTATACATTGAAGGTCGTTTGACGCAATCCAATGGAACGGCTATCGACAAACTCAGATTCATCAATAATGCTATAAACTTTCTATTCAGAGAGGTAAGGTATGAATTGAATGGTATAACAATTGATTCAGTTAGAAATATTGGCCTCGTATCGACAATAAAGGGGTACTTATCATACAATGCGAATGAAAGTATCAACTTGGAAAACGCAGGTTGGTTTCCGAAAGTGAATTTCGCCAACAAGGATGAGAAAGTTCTTGTAGATGCTAAAGGAAATTTCAGCGTATGTATCCCACTTTCCTTCATCATGGGTTTCTTCGAGGACTATCGAAAGGTGATTTTGAACATGAAACAGGAATTGGTGTTGATTCGAAGCAATGACGACATCGACGCCACATACAGTTCCGATGTGAAGGAAATTCCAAAAGTACACATCGACAAGATATTCTGGAGAATGCCTCACGTTTTATTAGATATTCCACAACAATTGCTGTTCACTAAAATGGTAGAAAAAAATCAAGAAATATTTCTAGCATTCCGAAGTTGGGAACTCATAGAATACCCCAAATTGCCTACATCCCCAAAAACAACATGGCCTGTCAAAACGACAAATCAGTTGGAAACACCACGTCACATCATCGTTGTCTTCCAAACAGACAGAAAAAATAATATAAAATCAGATTCAAGTAAATTCGATGATTGCGACTTGACAAATATTCGAGTTTTCTTGAATAGTGACAGATACCCACATAATGACTTATATCTGAATTTCACTGCTAATAAAACTTCCCAATTATATTCCATGTTCGCAAATTTCAGACCATCGTATTATGGATCTAGTAAGGAACCTATATTTTCACCGAAAGAGTTTGTAGAGAACATCCCTATGGCATACATCGACTGTTCCCATCAGAAAGAATCTTTGCAAAGTGGATCAGTTGTGATGAGAATAGAGTTTGAAACAGCCAAAGCAATTCCAGACAACACTTCAGCATTCTGTTTAATTTTACATGATAAAATGTTCAGCTACAGTCCTTTGACAAAAATTGTCAAGCAATTGTAAAATAAATTCTTCATCCCCCCACTATACTCTTTCATTTTAAAGATAACATTCAAGTAGTCGATAATTTCAGTTGTGTATCATCATCCACGCAATGAAGTTATTAAGTATAGATATCGAAGGGTTCTCGTTATCCAATACGTTTTACCCCAAAGAACTATCAATTTCGAATGGCTATCAGATCAATAACTATTTATTCAAAGCAGCCGTTCCATTTTGTGCACTTCAGGAAGCAGACAAAAAACAAGTTCGTTGGCTAGAACGAAATTTCCATGGGCTAACATACTCTTCTGGGTTGATAGACTATGATGAATTACCGAATATACTATCAGAACATCTCAAAGATGTTGACTTAGTTTATGTAAGAGGACACCAAAAACTCGAATTTCTAAATTCGGTGCTAACGTCATCTCACAGACCCAAAATAGTCAATATCGAAATTTTTGACAATGTCATGGATACTGTCAAATTCAAGGCTGATAGTCCTCTATGCATGCACCATAATTCCAGTGACAACAATATGTGCAGTTTTCGAAATCGCAGGGATTTACATAATTGGATAAGTAGTCTCCTACCCCAATGACCTTTTCATTTGTTTGCTGACCGCTCAGATGTGCATCAACGACTTATTGAATCAACATATCAGAAACCTAAAGGAACTCAAAATGACTATCGACATTTTTGAGATGACGAAGAATTTCAACAGCATCAAGATAAGCTCAAGAGAAGAAGAAAAATGGAACCAACAGGTTTTTTTCAATCCGAGACGATTCCAACAAAACAAAATTACCACAACCAAACGAGTTACTTTGAAATGTCCTACTTTTAGTTAATACAATTATCAAATAATACTCTTTGTTTGATTCACTGATCCCTCCCTTAGGTTATATCCAAAATGTACAGTACCCTGAGTAGTGCGTTCAATATAGCGGGTCTCAGAATACTTGATACTGTGACAAGCAGGAGAATTCTCCCCAGCTCATTTCTGAGATGCTTCACCACCTGATTCTGAGATCGCAAGAATTTCCGTATTGAAACCATATGTCCATACAACATATAGAGCGATTCTAGTATCAAGAAACCATAAGGCTGTTCTGAGATCATTGATCTCTGAATCGACCTAGGATCAAATAATACATATAGGTCGATTCTAGTATCATTGATCTCTGAATCGACCTAGGATCAAATAACACATAGGTCGATTCTAGTATCTTGATATTAGAATCGACATTGTCTATCCCAGAACATATAGAGCGATTCTAGTATCCAAAAACCATAAGATCATTGTTGTTTGAATCGACCTACGATCAAATGGAACATGAGGCTGTTCGATAGATCATTGATACTAGAATCGACCTAGTATCAAATAACACATAGGTCGATTCTAGTATCTTGATATTAGAATCGACCTTACATATCTACTAATATGATACAAGAACACATACTAATAATATCATACTACCAATACCAAATTCAACCCTTGTTAAAAACTCCTTTGTTTATTATGGGCTCAAGTCAATCACCTACCTGATGTGATCAAGGACATTTCACTATATTGCAGATTCAAAAAGGGCACATTATGCCATTGACGAATTCCTAGCAGATACTACTTTCTAATTCGTTTATTTTCTAACTGATGACTTAATTGATCCTCCACAAGCATGGCCTGCCTTCACATACTTCAATAGCTTTAAATTCATTCATTTGTGTTTGTATCTTGTAAGTTTATTATTTGTAATGTTGTGTTGATTTATAAACGTACTTGTGAATTTAGTTAGGTTAGTAATGTCTCATAATTATATAATTAGATATTTTTTCATATTTCACATTTTGATCGTTCAAGATTTGTAACGAGAATCTCATTCTTAGACAATAAAGCACCTTTCTGACTTTGACGACATATTTCGCGGAGACGTCTATTCGATTCTCAGAACTGACGATTTAAATTTGAGAATTATGAAAATTCGGAAATGTCAGTACATTTTTCAAAGGGCGTGTAATGAGATATTCGGGGCAATCTAGTTCAAAAAAATCATCATTTGCTTGATGATTCAATTAGTTTGTAGGGTTCCTGATTTATTTCCAGTCTTTTTTCTCAATACGGTCACCGACCAGTTCATAGAGTGCTTTCGTGAAGTACTGAATAATTTCATTTTTATACAAACTCTCCATTTCTGAGGAATCTCCTAAAACAGGTCGAATTCAATTTTGAATTGCCAAATTCATGAAAAAAAGTATACAGGGTGATTCACATGTGAGTTTTGACAATTCTGCGACAATTTTTTCCCTACCTACCTTTGGATTATGACGTCCGTGACATTATCTTCAAATTGAACACCCTATATAATATTCAATTTTTGGAATCTCTATGAGAAGCTGGATTCAAAAATATTTCACAAATAGGGTTTGTTTACAATGCAATCGCCAAATTCACTGCGTTCGGAATATGGGGTTGCCTATAAAAAAATACTGATGACGTGTTTTTCCTCATACATCGAATTATTCTCCGACGTATATCTGGAAGTGGATGATGGGTGAGAACATTTCGAACATTTCATCTGATTGTATTGTTTTTTCTTGAAAAGTTGAATACGTATTTCATTGATATTGAACACGATAAGGGATCTAAATGTGATAAACAAATTTGAAACACGATTTTTAGTAGCATTTAACTTTTTGCGATATTAAGAAATATATTATGGTTCACAATAATTGTTCAAATTGTTGACCATTTACTTCAATGCAAAGATTTATGCAAATTTGAAATCAATAGACAACTATGACATAATATCAAAACGTCGACTAATCACAAATAATAAATTTTACGACGTTCCCATGGTAGGAATTTTCGAAATGTTCATGATATATTAATCTGTATATTAATCAAATTTGAAAAACACTCGAATAAAAATAAAATCAGACAGCTTCGAGCGTTCTTTCTGAAAATTATTTCTTCGATTTTCAACGAATTTATCCGCTACTTCACGAGATTACTTGATTTAACGAATGCACTGTATACAAACCCCATCGAGATTCCAAAAATTTAATTATATGGTTTTATTTGAAAATATTGTCGCGGACGTCATAGCTCAAACGTGATTCACCCTGTATATTTAATTTTCCCACATGAATGTGAAAACTTGACAATTGAACTCGACCTATTTTTGAAAATTGCTCAGGAATGAATTGTTTGGCTGAAAATGACTGTATCCACTGGTTTTAGAGAGCCTTTGATCCAACGGACGCACTGTATACAAACCATATGTGTAATATGTAATTGAATTCAGCTTTCCATTGATGTTCCAAGAATTTAATAATATATAGAACAATATTCAAAAATATTATTGCGGACGTCATAACTCAAACGTGGATTACCCTGTATATTTAATTATCCCTATAAATGTGGTGAATCGGGAATAAAAATCAACCTGTTTCAGGAGATTCCTTAGAAATGTATAGTTTAGCTAAAAATGCATTTATTCAGACTTCATGAAAGCACTATTATGATGATTCATAATAAACTGCTCCACATGAGTGTCAAAAATGAAATTAAGTTGTAACATTATTGATTCACCTATTTATCTGTATATCATAATCACATGTATAATTTATGTATAGTAGGTATACATACAATACCTTACCTTTTGTTGAACACTATACACTGTGTCCATGGTAAAGATGTAAATGGTATGGGGAGATCGGAAATAATGCCAGTTAAAAAGTACGGTAAAGTCGAAATAACTATTACACACTCGAGAACTCAACTGATTCACTGAGATTATTAGTTGTTGAAGAGAGTAGTGAACAAAAAACGGACAGTGCTGTATTAACTTATTACAAAACCATTTCTGTTCAATCACTTCCGGTTTCACCGGACACGACCCCAAATTTTGATTTCAAAATGGGACACCCTGTATTTCATTCCATAATCGGTTAGGGATTATTATGAAGAATTCAACGATACCGGGTTTGATAGGGTTATTTCAAATGATCACAAAGATATATGGGTTCGACATTTCCATCTGCTCAATGGGTGCATTGTCTATGACATGATATTTTACTAGTTTTATAACTTCATTAAAAATGGTACTTGCATCTCAATTTCGAAACTTCTTTCTCTGTCACACTCATTGAGCATATGGAACTTAGAACGCGGATATCTTCGTATTCGTCTGAAATATCCCTATCAAACCTGGTATCGTTGAATTCGTTATGATAAACCCTAACCGATTATGGAATGAAATACAGGGTGTGAACAAGTATTTTTTTACATAGGAGTGGGTGATAATTTTTGTCGGTTACTCGACCGAAAAGATACATATAATAATGAAGATGATGAAAAGCCCTAATTTCGAGTGACAATGGAAAATGAAAAAACTCCACCGCCCCGCGTGAGAGTCGAACTCACAACCTCTGGGTTACATGCCCAACGCTGTGCCAATTGAGCCAACGGGTCATCCGTCAATCAATCGGCAGGGAGGTCGAGTTCTCATCACACACCAAGCGGCAGAATCCTTCCAATTCCCGAAGTCACTCGAAATCATGCACTATACGAAGCATTTCTGGCAGGATGGTACTATACAATCTCCATATTTCCCCGTTCGTCCTCTGGCATTGTTTTTCCTTGTATACGGAAATGTCCGCAAGCAATACATAGGAGTAGGTGATAATTTTTGTCGGTTGTGAGCAAGTTGGTATACTTGCTACACATTTAATTTTTGAAATCAGATCAGCACTGGCCGCTTTTTGTTCTCTGTAAGTATATATATTGGGTTCAGACTGTTCTAGGTTGACCTGAGCGTTTCTTGACTTGTTTTTTCAGTGGCAATGTATGTTGCATCATGTTGCATCATAAGCATAAAAGACTGGTTTCATTGTCTGGCCTAGAGTGCCCCGAACATTGCATTTCACGCCGTTTATTAAAGTATGTGGACACACTAGTCATGTTATTAAACAGCTGAACAAAAAACATGAGACTCAAATATGTTTCGTAAGAGATGGAATGTAATTTTTCTGTATCCCTTCATTGAACGAGTGTAGACATATTATTATTATTTGAAACCCTAATTACATCATTGAATGTATTTCCATGAAATGGATATTGGAATTAGAAGCTTCAACGAACACTTGAAAGATCTTCTCGTCTTTAGAATTTTTGCAATCCGTTGCCCGAACAAGAAATATTCGAATACATTGTGAATCTGAGAATGATGACAATTCCTAAAAGTCAGTGGTGACAAGCGTGTCCACAATCTCTAAAGGGCGTGCAATTAGATGTTCGACGCACTCTATAGTCTGACCTAGATTGATAGGCAGGCAGATATTTGAAATGAATCATCATTAACAAGGGTCCAACTACAGAGCCACCTGAAGAACACCATATTGCACAGTAGAGTTTTTATTACTCATTATGCCAAAGTTATAGAGTTTTGGTAATAAAAATAATGAAGACGAACTGTGTCGAAAGCTCTTATTAAATTATCTAGCAAAAATGATTGACTGAACATGGAAACTGTTCAAAATGGTATCACACAAGTCACAAACTGCCGCAATAGTATTTTTTTGGGGTTGACCCTGATTCGATCCTAAAAAAACTTGAAAATTCGAGACTTTCTTTAGATCTAATGAAAATAATGAGATCAAAGATTGTTTGGGCTGCATCTACAGATTTCAGGCATTTCAAGTTCTGAGGGTCGGTTGCATAAAACTCCATGTTGTCCCATCAAAGCTAAGACACACATCATGGACATAAGAAAATTGAATATTCAATCGGCTTAAAAATGGTTTAGGCAGCTGGCCCTGAGTGTTTCCTATATTTTTGCTATAATGATGACGCAACTGAGGTTTACTGGTATGTTGTAGTTTTCAGAATTATTTTTACTACGCTTACTGAGGTTTTAAATAGTTTACAAGTACCGGGTGTAATACGATCATGGAACACCAAACTATTTTGATAAACATAATTTGCTGATGAATCAAGAAATTTTACATTTTTGACAGGATTATTTGTTTTAGCATTACACCTGTCGAAATGAGTACATAAGACTCGATCAGAATAGTCATGGCACACTCAGATAGAAGATTGAAAATGAAATTGAAATAGTTATTGAAGTTTGAAATGTCGCTTATGTGATATCAGTTGATTCATAAAATGATGCAGAATTCGAAAATCAAAAGTTATGACCACTTCCGGTGAAACTGGAAGTGGAAAAACAAACAATTTATGTTTAAACAAGTTTATCAAGTTGATGAGTCATTCCAAATTTCAAACACTCATCTCCAAAACTAAAGGAGAAGAAGAAGGTGTACTATGATCCTGTTACACCCTACTGCAGAACTCCCTTGTCAAAATTATTCATGAAAAATAAGCTTTTCTCAACAAATCAATTATACAGGGCCATGTCGTAAATGATAGGGCTGATAGAAGGAGCCAAAATAATGTGAATATGCTTTTCTTCAATGCCTCCCGTTTTATATTTTTTTAATGGATCAACTCAAAAAATTGGGAAACTTTTGATGATGAAATCGACGCATGAATACCTACTATATTTTGGAGTAAAATTGAGAGATGAAAATTTCAAAATGGCGACTAGACGCCATCTGAAAAAGAAACAAATGGAAAGGAAGGATATTGTGATACATCTTTTTGAAGCTTCTGACGAATACTTCACAACCCTAGAACATAAAGTCAATACCTTCACCTACCTACTACAAATTGTCTGAATACATCGACGTTTAACTTCATAATTCGAAAAAATAAGCTGAGTTCAGTTCAGAAGATGCTCGAAATGGTTGCCTTGAACTTCTTGACATAAGAACAGCCTATCCGATATTTGACGTCGAACACTTTTCAACACAGTTACGTCGATATTTCTACAAATATTTATCATTCTCTGTCGTATATCCAGTAGAAGCAGGTGCAGTTTCCTACACATTTTGCTTCGAATAGCCCCATGAAAAAAGTCTTAAGGTGTCTGGTAAGCGGACTGGCCATTCCGTAGGACCTTGACCAATCCAACGAACAGAGAAAGTATTATCCGAATAGTTTCTAACTTGTCTGGAGTAATCTGGTGATGCTCCATATTGATGTGTTTGTATTCAGCAATTCAATAAGTTAAGAAGAAGAAAGACGTGACAAATGACATGGACAAGACATGTGACAGTTGGCGGGATAAGTAGAGTTAAGGAGAAGGAGGGGAGAGCCCGCGCCATCCCCTTTTACGATTTATTGTGTATATTCTTTTATGCGGTTTTTAATAGAACTAAGTAATTAATGAGTTTAGGAGGGGCCGCTGCCTCTTAGCCGAATTTTACCATCGACGAACTGTTTGCCGCTACAGTGAGAAGAATTATGTTACACCAACGATCAAGCCAAACGGTTTCTGATGATATACCAAAAGCAGTTCAACTTAAAAATTCCGAATTAGTTGCCATGATTCCTGAATTTTCCGGAGACAATTTAGAGGTCTCTATTTGATAAGAACGCATAGGTGCCGTTCAGAACGTGTATGGTGTACAAGATAACATTATGCAAATAATAGCAACAGGCAAGTTCACTGGACAAGTGAAACAATGGTATAATTCGAGGGTGGACTATGTAACTATGGATTGGACCACCTTAAAGGCTGAATTACCAAAAATGTTTTCATGTCAACAAGATTCAGTGGCTCTTAGGAAAAAATTCAGAGAAAAGACGTTGGAAACAAGGCGAAAAATTCTCAACATACTACTATGAGAAAGTGACACTGGGTAACACGGCTGGAGTTTCAGACCGTGAGATGATTCATTATGTTATTGATGCCTTTGACAATAGGATGCTACAGTCTCAAGCTAGGATGATGTTGAATGAAATCTAGACATAGGAAGATTTATTTTCAGTTCCAGCAGAGGTAACCCCAGCTCAAAAGTAAGTACTTACAAGTGTTTCAATTGCATTCAATAAGGGCATCGAAATAATAACTGTCCAAAACCACGCAGATAAAGAGGTTCTTGTTTCAATTGTGGTAAACTAGATCACAAATTCAAGGATTGCCCTACTAAATCACAACCTGGCAGCACAACAAACACACAACCTAATTTGTCACAACCATATACACTGTGTGTATAGATTATACGATTTATTGTGATGACGATTTGTGTGAATTTAGTATACTTGGGCTTATCGACAGTGGTTCACCAATCAGTCTGATAAAACGAAAATTTATTGCTCATGATTTAATTATGCCAAATCTTGATAAAATTACTTTTAGTGGATTAAATGGTTCACCATTGGAGATAATAGGTATTTTTCATGAAGGTGATACCTTTAATGATGTTTCAGTAAACATTAAATTGTATGTTGTGCCAGATTATACCATGAAATTTTTTGCGATTCTAGGGCGAGATTTTATATTTAATCCTAACTTGGTTGTTAGTTTTCATGAAACTGTAGAAATCACACAGAGAGATGATCTTGATATTGATCCTGAACCCAGAGTGGATTTTGCTTATACTAATGTATGTTTTATTTCTCAACTTATGAATATCGACGTCAGTGAACCTGAAAATACTTTAGATAAACTTGATGTTAATCCTGAATTATCCCTTGAAGTTGAGTAGCCATGGTTTTGTCGCAATTTCACTTCAACAGAAAAAAGATGGTTTATATAAACCAGTTTCTTATTACAGCCATAGAATTTCTCCTGCAGAATCTCGTTGCCACAGTTTCGAGTTAGATACCTTGGCGATAGTTTTCGCTTTACCCTCAGCAAACAGACAGTTATTCCGGGTATATCGCGCTGGGCAATGTTTCTTCAAAATTATGATTACACTATTGAACATATGACTAATAAAAGAATGGGACATGTAGATGCCCTAAGTAGGTGTCATTGTATAATGATAGTTGAAGGCAATACTTTTGAAAGAGTGCTGAGTATAAAACAAGACAAAGATGCAAAGATTTTAGAAATTCGTGATAGATTAGAAAAAGAAGAAAATAAGTTTTTCGAAATTAAAGACGGGTTAGTTTACAAGGAAGAAAATAAAAAAACTACTATTTTATGTTCCCGACTGCATGATAAAAATAATGTTTCACGCACTTTTCATGATGACATAGGGCATGTAGGTATTCAGAAAGTTTGAGAAAACATTAAAAAAGTCTATTGGTTATCAAACATTACACTTTTGGTTGAGTAGTGTATTTCTAATTGTCTAAAATGTTTAGAATTTTCACCAATATTGGGTAAAAAAGAAGGTTTATTATGAGGTATACCTAATGGAGATTCTCTCACTTTGGTCCTTTGGAGAAGACCAGTAGAGGATACAAATACATATTTGAGATTATTGACTCTTTTACTAAGTTGCTGCGGTTTTATCCATGTAAAACAACAAATGCAACTGAAATTATCAAGCATTTGTCTGAATATTTTATGGCTTACAGTAGATCGAAACAAATTATATCTGATCGAGGATCGTGCTATCATTCTCATGATTCAATCGATTTTTAGAAAATGAGAATATTGAACATGTACTTATTGCAACCGCCACTTCCCGTGCTAATGGACAAATTGGAAGGTCCAATAGGGACTTGACGCCTATGCTTTCCAAAGTATGTGAAAGACCAGAAAAATCTTAGTAAAGTTGAATTTGCTATGATTAACACTATATGCTGGTCAACGGGAGGAAGCCCAAGCAAACTGTCATTTGAAATCACTTCAACCGGGTCAGTTGATGATTCTCTTCGAATTTATTTAGAAAATAACTAACCTGAACACAGTAAACATGACTGAATTCATGTCCTTTTTGTAATGCTTACATTTTTATGATTATGATCTTATGTCTTATGATGTTTGTGCATTTGCACTTTATGGTTCACTTAATGATTATGTATTCCACTTATGATTTATGTACTTTATGTATTATGCTCGAAATGTTTGTGTGAGAATCGGGACGATTCTCTGTCAGGATTGCCGAACTAGTGTTTAGTGTGTACAGTTTAGTGTTATAGGCCGTATAGCCTGCCTGCAAATAAATTGAGAAGAAGAGAGACGTGACAAATGACATGGACAAGACATGTGGCAGTTGGCGGGATAAGTAGTTAGGGAGAAGGAGGGTAGAGAGCCTGCGCCATCCCGATTTATTATGTATGTTATTCCTTTATGTGGTTTTCAATAAAACTAAGTAATTAATAAGTTTATAAATTAACCAAGATATTGTCCTCCTACACCATTCAATTTTTTTCCGAGATGGCGTCCAGTCGCCTTCTTGTAATTTTGATCGGTCTATTTTACTCCTAAATATAGTATTCATGCATCAAACATAATCACTGAACAGCCGTCTACATAATATCTGAAGGGGCATTATCATGAGTTGATTTAGTTACCTGAATATCATTGATACCAATGCAATCGTTCAAAAGTTACATATGAAATATATATTTTTTATTCAAACTAGGAAAGTCAATAACTCCGGAACGAAGTACGATAGAAATTTTTTATATGAAGTACTGACATCATTTTGGCTTACTCCATCAGCCGTATATCATTTACGACATGACCCTTCCGGGAACTCTGTATATGTGAACCGGTTATCTCGATATCAGGAATTATGTGCTCCACTCCAATATGGACTTTCAATAATAAAATATAAAGGGCGTCCCAAAATGAGCGCCGGATTGAAATTTGCCACCATTTCGTTAATAAGAGAGGTGTACGATGATTTTTTTACAGTTGTCACGTACATACCACGTGATTTGAGAATATGTAAATATTCAAGTGAACAACGTTTCGTTAATGCAAAAACACATTACAAAAATGGTGAAGGTTTTGCGAAAACAGTTCGCCAATTACATCAAATATTTTCAAAAATTGAGACCAAAATCACGCTGATGGCCATGTGTAAAAAATGATAACTATAGGACGTCTTAGGGCCGGTTGCATAACGGTTTTGATAGACGACTGAATATTTAATTTGTATATATCAGTGTGCTCGAGCTGGTGAGTTGGGAGAGTTGATTCCAATCGGTCCTCAATGTCTACACCACAGATCACCAAACGACCAGATTGGAAACCTCCCACCAAAGGCAAATTTGTATTCGAATGTCCGGCGTTGTCATTGGTACAAGTGGCAATAAAATTAGTATTGTCAGTTTCGTTATTGAACTTCATTAGATACTGATCTGTGTAGCCAAATTAGTCAATTCCTGAGAATTTTTTTCATAATGAATACTTGATGCAAACTAACGTATTTGTCATCTTAACAGGGTACGGATAGATATTCGTCTCCTCTCAGTCCTAAGTGTTTGTGTGAAACAGTTATATAGTTCCATCCTTATTAAATTCTGGAGATGCACACTAAATTTCTGATATTTGTTGTTTTTCAGGTTATATTGAGGACATTGGCGCATCATACGTAATTTCCACAAGGATTTCCTGATTCAACTCTACATATTATATCCAAATGATGATCAATAATTTTTGAGGTTTTGAATTTTCAACTCCAGCATAATCTTTGTGAGACAGTGAGCATACATTTTTCTGAAAGTTCAATATGATTTACCTAATGGGACTGTTCTTAGGCTGTACCTATGTATGTATGTACATATAAATTAATTTTGATTTCAGACATGAGACAATGCCTTATGGTTGACAAATGGTGAGAACTTTGATGTATGTATTTGAACTAATAATGTGCTCATATGTCATGTGTGCTGTATATTTATATATTTATGTTCGGTATCATTTTTGCAGTTTTTTACGAACACTTGATATTTTCTGAATGTAGGTATACATTTTCAAATGGTAGGGCATATGCCTCTTCTTTTAATCTTCCGTTTTAATCAAAACTGCATCTACTAAAATGCATTAACAAACTTGTGGAGTGGATAATTAGGCGCAATCAGAAAGTATAATTTATGATTTCGTATTAAGTTTTACCTCTCATAATTTGCTGATGTATTTACCGATTTTCCCAATTCGGTCTCTTCACTTTCCATGTTCTAAGTTCATTTGCATTTGTTGGAAAGCTGAAAAATTCAAATTTGCTATCCAACTTATTGATAAAGCCTAACGCAGCACATTTTACCATCCTTGCAACAAAATTGAATAATGTATCAAGATTAAGTACTAATTGAAATTTTGTAAGATTTCTTTTAACGCCTATGAATGTGACAGTTATGACATGTCAGGTACTCAGGGACGCCAATACACAAAACTAAAGTTACAATGAGTTATGATCTGTCCGTACCCAGTTAAGATGAAAAATACGTCAATTTACATCAAGGGACCCTAATGACTACTTATTATGCCACCGAAATAATATTATCATTTCTGCGAAAAGTTCAAGCAGTTCTTCGGCAATGGATATTATGAACTAAATGTACAACTGTTAATTTCCGACATTTCCATACCGGTCCAACCTGTCTTGAACACAGTGTAATTTCGCATCTTCTAAAGTGATAACGAGATTTTCCACATTCCTATCTAATAAGTCTGATAGTCTTCTACACAGGGTGGTCCACTTTATAGTAGCAAGACTTTGACAATCGATTTATCTTATTTGAAGAATACGAGTTCCTATTGATATAAGTCGAAAGAAGCTTTTCGAAATATAGAGCGTTTTTATTGAGAATAAACTCACAATTATTTTTATAATCGTCTTGTATGAGTTATTTTTATGGCAAAACTTAGTCTGTTATGTGACTAAAATGGTGCCAACAGTCCAAAATTATATCAGTTTTGAATATCCAGCAATCGGAGCAGTTGTTTTGAATGAAATATATTCGACACCTGACACCTACACCAAAATTTGTAATCGAATTCGATTCATCCGTTCATGAAAATGTGTCTCCTCAAAATAGGGTCTTCTATCAATTGTCGATATTTTGCTACTATAGAAAGTGGACCACCCTGTATACTAGGTTTCTTATCACATATCTAGATGATATTTGCCATACAGAGGTAGGTATCTGCGTATGTCTCTTAATATGTTATACCACAGATTACGGATAAACATTGATTAGAACTAGTTACATTGTAATAGGTAGGTTTATCATGATATACATATAGATTTTAACCAATCTATATAGGTATAAGTTATATATTCTATTCGTAATCAGTTGTTGAGAGTACAATCTCATCTTCAGGCAATGCGATTCTTTTGTAATCCTGGTCATTAACTAGATATAACACCATTATACCATAAAAAACAGTGAAAGCACCAATGATGTTTATTATGATACCTTCTGAAGGATACTTGGAGTAGCTGTCAGTGAGAGTCCACAAAACTTTCTCGGTGAGTCCGGTCATTGCTGTTACAATGACGAGTGTGAAACATCCGATGCCAAAAGATGTGTGAACGGGAAGAATGGCTTTACGAAAAGCCGATGACAGTCCGGGATATAGGAAGCTAGTGAAACCACCTAAAAACTGAGAAAAATAAAAATTAACATTGGGAAAATGCAGCCTGCCTCACTCAGTTAAGTGCTCCTTTTTCATTATTCTATTTTTTTCGATAGATGATCAGTTTTCCTGAAATGAAAATTCAGGACTGTACCGTGCGTTATTATAGTAGGTACCCAAATAAAAAAGGGGTACATTTTTGCAAATCATAAAAGTACCGATGATCGGAGCGATATATCGATGTAGAGAATATCTTGATCACAAACTATATACTCAAATCTATAATGCATATTTTTTATCTATTTTCAGATACTCAATTTCCTCATGGGGTGATTGTGGACGTACACTATTTGAGAAAGCCGAAAAACTACAAAATGTAATTGTAAAAGTTTTATTCAATATCGAATTCAGAACAGGTTTATAAGCAAACTGGCATCTTACCAATCTCAGAAATATTGAAAACTGGACAGAGTAAATTTATATACAAAGTTTGCAAATCTGAACAGAAGTATAATTCACGAATTGAAGTGAACCCTCTCAAAAACTTTTAATTGTCTACCAGTGGCTTTGAGGGAAGCCGATAATATAAAAATATTTGAAACTGAGTTGTCAAAAAGAATCTCTAACATTAACATCATGAATGGAGATCAGATCAGGAGAGTAACAATGCAATGAATGTGTGTAGGATTAAGAAATTCCGAGACTAGCATCACGTGATGATTTGGAATTATTTTTCAAATAGCGTGCGAAACAGTCATGTACTAAATTAACAATAATTAAGATCAGATTGTGAACTATTTGAATAAAGCCGCACAGAAAACGTGAATAACTACGTACTGGTAAATAAACGGTTTATCAAACAACGGTCATAGCGTTTCTTCTTTTATACAAGTGGTGGATCCAGGTAATCTTCTTGGACCCAGGTGATGTTTTAAGGGCGGAACGTAGTCATGGCCACTTAGATCAGTAATGCAGTGTGTCTAGGCGTTACCATCGATGTCTCGATGGTAACGGTCAGGGCCTAGGGACGAGCCGTCGTACGAAATAATGATTGGCACCTTCAACTAATATTATAAAATTGAGATAAAATAACCACCCTTCTCTCATAGTTGATTGTTGAAAGCTTTGAATAAAACTTTATACTTTTCATTACTGATGTCTATATTTATTTGTGGCGAACGGAGAGTACACAATAGTATATTATGTAACAAGTGTTATAAACGTCCTATTAGTAACGAGTATTTTGAGCACGAGCGGAGCAGAGCGGAGCGAGTGTTTAATAAACGAGTGTCTAGAAGAGTTTATAAACGCGTTACATACTATGCTTTTTCTACGAACTCCGAAAATTACATTAACATATAGCTGCTATTCCTGCTAACCTACAAAATAATTCGAAAGGAATGAGAATTGAGAACACAATACATGCATACACTGCATGCAACCAGCGAGACACATATAAGTGATAGTGGTTGTAGATGTGTCCAGTCCATTGCTTACTAACCTTTGTTTCACGTTTATTGTCATGCTTAGCGCAGAATAAATAAATTGTTCTCAAAGATGGATGCTTCATTTTTAGACTTCTTGGAGATATGCAAGTACCAAAACATTCTCTTCGATTTCCCTTTCGTCTACATTTCGCATATATTTTTAATGAAGAATTCTGATACAATCGAAAATTGTTTGAATAATTCTGATACAAAATTCGAAAATGACAGTTGACAGTTGATACAATTGACAGGCCAGACATGTCTCAAATTACTGAAGCTGTGTTTAATGAACTGTGTTGCCATGGTAATGTGTTTAAGAAATCGTGTTGCCATGGTAACGTAATATTTTGAATAAATCACAGATCGTCAATCCGTAATTAAACGATCATTTAGCGTGGTACATATCCGTACGCTGAATTCCATTTTAGTTATGAGTAGAAAAAAAATCTTAATAGAATACAAAACAACAGTAACGAAACAAAACAGTATCGGAGTGAAATTATTGACTCAGAACGGCGTGCTGGTTAAAGAATTTGTGAAAACAACAAAGCTTGTCGTTTTCAGTTGACCTGAAGGTAAATTAATTTATTCCTTTACTTACTGATGACGGGAGGGCTGGAGAATCCAACTCGTCGAAGAATAAAATTGTGAGAGGAGATCAGTATGCTGGGAACTTTTCGAAGGTGCTGAATAAAATTTTGAACGGATCTAATGAATACATCATTGATGAATAGATCATGCCAAATGTGGAATGATATGATATGGTGTCAGATATTTTTCATGATACAATACATTACAATCAAAATGACTTTCTGATGATAATGTTGGAACCAATAATGTATGTAAGTAAGTAATGCTAGAAATCTGAAACTGGCTCTGAAGATCATTTTACATATCGGCAGTAAAATTACTAACACTGTTTTGATAGCGCAGAAGAATAATGCATCAGATCAGATCATAGTCAACATGATCTGGAAAGCTTTGACACGGTTCACAAAATCTAATAGAAACACATCTTTTAAATTGAAAAAAGTCTGCTACCCTTTCACAAGAGCATTGTTCTGAAAACGATACAGACGGTGGACAATGATACGAATCCTGAGTTTTTTCGGTTAGGAAAGGCAGAGTAAAGTCTTGTCAATGCTCACGATATGATAAAATTGGGTGACGAGCAATATAATAGATAATTGTATTACTGTTCATAATGATAATTTACACGCTAGCGAGACAATAAATGTAACTTGATCAAAAATTAGATATTGAGGTAGTGATTATAATTCCAGATCCTTAACTGTTTTATTGTTGAATATTTAATCAGTGCGACACAAGATTGATGATCTGCAAATATTTGTGACTAATGTTGAATATCAAGATATAATACATTCAACTGAACACTGGTTATGTAGTGACGAACTACTGTTCTCGAATAATTATATTTTGGTTTCAAAAACTTTTCGTTCACAAGCTCGTGGAGGTGGCACTTTGATTTTGATTAAAGAACCGTTTTTGAATGTGAATTGTTTTTCAAATTATGATAAGTTTGACTATATGTTGGTGGAAAAATAATTCATTTTCCATTGTCTTCTGTCAATCCACTGATACATTTATTATATGCATTTATAGATCCCCATCTTCAAATACTACAATATTTTTACATAAGCTTGGAATGCTCTTATTCAATTTTCCACTAAATGCATCTGTTATTCTTTGTGGTGACTTCAATATAAACTTCCTGGATTCACCACTGTCTGTATTGAATGCTGGCTTGTCTGATCATGAAGCAGTTGTTTGTAAATTTCCATTCAAAACCAAGGTGCCCAAAGATGACTTTAAAAGATGGAGTAGAGTATTTTCGGAACAGAATTATAATAAGTTTTCACAACTTTTTGAACTTGTTGATGGGCGTGATATATTGAACAGGAATGATGAATGATGCATTCCATAGAGTACTAACTGGATTATTTTTTTTTCCGACAGGAATCTGCGCTCACTTCACAATATACGGAAATTTTCAATGAATAGCACCTCATTCATTGACTATTACAATAAACACAGAAACATCTATAGAAAATTAATCAAGACGGCTAAATCTCTATATTATATTTATAGAATTAATTGCTCGTCCAACAAGCAGAGAGAATGCTGGAAAATCATCAATGATTTAAGAGGGATAAATAATAATAATACTAGTTCTCCTAAAACGAATGTGAATCCCGATACAATGAACGAATTCTACTGTTCCATAGCGGACAAACAAGTTGAAAAGTTATCACCCTCGTTTGAGCCCAACTTGTATTTAAGCCATATTTCAATGCTTGAGTTTTTTTTTGCTCCCACAGATGCCACTGAGATAATAGAAATTAAAAATGAGAGTACATCTGGGTGGGATGACATATCAGGTAATATATTACTCAAATTACCGTATGAGATGCTACAAATACTGTCAGTTAACCATTTTTTTTTCGGTTCGTGTGTTTCCTACCTGCTTGAAAATTGCTAATATCATCCCATTATTTAAAGGAGGTGAACTCAATTCCCCTTCTAACTTCAGACCGATTGCTTTGCTACCGGCATTATCGAAAGTTATAGAGAGATTAGTCAAGAAAAGAATGGTGGCTTTTATAAGCAAACATAGGTATGGCTTTCAAGCCTCTAAGAATAGGAATAATGCAGTTTTTGCATCTCTCGAAAAGCTGTACCTCAGGTTGAATGATGGTGAAGTAGCTGCAGCAGTATTATGTTGATTTATCGAAGGCCTTCGACTGTGTGAATCATAGAATACTGCTGGGTAAACTTCATACATATGATTTTAGAGGTGTACCTTTGCTTTGGTTTCAATCGTACTTAACTGACCGTTCCCAATGTGTCATTCTTCACAACGAAGCCTCAAAGCAATTAGCTGTGAATCATGGAGTTTCGCAAGGCTCTGTACATGGTCCCTCGTTATTTTTATTAAATGTGAATGACTTGATGCAAATCGATATTCAGGGACAATTTACCGTATTTGCTGACGATACGACTATTCTTTGGCATACAAAGAATTGCTCAGTATTGGAAAATATTATCAACGAGGACTTGATGAAAGTTAAATTATGGTGTGACATCAATTTATTATCTTCCAATATCAACAAGACAGGGATGATTAATTTCAGGTGTGATATCGATAATGTCTTCCTCGAAAATGAATGCCTCAGTAATAGAGAGACTAACAAGGTTTTTGTGTTGAACATTCACGCCAAATTAAAATGTGAAAGGCACATACTACTTCTAAGTGAAAAGCTAGCATCTGGCTGCGATGCTGTGAAGGTTACTTCAAATGAATTGGGATTAAATGCGGCCAAAAATGTTTACTATCACATTTGCGTTACGGCATTTGTTTCTGGGCGACATGTACTGACCATTTATTCAAATCAATTTTTGTTTTACAAAAGAGAACATTGAGGTATATGTGCAAAGCTGGGGTGAGGAATTTATGCAGATCATTTTTTCTAGTCCATGGAATATTGACATAGGCTTACATCTTCCTTTCAGAAACTGTGTGCTTAGTCCAAAAGAAATATAAAGATTTTAGATTTGTTACACCTACACATAGAACCAGCAGCTTTTCAAATTGTATCAAACTTCCCATTCCCACATCGGTTTTGACTAAGAACTCTCTCATTTATGAGAGCAAGGAAATGATTATCTGCATATATGCGGGAAATTGACAATGAATTTAAGTTCAGAAAACGAGTCAGAAAAATTTTAACTGTGAAGGCTTATTATAGTTTGTCCGAATTTTATCAAGATTCCTGACAGTATATTTCATTTCATATCTAGATTGGAGTCTAGATTTATTCAATTTATATATGTATATATAAACAGGGTGATTCAAAATTCGATGTGAATATTTTATGGACATATTTTTGGGATCAAAATAAGACTTTTTCTTTATATAAAGATGTGTCCTAAAATAAACCTTCTCCAAGCTACAGCCACTGTAAGTGAGGTAAAGAAAAAATATATTCTAAAATCTTCTGAAAATTGGCAGGCCCCTGTCCTTTTAGACACTATATTCCATTCTTTCTTCAAAAATTATGTAGATCAAGTTTTGGGGGAGGGGGGGAGGTGTTGGAGGTGGGTCCTCACTTTCAATGGCCGAAATGGGGTGCATTTTAGGACACATTTTATCTGAAGAAAAAGTTTTATCATGATTCCAACAATACGTCCTTAAAATATTTACATCGAATTTTGGATCACCCTATATATTATTTTATATCTTCATTTATTTTATTTCTGTATTTCTGTTGTGCTTTAGTTAGTTATTCATTGACGCACTATTTTGTTATAAGTTATATATTTTTGTTTTCCAACTATATTGTGATAGAGCTCACTGCTCCAAATATTGTTTTTCTTGACTTATACTCTAATGTTTATGTATTTGTTATCCTAAATCTTTAATCATGCTTATTTAACCTATAAGCTTTGTCAATGAGAATCACCTTTCTTTCGACAATAAAGCAAATTTTGATTTGATTTGAAGTTATAAAACAAGAGCGGCTGATGAGACCTGGTGGGTCGAAACAGTACTGTCTCGCTCCTGGGACAACTCTGTTCATCCTGGATCTCTTAGTCATGAGATCTAGCAGTTGAATAGGTGGTGGAAAAATTCCACTCAAGTATGTCAGGTAGTGCCATCTGCCAGCAGAGTGGTTTACTTGTAGTCCCACTCTGTAGGGTATAGACGTAGGGGTCTGTACGTGTGACTATAGATGGCAGCGCCATACAGTGTGTGTCGCGATTTCTGTATCCTACCTTAGAGCTTTGCCACTAGATGGCTACAACATGACTATAACTTCATGTTATACCCTGCGTCTATAAAACAATAAATTGGGAATACGAAAAAAAAAAAATAGCGCGTTGTTTCCAAACAGATAAAATTAAACCTTTCTAGTTAGACTATTGGTGGATAATGCATTTCCATCATTGGTATGATAAATGTTTCATGTAGTAACGACTGTTGGCGATATAATACATTCAGCAGTAGGTACTCAACAGGCATATGAAAAAATAACTTGGAACCAGAGTAGGACATGTGAACACTGATTGAAAAAAACTGGGGAAGAAACCTTGATAATCATCTACTCAAACTCAAATTGATTTAATATAGGTAGATGATTTTGTGATGAGGACTGATATAAATCATGATTATTGATCTTCATTGATTTTTCAGATTCCTATCCTTGTTTGCCCCTTGAATGTCCATAATGTCTGTGTTATCTATATTATGTTATTGTTTAGAAGGAAGTTGTGCGGTTGTATAATAAACATATTTGTTCGGAGAGAGAACATCAGATATTCAAATGAACTATAGGTATAGGTACCTATCTATTATTGAGTTCTTATGAAAAATACACAAAAAAGAAACAAAAAACTTGAAAATCTATGAGAAGAAATGATACTTGAATTTGTTTTCTCGAGTTTTAGGAATACGTTGGAGAAGAGGGCCATATGCATTGAAAAGTAGGTAGGTGACTATCCAGACCAATATATGAATGAAATAAGTTAATGGAAGTCATGAAGTTTTACGCGTTTGATAAGACACTGATGATGATCTGCCTCTAACAACTAAATACCCAATCACTAAAGGTGAAATAAGTAATTTAAAGTTACTTTCTGAGAAGCTAATGACATTTGATTTCAGATACTAGAAGCCAAGAAATATTGAGTGCTGCCTTTGATTTGAAAATTCTAATCATGAGAAGCGATGGAGGAAAACAAATCCAGAAAAAATACCAAATAAGGGAATTAATTTGATCAAGTGAATAATATGAAGATGAATAGAATAGGTAAGATTCATAAACCTACCTGAAATAAATATAGTATAATTTAATATGATAGAATATTTTTATATGAAGAAATGATATATGTTGGCAATACTTTATTATACCCAAGGATTTGATATTTATGCTTCACAGGGTGTTTCCTAATACTGTTTCAAATTCCAGCAATTAGTTTCACTCATCAAAGGAAGGATAAAATAGTACAAAACTGTTTTATTCCTATTTTGATAATTGAAACTGATTGCTGAAGTTGAAGTAAAAGTAGCAGATATGACTACAAAGACATGGAACAATAACGTAAGAATAGTGGTAACAGTTTCATTATGAAAGTTGTGAAAGTTTTGAATCAATAACGTCAACAAAGGAACGTTAAAATGCCTTCGTTCAGTTGAAATAATAGTTACGTTAATGGTTACCTCAATATTAAAAATGATTTGAAACAAATATCATCTTGGCTAACGACCAATAAGTTGACTCTTAATTATAGTAAATCTACGTATATGTACATCTCAAAAAGAACAACGGATATATTGAATAATACCCCAATATGTTTCAATAACAAATCCATTGAATATACAAATGTAACAAAATTTTTAGGTCTTTATATAGATGAACAACTATCGTGGACTCTACATATAGATCAATTGAGCAAAAAATTGAATCCTATTTCATTCCTGTCAAATACCTAAAGAGTATTTATTTCTGTCTTTTTTACAATATCTAATATCTATTTGGGGAAGTACAAATATTTCACGTTTGAAGCCACTCATGAAATTACAAAATGAAACAATAAAGTGCATTTTCAATTTACCTTTTTTAGAATCAACTGCGAATCTATACAAACCTAAAGACTTGCTGAATCTAGTTTCATTATATAAACTCAAAATTTGTTGTTTTATTCATTTTGTCAGGAAGGAATTGAAAATATCGAATATGAATTTTAATGAAGTTAATACGATTCACGCCCATGAAACAATGCAATTCAATTTATTGATAGCAAATAATTATAAGTCACATTTTGGTATACAATCAATATTCCATAATGGAATAATTTTGTATAACTCCTTACCTAATGGGTTGGAAAATATAGAAACAGCAGAAAAATTTAAAATGAAATTAAAGAAATAGCTGCTCAGTAAACTTTAATTTCATATCTACTAATAGTACTAATCATTCACAATTTGATTACTTGTAATGGATTATAATATTTTCATTTTATATTTTATTATAATTTTTTTTATGAAAAACAATAATTGTGCAATTATTATTGTTTCGATTTATTATGTTATATGTATGTTTTGTTTTATATATCCCTATTATAAACAATTATGTTTCTTGGGGTAATAAAGACAATAAAAAAAAATATGATGAACTTTGTGTAACGTAGAAAGGTTTTCGTTATGTTGAAGGACATTGAACGTTACTGGGAGGAACTGGATAGTTCATTGTGCCCTTTATCATAACGTTAACGTAATCAAGGTTACAAGAATGTGATGAAACTGGCATGATTTTTTGCCCAGTGGGTGGATTTTGAAACACCCTGTATGTTAGGTAACTTAGTTAGATGATACTCAAGACCTTTCCAATTGCAGATATGAAAACGAAATCGTGTAACATTTCGCTGACAATCTCGAGAATCTATAGAAATGAAAAAGTCGACCAATACTAGTATCAGAACTTGAATGCATCGAGGTAGGGTAATTCTAAGCTCTTATAAATTTCATCACCGTTCCAACATATTCATGGACTAAGGGAGTTCAAGATGAAACATTATCCACATCAATTATGTAGGAGACATGAACTGAAATATCTACAATATTTTTAACTTACTTGTGCGGCAAATATAATTACAGTAACCAAACCAATCCATGAGTGGAGACTGTACAGATTTGGAGTATTCTTCAAATTGTGGGAATCGAACACAGCTTTCAATCCAATTACCGACATACCAAATGCCAAAAAGTGGAGTGTGGCGTGGATTATTTTCAATGTTTTCTTCTGTACGTTACGTAGGCTTCTGTAGCAAAGCATTGCTGGAATACGAGAAGTACATCAATAGAACTTGGAATAATTGCTATTGTATTGTTGTTAATTATATGGTGACATATATCCGACGGCAACAGTAGTCAACACAATGGACAACCTGATTCATGTCAAAATACGGAAAATCATTGAGTATTGGTTCCCCCTTCAGTAGTTGAAAGAATGAAGAATTGCCAGGATTATATTATTGAATAATATGACTATCGAACATCAAATTGCTGAAATAATGAGAGCTCAGAACGATGAGGTTTAAAAAAATACACTTTCAGACCACATCAGACCATGTAGACTGGCTATTAATGACAGCTTCTGTGCAACGTTTTTTTTATTGTATGCATCTTTCAAGTCATGATTTTTATGTGTCACCAATCAAATTTGAATTTGCATTGGAAGTTGATGATTTCGAAAGATTAGGGAATGCATGCAAAATGGTTATTTTTGATATTTTGAAAAAAATGATACCTCGGAAAGAATTTTCATACGCCGCCCTCGTGTAGGAGAAGTCCTGAAATTATCAACTGAACATGTGATAGACGGGGTATTGTTGAACAATTATTCAAGGTATGCTTTTCCGCAGTCTTATTTTTGTTGTTATACATGTATAACGATAAACTACTTTGCATTCAATCATGGTATGCACATACGCTGTGGTAATTTTAGAAACATGCACTATTTTTGTAATCACAATAAAAGTGCAATATGTTAAAAAAATCACCACAGTGCCTGTGCCCGCCACCATTGCATGCAAATTAGTTTATCGTGACACAAGTAACACTAGAAATAAGTCTGCGAAAAAGCATACGTTAAAAACTTTTCAACAATACCTCCTCTTTATCACAAGTTCAGTTAATAAGTCCGGGACTTCCTACACGAGGGCGGCGTATGCAAATTCAAGTACGTTTAGAAAGTCTACTCATGACTACATTCATTACACCTTTTTAAGTCTTGTTTTTTATCAATCAATTTCGTTTTCAAAATATCAGCTTTTATACAAAGTTTCAGAAAAACTGTTTCTTCTTTATCTCTTACATTTATGTAACGAACTACCTCTTTTTTCGTTTCAATATACAGGGTCAATATATACAGGGTCATTATGGATATAATTATTCTGATGAAGACATCGCATTTCTCCGCCCCCCCCCCCGTGAGGAACCTTCGTTTTCTTCACCATCAGTAAATAGGCGACATCACACTGCCAATCTCGAATTTGGCCGCCTGGTACTGGAAAAACTTAGACTTCTAGACCGATTTTCCAGGTGTTTCTTGGAGCAGTCTCATGTACGATCAATACGAAGTCTCCAATTTCTATGCTCTTGTTGTCATCAATCCACTTGGGTCTCTAGGTCAGTTTTTGCATCCTTCTCTTTGAGCCATCCTTCTGAATTTCAGGGTGGTCCATTCCGGTTTCTAGATCCAATTAAAAAATTATTTGACATTAATGCTTCTGGATCATGCGGGTGTACAGAAACATGCGTAAGAGGCCGACAGTTCACGATTATTTCTGCTTCGGCCTCAGAGATGGGTTGGACAAGGTGACTCCGATGGTTCTTTTCACCAACCCAATGAGCCTCTCCGAAGAACCACCCATATGTGGCGAAGCAGCTGGTATAAATTTGAAGTTGATACCCTCCGAGACCATAGTATCAGTAATGGAATAACGATCCGAATTCAACAGGGCCCTTTTAAGTTCCTCAGCAGCCCGCTGAACTCGGTACCATTGTCGCAATATATGGTTGCTGGTTTTCCCTCTTCTCGCCATCATACGTCCTATCGTCATGACGGCTGCATCATTTGTTAGACTATGAGCAACTTCTAGATGGATTGCTTTTACTGCCATGCATGTGAATTAGACTCCACGTCTTTTTTTCTGTTCGTCTTCTGATCGTGACCTTCAATGGACCGAAATGATCCGGTCCTACGTTTACGAACGTTCGAATCTCTGGGGTCAAACGTACAGCAGTCAGTTGCCTGATCCTAGGTACAGGTCACTTTAAAATTTCTACATTTCAGACAGTAATTTCTGTCGTTTCTCGTTGAGAATTATTGTTTCTACTACCAGTTGTCGAAATTTCACGTGATAGTGCTGGCAAAGGAGTTTCGTATATTCATTTCATGAGTAGAGTAAAGTAAAGTAGATTTATTTGATCACGTTACCATTTGAGATGTATGTGACAAGTCATGATATAGGTAGAATTTTAGAATATTGAATGAGCAGTAATACAATATTATACAGATTAAAAATTTCAAGGACCAAGATTCGTTATAGTTTGAAAACAAGATTTTGAAAACTTTACTATGAAATTGAACACACAGAGACAAGTATTTACATAGACAGTATAATACAAAACAATACAAAAAGGTTGTCACCCTAGCACTTCACTGGCAAATATATATTCTTCAATATTATAAAAACAATTTTTTGTTAGGAACTCTTTGATGAAAGTCTTAAATTGACCGATCGCCATGCACCTTACTGTAAGGGGAAGATTATAATTGAGAGAGTTTTTCTTGCTGACATCAAGTCTAAACCTTTGAGGTCTGACCATTGATGCATTACGGGTGTTATAGTGGTGGATATCTGACTGCAGACAGAGAGAATCTTTCTGACTATGAATCAATGTGATGAATATGTAGATTGCCGGGAGTGGCATAATGTCCAATTTTGTGAAGAGAGGACGACAGTGTTCACGGGGACCAACTTTGGATAAAAGTCTTATTGCCTTTTTTTGGAGCCTAAAAACTCTTATGGAATCAGTGGAGCCCCCCCATAGGATAGTGCCATAGGGGATGACTGTGTGAAAAAGAGAAAAGTATGCCATTCTTTGAATCTCTAGACTTGGTGAGATCACATTAAGTGACAAATGTGTGATAACCACTTTCCAGGCCCTCGACTATGTTGCTCACTAATTTCTGCATTGCCTGTATCATGCTTCTCTTCGGACGGAAACCAAATTGATTTTCTTTCAAGTAAAACTTAGCTTCAAAATATTTCAACAGTCTGGCCTTCAGTAATTTCTCAATTATTTTGGAAAATATTGAAACTATACTGATTGGTCTATAATTGTCTGGTGCAGAGATATCTCCTTTTCTTTTGAAGATAGGAATAACTTTTGATAGTTTAAGTACATTTGGAAATTGGCCAGTGGAGAACATGAGATTTATTAAGGAGGTCATTGGTCCCACTGAAATATCTGAGGATTCTTTAATAATACCACTATGCAGGCTATGGCAATCAGTTGACATGGAATTTTTCAAAAAATGGATTACTGCATATACCTTTGCTTCGTCCACAGGCTTCAGGAAGAATGAGTCACATGGTGCTGGAAAGTTTTTAGAATTGTTTAATTGGTTCACATCCAAGGTTGGTAGTGTTTTGATGATGTTTTCTGCTACATACAAAAAACTGATTAAAGTGGTCTGGGGATATGTCAGAAATCTTGATACTTGTTTTTTTCATTTTATTGCGCTCTTGGTTTATGATTTCCCAAGATGCTTTGAAGATATTTTCAGATTTTATTAGGTAGTCATCATGGGCCTGTTTTTATGCTTTTTTAATTTCTAATCTATAATTCCGCTTCAAAATTTTATAGATTCCAAGATACATAGAATTACTACTTACTTTTCCTACATGTTGGTATTTTTCCAGATTATCTCTCTGTTTTTTGAGGTTATCATTGAACCACTCAATTTTGGAGCCAGGTTGGCTTTTATTGACCGTCGTATGAGAAGGAAATGCTTGTTTCACAAGAGTTCCATATGTGGTGAACATGTGAGTGGCAATGCAATCCACTGATTGCTCTTCCTCATCAGAGATAGACCAGTCCACCTCCATCAAATTGTTCCTTAGGTTGACTATACCTGCCTTAGTGTATTTTCTGTATGATTCATTTGTCTGTTTGGGCTCAGTATACAATGTTTCTTAGTCCCGACACTCATAAAGTTCGCCAAATCTGTTCTTCCTTGCAGAATCAGGAGTCCATTTTTATCTTGGGAAGCATTCAATTGCTTCAGGCGACTTTTTTCTGTCAATGGTTCATTATTTCGTGATGATATTATGTCTCCATGAAAACTTTGCCACTGAGAATATCTGATCCAGTATAGTTCAGCCTAGTTGGTTTCAATTAGAGAAATCCATTTCTCGAAATTCAATTCCTGTTTCCCCATTTTTCCAGACGAAGTAATTCGAAAAATCTATTGATTTCAGTAAGGAAAGTATATTCTTTATAAAGGAGTACAGCAATAATTTCGGCTTCTGCTTTCATTTCTGTATCAGTTGCATCATCGTGATCTTCTGTCTGTTCTTCTGAATTGGCCAATATTCTCCAGGCTTACTCAAGAATTCGGGATCATGAATCCACTTGACGAATAAACATTCATATGGCTCATTGGAAGTCGATCTTGCGTGCTTCGTCGGGAATATTTTCGTGTGATGGAACCCAACACCATTCACATGAATTCGTTGATTCTTGTATCTCCCTGATACGGTGTGCCTAAACAGCTTGTATTTCTTTCTATCTGCCTTCATACAATCCAGAGCACATTTAGAGTCAGTCCAAAAGTGAATACCTTGGATATCAACATCTAGATGTTCTCTTATGCAACAAGCGAGCCTACTAGTCTTGACTGCAGCCTGTAACTCTATTATGGGAATTGATAACGGCTTCGAAGGAGCAACTATGGTCTTTTCTGCTACTAAAGATACATCAATTTGGCTTTCTGTGAGTATTCGAAGGTAAGCCAATACAGCAAAAGTTTATTCACTAGCGTCAGCAAATAAATGTAACTCAATGTTCATCGAGAGAGCGGATAGCATAGTGGAATTATTATTTGTGCTACTTTCTCCAAGTCTCTGGTCCACAAAATCCAATTTTTCTGAAGTTCACTTGGAAATGTATCGTCCCAATCGATACCAACTCTCCAGAGCGCTTTCGAGACAATACACAGAAATAGATTGTTAAAAAAATTAGCAGCAGTAAGAATAGATGGAATGGTATTAAAATGGTTGGAAAGTTTTTTAGATAACAGGAAGTAAAAGCTCAAGATAAATAATAAGGTATCAAATGAAATAGAATGTAATCAAGGAGTACCACAGGGAAGTGTACTGTTATATATCAATGATTTGCCAGAGGTAGTAGGTGAGAGCTCCGTTCATTTATTTGCAGATGATACACTGACGTAAAGATGTATAGTGTGCAAATGAGTATAGTAGTTTATGTATTGTATATAGGTATGTAAATATGTTTCATCTCATTGAAATTATTGCAATGACGTGAAAATGTAAATTAGCCAAATGGACTAAATAAAGGATTTATATACATATCAAGCATGAAGATTTTTGCCCCTACTGTATAGAATGCTATCATTCCTAGAGGGTCAAATATTGACATGACACATCTCATAACTTTTCTTTTCGCGACATTTTATTCACTTGTCAGCTTTCACTACTGTGATCAGTTCCACTATATCCCGAGAACTCTTTGTGCTGTTCCTTTTCCATCATCAAGCATCTTGGCTTCCGACTACGTTTCGGGTAGTGCTCGTCTCACAGCTGTTGAATTGGATAACCAGTTGACTATTTGTCAATTCCAAGTTCGAGTACATGTAAAAACTTCACAAACGATAAGATTTCCACAAAATTCTCAAACACGCGACATATGCTTCGTGAGGTGATATACTGGTACAATGAACTGTACTCTGTATACCTTCTTTATCATGCACACAGCTTCATCCTCGGTGTCCACTGAGCCAAATAATCGCCAACATAAAAACATACAAAATTGTGCGTTATAGCTTCAAAAATCATGTCAGAAGAGCTTCTCGGGCATTCAAATTTTTGATGAAGTGGGCACAGATAGGAGAGCATGTGGCCCAAAAAGTCATGACTTGCATTCCGTAAGTTTCGGGCATTTTAGACAGTCTAGACCTCTCCATAAGAATCTATACGCTTCTCGATCAGATTTTCGAATCAGGACCTGGTGAAACATCTCACGTACGTCTCCGCAGATGCCATCTTTTCTTTGCAGAAATTTCCACAATACAGATATCAGTGACTGCAACAAATCCGGGCATGATAGCAGGAAATCATTCAAGCTTGCTCCATTATATTTAATTGCAGCATCAAAGACTAATCTCACCTTGCCAGGTTTATTGGGATATTCGACTGGAAAATGCGGTTGTTACTATGTTCGTGGAGGCTCGATTCCAGCTTCTTCGGTAGTTAATTTCTTGGCGTACTCATCAGCTAGTCTCGATTCTTTATTAGTTTCCTCTCAACAAATCAATCTCTGGAAAGCTGTAGGCTTACTTTCAGGAAGTTTGAAATCTTCCGTAGTAGTCCTATTTCATACCTAGTTCCAACTGGTTTTGCGGTTGATTTCATTATTTCTATGGATCTCATGTCACTCCTACTTGGTTTGAGTGGCCTAAGCCAAATAAATGAATATTTGATCTGCTCGTGGAGATCATCTTCTTGATTCTGTACATTGCAAATGTGAAGTTGAAGAATGTGAACGTTGCTGTCTTCAGTTTCACTCGGAGTCGGACCATGAGGGGACCATCCTAGCTGACAATCGTGGCAATAGGAAAAATTTCAGGACCATTTCTAATTTGCCCAAGAACCGTCAAGCTAGCATTATCCTCTCCAAGGAGTAGCGTTGGTCTTTCATCTTCTATCGTGTCAATAGGAAGTCCTCTCAGATAGGCATATTTGTTCAGTTAAATGGTTTGTTCAGTTAAATATAGAGAATCGACAGACATTCTTTACTAAGAATTCTTAAGGTCTACTTTCTCTGACTTATCCAGACTTGCAGTTTGACCATTTGTCCACTGGATACAGAGTGGATCATGTTCACCATGTAGGCCAAGTTTCTCTGCTTCTACTGATAATGCTTCCAGTACTAGCGCACGGACCGAACGGAGTGGTAAGAACATTAGCATAATGTGACCTCTTGGAGTTGAATTTGTTCTCTGGCAAACAGCAGGGTACTTGAGGACTGCTTACTTAACATGCCACCTCAGCCCATATCATTTATCCATGAAACAAAATCTTCTAAGGACACATTTCTCTTATTTTTCATTAGGAATTCACACTTCATTCTTCAATCTTGGTTATCTTGACCTCGATAACCTACTCAGATCTTCCAAATCTCCTCTGAAATGTCTGCATAATCAGATTCATATTACTGGCAGACAACAGTAAACCTGCAACCGCCGATTTGGCCTCTCCTCGTAAGCATTTCTGCAATTTGACGAATATTTCGTCAGAACTGTAGTCGCACATCTGACTGGTTTGTCGAAACCGCTGATAGAACAAAGGCCTGTTTTCAGGGTTTTCATCGAGAATAGGAACGTCTTTGTCAACAATATGTCAAGCTAACAATATGTATCTTGTCTCGCAGGCGCAAATTTTTTTATAACATTTGAATTTCCCCTGGTATTCTTCTTCTTCATTAGGGAGTTCAGAAGGTTCTACGTGATTCACCCATTCTGTAACAGAAGGCTTCATTCCGTGGTCATTCGCATTCTGCAAACGCATTCTAGATATTGAACTATCACATTCTGAAATTTCTTCAGCTTCTATTTCGGCTTGTATGAGGTCATGCTCCATTTGTAATATATGCATCCTATTTTTAATGTAGAATGTCTCTTCTTTTGAAGATCCATCGAAGTTGAGGATTTCTTTGAAGAATTAATGGAAATCTTCTTTTCAAGAAAATGTTGACAGGATTTTATTGACATTGAACTTCTTTCAGTAATTGTCTTGTAACCATAGGTTGAGTGGAAGAAAGCACTTGTTCGACTCAACACCGAGTTTGTTTTAGCTCTGGCTCGAAGGACCAAATGTTAAGTCGTGTTTTTCGTCAATCAATCTCGTTTTCAAAATATCAGCTATTATTCAAAATATCTGAAAAGCTGTTTCTTACTCATCCCTGACGTTTATGTAACTAACCAACTCGCTTTTTTCGTTTCAGTATATATACAGGGTCAAGACATACTGGGTCATTATGGATATAATTATTCTTATGAAGACATCACAAGACCCTTCGGTAAAGTCCGTATGACACGGGCCAGTTTTTCACTCATGAAATGGATCATTATTGAACACAATAAAACATTAAGAATAATCTGAGTTATTTTCTGTGGGAAAATTCTGTGTAGTGTGACACGACATAAGATCACAGATAAGATATCGCAGTTGTGCGTGTATAGTAACTTCAAAATATCTTTTAGGAAGTAGATATTCAAAATTGAAGAATGGTAATAGTAATGGTTCCTCATAAAAAATATCTGTCTGCAGTTCTGCAAAAGTGGGTGCTATGCTCAGCGTATTTGTTTAAACAAAATCATGCGATTACTCATTTTGTAAAATTAATTTCAACAGAGCGTGCCGAAATATTATGCAATTCATAGGTGTATGAGATTAACTAAAAGATTAATAATAATATAGGTAATTATAATAATGAAGAAGTGTCAAAATATTTTTCAGTAGATCATGAGATGTTCCAGTAGTACAGTAAATCAGTAGATCGCAATAATATGCAAAATTTAATACTGAAAATTCACTAGAACTGGCAATCCTTAAGTGGACGAAAAGATAGTGTCTGTGGACGAAAAGTACTTGCCTTCGGAAATAGTCGCTTTTTCGTTCGGGAATGAGAACGTAAAATGTGATTTTTTGTAGAGCGAAAATCGAACTATTAGATTTTTTTCTGTTTTGTCATGGAGAAACTTGTTTTCATTATAAGGTTGTTAAAGTTCGCATACATTTTTGGTTCTTCTTTTTTATCTCAGTTGAAACAAAACCTAGCGATCTTTCTATCGGCAATATGAACAGTCCTTATCAATTGATACACTGGGTGTTATTCTTCTTCGAGCCCTCTGACATGAAACTCGTTAGACTTTTTCATTCGGACACTAGTAGTGGATTGAACCTAATGAAATTTCATTATTATTTCTTCACCATACTTTGTGTTTTTCATTTGAATCAATATCTTTCGTGTCTGTGAACCATTCAATCTTCAATTCGAATGATATTCGATGTAAGATTTGTTATGCATAGTTCAACGTTATTTTAAATAACAAGGAAACTGAAAAGAATATCAAAACAAATGAAGCGCAGATAGCAAGGTGAATAAATGAGCATCATTTTTGAACGCTATATAATTCACCATTAGTGTCGTCTTAATGGAAAAAAAATTGTAGGGTTCCATATCAGTGGATATGAAGAAAATAACACCCGGTGTAGCTGAGTCCCCTCTATTGATAAGGACTGTTCATATTGTATATGGAAAAGTGTTTACCGAATTTCAAATTGCTAGGTTTTGTTTCAACAGATAAAACATTAAAACCAAAAATGTATGCTTAATTTCACACCCCGTATAATGAAAACAACTGATGTCTCCATGACAAATAAAAAATACGTGTATAATATTCTAATTTTTGCTATCGATTGGCAGAGTAAGACGAGTTAAACCTGAGACACCCTGTATATATTTATCAGATAGACAATACGAATTCTCAATGTATATCTTTATGTGTTTCCATTTCTTTCATGCTCATAATATATCTAGGAAAATTCCTTTTCAAAACATTAAAAATTGATGATCCCAACTTTCACCTAAAAATGCACCTTATATTCCAAAGATCCGTCCCGTTAATTGAGAAGGAGTAAAAAAAATCTAATTCTAAGGGGTGGGGTTCAAGATTTCTTTGGAAGACCCTGTCACTATACTGGGTGTAACAGGATTATGGTACACCCACTTTATCTCCTTTAGTTTAAGACATAAGCGATTGTAATTTGGAGTGACCCATCAACTTGATAAACTTCACGTTTTGACATAAGAAAATGTATTATTTTCAACTTACAGTTTCACGAAAAATATTCCGATTCACTATCGACAGGTGAACAGGTAATAAAAAATTGAAACCACGATGTTCTTTGAAAATTATAGGCATTTCATTTCGTGCGCTCCAAGCGGTAAAAAATAACGTTGAATTTATTGATTTATAACCGTATTGATTTAAGCAAAATGGCGAGACAGGAAGTGGAAAATAATACATTCTTGTGTCAAAGCATGAAGTTCATCAAGTTGATAGGTCATTCAAAATTTCAATCACTCATCTCTAAAACTAGCTAAAGGAACCCCACCCCGTATACAGTGCGAAAATATGTTTCAACTTACATTGTGAATATATAAATACTAAACCCAGGATCATTAGGAAGGGGTGCCAATAAAATTCCTGATTAGGATTTGACTGCCAGGCAAATCCTCCTCTATAATAAAGAATCCAGAAAAGTACCAGAGCGACGAGTCCTATTCCCATTGATACAGTGAAGGAATAGAAAGCCTGATAGTGACGGACTATCTGATGTTCTGTCCTTGCTTCCATGATCCTGAAATAAAGAAAATTATTTGTCATACAATATCACTAATGCCTGTTCACATTATGATGTTTTCGAAATTAGAGCGATAAATGAAGTCGGTAATAAAATAAGACGAAAAAACAAAATCAAATGACATTGCACTTTTGTAGAATGTTTATAAACCATCGATTGAGAGGTTAACAGCCAAACCCGAACGTTTGTTTTCGGCGAAGACAGAAGCACAGAAAATATCAATGACTCTTGTCGGTCGTTCAGTAATAGTTGAAAAATGTGATATGGTGAAAAAGCACAATTTTTTAGCAAAAAAAAATCAAATTAAAATATTTCCCATTTGCGATTTAATTTTATTATGTCTTATACCAACACCCCATTTCATCGCTCCCCAATATCGAAAACACCATGTGTAAGAGATAGATTAGAAAATTCGGTATATCTGATCATCATATAGCCGATAGCGAATACTTTCAAAGCCTAGTGTAATAGTGTATATTACGTAACAAATGTTATAAATAAGAAGCATATTCGCACGAATGGAAAAATTACGCACGCAGCCGCGAGTATGCCTGTACATAAAGTAGAAATAAATAATTATAGACCTGTATTACCTATGATAGAAAATTTTAGAATTATGATTATTTATTTAGAGTCAATGCAATGTTTATACGAATTTCAGTTCAGTATGGTTTTCTTAAATCTACATTTTTCGTAGATTTGTTTTTGGTTTCTGTTGCTCTACCTTTCTTGCTGTCTCAGCCAATTTGTTTGTCATTTTGCGTTTTTGGGCATGACCATCTGTTGCTTATCTGCATTATCTATAGAAATAGCTCGGAGCTAGAATTCGCCAACAGTCTATATGTAAGATTTTTTCCATGTACTTATTTCACTTATGATAGTAAAAGGCGTTTATTATTATTATTATTATTATTATTATTAGTAGTATTACTATTATTATTAGTGACACTGAATCTGCAGTTCTAGATATTATATAAAAAGTTCAACTCGACATGAATTGTGAATGTGGAATATTTTCATTAGGTTATTTATATGTGAAGTATTCGATACAATGAACCACAATACCTATTTCATTGAATAGATTGTTCATTTTGGGAATCAGAGAAAACATATTCTTGGTCCAAAAACTATTCTGGAGGCCGTGAACAATTTGTTTTTATTAATGACATTATAAGTTTGACTAAAAATATCAATTGGCTAGTAACACATTAATCACCACTAAATTTCAGAAACCTATCATAACGAAAAGAAAGAAACCTACGGAGTAAATTTATTTAGTAAAAATTGGTGTACTTAAATGAAATCAATCATACAGATTTTTCGAAATTATTCATTGTTCAAACACTCTCATGGTACAAACATATATGTTGAGAGATTAAATAAATCTATATTCTCTATAAACCTAGGATAATTCTTGAGATTGCGTCCATAAAATAGAAAATTGATCCTGACACATAACTTGAAAATCAATGAAGCCGAAACTGTCTATAATGTATATTATGTATTCAGCAAAAAATATGGTAATCGAAGACTTCCACATCCAACTGGGAGATTATATTATGTTGATCAGGGTTATTCACCAAATGTCTGAGATTACTTATCAGTAATCAATTGAATTGGCTGAGCAAATAAACAAAATTTGTACTAAAATAATATCCATGGTAGGAGCGTTATACAAACTTGAAAATGTCACAAACCAACAAATGAAATATATCATTTATAATGCATACTTTGTCTGTGTATTTAGGTAGGTATCTAATAACTATCTGGGGAACCCTTTTCGCAAACTGAATGCAGAAAAATGCCAATCATGCAGAATGAAGTTTTGAAAAAGCTGTTCAAGATGGAAAGAAGAATACCTAGTGAGATCCTATACTATATAATGAAAATTTGATACAGCTGGAGAGTATTTTCGAAATTGAACAATTTAAGTATACTCATACAAAATCAAAAATGCTTACAAAAATGCAGTGGAAAAATTCTAAATACATTACCATGAAACAAGAAACCAGAACAATATATAGCGCTGCCCAATGTATGAACCAATATTGCACTGAATAATCCTATTAGTCGTGCCGTACAAGAGTTCGTGATTATAGGCTTCCTGATGAAATAAGTAAAGCCAAAGAGATATATCACTGTAAACATTCCTTTTTCAAGTGAACCGCTGAGGGAAAATCATTCTTTGAATCAACATCGAGCGGTATTATGAATTATTAATCATTATATTATTATATACGAAGTCTGAATTGACTCAGCCGTTACTTGATGGAAATCCATGACAATGACTGTATACAATGTTCATTGTACCAGTATATCACCTGACGAAGCTACTATGTTAGCGAAACATGTCGTGTGTTTGAGAATTTTGTGGAAATCTCATCGTTTGTGAAGTTTTTACATATACGAAGTCCTTCTTAATTGCAAATGGAGCATACTAGTTCACCATAGAGTAGGATTGAATGATCCCAAGACCAGCACTAGCTAGCCAACTTCAAATGTAATAGGTCATAATAATAAGAAAAAAAAATAACACGATATAGTAACAGTATATTAATTGTTTCACGAGCACGGAATGATAGTGATTTCCTACGAGAATGAAGTTTGCAGCATGAGCCATAGGAAATTAACATTCCGTGCAAGTTATATATACATTATCATTTTTCTACGGCTGTAATAGATAACAGCGGCATTTTCGATTTCTTTCTTCGTCTTGTAGCCATCTGATTTCCTGTCAAGTAATGCTCATCTATTAGACAGAGCTGTCATTGCTTGAAATTTGAGATACCATGGGCGATGAGTTTTTTTTTTTTTTAAATAATAACGCAATGGAGTCATTGTGATATCAGATACGCAAATAAAATTGATGACATATAAAGTACCTCATTGATGTATCGAACACAGTCAAACGAGAGCAATTACAAGCAAGCAAGTTACAGCCGTAGAAAAAATACATTTTTCAATAGCTGGGTAACACACTTGAATTCTGGGGTAACCCAGCCCATCCGCTCCCCCTGACCCAGTGCCAATTTAATTTTATCATATTTTATTTCAATTGGAAGGGTGTTTCGTAATATGTGGGACGCACTTCAAGATAGGGCGTCTCAAGAAAATTGAAAAGTTCCTATAAACAAAATTCATAGAAGGCTTTGTTTGCGAGATACAGAGGATGTTGAAGTTGAAAATATTTATAGAATTTTTTTCTCTATGGTTTATCGTGGTGGCAAAATTTAGTCTGTTATGTGACTGACATAATGCCACAATAATCACAGAATGATATCTATCATGGTTATAGAGTAACCTGAACAGGTCTTCAATGGACTATCCGACATCCTCGGACATCTACATAAAATTTTGGACTTGAATCTTGCTATTCGGTTTTTCTCGAAAGCAGTTTAACTTTATGAGTTTCAACATTTGGTGCTTTTTTTCTACAAAATTACATCCTCTTTCATATTTTCCAATACAATTTCGAAGTTTTATCGCCACCCATGTTTTTTCTGAAAGAACACACATCAATACCCCTTAACGATGCCACTGTACTGTAACGGTACTTTAGTAAAATTGACATTGATGTTGGCAACACTGTTATGTTAGCATGTTATGTGTTCATGCCCGTGACATGACAAGTGACAAGTGAAGGACGACGTTCACGAGCGTTGATCTAATCTCGATATGATATGTCGTATGGTCGAAATGTCAAAGCATTTAGAGTCCATGAATAATGAATAATAAATGAGACTCAATAAATAATATCGTTAATGTGGTATGTAAATGATTATTTGTACAAGGTGTAAATATACTTGTGAATAGTAGTGCTTGCTTTATGTATAACACAGGTACTGAGGCATGCACCAGAATATCAAGAATTTTTGTTAAGCGGTTATCTAGAAATTCGATGAAAATTATTTTTTGATTTCACACATATCACGAAACACCCTGTATATCACAACCAATTATTTTGTCATTCAGACAAGAAATATTCAGTATTGGTTTTCAAGATTTTTGAGGAGCCATTCATGGATTCTGAGGCTCACGCTTCGAAGAGCCCCCCCCCCCAGAGCCTCACGCGTCGCTCATCATGCGCCTTTTAAAGAATTGGTTACAACAATTTTTTATAGATATTTTCGCCATGGTTGTCGGACAAAAGTTACCGTTTCGTAAATCATGCCCTTAGATAATGTTAGAACAATGAAACAGCAATGCTGGGATGATGTTCGCTCTAACCATACCATATTTTTTAACAACACTGGGAAAACTCGGCCCAGTAAATCGTTTTCTTGAAAAAAATTCGATTGTGACAAGAACATTTTCACCAACGGTAGGAAAATGAGGTAGGTACTTGAAGTAGGCAAAACAATATTTCTGAAAAAATTTCTGCTGGAAGTGATCGATGTGTATTCTGAGTTCGATAATTATAAGTGAACACTAAACTAATACTAGGTTAACGAATACTCATCATTATTAAATTATTTTTCTTAGACAAAATGCTCTGAGCGAACCCATCGATGAAGACAATCTATCAAGTCGATTGGTGCAAGTGACAGCACACCTGTGGTTATACATTTTTTTCCGTTCGGACATCGCCGATATATTATTCTGGTGCTAAAGCCCATCGCGATCAGTCCCACTGTCCACGGCTATTAGCATTTGTGAATATATACATTATGCGTTCCCGCTAGTAAAATTAAAATTCCAACAGTGACGGCTCGTCAGGGACGGCAGGGTCGGCCGGGCCGTACCAAATAATTTGGGGAAAATTACTGAACTATTTGATGAATAAAATTATTTTCCGAAACTGTTTTCATAATTCATCGCTCATTATCCTACTGTTATGCCACTATTATTTGAATTTCATTCATGGAACCTTTGAGTATGCCATCCGCTTATACACCGAAAATCACGAACTAATTCAGGACCTACGACATCTGGTAATCCCATCGTCAAAACGCCGCTTTCAGTCGAAACGCTCGCGTAGCTCATTACACTGATGCAGACGGCCGGCCGATCGGTGATTTCTTGTCTCGACGCATCGCCACAGGCATCGCCTACAGATTCCCCGCTTCAAGTTTAAATTTTCGCTTATACGCGTCATACCTTGGGTGCGGCCAAGCTCTGCTGGCCGTCCAACGTATCGATCGATTTTTAATATACGGATTGGCATGATTGACATTCTATTTTCATTTTACATTGTAGGTATTTATAATTTTAATTCCTATACTTATTTGTAAGTTGATGTTGGAATTTGAAATGTACAAACTGAAAAGAAAAATAATTTCCATGTTTTTGTTTACGCTTGCAGTAGTTGCAGTAAAAATGACTGGTGATTTTTGAATTTGCAATTTTTCAGTAATTCATAATTCAACATATCCATCTAATATTGGTATCAGAATTTTCCTTCAGTGCTTCTGAGCGTCAATAAGTTATAATTCAATTTGAATATTGCTGTAATGTAACCTACTGTGCCTCTGCCTATGTAGGTAATATGGCAAGAAAAATGTCAGCAGTCCAAGAGCTGAGTAGGCATTGAAACATCGTAAAAAAGCTCTGGTGACGAAAATGTATTAAATGTATAACTTCCAGAATATCATTTATTTTCAAAGACGCATGTAGCGGTTATAAACTAAATAAATAATATTTATGCATCCATCGCATCGCGGGAAACATTATACCTACGGCTGCACCCTGCACGCGGGCTCGGCCAGCCGACTACGAAGGAGTGGGGTGGCTTGTTACAGGAACGGCGTAGACCGATTAGTCATTGTTGTGCTTCTCGCGTTAGGTGAGTGGTTGTCGGTTATGTTGATTTTTTTGAGTTTACATTACGTTTTCAACAGAATATAAATATTTTTTGTTCACGAGTTATTTTATTTTTATTTTCTTTCATTTTATTTTTTCAACTTTCTTGTTATTATTTTTTCATACCAACTAACCCTTATCCACCTCCTTTTTCTTTCCCCATTTCCCCTGGCGAGAATGCTCTAACCTCGTGGTTCTTGCTGGACAATTTAATTTTTTGGTTATGTGTACAGGGTGATTCACCATAAATGTCCCCCCCTCTAGCTCAATTATTTTTAAACCGATTTCAAAATTTGAAATATCATCTTGAATGATTTTTGATTGAGTTTTTTTCCGCTACATCAGAAAATACAGGGTGCTCAGAACAAACGATCTACAGGGTACCATTTGATTTTTTTATATGGAACACCCTATTTTTCATTGTATTTTTAGATTCTCCCTGAAAAGCTGATTTGCTCAATGTATCACACTTGGGGTCTATCGGGAATGATTACAGAGATATAGGGTGTTCAAAATCGAGATTTTTCAACTTTAGGATTTTTTTGAGACGAAACTATTCATCATCGGTCAAAACGGCTTTCATGTCCATATCTCAACTTTTGATTTACTATCTACTGACATTTAATAATTGGAACAGATACAGGGTGATCAGAATTCTGAATCTTGAACCACCCTGTAAATGTTCCAATCAAATCTCAATAGACAGTTAATCAAAAATTAAGATGGAAACATAGGAGCCGTTTCGACCAATAATGAATAGTTTCGAGACAAAAAAATCCTAAACTTGGAAAATCTCGATTTTGAACACCCTATATCTCTGTTATCATTCCCGCTAGACCCCAAGTGTGATGCATTGATGAAATCAGCTCCTCAGGAAGAATCTAAAAATACAATGAAATACAGGGTGTTCGAATTGGAAAAATCGAGTAGTACCCTGTAGATCATTCGTTCCGTGCACCCTGTATTTCCTGATGCAACGGGAAAAAAAATTCTGAGAAATCATTTTAGATCATCCTTCAAATTTTTAAATCGGGTCAAAAATAAGTGAGCTAGAGGGAGAAAGGACAATTATGGTGAATCACCCTGTACATGTTTATTTGCCATCGAACTTCACTCAAGCCGCTGACCCACTTACGTTCGCATTTTAGAGCAATATCTATACCCTGGCCGACCCAGGTTCTGAGGGCACGAGCCGTCACTGAATTCCAAGTCATGCAAGTGCCCTTCTGAACAACTGCTATATCATATTCGTGAATATTCTCCGTTTGTGTGCCGTCCTTTGAGCTGTGGGGTGTTGAGTTCTTGATCTGGTATTCTTTCGAAGAAGATAATGAAATACATCTCTCTCATTCAGAACAGTAGATTAGATTTGGAATGGGGCCTTCGGGCTATCTGCCTCCACACTGCGACCTTTTCAGATCTATTGTGCCTGCCCTCAAAATGGATTAGAGTTCTTCGGCTAGCCCCGCCTTCTCTATGAGACTCCATAGGCTAGCTTTCAGATCTCCTGTGTATCTCTGGGCTCCTGGTTTTTCCTCACCCAGCGTAAGGAATTCAGAACAGTACATAATTGTTGACATATACAAGGTTCTTTTCCACTTCCGATGATACTCGAGGTGGTAGAAAGTGACGTTTAATGAGTTGGAAAGTTAATTCACATTTCAATTTTTCATCTTCATCACTGAAGAAAAAAAAAACAGTGTACCAATGCATCGGATGGCTCGTTCTTCTCGGCGCATGATCCTGATATACCTAGTGTCTCAATATTTGTCATTAATCTTACCTTCCTGTGATTTCTGGATTCATCATAGCATACAATAAATGTATTAATTGCACGAGTTTTTGTCTTTTTACCAAGGTTATAGTTTTCAGGAAACAATATATGTGAGTCAGTCCATAATGATAAGTACTAGTAGTGGGAAGGCTACAGCCAGGCAAGTAGGCCCTCATGGGCCCTTTTTGCCAACCCCTGCTCTCCACATACCTACACATCCTTCTTCTAGTTGTCCTTTCTAAACCTCCCTGACCTTCTGATGAAGGTCGGGATCTCCGTCCACTCTAATTCGACTAAATCCTCCTGTTGTAGTTTATCCGCTCCAAAGATTTCGAATCTCATCCTTCCATATACGCCTCACACTCTCCGAGGAAGTGAAGTGAAGTCTCCTCATCTTCTCCGCATTCGCGGCAGTTGGGATTTTCTTCTATACCTATGTGTTTTAGGTGTCTGCGCAACCTGTTGAGCCCTGTCAGCATCAATATAAGAAAGCGCAGAACTCGGTGATCCCTGCCAAGCAACCAAGCTGTCTTTGAATTGTTTGGACCGGCCACCAGGTATCTCGATTGCCTGCAGCCGCCTATACGCCTCCAGTACCCTTCTAGTGCCACTTCTACCCATATGTTAAGGACGGGCGAAATTTGGCTTCTTGTTATGCCCAGTGCAGGCTCCGGTCCCCAGAACGGTGTCGCGGATGCGATTCTAGCCAGCTCGTCGGCCATCTCGTTCCCCGGGACCCCCTGTGACCCGAAACCCATACTAGTTAGACTTCCTTCTGTTCAGCTAGCATGCTCAAGGGCATCCCCGCATTCCAGCACCAAACCTGAGCTTGTTTAGGGATGACAGATAGCGTTGAGAATCGCCTGACTATCCGAGCAGATGTAAATCTTCTGCTCCGGTCCTTCTTTCACATCTTGCCTCTCTGCTACGGCCAGAATGGCGAATACTTCAGCCTGGAACACTGTGGTGTATTTCCCAAGAGCGTAGCTCTCCCTTATAACTATTCCTTCTAGGTAAATTCCTGCACCTGAGTCCTGTTTGTCAGTTAGGCACGATCCGTCCGTATAACATACTAGACTCCCTGGGCGGAATTCCACTCTGTTCTCTTCCCATTGTTCCCTGCTTGGAATAAGGGTGCGTTCTTTACTCTTAGGGTGGAGATAGGGATAACCTGCTCCATCCATGTCGCGATTTACACGTGACCTGTCACTGTTCGCCCAACTCCCAGAGTCCCGCATCCACAGATAGGCCGCTATTGCTTCCTTTTTAGTCCAGATTGGAAGCGGCGGTAGCCCCAGCAGTACCTCCAGCGTTGCAGTTGGCATCGTCCTCATTGCTCCTATAATCGCCAGGCAGACCATCGTCTGACTTCACTGAGCTTTCGACTAATTGTGATGGTTTCTTCACCTAGCCACCACAAAGCTGTTCCATACTAAATCTTTGGTCTTACAACCGCTGTGGATAGCCAGCGCATGATCTCGGAATCTCCTTAATTTGCCAAAGAATTGCCACCGACTTTTGAACTAACTTCAACTCTTGGCCAAACATGGTAGGTGGTTTGAATTCATCCTTTTTCCCTCGGTTGGTAAAAAGGATCATCTATGTTTTTGTCGGATTGACAGATAGCTTCATCACAGCATCTTTCGATTATCCTGCAGGCTACCTGCATACGCTCACAAACAACCCCTAGGAATCGTTAGCTCACCAGGGCCAATCCATCGTCTGCGTATGCCTGCGGTGCCTCAAAGCCTCCTTGAGTAAGCCTGCACAGGAGTTCATCCAGGACCAAGCACCATAGAAGGGAAGAAAGACAACTTCCCTGGGGACAACCCCCATCAACCACCGTACTCAGTCTATAGTCTCCCTGAACTACTTCTGCCTTCCTACTAGACAGCGGCGAAACTACCCAGCTGATCATTGCAAGATGAGTTCCTCTTGTTAGGATTTCATTTATATGAACTGCCAAACTGTCATTTATCTTATATGTCATGTCATGTCTGTTATTGGTACAGAATACAGTATGATGTCCTGATTAATATAATCACTATGAGGTGTAGTAGTTCATGAAAACAAATTGAAAACGTAGTTATGTACAGTGTGTCCAGTTTTCGATGCTTTTGCATGATATCTCAGTTATCTTTGGAGATAGAATCTTGCGGTTTTCGCGGTCCTGTGCCACTTTATTGTGAAACTCAAGATGGCCTAATCAGATTTTGCAGGACTGTTTCCGTTTATGAGATACAGGGCGATTTTGAAAATTTATACTTTTTGGACCCCCTCTATATCTAAGAAGTTTATCAGCAATAATGTCAAATTAAAATCTTAACCCATAGAGAATTTTATGCAGAATCCAGTGGCGCACAAAAATTTTTTTTTCGGGGTGTGGTTTTGAAAATACGACTCAAACTTATGATTTTTTAAATTGAACACCCTGTATTTTATAGGCTCATTAAATTCCTTATTTTTTTTCCTTTGAAATGATATATGATGTATGAATATAACATCTTCAAAAATGTTAAAAAATCACTAAAACATTGAATTTTAATAGTGGGCTATGGGTTTTTCGAGGGATTTTAATATAAAGAAATTTACAATTGAAGGAATATTTCCTTTGATTGTTCCATGAAGGGGGAAATAACAATTTCAACACTAATCAACTTACAATACACAATACTTAGATACCTGATATCCACAAATATATAGTAATGAAAAGTTTATAATGTAGAATAAGCACCTGATTGAATATTTACTAAAACAATTGAATTTCGAAATTATTCAGTGATTTATTAATTGAATTGTTCAAATTGATGTCCATTTTTCATCACAAACTTTCTCAATACATATTAATCATTGAAAGATGTCTTTGTAATTCCTGGAAAACTGCCTCTGTTGTTGCACAAAGTTCTTCAAGTATGTTGGGCCACTCACTGTATTAAGAAGTATTGAGAAAGTTTGTCAACTGTATGTTGGGGAAAATGGATATCAATTTGAACATGTCAATAAGAAGTTACTGAATAATTCCGCAATTCAATTATTTTAGTAAATATTTAATGAGGTGCATATTCTACATTATGAACTTTTTATTGCTATTTATTTGTTGCTATCACATCAGGTACCCAAGTTTGGTGTTTTGTTAATTAATAAGTGTTGAATAAGTGTTGATATTGGTTTTGACCTCTCCATGGAAAAATTTAAAGAAATATTTCTTCAATTGGAACGTGTTTCATAAGAAAAATCCATAACCAACTATCAAAATTCAATATTTTAGTGATTTTGAGCAATTTTGGAAATTTTATATTCATTCGTTATATATCATTTTGAAGACAAAAAAATAAGGAATTTAATGAGCTTATGAAATACAGGGTGTTCCATTTGAAAAATCATAAGTTTGAGTCGTATCTCCAAAACCATACCCCGAAAAAAAAATTTAAGTGCGCCACTGGATTATGCGTGAAATTCTCTATGCGATAAGATTTTGATTTGACATTTTTGTTGAGAAACTTCGTGGATATAGAGGGGGTCCAAAAAGTATAAATTTTCAAAATCGCCCTGTATCTCATAAACGGAAACAGTCTTGCAAAATCTGATTAGGCCATCTTGAGTTTCACAAAAAAGTGGCACAGGACCGCGAAAACCGCAAGGTTCTATCTCCAAAGATAACTGAGATATCAGGCAAAAGCATCGAAAACTGGACACACTGTACAGAACGATATTATTATCATCTGAAGTTGTGTTGTACCAGTTGTACGAATATAAAGGTCTTCCCAAGTAGTAGTGTTTTTGTCCAAAAGCAGAAGATTTATCAGGTTATGGGCCCAGAACTCGTAATCATTGGACAAAAATAAAGAAATCTGAAAGTGAACTGGATCAGATTTCAAGAGCAGTGACTTGAGAATAGTGGATGACAAAAATGGCGACGAGCTCAGCGACGTTTCCATTTCCCCAGCTGACGGGAACAAATTTCTCAAACTGGAAATTTAGAGTATACATTCTACTCGATAAGGAGAAAGCAACAGAGGTAATTACTGTGTCAGATGAAGAAATAGCAGGAATGAATGTGAATGAAGAGCAGAAATCAGCTTTCGAAGCAAAGGATAAGAGAGCAAAATGCATTATAGTTCAATGCATAACAGATAAACATATTGAGTATATTAAAGATTGCTCAACATCCAGGGAAATGATGAAATCATTAGAAAATGTTTTTGAACGAAAAAGCCCACTGTCGAAATTGTTTATCATGAAGAGCTTTTAAAACTCAAGTTCAATAGCGGCGGAGATCTACAAGACCACTTTGTAGAAGTAGAAACTCTTTTGAGAGAACTTGAGTCACTTGGATCCAAATTAGATGACAATGATAAAGCATGTTTCCTTTTATTAAACTTACCAGAGAAGTATGACAATATAATAACTGCATTAGAAATTATGTCATCTGGCATTACCTATGAATTTGTCAAAAATCGACTTTTGGATGCTGAACTTAAATTCAAAGATGCACATCTCACAGAACTATAGGCACAAACGATAGATCATTCAGTGCATACAAACAGACAACCTCCCAAGGATGTTTTGAATGTGGTGCAAACACACATTTTATAAAGGATTGTCCTAAGCTCAGCTCAACACCGAATATCAGACAATTCATGAATAGAAGAAGAGGAAGATTTAGATTTAGAGGAATCAATCGAGGAACATATAGAGGATTATATAGAAGAGGTTCAAAAACAGCTAATACATATGTAACCAAAGAAGAGAAAGAGGAAATTTCATTCATTGCCACAGAGGTAGATATAGAAACAGCACTCAAATCAGTACTCCAGCCATCAAGTATTGATTTTATACTAGACAGTGGTGCTACGGAACACTTAGTTAAAGAAGAGGTTGCCGATTTTATGGATGACATTGAAGAGCTTGATCAAGAACTGAAAATTAGAGTTGCAAATGGTGATAAGTTGATAGCAAGAAAGAGAGGCATGTTACGCTTATCTGTCCTGGATACTGGACATATAGTATCATTTTATGCTGTCATTGTTCCGAAACTGTCACATAATCTCCTTTCTGTCAGAAAGCTGAATGATGAAGGTAACATTGTAACTTTCAAGAATAATCAGGCTTTAATTGCAAATAATAAGAAATCATTCTCAATGGAATGCAATCTAGTTGGGAATCTATTTGTAGCCAGTTTCAATGTTCCTTTTGAGAGCTGTAATGTGACCAAAGTAGAAAACCTATGGCATCGAAGACTTGGCCATCTGAACAATGAAAGTTTGAGAAAAATGAAGTTACCCTTTGAAGAAAATATTTGTGGTCCATGTAAACAAGGCAAGTCTACTCGTTTACCATTTATAAACATTAAGTACATCACCAAGATCGAGCAGAAAAGGAGAGTTCTTACATACTGATTTGGGTGGACCTATCAGAATAGAAACCTTGGAAGGATATCGCTATTATCAAACAGTTATAGATGATTTTTCACACTTCATGATAACTTATCTATTCAAACAGAAGAACGAAGCAGAAGTAAACTTGATGAACCATTTGAGACAAATTGAAGCTGATGGCAATAACTGTTGTAAAATAAGGTTAGATTGTGGAGTGATAAGCTAGTCTGAACCAGAAGAAAGTGAAGTTTATTGTGACAAAGAATAAATATAATATATTAACAGATGTCATCGTGGTTGTCATCTCAATACTGTACCCCATTCTTGTGATTTTGCTAATGGACAAAAGATTCGTTGAGAGTTCTGGAACGCATAAAACATCTTGAAGTACCAGCTTCTTTCCTGTATTTGACGGGTGAATATAAACTTTGCCAATAGCCGTGATTTGCATTGATTTATCATTGGCTGCATTGACTTTTCCATTTGTATTTCGAGCGTCGATCAAAGAAGTCATTACAGGTGTCATGTGGGAAGTTGCACCGGAATCGAAATACCAATCACCTTCGGTAGTTTTTGATATTGCTGAAAGAACGGTGCACCAAGCGTCTTCCGGATCTGAGTCTTCTTCCAGATTGAGATTTGAGAGTTGCGGTGGTTGGAGCATACGGCAGTCTCGTTTGAGGTGACCGTAGTTATGACATTGACGATATATAGGTGAAAACTGTGGTGGCTTACGATTTTTCTTACGATTTGTGTAAAGAGCCCCATTATTAATGGTTGGTATGTTCTCCTGCAGTAGTTTTGTCTTGATGGTAAGGCTTGAAATCTTCAAACCTGAATTTTCCAACGCCATAATCATTGGTTTGTACTCTTCAGTGAGACCCGCAAGCATGAAAGCTCCCACCATTTCCTCATCGAATGCAAAGCCAGCGTCACGTATTTGATGTGCTGTCGAAATAATCAGATGCACATACTCAGCCATAAATTCGCAGTCGGCGAGTTTGATATTACACAATTTTCTCAAAAGGCTCACCTTGCGATTCAAGCCTTTGCCGGCAAAAAGATCCTCAACGCATTTCCATAGGTCATATAAGCGGTGTTCTTGTCCTTGAGATGAGAATAAAGGGAAGGGTCAATCGCTAATTTAATCTTTGCACGCGCTTTCCTATCTTTCGTTTCATCCACTTGGGACGTGACTTTCCCATCACTATCAACTCTCACGTCCACAACGCCAGTCCATAGATCCTCCAGCTCCAAAACAGCTTGAATCGTCTCCAGCCACGTGTTGTAATTTTCGTGACCAAGAAGTTTCTCGATAGAAACTCCTTCTGTGTTGAAAGTCGCCATCCTCAAATTGTCCTACGACTCACGCTTAATCAGTGCCGATTTCCTGATGAATTTCGCCTCGAAATGAACGTACTAAATCAGCAATAGGCCCATAACCTGATAAGCTAGTCTGAACCAGAAGAAAGTGAAGTTTATTGTGACAAAGAATAAATATAATATATTAACAGATGTCATCGTGGTTGTCATCTCAACATGGAGGAGAGTTTAGTTCACATGTTTTCAAAAACTTTTGTAAACAAAAGGGAGTACGTCTAGAAACAACTCTACCTTACACAAGCCAACAAAATGGTGCTAGTGAACGAGCTAACAGAACCTTATTAGATAAAGTAAGGACCATGTTTGCAGAAACCAACCTTCCAAAATACTTATGGGGTGAGGCTATAAGATCCGCAGCATACCAGTTGAATAGATCACCAACAGCTGCTCTCAAAGGTGGCATACCAACTGATTTTTATTATGGTAAAACTGATCTATCAAAGTTGCGTATTTTTGGTTCCAAAGCTTGGGCACACAAGTTACCAGTTCCAGGCAATAAGTTGGAATCTAGAGCTAAGGAAGTTAGAATGGTTGGATATAGTACAAATGGTTATAGGCTATGGGATCCTGCGACAAATAAAATAATCACTTCAAGAGATGTACGTTTTGATGAAAGCGATTCTGTTTACAAACCTATAGAAGAAACAAACTCAAAAGAAAAGAATCCAGTTATGGAAGAAAACGAGATTGCAGATCCAGAAATAGATGTAAATCAACAAAATGATAGAATACCAGAAGAAGAGGAACATATTAGAGATGAAGAAGTGATAGATAATGAAGAAAATACGTTAACTCCAGCGAATGTAAATACCCGGACAAGAAATATCAAACCACCTACCAGGTTTGATGACTATGAAATTTACTCAGCATATTGTTTACTAACAGGAGAGCCACAAAACTATGAAGAAGCTGTTTCCAGATGAGATAAATGCTCATGAAAAGCATAAAACTTGGACTTATTCGAAATTACCTGAGGGCAACAAGGCCATTGACACACGATGGGTCTTCAAAGTGAAGCAAACTGGAGAGAAGAAAAGCCCGTTTAGTGGCAAAGGGGTATCAAGAAGATATACCTCATAATGTTTATGCTCCAGTAGCACGTCTACCTACTATAAGAATGCTACTCTCATATGCTCTACAGAACGACTGGGATATTAGACAACTTGACATACCTACAGCTTTCCTGAATGGTGATTTGGATACAAATGTCTACATCAAAATTCCACAAGGTGTAACCTACAAACCAGGTCAAGTTCTGAAACTGAATAGAGCTTTGTATGGTTTACGAGAATCTCCCAGAAAATGGAATGAAAAATTTGATCAATTTGCAGAAGCAAATGGAGTGATTTTTGTTTATATGTGGGAACAGAAACGTATGGCTAGTGATATGGGTAGATGATATTCTAGTTACTGGTTCTACCCAAGGCTGCTCAAGACTCATCAAATCACTCATAGGAATAACCTTCAGTGCTGAAGATTTTGGTACACTGCATACATTTTTAGGTACAGAAATCACCAAGACCAAATATGAACTAAAAATATCTCAAAGTGATTTCATTGAGAAGATTTTAGTGAAGTTCAAAATGAAAGATTGTAAGGGTGCCATTACACCCATGGAACCTAGCTTTCAAATCGATTTGCAGAGTGAAATATGTGAGGATGTTCCATACAGACAACTCATAGGCTCTTTGATGTATGTGGCCACTGTAAGTAGGCCAGACATCGGATTTGCAACTTCATACCTTAGTAGATTCCTCAATCGTCCTACTAAACAACTGTGGCAAGCTGGTAAAAGAATATTGAGGTATTTGAAACTGACTCAACACAGGGCTTTAACATATCATTGTTCTAACCAAGAAGGGTTCCATGCTTATTCGGATGCAGATTGGGCCGGAGACAGACTAGATCGCAAGAGTGTAAGTGCGTCAGTGATTTATCATTGCGATAATGCCATCCTGTGGTGTTCAAAGAAGCAAACAAGTGTAGCTCTAAGTACATGCGAAGCAGAGTGTATTGCTTGTGCATCAACTGCTTCAGACTTACTTTATATCGTCAAGTTAGATTTAGCTTACAAGTCAACTACTTAGAGATGTTAACTTGAGCGAGGGTGTTAGGATTTTATTTATATGAACTGCCAAACTGTCATTTATCTTATATGTCATGTCATGTCATGTCTGTTATTGGTACAGAATACAGTATGATGTCCTGATTAATATAATCACTATGAGGTGTAGTAGTTCATGAAAACAAATTGAAAACGTAGTTATGTACAGAACGATAATATTATCATCTGAAGTTGTGTTGTACCGGTTGTACGAATATAAAGGTCATCCCAAGTAGTAGTGTTTTTGTCCAAAAGCAAAAGATTTATCACCTCTGGCCTGTAGTGCTATCTGTATAGTGTCTGTCTTTGTCTAGTTGAAGCCCCCCTCTATGTCGAAGAAAACCTCCAACATTACCTCTCTGAATTCTAATGTCCTTCCGATCCGTCGCACTACAGCATGAGTCGTTTCAGTCAACCTCCCTTCTCAGTATGCATGTTGATTCCTGTGTATTCTTTTTTTCCCATTTTTGCGATGATGATGATGACAAGTGAATAAGTCACTAATGACATGTGAACAAGTCACTAATGACAAGTGAATAAGTCAGTAATGACAAGTAAATGAGTCACTATTGACTGTTTGTGGTTATTAACTGGTTTCTTTGTCCCAAATAGTATACAAGTTTTGACTTGCCACTATAAAATATTCACTTGATGTTAATGATTTTTTTCTCCGTGTATTATTGCCCGTCTGGCAACATTGCGAAAGTCATTGATACTCAGGTGCTTCTGAACTCGCCGAAAGCAAACGCTCAAATTTAGCAGTCAAACTCGAACCGATGAATAACATCCAAGCAAAACTTTAAAGCTCAATAATATTTTTTTACCTATACCTTGGCACCTGATGACTCAGAAATTTGCATGGTTTCAAAAGGTTCATCATAAACAAAGAAGATACATCGCAGATAGGTATTATCATATTTAATCATGCATGCATGCACATAGAAATGAATTGATATTTTCGAATAATTACGTATCCGTCAACAAAATTTGGCATGCAAAGATTGCAAGGCAAGGAATTTCTGAAGATTTTTGGGATTGCCTTTCCTCGTGTCGATAAATATATATATTAGTAGGTACCTATCATTTCAATATATCTGTGGTGGGGACCAATCAGATGATTTGTCCCAAAATGTCACTGCATTTGAAAGTTCACTATTGGGAATCTAAGAGATCAAAATTATCGATAGTCAGTGACACCTTGTTTGAAAATTGTTCGAAGAATATAATATCGGAGTATCGAAAAAATAAAAAAAAAATTTCTTTTCTATCTTTTCCCGTTATCAACATGAAATTCAAAATTATTCATGAAATCTTGACACTTCTCAATGACATAAATTTAAACACACTCTTGTCACAAAAAAAAAGTTTTTTCATTCATTACTCGAATGTCTTATCAATACCAATGAAACTTGGTAGTTTTGTTGATATCAGCATGGTTTTTTGGTGTGATTAGATTCAAAATAATAATTCCAGTGGTGTCACAGTGAGTGAATTGATCGATATTTATGGTGAATGTCATTGTACGCCACTGTTTTTTTGGTTCCATATTTTTATTACATTGAATAATTGAATTAACAACTTGTGTTACTTTTGTATCTCGCTTAGTTTTTGAGGAAACAATTAAAATTATTTCACGATCTGTTCGCTTATATCAAATTCATCCATAGACCACTCAAAAATAACGTAATGATACGAAACAATCATCTCGATTGCTTAAGTAGATTACTCGTTTTTGAAGTGGACTCATAACGTCAACATTATATCAATATTTTCTGTAACTTATGGTATCTGAATAAATCTGAATCTGAAATCTGAATCTGTCTATCTCTCTCCATACCGAATTTTGGCATCATGAAAGCTTATACAGGGAAGTAATAAATGAAAACAATCCTGTATATCGAAACGAACACATGTTTAAATAAACTTCATTTCCTAAAATATCACAAGGAAAGAGTATGTAATGTTTGCAATGAAGCCATTTTATCTAATAAAATGGGTACTCAAAAAAGGACTTTGGAGCATCGGACAAACGCTTGCGTTCATTATATTGGATGTTTGCACTATGAGTTGCAAAAACTCTTGATATCCGCACTATTCTACAACTTTTAATTTGGTGAGTATAGTGTTTCCAGTAAAAGTGAATACCATTCCAAACATTTAAGTTCTTATTGATTGATTTATTACGTTTACGGGTTAGAGAGTATATTACTCTCATCTCACTCTAAGAGAAGAATCAGTAAATACGTGAATTTACTTCTGACCACAGATGATGAATTCGGGAATAGTCACTACTGTTGGATGAAGAATTTGTCTAAGCTGGTGTGTAGTTAAATATCTGCCAACGTGAATATGAGATTTTTTTATATGAAACATTCCTCAGTGAAACACAGCGGAATGACTGTAACCACACATATTCAACAAAACCATCTACGAAGATCAAAATCGATAAATTCGAAAATTTACTACCTGAGAACATTTCGAAATTTGACCTTCGTTAACCCCTATAAAAATGACGAACCTCCTCGTCATTTTTGCTAAGGCTATGGAAAGTGGTATTTGCGATAAAGCTAGTTTATACGAAGTCAGTTGAAAAAGCCCAAAAAAAATTTAACCATCTGGCCGCAGGTCAGAGCGGCGGGTAAAATATTGTTTTCGTTACCACAAATTAAAGCTGTTCTTAAATGACTTTTTAATTGATCAAAAATTAGCTATATATCCATTTTGGAACATGAGAGTATCGAATATTGGTAAGTTTCCAGACCACCCATGAGGCACCCATGGCTGGTTACTTATTTTTAGTGGGTGTTCGCCAGTAGGCCTATCGTCCCACATTTGAAATATGAATATAAAATTAAACTAAATCAAAATTCTCAACAAAATAAAATATGAATATAACATTAAACTTAATAAAAATTCTCAACAAAATTAAATAAAAATAAAACATTGAACTTCATGAAAATTCTCAACAAAATAAAATGAAAAAAAAACATTGAACTCAATAAAAATTATCAGTAGTATATAAGGAACTTCGAAATATGTATGTAACAATATGAATAAGATAAGTACTATGGAAATGCCAATAATTCTGATTTTCTGATTGGTAAGAGTTACTCTATGTATGTACACGTATATTCGAGATTATACAAGGTAACTTACTCAATTGAACGTTGTTCTCATTGGTTTAAAATCATACAAAGAAAATAATCAACAAAATAAAATATTATTAACATTGTACTTAATGAAAATTCTAAGCAAATAAGTGGTATATTCTGAAAGGTTTTTTTTGGGGGGAAATTAGAAATAGGTACACACATAGCTACACTTCACACAATTTCACTACACATGTCACATCACTTTCCTAAACTTCACACTTTGGTTATGATAATCACAATATGATTCACAACACACCACTTATTAGTTTTCGTAACTGTTATACACAAATACTGAACGATATATCACTAGTCACTATCGGACTCTTCATGACTTGAATCTTCATTTACCATAATGATCACTGGATAGATACGTGGTAAGATACAATATTCATTTTCTTTTTTGATTACATGAGATACACAATTCATTCATATGTCACTCTCGTTTATCACATTAACTACTGTCCTGATGGTCGTTAAAACTGACTCGCTAAATTGCGGTGATTGGTTTTTTTTACGTACTTTTCTTTTCATAGCAGCCCAGACCATATCAATGGGGTTTAAAATACAGTAATATGGGGGCAAACGTAAGACAGTATGGCCGTATGCTCCAAAGAGTTCATTTATTTATTTATTTATTTCAAGTTTGGGATACAAACAGGTAAAACCCATACAAGCATCCACTAATAGTAACAATAATAATAGATCTTTCGGTAGTCTAAGAGGTACAGGAATAAACTGAATTGTATTTATTATAAGATTAAGAATTGAAAATATGTCTTACAGTTATTTTGAAAGAATTAAATGTCATGGAGAATATATCTAAATTATTACAATATTTGTTGAAACAGTAACACATTCTGGTGATTGGAGAATTTTTTCCCAAATTTGTGTTGTAACTAGGACTAGTAAGTAATTGTCTATTTCTAGTATATCTTTGAGGAACATGATAAAAAATCATAGACACTAAATTAGGAGAATCGTAAAATTTTTTCATGATTTTGTACATAAAGAGTAAATCCGTAATTATTCGTCGTTGTTCGAGAAGCTTCTTATAAAGAGAACGAATTTCACTGATGCCAACAATTATGTGAACCTTCGTTATTTTGAAGTGGAGAAACCTTACAAATCTATTCTGGAGTCTTTCTAATCGTAATTTATAAACATTATAATGTGGGTTCCATACTACACTGGCGAAATTTAGTTTGCTGTGAACAAAAGCAAAATAAACAGATTTGATGGCTGCCTCATTATCAAAGTCCTTGCATGTTCTGCAAAAAAATCCCAAAGCTCTATTGCAAGAATTAAGTAGGTACTCAAAATGTGGGTTGAAAGTCATTTTTGTATCGAAGTATACACCAAGATCCTTGATTCGGTCCGTTCGTTTGACTATACTATATCGCATTCAGTAGATATTGGAATTCTATAGGGACAATGTTTTTACTGAAAGATATACTCGCACATTTGCTGACATTGAGTTTCATTTTGTTACGGTTACAATATTCAGTGAACCTATTTAGATCTTCTTGTATCTTTAAACAGTCCCTAATTGTCAGCACTTTTCTGAATATCTTCAAATCGTCAGCATATAACAGTATCTGTGAATTTTTGAAACAGCTGTTCAGATCATTAATAGACACTGAAAACAGTAAAGGACCCAGATGTGAGCCCTGAGGGACTCCTGAAGTTACCACGAAAGAGGCAGACCTATATCCATTTATGTTCACAAGTTGACTTCGATTATAAAGATATGACGAGAGCCATCTCAGGAGATTTCCCTGTATACCAATTCCAGAAAGTTTCGATATAAGGAGGTTGTGATCGACTTTATCGAACGCTTTGCTGAAATCAGTATACAGTGAATCAACCTGCGCTTGATTGTCTAAGGCATTCGAGATGTATTCAGAATATATAACCAAGTTTGTTTCAATCCCTCGTTTGGAGAAAAATCCGTGTTGGCATTCTAAAATCGATGATTTAAGACTATGAAACATAATGTCATAAATTAAGCTTTCAAGTAATTTGCTGAATATGGATAATTTGGAGATACCGCGATAATTATTCACACAGAGTTTCTATTGTCGGAATTTTTGTATATTGGAACCAAAAGAGAAGTTTTCCAGGCATCTGGGAAGGTACCTGCAGACTGCATGGATTTGTTGAAAATAACACAGAGTGGAAAGCATAAACTGGGAGTACAGTATCTAACAAAATATGAGGGATAGAGCCGTCTATTCCGGCTCCCTTGTTAACATCTGAAGAGTTCATTTTAGCGAGTATCATTTCTGGAGTGAATTCTATTTATCAATAGATTATTTGTGCTGGATTGAGGAGAAAAATGATGGGTTTGCTGATGGGGCTCGTATACGCTTCGAAAATAGGTAGCGAATAAATCACATATTTGTTTGCCGTTTTCAGCGGATGTGTCGTTGTAAGACATTTTATTAGGAATACCAACCTCATTTTTGCAACAAATTATATATTTCCAGAATTTTTTGGGATATGTTGTAATTTCATTTTGAATATTGTTTGTGTACATTTTGTAGTCATTAGATATAAGATTTTTACTTCTGCGTTTGAATTCTTCATAATAGTATTGATTATTATATTTTTTCCACTTTTTGTGCATCTGATTTTTTTGTTTTATACATTTTATTGTATCGATAGAAAAGTATACAGGACATTTTTTATTTTTTATGGTTACTTTAGGAACATGCAGAATGGTACCTCTTCCTGTAAAATTTTGTAAAATACAGAAATTCCTTGATCAACTGATAAGTTAGAGAGCTGCTCGTCCCAATCATAATTGAGAAAAAAATTGTTGAGCTCGTTGTAGTTACCTTTTCTGAAATTATAAAAAATTTGATCTGTTTTGTCAATAACTTTGATATTGAGACAACTAATGTAAAACTCAATGGGTTGATGATAAGAATCAGGATATACTAAGGGAATGTCACTCTTTTCTAATTTTGATGAGTGAATTTTAGTGCAAAAAACTAAATCAAATATTCTATCATCTACGTTTTTTATATCATTGTGCTGTGAAAATTCACCAAATGTTAAGAGATCGATCAATAAAGAGTTAGAGTTATCTGTGTTCGTTTGAATAAAAAAGTTTTACATTCACTGGGAATCCAACTAATGTGTGGAAAATTTAAATCACCAAATATGATGATAGGTTCACCTGTGAGTTCATCGAGGTTCGCTTGTAGTTTTGAAGTGAAACATAATCTGGCATAGTCATCCCTGGGAGGAAGATAAACGCAGCATACATGGATCTTCAAATTGTTGTCATTGTGGATGGTTATCCATAAGTCTTCTGCGTCATTAACTACATATTCCTTCGGGAAATTTTGTTTCCTGATCATTTCCAGTAATTCTTTCTTCAGTTTTTTAGGAGATATTTCCATGCCTTTTTTCTCCATGAATTGAATAACGTCAGCCTTTTTCGTGTTCGTGCTCGGTATTTTCGTTTGTTGACGTGAATGGTATGACGCATTATCCATAACGATGACTGGATTCTCTGGAATATTTGGTAAAAGCTGCTGCTCTGCCTATTTCTCGAATAATTCTGCCGTCATATCCTCGTGATAATCGGCAGAGGATTGCTTGATATTTCTGGCAGACAACAACAATGCATTGTCAACAAATCCATTTTCATTGCCGGCGTGAAGGATTATAATTCTTTTGCCTCTCGAACTCGGACCACTCACATTACAGTTTTTGCTATGATCTACCCAACCGTATTGAACAACTTCATGAGTGTCAAACCACATTTCATCTAGATAAATGATAGGTCTATTCGCTTCACGGTATTCCTTTATTTCACGTAGATATTCTTGCCGATGGTCTACGATGCGTCTTAATTCCATAATCACCATCCTTTTGTCTAATTTTTCATAGCTGAACCCGCAATCTAGTAAAACATTTCACAACGTACTTAACGATTTGTAATTATAATCCGCGTATTGATTCAACTTATCCCTGATATTTGGCAATGTTGGCACCTTATTCTCATCATACAATCTATATACAATTCGACGAATTACTTCTTTCGAAGCATCATGAAGCTTCTTGAGTATTAGTCCCACTCTTTTTCGTTAAATTTCATGATCTACAACATCTCCGGTTCTAATAACTCTGTATATGGTGGTATAGCTTATTTTAGTTAATTCCTGCATTCTCTTCTGAAGTTGGTTTTCTGAAGAATCATTATTCTCGTCCTTGAGACACGAATAAATATTCAAAATTACTTGCTTTGCGTTTAAACGTGTAAGTCTTTATTGGCGAACTCCGCTTGCTCTTCCTCCGAATCACTATCACTCACTTCGTTGACTTTCTCAAAGGGCCTCCAGAACACAAAACCACTATGATTGAAATAATAAACTTTCTGAATTTCGAGTTGAACCAATGAAGACAACCTACCTCGTACCGCACTGCCTAGCGCAGGCTTATCACACAGGAGGCCGCCCATGCAACTCTGACCAATCAACATTCAGTATATTTTGGAGTAACCAATGAGAAGCGGTTTCTAGCATGACAACGCTTGTCCAGGCCACGTTGACTGCAAAGGCTGCATACCGGGAAAGCTCAGTAGAATATGTCTCATTCATTCCTATTCCAATGATAAGCAAATCGACAAATCCTCGTATCGTCCTTAAAAACGGAAGTTTTTCAACTGACTTCGCATAAACTATACTTTCAGGAACGCAGGTTAAAGTTGATGTTTCCTTTAATGAAAAATGTTTTTCGTGGCCTCGCTCTACTATCTTTAAATAGGTAATTATTTTCAACAATTATTTTTGCTTCAACAGGCAAACATTTTCGGCTACTGCCTGAAACGGCTTTTGCACTGGACATCTTTCGGATTTGATCACATTACAATTCAATATGGCGGATTTCTGGTTTTTCGGGAAATACCAGGAACTTTGTTTTTTCAAATAGAGCACCCTGTATATTTTTACATATTCTAGTTCAACAGGTCAAAACAAGTGCAAGTGTAGATAAATGAGATGTGGTCAAAGCTACTCACAATGAGTCCCAGATAGCAAAAAACCATAAATTTTCCTGAGAAACTTATTTTTGTGTCACTAATCGAGGAATCATTTCATTCACATCACATTCTGATCAAATATTCAATTTTTCCAAACGGAACCCCTATGGGCCGCCTAAATGTCTTTCTAGAACATACATACCATTTTTGTATTTCGGTGTAGTAACAAATTGTATACATTAAAAAATCAACAACTATGATGAATTTCCTTGCATTTCGAATAATTTCCCAAGTAAGCTGTGGAAAACAACATTTCTGAATCTTGTCATAAGATTGCACTTGTTTTGACCTGTTGAATTTGAATATTTAAAAAGATACAGGGTCTTCAATTTGAAAAAACGAAGTTGCTGACATATCCAGGAAAACCGGAAGTCCGCCATATTGGATTGTAATATCAGCAAATCCGAAATGGTTGCTCCGTTAACTAATGCAGAAGATACAGGGTGTTTCAGATTCAAATGTACATACGATACTTGCAGATAGAGGACACTTTGATCACCCCCCGTTGATGTGTCTACCGTCTTTTATAATACTGATCTTGATTTTGGCAAAATCTTCATCTGTCATAATATTGCAACCACTTTGTATAATCTATTTATACTTGGTAGACATATTCTTATATTACCCATGAAAACTGAATAAAAATCGAGATCAGAATCCAGGTTCGCCCTGAGGAAAAACAGAAAACATCTTCTATATTAAAAATAACACTGTATGGCAAAATTTTGTGGATTTGTTTTGATATTTTTAAAGAGGGGGGAAAATAATAAAGCGATCCAATTTCAATACAAAAAAATAACAGTCCTCAAAGTTCAACATCATTATTGTCAAATTAGGTGAACTATCGATAGATTTGTTCGTTTGGCAGAATAACTCATCATTGATTTTAAAAATGTTCGAGGACTCATTTTATTATTCATTATTCATTCATAAGCTGCGGTATTAAGGTATAGGTTGTACAAAAATTTATTGAAATTATGCAGTTCATAATCCCTAGTGTGATATTATTGGTTAGCATCCCAATAGAACCACCAGCAATTATCTTAACTCTACCAATAATATCACACAAGTTATTATGAACTGTCAGAATACCTATCACAATTTTTGGCACAGCCTACTTTAGCGCAGCTAACGAATTGATAGTGAAGAATAAAATGAGCCCTCGAAAATTTCTATTTCTGAAATCACAGACAAGTTATTCTGTCAAACGAACAAATATATCGATAGTTCACCTTATTTGACTCTAATGATATTGAACTTTGAAGACTATTAATTTTATTACGCGAAGTCCCTACAATATGTCCATTTGTGACGCATACTCCGTAGATGCAATTTGAGGCCCTTCCTCGGATGTCGCATTTTCATATTCATGGAGCTGCTTCGTAGTCGGAGACAGTGACAGTGATGGTGCCTTTGACTACGATAACAGCGACGTCGATGGTTTGGAAGTTGGCGATGGCTCCGATTCCGAAGCCACCCTCTTCTCAGGAGGTATTGTAAATAGGGTAAAGGGTAAAGAGCACCGAATCCAAAATATGATGTCGGCGATGTTTGAATAAGCAAGTTCGAGGGCGAGTTCAAGGGCGTATTCGAAAAAGATAGTTCAGGAAATGAACTAATCAACAAAGTAAACGTCCAAATTACAGGCTGATTTCAAATTTGAATTACTCATGGATCCCATAATCAATTTCTATTCGGATTTCACAGTTGTCTATCCCAATCTTTTAGTTGTTCGTTAAAACAATGTGAGACTAATAATATTCGAGATGAACGATCTAAATGGTAATTCAAGTAGGGTAGAATTGCAGGGGTGTCGTTACGTTCCCGTTTGAGCAAATACTTTTTTTATAGTTTTTTTTTTCGACCATAAACATGAAGCACGATGTATTTTCTGGAAACAATTTCGAAATTTTTTCAATCAGACCCTCTATGTCGGAGATATATCTTTTACTTCAAAATGTAATGCTTTCACATTCACATTGTGTGGATAGTTCTGGATAATGGCAGTGTCCGGATACAAAAACTCAAAATGGATGGATCATACAGGATGATTTAACAATTATTGTGAGATTCGATGAATTTTTGGAATTTGGAACAGCTACGAATTGGAATGGGTATAAAAAAAAGAGAAATTATGTAACAATTGCAATCCGTATGGAAAAAAGCTTACCTTGAGACAAAATAACCAAAAGGTACTTTCAATATACTCAGGTCCTTAGACATCCTCAGGAAAAATAAAACATGAACTGAGATTCCCTCTGTGAAAGATGTCAATGACATCAATCTTCATTTCAATTCTACTCCAATTGCACAAAAATTCCAAAATCAATTAGCCTGTACTGACGCGATCTACTGGCAACAAGTTAGTCAATGATGAGTTTAACTGACCATGGTTAATGAAAGGATCTATTAGAAAGTCCATAAATCAAGAGCAATGCAGGGGGCTCCCCTAAATGCGATCAGCCTACATCCCTTTCAGATATTCGTCCAATGAGTATTCTACAAACTTTATAAAAAAATATTTGAAATATTCCTTAAATATCAAGTAATTGATTATGAATATGAACAAAACATATCAACATATGCCCAATCAGGATTTCGAAGTAACCACAGTACAACTACATCAGCCCTAACGTCAATAACTGATGATATATTCAAGGCCACCAATCTAGGTATCATATTTGGAACTATTCGATTATAGTAAGGCGTTCGACACCTTAAATCACAACCTTTTATGTAAGAAGTTGAAGTATTATGGATTCTCTGAAAATGCTGTCCATCTTATTTCGAATTACCTCAATGACCGCAGCCACAAAGTCATCCTGGATGACAAGATGACGATACGCAGCTGTATCTTCCTTTTGATGTCGATTCTATAGACATTTCCGAAAGCTTTATCAATGTTGACCTCGAAGCCCTACTCAATATTTCCACAGCTCACAACCTCAAATTAAACGCCAACAAATCGACAGCAATATTAGTCGGTAGAAATAAATCTAGGCAAACCGTTTCGAATCAAATTCGTATTAAAGCACGTATTTACTTTGATCCAATCTTCTTACTGTACACTGAGACAACTGTATCCTAACCGTGACTTACTTTCCACTAAACTCAACATATTCTTTTGCGAATCGGTAATTTTTTCCAACATCTTTTACTGCGACTCAGTATATGGTCCTGCAATACTTCAATCTAATTCCTTACGTTTGCAGAAGATTCAAAATATTTGTTTACGCTTCACTTATAGAAATTCGAAAATTTTACCACATCACTCACAAACTGATAAGGGTTCAGGATGGCTGTCTTGAAAACTATCGTATATCACATTAATTGACTCTTGTTCACAAAGTTATGAATCTTCAGCAACCAGAGTACTTACTTATTAAACAAACTGCAAACGTTCTCAGATATAAATCAAATTCTTACACGCAATAGGCATTTAGTGATATCCTCACATAATACAGCGATTTCTGATAGGTCTTTTTTCATACAAGGCTCTCACTGAATATAACCAATTATCCATGGACATTAGGTCCTACACAATACTGAGTTTTAAGACACACCTAGAACGATTACTATTAGGCACGAATAGCACGATATGAATTGACATATTCCTGGACAGGCAAATGAAATGGTACATGACTTTCATTATTGTTGATATCATTGATATTCAGTTATTCATTATACAAGGGAGAAAAGTAGTCGATTTTAGCTTGAGGTTGGACTAAAATCTAATATTTTTCCAGTGTAAAAAAACCATCTAATGTAAAATTTTTAGGTTTATAGATTATAGATTATGAATGCCCTTGTAAAATACTTCACTTTTTGACTGACAAAAGATAACCTGGATGAAATAAATATATTTGAAATCAGAAGAAAGAGCTCTATCGATTGGGAAAATAGAATACAGGTTGTTCCATTTAAAAAATACCATCTTATGTAAAATTTTGAGGTTTATTATGCTTCTTTGCATTTTCTAGTAACAGATTATGAATGCCCATAAAAATACTTCACTTTTGCCCATTTGAACGTTTCTGTAAGACCAATATTAACTGAGACAGATATTGAGTAAAATATAACCAATCACCCGGTACCTATTTATTTTTCTAACCCTTCGAACATCACATGAAGAATGAAGACGAGAAATGTTTTCAGGTAGAATATATTTTTGTCATGTTAAAAAATAAGTTTCACATAAAAAAATTGAAAATAAAAATTAGAACATTGGAAAAATTATACGTCTTCATCGGAGCTACCTTCCTCACGTACAGAACATGGTTCCGGCGGTGGCATATTTGAGCTTCTGTGGAACACTCGTCGCTCATTGGGAGACACCAGCAGGCCTTGAAAGGCTTGTTGGCGACCATGTGGCCTGAGAAGAGTAACCGCGGCAAACACCATTCCAGCAATCGTTTCGGTATCAACATAAACTGTTACAACTCTGGTATCGTAACCGCTTCTCCATGTTGCACTCCCTGCAAATATTCCTGCAAATGCCCATGCATTGTTGTTCCGCAAGAGCTTGAAACATTTGGCACATTTTGCTCCGACAGCGCTGATGATCCTAGAGCTCAATCGCGGTTGTCTACCAATTGGCGGTGATACATCTCTGGCACATCCCAGTGCATGGGTTAATCTCGTTACAGTGCGTCCTATGTTGGAATTGTGGCAGATGGTGAATCCGTTGACAACTGTAAGAAAGCTACTGTGAATAGTTTTTTATCGATCGTTCGAATATCCTAAAACCTAAATAGTAATAGTTCACGACCCTTCTGAGAGAATAGATAAAGAAAAAAGTAGTTGATTTCGAAATTCATCCTTCTTATTCAATGTAGGTTATGTCGCCTCGATTAGTAGTGAGAAACCTGTAATCTTCTGTTTTGAGGAAGTCGCTTGGAACTCTGCTCCATAGATGACATATATACCAAGAAACTAGGAACTCACGGCGAAGGGATGTGAACGCCGACAATGGAGATCTTGATTAAATGTCAGCCTGGGGAAGGGACAACCTGGTTGAATTCAACGCCACCTCGAACGCTTCTGAGCATGCTTGATATAACAATGTCTGGCATAGTAACGTCTATCCAAAGTCAGTTAGAGCGACTCGAGCAAGGAACGTATGCCACGTGTACGGACTTGAAATGAACTTCGAAAGAAACGACTCTCTCCTACTCGAGGTGCTAAAACTGTCTTTGGAAAACTATACTGCCGTTCCCACAAAGACCACAAGTGCACGATGAATTCATCTCTTATATCACAGTGTTTCTTAGATTCTACTTAACGGGGGTGAGGTGAAAAACCTCCATTAAGCTAACAGAACCACTTTGGATTTACCAATTTTTTCTTCGACCATAATTAGAGGCTAATTTATTACCCGATTGACGAATTTATCGCACTTCGATTTATGCAAAAACCCGTGGGTTCTGCTTGCTCAACGCAAAGCTAGCAAAACCAATTCGCAAATGAATGTTCAATCACAAAACTAATTATATCGAACTTCTTATTAATTCGCCAGTAGTTTGTCTTCTTTATGATGATTTTTTTCGAAAATTCTTGCAGAAAATGTGATTGAACTTTTATTTACGACGTGGTTTTGCTAGCTTAACGTTGAGCTAGCAGAACTCACCTTTTTTGCATAAATCAAAGAAACTCGTCAATCGGGTAATAATTAGCATCGAATTTTGGCCGGAAAAAAAATTGTAAAATCCACAGTGATTCTGCTAGCCTAATGTAGGTGATGAATGAAACGTTTGTGGTATGAACGCAAGGTTATTTATTTCACAACCGAATGGAAATGTACGAACTGAAACCAATCAAGATGATATACGAATTCATTAACAGTTAATAGTTATTTACGTGACAAGTGGGATATGGACATTATTTACGCACATGAGTGCGTTAATAACGTATTATCCCACGCGTTGCGAACAAAATGTCATCTACAACTGTCATCGTTTTCATAACTATCTTTAAATGTACCTCATTCATATTCTACTTCGACGTACCTACTCATGACAGTTTTCTGAAAATGGAAAACACAAGTTGCCTGTGATCATTTTTGTAACTGTAGCAACGGTAGGTATAAACAAAGCCGTTTATAAATGTTGAATTGAATTTTGGATGAAATGTATATCTTATCTCCTTACCGAAGTAGTGCGGTAATAGATTCAAAAAAGCAATGGTGCGGTAATTATTAACGTCATTATGACATTCAAAAAAGTGTCAAATCATAATCATTACTTCACAGTTGTAGATAAAATTATAAAAAGCTAGACAATTCACTCGTTGTATGTACAGGGTGGGACAAGTTGGACACTTTCAAAGGGAAAGTCCTATTTCCAAACTAGATAGATAAACACTGATGTCACAGTCTGATGGTCAATTTTTTATGACAAACTCAATAGTGAAAACCACATATCGATATCTATCTATCTATCTATCATCGTTTCTGAGCTAGAGCATATTTTTCGATAACTTGCTGTAACTTTTTTCCTGTAAAAAATTCTATGTTTCTATTTCTATGAAAACATTGTCAGAGCACTTTTTCGTGTGGATTCCAAGGGTGGCCCTTACTTTGGCGCTAGTTCGGACAGAGATTACTCTGGTACTCGTCGGGAGGTCGCGGGCGCCAGATTGTTTATGAGGTGGTTTTCTCCACCGGCTCTGCACAAAGCTATTTTTGTGCAGAGGCCCAAAGTAGCAACAGTGGAGACAGTTACCGGAGGGATACCTATTTCGGTACCTACAGTATAAACCAGGGGTCAATGTTATTGAATCGACCTGGAATCAATAAGGAGCCAAGGGAGTGTAGGCTTCAGTTACAAACCCTGGGTCCAGCCTGGAATACTGGTTGATATTTTTATTCTGGATAACTACAGGAATCAAAGCAAATATCTTTGTCGAAAGCGGGTCTCTGGTATTTTCAGGTTAGGTCTGGAAAATTATTTATTCAAACTATTTCATTAAGTCTACCTGGAAAATCGGAAACACAGTTCCAAACGAATTGAACAGATTCAATTCATATTAATCTTTCCTTTTCCTTAGATTTTCTAATTTTTCGATGTCGGAATTTTAGTGAGAAGAAGAAGAATTGACAGCTGACTTTGTCAGTGTCAGCCGTCCGTCAATAATAATCAGCAATTTGACAAATGAAAATATTGAAAATCATTAAATAAATTATTGGAACTATTCGGAACTGAAAACAATGACAACAGAGAAAGAAATATGAGATATGCAATCACAAAAAAAACCGTTTATTCGCAAATACAAATTTCTGGATTCGTTACACAGGTCGGGTGAGTATCGGTATGAAAAACAACAGGGTTAACAGGAATGAAATGAATCTGTCTACAAGGTGAATAATAATGGTGAAAAATATTATACAAAATTACATGTGCAACACGAAATCACTATACATTAATACTTTGCACTGGCTTTGAATGAACTATGAGAGCACTAAGAGGTCAGCAAGAGAACCAGGAGAGACACAGGTGAAGAGTAGAGTGTGTGGAGCAGAGGTTGTAGAGAGTAGAGGGCGATCCCTTAACTGTGTTCTGTATTTATATCAACCTCGGTACCAGGACGGCTCAATCCTAGATTCTGATTGATTGGAATCCTCAACTATGCCTGCAGGAACTTAGCATCCAAAAGCACATGTTCTTAAACTCACAAAAATGCGGAAACATGATATTTAACCCTAAATGGGTACAGGAACAGAATCTTCTACCCTCGCTAATGCTACTGAATGAATTTGACTGGAAAATATCCAATAACAAAAAAGTTATGACCAGGTAACTGATAAATAATTCATCCAAATTTCATATCATAAACAAAGGGTTGAAGAATATTGAAGACTTCAGGGTTGTAATGTTGTTCATCGGAGTTCACTATCAGGAAAAGCTTTGGAAAGTCAGGAATCAATGAATTACTCGACTCTCTCAGGTTTTCAGGTTTCGAACTTTCGAACAAGTGAAATTCATCTAGAATCAGTCTCAGGTATTTAAATATTAATCAAAACCAGTCTAGTAATGAAGCTGGTTCAAAACACTGCATTACATAAATGAGGCAACCTATATATTTCTGCATATTTCCATAGACCTCGGAATCACCATTCCAAAAATATAGCACACTTGATATTTTACTGATGTCTTCGAAATGCAGAGCTTCTGGGTTTTCACATCTAAACTTTGAAAGGCGCATGTTGAACAAGTAGGCTTTGGACGACGCGGTGATAAAACAGAAAGCAAATTATGTACTGGTAGCTGTCAAATTATGATCAAACAATATTGAAGCAGTTAAGACGCTCCTCAATTCGTGGTTTTCGTTGAATTTACAAACATATTTTCAATGACGTTCAAGAATAATTATGAAAAATGGGATATGATAGAATAGAATAGAATAGAATAGAATACTTTATTTTACCACATTACGTACACTGTACATTTGTAGCAGGTCAAGGAGTTAGAACTTTAAAAAAATAGAACTGTAAATAAAATGAAGTTAAAAGACAAACAATAAAAAGTTAAAAGACAAACTGTTTAGACTTATAATGTTATCACATTCTTGGTATGAGCTGAACCTGACTGGAAGGCGATGAAAAAAGCTGAAGAAATTGTCAGAGCAACGGGACAACAAGATTGTAATAAAATATCGAATCTGATATGACATATTTGAATTTCAAAGAATAAAAATAGTTTGAATAATATCGTGACTACTTGTGTTTTCCCCGCAAGGGGTGGTCCTTCGACTATATTGAACCATCGAACGAATCCTCGAACGAATCCTCGAACGAAATAACATTGGTACATCGAGCCGGATTGCAGAGAAAAATGGATCAGCAGTAGCAGCCAGCATCCAGCCTGTGCGATAATAGTTAGCAGTCAACAACTTACTGTGAGTTCGTTTCATGTCGCTTCCTTATTTTCCTATCCTTACCGAAATCCTTGTGATTCGAACATGCTTGTAGTTCATTAGTTTTTGAAAATAATCGTAAAGGTAGTTGAAAGCTTAACTCGTCTGATTGTCACGTATACATACCTCTTCTCGTTACTCGTTAATCGTATAGTATAATAGTAGCAACATAAACGTAAACTCGTCTCGTAAAAATCGAATGATATACAAATCGTAGCCTAAAATACTCTATTTGATCGTTGCTTCGTTGAATTTGCAAAACCTCGACACGTTCACGGTATCTATATTCAATATATAAAGAAACTTATCTCATCATTATCCAAAAATGCCCCCGAAAGTAGCTTCGAAAAAGAATGACCCCCACGAAGATGAGATCTCGGAAAATATTTATGCGCGCGAAGTCATTGGTGACAGATTATCTCGATTTGACAAATTTTTAGACGGTGACATTAGTGACATTTTTCAAGTTGAAGTCAGATTGAAAAGTGTACAGGATGATTTTGCAGATTTTGATAAAATACAAACGAGGCTAGAATATTTAGTTCCTGCAGAAAAAGAAAACCGTTTAGATACAGAATCTAGATTCTATTCAGTTATTTCGAACGCGAAAAGATTGATTTCAGATCAGGAGAAAATGACCGAAAATAAAGATGTTTCAGTTCAAAATATTGAAAACTTGATTCCATTTAAACTGAGCGCAGCTGCAAAACTTCCTGAATTAGGATTACCTAGCTTCAATGGTAAATATGAAACTTGGTACAGCTTTAAGGATATTTTTCAATCGGTAGTACATGATCGGAATGATTTAAGCGAAATCGATAAATTTTTATACCTTAAATTATGTTGCAAAGAAGATGCATCGAGGTTAGTTGATTCTCTGGATGTCACAGCAGATAATTATACTATCGCATTAGAATTACTTCAGAAACGATATGAAAATAAACGAGCTATTATCAATCATCACGTCAATCACATTTTATTCAATTTACCCAGCGTGGCAAAAGAATCACCTGGTCAGCTAAGACATTTATTAGATTCAATTCATCAGCATAAATCAGCTTTGAAGAAACTGAATTTACCAGTCGATCATTGGGACACGTTGTTAATTCCTATTATTTTACAAAAATTAGATTATCACACTAAGAGAGAATGGGAGAATAAACAAATTGATCAGAACTTACCGACGTTGAACCAGTTGACGGACTTCTTAACTAAAAAATGCTTTTCATTAGAAGCCATCAATCATGATTCGAAAGTCGGTGGTAGAGGATACTCTCGTGACTATCAATCATCGAAATCTTATGATAAGGATTCAACTCAAGACTCGTATATGAAAAAGGTGACGCATTCAGTGACATATCACAATGATAAAATGACCTGTTACATTTGTAATGAGCATCCGAGTGAGCATCATTTCATTTACCATTGTCCGAAATTCACTAATTTATCACTATCGGAAAAATATAACGAAATTAGAAAGCAGAAACTATGTAGTAATTGTCTCAGACCAGGACACTCGAAACCAGACTGCATGTCAAGTGGTTGCAAAAAGTGTGGGTTCAAACATAATACCGCCTTGCACGTAGATCAGCATCAAAATTATCATCAAAATTCGAATCCTAGAACTTTTAACAACAGTTACAATGCTTCAACGTCTACAGGAAACCAGAGTAATAATTTTTCAAAACCAATTCCGCGAATGGAAACCTCAACATCTGCAAGAGTACAGCAGTTGCCGCACCATGGAGGGAAAAACGATAACCCTAGGTCTGCAATGTGTGTCATAGATCGTGATATAGAAGTAAGGTCAGAGTTTCAAAACGAAATCGGTATCAATCATGTTGATGAAAATTCCTCGAGTGAAACCAAAAATGTCACATATTCCTATTCAATTTTCGACACAAGTCAAGTGCTACTATCTACAGCGACAATTTTAATTCAAGGCCATAACGAAAAATGGTTCACGTGTAATGCTTTGCTAGACTCGGGAAGTCAATCCAATTTGATAAGTGAATCGCTATGTCAAAAATTACAACTTAAATGTGAAAAAATCAATATACCTTTATCGGGAATTAATCAAATCGAAACCAAAATCACGAATAGAACGTACGCTAGAATAAAATCGAGAATCGGAACATTCCAACGAAATTTGTCATTTTTAGTTCTACCTGTAATTACTGAAAAATTGCCAATAGTAGGATTTCGAAAATCAATATTGCAATTTCCAAAAGAAGTCGATTTGGCTGATGAACAGTTCAATGTGCCGAAGCATATAGATATGTTATTAGGAGCAGGAATTTTCTATGACCTACTTGGAAACGGAAGAATAAGATTAGGTGATAACATGCCTGTGTTACAAGAAACTTATTTTGGATGGATATTCAGCGGACCTTTAATTTCAAATGAATCTCGAAACCGGAAAACTATTTGTAATCTCTCGACAAAGATAAGTAACAAAGAATTGAATGACTCATTGAATAAATTTTGGCAAATTGAGGAATTCGAGAATAAACTTTTATTTTCCAAGGACGAACAATTTTGCGAAGAACATTTCAAAGAAAACACGAAACGTCATGATGACGGTAGATTCATAGTGAAATATCCTTTTAAACAAACATTTGACAATGAGTTAGGGAATTCAAAAAACATGGCATTGAAAAGATTTCAAAATTTAGAAACACGACTGAATAAAAACGAAGATTTGAAGCAACAGTATATAGAATTCATGAACGAATATGAAACTTTGGGACATATGACTTTCAAATGCAATTTAGAGGCAGACGAATCGATAGACAATTCATCATTTTTTTTGCCTCACACCGCTGTCTTGAGAGATTCGATTACCACAAGATGCAGAGTGGTATTCGACGCGAGCGCCAAATCAAGTACAGGAATCTCATTAAATGATAAGATTTTAGCAGGACCAACTATACAGGAAAATTTATTCTCAATTTTATTGCGTTTACGATTACGAAAATATGTACTGAATGCAGATATTAAAATGATGTATAAATGCATACTAATCGATCAAAACGAGCGCGAATTTCAAAAAATATTATGGCGATCAAAACCCAATGAAAGTATCAAGGTTTACGAGTTGAACACAGTAACGTACGGTACATCCAGCGCACCTTTTCAAGCGACGAGATGCTTGAAAGAATTAGCCCTGCAGAATAGATTGCGTTATCCTCGTACATCAAAAATAATTGAAACTTCTTTTTATATGGATGATTTATTGACAAGCGTGGACTCGGAACAAGAAGCGAAAGATATTTATCATGAAATAACAGAAATATTTACGGAAGCTAAATTTGAACTAAGAAAATGGTCATCGAACAATACAGAGATTTTAAATTATATATTGGATAAAAGTGATAGTAAAGATGATAAATTAATTCTATTCCATAATGAAAAAGATTTCAAAACGCTAGGTATCACGTGGAATGCAAACAGTGACATACTGAAATATTCAATAAATCTTAAAGATAATGGAAATAAAATTACAAAACGCACAGTACTATCTATGATTTCGCAAATTTTTGATCCACTTGGTTTGGTCGGACCGGCAATAATTAAGGCAAAATTATTGGTACAACAATTATGGCACTTGAAATTAGATTGGGACCAAGAAATACCCTCACATTTGAAGGAAATCTGGGTAGACTTCATTTCTCAAATACAGTATCTCGAATACATAAATATAAACAGACACGTTTTGATAGAGAATGCCGAAGTAATCGAATTATATGGGTTTGGTGATAGTTCAGAGAAGGCTTACGGAGCTTGCATTTATTTATGTTCTATTAACAAAGATAAAAAGAGAGATATTCGACTTTTGACGGCAAAGTCTAAAGTAGCTCCAATTAAAAAACAATCATTACCGCGACTTGAGTTACTAGCAGCATTATTGCTTGCAGAATTAGTTCTCAAAATAAAGAAAACCTTAGACATTAGCATTTCAAAGACAATTTATTTCACTGATTCTACTATCGTTTTAGATTGGTTGAAAATTGAACCATGCAATCTCGAAACATTTGTAGGGAATCGAATCGCCAAAATCACAGAAATATCAGACGTACGAAACTGGAGACATGTAAAAAGTAAGGATAACGCTGCAGACATCATTTCTCGAGGTTTAGGTCCAAAAGAATTGTCACAAAGTGAAATGTGGTTCAAAGGTCCATCGTTTTTGGCTGATTACACAAATAGTTATGATAACGAAATTACTAATAATATCGAAAATTTACCCGGAATTAAAAAAACGAAAGTTGTATTGAAAATTACGAAAGTATTGAATGATTTCAAGCTTTTTGAACTATATTCTAATCTCGAGAAGTTACGAAGAGTGGTTGCATATATATATATAGGTTCATAAATCGTCTATCAAAAGGAATTGCATTTGAATCAAAAAACCTAACACCAAAAGAGTTGAACGAGGCCCTTTCAAAATTAATAAAAATAGCCCAGCAAGAATCATTTGAACAAGAAATTTCAGACCTAAAAAAATCAAAAAATGTTAATAATCACAGTAAAATCTTGAATTTACATCCATTTCTAGATTCAAACAATATTCTCAGGGTGGGTGGACGCTTATCTAACGCTCAAATTGAATTTGATCAACAGCACCCGATAATTCTACCGTATAAACATAATTTAACCAAGTTAATTATTTCCGAGGAACATGGAAAGTATTTGCATGCTGGAGCTCAGAATCTACTAGCAATCATAAGGTTGAAGTATTGGCCTGTTAATGGTAAAAACATGGTCAAACAAACAATAAGGTTATGCGTCAGATGTTATCGAGTTAATCCTAAAACTAGTAATTTTTTAATGGGAGAGTTGCCTCGTACTAGAGTAACGCCCAGTAGACCATTTACCAATTGTGGTGTGGATTACGCAGGTCCAATCCAGGTTAAAGAAGGAACATTACGTCGAAGTAAGCTAGTTAAAACATATATTTGTATTTTCATTTGCTTTGCCACACGTGCAGTTCATATAGAATTAGTTAATGATTTGGGTACGAACAGCTTCCTCAACGCGCTCAAAAGGTTTTGTTCTCGACGTGGAAAACCTGCTAACATTCATTCCGATAACGGATTGAACTTTGTGGGAGCTAATAATTATTTTATTGAGCTGTATAATCTCCTAAATGACGAAAAACACAATGATGCCGTGTTCTCATTTTTGGCAAATGAATAGATAAATTGGCATTTTATTCCAGCGAGATCTGCGCATATTGGAGGTTTATGGGAGGCAGCAGTAAAATCGACGAAGTTTCATCTTAAGCGTATTTTAGGTGATGCTTCTCTGAATTTTGAAGAAATGTATACATTGCTAGTTCAAATAGAAGCATGTTTGAACTCACGTCCCCTAATTCCTATTTCCAACGATCCAAATGATTACATACCCCTTACCCATCACATTTCCTCATCGGCGACTCACTAGCCAGTTCACCAGAAGAGGATGTTAAAGATTTGAAATTTTCTCGTTTATCCAGATATCAAAGATTGCAGCAAGTCTATCAACAGTTCTGGAATCGCTGGTCTAGAGAATATCTTTCAAACTTGCAAATACGCACCAAATGGAAAAATGACGCTGGAAACGTAGTGAAAGTAGGCGCGTTGGTAGTGCTAGTGGAAGACAATATGCCACCATTACGATGGCCTATGGCTCGTGTTACAGAACTTTATAAAGGTGCAGATGACATTGTTCGAGTTGTTGCAGTGCGTATTGCAAATGGGAACGTACTGAAAAGATCATTGTCTAAGATATGTGTGCTTCCAATCAAAGACAATGAACTATGAATTTTGAGAATTCATTTATTATTTTGCTGTTTGTCGCTCAGCAATAATTCATTTTGAAAAGTAGAACTTTTCAACGCGGGCGGCATGTTTAGACTTATAATGTTATCACATTCTTGGTATGAGCTGAACCTGACTGGAAGGCGATGAAAAAAGCTGAAGAAATTGTCAGAGCAACGGGACAACAAGATTGTAATAAAATATCGAATCTGATATGACATATTTGAATTTCAAAGAATAAAAATAGTTTGAATAATATCGTGACTACTTGTGTTTTCCCCGCAAGGGGTGGTCCTTCGACTATATTGAACCATCGAACGAATCCTCGAACGAATCCTCGAACGAAATAACACAAACAATATGAAAATATTGATACAGATTAAAAATAGAGAACAATATGAAAAAATATAAAATACAGGTACATATTGATAGCGACTTCATCCATATTAATACTCAAGCCAGTAGTTTCTCATGATCAGTCTGAAAATATTCTTCCAGTGAGTAGAAGCAATGTTCCAGGATATATTGCTTTATTTTATTCTTAAATTTGATGAAACAGAGATTTTTAATTCTATGAGGAGATACAGTAAGTCTAAACCGAGGATTACGTATCTTCATCGCATGTCTGGTGTCATGGTCATGAATATCACTATGAGTTCTGAGTATGTTAGATTGTTTGTGAACCTCTTGAAGTGTATTATAGATAAACAAAGTTGGTAATGGCATGATGCCATATGCGATGAATAAGGTTTTACAGTGGTCTCTATAATATGCATTGGCCATTACTCTTATTGCCTTTTTCTGCTGGCGAAATATGATAGGAGCATGAGAAGAGTTTCCCCATAATAAAACGCCATAATTTATATGACTGTGAAATAAAGAGAAGTAGACAGTTTTTAAAGTTACAGAATTTATGATACTCCTGAGTTGTCTGAGGAGAAATATGGTGCTTGACAGTTTTTTCTGTAAAAGCTCAATATGATGGTGCCAGTTTAATTTCTCATCAAGCGTGATCCCTAGTAAATTCACGCTATTACCTTTATGGCAAGAGGGATGCGTTGACATTACAATTTTTTGAGTTTTATTGGTATTTAACTTCAGTTTATTATATTCAAACCAGCTCAGCTCTTTTTTCGATAATTTCTGTTTCGGTGATGAGATCTTGATAATTACTTCCAGAACAAATAAGTGTAGTGTCGTCAGCAAACAAGACACATTTGGTGGGTTGCATGAACTCAAATATATCATTTATATAAATAATGAACAGTAGTGGCCCGAGGACCGACCCTTGGGGCACACCATGTACGACTGGAAGGTAATCTGAACAAGCGTTGTTAAAACTAACCTTCTGGAAACGAGTTTCTAAATATGATTTAATAAGTGATAAAACTACTCCTCTCAAACCATAGTAGGATAATTTTTCCAGAAGAATATTATGAGAGACACAATCGAAAGCCTTGGTTAGGTCACACAAGGTGATGGCAGTATGATTTCCCATTTCAAGACCCTCGACTATCTCTCTCACAACTTTCATCACAGCCTGTGATGTTGATTTATTCTTGCGAAATCCAAATTGACTATTATTCAGAAAGTTATTGGATTCAAAGTAATTCTGAATTTGATTTTTCAAAAGAATCTCAACAATTTTAGAAAATATGCAGATAATAGAAATTGGCCGAAAATTATCCACTTCCGAAAGATTACCCTTTTTAGGAATAGGAACTACTCTTGAATATTTGAAAATATCAGGAAATTTACCGCTACCGAATATGAGATTAATCAAGATGGTCAGAGGATCTACAATAATTTCTAGGGTTTCTATTATTATTCGGCTATCCATGTCATACGCGTCTAGACTATTACTATTATTCAATAATTTAATCGTGTCTAGTACATCCACATTCGTTACTGGTAATAAAAAGAAAGATGATGAAGGGACAGGAAAATGTTTGAAGTTTAGTAGTATGGCATCTCCATAATCTGGTATGGTTTTAATCAGAGTTTCTGCTACACTGACAAAAAAACTATTGAAATCATTTGCAGAAATGTCACAATTGGGGTCACCTTTTTTGTTTGTGTTCCTATTGCATTCAAAGTTTACTAACTTCCAACTAGCTTTTGATGTATTAGATGTAGATGAGATGTATTGATTATATGCTGCTTTTTTAGCATCTTTTAGTTTATTCTGGTAATCTTTTTTCAATGATTTATAAACTGATATGTTTGCTGGAGCCCTAGAAACATCAGCAATCAGTTTAACACTTGAAAGAGTATCTCTCATGTCTTTTAGAGAGTTACCTATTGAACCATACAACTGGGGATTTAGTACGCTTCGTTGAGGTTTTTTTCATTGTAATGCAGGAATTTAGAGAATTACTGTAGGTATCAATTAGAAAGTTAGTATGTTTCATAAAAACCGGGGAGAATGCAGAAGCAGCAAGCAATTTGTACCACGAGAGGTATCCAGAGAGAAGACAACCATTAAGAGATATTTTCGCAAGATTCGAGAAAAAAAGGCCAAAAATATATGCATCAAATAGGGATAGGGAGTTGGAACTGTTGAAAATAATCCCAAAACGTCAACACGAAATTTGAAAAAAGCAACAGGCCTGCCAAGAAAGAAAAAGCACAAATTCAAGCTATACAGGACCAGAGAAGTTCATCACCTCATATACCAGGAGATTTTGGACGCCGTTTGAATTTCTGCCATTGGTTTCTGGAAAATTGTAACCAAGTGCGTGATTTTCCGTTAAATTTTATTTGGACAGACGAAGCTTATGTGAGCAGTGCAGGTATTTTCAACCGCTTCAATTCGTTTACTTGGGCACAACAGAATCCTGCGCATTCTATCGTGGAGCAGAGAATACAAGGAAGATTTGGATTTAGTGTATGGGCAGGTGTTTTTAGGGGAGAAATTATCGGCCCGTATATTTATAATGGCACTCTCACATCTCAAAGGTATTTGGAAATTTTAAGACAACAAATAGAACCCCTTCTTGATGAATTGCCGCTGATGAAGCTCAGGGAACTATATTTTCAGCAAGACGGGGCTCCCGCTCACAATGCTGCAATGGTCAACAATATTTTGGCAGCGAATTTTGGCAATAATTGGATTGCCAACCAAGGGCCCAACCGTTGGCCGGCAAGGTCATCGGACCTAACGTCTATAGACTTTTACCTCTGGGGAAGGTTGAAAGATATTATTTTCAAATTGCCGACCAACTCTAGACACGAATTGGAAGCTGCAGTCATGCAGAGTTTTGCTTCTCTCACTCCAATTGAGCTGATTAATTCGGCAAGAAATGTTAAGTGCGACCTACCTCAACGCTCTAAAACCTTAAAGTCGCATAAACCGGCTGTCAGAATGACAGACGGGTAGTTTGCCGCTCGCTACAGTGGAGATGGGGGGGGTTCGATATGAAGAAAAATCGTTAAAAATGAATTCTCATAGTGAAATGGGCGCCAGATAAATTTACCCCTGGCAAACACCCTTAGTTGCTAATCAACTCACCAAATTTACCAAAATAAGTTGATGAAAATCAAAGGAAATAATTAACTCGGTATAACAATAACAACTTCAGTTTAATTGCATCAAATTGCAAATTCAATATTCAATATTGATAACAATTGTACAAAATCTCACAGTGTCAACTCAAAAATACTTAGGCCTTTAGTGTGAATAGATGATTATAAATGAAATGGTAAATAGATGGAATCAAATAATATTCTATGACCCCACAGTCTCAAATTAAGTACAACCTATGTAACCTGGGTAAATTGGCTTACCAAGCCTTATGCATAAGCGCTGGGTTTCCCTAAATATTCGAAAAGTAAATTGAGGTGTGTGGAATCAGAAGAACATTCGATATAAAGTAATGACGCAACGAATTATATCATAATATTAAATCAAATTTCAAGATAAATTCCCAGTGATAAAAGTTCAAAGTTAAATATAAGTTTCCTAGTAAAAACTTGCGTGCAATCCCACGACGAAGACTTGAGCCTACAAGTCAGATGTCAGACTGTAGACTGCAGACTGCTCGAAGTGTTGATAATGTCTGCAGCTAGCAGATGATGGTATCTGCAGTCAAAGTTCGGCTAATGCTGGTTCGAATTCAGCAGTGTTAGACCTGGGCCGAACAACCAGGAATCCTAAGCCTCCAGATTTAGTACCAAGCACGACGAGAAATATGAGCAGACTTATACCAAAAGGAAAAACCCTGTGAAGGAATAAGCTAAATTACACGCTATTCCTTACTTGTTTGACAATATTTCTGTACTCAGGTTGTTATTAAAAAAAACTATTGAAACCCCATTAAATTGATATTGAACTATGATATCATCAAATATCAATCTGTAATCTCGAACAGAACATTTATAACCCTTTTGTTCACTTTTTATGATTTCACCCTGTATAACCCATAACCAACTCAACCAATCTCAACATTTCAAATATATAACTTAATTAATCTCAATGAACTCATTTTAGAAAGATTAGAAGGATTCTGCTTGGAAACTTTAGGTTGTCCCACCCTGTATAGTTGTCTATTTCCAAAAATGTATTGCAATTCTTGTTGAGTAGGAAAAGCCCTTTGTCATTACAATGTTTAAAAACTTTAAGTGGTGACACCCTGTATAGTCCCAGAAAATGGTAAAGTAATTTCGATCAATTTGAAACTGACATTATTAAAATCCAGCTTGAAAACTTAAGTGATATAGACTCAGACAAAGGCCGAGTACTTTTGATTCAGTTGAAATTACATTATTAGGCCTGTTGGAAAGTATCAAATGGGTCCACTAGATATCATGGAAATAATACTCAAAACACTTGACCGAACTATCAGTACATACAATAATTCCACCGAGAGGAAGTTATATCTATGAAAAGGGCCACAACTGTAGTGTAACTAGGAACTCTATGCCCAGAGGTGCCCCCATAAAAGACTCAAGGGCCCCCTTCCAGTAATCAATCACAGTTGTAACTCGGTTTGACTATCTCACACACTACACTATGTCCCTTAAAAGTGATGTAGGTTCCCCATAAATATCAAGAGACCACTCTGTCTCACTAGAGCTCTAAGAATTAACTTCAAACTAAAGATTTCAGCCCCCTCAAAGGTCAGATTGCACAGACAATAATGCTGATAGATTACTAGTAAATAAGATGTGTAGGACACACTTACCCGAGTGTCAGTGGGGCTTGTTTCCTCTATAACCTACAAATAATATCACACAAGGTATCTCAGGTTTCCTAAATCAGCCCTGGGGCTCCCTTGAGTTGAGATGAGAGGTTAGGTTATGTATGGTTCAACTGATCGTTCTTGATAGCTGGCTGTGGACAGAAGAGGTGATCTTGGACTATGCTGATAATTCACATTTTCTGAATTGTGGAACATACCTTTATAACGAAGTTGCTTTGGTGTACACAAGTATTGAAATCCCGAACACGGAAGTAATTTTCAAAACGTACTCAAAATATGCTAACCACAAAACCCAATACGTTTCAAAATATAAATTTCATATTAGCAGAATATAACCCATAAATGGATGAATAGAATATTCATGAATATCTACCAATATATATACCATACGACACCGTCAGCATGTCGTGCCAAATGGAAGGAAGAAGGAAGTGACCCAGTGACCAGTGACAAAGTGTCTTTGTCAAATCTGTCAAGTTCTCAATGTCAACTTCACTTCTCCCGACAGTTATCGACAAGGTACATTCAACTGAATGCTGCACTCGTATCAATAGTCCAAGACCTCTCCTCGGCCCCAACCTATACGCTTACAAATTTGCTATCATTCCTTCTATTTATTGCATGAGAATTCGCTTGTATTTGTTCATAAAGTATGCTAGCCGACACCTCGGGGTCCTCGCTGTTAGCAGATTCATCAATTTAAGTTCTGGTTTCGGTTCGATGACGCAGTTGATAGACTACGCTCTCGGTAGATCGCTTCCCCACTATTCATGACGATTCGTATGACGTTTGCCCAGGTTGGTGTCGAATAGCCGTTTATATAGATATAAGACTCAAATGAATATCGCAGCGTTGCCGGCGAACTATGGGCGCTAAGCTGCAAATAAACCGTAACAATCCCCCCCCTACTTGAAGAAATTTGCCTGCAAATTTCAAAAAAAAGGAAACGAACTTATGATGAGCAAATTTGCAAGAGTACAAGTTAAGCCACGCTATCTAGATGCTAATATAAAATTTAATGTTAGATATGTCAACCCCCTGAGTACAGGAACATATATCAACAAGATTTGTATTTACCAAAAGTCCTGACAGCTACACGACCAGCGAACTGACCCCAACTCCCCCGAGTCGATGTCTCGCAGAAGGTCTCAAAGGGCACTTCGCGAAGATGTTGCACGCGCCGCAGTCGACCCTTTGGATCACAACCAACCATACCTTGAACCCCCGCCCGGAAGAACCGGAGGCACTTCCCCATCGATGCAGCATCAGAGACTTTGTTGGTTGAGCCGAAAGAAGTTGAAAACAAATTTTGATTTTGAGCGAACTCAAGGACTACCAACAAGCCCTAGTGAAATGATTCTACCTAATATGGTAGAACCAGAGCCAATCGACGATATTCGGGAGTACCCCATGAATGAGACACTGCATATTACCCCCCATAATGACAGTTGAACAGCAGTTGACATCGAACGTAGTAGTAGGACACCAGCACTGTTGACAGCAGCCCGTAGGCACATTCTGCCGGGCCAACATCCTACCCCCCTTAGAAACGACGATGCGTGCTGATAACTCTACCCTTGAAGGTAGTCACTATGGAACCACTATGCACCCATAGCACCCACGGCTCCCTACAAAACAAAAATATTGGCAAAGCCAGGAGACAACCATCCATCCTGAGCTAATAATTATAATTTAAAAAAAAAAAAAAAAAAAATCCGCAATCAAACTTAAGCAGCATTCATTACATCACCGACAGTGGAGTGAACACGGCACTCCGAGAGAAGGAACTGCAACAGGTCTCAAAGGGGACCTCGCGAAGATGTTGCCCGCGTCGTAGTCTAACCTTTGGAATAGAACCAACATCCAGACATCCTAACCGTACATTGAAGCACCTACCCCAAACGAGCCGCGCACACTCCCCATCCATGCTGCAACAAATACCGTTGGTTATGCCGAAAAGTGATATATAAATTTTGATTTAGAGCGAACTCAAGGACCACCAAAAGCCCTAGTGAAACGGTCTAAGACCAAACCCAATCATAAACAAAATGTATTCGGGAGTACCCCATGAACGAAACACTGCGTATTACCCCTCACAATGACAGTTGAACAGCAGTTGACATGGAACGTAGTAGTAGGACACCAGCACTGTTGACAGCGGCCCGTAGGCACACTCTGCCGGGCCAACATCCTACCCCCCTTATGAACGACCATGCGTGCTGATAACCTCGCCATTGAAGGCAGTCATTGTGAAACCACTACGCACCTGTAACCCCCACGGCTCCCTACCAAAAAAAAATATCAACAAAAATGGGTTAAGAGGTATATATAATACCTAACGAATGTGGACTTCCCTATATAGTCTTCCCAAGACATTACCAGTGTTCTGAAACCTTTTCCCTCAGAGGTCAACATTACCATACCGACAAGTACCAACCATATGAGACCGACAAGTGTTGAAAATATGTAGTTATTCAGTGCCAATTACATCCGGTGCTTGACTAATGGTTACATTCCGCCATAAATCTGTTCCACCTAGCAGAGAGGAGTGATGAGAGAAAAAAAAGGACAAATCTGTACATATATACATAATATATACAGTCACCAGTTGTAGGGGCAACAATTTTCTATTTACAGCAAGTACCCAATATTTACAAGAACACTCTAAACTCTCTAACTTGAGGAACACCAGTAAGATGTCAAGACCTACTAGTCAAAAGGCCTCCAAGATACTCGAGCACGACCTCACCCAGACAGTACTGGAACAACCTAAGGACCACCATGATAAACCCAAATAAACCCGTACAAAATATTCCTTCAGGAACAGTTCCAAGTACTCATAGAGAGAAAACATAATAGTTTCAGAAAAGGGTAGGTATGCCTGGAAACATAGGAATACCCGTTGGAATGGTTCCTAAAGTGCCCAGTCATGGGACTTTTACCCAACAGCTGGTCACACCCTGGCAGGAGTATTCTTAGGCCCCTCACTGCAGGGCCAATGACACAGACATCAATCATCGTCTTTAGTGGGTTTCAGGTCCTTGGTGTGCCAGTTGCCTTTGGAATTGCCGTGCTCGTCGCGTAGTTCGTACATCCAGGGAGAAATCTTCTTATGAATGAAGAAGGGACCAACATAATGAGGTGCTAACTTACGAGAAAAATATTTAGAAGCATCAGATAGGACGTAATTCTTCTTCCACACCAGTTGGTTTGGGAAATATTCCACATGACGACGCCTGAGATTATACCTATCACAGCTCTTTTCTCCAGCACTCTCTAAGCGTTTTTTAACACTCTGGAACATTTTCTTGAAGGACTCATTTTCAGTCACTTCACCAGTCTGGGATCCATCCTCCTCCTTGAAGACATCTCCTTTTATATAATCAGCACCTGACAGCATCATATTGCGGCCAAAATTGATAAAATACGGAGTTAACTTGGTAATTTCATGCTTTGAAGTCCTAAGGGCACAAGCAATTTGTTGGATATTTTCATCCCAAGAACGGTGATTGTCGGAGACATACATAGCCACCATGGTTTTCAGGGTTCGATTCACACGCTCAGTAGGGTTTGCACGGGGATGATAGTTGGCACTAAACTTGATCCTATACTGATATTTCTCAGCCAATCCCATAAACTGTTTACTACGATACTGAGGACCATTATCCGCTATAACCAACCGAGGAACTCCAAATACCATAAACACCTCCTCTTCCAACTTGCGGACAACGGCTTCAGCAGTGGCCTTTCTGAGTGGGAATAACAAAGAAAACTTGCTGAGGTAATCAGTAACGACGAGGATAAAACTATTACCCTTTTTCGACCTCGGAAGCGGACCTACCAAGTCTGTGGATATCATCTCCCATGGCCTATCCACTTTAGGATGTGACACCATCTTGTCTGTTGGTTGTTCCTGGGACACCTTATGTGCTGCACATACAGTACACTGCCGAACAAACCTAGCAACATCACTACGCATTTTAGGCCAAAAATACCTACTAGCAATCCGAGCAAAAGTCTTAAATACGCCAGTGTGACCTGAAGTAGGCGGGACATGTGCGGACACAATTATGTCATACCGATTACCCTTAGGAATAACCAACTTCCATGAATCAGCTGGTGTAGACAATTCAGAAAATTCCGTTTTAACCTTCTTGTAAAGTTTGTCTTCATTCGTTCTCCAACAGGGAAATTTGAGGGGATTTTTCCGGACGTCATCCACCATTCGCTGGTACCATTTGTCAGAGTTCACCTCCGAGACCACCTGATTATCATCTTCAACGATATCCACAGCACCAACACCATCCACAACAGGCACACTGCGAGATAATGTATCAGGTATCACATTCTCTTTTCCTGGGCGATGAATCAGATTAAAATTATATTGCTGGAGACGAATGGCCCAACGAGCTAGACGACCAGTCAGATCCTTCAAGTTCTGTAACCACAGAAGGCTATGACAATCTGTACAAACCGTGAACGGAACTCCTTCAAGATAAGGCCTGAATTTCTCCACAGCCCATATAACTGCCAGACACTCTCGTTCAGTAGCGGAATAATTCCTCTCTTGACGAGTCAGGGACCTACTGATATAGCTGATAACTTTGTCTCCTTCAGGGTTAGGTTGTGTCAACACCGCACCAATGCCATAACCAGAAGCATCAGTTTGCACCACAAAAGTACCAGAATAATCAGGACAACTCAATATGGGTGCTGACACCAAGCACTCTTTAATCCGGCGAAAAGCAACATCACACTCTGATGACCAGTGAAATTTCGTACTTTTCCGAAGGAGAGCTGTAATGGGAGATATTATGGTGGAGAAATCAGGGATGAAACGTCTATACCAGGAAAAAGTGCCAACGATACGTCGAACCTCCGTGACACTAGTGGGAATAGGCAACTCTAACATGGCCTTTACTTTGTCAGAATCTACATGGAGACCATTCCTATCTATAACATACCCAAGATATTTCATTTCTGGCCTACAAAATTGGCACTTGTCGGTACTTATCGTGATGTTGGCCTCTCTCAACCTACGGAAAACTTCGTCTAAAACCCTTATATGATCTTCAAAGGTTTGGGTGCAAATAACCACGTCGTCCAAATATACAAAAACATGGGGTTCCAAATCGTGCCCTAAAACATTGTCGATGAGGCGTTGCCAAGTGGCCGGAGCATTATGTAGCCCAAACGGCATTCTTTTGAATTGGAACAGCCCACGATTTGGGACGGTGAAAGCTGTATACTGGCGTGAACTATCAGCTACAGGTACCTGCCAATATGCGGATTTAACATCGAGACTGGACAGATACTTTGCATCACGAAGCTTGTCAAGGGTATCAGCTACCAAGGGAAGAGGATAACTATCTCGAACAGTGACAGAGTTGAGTTTCCTATAGTCAACGCAGAATCGGAAGGAGCCATCTTTCTTCTTGACCAGTAATATAGGGGAAGACCACGGACTGTTAGAAGGTTCAACGATGTCCAACTCCAACATTTTTTCCAATTCTTTATCGATTTGTTGTTGAACTATAGGGTTAACTCGGTAGAACCTCTGCTTGATAGGAGCACTTGTTGTTACAATGACATGCTCAGCTTTGTTGGTACACCCTAATGCTTCACCCATGAGAGATACATTCCTATCAACAACCGCCTGTAATCTCGACTGTTGCATTGGGCTGAGCTCAGTTTGACTATGTACATTACCAACAGAATTCAGAACTACTGGTTCTTCCGAAAAATGCCATTCATTATGGCGCAGGTCTGGAACAATCCCCATTATCTTCCAAAAATCTGCTCCCAAAATTAGTAGATGCGCCAATTCCGGAACAACAATCGCCTCTACTAACCGGAGACTACCCCTCAATGAAACGGGAAGAGCCACTACGCCAATACTATGAATTCGTTCACCATTCGCAACTGTACAAGTGCTCGTCCTATTCCTATCAACAACAAGTCCTAATTCCTTGATAATTTTCATACCCTTGCCCCCTAAAATAGTACGGGATGCGCCACTGTCCAAAAGTCCAAGCATTGATTTACCCAAAACTTCAATTTTCAAATAAGGCCGTTCATCACCTACAGCATGATCTAAAATAAAATCCAAAACGACTTGAAGTTTCTGGACCGAAAATTCAGTTTGGACACAGTCCAGTCGGTCTACTGGGAGTGTCCTCTGCCGTTTCCCTGCCTAGAACAATCAGGACAGTCCCTGATAGTGTAACCCTCTTTCTTACACCGGTAACAGTATTTACCTCTAGGCTTGGCACACCCAACAGCCCTGTGACCAGGCTGATTACAGCGATAACAAACTATGTCCCTAGGCTGATTTTCTCTTGGCTGATTTTCCCTAAACTGATGATGAGAAGATGGTTGTTCAACAGTCTCAACCATGTCCTCCTGGATACCCACATAGGCGAGGTCAGGTTCCAGAACACTGGCTTTTCTGGTTGGGGCTGCGAAATTTTCAATGGATTGTTTCCTAACTTCTAACCTCCTGCATAAACTGAGAAGTTGACTAACCGAGGTGATGTCCGCAAGGCCAAGTTGACTCTGGTAGTAGGGTGCAATATTTCGAAGAAGAATTTTCAGTTTATCAGCCTCAGAGAGAGGAAACGTTAACCTCTTGAAGTACCCTGCCATAACTGCCAAGTAAATACCTATGGACTCATCAGGACCCTGAGTACGCTTCTTGATCTCCTCAAGCAGTTTCTCGCCATAATCCTCCGACTGAAACTCTTCACGCAAAAGTGCTACCAAATCGTCCCAAGAATTTACCTCATGCCTATAAGCCACGTAGAATTGATAAGCGCGCCCACAAAATAGATCGATACCACTTTCCAACAACAACTGCTTAGGCACGTGACGAGCTAAACTCAATTCTTCCACTCGCTCCAGGAAAGCACTGAGGGAAATTCCTTTACGATCTCCTGAAAACTTAAGATCCCATTTACTAGGAGGTACTGGCTTGATGACTTGGCTAACACCACCTGGATGACCAGCAGTAGGAGAGGGTGAACTAACCGTAGCCGTTGGAACACGTGCCCTCGCAGGAGTAGCACTAGTAGGAGGTATGTTAGTTTGAAATCCTGCACGAAAGGAATGCTCTGTAGGACCCATGGTTGTACCTGTGTTCGTCTGAACACCATCAAACTGGTTTGCCTTAACATGTAGAATATCAAGAAGAGATAATGTTTTTGCCAAGAACTCAGAACGTTTTGCTAACACCTCCCCACTAGCTGCCTCTGGAATATTCTCGATACGCCCCAATACATGTGTTAGTTTGGATTGGTACTTCTGAAATGAACCGCTGGAGAGAGAATTATCAAATTGATCAATTTCTGAATTCAATGAGGTTAATTTCTGTTCAATGGCCAATAAATCCTCCTCCACCGTGAAAGGATAAGCAGGGTACCTGAAACTGTCCCCAGTTTTCTCCAATTGGATAGCCATTGACAAACTATGACGCATCTCCTCAACTGTGCCAACAGCAATACCACGTACCCGCAACTCGTATGTCAACTCATCCTGACCCAACCTATTGACTACCATTCGACGAGCCATGGTAACCCCCAAAAAATCTCAATAAATCCCAAGAAAAAAAATTCCACAACTCCAAAATATTGTCCAAGAAATATTTTGCAAATAATCCCACCGAATAACACGCAAGTTATCCACAATAAATGATATCCCACAAAATTGAAATAGTCGTGTGAATAATCTTTGAAAATACCACACGGACTTAAATTGTACAAGTGACACCAGTCATTATTGAATATTGAGAAAAAAAAAAATTTTTTTTTTTTTAATAATCCTCAAAAATACCACAACAACTTCAATTATAATGACTGATGGCAATTATACTAAGAGATGTTCAAAAAAAATTGCAAGATATTCGAAATAAGTGATATACCACAAAGTAAATATGGTCGTTGAATAATCTTCAAAAATATCACGGGATTAGTTCGTATAAGTCGAATCAGTTATTGTTGAAAATCCAAAAATTTTTCAAATAATCATCAAAAATACCACAACAATTTCAATTATAATAACTGATTCAACTATACTCAAAAGATATTATGTGGGTCAATATCACCAGAAAATTTTCAAAATCCGCAAAAAAATTCAAATATACAACAGTCAAAATGTGTTCAAAATGGTATATCAAATTATTCAGGTGGGTAACTATCACCAGAATTTTCCAAATATAGAAGAGGCAAAAGTATTCTTGAGTTGAAAGTTTCTCCAAAAAAAAATGAAAATACTAAATCCACGTTGGTGCGCCAAAAATGCGACCTACCTCAACGCTCTAAAACCTTAAAGTCGCATAAACCGGCTGTCAGAATGACAGACGGGTAGTTTGCCGCTCGCTACAGTGGAGATGGGGGGGGTTCGATATGAAGAAAAATCGTTAAAAATGAATTCTCATAGTGAAATGGGCGCCAGATAAATTTACCCCTGGCAAACACCCTTAGTTGCTAATCAACTCACCAAATTTACCAAAATAAGTTGATGAAAATCAAAGGAAATAATTAACTCGGTATAACAATAACAACTTCAGTTTAATTGCATCAAATTGCAAATTCAATATTCAATATTGATAACAATTGTACAAAATCTCACAGTGTCAACTCAAAAATACTTAGGCCTTTAGTGTGAATAGATGATTATAAATGAAATGGTAAATAGATGGAATCAAATAATATTCTATGACCCCACAGTCTCAAATTAAGTACAACCTATGTAACCTGGGTAAATTGGCTTACCAAGCCTTATGCATAAGCGCTGGGTTTCCCTAAATATTCGAAAAGTAAATTGAGGTGTGTGGAATCAGAAGAACATTCGATATAAAGTAATGACGCAACGAATTATATCATAATATTAAATCAAATTTCAAGATAAATTCCCAGTGATAAAAGTTCAAAGTTAAATATAAGTTTCCTAGTAAAAACTTGCGTGCAATCCCACGACGAAGACTTGAGCCTACAAGTCAGATGTCAGACTGTAGACTGCAGACTGCTCGAAGTGTTGATAATGTCTGCAGCTAGCAGATGATGGTATCTGCAGTCAAAGTTCGGCTAATGCTGGTTCGAATTCAGCAGTGTTAGACCTGGGCCGAACAACCAGGAATCCTAAGCCTCCAGATTTAGTACCAAGCACGACGAGAAATATGAGCAGACTTATACCAAAAGGAAAAACCCTGTGAAGGAATAAGCTAAATTACACGCTATTCCTTACTTGTTTGACAATATTTCTGTACTCAGGTTGTTATTAAAAAAAACTATTGAAACCCCATTAAATTGATATTGAACTATGATATCATCAAATATCAATCTGTAATCTCGAACAGAACATTTATAACCCTTTTGTTCACTTTTTATGATTTCACCCTGTATAACCCATAACCAACTCAACCAATCTCAACATTTCAAATATATAACTTAATTAATCTCAATGAACTCATTTTAGAAAGATTAGAAGGATTCTGCTTGGAAACTTTAGGTTGTCCCACCCTGTATAGTTGTCTATTTCCAAAAATGTATTGCAATTCTTGTTGAGTAGGAAAAGCCCTTTGTCATTACAATGTTTAAAAACTTTAAGTGGTGACACCCTGTATAGTCCCAGAAAATGGTAAAGTAATTTCGATCAATTTGAAACTGACATTATTAAAATCCAGCTTGAAAACTTAAGTGATATAGACTCAGACAAAGGCCGAGTACTTTTGATTCAGTTGAAATTACATTATTAGGCCTGTTGGAAAGTATCAAATGGGTCCACTAGATATCATGGAAATAATACTCAAAACACTTGACCCAACTATCAGTACATACAATAATTCCACCGAGAGGAAGTTATATCTATGAAAAGGGCCACAACTGTAGTGTAACTAGGAACTCTATGCCCAGAGGTGCCCCCATAAAAGACTCAAGGGCCCCCTTCCAGTAATCAATCACAGTTGTAACTCGGTTTGACTATCTCACACACTACACTATGTCCCTTAAAAGTGATGTAGGTTCCCCATAAATATCAAGAGACCACTCTGTCTCACTAGAGCTCTAAGAATTAACTTCAAACTAAAGATTTCAGCCCCCTCAAAGGTCAGATTGCACAGACAATAATGCTGATAGATTACTAGTAAATAAGATGTGTAGGACACACTTACCCGAGTGTCAGTGGGGCTTGTTTCCTCTATAACCTACAAATAATATCACACAAGGTATCTCAGGTTTCCTAAATCAGCCCTGGGGCTCCCTTGAGTTGAGATGAGAGGTTAGGTTATGTATGGTTCAACTGATCGTTCTTGATAGCTGGCTGTGGACAGAAGAGGTGATCTTGGACTATGCTGATAATTCACATTTTCTGAATTGTGGAACATACCTTTATAACGAAGTTGCTTTGGTGTACACAAGTATTGAAATCCCGAACACGGAAGTAATTTTCAAAACGTACTCAAAATATGCTAACCACAAAACCCAATACGTTTCAAAATATAAATTTCATATTAGCAGAATATAACCCATAAATGGATGAATAGAATATTCATGAATATCTACCAATATATATACCATACGACACCGTCAGCATGTCGTGCCAAATGGAAGGAAGAAGGAAGTGACCCAGTGACCAGTGACAAAGTGTCTTTGTCAAATCTGTCAAGTTCTCAATGTCAACTTCACTTCTCCCGACAGTTATCGACAAGGTACATTCAACTGAATGCTGCACTCGTATCAATAGTCCAAGACCTCTCCTCGGCCCCAACCTATACGCTTACAAATTTGCTATCATTCCTTCTATTTATTGCATGAGAATTCGCTTGTATTTGTTCATAAAGTATGCTAGCCGACACCTCGGGGTCCTCGCTGTTAGCAGATTCATCAATTTAAGTTCTGGTTTCGGTTCGATGACGCAGTTGATAGACTACGCTCTCGGTAGATCGCTTCCCCACTATTCATGACGATTCGTATGACGTTTGCCCAGGTTGGTGTCGAATAGCCGTTTATATAGATATAAGACTCAAATGAATATCGCAGCGTTGCCGGCGAACTATGGGCGCTAAGCTGCAAATAAACCGTAACATAAGAAAAGATGCCGCCAGTGCGTAGTAGAAGCTGGTAGACATTTCTAGCACCTTCTCTGAAGGAATATTTTGTTCTTGTTCGTTGTTTATTATTATTTTTGAATATAGTTTGAATTGTTTTCAGTTCAGTTGAGTTGAACATTGAGTTTTAAATACTGCTTTGAACAGCTTTCTTAAAATTTGACGGCTACCAATGAATATTCGCCTTCTCTTTTATAGTCGCATCTAAGAACTTAAAAGCACTGTATTTCAAAGATGCCTTCAGTAAAACATCAAGTGTGCTTCATTTTTGGAATGGTAATTCTGAGGTGTATTAAAATATGCAGAAATATACAGGCTGTCTCATTTGAAAATTCCTATTGATATAATTTAAAAACATAAATTACTCATACCATTGAATTCTACGTAAAAAAGTACTTTGGAAATGTTTTCATAAAAACAAAGAATTTTCAACAGGAACAAAGTTACATAAAGTTTTCGAAAATGCACATTCTCAGAAAACATACCTGTTACTCAGAAACGATGATAGACATCGATATGCGGTTTTCACCATTGAGCTAGTCATGAAAATTGACCTTCAGACTCCGACATCAGTTTTCGTCTATCTGGTTTGGAAATAGGGCTTTCTTTTTGAAAGAGTCCAATTTGGCCCACCCTGTACAGGGTGCGGCAGAGAAACTTGCTTATTTGAAAGGTTGATAAAAACGAAACTATTTCAAATAAGGATATAATTCTTTTTTCCCCTTACAGATCAGTTTTTCATCCAGTTTTTGAAATTACGTCTATCGAATGACGGCCGCCATTGTGTATGTACTGAATGAGTCGATTTCTGAAGAATGTCCATCAGTATTTCGGCGATGGAGTTCCGAATGTTTGTCTTCAGGTGAGCTAGGGTTTGTGGTCGATCGCTGCAAAAGATACTTCAAATAACCCCATAGGAAGAAATCGCATGGAGCCAAATCTGTGGGGAGGAACGTTCAGAGACAGTGGAGCGCCCATTACCAAAGTATGCCTTGACAAAAATTGAGGAACTACCCTCTCGGACGCAATTCCTCCCAGCTCCCTAACTCCACCCCTTGCCGTTTGGCGGATTTTTCAAAAAGCAAGTTTCTCGGCCGCACCCTGTACATACATTCACAATACTGGAATAGCATGTTAGCAACCAGGCATACTCACCTAACACCAGGGTAGATGGTCCAAATGATAGAAACAAATTACACATCAGCAGCCCCGAATGACTATCAAAATATGCATAATACTTTCACAGTAGCTGGAAACGTAAACGAGTGACCTCACGATAAACCAAAAAGGTCGCAGTGTCCGTGTTATTTCCATTCAACCCACATAGGAGAGCCGGCTGCAGATTTCTACCGTCATCTGATAACGAAATGATATATCTCCCAAAGGAAAGTAAAAACATTGTAGTTCATCGAACGGCACCTGTGCCAATCACTATCCTGAACAAAATGATGAAAAAAATGCACTTTCCTATGCGGATCGCGATTTGATAACGAGATGAGAATGATGCCATCTGATACCAATTGAATGGTAGATCTCAAAAACCTACATGTGCCACCCCTCAGCCTGGGACAAATCCATGGCACAGCGATTTATTTGCTCTCATTATTTCAGACATACGTCTGTCATGTGATAACGAGTTGAAACAAGAAGCAAATGAAAGGGGAAAATGTCCGTTTTGCGAATATCAAAACGTGCCGCGATTCAAACTGATCTAAGTTAGTGGCAGAGAATCGATATTTCCGTGAATATTTCGACTTATTAGAATTTATGATGTAATTAAGTGTCAAAAATATATTATACTTGTCATCATTAAAAAAGTAGTTCTCAAAGGAACTGTGTAAGTGTGTACTTCTGCCGATTTACTAGAGAAACTCATGTGGTGCTCACACTACAAGTATTCTAATCCACTATTCGGAAGAAAAGCCGCAAAAAATAGATGTTTGCCTAATCTTGACATCTAAATGAATGAGGTTTGTTTGCCAACTCAAACACGTGCAAAAAGATTAGTTATTGGTGATTCGCTAAAATTCAGTTCACATATTACTTATTGCTAAGAAAGCCTACTTCGGATTGAAAACGATATATGCCAATAGGGATTTGTTGAATAAAAAAACGAAAATCTATGTATTATCGCATGCAAACTATGCAGATGCTGTGTTTGGCCCTTGTTTGCTGAAATCAGACCAGTTAGGGTAACAAAGACTCCAAAATACCTGTGTGCATTTGATATGCGACCTCAGGAAAAGGGACCACGTGACTCATTCGTTGGTAGCTTTACGATGGCTAAATGTGTCAGAAAGAAGAGCTTTACATTCTTCTACTCTATTTCAAAAACTTTTTTGTTTATATATTATCTTTATAATAAACTCACGTTTCGTAGGGACATTCATAATCGGCATAAAACAATGCTCACACCCCCTATTCATAAAACTAGTCTCTTTCATGGATCTTCTACTTATTACAATGCCTGTCTAATGAATAGGATTCCCTGTGTTCATGAAAAATTGAACTCAACAAGTTTCAAGAAAAAGTTAAAGCAAGACTTGATGAACAAATATCTGTCTCTAGTTATTTGATAAATTTTTTCTTTGTATTAGCTGTTTCATTGGGCGAGATGAAGAAATGACTAAATCTATTTGGACTAATTTTTTTTTTAGGCAGTTTCAGGCATTTTGTTGAATTTGATATTTTTGTATTTATCATGTTCCCTTCATTCTGTTCTGTTTAAAATGACTAGCATTTAAATTACGAATTGGTATTTAGAATAGAATAAGCTACATGGTTAGGTGGAAGAACAAAATCTGTTTTCGAACAGACTTTTGAACTCTGCCTTTTGACAAACCTTCAAAACATTAATCATATTCATCATATGTTTATTTGTATCATGGTTATGTCAATAAAAGCAGAATTATTATTATTATTATTATTATTATCATTCTGTGGGGATAATTACCCCCTCTAACCCCATATCTATGCTCTTGTTTCAGAATAATTGGAAATTCTGAACAATTTGGGCACTGAAATTCCAGTGGTTATTCTGATTGGTTCTGATTATTTTTAGTCTGTTTATATGTAGAAACTATACCTACCTTTTTAATTTAAATTCAATTTCAACCTCAACATCTATATTTCCCATAAGAAATTACTAGGTACCACTATATTTGATATACTTAACTACTTAAGTTGAATGGGATTGATTCTATGAACGCATTTGAGTGAAAGGAATGCTCTCAGGAATGCTTGAAATAAGGTATTAAGATAAATGAAGGAAGGAAAGCTCAAAGTCATCTCCACACAATTCAATGACATTGTTTAACAATCTGTGACCAATTCTGGGACATGTTTGGAGTTGAAACATGTTTATACTATTAACTAGTTAGTATGTCTGCCCATTAATCTATGGTCTGCCCTAGCTATGCCCAGAGTTGCAAACCTATGCATGTGCCAGGAATTAATAAGGGGTTCTCATTAAATGAAGGGGCTTGTGACTATGGCAGGCATATAACCCTTTTTCATTGTAAAACACTACATAACATAGGCAAGATGAGCACTTACATAGGAGTGACAGGAAAATCACATAGCTGGCTTTCTCACTCTCATCAAATATAAATATCTCAGGAGTTATGTCCTATGTACTTTTTTTTTTCAACTAGTTAACAATATGAAAATATTTCAAGTCCAAATCATTCTATTAGGCTGAAGATGGTATTTTCTTAGACCGAAACATGTCACTGATTGTTTAACAAGGCCATATGGAGATTGTGTGGAGATGCCTGTGCTTTCCTTCCTTTAACAATTCTACTACACTTTGAGCAATATGAACTTCAGGACTTCTACCAAAGAATATCAAATTAAGTTGAAATTAAATATTATTCTATAAACAGACGATTTCTCACTGAAAAACAATCATAAAATAATACTTACGTTGATACTTCAACAGATTGCATATGACATTCCGGCAGGAGAAGTTCTAAATCTGAATTCTGGTTCACTAGCTCAGTCATAAAACCACATTATTATAAAACAATGAAATAAGAATCTTCTATTTCAACTTTTAACGTTTCAACCAAAGAATAGTAGAAGTTAAAGTTTAAACTCTGAGGTGTTTTCAACTGAGATTCATTCAACAGGTAAAAATCAATCAACTATTCTTTGAAAAACACCGAGAGACACTCATCAGTGTTGCCACTGTTGCCAGAAGACAAAAACTAATTGTACTAAAATTACTATTGCATTGTACTAAAACCAAGGGAAATGTACCAGAAATGGAATTTTTTAAAATTCGATGAGAAAATTGATGAACAATATTTTTTTTCTGTGACGGGGAAAAAGTTTGAAATTTCTTCTCTGTTGACAGGTTATAAAATGTCACTTTTCATCAATTACTTTTTTCCCATGGGAAAAAAGTGTGTACTTTTCTCTCGGATTGTAATGTATTCAACTCAGTATCCGAGATGTAATAATTATAATACTTATCAACACCCTGTATCTTCTGCTTATCAGTCATCACAAGTCAGGTGCGCATGTAATCTCTAGGTGAATAGGCTGAATACGCGCACGTGAGTTAGATAGCAAAATAATATTCATGAGTGATTCTTAGAATATTTTTCGAGAATATTCAATTATTCTATGAATATCCACATAAAAATATAATCATCCAAGAATATTCTCAGATTATAGAAACGGGACACTTTTAAAGGGTCTAAGAATATTCTCAAAATATGTCCCTAGACTATTTCTGGAATAAATATGAATAAATATAGTATAAATGATTCATGCAAATATGATAAAAATATTATTGAGTTATCTTGAAAATGTTCATTGGATAATTTGAGATTATACTGATTAAACATTCTCAACATAACACATGATTTATCTTTTTGCCTATACAAAATATTTTTAGCATATTCTCTTCATGTCATATGTTGGTTAACCTAGAGAGGGTAATAGACGAACTCAAAACCAAAACCAAAATGTATTCTGAAAATTTTATTGGAAAAAATATATTAAGTATATAGATATTTATATAAATAATACTTATCTTTCACGGCAGGTGATATTTATGTACCTTCGAATATGTGCAAAAACAAACTAAAAATTGAAATATGGAAAAATTAATATGATGTGAACTCATTCAAGATAATTTTCTACTCACCTAATACCTTGATCCAAGAAAATTTGGAGTAAGTTTACTGTAAACTGGCTGGAAAATCAGAACAAAGCCAACGTCTAACAACGTCCAAACGAGTCGAAGTCACGAAGTCAAACAAAGAAAAGAACAAAGGAAAAGCGAGCGAAACAAAACAACGAAATATATGACATAACCTAATATTCTTCTTCTTCTCTTCTTCCTCTTCTCATGTTTGGAACATGTACACAAGGTACCACCCACTTTCACTTTACACCAACCCAACACCATTTTTTGTCATTTATCAATATTCAGCACATTTTTATTCTGAATAAATATTTTTTCGAATACTTATTACTACCAGAATAAAAATATTTTCCAAATTATGTTTCTATCTGCTGTGAAATATTCCTAAAATATTTCCCGAATAATTCTTGCCAGAATATTTTCCAAAATATGTTATAAGGTTAACCAATCGAATTATTCATATATTATTATAAATATATATTTTCAGAATATACCATTGAGAATGTTTCCTAATTATTCCAAGTAATTATATCTGAATTATTCTGAAAATATTCAGATATTCCCGAGATATCTATAAAATAGTTTGAGGAAATATCTATAGAATATTCGACCAGGAGCTTTTCTGAATATTCTTAGAACATTAGGTGCTATCTGGGTTGTTGATGTTGGTAAACACGACATGTATATAACGTGGTGAACCTGGTTTAGGCTTACGCAGAAGTTTTCATTATTATAACAGTCCAAACCCCATCAGTTCCCGGATGTGATATGGTGAACATCACATAGTGGCGACCTAGTGGCGACGAGAGCGATTTTGAGGGCACGCGGATCGCAAAATTTCGTGTTTTTGCGGAAACGAAACCACAAGTAAACAGTGAGTGCTTACCTATAACAAAATGGCAGGAGGCGGGGCCGCAGAAGGAGGAACCAAGAGTGCCACAGATGTATTTCTTGGGATTCCACAATTGAACTTCAGGAAAAATAGTTGGTATGTTCATAAGAGACGCCTATATAACAATCGTTCATAGCGAGAGGAATCAGTGATCCCACTGAGAAGGAAACACATTGACATTTTGATGATCTGATGGTACCACTAACCGCAGATATAGCTGCTCATACGGAGATATTCAAGGGTTTAGATGACCATTTCGGCTCTGTATAATTAAAATGGGCCGAGAGGTACAATTTTTAGCAGATCAAAAAGCTACATGGAGAGGCCATTCCAGAATGCGTAGCGAGGATTAAAAGCCAAGCAGTAAAATGTAAGTTTGGTACCGTGCTGGAGCACGCCCTGCTAGACAAATTCATGTCTGGGCTAGAACTTGGCCCCATTCTAGATAAACTCTGTACGCAACCCGAAAACTCAACCCTACAGCAGGCAATCGATGTATTGATGCAGACGGAGACAGCAACCCTGGGATTCGGTCTCCAACAGGGTGCTGTGGTGGTGAAAACGGAGCCGACGGACATACATCATTTGAGTGCGCGCAACAACACGGGATACCAGCAACCAAGGCAATTTAACTCTATAAGGTTGCCTCATATTTTTCTGGCCTGACGTCAATGTTTCCCCAGTCGTCTTTTGTCGAGCGGCAAAATGAAAATGGCGGAGGTGATAAACAAAACAAACAAATTTTGCATTGTGCAATCCTGTGAAGTTTTCCAATATGTTTTTGTATCCACGAGATAGTTTACTGTTTTCCCAAAACATGCAGCAAGTACAAAGAAAACAGAAATCTAGAAAGATATGTTATGTTCCTCAGTGCTCCTGGTGTACAAACACATTACAAAAACTCAGTCTAATTCTTATTGCAATATCACTCCATCAGGACTGATCACTCTTGGCATTTAAGGATATGGAGGTTGAGCATTTTTGGTAATTTTGCACTTATCGTGCGATGGTTTTTTTTTCGAAATTTTTATTTGTACTTACGTATTTTTGTCTGAAAAACACGAATTTGATAATGAAAATGTGAACAAACCATTATTTATTGAGATATTTCACTATAAAGTTACAAATTTCACCATCTTTTCCGCCTGTCTTCTGGATTGCATTTGCATTGCAATTTGCCCTTCTTTTTCCATCATTGGACAATTTATATATATCACACAATGTTGAATACATTTTTTTATTATATGAGTCAACTAAAAATATGATATGATTTTCTTGTGATTTATCCATGTTTAGTGAAAAGAAGAAAGAATATCATTTGAAATAATGGCGTCGTGTGTAATGTCATTCCAAAGCAATCTATTGACATTTGACATCTCGTATTTGGATTGCCTATGGATTAAATGGCCATCATCTGGTATGCTTGCTCACTAAATATGAAAAATTCGCCATAAAAATCATATTTCCTGTTGACTCGGTGCCAGTGGCGGTGCCGGGAGTGTCGGTGGTGCCGGCACCGGTTGCAGAGGTAGAAGCGGATACGTGAGTAGACAGCAATGGAACGAACAAGGTGGGATATGCTATCTCAGTTTTATTGAATGTTTCTTAGTCAAAATTACCTGGATAGTGAATAAAAATTTTCTGAATATTATTATTTATTTTACCCAATTTTAGAAACAGCACGGCACTGCTTCACTGGAACATATGACCTTGAATTGATTTGATTCTTTTTTTGAAGTTGTGACGTACGCGCAAAGAAATATTATACAGACTGTATGTATTGTCAAGAATGGATAAAAACTATAATTTTATTGGGAATATTTGAAATTCTCATTTCATTCAAGAACAGTACAATAACCTAGTCTAGATCATATTCTTAGAATTATTTAGCTTACAGGATATCAGTAGAGAATTACGATATTCAAAGGAAATTATAGTACGGATTTCAATTTTATTATTATTCAAGTAAAGTCGCTGACGGGCAGAAACTGCTGGTTTTGGATTTTTCCTAATCGAGGTGAATACACTAGTTTTTATGCTGAATCAATTACCACTACCAAAACGAAGATGAAAAAGTATTAGAGAAGAAACCGGCATTTGTGGTTCGGACAGTGGACCGTAAAGTCTTTTCAAATCTTCTAATAGAAGTAAATCTCAAACTTATTTGCATCATGTCTAAACTTCGTGAGTGGCAGTTCCAATCCTCCAACGAAAAGCGAACCCTTCTGTAAGTACCTTTTTTGAGTATTACTAGTTTTAGTTTTCCTTTTTTGTTTCGATTTGAGTTGGATGTATCTTGCTGGATAATTAATGGTCAATTTATTTCATGCCCTAATTGTTTTTATTCAAAATGAATAAACTTGTGAAGTGGAGTTAAATTATTTAGTTATCATTTTCAAAAAAACCTCTTGCAAGCGAGTAAGTTCGAGTTGCGATAGTGGGCGTTAGAGCCACTCGTGACAGTATTATCTGTACTGAATTTTTGACACCTGGCAACCCCGAGTCAGAACAGTGTTCCGTCGTTCTGTGTTCAGGTTCATCATTCTGACTGTGTGCTCTGTTCTGTGCCCATGGTCATGGTTGTCTGGTTGAGTGGTTAGTGGTTAGTGGCACAGCCGTGGTTATGTTATGTTATTGTTTCTTCAGTTTCTTGTTTCTTCGACAAGATCAGCAGCAGGAGCAGGAGGGCTGGATGTTTGCTGGATGACTTTATTGTGAAATTTGAAATTTTTTGATGCTGATTTGGACTTCTCTATAACGTGGACATATCATACCTGGTAATTAGGCAACGTGAAATGAAAAGGAATTGTGAGAACCAGAATCACAATGTTCAGATTTTTAAGTGGACGGAAACCCAGAAATTCATCTTCAAATAACACTAGGGATGCAAAATCCAAAAATGTAACTAATAAAAATGTGATACAGTGCAGGGTAATATTATTGGATGGAACTGACTTGCCAGTTGAATTATCAGTAAGTTTTCTTTTATATTTATTAAAGATTTGAATTTTACCATGTAAATGTGAAAAATACCTTCTCCATAGGTACCAAGTAGGTATCAACCCTAGTCCACAACCTTTCATTCCAGATGTTGTTTATATTATATTATGCTATTGTAGGGGTGGTACCTCAGATGATACACTCAGGGTCTAACTCAGGGTTGTCTACTAAAGTGTTAACTGCTTGTTTGATAGGATCAGTAATTTAGAAATCTCAGCACTGCTGAGCTCACTACATTTTCAAAGAATCAAAGAATATTTAGTGGTGTAGGAACACTAGTAATTGGAAATACAACTACCTTTTTATGTCAAGGCTTCTTTCAATTGTATATTGCAGATTACTAGATACTCCACTCATACTCCATCAGTAGCTTGCTATTTTTGAGTCCAGTAATTCCTGTTGTTCTTACTGTTTTTCTTTGAATGGGATCCACTTGGATATCTAGTAGTCATTAAGATGAGCAGTTCATGGGATAAAGATTCTTTTATCAACATCAATAAAAATAATACTCATATTCATGGAGAAACCAAGGTAAAAACCTAATACATATTTCAGTTTCAAGTATCTGAATTACATTTCAACACTGTTGTTATTGAGCTCCCAGGAAGTTATGACTTGAAATCGAGCTTGAAATGTAAAGAAAGAATTCCAAATATTCAAACATAGATTTTTCCCAGGAATTCTTTTCTCAAATTTGATGATCTACAATGGTTTTGTAAACAAATCAGCAACTTGTTCTTTTGTTGGGCATCTCCTAGGGCATAGTTTAAGTAATGTCTGTGTAGAATATCAACCTAGCTAATCTTTTCTGACAGTTGTTCTTGATTTATTTATTTATTTAAAAATAAATCCAACACCACTGGTGATTTGGCTACCAGGTGAAAATTGGCCACTAGAAACTGGCTGCCAACTACACACCTGTTAGATTAAATCACAATAAATAATCCTAGTTGAATTATCTTGAATTAATTATACAGGGTGATTCAAAATTCGATGTAAATATTTTGAGAATATACTGTTCCAATCAAAATAAGACTATTTCATCATATAAATATGTGTCCTGAAATGTACCCCCTCCGAGATACAGCCAGTTTGGACCCCCCTCCAACTCACCCAAAATTGGGTTTACATAATTTTTGAAGCAAGAAAGAATGGATTCAAGTGTCTAAAAATATGCATGTCAATTTTCAGAAGATTTGATCCATTATTTTAGTCCCATTTTTTGAATTCATCAAGAATAATAAAGACAAAACAAAACTCAACTGTGGATCTTGCCCTAAGGTATATATCGGTCAGACTGGTCGTACGTTAAATCAGCGCATTCATGAACATAAGATGAATTTTATGAAAAAGAAAACAAATTCAACATACGCCAACCATATATTAGAAGAAAACCATAGTTTTGATGATAATTTCGAAATTCTATTGGTAGAAAATAAAGGACTGAAATTCAATCATTTTGAATCATTAGAAATCAACAAACTCAAAAATGTTGACATTTTACTTAATGATCAATTAGACCTCAATAGTTTACCACTGTTGAATTTGTTTTCTTAGTAAGTAATAATATGTATTTGCTATCAACTCTTTCACGTTAATCCAGTATACTGTATTTCAATGTAGATATTGTGCCTAATTTCCGAAAATGGAGGTTTATCTTACCTGTCCACAGGTAACTAATCCTTCAGGCTGGGAAAGTAGGATATATAAAAGTCAAGCAAGCCAACATTAGTTTAGTTCATTGTACCAGTATATCACCTGACGAAGCTACTGTGTTAGCAAAACATGTCATGTGTTTGAGAATTTTGTGGAAATCTTATCGTTTGTGAAGTTTTTACATTATTTTAGTCCCAATATTAGATAATATTTTTTTAACTAACTTTCAGTGGCTGTATCTCGGAGGGGGTGCATTTTAGGAGACATGTACAGGGTGATCAGTTAAGGGTAGCGAGCGGCCATACCTCATAAGATATTGGTCGTATAGATTTGAGAAAAAAAAATCATGATAAAAGTCGCCAAGAGAAATTGCTGGAAATTATTTTTGAGTTGGTCAAACGTCCGCTAGAGGACGTAACAACCAACACCAAGTAGAAAAATGGGATTTTTATAGAATTTTGTTCAATGAAAGTATATTGATGATATTATTTTCATATTTACTGACCATTTCCCCAAATTTTTTTTCAAAAACGTTTTGTTCTATCTATCAAAATAAAGCGGCGGGGGAAGTTCAATTGATTTTTCAAACAAACAAAAATTTTCCCGTTTATTTTGACCGATTTCAGCAAACTTAGGCTCATGTGAAAGAGCATGATTTGCCCTACAAAATGCTCATTTGGTTGTGAAATTTTGACTTTTGCTGTCGCCGCTAGATGGCGTTAACTGAAATGTTAGCAATTTTTTTAGTTTTTTCCAAAGAAACAAAAGTAATGGTATATTAATTTCCATATGTTCCAAAAGAGGATACATTTCTCTATAATTTAATGAAACTAATTTATCATCTACCATTTTTTGAACCGTTGATATTGACCAAAATATAATTTTATTACATTTTTAAAAGGCACGCCACTGTTTTTTGTCAAAATAAAAATCAGTTTTGTAATCTCTCATTAGTTGCTAACAAAAAGAACCTCTTGACTTTTTTTCGTTAGACAAACGGTTTTGGATTGAAAAAATAAAATAGGTTTACATGGGGCGCCCATATCTAATATAATTTTGAACCTTATAATTATCATTGTAAACACTATGTAAACCTATTTTATTTTTTCAATCTAAAACCGTTCGTCTAACGAAAAAAGTCAAGAGGTTCTTTTTGTTAGCAACTAATAAGAGATTACAAAACTGATTTTTATTTTGATGAAAAACAGTGGCGTGCCATTTTTAAATGTAGTAAAATTATATTTTGGTCAATATCAACGGTTCAAAAAAAGGTAGATGATAAATTATTTCCATCAAATTATAGAGAAATTCATCCTCTTCTGAAACATATAAAAATTAATATACCATTACATTTGTTTTTTTTTTTGAATAAAACTAAAAAATTTGCTAACATTTCAGTTAACGCCATCTAGCGGCGACAGCAATAGTCAAAAATTCAAAACCAAATAAGCGTTTTGTAGGGCAAATTATGCTCTTTCATATGAGCCTAAGTTTGCTAAAATCGGTAGGAATAAACGGGAGAAATCTTGGTTTGTTTAAAAAAACAATTGAACTTCCCCCACCGCTTTATTTTGATAGATAGAACAAAACGTTTCTGACAAAAAATGTAGGGAAATGGTCAGTAAATATGAAAATGATATCATCGATATACTTTCATTAGACAAAATTCGATAAAAATCCCATTTTTCTACTTGGTGGTGGTTGTTACGACCTCTACCGGACGTTTGACAAACTCGAAAATAATTTCCAACAATTTCTCTATCTCTATCTATACGACCAATATCTTATGAGATATGGCCGCTCGCTACCCTTAACTGATCACCCTGTACATTTGAAGAAAACATTTGAATCATCCTTTATTGTATTCCCATTCTAGCTGTTTCTTTCAATAACTTCTTGACCCTCTTGACACCAACTTGAACACCAAGCCTGGTGTGAAATATTATTTGAAATATTCTCATATTTCTTTTGTATACACTGAGGATGATTCTACATTAATTCCATGAAACTGTTGTTGCAAATTATCATTTCAAATACAGTTCAATCACAGTTCTTTCTCAGTGAATCACTATTAAAATCCAAAAAATCTGTTGTTTATGTACCTTCACCAGTCTATACACTTTACTTTATTTATTTCAATTATTGACCATTTGAATTGTCTATGTATCTGTATTCCAACGCGTTCAACCTCAACCTTGACTGTGAATTTTTTATTTCACTTCATTTATTGTATTTATTTATTTATCATGCTTTGTCAACAAGAATGTGTTTCTTTGACAATAAATAAAAATTTATTGATTGTTTGACAGTTGATATGCTTTGAATCAATTGATTTACATGGCAACAGTGACACATTTCCAGTATTTTCAAAACTACAACACAAGAAAATCAATGGATTTCTGGTGACCTTCTTGGAAGATGAATGGAAAATATGGTTGTACACAGAAAGTGTAACATGTAATTCAAATTAGTGAAATGTAATTCAGAAAATATTAAGTATTTGTATTTAGAATAGTTGACGAGATGAGTTGATTTTCATTCAGAAAGTGAAAAATGTAATTCAGATCAGTGAAAACCTCCATCAAGTTTTCAGTGTGAAACCAGGCACGAGTTCCAGCCATGACTTCACCTAATATTCCAGGCGCGCGCCATACCTCCAATGGTCTTTCATTATTAATTTATATTCATGGCTGACCATGAAATTACTATATGATGGAACAATGAAATATATCTATATCTATACCATGAAACTACTGAATATGTCAGTGGATGAAACTATTTTCCATCAATGTATTCCTCTGAAGGTCCTTTATAATCTGTATATCGCACAATAATTTGTCGGACAAGAATTAATTTCACAGCCCCCTCTTTCAGAATTTCAAATTTTTTTTTTTTTTCTAAACGAACATCTTATGGACGTCCATAGGTGATCCGCATCAGAATATCCATTTGATATCCTCTGACGGATATCCTATGGATATCCATTTCATGTCCCAGGATATCCCGACCTGAAATGGACTTGAGAAGGATATCCATAGGATATCCTGTGTTATCTGGGAAATAATAATTACTCGAAAACAAACCTATACATCATCAGATGATGGAGGACATAACTTTTTCAGAATACCTGTGGATGGGAGTTTTTTTCTGTGAATGTGTTCCTCTGATCGTACTTGATAATGTGTATTTCTCACAATATTTTGTCGGGCAAGAATTAACCCCACAGGCCCCCCTTTTTCGATTTTCGAAAAAAAATTCATAACTTTTTCAAAATACACGTGGATGGGAGTTTTTGTTCTATAAACGTGTTCCTCTTATGGTACTTGTTCATGTGTATATCTCACAATATTTTGTCTCTACAATATATACTGTTTCGACATATTCAATTGGAACAATCAGAATCTACAAAATCCAAACACATTCATCTATGGCATACAATTTGCTGATGATACAGCCATTATAAGTCATCATAAATCACTTGAAAAAGCAGTTGAAGAGTTACAAAACGCAATTCGGATCACTATGAGTGGTGTGACAAGTGGAGGCTAAAACCAAATCCAGAAAAATCCCAACTGATACTCTTCAATAAAAAAATATCAGATGATTCACCCACGGTAACTGTGAACAATCACGTAGTGAGAACTAGGGCATTAGTTAAATATCTGGGAGTGCACTCAGATCAAAAACTAAACTTTAACCATCATACCCAGTTGATGAAAAAAAAGTGCATCACAAGAGCTAAACATTTTCGAAGCCTAACCTACAAGAATAAAGTAATTATCAAAAGAACTGCAGCACATATTTACAAAACCATTTGCCGCCCAATTCTTGAGTATGCTCACTCAATATACATAAACACCAGGAAGACGGCACTGAACAATTTGGAAGTAGCAGAAAGAGCTAGCCTGAGAGCCATTACCAAAATCCGGCACCCTCAAAATCCCCTTTACCATCCATCAAACGAACTTCTATATCGGCTGACCAGGGTACAACCAATTTCTGAGAGTCCGAAAAAGCTAACATTGAAGTTTTCTAAAACCGAATCCAATCTCCAAATTATCCAATTCCAGTGTTTACAGAGAGATCCAACAGTGAACCCAAGTTTCCGGAATACACACTATTGGAATGCTTAATCAATTCAGAAGACTGAAATTCCTTCAAAATTCTTGCCTCACAATAGACTTTTCTTCTTTTTTTTTACACCAGCAAATTTAATAATTCCATATATCTTGTACATACAATAATATATAACGGGTAATTTCGAATGCAGTAAGGACAAGAATGTGTATTGAAATTTTGTTGTTGCTCAAATTCCCCAAACGCCCTGTATTGGAATGCCAAATATAGGTTGTCTGTGAGCGAGATCGGGTAATTTCAAATGTAGTAAGGCAACAATGTGTATTCGATGTTTCTGGTGACTATAGTTCATCGAAATGCCAAATATAACAAATCATTGTTCAGATATGAAAATTGTTTCAGCAAAAAATAAATGAAAATACTTCAAACCCGAGATTCATATTTCTGGCCCAATTTGACGATTTGGCATGATTCCTATAAGAGTGCTGCCTGTAAATGATATGCTAGATGCTGTAGAGCTGTATTCATCATGATAATCTCAACTCAATAGTGAAATAAAATATCGTGTTCTAGTAAAAAAAATCAACAAATATCAACAGCCTGTGAATTTTTTAATAACTATGAGAAATCTCTCATTTTAATTGGTTTTTGAAATTTTAAAATCGGTTCAGAAACAACTGAGTTTCAATGGGAGATATTTATGGTGAACCACCCTGTACGGACTGTGCAAATTGTATGCAAACCATCATCTCATATATACTGTGTGGTCCACTAACCATGGTCAAAATTTGAACATTTCTTCGATTATCGATTATTTGAAAGATGTCTAGTCAATTGATGTTCGAATAAATCGAGTTCCCCTTTCCGGAATCGTATGCAAATGTCGGGAAACTGATTAATGGGTCCGAATTCATTGTTTCGCCAAAGGGCATACATTCTTAGATCATCGACTATAAGACTGAAAAATTACCACTTCCGGTTCGTATGCCGCCCTTGGGGGGTGACCTAGGCGTATGCAAACCGGCAAGCGCCCAAATTTTCGTGAGATAAGATCATTGCACTTCATTGCCGAGCTTCTTCTTAAACAAAATTTTGAACTTTTTTCTAACCGAAAGGTGAGGTCAGGGCCGGGGCAAGGACTGGGTTGCGACTCTCCGAGGCACTCCTTCCTGTTGAAAAAATTACCACTTCCGGTTCGTATGCCGCCCTTGGGGGGTGACCTAGGCGTATGCAAACCGGCAAGCGCCCAAATTTTCGTGAGATAAGATCATTGCCGAGCTTCTTCTCAAACAAAATTTTGAACTTTTTTCTAACCGAAAGGTGAGGTCAGGGCCGGGGGCAAGGACTGGGTTGCGACTCTCCGAGGCACTCCTTCCTGTTGAATACACATGGATGAGAGTTTTTTTCTATAAACGTGTTCCTCTTATGGTACTTGTTGATGTGTATATCTCACAATATTTTGTTCGGCAAGAATTAACCCCACAGGACCCCTTTTTCGATTTTCGAAAAAAAATTCATAACTTTTTCAAAATACACGTGGATGGGAGTTTTTGTTCTATAAACGTGTTCCTCTTATGGTACTTGTTAATGTGTATATCTCATATTATTTTGTCGGGCAAGAGTTAACCCCACAGGCCCCCCTTTTTCGAATTTCGAAAAAAAAAAATCATAACTTTTCCAAATACACGTGGATGAGAGTTTTTTTCTATAAACGTGTTCCTCTTATGGTACTTGTTGATGTGTATATCTCACAATATTTTGTTCGGCAAGAATTAACCCCACAGGACCCCTTTTTCGGAATTTCGATAAAAAATCATAATTTTTTCAAAATACACGTGAATGGGAGTTTCATTCTATGAATGTATTCCTCTAATGGTATTTGATAATGTGTATATCTCACAATATTTTGTCCGATAAGAATTAACCCCACAGGCACCCTTTTTCGGAATTTAAAAAACAAATCCCTGCAAATAAAAGTACATCAGGCACAATCAATAATTTTCCACCCGCATCAAGGACTCCCTCAGGGCTCACCCTTGTCTCCATTTCTCTACAATATATACTGTTTCGACATATTCAATTGGAACAATCAGAATCTACAAAATCCAAACACATTCATCTATGGCATACAATTTGCTGATGATACAGCCATTATAAGTCATCATAAATCACTTGAAAAAACAGTTGAAGAGTTACAAAACGCAATTCGGAACACTATGAGATGGTGTGACAAGTGGAGGCTAAAACCAAATCCAGAAAAATCCCAACTGATACTCTTCAATAAAAAAATATCAGATGATTCACCCACGGTAACTGTGAACAATCACGTAGTGAGAACTAGGGCATTAGTTAAATATCTGGGAGTGCACTTAGATCAAAAACTAAACTTTAACCATCATACCCAGTTGATGAAAAAAAAGTGCATCACAAGAGCTAAACATTTTCGAAGCCTAACCTACAAGAATAAAGTAATTAGCAAAAGAACTGCAGACTGCAGCACATATTTACAAAACCATTTGCCGCCCAATTCTTGAGTATGCTCACCCAATATACATAAACACAAGGAAGACGGCACTGAACAATTTGGAAGTAGCAGAAAGAGCTAGCCTGAGAGTCATTACCAAAATCCGGCACCCTCAAAATCCCCTTCACCATCCATCAAACGATCGGCTGACCAGGGTGCAACCAATTTCTGAGAGACCGAAAAAGCTAACATTGAAGTTTTCCAAAACCGAATCCAATCTCCAAATTATCCAATTCCAGTGTTTACAGAGAGATCCAACAGTGAACCCAAGTTTCCGGAAAACACACTATTGGAATGCTTAATCAATTCAGAAGACTGAAATTCCTTCAAAATTCTTGCCTCACAATAGACTTTTCTCCTTTTTTTTTTACACCAGCAAACTTAATAATTCCATATATCTTGATATCGTGATTCAGAAGAAGAAAATGGCGGGTGGTAAAGTTGAGTGCAGAGAGTGTAAGAAAAATATTGCGAAATCGTCTTATAAACTTAACTGTGGTACCTGTAAAGGTTGGTTTCATCCAGAGTGTGCATTAGTATCTGAAATCGAAGTGCAGTTAATCAGCCTAAACAAGAAATCATGGTTTTGTAATGACTGCAAGCATGACCATAAGAATTTTGGGTTAGGTCTGTCTTCTTCGGCGTTGCAGTATAGTCACAGAGCACCCAACCATACCGCAATTAGTACTCAGCCACAACACAACTTTGGTTCCTCTGACTCTAACAGCATGGAGGCTAATACCAACAAACATGATGAAATGGGTTCACTTAGAAGTTTAATTCTTGAAATGAGAAATAATAACCTCGAAATAAAATCCGAGTTGTCGGAGATGAAAAATTCCTTGAAGTTCCTAAATGAAATGTATGAGGAGGAAAAACAACGAAACAAACTTATGGCAGTTCTCTTTGATAAAATGAAGAAGGAAAATTTCACCCTCAAGAAGGATCTGGACTATGTTAAAACCTATATAAACGTTAAGGAATCGGAAATGATAAAAAACAATGTAATCATCGCTGGCATTTGCAATGATGAGAAAGAGGATCTGCAAACGGTCAAATTAAAGGCATGCCAAGTACTATCCAGTGTGGATGCATCTTTCTCTCGTGAACATATTAAAGGCATCAAAGTGATCAATAATACTAAAACCAACAAATGTCTGGTGACTGTAACTATTGATACCAATGAACGTAAAGCTGCTATCATGAAACAAAGGAGTCTGAAAGGTAAACTTAATGGGGACAACTGTAAAATCAATAATGGTAATCAAAGCATCTTTCTCAATGAAGAAATGACTCACATGACATACAACCTATATAAAAGTTCCATGAGACTCAAGGAGATTGGTTATCGATTTGTCTGGCAGCGTAATGGTTACAACTATGCCAGGCTTAAAGAAGGTGAGCGTGCCATCCGAATCAGAAATTTGGATGAAGTGGAAGAGATACTGGAAAGTAAGCAACAAAACCAAGGCTAATGTAAATCCATGTGGGTTGCTAAGGTCAATTAACTGGATTGAACATAGATTATTATGGACCCAAATAGTATCCTAGATGACTACTTATGTGAGGACACAACAATCTGTGATAGGCTCTGTGAAACCTCTTTTTTCAATAAGTCTGAAAGTAGTTTAAACTTAATTCATGTAAATATTAGAAGCTTAATGAAAAATTTTGATAATTTTATAGTATTCCTTGAGGACTTGTGTACAGTTTTTGACATTATAATTATGTCTGAGACACATTTGATTCAGGATATAAAAAACTTTGGAATTAACGGATATGAAATGTTCTACAACGAAAGTTCTCTCAATAAATGTGATGGAACTTTAATATATGGGAAATCAGACCTGTCATTGAATGGGAGCATAATTAATATTAACAATACTCGTTTCTTAAGGGTAACTGGGTGTAAAAACAATGAGACATTTGGGATCATTGCACATTACAGGCTGCCTTCTCTCAATCCCCGAGATTATGTAGGAGATCTGGATAGCCTTTTAAGTGCCAACCTCTTGAACAAATGTAAATATGAGATATTTGCTGGTGACATAAATATTAATATTTTAGATACTGAACAACCTCAAGCCAATGAATATCTGAATGTTCTCAGCATGTATGGTTATAAATGTAAAATTAATAAACCTACAAGAGTGGACAAAAACTCAAAAACATATATTGACCACTACTTTGTTAACAGTAATAATGCTAATGTAGCAAGCAATGCAGTGATATTAAACAGTTCTCTCACTGATCACTATCCAATATTATTAAATATCCAATTGAAACAAAACCCAGACGTTTTGAACAAGGACAAATATGTTATGAAGATAGAAAATCATAAATTGGAAACTTTACTGGATGGAGAGGAGTGGGAGTCTGTTATAACATGCAATGATACCAACCGTGCAACAAGTATTTTTATGGAAATTTTGAGAAACCATATCGAATCCTCAACTACAAAAATTGAAATCTCAAATAAAAAGCAACGCATCAAACCATGGCTGACACAGGGACTTTTATGTTCAATGAGGCAAAGGGATGCATTAAAGAAGATATCTACCATGAACCAAAATAATCAAGAAGCAATCAATAGCTATAAGAGATATAGAAACACTTTGAATAAAATGATTAATAAAACGAAAAATATGTACTATAAAAGTAGAATTGATGGACTCAAAAATAACCAGAAAAAGCTATGGGAGATCATAAAAGAGGCTTCAAATGAATCACTCGACAAACCGCAAATTAAATCTGTGACAAATAAGCAAGGTTTAGAAATATGCAAACTCGAAGATATAGCAAATGAATTCAATGAATTCTTCACTACTATTGGTAATAACCTAGCACGGAAAATTGTTAAGCCATTGAATTCGCAAAATATTAAAGTTAACGATGAACCAAGGGTAAATTCTTTATTTCTTTCACCAATTTCTGAATCAGAAATCCTTAAAGCCATAAACTCCCTAAAAAATGGAACTGTTGGAGGTGAAGACAACATCTCTTCAACATTAATAAAACAGTACTACAAAGGGCTACTCAAACCTCTGAAGCATATTATCAATATTATTTTCAGCAGTGGTATTTTCCCGAGTAAGCTAAAAGTTACTACAGTTGTACCAATTTATAAAGATGGAGATAAGAGGGATCCTAGCAACTATAGACCAATAGCCCTAACTAGCGTCGTAAGTAAAATTGTGGAAAAATGTATCAAGGCCAGGTTATGGAATTTCCTAATAACAAATAAAGTGATATATAATATGCAATATGGATTCAAAGAAAACTGCAGTACTGAAAACGCACTTTTTGAAGTGTCGAATTTTATTATACAAAGTTTTAACAAAGGTCTTAAACCAATTGGTATTTTTCTGGATTTGAAAAAAGCGTTTGACACTGTGGAACACCATACGCTACAAGAAAAACTTGAAGTTATAGGAATCAGAGGCGTCACACTTGACCTGCTTAAATCATTCTTACAGGGAAGAGTTCAAAAAGTAAGGATAGGTTCTACCTACAGTGAACCAAGAGTAGTGGAGTATGGTGTCCCACAAGGTACTGTTCTCGGGCCCATTTTATTTTTAATCTACATTAATAGTCTTATTTCCATTGATGACGATGTAAAATTGGTCTGCTATGCGGATGATACAGTGGTTCTCTTAAATGATGTAAGCTGGAACAGAGTTTTCGATAAGGCAGAGCGTGTTCTTAAAAAAATCAAAATCTGGCTGGACCTAAATTTATTAACACTAAATGCAAACAAGTCAAACTTCATCAGCTTCGCAATGTCCAAAAGTGGATTACCACAAACTACTAATTTAAAAATTCACAACTCTGACTGTCAGGAAACACCAAACTGCAGATGTGCTACTGTCATTGAATCTAGGGACTGTGTGAAGTATTTGGGTGTACATTTTGATCTACATATGAAATGGAGTAAACATTGTGAATATGTATCAAAAAAACTTCGGAAACTGATTTATAAATTTTACCAATTAAGAAACATTTTATCTACCTCTCTGAGGAAAAATGTCTACTCTGCATTGGCTGAATCTATAATAGACTATGGTATATTACATTGGGGTTCAGCGTACAAAATAACTCTTAGCCCAGTTGACATAGCACAAAAGTATATCTCGAAAGTTTTGTTCTTAAAAAACAGGACATTCCCAACTGATAGACTTTTCCGTGAGTCGAAACTACTAAATGTTAGACAAATGTATATTAAGAGCACACTGCGTTTTGCTTCAAAATTCAGAAACTTATTTAATCACTTTATAGCTCATTCAACGATTACACGTGCAATAACTAATGAAAATGTTATTCCCTCAAATGCCAAATTTTCAGCAACACAAAAACACATCTCATATACAGCACCCAAAATCATAAATATACTACCACAAAATTTTAAGAATGGACAATTCAAAAGTATAGCCAAGGATTTATCAGAATGGATCTGCCAGAGGTATACATTCCTTTGCCAGCATCTTCAACTACTAGTATAGTTGTATACTATTATTATCATACCCAGATGAAATTGTAGACTTGTGATGTTGTAGAACATTTCAAATCCTTCGGAATTCTTCAAAAATTGCTAGGAATAATAAAATAATAATATAAATTGTACATGGTACCTAAAACATGAAAATTTATTATTGGAATGTGCTCACACAAATCCTTCAAGGATTTATCGGGCACTGTTTTTGTCCGGGGTCATTGTTCTTAATGAACAATGTTTCTTATGGTTTATATTGTTAAGTAGGAGGATTTTCAGAATTAATATGCACTATTTTCAAATGTAAAATGTAAACATTGAATTCAAATGTAAAAAAAATGTAAATGTAAATGTAAACATTAAATGTATGTACACCTTGTACATACAATAATGATGAATTTAAACTCAATGTATAATCACTGTGTAACACTGGCTGAAGGACCTCGGTCGATAGCCTTTTGGGTATCCAATAATGCTCTTTAATTATTATTATTATTATTAAAAAAAAATCATAACTTTTTTAAAATACACATGGATGGGAGTTTTATTTTATGAATGTGTTTCTCTAATGGTACTTGATAATTCTTGCCCGGCAAAATATTATGAGATATACCAATTATCAAGTCCCATCAGAGGAACACATTCATATAAAAAACTCCCATCCACGTGTATTTATAAAAAAGTTATAATTTTTTTTTCGAAATTCCAAAAAAGGGGGCCTGTGGGGGTAATTCTTGCCTGACAAAATATTGTGAGATATATCGGGTGGTCACAAAAAAACCGGAAGTTTTTAATTTCCTCGTGGTTTCATGATTTCTCAACCGAATTCGAATTTCTTCGCGTCGTTTCATAGCTAAAGGGCTATAGTATACAGTGGAATATTTGAAAATTCCATAATGAACAAAAACAAAATGGTGGATTCTACCAAAGTATTGTCATTTACAAAAACCGCTGGAGAAAAAGAAAATCAGATTTTTTCCAACCTGTATGGATGTCATCTTAGGTTATCCATTTCTGAAGAGAATGGGTACTCGAACATCGAAATCGAACAAATAGTCCAGTAGATACACTCATTTCTTTGCAATTATATGCCTAATATGACATCGATACAGGTTGGAAAAAATCTGATTTTCTTTTTCTCCAGCGGTTTTTGTAAATGACAATACTTTGGTAGAATCCACCAATTTGTTTTTGTTCATTATGTAATTTTCAAATATTCCACTGTATAGTACAGCCCTTTAGCTATGAAACGACGCCTAGAAATTCGAATTCGGTTGAGAAATGATGAAACCACGAGGAAAATAAAAACTTTCGGTTTTTTGTGACCACCCGATACACATTATCAAGTACCATAGATAGTATAATGTTGTGCATTCTGTTCGAACCCGGCTATCGGCTGAACATGTTTAAATGGTTTGAAATCCACTATTACTTATAGGTTCCGCTCTTCTTCAGACGACTTTTGGGTAGTTGATCTCCAAGTTTGAACTAGCCACATGTTAAATTTACACACATAATTAAAGCATTCACTCAATCAATCATTCCCTTTACTTGAAGATTAATTTTTGTAACTAACTTCATATTTTTCTTTTCAGAAAAAGGCAAAAGCCCGTGATCTGTATGAACAAGTATTCTATTCACTGGATCTCATCGAAAAAGACTATTTTGGATTACAATTCACAGATGCTAACCACGTGAAACATTGGTTGGACCCAACAAAATCTATAAAGAAACAAATCAAAAGTAAGAAAGTGTTGTTGGTGACAAAATCATCAAATGTCAGAACAAATTCTGATATACAGGGTGCATTTTCAATGCATACATTACTTATACAAGCTATGACAGGAAAATTATATAATACTTATCTGCATGAACATTCAGCTATTTCTAAGATATTTATTTCTTTTTTAAAATATGTTTTCTTACATTTTAATCATTATTATCATTAGAATTGAACCAGGGTGAACTAAATATCATAATTCAGTAATATTGTACTATATTCCTATCCTAAAGTCATATTACGATAATCCATGAGTTATCAAACTCGGCCTTCGGCGTCGTTTGACAACTTTCCCATCTCATATCGCAATACTGCACTAGTGCGGTAAAGTGCTAAAGTGCACTTGTGCGGTAAAGTATAAAAAAATTATTTCAAATAATTCCAGTTTTTTACTCATATATAATACCACAAGTGATAATATTTTGCCGGAAATATTCGGTGATTTTTACGACAGCTTGTTGCCTAGTAATTTCGTGAAGTTTTGGATCAATGTCATGAGTGAAATTAGAGCAGCAAGCTAGAGTATGTCAATCGACGAATATTTCGAGGAAAAATAGTATCACGAGTTGTATTCGTATGACTATTTCATGATTGAATGAGACAATATAATATATAAGAAATAGGAAACATAATTTAAGTATATTCCAACTCGAACTGCGAAGAAGAACATAATGATAGTAATGAAATACAGAATTTACTTTTTTAGAAATCAACTACCTACTTATAGTTATTCACAAAGTGGAATGTACAATTTTGATAAACAGTATTTTTTTTATTATCTTGGAGATGGTTGCTCTCAAAAGAGTGTATACAATTACTATCCAATTCAAACAAAATAAATTGAATTCATGTGGAATAATTAAAAAAAAATATATCGTCGCCGTGGGCTCGAACCATCGACTTTCGTATCCTCGCGCAACAACCCTAACAGTTGCGCCACATCAGCTAGTAATTATATCAGTCAGTCACAATTACTTGAGTATTTGAAGAAGATTACTTCAAAAATAAATTTGAATTCTATTATTGTTGTGTCAGATCGTCAACAAATATGCAAACTTTTCAAATTACACATGAAACGTCCAGCCAGAATAAATCTGTCTCGCCTTTCGTACAAAATATCTCACTAACGCGAATTATAAGTAAATAAAATAAAGTAGGAACTTGGGTTATTGTCTCAGATTTGAATCCAAAGCAATCTTGACCAGTCTCGATGTCAAAATTTTATCGCTGATAAACGAGGTTAGTTGGTCACGTGTGGGTCAATTCGGCTTCTGTATTGTTAGAGCAAGTCCGATAAAATTTAATAAACAAAAAATATCGCTAGAATACAGAAGAAACCATGAAAATGGTCGATTCTGATAGGTTCTCGAGATCAAGAGTGGAATAGTCAACAAAAAAATTTTCAAATTCCAGTTTTTTACTCAAAAAAAGAAATATAAGAAGTAATTAACACCACAATTTCTATATCTGAATCTATACTTTCGTGATATTAATTCATGTCCATAAATTTTTTCTCAAGTTGAAATGAACGCGTCAAAGTTGACAGTTTACAGAATAAGTGTCAACCAAGAACACAACAGATTCATGACAAGAAATTTAAAAAATTTTTAATCAAATAATTAGCGTTTTAGGTAGTAGGTAATATATTGTACTATATTCGTATTGTAAATTCATATTACGATAATCGATGGGTTATCAAACTCATCCTCTCGGCCTCGTTTGACAAATCTACAATATCATATATGAGTCTTTACAATACTTGTATGGTAAATATCTATTGGTTACCGTCTTTTCTGTCAAAAGGAATAGTTAAATTCTGGTTTGATATTTGCCTAGTTTGGTATGTATGCTCAATTTTTTTTTGTAATTCCCTGTTTTCATACAGAAAAAGACAAATGTTATAAAAATATAACATTCTAACGTTAAGTATATTATCGTCATGAAGTCCTTGTTTTTATACAGAAAAAGACAAATGTTGTTGAAATATGACATTCTAATGTTGAGTATATTATCGTCATAAACCTGTTCTGTAGTAAATCGTTTTTCTTTTTGAGATATTACTTTTGAAATATAGTTTTGTACAACATTCAGAGGTTCGAATGAGTTTATGTACAGACTACAGATTACCCCACGCAATTATAGCATACTGTACATAAATTTACGTAGATCATAAAACTTCAAAACTAGCCTTATGGTTTAAACAACTAAATAAATCATTAACATGATTAGACCATTTTAAATTTGTAATTTTGATTGATCTATATTGAGGGTTGATTCATTAAAGTCTAGCCAGTCCATTCCAATACCAAGTTCTGCTTTAGTTTTTACTCCTTCTCAAGTACCAACACTGTGTCGTCCGCATATGATATAATTAAACCTTGTATTCTAGTGATCAGTAATGAATTGATGAAGATTAGTCGCGGTGTCCTGCGGGATACCTAAATGGATCGTTTGATAGTCGCTCATGATGTCATTTATTTCAACCTATTGTGTTCTGTATCCCAAATAGCCACAAATACGTACAACACAGCGCCACTCAAGCACTTCTAGCAGTTTTTTATGACACTGTGTCGATAGCATCTGCAAGATCCAAAAATACACCCAGGCATTTTTTGTAGTTGTCAAGGTCAGATTTGAAAGAGTCAACAAGTCTAAATATAGCATGACTTGTGGTTAACACCTCTTTGGAAGCCAAACTGAATTTAATTCAAAAGTTCGTTTTAGATGAAAAAAATGTATTGTCACGTTGTTGCTCGCATGTGTTAAACTGAGGTAAATATACACTCAGTGGACAAACACTCCACCAGTTCCTGGCAATGGAATTCGCTTTTAGTTTTCAATGAATGTGTCAAGTACAATTACAAGCCATTCCCATATTTCCCAGTTTTATACTATAATTCTAATAGAAAGTTTGAGCAAAAAACTAAAACTCTATCGGCCAGCTTTCATTGTGCATATTTGATATTCAGGAAATTTTCTTGAATAGTCATAATAAACATAAATATTTAACTCGTTATAAATTCCTTTTTCTGAAAACGGTCATTTCATTCGAGGCAATGAATGCACAAACCATTATAATCAACTATCATATTGAAATGCACTACGAACACTACTGAAAAATTACTGTTGCAGGATTAACGATCGATTGGGTGAAAACTCCAGCGATAGGTAATTGAAAACACTCAATGGCTGATTTCGCAGGCAATCGAAATGTTGCTCTTATTTTGTTTTTCAAGATGAATATAAGTACTTATAACAGACGACATGCTATAAACTTATTATTTCAATTGTTTTAACTAGTATGACAAATAGGTATATTAATAATCAATATTAATGAGTGAGACTCATGCTATAGTATACAATTTTATCATTTAATAGAAACTCGAACGTTTTCGGCACTAGGCCATCATCAGGAGAGTATCTGAAGAGTAAATTTTTCTTTTACAGGTAAAAATGTTAGGTTAGAAATAATTTGATTATGTCAGAATAAAAACGTTGAATAGAACAAAAACTCACTTGTAATATATTCTTGCAGAAGATAAGCATTAAAAACAATGTAAATGTATTGAACAAGAGTTGTTAATTCATAAGATGGTTTTGGATTTATCCAAAATATTAAAATGGCACCATACTGAAGTGAATAGGTATATATTTTCTTTCTGTTTTGTTGGTGTGAAGTTTTCTTTTAATTCTTGGAGCGCACGAAAGGAAATTCGTATAATATTCGAAGAACATCGTGCACCTCTAATATGATTGAATCACTACAATCTCTGATAATACATTAAATTTGAATGCGATGCGGGGGGAAGGCATCTGTGTTTTATTTTGGTTTAGAACTGGCATCCGCTTTCAACCACAAACCCTACAAAAAACATCAAAATCGGCTCATAAAATGATCTAAAACTAAAATTGGAATAAACGGTCGCCTTTAGCATAAAGGCGCTTGATCGTCCCCACCCGCTGTTAGACCTTCCTAACGTGACGTCACCGCGGAGCGTGCAGGCCTCATAGTATTGGTGGTAACGCATCAGCTTGTGTTCATAGCTGTTTTCAGCTTCTCTCATTCTTGTATTGACGTTATTGGATATAGTTCTGCAAGACTTCATATGAGGTATTACATTGAGGCCTTCATTTTCCACTATTCTTAATGAGTGAAATAATAGTATGAATCTGTCTACATTGTCTACAATATACAAAAAACCAGACTAATAACATGTGATTGTTTTCAACAATATTTTCGGAGATTTATCTCCCTTATGACCTCCTGACAAAAATATTCCTTATATTCTTTTTCTAGTTGGACCGCCTTACACGCTCAGGCTCAAAGTCAAATTTTATTCATCAGAACCGAACAATCTCAGGGAAGAATTAACCAGGTATCAGTTCTTCTTGCAACTGAAACAGGATATTCTGGAGGGAAAACTAGAATGTCCATATGAAACAGCTGTAAAATTAGCTGCTTTAGCATTACAATGTGAGTAAAAAATTCTTTGATTTGACAGAAGGTAAGTGGAGCGTATGTACTGTTAGGTGGTATCCCTCAATAATCCATTAATTGGTCTCTATCACAGCGAGGACAAAATGATCCCATCCACTCCTGTTCTGAAATACTGGAGATAATTGAGCTCTTTACCATCGTGAATAACATATAACAACCTTGATCCGGATAATATCAAAGAATTGGTCAATCTCACAAACCTCTGCATGAGCCAAAATATTTTTCAATATAGACAAGAATTTATTGAGCAACATGAAGGTACAGCCATGGGTAATTGTTTATCACCTTTCTTGGCTGAACTGTTCATGAATCGGTTTGAAATGAATGCAAAAGTATTTCCCTAGGGTTTGGATTAGATATGTCGACGATATTTTTGCCATTTTTGATATGAAAATCACAGATATAGATAACTTCATTTCACAATTGAATAATTGCTTCCACTCTATCAAATTCACTTTTGAATGTGAAAACAACTGGGAATTACCATTCTTAGATGTTCTTGTGATCAAATATGGCGAAAATAATTTAGAATTTGATATTTTTAGAAAAGAAACTAACACACTTAGATACATAAGTAATGACAATCACTGTTTTCAACACAAACTGGTAAGTTTAAATTTCCTAGTCCATAGACTAGTTTCATTTCCTCTGAGCAAATAAAGATTCGATGTTGAAAGGACTGTTGTTTATAAAGTGGCTGTCGTCAATGGGTATGATATCAAAATAGTAGAAAAATTGATACCTAGACATAAATTTAAGTTATCACTCAGGAATTCTACGACTATTCAAGCGGATAAAAACAATCCTTGAAAAATTCCAAACCCTTTCAATCCCAAGTACACAAGAGGACTTGAGAAGGTTTTCAAAGACTTAGGTTATGAAAGCTCTTATTTTTATCAACTCTTCTATAGAAAACAAGACACTCACTTTCAGGTAATGACAGTAACATAAGCCTGAAAATTCCTTAATTTCATGCAATATTAACTGACTCGAAAAAAGTGAAGTAGGCATAAACATTTTACATTCTGACCCAGAATGGGGTTGTACACTCTAATCGAATTCACGCCACTTACCTATTTTATATTGATCAGTCCATGTGTAAATAGTAGTTGATGCTATCAGTCCTTATTTAAAATCATCCAAAATACGTTTTTTCATTAATTGAAAATCAGAACCTTCGAAAAACGCCAGGTTTCGTGACGTCATCAACCTGCTGGCACGGAGAATAGTCATCGTTGCCAAATTTATAGCCAGTAATTACCTACATGAGATTCAATATCACCAATGACAGAGTATTTACGTTCGCAAAAGACAATGTGGCCACCTGGTTCCTGATAATCACTTAATGAATACTTATATACCTTGCAAGATGATGATTCAGTGTCAGTAATAATATCCTAATATTCGTTATAATGATCATAATTTTATTCAAACCCAAACTTTTTTGTGAGTCTGGCAACAGCGCAATCGTCGAAATATCAATAGAGAAGAAGAATTATTCTAACCTAACCTAGCGTAGGCCGTCTGGTTGGTAAACAAAAACAAATCAAAGACACGTTTGTTTACTTGAGGACTTTGTGGGTTTTGGAAGCCTTTTAGAGTATTATTTTATTGAATCAGATTAAGTTTTGTTTAGATTAATTATGAATAATGAAAACTCACTGTGATTTTGAGAAGAAAATGCCAGTAACATGTATCGTGGTGGGACCATTTGATGTTTATTCCCTTTCCTACTGTGATACTGTGAAAAACTCTGTGCATTACTCACAGATGAAGGATCTATCAAGAAAAATAAGGGAAATGTGGATAGCAGCCATCAAGAGAAAGAATCAACAACAGAAACATTCATAATAAACCAGAGGATATGTAGCAGACACTATTTTCATAACAGGTACTTGAGAAAAAGGATTTTAATATTATTCATATGTATCTACCTACTCTAGAACTGATGAATTTAGTATTTCATGCTATTGAAAACATATATCATTTTTCCTTTTGATGAAAGAAGCCTATACTCATTGCCTTTGATGGCCCTACATGGTTTGGAAACATCATGTTTTCATAATTTATTTACCTTGTAGGAGAACCTAGTGCCTGAAAGATGAAAATCATCCAGCTTGGGCAGTATAATATGGATCATCAATCTCTAGCCCATTCAAAACACAAGACTGATGTGGATCAAAAACTGAGAGCAGGGAAAAGGTTTAAATCAGAAATCCAGTAATAAAGCATCTGAGCCAAGAGACCTGGTATGTTCCCAAGAAAACATCTAATTACCTTCTTCACTTTAATCATGAAGCCTTGCTTTATTAGTAAACTAGGTATATTGATATGTAACATTTTATATTCATTTTAGTGTAATGAAGAAAGTGTCTGGGAGATGAAGACATAGTAGAGATAATTGGTGAAAATGAGGTGAAAATCTACAATAATAGATTCCATATTATACTTTTACAAATTATAGTTTGTTGTGATTTATTTTTATTGATTATAAATGAAAAACAAATATAGTAAGTACTTATATCAAAATTGTAATATTCAATTAATGAAGAATACAGTATTATTCCACAGTAGGTAATGTATATTACAAGAGATCTACATAGGTCATGAAAAAATCTTCATAGACATAGAACATTATAGGTATTCAGTGATCTGATTGAAACAAAAATGAACAATGATAGAATGATATATTATAAATAGGTAGATATTTTTTTATAGAACTTGTTAAATCAAAATTCACAAAACCATGCCAACTTTGGTTGCTTTGGTGTACCTAAAATATATACACATTAAAAATGGAAACCATTTGATTTCACTTTATCACTGTCACAACTATTCATAAGCACTAGAACACTTATACCCATGGACATATAAAAAAACCAATAGTTCATTTTTGCATGTAATCTTCTAATAACTCTTTCAACATGAATTCTCAGAGATGCTATAATTTTGCTATTTTGTACTTCTTGTGGTGTAGATTTCATTTGTGATAATACACTTGGTGGCCTAACTAACTCACAACCTTTCTCAGTGTGGCAATATGTTTAAAGCCTCTATCAGCCAAAATCTTGATAAAGTTCTATTGCATAAATTTCAGTTTCTTTATAACTGGCTTTTGTATGTCTGTCTCTAATCTCCTCAGCAATCTCATCAAGATCAGTTTTTTTTTTTTTTTTTTTTTTTTTTTTTTTTTTTTTTTTTTATCGCTTGGAGCGCACGAAAGGGAATCCCTATAATGTTCAAAGAACATCGTGCGTTCCTAGTTGAACTGTTTAGCTCATATTTCCTTGTAGGAGATGAAAGAGATTCAGATATTGTATATGAACTTGAAAATGAAGGTTTCATACAATAAGGTTTGATCACACTCTTCTCCCTCCACTTGATATGATTCATTGGTTGGGTACATCATGAAAAGTTTTATTTTCCATATTTACACCTCTACTTCTGAATGGCCCTTTTATATTAGTCTGAATAACTATTTCTTCCTCAACCTCAATGATGTCAAGAACTGATATAGATGTATTTGCTACATTTTTGGATGATGAGGGTTCTGCACTTAGTCCTGCATAATCTGATAGCTGTATTTTTCGTTTTTTCCAAACATTTTCCAGCAACTCTGCTTTCCTTTTGTTTCCCTTATCAGTCAGTACACTTCTTTTGTATGTCGTATGTGGGTGGCGGTACATTCAAGAACTTGTGTGGCACTGCATGAGGTTTCAGCTTGGTGTTGTTCCAATGATTCTGGAAAACATGCAATTAACTGAATTGTCTTCAAGCTGGAATATCGGAAAGTGACAAGGATATCACATTTCACAATGGGAACCCACATTGAAATGATCCTCACAGCAGTAGAGGTCATGTCCTGAAATAAATTCCAGATGCACTGCCAGTTTTTCCTGCGTTGGGTACTAGCCGGGACGGTCGAAAACAGGTTTTCAGGCGAATTCTCACTACTATTTTGACAAATCGGTATAAAATATACGACTACCATAGGTTAGGTTATACGCAATCTTCTTCTCCAATTTTAGTATCATTACCAAAATATTCATCTCACATATTTTGATAAATGACAATCAGAAATATGTTTGCACTTGTCTAAGAGAGAGAGAATGGATATGTATGTCGAATCTTATATGAATTTTTCACCGGCTGCCTACGTCACGCGCTTTCCCGCGTTTTTCATGTTACGAAATATCGTGTATTTCAATAATTATTTAAAAAATGTACAGAGCTCTGGGGAAAAAACTGTTTGCGACAGTGAACTAGTTAGGATTAGTACTTCGAAATAATGAAATAAAATTTTTCACTGAAACAGGCCCATTGTCTCAGAAATTCAAGAATTTTTCGATATTTACATATACAGGTTGTTCCTTTTAACAATTCAAAACTGGAGCCATGCATTCATGGTGAAACTGGAAATTACCAGGAAATGAAAAATATAGGAAAACTTTCCTCTTCACATACTATTCACCTATATCAAATGCCAATTTGATACACCTAGTGTTCTAGAAGCTATAATCTGTTTTAAAAAATCCTCACAGTAGCCAAAGTCGCATGCGTCTTTGGAAATTGAACTATGGACCTTGCGCTTGGTTTGGCGCCCACACGCCATGAGAAGTTCGAGGCACGCTCCTCGTACGCCTCGCCTATAGTCCGCCCTTGATTGTAGGACCTCTGTATATTCCAAAACGGTAACGTTGTTGGCACTAAAGAGAAAGCTGGAAGAGGAGATAACTCTCATCTCGTCCACGACAATAAAGAACTCAATTACACAACATTTTGGCGTAAAGTTTTCCTACAGTAAAATGCCAGCTCAAAATATTAAGTAACAGCTGGGCGTCATCTAGTTTTTTTCCAATCTACACAGAGGTCGCGTGGCCATGTTAGATCATGTTTATGTGCACATGCATATAACTGCAGATACTGGCGATAATATATCTAATCTGGCGCGGTCAAAGATTTATCAATATACATATAAACTACTAGATGCGCCCTTGTCTTATCATTCTGTACAAATCACTAAATAGAGAGAATGGACCATCAGTGCATGTATAATTTTGCCTACAAACAGCTGATTGTTACATTTTGCCAATCCCAAAACCTTTCAAAATATTTCAAATAAAAATAATCAAGCGATATTCTTCCAAGATAAATTCTATTGAATCTCTTTGAAATTCCATTTTGCTCAGGTAGCCAGGGTATTGTACAGTTGTGTGCATAAACAAGTCGTAGAAGCTTTGTATGGTGAAAACCTGCCTATGATGTTCCAGATTTCATTAAAAAGCAGTACACGCACACATTTGCGTGTTAATGACAAAAATAGTTTGAATTTTGACACTACTTGTCAAAGTCGATAAGAAGATTGATCAAGATTGACAAGCCTGACTCACAATAGCCAGTAACTGCTGTACGACTTGTTTATACACACAACTGTATGTTCTGTTCTGTATCAATTTTCTCTTACAGAAACTCCTGAATGCTTCAGAACTATACTGGCTGACAAAAAACGCCAACCCATAGCATCGCTATTAACTATCCGATTTTGAAAAACAAAAATAGCAAATGAAATGATTTATCAGATATTACAAAGGTGACCCTAACAATTTTTTTCAATTTCATCTCTAACGACAGCGTTTGTCAACTTTTTTTTTCAAAAGGCATTGTATATTTAATTTTTTTTTCTGATAGAGCTTTTTTTTCTGAATGAAATCATGTATAACAAGTTTACTTTTGCGCAAAATTAGTTGAAAAAATTGTATGCCCAGTCGACAAGAAATGGATCTTTTCATCAAATTTTCTATTGAGTCATTGAGGGTTGAGTCCATTGCTTATAAAAAAAATACATTACACTGTTGAGAAAATGATTTATTGAAGACAAATGCCTATCAAAGGAAACAACAAACTAGAAAAATAAATGATCCAATATCCTCAATGTAGAAATAAATAACAAATTTACACATATTCAATCTGTGGATAACATCAAATATTTAATAATATACATTGACAGTTATTTGAGATGGGACAAACATCAAAAAAATCAGAAGCCTGTTGCCAAAATTCAAATTGTACAAATATTAACCACTAAACAAGTGGAAATTCTTTATTATTCACTTGTTGAGAGGCACTTAGTATATGGAATAATAGCATGGGGAGGAACAACAGACGCCCATATGCACACCTACAAATTGTACAAAAATTTGTCATCAAAATAATAATGAAAAAGTGCCACACTTACCCAACGGAACAAGTTTTTCATGAATCAAGTATCTTTGATCTGAAGCAACTCTACTCACTTGCTGTTATAGTTAAACAAAACAACTACAAATCGCATCTGATTGAGATAAGTCATCAATATCAAAATAGATACAGATTAAACTCAGTTTCAGTACCTAGACCTGAGAAAACAATTTTTCAAAGATCATTTCCATAATTGTGTCCCAAATTATATAATAACTTACCCAATGATTTGAAATCAATTAAACCACTGAAATTATTCAAAAATAAGCTCAAAGCATACCAATTCTAGAGAATATATATATTATTGTTATTATTACTTGACGAAGGATCATACATTTTTTCAACTAATTTCGCGCGAAAGTCAAATACACTGCCATTTGAAAATAAAAGTTAACATTCGCTGTCGCTGGAAAAAAATTTCAGTGTCACTTTGTTGTATCTGATGAATCATTTCATTTGATTTCTGTTTTTCAAAATCAGATAGTTTATAGCGGCGCTATGGCTTGGCTTTTTTGTCAGTCAGCCTGTATACGTCATGTCGTGAATGATCGGGCTGATGAAGTGTGCGATAATAATGTTAGTACTTCATGTAAAAAAAATGTCTATCGCACTTCGTTACGGTTATTGTCCTTGAAAGTTTGATCATGCATAAATTTTGGACTGTTGCCATGGTATCAATGATATTTAGGCAACTCAATTAACTCATACTAATGCTCCTTTCGATATTTAAACGGCTTTTCATTGATTATTTCTTATACAGGATGGGACTATTTTTTTTTTCGGTCAGGCATTTTTGACAGGTGACAAATTTGATTTTCTTCCATCGTTTGATTCCTCCATCTTTTTTTTACAAAAATAGTATACTTTATTTTAATCAATATCTTGTACCGTTCTAGAAAAAAAATTCGCATTTTCAACACCATTGTTTCAAAGTTGATAAAAACTCTATGCATTTAATAACATCATGGTATTTGCATTCATTGTCGAAATTGGCTTCGAATTATTTTGACAGTATTGAATAATTTGTCAACATCATCATCCCTATCATTTACGACATGACCTTTCCGGACACCCTGTATACTCTTTGAATGTTTCAATGATTATTTCTTATGATATACCAAAATGAGTTTGATCGGCTATGAAGCTATAACAATATTTAATAATCAAGAGTTGGAGCAAAAGTTGAAGCAATATCAGACACAATGATTATTGGTACCTATCCAAGAATACATTTCTCAGGTCGAGAACAGGATAACTCTAATGTAGGGTTCTGAGGATCAGATATGTGGTACAGACTTTTTATTTGTAGCTCTAGTTAAAGTTGAAAGAATCTCAGTAAACATGTTAACGATAACGTTTCGCATTTCCATTTATTGGCATTTATAGATCATGAGCATCTCAAATCAAATTTATTTCAGCTGAACTCGGTGACTTTGAAGAATCCCAGCATACTCCAGCAGCGGTATCAGAGTTTCGGTTTGTACCAAACCAAACTGAAGAGATGGAAGTAGATATTTTGGAAGAATTCAAAAAATGCAAGGGTCTTTCTCCAGCTCTGGCTGAACAGAGTTATTTGAATGAAGTGAAGTGGTTGGAAATGTATGGAGTTGACATGCATATTGTATTGGTAAGATAAATGTCGACGTTTGACAGGGTGATATTCTTTATGCATTTAGTATTTGGATATCATGAATTACAGAATCGACTATGGGTGGGTCACGGTCGTTGGTACCTTAGACGTTTACGGAGAACGGGACATAGGATAATTCTAAAAATTTCACTCCAGTAATTTTTATACAGTTCATGACAAATTACCATAGCAATTTATCTATTTTAGTGGAAGTTTTTTTCTCGTGGATACCCACCACCGTATGAAATCGGAAATTTTTTATGACGTTTTATTGACAGAATAATATTTTGACGTCCTAAAATAGTGATTATGTGCCACTTCAATTGAGTAGAAATCAACAATTAATTGGCTAAGAATCCATAGACGCCCTTCTATTATATAGAATGTCATACCACTACCTGGGCCAGTGTAAGGCGTTATGGAAGGCTAAAATTCGAAATCTCTGATACTGATATGCTTCAACAGGGAGATCCAATTACTAAGGTGGACGGACATACTGACTTTCATCAGAAATCCACGGAGGTTCGAAAAGGAGAATTAGGAGAAGGAATAGTAGATATTATGTGCACATGACGTGTGCAGCAGGGGTCGGCAAAAAAGGCACACTGGGGCCTACTTGGCGACCCAAACTAAGTTTATTCATTATTATTCGTCTTCGACTCGGAATAATTTTCAAAATATCCATGAGCTCGAAAAAAATTCCGGAAATAATTTGACCTCTAGTGGTATTACAAGTAAAAATTTGATTTCTCAAGTAGCTGTTCTCTGTCTATCGATCTAAGATATTTTCGACGTGGCTTGATACATACCGTTACTACCCCAGAAATCACCCAAAGGGTTCAGGCGGCATTTCAACGATCTCCCTGGCTTTCAATATAGAAACAGGCAGGTGTCTATGGCATTTTGAGGCGTTCCATTCAACGAATCATCAATTAAGATCTTTTTTGCACTTTGTATAAGATAGTTGTTTACCGAGAATTGAAGGTACGTGATTTTGAAGCCAAACAACTCGCTAGTGAAAACATGCTCAATGCGTTGCCTCAAGATGATATCGTCTTCTCCTCTCACGAGGCACATGTCAATATCGGAGCACAAAACGCCGAAGTTCTTGTAGAAATCCTGCAAACAGTGCAAATCATTTTAAAGGAAGAAGGAAAGCTCAAAGTCATCACCACAACTTTAATATGAAGTGTTTATTCAACGGGACATGTTTCGAACTTATAAAAGTCCATCTTCAGCCGTATTTAAGAAATTACTAAAAGTAAAGACATGTGAAAATATACAAAATGTTATAAAAATTGTTTTTTTTTGACTTACATGGAGGTGAAACATTGTTTGTTTTAACAATGATGTCGATGTCTCTCATCATAATGTCATTGATGAAGAATAAATAATTTGAGGAATAAACGGGTTTTCATTAAAAATGAAGGGCCCCGTGCCCTGAGAACGCGCACTTAGAAACAAATCACAAGTCAAGTCCCAGAAGGGAAACTTGACGAACACACAAGGTGCTCAAATTAACCATATTGGTGTATGACAGGAAAAGGGTCCCGTACCCTTGAGAGAGCGCACTTAAAAATCAAAAATCAATTTAGAATTGATGGGGCCAAAAGCCAAAAAGAGACCAAAGCAATTATCATCATTCATTTAATTTCAGATTTGCTACTAACCATCTTGTTGGAATGTTCCTCCTCCCCCTCCCTTTCAAATCTTCTCATTGTCATTTCTGTTTGAGTATTGTTAACTGCACTATCTCTAGTGGAATTCACATTCATCCCATTGTTTGCTTTAATTCTGTGTCCTATGTCACTGGTTATAATGTCATGTTATTAAGACTTTGACTTATGTCAAGTTCTTGCAATTAATTCTGTTTTTCTAACCTTAGGTTGGATGTAACACGTTTTTGGCTTTTGGCCCCATCAATTCTAAATTGATTTTTGATTTTTAAGTGCGCTCTCTTAAGGGTACGGGACCCTTTTCCTGTCATACACCAATATGGTTAATTTGAGCACCTTGTGTGTTCGTCAAGTTTCCCTTCTGGGACTTGACTTGTGATTTGTTTCTAAGTGCGCGTTCTCAGGGCACGGGGCCCTTCATTTTTAATGAAAACCCGTTTATTCCTCAAATTATTTATTCTTCATCAATGACATTATGATGAGAGACATCGACATCATTGTTAAAACAAACAATGTTTCACCTCCATGTAAGTCAAAAAAAAACAATTTTTATAACATTTTGTATATTTTCACATGTCTTTACTTTTAGTAATTTCTTAAATACGGCTGAAGATGGACTTTTATAAGTTCGAAACATGTCCCGTTGAATAAACACTTCATATTAAAGTTGTGGAGATGACTTTGAGCTTTCCTTCCTCCTTTAAAAATTCCACTCCACTTTGAGCAAACATGGACTTCTACCAGAGATTTGCAAATCATTTTGTTATGTTTTATTCAAATTTCAATTACATGTGTCTGTCACGTGTCATCCTTTATGTCTTTACTCACACAGCTATTTTATTTCCAGGGTAAGGATAGCATGGAATATAGGTTAGGTCTCACTCCAACAGGTATATTGGTGTTTGAGGAACCTAATCAAAAAATTGGTTTATTCTTTTGGCCAAAAATAGGCAAACTGAACTTCAAAAAGAAGAAGTTGACGTTGGTAGTGGTCGAAGACGACGATCAAGGTAGAGAACAAGAACATACATTTGTTTTCAGGTAAAGATGATACATTTTTATTAATTTCCTTAACTCTGGGTTAGATAAGGTAACATAACTAAAAACTATATATCAAGTTAGCAAACTCTACCTGATTGACCACGAAATAATCAAAGCTATTTCAGGAGCTTTTATTTAGTTTCCCCTGTTCCGTTGTCTGTCTGTCTGTCTGTAATCAGATCTTGCAAGTTAAATATGATACACTTCTAATTGTCCCATTGATTTGAAATTTGGCAGATGTGCATAATTCTGGTGACAATGCATCATGAAACTTTTGTTAGACAAAAAACAGAATGGCGGCTCCAAAATGGTGGACGAGGTTTGTTATAATTATGATCCGGTTCTATTCAAAATTGGTATCTGAGGGTTCTTGGGGTCGACAATTATGATTCTTCTGTTCAAATCGGAAAATTCAAGATGGCGGCTCTGAGATATGGTGGACGAGGTTTGTAATTATAATCCGATTCAATTCAATTTTCACAATTCATAAAAATTCATAAAGTTGAAAATGAAAAATAAAACTTTTTAAAGCCAAACTTTTATACAAATGCACTAAAAAGGAATAAATAATGTCTCATGTTTGATCTAGGGCATTCTGTGAGTAACAAATTCAAAATCTTGCCGCGGATACAAAATAGGAAATCTTGTGCGTTGAGATTTTGAATCTGTTACTCACAGCCTAGATCAAACATGAAACAAATTATTTTTTCCTTTTTAAGACATTTGCATCAAAGCTTGTATTTAATACCCCTAAGTCTTTTCTTATATTCTTTTATTCTGAATTGATTTGACAGGGTACCTATTGTTTTTTAACACGCTTATATTAGCTTGATATGTATGTTTGTAACGGAATCTTCGAACGTGATTTGACCCACTTCAGTTTGAAATTTGGCAGGTGTACATAATTTTAGTGGAAGAAAAAGGATTGAAAGTTATTTTTGAAAATGGAGAAGAACACATTTTCAAAGGCAATAAATGTATTTTGAAAGGCCAACGTTGTGGAACATTGTACATGGACTGAAACAACATGAAGCAAATGCATTAATTGAGAACAGTGAACTATGGCACTGACGAATGGGTCACTCATTTAAGTACCCCATTGATGAAGTGTGTCAAATTTGTTTGAAAGGCAAGCAGTCACGAAAAGCAGTCTTAAAAGAGATTCCACAAGAGAAAAAGGCAACAAAGCTACTTGAAATTATATTATCTGATGTGTGTGGTATTATTAATCCTACACAGAGGGATGGTCTATATTTTGTTACATTTATCGGCCATTTCAGTCATTTTTCAGTTATATATTTGATAAAAAACAAGAGAGAAGTAACACAAAAATTCAGAGAATATGTAGCTATGCCTGAAACCAAATTTGTCGAAAACAACATACATAAACTAAGGTGTGATAATGGTGGTGAATATGTGTCCCATGAATTCCAGAACTTTTGTAAACAAAAAGAAATTGAATTAAAATTCACCATAGCAAGAAATGAATGCTCTTCAAATGGTGTAGCTGAGAGATATAATAGGACAGTACTTGATAAATGATGAACGCTGTATGATCTTTGATTCACATATGCATCAATTTTTTTGGGGAGATGCAGTCCTTGTAGCAGAGTACTTAACAAATAGAACCCCAAAAAGTACCATACAAAGTCATAAAACCCCTGCAGAATTATGGTATGGACCAAAACCAGACTTAGGAAAGATCCGAATTTTTGGATGTGTTGCTTACACACATGTACCAAAAGAATAATGTTAGGGCCCAGGCCAGATTTCTTCTCTTTTTCAAGTGTATCATCAATTTCACACATGAAAGAAATTTCTTCTTCTTCAGTTGCAATGTTCACTCGAGTGTTGACTCCTTTTCTTTGTGGACATGTTTTTCGTGTGTGACCTTTATTTCCACAATGGAAACATTTACCTCTAAAACCAGAACTCGAACTAGCCTGTCCCTGTTCTTCATTATTACTATGAACTGGAAACCGCTTTCTTGTTCTTCTATGTCCAACAAAAGTTCATATCATTCATTCATTTTCACAGACTCTCCATTTTTCTTCAGGCGCTGCTCTCCTTTCAAAAGTTTATGTTTAACAAAATCTCTATTGAGATTTGTTCTTGATCTTGGCTGAATAGCACATCTATGGTTGTCACAACTGACTATTATTTGTCAAGGCATACCTGAGAGAAGTTGTGTCACTACTTCTACTTCATCCAACTTGCCACCTGTATTTCTTAGATCAGCCACTGTTTTCTTAGTTTCCATGAAATACTCTTTCAACGAATTATCTTCTGAGAACTGCAGAGTTCTAAGTTTCTTTTGCAGTTGGATTTTCGTTGACATCCCCGTTCTCTGATATGTAGAGCTCAACGTGTCTAACATATCCTTAGCCGTCTTCTTATCTTTGACCATCTCTAGAATGTTATCTGCCAGACATCGAACTATGATGTTCCTGGCCCTTGTAATAGGATGAATGATCATTCCTATTCCAGGGTTAATAACTGGGTTGTGAATGTATGGTGACAGACATTCTAGTAATCAACTCAAAGTCAAGTTAGAATCAATCTTCTCTTTATTGGTGGTACCAGGTATATATATATAAATCATAGGAACGTACCCTAAACCTAAACAACCTAATATCATGAATACACCGTGCGTCTTGATAACAACAGTGTTAACAACCCACACGGTGCGTTGTCCTCGCTTAACCTATTATACAGAGTATTCCTACATTATAATATCACCCTATATTATCTTACATACTACACCTCCCCCGAGAAGGAGAAAAAAAAACTTATCTTAATGATATATTTTTTTTTTCTACAATATACCTATATTTACAATGCTACTTAAGCTAACTAAACTAAGACATGTCATAATATGGCTTAACTCTATTTTTATGAACTAGTTGAGGCTTATTATCAATTTTTATAATAACATTAGGACCTTTTTCTTCTACAACTTCATAAGGTCCTTTAAATAAAGGTTCCAATTTGTTAGACGGATTATTTTTTAATAAAATATTATCACCTTGCTTATAATTTACCTCTGACTGAATTTTCCTATCCCATGTGGATTTCCGTTTAACTTTCGATTCTATCAAGTTATTTCTAGCATCTTCCCATGCTTTTTGTAATCTATACCTCAATTCTATTGGATAATCATCAAAGTTATACATTGGGTCTATTCTGTTATTCAAATTTGATGGTATCAAACAGCATTTTCCAAAAACAAGTTCGTAGGGCGTGTATTGAGTCTCTGTATGAACCGTGTTGTTGAATGAAAAACACCAAAAAGGTACCCATGTACTCCACGTATCTGGATTATTTGCAACTTGTATGCGTAAATATGCCCCTAGATGTTTGTGTGTATTTTCGATAGCCCCTAATGTTTCATGATGATACGCTGTTGACTTTAATGATGTAATTCCTAAGAGTTTACAAGTTTGCTGTAGGGTAGCCGCTAAAAATTCTGTTCCTTGATCCGTTACTATCTCCATAGGGCATCCAAACCTAAGAATGAAATTTTCGACAAATGCTTTTGCCACCGTTACAGCCTCTTTATTTGCTATTGGATATCCCTCAACAAATTTACTGAGCTCGCACTGTAATGTGAGAATATAACGATTATTGTCGTTGTCTTGGTTCAGAGGACCTACCAGATCGAGATAAACTTTGTTAAAAGCACTCTTAGCTGTAGTGGTGACTGTCAATGGTTCTTTATTTGGCTTCGAATGTTTATATCTTTGACAGTCATCACAATGCATCACGAACCTTTCAACATCATTTTTTATGCCTGACCAGAAATAATATTTCCTTATATTATTATACATTCGCGTTATTCCCGCATGACCTCCTGTGGGTAACATATGAAAATCATTTAATATGAGCTGTCTCATTTCCTTGTCATCTATGACTTGAACACCTTTTATGACAGAAAATTTTATATTTGCCTTTTTAAATTCGTCTATATTTCTTTTAATACTTTCTAACAATACTGTACAGTTTTCTTTTCTTACTATGCATAGTTCTGTAACATTATATTTCTCGCAAATATTTTTCAGATCCCTCAACGACGCTCCGAAGGCAGACGCTGATCGGGAGTTCTGTTTTAAATAAATAATTCCAGCATCAATATTATATTTTACATTGCAACATACAACTTTCTCATCCTGCACGTTCTTAACAACTATTCTGTCAAATTTATCTTCGTAAACTGGTCTCAGTTCTACTGTTCCAAATGGTCTCTTCAATAATTCTACTACACCAGGGTGATCAAGCCTGCTGTGAGCCAAATCATTGCTATTTTGACTATTTTTAGTTCGCATCGATTGTGCCCTAGTTGTGACAAACATATTTTCAATTTTTTCACCCATTGCTTTGAGTTCGTTCGCGTCAATTTGAATACGGGACAAAGCATCTGCTGATACGTTTTCTGATCCTCTTATGTAAGATATTGTGAAATCATATTCTTCCAACGTTAACCTGAATTTAGTTAAACGACTTGACGGATTCGTCATCCCAAATAGATAGACAAGAGGTCTGTGATCTGTGAAAATGTCAAATTTTCTACCAAATAAGTAACTCCTGAAGTGCTTTACTGCCCAAACTATCGCAAGTAGTTCCTTTTCGATAGTGCAGTAATTCAATTCTGCTTTGTTAAGTGACCTACTGGCATATGCCACAGGCCTGTCATTAGAATTTGACAGAACTGCTCCTAAAGCAAATCCTGACGCATCCGTTCTTAAAATAAACCGATTATTTTCTGACAGATCAGGATATTGTAGCACGGGAGGAGTGGAAAGAGCACTTTTTAGTGTCTCAAATGATTGCTGACACTCCTCCGACCATTGAAAGTCACTATTTTTTCTAGTTAGTCTGTTTAATGGATTTACTATTTTAGCAAAATCTCTTATGAATTTCCTGTAATAGTTGGCAAATGCCACAAACCGCTTTGTCTCATTAGCATCTTTGGGAATCGGATATCTCTGGATCGATTTAATTTTTTCTGGATCAGGTGAAATGCCGTCTGACGAAATCACGTGACCTAAGTACAAAATTTCTTTCTTAAGAAATTCGCACTTACTCGGGTTGAGCTTGAGCTCAACATTTCTGAGTCTTTCTAGCACTTTGACAAGGTTTTTGTTATGGCTAGTTAAGTTATTTCCAAAAATGATCAGATCATCTAAATAAATAAAACACGACTCGTAATTCAAACCAGACATAGCCATTGTCATTACTCTGGAGAAAGCATTTGGACTAATTTTCAGCCCCATTGGTAAGCGCTTCATTTGGAACTGACCCCTATCGGTTGTAAATGATGTATATGGTCGACTAGCAGGATCTAACTCTACTTGGTAGTATCCTTGAGACAGATCAAGGTGAGAAAAATAGACTGCGCCTGCTAATGAATCTAAGATTTCTGATATACAGGGCAGTGGAAATTTATCATCCTCTATCTGTTTATTTAACAACCTATAGTCGATCACTACTCTCCATTTTTTGTTACCTTTGCTGTCGCATTTTTTAGGCACTATGAGTAATGGCGAAGACCATTCTGATCTTGCTTCTTCGATAATATCATTCTGCAACATTTGATCTATTTGTTTATGAATCTCCGCTTTCTGTGCATGTGGTAATCTGTAGGGCCTCACGTAAACTGAGCTCGCATTTTGCTTCAATTGGATTTTTTGTTTCGCAACGTTAGTTACCGAAAGTGAATCATCCTCTAAGTGAAAAACATCGGCATATTTCGCACATATTTTCTGGATTGCCGTTATTTCCTCTTTATTCAGCGAATCAACATTTATAAGATCTAACACTCTATCTATTCTTTCAACAGCTAAATCCTTGCTCTCAAATTTACATACATCAAAACTGGCAAGTTTTTCACATTTTGGTCTGAAGTTCCGAAGTTTTACTTCCTTGTCATTAACATTCAATAATCTAACGGGTATCAAATTATTTTTTGGTTTTGCAATCACGCTACCTGCAAACACACCTTCGCTCAATTCATCCCCTAATACAACACATTCATCATCACTATCAATCCAAAAGTACTTGATAATTTCACAACGTGGTGGAATAATCGTATAACAATCGTATTTTGACTGTAAAGGTATGGTTATTTTCCTGTTATTCTTCCATAGAGAAAAACAGAATTTCTCGAAATCAATGGTGGCACAATATTTAGTAAGAAAATCGGATCCTAAGATTCCATGCATCTCATTTGCAAAGTTATCAAGTAATAAAAACTCGTGCTTAATCATCACGTCCTCTATAAACAAAGAAACATTCACTGAACCTTGTGAAATTGTTGATCCGGCTATTCCATTTATTCTTATATTTCTTGAGGTGTCAATTCTTTCACACTTGTCTAAATATTTTGCAAAAAGAACACTAATAGTTGCTCCAGTATCAATCAAAAATATGAGTTCATTTGTTCCATATCTCATTTTCACAAAATTCATCCCATTCATACTTAATATAACAACATCGTTCATAATATTTCCATTTTGTTTAGGAACGAAAAAACCGTTCACTCGCAGAGTTGTTATTGTTTACTTGGTTGTCGACCTCAGTGTTTGAACTTGAACTTTCCGCAAGATAAGCTCTATGATTCTGGCTATTCTGATTTCTATACCGATTTGAACGACGCATATTCACGCTACCGCGTCCACGATTATTATTATATCGCTGATTAGGAAAATTTCTTTGTTGGCTATTTGACTGTCTAAATTCGTTGTTTTGATTGAACCTAATGGAATTATTATTGTTATTTTTATGGAAATACTGATTTCCTCTGATTCCTGAAAAACCGCGTCTAGCTCTTCGATCTCTCATATGGAAACATTGAGAATTTGAAGACCCTATCTTTGACTTATCTTCATCTTTAGCGCCACCTATTGCATCCCTTAGATTATTATAATTCCTTGCTTTAACGATGGTCCGTAACTCAGAATTTCTCAGCCCATTTGCAAAAGCATTAATCGCTATTTTCTCGTTAACTTTTGACAAAATTTTTGCACTATCATCATCTCCATTGGATTGACATAAGGTTAAATTCACTAACAGTTCTTCAATACTTTTTCCGAATTCCTCTATTGATTTATTTTCCTGCTTGACATTATGAATTTCAATTGACAAAGCTGCAGCAGACTTTTTAGTGAATAGATGAACTTTCATGTCCTTTAATAGATTATCGATAGAATTGTAAGTATTTTCTAACCTTAATTTTGCATTTTGAGAGAGCCTAGTTTTTAATACATAGCTGATCAAGAATGTTTTCCCATCTTGATCTAGAAGATCACTATATAACTCAATAGCATCGATAAGCTGTTTAGTCGTATCTTCCGTGTTATCCATAATGGGAATTAAAGAAGAAGCAGTCCTAAGGTCAAATTTTTCGCCCATTTTTGCGATATTTCCTCCTTTTTCTATATTTGATAATCTGTCCTTTAAAATAGAATGTGCTTCAGAAATCAAACTATTTATTTCTTTAGCATAACTTTTGACTTGTGCCGTTTCTTCTAAAGTTTTTTCACTTTTACTATTAAACAACTCCTTAATTTTATTGAAATTGTCTTCTATTTCCCTCAATTCTGAACGTTTCTGATCAACTAATTGCAAATTACCTCGCCTCTGCGAATTATCTTTTGTTAAATTACGTCTAAAAACCCTAATTTCCTCATAAATATGCCTAAATTCTATCATTTGTACTACCTAACACTAATTAACTTATCTACCTTATACATATTAATCCTGCGTTCCTCTCTGCGCCTCCTCGAACCTGCTGCAACTCCAACTCGATGCTCATCTATGGGTTGAAGTTCAATTTCTCTCGGCTTCACACAGTCTCCTGGCTCCTGGAAAGTTCTCTCCTAATCTTCCTCTCTAGTGCTTTCTTCGCTCGTCTTCGGATATACAGGATGATTGCTACCAGAACTAAGCAACCAACTACTACGGCCAGTACCTCGAATATGGTGTATTTCTGTTGACTTCCTTCGGCTGCAGTATTATTGATGGCACCTCCGTTGATTCCTGCTTGGCCAATCACGAAGTTTTCCTTTGCTTGCTGGTTCCCCATATCCAGTATTTAGGTATACCAATCGTGTAAATTTTAACAGTACAACGACTGGCAGGATCGCCATGTAATAGGATGAATGATCATTCCTATTCCAGGGTTAATAACTGGGTTGTGAATGTATGGTGACAGACATTCTAGTAATCAACTCAAAGTCAAGTTAGAATCAATCTTCTCTTTATTGGTGGTACCAGGTATATATATATAAATCATAGGAACGTACCCTAAACCTAAACAACCTAATATCATGAATACACCGTGCGTCTTGATAACAACAGTGTTAACAACCCACACGGTGCGTTGTCCTCGCTTAACCTATTATACAGAGTATTCCTACATTATAATATCACCCTATATTATCTTACATACTACACCCTAACATCTAATTTCTTGAAGGTTAATAATTCAGCACCATTTGTTGGAGGGTCTTTCAAGACGACATCCAGTACATCTTCCTGTTCTCAAAATCAGCTTGACTCTGTATTCCCAAGTAGAATAACCATTGCCATCGAACGCTTTCATATTCAGACCCTGATGCTTTTCTTCAGACGCCATCTTGTACATACAACCTCTTGAAATTATTCAGTGAGATGTTTTGATAGTTGATAAAACTACTAGATTTCTTAAAGTAGACATTTTTTATTCAATTTAGTCAAGTACAGGGTGGGCAAAATTGGGCGTTTTCACCGTCTATCTCAATAACTAGAGGAGTTATCGAAAAACCGATATACATGTTCCGGGTTCGATTTTGGAGAAACCTCGAATGGCACAATCAAAATTTCGATATCTTCATTCGTTTTAGAGATACAGGAGGAAATTGAAAATTTGCCGATTTCGATTTTATTTTCTGACTACTTTACGGTGAGAGGTATCAAAAAATTTCGAACGTATATTTATACAGTATGATGCGTGGAATCCATTGGCATCATCAGAAATTTTATACAGGGTGACGTTGGAAAGATACGGCAACCAATTATGTTTTTTCTAATGGAACACCCCGTATATTTTGGCACAGTTGAATGGTCCCAGGCGTTCTCATTACAAATATATATATAACCCTGCCTTTTCCTTCCACAATTCCAGATATATTCGCAAAAATATATTCAGTGTGTCACATTTCTTATGGTTACACCCCCGTATCTTCTGTAAAAATAATTGAGGTAGGATTCAAAAATTCGCAACTGTCAGAAAGATACAAATGATACACTCATGGAATCATGGACCAAGTGAGATTATCTCCAATGATAACACTGCTCGCCAGCAGCTATGGAATCATCGATATTTCTGGATAATGCTATCAACAGGCAGAATCGAGGTTGAAAATGACACTCTGTATATATTCACCAAATGTGGAAAATAAATATCATAGGGAATGTAATTTCCAGATAAATGGATATTTGGTGAGAAATAAAATGGGAAATTATTCGATTTGATATCATTGTTATCAAGACATTTGAGATACAGAAATAAGAACAATAATTTACTTAATTAGGAAATCAGAAGTTTGCGTTGAAAAATATAGCCTTATAGAAGATGTCCAAATTCCAGATACAGAACAATTTTTTCTATGGAACACCCCGTATATTTTGGCAGAGCTGGAAAGTTCCCGTTTCAATTTCAAATATATATCTTATTTATTATCTCTTTAAACGCAAAAATATTGAGGCATACTAGAAATAATGGGTAAAGTATCATATTCAGGCATTCTGCCACAAAATATTATGATTGGTAATGTTTCCATCAATTATTCTTACAGAAGATACTGGGGTGTAACCATAAGAAATGTGACACACTGAATATATTTTTGCGAATATATCTGAAATTGTGGAAGGAAAAGGTAGGGTTATATATATATTTGTAATGAGAACACCTGGGACTATTCAACTGTGCCAAAATATACGGGGTGTTCCATTAGAAAAAACATAATTGGCTGCCGTATTTTCCCAACGTCACCCTGTATAAAATTTCTGATGATGCCAATGGATTCCACGCATCATACTGTATAAATATACGTTTGAAATTTTTTGATACCTCTCACCGTAAAGTAGTCAGAAAATAAAATCGAAATCGGCAAATTTTCAATTTTCCCCTGTATCTCTAAAACGAATGAAGATATCGAAATTTTGATTGTACCATTCGAGGTTTCTCCAAAATCGAACCCGGAACATGTATATCGGTTTTTCGATAACTCCTCTAGTTATTGAGATAGACGGTGAAAACGCCCAATTTTGCCCACCCTGTACAGTTCATCAGACAACTTGGAATATACAAGAGAGATAGAGAGTGATACACGACTGCTTACGCAGATACGCAAATCATAAATATGCAGGCGCACAGAACTACTAGAACAGAAGTACTACCAACCATGAATATGATAGTGTTGCCAATCTTCATTTTTCTAGGGCTTGGTTTTGCACAAAAATTTTACAAAATAATTTCTATCGCGAAAACTGTTAACAGTTAGGAGGTATACGGAATTATTAAGAAAATTCATGGGGAATCGTATACGAATTCCAAAAATGACATAATATACGGGGTGTACATTTGAAATAACAAATTAGCTACTACTTTCTGATATAAGCGGCAATACTGAATTGATGAAAATATTTCAGACGAGTAGAGCATGTTTGATTATCCACGCCCACAAATTTTCGAAATGATGTGTCGTTCTGTTCTCCAGATATCCTTCTAATGTTCCATATACCGTGTATATCATCAGTTTGGCCGCAATATTGAATTCAGAATGACGTCACATTATTTTTCGAGTTACTCCCAACAAGCCCTTTTATTTGATACCCATGTTGTAGAAGTGCATTAAAAATAACTATTCCGCCATCTTCACACACCTTATCGTGTATACAAAATTTCAGCTCAATCGCTTGAAGATATCTACATCAAAATTGAGTTCAAAGATTCCACCCTAACTACATCCATACATACATTGCAAGTTAAAAAAAAAATTATATTTTACCCATGTGAACTGAAAGAGGAAATTGGAAGTGCTGATGTGGCCATTTCAAACAAATTAGCAACTTCTTCTTGTGAATAAACTCGCTTTCTAGATCTTTGAAACAGTTAGGCTGTGGCAAATACTTGTTCACTGACTTAATTTTTGGATCTTCCAACAAACACTCAAAGTCTGTAGGTGACAACTCATCTAATTCATCCAAAGATTTACTGAAAAAAATACAAGCATTGCAAAAAATACAGGAAAGTAAAACAAAGCCTTGATCAATTATGTTAGGCACGATTAGCCATTATAAAAATCAGTAAAAATACCACCTTGAGCAAAATAAAAAAGTCATTGCAACATGTTTGCATGATTCTGAAGAACCAGCCTTGCAGGTACAGGAAAATCTATCTATTTCCACTTTGTCTATTGATGTGATGTATAAAATTCCATTTATCACATGATGATCACATTTCACAGCACTGGTCTGCATACAATATGACCAATATTCCATTTCCTGTTAATTTTTCCAGTAACTTCACAAACAACAATATGGTTCGCTGCCAAAATTGCTTCACCCTCTATGATACACCGACTTGTCGGAGAAGCAGACAAATACACAAAGATTGTGGAGAGCGGTAGAAACATCCTTCTTCTCTAAAAAAGCTATTAAAATAAATCAATGTTGTTTATATTCAGTTTATACAATCTATCACACTTGGCGTCAAAATCACGTCGAAGTCAGATGTTAATTGACAGAATGACAGCGCGGGAAAATGAAGGTTAAAATGTCAATAATCGAAATCAATATTATATTTTGTATTTCATTTTATATAGGTATGTAATACGTGTGGCAATTTCCAGGTCGATTTCGAATTTTCCTCTGTCCAGTCATCTATTTTTGATAGGGAAAAACCTCATTCGCCACCTTTGTTATCATTTCTCCTTGATAATAGTCATAGCTTATTCAGAAGGACGTATATTGTCTACTTTGTCTTCGGAAAACATTTACACTTTATTATTGTTCTGACCTTATTGAATGAAATGAATCATAATTAATGTAATTTTCCTTTTCTGTCGGGTACACATGAATTATATCGCCCGTTCCTTTGGGAAGCGCTGACTTCGCTGACGATTCCGAGATGCCTTCCAGTTCTAGTTCCAAGAAGATGATGCGCCAGCATTTCCAGATCTCATGAAAAATTCTCACTTTATGTTCATAATAATTCTAATTCTTGTACTATTCAGATCTCCTTAGTAATAAGAACTGTATTTCAAAAAGGGACTTTTCAGTTTCGAAAGTTGTAATTGGCGCAGTCGAATGTGGACATTTTCGTTTCAACGAATTTACTAAATATGCGAACGTTTGTTTTTTACAATGGGACGTTGAGTTTCGAAAGTTGTAATTCATGTCATCCAAAATCAATTGTGTCACTTCTGGTAATCCACTAAGTATTGGGTCATAATATAAGCATACCAAAATATGTCCACTATACCGGGTGTTTCTCAAAAGTGGCTCACCCCTATAACTTTTTTGTTTCTACAGATAAACAAATGAAATTCGGTGTGTGAGTATAGTACATAAATATTCATTATTTAACCTATTCAATTGTTTTTCGTCACTTCCGGTTTGACCGGAAATCGCCATTATTTTCCTATTTCAAATAGGACACCCGGTTTATTTTCACTAATTCTGATAGAGATTATCATCAACGACACCCCATCTGCCACTTTTGGACATTCATCAACCTGAAATTTTCATTTATCAATTTTCAATCTAGAGTGCCATCAATGAATTGAACAGTTTGTTTTGAATCAAGGAAAAATAGTTTCGATGGAGTTTTACTTTCCATTTGTTTCACAGGTTGATTCAAAATTTGAAATAATTATCCTAATTATAATGTTAACTGAATGTAATCAATCTAGATTGAAAATTGAAAAATGATATTTTCCGAATGATAAGTGTCGAAAAGTGACAAATCGGGTGTCATCGTACTCACAATATTATTCTCTATCAAAATTACCAAAACCATAAGTAACAGTCTAATAATGCATATTTATGAAGTATACTTATACACCAAATTCCATTTGATTATCTGTAAAAACAAAAAAGTTATAGGGGTGAACCACTTTTGTGAAACACCCGGTATGTATAATATGTTGATCATTGCCCTAAATGGGAAAAATAATGCCTTTATTAACGAACACAGCATTTTTTCCCAAGAATTGGCTACGTCATGATTGTTTTTTCAACAGCCATATAACTGATTCTTAATTGTTCCCTTCCAGCTACCTATAACCCCTGGGAAATTCATGTATTCATAATACCAGTTCACTTGACTGCAGTATAGTTAGGGAAATCTTTTTTTTTAGATTGCATAATGAGAAGGCTTGCAAACATCTTTGGAAGTGTGCTGTAGAACATCATGGGTTTTTCCGCCTTAGGGCTCCTGTCAAGGGTCCAACTGCTAGACAGAACTTCTTCAGGATGGGTTCTAGGTTCAGATATTCTGGGAGAACTGAATATCAGAGCACATATCAAAATCGAGCTCGGAGAACTGTACAACTTGAAAGAAAACCAAGTCAAAGGTAAATATGTTTTACGTTATTCTATCCGATAGATGTCTTCTGATAATCATGATTTTGTTGGGATATTATAAACCGTCAACAGTTATATTGTGGTTGGGAGAAATATTTATTTTTGTTTGATCATCGAGAGCGGGCAAGTTGCCACTGGAGAAAAATCTCCATGATATAAAATAAGTGGCAATACCAATATGATAGTTCCACGTATCGAGTAATTTTCATGAATAGACAGTAAAATGATGAACGATTCATCTGTAACATATACTTTTTGAGTGCTGGAACGAAAAAAATCAGAAAACCAATAGGTGGTTCCAACAATAGTCATTTTTTCTCACATTTATGTCTCTTTCTTACTTTAATATATACAGCCAAAAATTATTTTCTATATATTCAAATGATATGCCAGAATAGGAATAATCTACCTAAAATCATGGATCATGAATCTGGTAGAAATAGAAAAAAAAATTCTGGAATTCAATAATCATAATATATTTTATCTCAAGACCTATGAATTCCATCAATTCATATTTATAAGTCGCTAGATTAATTCCTGATTAACTTAGATTGAAACCAACAACAAATGATTATTATGAATTCATCTCCACTAAGAATCAATTAAAACAACTTTTCAGATTTATAATGATAATGAACAAAATGAAAAACAATATGGAGGACAAAAATGCCGCGGTTGAACGGGTCTTGTGATTTTTCACTCATATAAACAGATTTCGTTCAAAAAATAGTGGTCTGTTTCATGATGAGGAAAATAATCAACTAAAAATATATTCTCTGAAACATGCCCATTGCGACTTCTTTCAATATTTGAGTACTACCACCACTTGTATGCGTTTCCGTGTTCATACACTTGTTTCTGCCAATTACTTTTATTGTCGTTCCGTGATATTCTCGTTCATTACACAATAATCCGAATAACCACAATCGCCTCTTTCAGATAGCCCTCGTGAGATAACGGCAACACCGCATTAGCGTGATACGACCACCTAATCTTGGTTGTGTGCATAAACAAGCCGTACTAGGTTTGTATGGTGTAAACCTGCCTATTATGTTTCAGATTTCCTTAAAAAGTAGTACGCGTACACATTTGCGCGTTACTGACAACAATAGTTTGAATTTTGACACTACTTGTCAAAGTCGTTAAGAAGATTACTCAGATTGACAAGCCCGACTCACAGTAGCCTATAACTGCTGTACAACTTGTTTATGCACACAACCGTTCTTTACCGCTTGCAACGCTAGCGGCATAATTGGTCAGGTTATATAAGGAAAGTAATTTTGCTCCTGAAGGATATTGCTTGGAAGACAAGAGTTGCTAGTATCGTTTGATATGTTATATGAACACATTCCTAATGAGTTCATAGGTTCATAGAATTAAAGGTGGTGTATAACATAAAGAACATAATGATTGTAGAAGAAGAAAATCCATTCCTCATGGTGGACTTTTTTCAGTAATTGATCAATGAAAATTTTGAGAATTTTATAATGACGTGAGCTGTTTTTCACAGATATTGAGATTTTCTCCATTAAATCATCCAGTGAGTCAACTTTCTCGCTTTTGGTCTGATCTGAGCTGTTTCAGAATCTTGCTAGAATATTTTCTGTGACCACCTACTCAATTTCATATCATGCGGAAATCCATTTAATTGAAAAATCAGAAAATCATTGTTGAAATATCTAACAGAAAACAACTACTTTCCTGACTAATACAACATAATATTGAATTAAAAGTGTTATGTATCGCAAAATAATATAATTGATATATCTCTGTAACATTAATTGAATAATGGTTATCCATTGATCATAATCCAGAATCAATTGTATCATCAATATGCTTAATGGAAATATTCAACTCACCGAAAAATGATGATTTTTGGTCGACTAAACAACATTTCAGGCTTCTGCTCTCGTCAGGAAAACCAGAAAATATGAAACTAACAAATTTTGATACATTCATTCTATGATTGAATTTGCTTGTTGATTATTGATAATAATACAGTACATATCGTTAAATGCACATTTGTCTCAGCAACATTGTTTTCCTGGCATGTACTTTTTGTACCTGATGAAGCACTGATGATGACGTGGGTCGGAAGCGTTTTGCAAACAAATATTGATACGTGAAATACTAAATTGATTTATTTTCTTCAAATACAAAGAGTCACTCAAGCAGAAGATACAGAGACAAAACACAACTTCATGTTTTGTTAACGTTGTTCAGCTCTAGCCACAGAAATTCAGTAGTAGTAATGTTCACTGTTGATTGAACATTAAAAATGAACAGCCTGGAAAGAAAATATCAATTATGTGCTTGTTCATTAAAAACTCTCAGAATGTGGACCTGTTTGTTTCTGTGGGTTCTTGGCCTGTTTACTTTCCGATAGAGCTCGCAGATTAATTTTCTCTGCAGATATGGAAGAAGACAGAGCCATGTATTGAGAGAGCGAGAGAAAGATGGGGATAATCAACATGGCACCAATAAAAACAATGAAAAGTCTACAACTCCACTTGAACCAATTTATTGCACTGTCAAAGATGACTTGATGGCAATTCATACTCCAACAGCTTCTTCCATTACTCCAACGACACCAACAGGTAAATATTCTAGGATATAGACGAAGACACATCAGACTATTTATTATAGACCGTTAATTTTTTTATATTGTTCATTGTATAGTGTGTCCCGTTTTCGATGCTTTTGCGTGATATCTCAGTTATCTTTGGAGATAGAACCTTACTGTTTTCGCGGTCGTGTGCCACTTTTTTGTGAAACTCAGGATGGCCTACTCAGATTTTGCATAACTGTGTCCGTTCATGCGGTACAGGCGTTACCACCGATACAACAAGGCCTGCATGCTCCGTGGGTGACGTCACTTAGTCAGGCCTAACCAGCGGCTCGAAACGACAAGCGCTTATAGCGCTATAAGGCGACCGCGTATTTCGATTTTAGTTTTAGATCATCTTTGAGCCGATTTTGCTGTTTTTTGAAGGGCTTCCGGTTAAAAAAGGATGCCAGTCGTCAACTGAGCCCTTCTCCGCACCCCATTCGATTTTATTATGGAAAAACGAAGTTTTAAAGCAAAAACCAGGATAAAACACAAATATCCACCTACAGCAACCCATTCGAATTAAATATATTGGCAAAAATTGTGGTGAAGGTAAACTTCACACCTACTTATACAGGGCCCGCAGAACATAAACTTATCGTGAGATTGATCGAAAGATAATTGTGGAAAATGTATTTTATTTTGATTGACATGTCGTTTGTTACAATTACCTTTATTTATCTTGGAGAATTCCTATTACCTGAAAAAATAACCAGTGAGTGTTTTCAATTTTCTGTTGTTGGATTTTTCACCCAAGTGGATCGTTACACTTGAAACCGTAATTTTTAAGGGTAAAACTGCATTTATCATGCGATGGTTTTTTTTTGAAAACTTTTTTCGGTACTCACGTATTTTTGTCTGATAAACCGAATTTTATAATGAAAATGTGAACAAACCACTATTTATTGAGATATTTCAAGAAAAAGTTCGAAATTTCGCCTTCTTTCTCCCCTTGTGTTGGGGGCATTTGATGCTACTTGCTCTTATTTTGTCATTAAACACTTTATATACTCATGATGTACTTCGATGGCACATTTTTTTATAGAAAATTCAACAGGAAATATGATTTTTATGGCGAGTTTTTCATATTTAGTGAACAAGCATTCCAGATGACGACCATTTAATCAATAGTCAATCAAAATACGAGATGTGAAATGTCAATAGATTGCTTTCGAATGACATTACACACGCTATTATTTTGAATGATATTCTTCCTTATTTTCACTAAATATGGATTAATCCCAAGAAAATCATATTTATAGTTGAATTATATATAAATTGTCCAATATGATGAAAAAAGAAGGGAAATTTGTTCTAAATGCCATCCAGAAGACAGGTGAAAAAGAAGGTGAAATTTGGAACTTTTCAGTCAAATATCTTTATGATATATATCATGATAAATGCAGTTTTACCTTTTTTGAGTAGAGTGTTTGTAGTTCATGTTAATATGATAGTTGCAATTTGATCATTGGAATGAATTCTGCATTCATTGCCACGAGGCAAATTACCGTTTTCAGAAAGAAATTTGAGAATGAGAATTAAAAATGCCCGTTATGAACATTCAAGAAAAATTTCTCGAATTCAGAGATGATTTTGTTGACTATAATATACGAATACCAAACTTACTGCACAATCAAAGCTTTTCTATTTTTCCTCTGCTTATACTTTTTATGAGAGAGTAATTGTCTTCTATTAGTAATTCATCATTATAAATTAAGCTCTGTTTACTACTAAACTTAGATACTTAGATGGAGTAAAATCCTCGCGGTGAATTGCATATACTTACCCACATTTTCGATAGCTCCTCGTCCAACGGGAAACTAAAAGCATGAAATTTTGAACCACCCACATAATTCCCCCGACAAAAGGGAACACAACACTTGAAAGGCATTGTGATTTCGCCTTTCACAACACAAAATATTTCACAAAACAGTAATTTTTCCGCCAATTATTTTGATGAATAAACAACAAAAGAATTCGGGACCGTTTCAAAAACATACTTGAATCACCGATGAATTAACACGAACTGACGCGTTAGTCGACCAGCGATAAAATAAAACACTGGCCTCACTTGGCGACGTCACGAGCTGTTTACGTCAGAGTCTGCTGGCCTTGTTATATCGGTGGTAACGGTACAGGGCGATTTTGAAAATTCATACTTTTTGGACCCCCTCTATATCTACGAAGTTTCTTAGCGAAAATGTCAAGTTTTTTTTTTTTTTTTTTTTTTTTATCGATTGGAGCGCACGAAAGGGAATCCCTATAATGTTCAAAGAACATCGTGCGCTCCTAGGGAGGATAGGGACAGGAGGTAGGTATTGGAATTTTTTTTGAATTTTTGGAGATTATATGTTGTTGGGAATACTTCCACAGGCAATGAATTCCAGAGCCTAGCCGTTCTATGGATGAAGGAGTCTTGATAAAGTGCTGTTCGACATCTTTCGAGGTTGACAACGAAAGGATGTGCTGACTGGGCTTGTCTAGTGCGTCTGATTGGTATTGCTAGTGAAGGGATGATTGCAGAGATTTCCGAAGAACATTTCCCGTGGAAGTATCGATAGAAAAGTGAAAGGTCGCCGACCTTTCTACGGTGTTCCAATGATGTCAAAGAGTGAGTGAGTGTGGTGTCACCCACCAGGCGAATGGCTCTTCTCTGGATGGAATCTAAGAGCATCAGCGTATGTTTTGGTGCTGAACCCCATATGTGGGAACAGTATTCTAGAACAGGCCGTATCTGCGCTTTGTAGATCATGAGAAGCTGTTGAGGTGTAAAGTAGCTTTTCGCACGGAACAAGAATCCGAGTTTTTGTGAAGCAGCTTTTGCGATGGATCTGACATGATTATCCCATGAAAGAGTGTTGCTGATGGAAATACCGAGCATAGATATGGTGGGCTTGGTGGGGATGGTGGAGCCAGACATTACAATATCGGGCATACTGAGTTCTGCCTTTCTAGAGAAAATGCAGGCTTGAGTTTTGGTGGCGTTGAGTTCAACTAGGTTGTTTGTTCCCCAGGCTGTGATTTCAGCAAGATCTTCATTGACAGCATTGACCTGCCTGCGCCGTGAGTTCTTAGTTTCCTGGGAAGAAATGGGAATTCTGGAAGAGAACGCAGTATGGAGGGTACTATCATCTGCAAAGCTGTGGATGGGGCAAGTTGTTACTCCCAACAGATCATTGATATGAAGCAGGAATAATGTTGGTGCCAAAATTGATCCTTGTGGAACGCCGGAATTGATGCCAATGGTATCAGACGATACACCGTCCACCACCACGTGAAGCGATCTGCCTGAAAGAAAACTCGATAAGAGATGGCATAGCTGAGGTGGTAAGCCGTATGATGGTAGTTTGTGGAGGAGTCCTTCGTGCCAAACACGGTCGAATGCTTTCGATATGTCCAACGCGACAGCTAGAGATTCCCCGTGTTTTTCTATTGAAGATTGCCATAAATGGGTGACGTAGGCAAGTAGATCTCCAGTAGATCTTTGGTGGCGAAAGCCGTATTGTCTATCATTGATGATTCCTGAGCTCTCCAGATATTTGATAAGCTCAATATTGATGGCTTTCTCCATCACTTTGGAGATTACTGATAACAGGGCAATGGGCCTGTAGTTGTTGGGCAGGTTCTTGTTCCCTTTTTTGGGGATTGGTTGGACTCTAGCTGTCTTCCAGCATGATGGAAAAATACCCGACCTGTACGAGATGGTAAACAACTTGCAGAGAATCGGTGTTAATTCTGGTGCACATTTTTTGAGGATAATGGGTGGAATTCCATCAGGACCGTTAGCCTTATTCGTTTTGAGACCAAGCAAAATTCGTCTGATAGTGCGTTGACGGAAGACGATTTCGGGCATTCGACTCTCAACGGGTGGAATGTCTGGCGGCAGTTTTCCTTGGGAATCTAAAGTAGAGTTTGCTGCGAACATCTCTGCAAAAATATTCGCTTTCTCCTGCGATGTTGTTGCTAATGTGCCGTCGGATTTGGACAGTGGTGGAAATGAACTATTAGTGAAATTTCTTCCGACCGCTTTAGCAAGGGACCAAAACGAACGGGAGCCATTGGGACAATCTATGAGTTTCGATCTTATCTTGGCATTGTATGTTTCTTTCGAAGCATCTATTGTTTGGCTGCAGTTATTCCTGGCATCAACGTATTCTGCTCTAGTCGCGAGGTTAGGGTTTTTGCGCCAGCGATGGTAGGCTGTTTGTTTCAAGGCAACAGTTCTAGAACAGTTTTTGTTGAACCAGGGTTTCGAAGGTGATGATCTTTTCGAAAAATGAGGTATGTATGTGTCCATTCCGAGCATGATGATCTCGGATATTTCCGCAGCACACTGTGAAGGGTCCTCAGAGTCAAAGCATACTCTATGCCAAGGAAACTCAGAGAAAAACATGCGGAGACCGTCCCAATCTCCTGAATTGTAATGCCATATAAGACGTGGGGGTGCCGGAGCAGTTGATGGAATGAAAAATGGGCAGGTTGTGGAGATGAGTGTGTGGTCAGAATTGCCAAGTGGAGCTCGTACATCTATGGTGTAGGGTGCTGAATTATTAGTGAGGAATAAGTCAAGTATGTTAGCTGAATGGTTATTGGCATCGGGAATTCGTGTGGGTTCTTTGATAAGCTGCTCTAAGCCGTGAGTGATGGCGAAAGCTTCGGCTTGTCGCCCAGCTTCATCTGTTCTGTTAGAGTGTACGAGCCAAGCAGTGTTGTGTACATTGAAATCGCCCATGATGATGATTTCTGCTGCTGGATGGTTCTGTTGAATTTGGTCAAGTTTCAGAGACAAGAATTCGAAGAGCTCTTCATAGGATGGATCATTTGGTGATAAGTAGAGACAACAAAGGTATTTGGTCTGTTTCTGACTATCGAGTTTGAACCACATGACATCAAACTTATTTGGTTCCAAAGTTTTTTCTCGTTGACATGAGAGATTCGTTTTAGAGTAGAGGCAGAGACCTCCCTTGAATCTGAAACGTGTGTGGAGTTCGTACCCAGGACAGAGCAGATAGGTCGTATTGGTGGATGAATTGACCTGTGTCTCAGTAAGAGCCAATATGTCTGGCTTCCCAATTTGAAGGTGTCGATGGACATCGTTGATGTTCTTACTTAGACCTCGGATGTTGCATAGGTCTATCTTGAGGACTTTTTGAGCCGATGGTGAACCCCCTCTAGCACCTCTCGCCCGGAAATCCGAATGGAGAGGTATTTTACTTCCGGATAATTTCACTTGAGGAGAACTCATCATCGCGTATTCTGTATAAAGCAGGGAGGTTGGCGTGAAAGGAAAAGAAAATTGGGTTGGGTTGGGTTGGCCGGAACATCAACCAGCTACTGAAACACGGGTAAGTATACCCATTTCACAGTGCCTATGGTTGATGTGGTGGTATCGCACCGGGCGATGGCGTTAACCATCTTCCACCTATTGGCGTCCTTTTAGTCGCCTTCTACGACAGGCAGGACTTACCGTGGGGTTATTCTAATCCGACCACCACACGGTTAAAATCTTATCCTATAGAGAATTTTAAGCAGAATCCAGTGGCGCACAATTTTTTTTTCGGTTTTGTGGTTTTGCAGATACTCAAACTTGTGATTTTTTTTAAATGGAACACCCTGTATTTTATAAGCTCATTAAATTCCTTATTTTTTTCCCTTCAAAATGATATACAAGGTGTCCCAGAACAACATACCGTACGTTGTTCTGGGACACCTTGCATAATGTATAAATACACTCAGTACCAAAAAAGTGACGCACTTGATATTTGACCTATCTTCTTAAAAAAAATAGTAGGCCGATTTTTATTTTTATTTTATTTGTTGGTAGGTAATGCATTTGTCTTTAAAAAAAATAAAGAGGTTTTTCAAAGCCTCCTTGATGGTGGTGGAATAACTCGAACCATGATTTATTCTCAATTTTCGACTCACCCTGTGTGTTAATTGAGTAATGGCATAGAAAGTGCTTACACCATATACGAAATAGGCTTCTTTTGCATTTTTTTATCATTGATTTATTTCTAAAATTTTCCGAATTACAGCTGTTTTGCTGAATCCTTGCAGATTACCAACTTTCTGAATTTATCTAATGAAATAAAATGATACCAATAATTTTAAAAAACATTTTTATTAAACACAAAATCATAAATTGGGATGACTGCTTAATACCGTGTATTGCCTCCTCTAGCAACTCTAAGAACTTATAATCTACGAGGCGTACTGAAAATTAAGTTTCTTACCGTTTCCATTGGTGTACGATCCCATTCTTCTACTAATGCATCTGCCATTCCTGCGAGGCTTTCCGGAAACCTCTCGCGAGAACGTACCATTCTCCCTAACTCATCCCCCAAATGTTCTATAGGATTCATATCGGGGCTTCTCGCAGGCCATTGTAATGTCGTAATACCAGTAGCTTCTAAGAAGTTTCGCACAATTGCTGCGGTGTGTGGTCGGGCATTATCCTGCATCAATATAAAATTATTGCCCACTAACTCTGCACAAGGTAAGACATACTGCTCTAGAATGTCAAATGTAAATTTGGTCATTCATCGACTGCCTCACCGGAAAAACATAAAGGGGTGTCTTTCCATTCATTGAAATCCCTCCCTACACCATAACGGACTCACCATTAAAACTTTCGCATTCTGTTATTAAATTTTGATTAAACCGTTCACCAGTTCTTCTCCACACTTTTTTTCTTCCATACACCATGTTGAGGCAAAACCTTGACTCATCCGTAAACAAGACATTCGACCATTCAGGAATATTCCACTGTCCATAATTTTCAACAAAATTTCTTCTAGCAGCACGATGTTCGGGCAATAATTTGGGACCTTTTGCAGGTCTCCTAGCTTTTAAATTAACTTCTTTTAGACGTCTACATACCGTCTGCTTACTTACTGCAACATCACGAATTTGGAGAAGATCTTGATGAACATTTACCGCAGTATTTGATCGATTCCGTAAAATCCGCAATCTCAAGAAGCGATCATCTCTTGGAGAAGTTTTTCGGGGGCGACCAGAACCGCCCTCCGAGCGGTGCTTCCTGTTTGTTCGCACTTGCGGATTGCTCTACGAGCAGTTGCTTCATGAACTCCCACTGCACGAGCGGCGTAACGTTTACTACGCCCATCGTTTACTAACGCAACTAATCTTGCTACTTGTTCAGGATTTATTTGAGGCATTTTATGTAATTTTAGTCAATAAAACAAGACACCTAATTAATGACACAACGACAAATTGTCAAATATGGAGGCATACGACAAATTAGTTGCTATGGCAACGGCATTTGTTTTTTAACGACAATGTGATCCTACCAGAGTACAACCCAATCAATTTTGAGTACTCTGATCCTTCAATAAATTTAATTTGTGGAATAAGCGTAAGGTATCAGCAAAAAAGCTGTAATTCGGAAAATTTCAGAAATAAATCAGTTAATAAAAAAACAAAATGCTCGCAAAAGAAGCCTATTTCGTATAGGATGGAAGCACTTTGTATACCATTACTCAATTAACACACAGGGTGAGTCAAAAATTAAGAATAAATCATGGTTCGAGTTATTCCACCACCATCAAGGAGGCTTTGAAAAAATTTTTTCAAAGACAAATGCATTACCTACCAACAAATAAAAAAAAATCGGCCTACTATTTTTTGTTATTTTTTTAAGAAGATAGGTCAAATATCAAGTGCGTCACTTTTTTTGGAACTGAGTGTATAAAATTTTAAAAAATTCACCAAAATCACTAAAATATTGAATTTTAATAGGCTATGGATTTTTCATATAAAAAAGTTTCAATTGCAGGAATATTTTTTTTATTATATCAACACTAATTAAATAACACAACACAAAATTTAGGTACCCGATAGCAACAGATAAATAGTAATAAAAAGTGTATAATGAAGAAAAATACATGATTGAATATTCACTAAAACAGTTGAATTTCGAAATTATTCAGTAACTTATTCATTGAATTGATCAAATTGATGACCATTTTACGTTTTAAAGCATTCAAAATCATTAAATCAGTAATTCCATTTTCGAAAATTTTATATTTATACATTATATATCATTTTTGAGGAAAAAAAAATATGAATTTAATGAGCTTATGAAATACAAGGTGTTCCATTTAAAAAATGATAAGTTTGGGTCGTATCTGCAAAACCATACCTCGAAAAAATTTTACTTGAAATTGAGTGCGCTGCTGAATTCTGCCTGAAATTTTTTATGGGATAAGATTTCAAATTGACAATTTTGCTGAGAAACTTCGTAGATATAGAGGGGGTTCAAAAAGTATACAATTTCGAAATCGCCTTTGTTTCATAAACATAAACGGAAACAGCTATACAAAATTCAATTAGGCCATATCGATTTCCACAAAAAAGTGGCACAGGACCGCGAAAACCGCAAGGTTGTATCTTCAAAGATAACTGAGATATCACGCAAAAGCAGCAAAAACGGGACACACGCACTGTATCATTATTAATATAATGGTCATCTATTTACATTATTGGCCGAACGTTTCAAACCTTTGGTATGAAATGTCATATATTTTTTTATCTGACCATGTAACATAATGAGGAAGTTGTCTAAAAATCCCTATACATGGGGACAGCAGTAAACCTGGTGTTGTCATTTGAAATTCTTTCAGGACCGGAATCCATAGGCATTGTGAGTCAAAGCAGTTTTGGAAAAGCATCCGTCGGACAGAATAGCTTTGGAAAAGCTTCTGTCGGACAGAGCAGCTTTGGCAAAGCTTCTGTCGGACAGAGCAGCTTTGGAAAAGCTTCTGTCGGACAGAGTAGCTTTGGAAAGGCTTCTGTTACCTCGTTCGGAAATACATCAACTGCAAATTCATTTGGAAAAGCATCTGTTGGATGTGCTTCATCTTACAGGTAAGACCTCGGACTGACTAACAATAGATAGACACTGCGATTCACTCATACATTATTCAAAAAAAGTATACAACAACAATCCTATACACCAAACACGGATAAAAGAATGAAATCGCGAATGGTGGGGTTAACTCTGCGAATTTATTGCCAGATAATTGATTTTCTTTATAGATATATTTTATAATTGTATGTATGTGCATCAATGAATCAAATCTGATGTACTGTAACATAATAATAAATCATTTTGTAAAGTCTTTGTGAGATTTCGTATACGCTTCTCAGCAACAAAATACAGAACTCAAACAAGACAGCAACTGGACCAAGTTTTTACGTACTTGTGAAATATCAGGTTAGGATATTTGTAACTTACCTTTTACAGATTTGACACTGCCGAACCATATTCATCCACAAAATAGTCTGCTTCAGATTTATAATATTTATTTATATAGATACTGAAACACTGACAACTGATAACAGATCAGCCGGAAAACAATTCATAACAAAAAAAAAACGACAAATGATATTTCCTCCAACTATTATTGCTCGTCTACAAAAAATCATTGCGGTGACGCCATGTTCATGTTTAAATGATAATTAATTTTTATTTTGGTATGTACCTACCTTACAATAACTTATAAGTTTATAATAATTATAAGAGAATTTCTTACAATTATGCTCTTATAGGTGTATTATGTTTTGAAGGTTATGTTATGTTCTATTTTTTGTCATAAGCTATTTATGCCGAGTTGAATGAGATGTTTTATCCGAAAAATCCTCTTGGATTATCGATTTTCCAGCGGTTCCACAGATATCTTTAAAATGTATTTTTCTTTGACTAATTAATCTGATGGTGGGACATTTAGGCTCAAATGTTTCTACATATCGGGTATTAAATTACTAGCATATAGGCTTCACACGCTTGTCGATCAGCACAAAATATAACAAATATACTCGATGGATAATCAATTATTCAATTGAACAACTTGTCACTGTATACAAACCATATGTGTGATTATATTTGAATCAATCTGGAAAAATTGAGATTGAAATTCGATCTGTTTCAGGAGATTCCTCAAAAACGGGTAGTTTGACTGAACATGTATTTATTCAGTACTTTACGAAAGCACTGGCTTGTTAATAAACCTATATGCCGGTAATTTTGGCTACATTATCTTTCGTCTCATGCATTGAAAGTCCTATATGTCTCCATTTTCCCCTTATATTTGAATTCGTGCTAGGTATAGATCGGTCAAAATATAATTATAATTCTGTATCTGAGATACTGCTTCATGTGTTCACCGAATTTACACCAAATATTCCTTAGGTGCGCACGTTGTTCCACGAACATAACAAGGATTCTGGTTCGTTAATTCATTGGTGGTATGACGACCATTCCTTTGACGAAACGATACATTGAGAAACGTGCAAAAATGATCTGTAAATTCACCGTTCTGTGAAATTTGAAGTGATAATTCGTAATATAAAGTGTGTCCCGCTTTTCATGAATAGACCCTGATATCTCAGTTATTATAGATGCTATTCTCTTGAAATTTCAGTGGTGATTGTATGTTAGAACAATGAAGTATTCAGCAGAGTGAACAGTTTCATTCACCATTGGCGTGCAATGTTGAGGCGTACAAAAAAGGCCATTATTGGGAAAAAGGATATCAGGGCTTATTTTGAATAAAATTTTTCATCAGATTCAGAATCAGCATCCCCAAAATACCCCCCAATTCATATTTTCAAAATCTCAAGAAAAATTCAAAATCTCGCTTGTCATTACTACGCCCCAAAATCTCAGTTATTAATGATGCGATTTTCTTGAAACTGCGATGGTGATAACTGTCAATCCTTCAGATTGGTTTCTATATACCTTTATTTGACAATGTTTTTTACATTCTACTATTTTTCAACATGTGATCGATAAAAAATATTAAATTTTTTTTTTGAAATATTCAATCTTATTAGAGTCAGATCTTTTTGGCTTTTCAGCCGCTATAAAAAAAGTGTCACTGAATCCAGCACATCACGAAAGTTATTAGGTTACTCTTTGTAATAACAATGGTACTGTTTGATTTTCCTGACCCATAACAGTGTGGTCGGCGGACTAGGAGTTTTTTCTTTTTTTCTTTCATTTATGAAAATTTTTCGATCCGTCAACTTTGGATTGGATCAACCAATTTTCAATTTTTTTCAAGATTCTGATAGCTCATTCCATTGAGTACCACGTCAGTACTTTTTTGTTATTCCAACTTTCCGACATGGAGACCTATAGGGTGCGTACCTATGATGGATAGGGAGAAAAGGTAGGCTATTATGTTGTCCTCACACGATGGTAGTTGATTATCATCAACAGTATGAAATTGTCACCAAAAGTTTTGAGCAACTTGAACGACAACTTCTCTAACACAATAGTTTTCTTGATACCGAAGAGCATTCATCATACTCTTTCTCAAAATAACCAACGTGGAGCGACGATTCATCATGATACCCAATGTCGATTTTACGTATCATTTTTTCATTAAAAGACTGTCAATAATTATTTCATTTAATTCTTTTTAGTTTGGCTATCTATAAATTCGTGTTTCATCAGTGTTTCAAATACTATTTTCATTTTCTACTTCTTTCAAGTTCGACAATCTATCTCGTTTTTTAAACTATACTATCAATTTTTTACATCTATTCTATTTGGCCTCGAGGTTGGCGATCCATAAAAGCGTGATTCATTATAGTTTTTCTAACTACTATTTATTACAGAGCTCTTTGGCGATATTGGATCCGCCATCTTGAATGTCCAAATTTTCAAGAATATATCATAATCTCTGACCTCGAAAACCCTCAGATACAAATTTTGAATAGAATCAGATCATAATTACAAAACTCGTCCGCCATATTGTATCCTCCATATTTTTTCTAATTTTGATGAGAGAATCATAGTCTTCGACCCCAAAATCCCCCAGATACAAATTTTGAATGGAATGGGATGATAGTTACAAAACTCGTCCGCCATATTGGATCTGCCATGTTGGATTTCCAAATTTTGATGAAAGAATCATTATCCTCGACTCCGAAAACCCCCAGATACCAATTTTGAATGAAATCTGATCATGATTCAAAAACTCGTCCGCCATATTAGATCTGCCATTCTGAGTTTCCTAATTTTGACGGAGGAATCATAATCTCCGACCTCGAAAACTCCTAGTTACCAATTTTGATAAAATCTGACCATAATTACAAAAGTCGTCCGCCATATTGGATCCGCCATTTTGAATTTCCAAATTTTGACGATCGAACCATAATCTCCGACCCCGAAAACCCTCATACAAATTTTTAATATAATTGGATTATAATTACAAAACTCGTCCGCCATATTGGATCCGCCATTTTTAATTTCCTAATTTTGATAATAAATTCATAATCTCTGACCTCGAAGACTCCCAGATACCACTTTTGAATGGAATCTGACCATAAATACAAAACTCGTCTGCCATATTGGATCCGCCATCTAGAATTTCCTGAATTTGATGAAGAAATCATAATTTCCGACCTCGAAAACCCCCAGATACCAATTTTGAATGGAATCTGACCATAATTACAAAACTCGTCCGCCATATTGGATCCGCCATCTTGAATTTCCAAAATTTGACGAAAGAATCATAATCTCCGACCCCGAAAATCTCCAAATACCAATTTTGAATGAAATCGGATATTAATACTCGTCCGCCATATTGGATCCGCCATCTTCAATTTTCGATTTAAAAAATAGATTACGACCGATTCTCATGCCTACCGAGTACGCACAAAAAATTTCATACGAATCGGTCGAGTCGTTTCGGAGGAGTTCGACCACTAACACCGTGACCGGGACAGGAGAATTTTATATATTAGTTATAATAATATCAATTTATGAAAATAATAACCTTGTCGATGTTGCGGCTGGCTGTTGGACTATAATGGCTGATTTCATTCTGTACATTTGATAAGGAAATTTATTCGAGAAGTGGGTGAGTTGATCAGGCACGTAACGAAATGTTTCAGTTTGAGTTTTTTCTCTGCCGAGAGTTTTGCGGTCATATCATCCCAGTTTTCCATCCACCGTCCATTATAGTTCTCACTACGCTTAATTGAACTCGCGCATACTAGGTGATCGGCTTGAAAAAGTTGGTTGACCACTATGCGCAGTGCGTATATTATACTTGACCGACAGTGAATAATTTGAAAAATAGACCATATGTCATCGCTGTTACTGCAACATGCCGTATGCCAAGAAACAAAAACAGTGGACATGAACAAACTCTTCAAGGTCGATGATAAAACAGCAAAACACTAACAAAAACATATATTATAGATATATTATATACCAAAGACAAACAACGTAAAAATGGCTGAACGGACGATCAATACTGAGATTAGAGATTAGAAGACTGTGATAAAATCTGAACGAGTATAGACATATACCTTCTAAAAATACTCTAAAGCAGGGACCAAAGACATGCAGTACTGTCGTTGATACATACCGCGCATCTTCATGCATTGTCCTTTCATTTGTTCTGTTCATAGGTCAGTGGTATAATCTGATGAATAAATGTTCTTGAGGTATGTTACCGTTTTCAGGCTTGTTAGTAACCCAGTATATCCCCCCTATTGCAAGGCATCACAACTTTTGAACGCACTACCTGCGAGTGTCTCTTAAGCATTTTCCTATTCTATTTCAGCCCAGTGTCATATGCAGCAAGTAAAAGTGGAACTTTACCAAGAAACAATCATACGGCACCAGTTGGTCTTACCCCTGTAAGCCCGACTCCTTCGAACGCCGATAGCCAATTAGAATTCTTGTTCAAGAGCTTAGCTAAAGAGTCGCTTAGTGGTATAAGTAAAGATGATAAGAGGAACGAAAATACGGAGTCAGATAGTGAGTTTGACTGTTTTTTTTATGTGGGGTGTAAGAATATTAACCAACCTATTGCATTGTAGCAGAAGATGATTGTGTTTCAAAGTGCCTACCTGCTGAATTACCCAATAATATTTCCAAGATTAGTGGTGCAGCGAAACCTTTACCACCTGGACAAATAAAATGCAACATTCTGAAAGGTTAGTATGGTATTACTTTAATCGATTTGTGAGAAACAGTTGTCTACCATAACTTTGTTTACTTTCTAATACCCATTTGCTGAATTATGGTGGCAGTAACACATTCTTTAAGGAATCATGTTGACCCGCGAGGTAATAATTGTTACTTATTTTGTGGAAATTGAAGCAATTAAAACGAAAAACTTTTTTCTTCATGTCGAAGTTTGACAGCGGCAGGAAAATATTAATATTCGAATCAATATGTATATGATGTTCTCTTGTGTTGTAGCATCATCCGTCAGTAGATTGGTTAACTTGTATATTTTGGCCTTAATTTTCAGAACCAGTTTTTAGCTAAATTGCAGTATCTTTTGATTTGTCACCAAATATCAATCTGCTTATTGCCAATTTTAAAATTAATTTTATTTGATTGGGATACGATTTTTCACTCATCATTCACAGTTTTGCGATTGGATAAGTTATGATTCCATGAAACATTTTTTTCAGCTAAAGTTGAAGAGGAAATGCAGAGTCATAAACTGACTAATCAAATGTTTGTACATGCCAAAGAAGAAGAAACTTCTTTGAGTGCAGCTACTTTTATATCAGTTGTAAGTATTTTCTTGATAGCTTTTCATTATTCAACCAAAAATTGTGTTCATAATATGAGTTTAAAATATTATTATTTTCATTTGAAAAAAAAAACGGATTTTTTTTCGTTAGGGCTTCAATAATGTGACTTATGGTTTGTTACTCACGATCGGTCAATATTATATCACACACTTTTGCTTCATTATTTGAAATAATAATGATTATTTTCCTCGTCTGATTTTAAACCAATCCGAACGTTCAATTGAGCTAAGCTACCTTGTATAATTTCGAATATACGTGGATATACATTGAGTAGTTCCACCAATCAGAAATTTAGGGTTATTTTCATTTCCATAGTAACTACTTTATATTGTAACATACTAACAAAGCGCGTCGTCAAATTTTGACGAAAATATAATCGCATCGAATACGATTCGGACCTCAAAATCTTCATGGTTATACATTTTGAACTTCCTGTACAATTACAAATCGTCAGCCCACTAGAATAATCCTTCCGCTTCGCGGTCGGTTATTTCAACTGTTAAACTGAGACTTTGTAATTATGCATCAAGTTATCGCTGTATACCCCGAATATTTTGAAGTAAATACTTATAGTATTACTACTGAATATATTTTTATAAAGCATGCACTCATGTGTTGAGAGAAATTTATTTTTTTGAATTAGAAGTCGGCCTTTCAAGATTTTTTGAAAAATCATTCTTCGGCTCAGATAATCATTATATTCCATTTTTTTAAATTTTTTTTTATCGCTTGGAGCGCACGAAAGGGAATCCCTTTAATGTTCAAAGAACATCGTGCGTTCCTAGGGAGGATAGGGACAGGAGGTAGGTATTGGATTTTCTTTGAACTTTTGGAGATTATATGTTGTTGGGAATACTTCCACAGGCAATGAATTCCAGAGCCTAGCCGTTCTATGGATGAAGGAGTCTTGATAAAGTGCTGTTCGACATCTTTCGAGGTTGACAACGAAAGGATGTGCTGACTGGGCTTGTCTAGTTCGTCTGATTGGTATTGCTAGTGAAGGGATGATAGCAGAGATTTCCGAAGAACATTTCCCGTGGAAGTATCGATAGAAAAGTGAAAGGTCGCCGACCTTTCTACGGTGTTCCAATGATGTCAAAGAGTGATTGAGTGTGGCGTCACCCACCAGGCGAATGGCTCTTCTCTGGATGGAATCTAAGAGCCTCAGCGTATGTTTTGGTGCTGAACCCCATATGTGGGAACAGTATTCTAGAACAGGTCGTATCTGCGCTTTGTAGATCATGAGAAGCTGTTGAGGTGTAAAGTAGTTTTTTGCACGGAACAAGAATCCGAGTTTTTGTGAAGCGATGGATCTGACATGATTATCCCATGAAAGAGTGTTGCTGATAGAAATACCGAGCATAGATATGGTGGGCTTGGTGGGGATGGTGGAGCCAGACATTACAATATCGGGCATACTGAGTTCCGCCTTTCTAGAGAAAATGCAGTCTTGAGATTTGGTGGCGTTGAATTCAACTAGGTTGTTTGTTTCCCAGGCTTTGATTTCAGCAAGATCTTCATTGACAGCATTAACCTGCCTGCGCCGTGAGTTCTTAGTTTCCTGGGAAGAAATGGGAATTCTGGAAGAGAACGCAGTATGGAGGGTACTATCATCTGCAAAGCTGTGGATGGGGCAAGTTTTTACTCCCAACAGATCATTGATATGAAGCAGGAATAATGTTGGTGCCAAAATTGATCCTTGTGGAACGCCGGAATTGATGCCAATGGTATCAGGCGATACACCGTCCACCACCACGTGAAGCGATCTGCCTGAAAGAAAATTGGATAAGAGATGGCATAGCTGAGGTGTTAAGCCGTATGATGGTAGTTTGTGGAGGAGTCCTTCGTGCCAAACACGGTCGAATGCTTTCGATATGTCGAACGCGACAGCTAGAGATTCCCCGTGTTTTTCTATTGAAGATTGCCATAAAAGGGCACTCCATTAACGCACCATAACCATAGACGTTATCTAGACATCGTTTCGTGAAGAATAATTATACATGTTGGTCTTGACATTCCATTAACGCACTATCACCGTGTTACTAATGTGTGGGTGGTAATTGTTAGGAACTCTGGCCAAAATTAATGACATTAAAAATCATGAAGTGAGTGAGCTGCTTTCCATCGATTATCTCTTGATGATGAAACGAAAGAGTATTTAAAAATTCATTCATTAAATTCTCATTTTTGTCATGTAAGGTTAGTTGTTATTGTAGTATAAACAATATTCTTTCAGGAAGTCAGATTACACATAATAGGACTTCTACAGTGATTCTTAACTTGCTACCAGTGATTTCCAGAGATATGTATGATGCAACTTATAATCGCTCCAGAGAATGGTGTTCTGAAAAGAAAGCGCAGAGATATACGGAAAATGTAATATTGGTACAAACTCCCTAGGAAGAAAATATGTCACATTATCTCCCTAGGAAATAATACGCCACTTCTGCCTTTCTTTTGTTACCGGAGCAATTAACTTCTCCTCCCGCCGACGTAAAAAAAATGTCTCGGGATTGTTCTGTCAAATATATCTGCCAAAAACTTAATTTGCAATCTAAATTTGAAGAAAACTTTGCTACACACAGTTTTGCCAAAGTTGAGTCTACTGTGGGTAAAATGATTTTTCCCCCTACGCACATACTACTTATTGAGTTCAGTATAATCAGCACAGATTCGCACTTGTCCTGGTTTCTTTAGAACACACACCATAGGTGCACACCAAGAAGTAGGATTATTCACGGCGATTTCCTCTATGATATCTTCTGTGACCATTTCCACTTTTCCAAAAGGGAGATAGGTACTCTATGTGGTGTTGAAATAGAATAGGGTATGGCATCTTTAATTATCTTGATGTCATATGGAAAATTTTCGAGTTTTACAATGCATGTGAACAGTTCTGGGAAATCCATTGTTATTTTGTCTAGACCACCAGTATTCGTGTCTCTTGCAATCTCATTAACATACTGAATCAAGTTTAATGTCTCAATAAGGAATACGCATGATTTTTTGTTTAATCGAAATTATATTCCTTCTTCCTTATAATAACATTGGATATCATTCATTAATCTCAAATTTGCTTGTGACTCTAAATAATTTCATTTAAATGAGGCTAAATATGAAGTCACAGGAAAACGGGTTAGTGGCCATCACTAATATTATGACGTCATAGTATTAGGCCGCACAGCCATAGACTAGCGCGACAGAATGACAAGATTCAGATTGAAAAAAAATGAAGAAGAAGAGGTAGGAGAAGAAAACAGTTTTAAACGCCAGAAATTTGAAATTTGAAAATGGAAAATGATGTTTATACCAAATACTGTTTAGTGCCGCAAAGTCTTTCATCAACAAAAGTATCACCAGGAAAAATATTCCTTTCATTGCCAGTGGGATCGAGTAATAAAAATAAATAGAAAAGAAAATTATGGTTGCAAGCCATAAATAGAAATGATTTATCCGAGAAAACCAGAGGATTTGTTTGTGAAGACCATTTCGAAGTGAGTATACGTTCAAGTATGTCCTAGTGAAACCCATTATATATCAATGATTATGTTCCTCATGTTATTAGGAGAATAATATAATATGTGATTTCGTTTTCAGCTTGAAGAAGATATGGAAAACTATTTGAGATATAAATTGATAGGTGGTAATATATATTTGAAACAACATGCAAAAAGAAGTCCTGTTTGATCATTCTTATTGTAGATATTTGCTTATTATTCAGTTATTATTATTCAGAATATTGAGATCATATAATTGAGATAGATTATAGAAACTACAAGCTCAGATGATCATAACCTCACTTTCTCTTCTTCTTCTTATATTATTTTCAATCTTTCGGACATGAATGTTTGACATGACAATAAAAACAGCCACATCCAGTCGGAAATCATCGCTGCAGTTCGGCTGTTGGTCGGAAAGTTGCAAATATTATGATTTTCAATCAGAAATTATTAAATATTCGGTGCTTAATAATGTTTTTCGGATGTATAATTCGACATCTATACATATGAGTAATGGAACAAAAATATATTCCAGTGTAAAATTTTCACACGCGTATACCCTATTGCTGGTTTTTTGATCACAAAAACATTTTCAAGTCATGTGCTTTGCCTTTCCATGTCACTGAAACTTTGACTTCTAATGACAGGTATTATGAAATCTCCTGGGCCCTTCAATTTTGTAGCAGTTTTTTTTAGTTTTGCTTGAAGTTTTAGTTTTTGAAGGGTATATTCACTCAGATGCTAACATCTGCACTCGTATCTATTTCGAAATCTGTAGTTTGTCTGTGATGTTTTGTTTTTCTTCACATATTGTTATTTGGCCTACTTCCTCTTCTGTGTCTGGTGTATCATCTATTGTTTTATCTGTACTGCCACTGTACTTGATTTGCAGATGTTAGCTTAGTGACGTTTTATATGGCATTTTTCGTATTTGGCTGACAAGGCTAAGCATTGTTTCAGATCATGACTTGCCTTTGGTTTTGGTTCAGTTGTGGTTGTTCCGGTACTGTGGGACTTTCAGCTAGTTTTGTGTCTCGCAAGCCAACTACTAATCTATCCCTGATAGCACCATAGTTGCATGTTTTACGAAGGGCTATAACTGCTACTATAAAATCTTCTTGCTGGATACTGCTATTAAATCTGGTTCTTTCGAATATACCTTTCACTTTTTTAGGAACGCAGCGATACTCTGGAAGTTGCGCATCTGATCATCACTGGGGGTTACATTGTCCAACACTTTGTTGATTTCCGGTCCCATGTGAAGTAGAAGACTTCTACCTGTGTTTTTTCACTGACGTTCACTAAGCCTGTGACGCTTCAATACCTTTCGTAGTTTTTCAACCACTGACTCTAATCCGATGGTTCGAATGAAAATCGTTCTGGGAGTGGAACTTGGATGAAAGCTGTCGTGCCCCCAAATATTCGGATTCGAGCTATTCGTGCTGGGATGGCCTCCATCTTGTCCTGCAGTTCTTCGTTCTGCTGTTGTAGCGCGTTCATTCTTGATTGTTTGAAGTGCGATTTAGTTTTCTTGTGGTAGTTTGTTCAACAGGTGATTTAAAACACCTGACATCGTGTCATGTAGGTTTTTAGCGTTGCAATATTACATGTATTTCCAGGCATCTGTCGTACGTCATTCACGACATAGACATTATGTCATCTGACATAAGACAGTGTTGCCAATATATGGCACAGCATACAAACACAAACATCCATGGCCTAACTGGGGCTCAAACCCATGCCTCAGTGGGAGTTCCCTTACGAACTCAGCGCCTTTGCGCTCTAGACCATCGGGCCGCCTTGAAACAGTGAATATTAAATCAGAGTAAGTGTTCAACAGGTCCTCCGTTTCCACGAATACCCAATTCTTTCCATCTTTCTTAAGGATGCATTATTCGTCTAAACGGTTGAAGATCAGCTGTGAGGTCAAGTAATGTTCAATTTTGTATTGCAACTCGTGACGTGATTACTTACCTCTGAATCATAGACTTTTTCCTTAGATACTACCAAACTGTGTTATCCATGTTTCTAGTTAAATTCATTTTAATGTTATTCTTGTGATTCATTGTTGTATTTTTCATAGACTTACTTCTACATAGCTTCAAACCAGCATCAGTTATTATTTCATTATTGTCAAATCAAGATATTCCGAAAATGGTACACAGTATGAAGTTTCACCAAGAGTATATTTTTAGTGTAAAATTGAATGATGTTTGAATCCACATAACATTTGGACTAGAAAATCTAATCCAATCTAAACTATTTAAAACTATTTGGTACAAACCATATAACTAGCGCCCTCTAAGAGGCTACCTTTTTTGAAACGCCCTGATGGGATTTTCGCTTCGCTCGTCCCGCTAAACACATTTTACTTTACGCAACTGGGTACGTGTCAGAACTTCCGCCAATAGTATCAAATTAAATGTCGAAATTGAAAAAAGTTTATTATTGAGTTCTGGAAATATTATTCCAGGTGTATGTATATTCGACAATTCAAAAATTGATTTTGACATATGTCACCTGATCACTAGTATGGTGTAATTTGAAATGTCACTCATCTGACAGCTCTCAATGACTTCCAATGACAACATTACCTATTAACAAAGAAGTGGGGAATCTGAGAAGGAAATACTTTTATATTGTGAAAATATGTGCTAGTAGGGAGAAAAATGATATAAACCACAGTACAGAAGTCTCGCCTCGTTTCCTAATTTCCTAATAATAATATAGCTTGGCTTGAAAAATGTCTTCTATGCCTTGGTAAATAATTGCTTTTCTAGAACATGACAAATAACAATTTTCTTCTTGTATGCAGCTCATAATAAACAAATATGAAAGATGATAATAATTCAGAAGGACACTATCAAGGCCGTATAAATAACCAAATAGTAACTTATATCAACAATTCACTACTTCCCATCACTTGTTTACCTAACTATTTTACCGAACTAGTGCCGTCAAGAGAATATTACTGGATTATTACTATAAAAAAAGTACTTTCTTGCCCAAAAATCGCACAAAATCATAATTTTTCAACCGTGTGCCTTACATTGTCTTTCTAATTTGAAATGTTTCATGTTCTGAAACTCCATATAATGTTTCTCTATCAGGATTCTTTACTTTCAGGGTGGCGACAAATTAACTATATCTGTAAGCGGCCCTTCTAATGTGTCTCCATCTTTGACTAATTCCAATCCAAAATCTTCGAATATATTGGAAAAAGAAGCAACTGAAGATACCGCATCTAAAGTAGAGGAGAAAAATTTAAAGCGATGTCCAACACCAGTGACTGTTACATTTTTTGGTCAGAACGAGGGGAGACTAGAACTTTGTCATGTAGAGGATGAAAAAGTCAATTCGAATCCATTCAGCAATTATTTGTATGATAGTGATAAGGGTAATCCATTCCATTCGATAAATCCATTCCATCCCAACAATCCATTTTGTGACGATAAAAAATATGATGAAGAAACGGCTGAAGTTGATGGATCTAGAGAACTGGAGGAAAAGAAGGTAAGTCTTTCATTTTGTTTTTTCTTGCCAACGCAAATTTGACGTTATTCTGGTAGCGAGTAGCAGAGAGTTTTGTTGCTTACTAACCAATCAGTCATACTCTGGTCGAAGTACATCTTTCATATCTTGTATATCTTGATACCTAAGTACATCTTATGTACATAAATATTTTGCCTTCAAGACGTACATTGGATGATTCCAAGGTATTTATTTCCCTATGAAATATGCGTCTTATTTTATTAGGAAATGTCTATGTTATATACTTATGTGTTGTGAAACATTCCCACATTAGATTTCTCTAAATATAAAATATTTCTCAGAAATATCCAGGTCTTTCTATATATAAAAAGGCTCGTTGAGAGATAACCTAATGCTTTAAGTCTATAACTATACATTGTGCTTCAGTTGGGGAAAAAATACAGGTTGGGCTATATATAGTGCGTCGGTGCTCGATTACTCGAGGTTTATGATAGCTAGAAAGATAATGAAAATCAAATGTGAATGGGACAACAAGGTCCATAACTAGAAATTATTGCCGCATATACAGGGCACACCTAAAAAAATCTACATAGTCGGGGTCATTTTTTCATCAAATGGAATGCCCTTTATAGTTTTTGAAACATCCCTGTGACCTCCAGTTACCCCTATATCAAAATTAATTTTTTTTTTGTTAAAATAATGTCTGCAATTGCATACCGAAAAAATCTATGTCATTATAATTATGAAATTATAGAGAAAATAATCATATCATTTGATGGAAAGATGGAAAGATTATATTTCTGAAGAATTTCCATGTCCTCAAATCGTACAGGGTGGCTGAAAGTGATTTGGCCATGTGATACAAAATCGAAACACGAATATATTTCGTCTTGACTTCCATATTGATATTTGTAACCATTTTCGAATTATTGAGCTTCGAAAACTATAAGCTGCCACAAAATGTGCATTTTTAAGTCATTTTAACTGCCCGACAAAATTATCGACGAACTTTGAATTGTTCATTCTCAAAAATGACGTTAGTATTCAACAGGTTCGGCTTCTCTATGACCTTGTTGACGTAATTGTCATATTAAATGATAGCACCTTCGCTTTTGAGTTTTCAGATGATCCAAACTGAAATAAATTGAAATGAAAATATATGAATAGAAATAGAATTGAATAAAATCGCTTATGATATTTTGCAATTTTTAACATGAAAAAATTACATAGTATGCCCTGAAAATTGGAATTATATTTTGCAAATTTTTGTAAACGTAGATATTCGGATACTCTTTCTGCTGGATCGAGGAAAAAGAAATCGGTTGAAAATTATAGATTTTATAAAGGTGCTCCGGTCTTATGAGGATCACACTATACAGGGTGTTAACAAATAAGTGTCACAACGAAAAACTGTAGATTCCTCATGATGAAAGAAACATTTCTTTCCTCTTCAAAATTTTTCTCCGGGCTTCCGTTTTCAAGATACAGGGCGTCAAAAAATTAAAAATGTTGAGTTTAATTGAACACACTTTACAACACTTAATAAACTTAACAATTTGAAAACCAGCTTCGAGACCAGCGTATGCTCATGAAACTGACATTTGATTGAACATATTATTAGACAGCTCTGAGGTGTTTATTTCCAGTGGATTTTTAGACTATTTTTAGAGATACTATCAGGATTTTGTATGTTCTTATTCATAAAGAGCCATTTTTCCCGGAAACTGTTCACTCTAGAGCATTGAGACAAGAGGACGTATTTTGTGTGAAAGATATTGGCGCTTCAGAATCTACTCTGAAAGTTACAATTTCTCCAGTGACATGAATGTTTGGGGGGCTAAACCCTTACGAGGCGTTGAAGTCTCCTCCACTGACATGTCCAAGGAAATTGATCAAGAGCTCTAAAAGTAGTCATTATTGATGATGAAGTGTGTACGAAGGCTTGACTCCGTAGCTCAGACGGTTCCTGACATAGTAGCAAAAAACGATTTTGTTATATTTTTTTGACGCCCTGTATCTTGATAACGGAAGCCCGAAGAAAAATTTCGAAAGGTGAAAAAATGTTTCTTTTGTCATGAGCAATCTACAGTTTTCCGTTGTGACACTTATTTGAAAACAGCCTGTATATGCAAGAGCACCTTTTCCGATATACAGGTGGTGTGATATTTTCATATATTTCTTTATGTTCAAGTTTTACCACTGCGTTTCATTTACACATCTTATGAAACCTCTCGATCATTCCAGGTCTTCTAGTTAGTCAATTATTGAGAAATGTCAAATGGAGTGGTTTTGAAACATAAAGTTTTACCACTAATCACAAGTAAACTAATTTGGGCATTTATCTCAAAATCCTTACAGTTTTCGAAAAACATAAAGATGAGCAAAAAGTATCCAAATGAATCAGAGAATCTAAATTGATGTTCCATTGAAAGCAGAGGCAGCACGCATAAAAGTTCAAGAATTTATCACCCTGTAGGTAAACGAAATCGCCTAAATATCGAGTTTTTCAAGTGTAATAGGTATACCAAATTCCATTATATTATTTTGAAAATTATATAAGGGAACTTGAAAAAGAGAAAAAATATAAAATTATTACCCCCTGTATATCGGAAACGGAACTCCAAGTGTGGTTAATCTCTAGATGGTCTTGAACTGAAATTGAATAAAACCGTATAGGATTCATTTCACGAAACTAGATCAGTAGTTTGATCCCTGACTCACCTATAGCTTTCTATTTGAAACATTATCAGCCTATGAGTTACACACATGTAGGTACTGCAATACATATATGTTTATCGATTCTTAGCAGCTGACTTTTTTATACAATTCTGTATTTCCAAGAGTGAATTTTGCGTAGTGAGTAGTATATGTACTTCGTTGGTATGTACAGTCGTCTTCACAAAACATGTCGCATATGGACGATGATAGCATTCTCAATGACTCCTGCAATAAAAGCGCTGACAGCGGCTAACCGCGGCATGATATCTGAAGACGACTATACATACCAACTGGCCATCGACTTTACGAGAGGTCCTTCAGCCCATGTGTGTTTTGTGTAGGCTTTGTTACTAACTCCATACGCTCTTAGGAGCAGCACTAATAATTCGAACGCAGCAGCAAATCGTGCGGAATTGTCTCCAGCCGAGGCAAGGAAAATTAAAATTCATTACTTGTTTTATAAATGATTATTTTTTTTACATGTCAAAATGTGACGTTTTCCTTGTTTCAACCAATATCAATGCGTGATTCTAGCCAATCATTCGGAATCATACTGATAATTTGTTAGTATCAAATTACCGCGATGACTTATTCACGTTTGGATCTTCCTTCAAATGGATACAAAAAGGGACCCATAGACTGCGATGTTGATAGGCTGTTTTGTTCGACTAACAAGTCTGTTCGAACAAAAATTGCGCACAACCGAAGTGTGTGGCTGTAAAATGTTCGTTTTCGCTGGCCACACACTTTAGTTTTGTGTCTTTTTTGTTCGAACAGACTTGTTCGACGAACAAAACGGCCTACCAACAACGCAGTCTATGGGGCACCTTTAGAGAATTAGCATTGACTTGACTTGGTTGTCAAGGTAACGCAGCTATTTGTCTCAATGTAAACATTTCGAATTCAGAACCGACGCCATTGTTAAGTATCAGTCAGACTTCGTATTTTGTGATTTTCTCTAACGTTTAAACGAGTTGGTATAGGTTCGGAAAAACTTTACAATTATTATTAGTCATTAACAGAAACCGACATGAGCACGAGATTTGGTCAAAGCTCGGCTGATTCAATACATTTAGCTGTCGAACAAGCAACACCAATCAACACCACAAAAAGCAAGAATACGATATGGAAACAGTTTTTGGAGTTCTGCCTTGAACGTAATTATGAGTTGACTGCAACAATCGAGATGAAACAAATCGCATCAATTATGGAGGACTGGGCATATAACATGCGAAAAAAAAATGGAGAAAACTACAAAGAATCTGTTGTCAAAACTTTGTGGAATGTCACCGCAAAACTTATCCAGGAAAAATATTTCAGGGAGTATAATAGAAACATTGATCCGTTCACTGATATTGAATTTAAGACCGCGCGAGATGCGCGGAATTGCAAACGTCGAGAACTTCAACATATTCCTGAAAAAAGAAAAGCATCTTCTGTTGCTCTCAAGAAAGAAGAAATAGAAAAAATGATAGCAGCATGGGACGAAAATACTCCAAATGGCTTACAAAGGAAGTTTTATCATACTGCTAGCTACGAATTGGCTTGGAGAGGCGGAGAAGCGACAAAAGCATTAGTACAGTATTTTAGAGAAGAAATGGATCATTATGGAAATCAAACTGGAAGGATAGAATATAATCCAATAATTTCTAAAACAGCACAAGGAGGATCGCACAGGTTATCTGATAGCAAATTTTTAACGCCAAATGAAAATGAGACTGAAAAATGTCCAGTACGTCTCTTTCGGAAGTTAATGTCGAAAAGAAGTGCAAATATTCAAATTGATCGTTTATTTTTAACACCTAATCCAAATTGGCAGCAACCTTTGTCTAAGGGGTGGTACAAAAATCTTCCGGTAGGACAAAATGAAATAGCAAAATGGACAAAACAAGCGGCCCGAAAGATTGGCTTGGATCCTAGCAAAATCAAGGTTACAAACCATTCACATCGTTCTTCTGCTGTGACACAACTCGCTAAAAGTGGAGTAAGTGAGCAGCAGTTGTTGAAGATAACTGGACATTCATCTGCAAGCTCCATCAAACCCTATCTTCAACTTGACAAAGAGCATCACGCAAGCATGATAAACAACTTGAGAGGAAACACTGTTTCGACCTCTTCATCTCAAGGAAATTGTACAATAACATACAATAATTGCACCATTACAAACGTAAATTGTAAACATTCTTGATTGTTTGATATATAATTATTTGATATATAATTGTTTGATATATAATTGTTTGATATATAATTGTTTGATATATAATTGTATGATAAATGATTGTTCAATAAATAATTGTTTAATAAACATATTCTGGGGCATTTTGCGAAATAGTAAAAAAAATAATCACGCCGAATTACATTCGTGTTGGTTATTTTTTTAAATAATTTTAACTAGATTTAGCACTCGTCTTTGTTGCTATTGAGAAATCCCACTCGTGGACTTCGTCCACTCGTGAAATTTCTATAGCAACAAAGATTCGTGTATCTAGTTAAAATTATCAAAAAATTACCACCACTTGTGTAATTACTGTTGATAATTCTCTGCTCTGCCGGGGATTTGAACCTAGCAAACTTTCGATGTTCTGATTACTAGTCGAGCGCATCAACCACTGCGCTATTCCACCGTCTTTGTGTAATGAAATTCTGAATTTAACTTAAACTGGTTTCCTAGTTGCTTTGAAGAAACAATAACCTAGGTTATAGGTAGAATATTAGTTGAAAACAAATCAATATCTAATTACCGTCTGTAGGTTAATCGAGGAGGTGGTATATTCATTTTACTTGATTATTTCGGATTTTCTCTCGTTTCAAATGATTTGCGCTCCAAAATGTCACTGCGTTTAACAAATTTTTTTATCAGGGAGCCTAAAAGAAAAATCCAATAGCTTGTCAGTGGCACTTTGTTTGAAAAAATGTTTGAAGAGAAGAAATATAGATATATTGAAAAATATCGAATTTTTACTTATCTTTGGACGTTTCGGGAACGAATCTGCTCCCGTCGTCAACATAAAAGTGCAAAATATTTTCCTTTGAAAATTCTGTTCTTATAGTTGAATACTTTTCAGTGACATAATGATGTTGGCATATGGATGAGTGATGATGTATACAAAGTTACAGGATGTTTTCATTAATTGATCCCGAATCTACCATTTTCTTGTTCAGTTTTCAGTTGTGAATACCATGTTCTTTCTATATCAACGGAACAGGAAGCAATGCTATTGTCTCCGTTCAGAAGAATGCAAGCGGATTACTTGATTGTTATCTTCCTTGCTTTTGATTTTAATATTATTCCACTCTGCAATATGTTGCCCATTTTCAGTTGCTTCGATTTATCAATATGTCTTTTCTTGATATTGTACTTGTGTTCTTTCATCCTTACTGAGAGAGGTCTCTTCGTTTCACCTTTATAATACTTTCCACAAACACAAGGTATACTATAGTAGATATGGTACTTTGGTGATCGAGATCTGATTTTTGTAACAAGGCGTAGCCGAGTTAAAAATATAGTCGAGATGACCAAAGTATTTCGCGCTCGAGTTGCAAACAACATTTTTTCTACCAACGTCAAAAATATAGTTCTAAAGTAAAAATATGCTTAGCTTGATATAAAAAATAGTGTTGAACTGGCTTAAAAGGCCTCCCTCCTCCTCCCTAGGTAGGCACGATGTTCCACGAACATGATAGGAATATCCTTCCGTGCGCTCCAAGAGATAAAACAAAGGTATCGTTGAACATTCAGAAATAAATGATTTCGTGGATGTTTGCTCGATTGAGGACCATATAGTTGAAATATAAATATCTCATATATTTTACATAATAATGCGCGAAGTAGGTACTTCGCGCACTGTTTTACTTCGCGCATTGTTTTGTGGCATGGTAACGTAGGAAACTGAAAAAAGTGTCACTTCGCAATTTGTCATCAATGCGCGAACCTTGTCATTTTTCGACGTTTGTAGAAAAATACAATAGGCGAGTGGACTATTTTTTTTTTATTTTTTTTTTAGAATATTCACATGAATGTTATCCATTTTATGAATTTTCAAAAATTTTTTGATTCATTATGAGGGCTCAAAAGTACGAAAAAAGTCACAGTCATTTTTAAACGGTCTAAAAGTTACCGCTATTCACAATTGACGTCACGAATTCGTCACGATTCAAGAAGGGGTGAAGGATATAGCGCAGTTGCCATATGTCAAATTACGTCTTTGAATCAAAGAATGCTAGAATGTGAAAATTCAGAAAATCTTGATTATTGGTATACATATATTCTAAAATATTCGAAGAAGTAATTCCACTTTGGTATACTCTATCTCTGATATACTCTGATTGAATTTTTATATAGAATTTGTAGGTGACAAGAGTATTTTTTATAATTGAGGATATTCAGCGATGTGAACGAGGCAACATCGCAATATCAGCATTGTGAAAGGAAGAATTAAGATGGAAGAAGAAATTATAACCTACAATTTGTGTTTTTGTTATTGAAGTTTTATTTGAGGATTTCTTTATTGATTGAAAACTTTTGTGCGTTGTGAACTTTTGTGTAAGCATGCCTGTAAAAGAGTGTTTTGTAACGACTTGTGGAAATACAAGTGAGAATAATAAAAATAAACTCTTCATCATTTTGCCTCGCAGACCAGTTGAGAATGAAATGGTTTACAGCAGTAAATAGGAAGTACCTGACGAAAACGGAATTATATTGTTGTGAAGACCATTTTGATGTAAGTACAGTCGTATAAATTATTATTTCAGTGATTCCTATTTTTGGAATTGATCAAAATGTAATACCTTATTAATACCTACCCAACACATAATGATATTCATTCATGATATTATTTTCATTCCAGTTAAAAACTGACATGAAGAACTGGATGCAGTACAAATTACTGTCGACCCGAGCGTTCATGAATGAAAATGCGATTCCACGATTTTTCATCAAATCACCTATACCTGATAGCAGGAAATTTGTATCCCAGATATCAGATTCATCTAAAAAGAGGAAGAGGGATTCAGTGGATAGCTTCACAGAACAAGCGAAAAGACTGGCAAGACGTAGGATTGATTTCAAGAATGAAACTTCTGTGACCTCTCCTAACCTAAGTGAAACAAAGGAAGATCCCTCTGATGTTGTTATACCTGCAGCTTATCAAACATCTTTGCCATCAACATCCAAAAGCATTGAAGTTACTAAAACATTTTCTGTATCGAAAACTAACAAAAAATCCCCCTATTTCAACAACAAAATCTCTCCTGTTCCTGAATATATTGAATCTCCCTCTGGATCTTTTCTTTCTACTGGAAGGAAGGAAGTATTACCGAGTGTTGAAAATTGTTATTTTGTTTTGACTGAACCTCTCAGAGGTGTTGATAAACAGTGCCAAATTAATATTAGACCAAAATACAGAAGTATTGCTGTCAATACAAGAATAGGCAAAGCTCAGCTACGTACAGTATCTACAAACACCTCAATACAGTTCAAATCTATAAGCAGTCCACAAATTTCTCCATCCAAATCTAGTTCAATATCTACAATGTCTTCTGATCCTTGGATCAGTTCAAATTCAGGAACATCAAGCTGTAATGAATCTGATTTTGAAAACTATAATGATTTATCAGCCTATATCAACAGAACAAAATTTCTAATGCAAACTAAGAGTAGATTTTATCTAGGAGTACCTGAGGATACATATTTCATTGTTGATTTATTATCCAAACACACATCAGCACCTGTTGATCACATATTGATATGTTTGAAAAAAATCAGATTAAATGATCCTAATTCAAGATTAGCAGATGAATTTGGTATTTCTGATTCATATGTTGCCAAAATATTTCACAAAACTGTTCCAATGCTGGCTCAGTTTCTGAAGAAATTAATTTTCTGGCAGCCTTCAGCTCATGTGAAATCCATGTTACCAATTTCATTTCGATATCGCTATAGTAAGGTGCAATCAATAATCGATTGCTTTGAAATTGAAATTGAGATACCATCAGACCCTGTTAAGCAAGCAATGACATGGTCCCAATATAAAAAATGCAATACCATGAAATATTTGATATCTGCAACACCTCATGGATTCATCAACTTCATTTCTCCAGGGTTTGGTGGTAGAGCAACAGACAAAGTGATAGTAGAGTTGTCTGGATACTTGGACACTGTACCACATGATACCCAGGTTATGGCTGATCGTGGATTTAAACAGGTTGTTTCATTACTAGCCACAAAAAACTGTACATTAGTCAGGCCACCTAGTGTTGCGGCCGATCATAAAAGTTCCAAGTCTGAGGTGAAAGAAAGCAAGAGAATAGCTGCTTTGAGAATTCATATTGAACGTGTAATAAGACGATTACGTGAATTTCATATATTGAAAATGCATTCTTGTGTTAATCATAAAATTTTATATTTACTTGACCACATGATACTGATTGCTTGTGGCATGATAAATCTCCAACATGTCTTGATTAAATAATTTTGTATCAATATGAACCTATACCATGAAATTAAAATGTTTTAAAAAACCATATTGTTTCACTTAAAAAGAAAAAGAAATGCTGTATTCTGATGTCAGTTGTCTGAATAAGATTTTTTAAAATAAATGGTAATTTCAAATATATTTTCCCAAATTGTGTTCTTAGAGTTTGACTCATAATACATAGGATTATTTTTTTCTGAAGTAAAGGTTTCTAAGAATGAGAATACTTGTTAATAAATATACAGAATTTACTTTTTTTGTTATTACAAGTGAAATAACTGCTTGTTTGTTTAAAACCTGTGAGCAGTAAAATGTGTACCAATAAACTATGAAAATTTGTTTTAAAAAGCAATAAAGGATTTTAGAATTGGATAGGATTTCAAAAAATATTAATACTTGTATAGAAAGAATTTATTCATTAAATGATGTATTCAATATACTGATATTATAATATACAAAATAATTGAGATCTGTAATGATAAATACTAAGTGCATTAAACGATTTCAATATCCTTACAAAATTTTAGATTTATGATGTATACCTATACTTCAACTAAACTTAAAAGTAGCGAGGATTGAAAAAATACTAAAATTCATATGAATCAATATTTTGAAGTGAAATGTATAAAAAAAGTGAGGTATAATATTATATTGATATTGAAATAGGTATGCAAGAAAACAATTCTTGTTGAAGCTATTTGTAAAAAAACAGTTATCTATATGAATCCATTCAAAACTTAAAATAATTTGGATATACATCAGTCAAACATAAAGCAATAAATACATACATAGAATCAAATTTTCATTAATTTTGTGAAAATACAATTTTTCCAAAATACTAGAGCTTCCTTCAAAAGTTGCATTGTAAATGGTGCATCATAGAAAACTTCGATTTGTTTAAAATTTTTTGTTGATTCGAAATCAGGCATTGCCACACAACCAGTCAAAAGCATCTGTAGTTGCATTTGTGCAAAAGGTTTTTTGGTAATATTACCAGTAGAATTTATGTAATTTAAGATAGTTTTATCTTTAAATGGGCATTTTATCTCCAAAATATGGGTTTTGGTCAGTCCATCTGGAGAGGCACCGAATATGGGATATTCTTCAGTCAGAAAAATGCCACATTTCTCTACTTTTTCTCCATTTCGTTTTGAAAATTCTTCAAACACAGAATCTTCCAGTATTTTTCCTCTAGTGACAGCCTCGGTTTCAATAACTTTGCTGCCACCTAAGATTGATTCCACAAGACTTCCATCTTCAGTTTTGCATTTAGCAGCCTCATACACCTTAGAAGCTGTTATTCTACCATATCTAACTTCATACCACACAGATGACTTTGACTGGTCCTTTGTGTTACATTCAACTTGCTTATAGGTTGCTTTGGAAACTGCATTCTTCAAATAATCAATAAATTCATCTGCTTTATACTCAGATCTACCCTGCTTGAACTTCAATGTCAATTTGTGAAGTGACACCAATGAAACTGGATCATTTGGAAAATCTTTCAAGAATAGAGTTCCCTTGCAACAGCGATTTTCACCTTCCCTCATGACTTCTTGTAAAAATCTGTCATCTGCATCTGGCATTGAAGATATGGCTTTTCCACAAATGTCAATAAGTTTCATAAATTTCATAGTAGAACCTGCTTTTGACAACTTTGACACTTTCCAGTAACATTCAACAGATGTTACAGAAGGTTCTTCAGATCTTCTGTGTACCCAAAGGAGAAATGCAATTGAATGTTTACAGCCCCCTAAAATGAAAATATGTGGATGTGGACTGCAGTGCATACTAAGATAGGTAAACTCGGAGCAGCCTTATTCATGGCCCTTGCTATTCACAAGCAATTGATATCAACATACCTTCAGATGCAGCACAATCCAAACATTTGCATAGAATTACTCTTTCTTCAGCCTCATCAATTTCTAAAATCACATTATACCCCTTATTGTGTACTTTGTGCTCAGGAGTCACCTTGGATTTCATGGTACAAATATGATTAACCCTTTTAATCTGAACATATCCAATAGCTTTATCACCATACACTTCTCTGGTAGCCCTGAAATAAACAAAATTCTATGAAAATAAATATATTTCATCATAAGAACATAACAAAGTTCATCTCAGAAATATGGGTTTGATTACTTACCTAGAGGCTTTCACATTCTTTATCTCAGCACTGGAGAAGTCTGGATTAGATTTGTAATAATCAAAAACCATTGTAGCATCAACTGTTGGCAGGTTTTGGTTTGTTGCTTTCTCGAATCCAGCTTCCATGATAATGGTAAATCAATCAACAAATCGAGATATGAAACAATAATCGAATTAAATTTCGGACTTTCTCAACGAACACAACAAAAACAAAACAACGGGAATAAACCAAAAACAGTATGAAATATGAAATGAACACATCAAAACAATACAAATTAAATTACGAATAATCGTGTATTACGCTTCTTCTTCTTTTTCTTTCTCTTCAGTGGCTTCTACTCTATAAGTCAGAAGCAATTGGGCATGTTGCCAAGTTTACAAAATACATTTATAGAATGTTGCAAAAGAGAGTCAACCTTCACTTATTGGTCATCCTATGCTGCTATGTCATGTTATAATTATTATCAAATATGTTTCATTTTTATTGATGAGTGAGTTGAAGCTTTTATTTCGGAGATTTTTTTGCACTGATTGCTAATTTAATAAGACAAATTCCCGAACAACTTGATTAAAATTGGTGATCTGGCAACATTGGGTATACAGTAGAAATGGAACATCAATAGACCAATAAGAGCACAATTTCACAACCTACGTCATCACGAATCCAAAATGGCGTCCTGAAATGGCTCGTTTGTATTTGGTTATGAATTTTCTCAATTTTGAAAGAAGAATAGACTCGTAATTCGAATAAATGAGACTTTTGATGGGAAGCAAAAATCAGTAAGGGTCTATAAAAACACGGTGAAGTAGTATAAAGCGCGATATTTAATATCAGTCCAGTCGCCTATTCTTTGATGATTGTTCTTCATTATTCGGTTTTGTTTGAGTTAGAATGGATCTCATTGTATTTTCAGTTTTCAAAACTGTTTCCACTTGGAACTTATCACCAACACGTTTTATTTTTTCGTCGTTATTGATGGTTGTTTTTGTTGTGGTGTATTTTGTTTGTTTTAAATTTTGTGAATCGTTCTATCAATGAAATTCTTTGGATAGGAGTTGAGTTGAAGAACATTTTTAATGTGGTGGATTTCGTTATTGAAAATGTGTTTGTTAGATGATATTGATTTGACTCGATCATAAAGTGATTTGATTATTCCATTTTTGATAGTTTTCTGATGATTTGATTGGAAATTGAGGTATCTGTTAGTATGGGTCTTTTTACGATATACACTTGTTATGAAAGCATTGTTTGATTTTTTAATAAGGACATCTAAAAATGGTAACTGAATGTCAGATTCAATTTCCAAAGTGATTTTTATGGTGGGTTCGGCATTGTTCACATGATCTAGAAAATTATCTGGGTCCATAAGGTTATGTGGCCAAATTATGAAAATGTCATCTACTTTGTGACCAAATTATGAAAATTTCATCTACTACACATATGTTGAATTGATACTCCTATTTGTATTTAATGAAAACGAGAGAAAATTCCAAATAATCAAGTAAAATGTATCAATATCTGTTTGAAACAATTTTAAATGCTAACAATGCTCATGCGGTTTGTTGATAACCTTTGGAAAGGTTTTAAAGTTTGACCCCGGAGGCCGCACACTTTGTAATTCACATAGTGTTTAATGATAATAATTTGCATCCGTTGTACACAAAAAGCATTTGTTCGATCCTCTCATTTATAGGTTAAAAAAGAACCAGATGCAACCAACTCCAAAATACCTACTCCACTGAGTCCGACCCTGAGTAAGGTATCGCCGTGGCTGGTTTCGTCAGAGGTCGTTTCATCTCCTGTATCGAAAGTCAACACAACAGAAACTGCAATAATAAGGAAATCTGTGATCACAACGCAACTTTGACAATACTTTTCCAATTCTTCCTCTGAAGTGTCAGCGTGCCTTATGAAATAGAATAAGAGAAATAATTGTAATTTATACATTTTTATAAAGTAATTTATATAAGAGATTCCATTTTAAACAGATCTGATCTATAGTTTATTCTATTTGTAGGCATCTGTACAACTCGTTAAATTTGTCACATTGTGATAATGCTACAAAATGAGTTGAGATCCATAATAGCTAATTGCAGAAATAAATGTTATCTAGTTCTGACGTAGAATTCGCTGAGTAACCGTAGTGGGAGTGTGATTAGTGATTACGAATTGAGTCGTTAGCACCGATACTCAAGATGAATTATGTTTTACTAGGAACATTTCAAACAGATGATTTGAAACATAGGTTCGGGAAATATCGTCAACTTTCAGATGGACAATATCACATATCTATTCGACAATTGTATGAATCGGAAAAAAAGGCTCAGAATTCAATCACTGCTCACGCTAAAATCTCGTACTTACGGTAATATACAAATCAGGCCACGAAAATATTGATTTCACCAAAGAAATCCAAGAAAATCATTCTTTCAATCCAGATATCATAGTCGAGGAATCTGATGTAGATAAATATAGTGATGACATGCCGGTAATAACATATTTAGCAGGTTATTGTTGCTATATTACACTTAGAAAAATTCAGTGCGAATTTTGTAAACAGAACTTAATTTATAATGATGAATTGATAATGGAAGACAATTACATTCTCATAAAAAGTATGAGTAGAGGAAAATTACTCTATCCGCAATATTTGATTGTGCAGTTAGTTTTGTATTCGTATATTATATTCAACAAAATCATCTCTGAATTCGAGGAAATATTCTTGAATGTTCATAATAAACGGGCATTTTTAACTCAATACATTCTCAAATTTCTTTCTGAAAACGGTCATTTGCCTCGTGGCAATGAATGCAGAATTCGTTCCAATGATCAAATTGCAACTATTATATTAACATGTACTACAAACACTCTACTTGAAAATTACTGTTTCAAGTCTAACGACCAATTGGGTAAAAAATCCAACAACAGGAAATTGAAAACACGCACTGGCTAATTTTTCAAGATAAATATAGGTAATTAGGTATAACAAACGGCATGTCTATCAAACTAAAATAGATTTTACCCAATTTTCTTTCGATCAATCTCATGATAAGTTAATGTTCTGCGCGCCCTGTATAAGTAGGTGTGAAGTTTACCTCTAATGAGATTGAATCACTACAATTTTTGCCAATATATTTAATTCGAATGGGTTGCTGTAGGTGGGTATTTGTGTTTTATTCTGGTTTTTGCTTTGAAACTTCGTTTTTCCATAATAAAATCGAATGAGATGCGAAGAAGGGCTCAGTTGACGTCTGGCATCCTCTTTCAACCAGAAGCCCTTCAAAAAAACAGCAAAATCGGCTCAATAATGATCTAAAACTAAAATATAGAAATACGCGGTCGCCTTATAGCACCATAAACGACCATAAGCGCTTGTCGTTTCGAGCCGCTGTTAGGCCTCACTAAGGTGACGTCACCGCGGAGCGCACAGGCCTTGTTGTATCGGTGGTAACGATTAAGTAGACCAAAAATCTCCTCTACAATTTGTATACAATAGAAGTATACCAGGTTGCAACGAAATCATTGAACAGGGCGTCATTCAGTTGTTCCATTCTTTCCATGAAAAAACAATTGGAGATCACTTCCGGTGTCACCGGAAATTGACCTAGGTCGAGAATATTAAATGGAACCCCGTAGATACAGATATTTTTCCGCCATTCGATAAAGCGAAAGAATCCATTTTATTGACATATTACAAGTGGACTTTTGTTTTCAAAATAGCAGCACAGGAGACATTTTTCCAAAACCTTTATGGCGACACTGTGACGTCATCGGTCAATACCTAATAAAATAGCACTCTGATTCGTTTTTGATGAAACATTGCCAACCAGGATCCCTTTCAGTGATTGTTCTAAATGAAATTCTTCTTCTTTTTTGCACAGCCTACTTTACCGCAGCTCATGAATTAATAGTGAAGAATATAATGAGCCCTCAAAAATTTCTAAAACTACAGATAAGTTATTCTGTCAAATTATTCTGTCAAACGAATAAATCTGTCGATAGTTCACCTAATTTGACTCTGATCCATTGAAGTTGAACTTTGGAGACTGTTATTTATGCGAGAAATAATTGGATTTTGAATTACGAGTTCAAAAAAATGCATCAAAATGGAGCTGAGTATTTGAGAAAATATCGATGAAATATCTGTCGAATCGGATGCGCGCTCGTAAAAGAAATTTTTTGTTTTTCCTCAAGACCGACCTGGATTATGGTCCCGATTTTCATTTAGTTTTGATGGGTAATATACGTGAAATATTCGTACCAAATATGGATAGATTATACAAAGTGGTTCAAAAATTATGACCATATGAAGATTTTGCCAAAATCATTTTGTATCTCAGTTATAAAGACGGCGGACACATCAATGGGGGTTGATTTGGAACCATCAAAGTGTTTTCTATCTACAGGTATCGTATGTACATTTAAATCTGAAACACCCTGTATATATATCCGGGAAACTCACTTTTTTACGTGGAAAAAAAGTAATTTATGAAAAGTGGCGTTCTATAACCTGCCAACAGAGATGAAATGTCAAACTATTTTCCCGTCACAGAAAAACATTTTTTCGCTCTATCGAATGTAGTAAAGACATCTACAGAGTTCCATTTGAAATTCTCTACCTTGTTCAATTTTCGGTAAAGTGATATTCAATTATTTGTTCATGGACAATATGGGTTTTAGGAAACTATATCCTCGAACCATAAATCAAAAGTCCAACATGGAAAAACATCTGAATGACGCTTTGTATTTCGTTGTCACCCGGTATGTTTCGGACCTATAATATAGGTCCATCATCAGCCAAATTCTATTTTGGTAATAAACATTCGACTCATTTTTGTACCCTGTATGTTCGAATTGAAATGATTTCTACCAGAGCATTGGTACCGATAAATCAGTTTCTAGTTTGAGGAAATCTAGTTTTGAAATTTGGAGTTAATTTTTAGTGCATGAAAGTGTATATTGTATTTTTTTAACATGATCACTACAACTACCAGTATAAAAATATTAATTTCCATAATTCAATTTAGGCAAATGATGAGCCTGTATTGTTTCATTTATTTAAACAGACTGAGTGGTAATATGTTCGAATTATCCACTGCTACTGAGATTTGGGGTCTTCCATGACATATTCTTCTTCTTTCGTTTAATTTGGCCTCTACTCGGAATATCTTCTTCTCTGATAATGTAAAAGTTGCGTGTAGAGTTCCAAATTGGGAGTAAGAAACCCAAGTAAGCTCGAACCATAGCATAACTTGAGTTTTCATATTTGTTAACAACATAGGGCATACATACCTGTTTCTGAAAATTTTCGGCAATCAGGTCTTAGCCTTCAGGGCTATCCAACCAAATTTGTATTTTTTTTGACATTGACATAAACCTCAAGATCTAGTAGCACCGCCTGGAAAGTGGAAATGTTAGCTCTCATTTATTTCGTAAACTCATTTGTATTGTTAAATGTGGAAACCATGTCACAGGTGCCTATTTTTTAAACGATTGTTTTATTAAATTTTCCAAAGTTATTCATGTTTTATTTCCCACCTTCTCGTGTACAAAAAATTGGTATTTGATGATCTTTTTGTATTTGATGACGTTTTTTTTTCACATGAGTAGATAACCACGGTGACGTCATGTGTCGACGTCATATGACATGAGATATAACGTAAATGAGACATAACCCAATGACGTCATGTTACTCACATTTGTTTACGTCAGTTACTCACTTCCTGAGTGTCACGACGGCGTTGACATGACAAAAAAATTACGTAATAATTTGGTAATTAGTCCTGATGAAAGTTCTCCTGAATATGGTATTATATACAGGATGTAACATAAGTACGTTGAAATATACAAGTGACATCTGAGATACATGCTAGTCAAATTGAATTTTAGCTATTTATTTAATTATTTGCACGAAATTTGGTACCTACCCAGGGTTTTTTGACATGGGAAATAATAATTATTTTCATGTAACATATATCCGAGGGCGCTGTGTACGCTGTCATTATTTATTTCCAATTACCGTTACATTTTTGACAGTAAACTTTTGGTACTTTACATGAAAAAATTGTATTCTTACACCTTTTCCAAGTAAAGAAGGTACACTTCCTCAACAACGCTAGAGGTGATCGTTTTCGAGATATTCACAATTTTCTAAATTGATGAATGTTACTTAACTCTTACGGCGCTGAGTGAAGTTGCTGAGAACATTACAAGAACTGTGTATGTGGTTGGTTTCGTCAAAATAAACTACTGATGTAGGTTTCGTCAAAATGAACTATTTTTCTCCTAAGAAATCTGTGTTCAAAGTTTGATGTACATATCTGCAGTTGCATAATTTATGACGAAAACCAAATATGTTTTGAACCATCTATGTCTCGAATACAAATAATTTTTCGATGAAAATTTCATGGGAAAAAGGTAGTTTACTTTGAATAGACCTACCACATACTGTTTTAAATATGGTGAGAATATTCCTAGTATATCAAAGGAGAAGGAAGGAAATTTAAAAAAAACTTGCTCCAGTGGAGATGCGATCTTCCTATCTTGTGATTGAATTTTTACGAACCTTTTTTTAAAGTCGTTCATTCTATTCTCAATTTTACGAGTACCACACATATATCTAGCACATTTTACATATCAAGGTATGGCAGAGCTGCGAGTGACGCAGAGGTGGCTGTTCGTGTTGGCCAAGGAATGTGAGAGGATATGTGAGGTGTTCGTCGCAGTGATCTATCTCCTAGGGCTGGGCCCTTTATATAGGTAATCTCGCTAAGGGTCCCAGAGGGGTGGGGAAGCTGCTCCCCCAGTATGATATGATATGATATGATTTATTGCAGCATTAAAGGTTGTACATAAGTAAAATGCATAACACTTATCAGCCTAGTCAAGATTCAAGTATATAGTAGTTTAAAAATCCAGCAGGAGGAGGAGATCCAATTTTATATCAACATTTATTTTGATTTTTTGGACATCCTGAAGTATACATTTTAATTCTCCCAGGATTTGGAATAATTTCACATATTATTAGGCAAGAGAGAAGGAAAAAAGAAGTGTTTGGTACATTAGGAATAATTTATGCTATAATAGCAATTGGATTATTAGGATTTATTGTATGAGCTCATCATATATTTACAGTAGGTATAGATGTAGATACTCGAGCTTATTTCACATCAGCTACAATAATTATTGCAATTCCTACAGGTATTAAAGTATTCAGCTGATTAGCAACATTACATGGAACCCAAATAATTTTTAACCCTAGAACTTTATGAATATTAGGGTTTGTGTTCCTTTTTACAGTAGGTGGTCTAACAGGAGTAGTTTTAGCTAACTCTTCAATTGATATTGTTCTTCATGATACTTATTATGTAGTAGCACATTTTCATTATGTATTATCCATAGGGGCAGTATTTGCTATTATAGCTGGAATCGTTCAATGATTTCCTTTATTTACTGGTTTAACTCTTAATAATAAATATTTAAAAATCCAATTCATTATTATATTTATTGGAGTAAATTTAACCTTTTTCCCTCAACATTTTTTAGGATTAAGAGGTATACCTCGACGATACTCCGATTATCCTGATACTTTTACTCTATGAAACATAATTTCATCAATTGGATCTTTAATTTCCTTAATTAGAGTAATTCTTTTCTTATTTATTTTATGAGAATCTTTATCTGTTCAACGAAAAATTATTAGATCTTTAAGGATCAATTGAATGATTACAATCATTACCTCCCGCTGAACATTCATATGATGAATCCCCTGCTTTATCTAATTAGTTTCTAATATGGCAGAATAATGCGATGGATTTAAACCCCAAGTATAAAGATTAGCCTTTTTTTAGAAATTTCAACATGAAAAATACTAACTCTTCAAGATAGGGGAGCACTAATCTTGGCTGGATATTGGCTCCATAACGAAGATGAGAAGAAAAATTATTTACAGGCGATCTGATAGGCCGGGAACTAGAATAATGGGGTGAATTTTTAAGGGTAAAAAACGGATTATCTCAACTTCCGGCAGAACTAGTCCTAGAGGGAGGTAAGTTGAATGACAAAGTTGTAGGTAATAAAAAGATCAATATATCTTTTGTCTCTACACTTTTCGCACATAACCTCAGAATGTATGTGAAAAATTCAAATAACGAAGTTTTATTTTTCAATTTTTTTTACGAAATTTGGTGAAAACTTACCTCTTTATGTTTCAAACGCGCTGTGATTTCTTTAATTCCAAATATTAATATTCTCACCTCATTTTGATTTTTCAATCGAGAATTCTCGTATCAAAATATCTGCTTTTTCAAAAAAGTCAGTTGGTAGTCTTTTTGTTCCTGGTAATCTCTACTTTTTGATGATGTAAAAGATACATCGATTACAAGGCTGAGTGTTCTCAGAAAATGCAAAGAAACGAAACTTCAAATCCGAATTCTTTTTTCAACCAGTACCTATGTACAATTTTGAGCTATTTATTAAAATTAACAGTAATTACTTGATAAACGTAAGATTTCATGTTACATTGATAAACAGAAAAATTTCAGGATCCTTTTTAACATTCAGATTGCAAAAAACATGCCAAAGAATAGTTGTTCTGAATAAACAAGATTTGAAGGGGATTTCATCTAAAAAATGTTACTATTGCATTTTCTGAGAACATTTACCACAATACACACGCGATTTTGACTTTTCGACGTACGTATTTGACGTTTTGACACACTATTATCATCGAACGTTGAATGAATGTGTCAGAAGCGTGAAAAACGTGACGTTTAGACGCACGTTTTCGACGTTTTGACGTCGTGTATGACGTTTTGACACAAGTTTTTTAATCGAACGTTGATGCGTCAGAAGCGTGAAAAACAACGTTTTGACGACGATTTTGACGTTCGAATTTCGTTCTTGACGATTTGTAGCACGGCTTGACATACGTTCATTCATTTGCAGCAATGAATCACAAAGATTCCCGATAATTTTTTATTGAACATCTGAATGAAACAGTAAAGTATAAGTATATGATATACAGAGTGAAAATAGTGATCACATATAAAATAGTTGATGAAGGGTATAATACAATAGATTGAAAATGATGAACGTATATAAAACTAGAATAAAAAATACAAAGACAGTGGTAGGGGTAAAATATTATATTTCAGTTGTGATTTCTCATAACATATGAAGTTGATTTTGTTGAGGAATGTATATAGAAGAAGAATCATGTCAGCTATGGAGAAGTGTGCGAAAGGTAGGGTGTCATAACAATTTGGAAGGTGTCTCTTGATGTCATAAAGGACTTAGCGCAATTTTCGATTGTTCAATGCTGAATACTTGATGGCTAAAGGAACGAATTGTCCGCTGAGTGACTGTTTGCTCCTTGAAGTTTGTCAAGCAAAGTTACATAATCGTTGAATGAAATCTTATTCTTCACCACATTATTACATTCAACCCAATTTTTGATTTTTTGGTAACTTTACCTTCCTGCACTTTGTACATATATATAGGCGTACATTTTGAATTCGCCTCATCTTCCATCATTCCCAAAATTCTTTTATTTACTTGCGGAATACCATACGGGTTGTCAGAAGTGTCGAATTTGGATAAGTTATTCTTGATAAGTTCCGCATATTATTATACATCATCACATCCAAGTTCATAGATAAAACTATCGGTGTCTGTATACATTAACTTACATATTTCTCTGCCCCTATCGTTGGAAGCATGAAATCGTGATGGGAACTATACATACACGTCTTGGATATATCTGAAATAGCCATCCCTATGTACAGGGGTTTGTTGAAGACTATTCCAGATTTAGCCAACTCAATAGCACTCAGATGGTCCCCCAAAATCGTCCAGCCACGAAACTTTGAGCTGACGATCAGATTTTCAGCCCCATAGTGTCAATTCCACGATCTACATAATAATTTGACAACGCGATGTTTACGAATGTTTTCCATCGTCTTCCCAAACACAGCATTATTCATCAGTTCATACAGATTTTTCTCGAATATATTGGTGTCTGCAGACCTCAATCCAGTATTCAGATCAATGTGTAGGGCTTCAACCACATGGACTGTTTAAATTTTGCTACTCTTTGAATTTTGGTAAGCTTCAAGCCATTCGCCAGAGAGTGTTTCAAGTGAACATAATGGATGATGTATTCCTTTCTATGGTGTAAGGTACTCATCAATTTTGTCAACTTGGAACCTGGTGGCTTGCGGTGTTCTGGACAGAACGGGAAGTCTTTATGTAGATCATGCAAGTTTCTCGGATTTTCCAAATCTATTTGCAAGATATATCCTTCTGGCGCATCGTCAGGAATCAATGTGACGTCAATATTGGCGTCTGCCCATTCAAACCCTCCATCGGGGAGCGGCTTTGACATTGCCCATTCATATAGATTATTAACGTCCAAATAGAGAAGATGCTTTGATGGTTTCGTAGGATCGATCGTATGTTGCAGTGTACTTATGGTTGGCTTCAGAGTAGCAGTTACAACGAACCGAAATACCGCCTCTTATTGCCTTTTCGACAAACATTAACATGTCAACATCTTTAAAAATTTTCAATGAACATTTCGTGAACTTCAACATGCAATCCCACGTATAACCTGGGAGGGAGTAATACAAATAAGCCGGGGCCTAAGGTATTCGTTTTCAAGACAGCTTCTCTGAATTGTTCGAAAACATCTGCCAGAAGAAGAATATCTGTTTTCATGTATAAATCCGAGTATTCACCTGAATTTTGATATCCAAATTGTTTCCACACGTTTTGAGCATGAGCGTACTGCACATCGTCAATATTTTCATCGTTCAATTTATTGTAGAATTTCTTAATAGGTGGAAGGTTAGTTTCGTCTAATTTGCTCGGACTATTGATGTGGTCATAAGGGAAAACATCACCTTTCTTTGTGGGTAAATCGAATTTGAAAGCGTCTCATTGGTTGAATTCTCTTCTCAAATTTTGGAATCTAAACTGGCACCCAGAAATCTCGAAGAGTCGATAAATCTGAATTTAATACCGGTTTCTGTATCGTGTTGGGTGGGATGAATGTATTTTCCAATATTTATCCGAAGTACGCTCACCTGTCCACAAGTGGCAATTTCGCTCAAATGGAAATGAGAATCATATCTGGAAAAATTGTGGAACACTGAGCACTACGAAGGACTTGCGGTACCCCAAATTACAATATTGATGCGCTCATTCCCTGAAGGCACCAGTGAAATGATGGTTGTCTTTCACAATGATGTCAGTGCCCGCAAACGTCTTTTCACACAAATGACAGTGTGCTAAACCAACCTTATCTGGGAAATGAGTCACAGGAACAATTTCTCTGATCTTAGACTGTACCAATTTAGCGACATCTGCCACTTCTGTGGCAAACCCAACTATGCAGTCAGGACCTCGATGCCTCTTGTAATAGGACAAGCTTTCATAATATGAGCATTCGAAATAGTATCCTGCGCTGAAAGCTATTTGTTTTTGATATGTTGACATTTTTGAGAAATTTTATCATCACAGTGCTCCAAGACCGATTCAAAATCATCGTAGATGATGAATTCGGCCTTTTGCTTATAAATATGATTTTTGAAAACTACCGAATCGTATTTGGGGAATGAAATTTTGCACTCGTAACATTTTCACATAAAACACTGTGCTCTGCCAATTTTGGGTTCGCATAAAAAATAATTTAGACATTTATCACAGAAATGTTTTCTCCTATGATTTTTATTGACTAGTGAAGATAGCAGTCTGGACATGTCTTTAACCCAACAATATTGATACCTTATATGTCTTCGTCGTAATCATCTTCAGGCAAGACATCATGATCGTAGGCTTGAGGAAATATTCACTTTGAATGAGTAGTAGATTGACATGTCTGAGCTGCTTATGTTTCGAGAGTTATGGGTACTACGTCAAAATAATCTGCTTTTTCACATGAATTAGTTCCAATGTGTAAACGTTCACCGAAATATCATTGAGTTTTTCAAATTTAGGAATATTGTTGAGTGACGGGTGTATCCAAGCCTGCGGTATTCAAAACTTGACTGTAATGAGGATACGAGCTGGACCTGTCTACCTTACGGTTAGCAGGATGTAAAGCGCTCACGATACTCCAGAAGAAGCATGCCTCATCAGTGTTTTTCACATTGACGCAGGCACGCTTTTTCATAATTTTCTCGGGCAGCTTGATACGGGATGAACCATTGCCAATCTCTGATTAATTCACATCAACCTCTAAAGAAACAATTTGCCTCAAGGCCCAGCCACTACCCTTCTCCTGGAATTCCCTTAGTTCATATAAACTACTCAACACTAATTTCGGCGCACACCAAAATGTCGCCCCTGTTATAATGTGAATAACTTTTTTCAGTTTAGAACAATTTGAATTTGGTTCACACTGTTCGATAGCCCTGTCCTTCAGCTATAATCTGATACTTCATTGAAACATAAGGGTATTCACATAAAATCTCTACATGGTGTTTTCCGACACTGTGCAAAATTTCGGAATATTCAAAAGGCTCTCAAATGGTGAAAAAAAATGTTTTCTCAACTTCGACAATAGAGGCATGAAGATGATCTCATTACCTCGAGATATTTCGCAAATCAACTTCCTATCTCTCTTATTTACAGAGTGATCACAAAAAATCAACATTTTGGTTTTGCAGCCATAACTTTTTTCCACGTCAACCGATTTTGGAAATCTTAGGCTCATTTCGAAGATAAAACTTCAGATGAAGAGATCTGAATATCATAATTGACTCAAGATGGCTATCAAAGATCTAGAGTTTTCTTGAAAGTGACCAAAAAGTTGATTTTTTGAGATCACTCTGTAAATAAGAGAGATAGGAAGTTGATTCGCGAAATATCTCGAGGTAATGAGATCATCTTCATGCCTCTGTTGTCGAAGTTGAGAAAAAAATTTGTATCACCATTTGAGAGCCTTTTGAATATTCCGAAATTTTGCACAGTGTCGGAAAACACCATGTAGAGATTTTATGTGAATACCCTTATGTTTCAATGAAGTACGAGATTATAGCTGAAGGAATGGGCTATTGAACAGTGTGAACCACATTCAAATTGTTCTAAACTGAAAAGAGTTATTCAAATTATAATAGGGGCGACATTTTGGTGTGCGACGAAATTAGTGTTGAGTAGTTTACTATAGTATCGATCACATTATCCGCGAACCAACAATCTAGATCTGTTCCTTCATCCATTGGAGCATTCTTTGTACTAAAATATTTGAATTCAATAATTTCCGCATCATCCGATTGTTTAATAAACTCACCACAGAAGGTATAGTGTTCACTTTTAGCATGGGTAATTCCCTCAAAGTTGTTTTGATTCAAATTCTGAAAATGAGCAATGCGTTCTGCAGAAATTGCATCAACTCCTTATAACATAAATTAATTATGACACCCGTCCTAATTCTACTCGCGAAAAAAGATTGAACATCCTCCCATATTATTCTATTTTTACGATTGCTCAGTCCTGCCCCAATACGATTCTTCTTCCTGATCAACCTCTGAAAACGTTTCGAATGCCCCACATTCGTTTGTATAATTTTCTCAAAACCCCCGCTGTCGAATTGGTCTCCCTGATTGCCCTATTGAATTCTCTCATATGCGCCCTTATTTGCCTGATCATTAATAATCTTTCATGTGCTGATATGTATCTCTTCTTCCTTTAAATTCCCTCCGCTCTTCTACATTTCTCAACAATATCATCACTGCCAGAAGCTATACTATTGACATTCATGTTGCAAGAAATATCAAACAGGAAAAAAAAAATTACACTAACCACCAATTTACGAAAATCTTAAAGAGGGTCCGGTGTCACTCGCTCGTGAATAAGGATGTATTTGTCTGGGGTGAAAGCCGGAAGCTGGGGCTTGAAGGTGGGTAACCACCCTCCATGACAAAAATACGCAAAATGTCTCAATTTCGACTACAATAGCCTTCTTGAATCGCGTCTGGAGCTCAATGGGGTGGAGCTGGTCGATTGGCAATGTACTTAGAACAACAGTTGGCTTGAATGCAGAAACTTGAGCACCTGAAACAACCATCTGATTAGGATCTTACTACTTGAAATTATAATCATCGACAGAAGTGGTAGACTAACATGACCTTGAAACGTATGAAAATAAATGAAAAGCCTACCTGAAATTAGCTGGCAAAACACACACAAAATAAAATGGAACAGACAGGAGCCACCAAACAGACAGGAGCAACCGAACAGACAGGATCAACCTACAGACAGGGGCAGCCGAACAAACACGAACAGATCGACCGACCAGTGTCAGAGTTCAGAATAGCGAATGACGCCTACGAACGTTCTGACTGTCTTATATAGGATTTGAGGTTGTAACTCAATCGGACACATGCAAACAAAGGATACATTCTTCTCGATGGCAATGGTGGCAATTCGATGAAGTTGTGACGTAATCGGTCACCTGCAAACAAAGGATACATTCTTCTCGAATATTACATCGCAAATTTCCCAATAGCTGTCTCGATGAAATTCCAAGAAAGCAGACAGTGAGTGGCGACAGGAATGATAGCTTTATTGTTTCCAGGATGTTTAGTGTCTCAGCGGGAACAAAGGCGGCATTGTTCTCTGACAGATGAGGATGTTGTCATTGTTATGAGGGATGGGAGGGATAGGAGGGATGGGAGGGATGGGAGGGATGGGAGGGATGGGAGGGATGGGAGGGATGGGAGGGATGGGAGGGATGGGAGGGATGGGAGGGATGGGAGGGATGGGAGGGATGGGAGGGATGGGAGGGATGGGAGGGATGGGAGGGATGGGAGGGATGGGAGGGATGGGAGGGATGGGAGGGATGGGAGGGATGGGAGGGATGGGAGGGATGGGAGGGATGGGAGGGATGGGAGGGATGGGAGGGATGGGAGGGATGGGAGGGATGGGAGGGATGGGAGGGATGGGAGGGATGGGAGGGATGGGAGGGATGGGAGGGATGGGAGGGATGGGAGGGATGGGAGGGATGGGAGGGATGGGAGGGATGGGAGGGATGGGAGGGATGGGAGGGATGGGAGGGATGGGAGGGATGGGAGGGATGGGAGGGATGGGAGGGATGGGAGGGATGGGAGGGATGGGAGGGATGGGAGGGATGGGAGGGATGGGAGGGATGGGAGGGATGGGAGGGATGGGAGGGATGGGAGGGATGGGAGGGATGGGAGGGATGGGAGGGATGGGAGGGATGGGAGGGATGGGAGGGATGGGAGGGATGGGAGGGATGGGAGGGATGGGAGGGATGGGAGGGATGGGAGGGATGGGAGGGATGGGAGGGATGGGAGGGATGGGAGGGATGGGAGGGATGGGAGGGATGGGAGGGATGGGAGGGATGGGAGGGATGGGAGGGATGGGAGGGATGGGAGGGATGGGAGGGATGGGAGGGATGGGAGGGATGGGAGGGATGGGAGGGATGGGAGGGATGGGAGGGATGGGAGGGATGGGAGGGATGGGAGGGATGGGAGGGATGGGAGGGATGGGAGGGATGGGAGGGATGGGAGGGATGGGAGGGATGGGAGGGATGGGAGGGATGGGAGGGATGGGAGGGATGGGAGGGATGGGAGGGATGGGAGGGATGGGAGGGATGGGAGGGACGTGCGTGAGAAAAATACCACCCCCAACCACGACCCCTATATTAATAAGGATCGCCCCTAGAGACTACCCAGATAGCACAGAGACGTTTTGATGACCTTCTGAGGACGTCATAATAATGCACTCAGGATGTCGAGAGGCATCCGCAAGACGTCCCTAGGACGTCCACCTGTTACCATTTTCTACATGCAAATGACGTCTCAGAACATCCCAATAATATCCTCCAGAGACGTCCAGAAGACGTCTCAGGAGCGTTCTGAGGACGAACTGAGTGATGTACTTAGGATGTCGAGAGGCATCCGCAAGACGACTCTAGGACGTCCATCTGTTACCATTTTCAACATGCAGATGACGTCTCAGAACATCGCGATGATATCATCCAGAGACGTACTGAAGACGTCTCAGGAGCTTTCTGAGGACGTACTAAATAATTTATTTATGATGTCGAGAAGCAGCTGCAAGACGTCTCTAGGACGTCCACCTGTTACCGTTTTCTACATGCAAATAATGTCCAAAACATGCTCTCATAATCCACCATACAGGGTCAAAGTGAAGACGTTTCACAGACCTTCTGGGGAGATCTATTTTCACATCTGAATCAAGGATATATTGGGAAGAGCTTGATACTAAAATGAAAAATATTGTTTTCCTGAATGTGTTAAATGCGGATAATGGTGTCTATTATGAGTCAAATAATAAACCTCATTTCATTTATTAACAAAATTATAATGAAAAAAAGTTTTATTTCTTTGAAAATAAGATATTTTAATGTTGACATATGCCTATGCTCGCCTGAAACAGAAGAAAAAACATATTTCAGGAACAAAGAACATAATATTGACGAATATCAGGAATGAATCATATTTTCCATGGAAAATTTGGAGGAATTCCAAACAAATGTAACTAATAACATCATCAGAATGAAGAGAATAGGACGTTCTCTTCAAGCTTTCGGTGACATTTTGAGGATGTCCCTAGGTTCGCATATAGAAATGTCCCCAGGCTGTCCTCAAATCTTCTAATTCTGGACATTATTAGTAGAAATTGGCAGCCTAATAACGTTATTTGGATGAAGAAAATAGGACGTCCTCTTGAGGCTATTGGCGACATTTTGAGGATGTCCTCAGGCGATTGTGTGCTATCTGGGACTGTACAATAAATTTCCTTCCGCGATGTCCATAGTTGAATAAAGTGAGATTTTCTTGGGAATTTTTGAGATCTGTACTGGTGACAACCGAGATGGAACCAAATGTATTGAACCTTTGTATACAGGGTGTCCATTTTTCGAGCTCCACCATGGGGATCTCAGTTATTATAAGTGATACACGAAGTCTGTTGAATTACGGCAAAGTTGCACATTTTCATACTGAACATTCATCTGCAAGGAAATTTGATGTGTCATTCTTAGTTTTGGAATTATTGGAAGAAAACGAACATTTATAACTTTCGATTTCATTTTTTCAAGTGGAAACCAAAAGACCTAGACGTTTATTATGACTGAGACATTCTCCAGGCACTTTTTCACAAGAAATCTGAATCTGTCATTGTATTTTTCATGACGTTCTTGATGCCAAAGTTACAACACACAACTTTGTTTTTTCTCATAGGCGCCATATTGAATTTTTGCATCCCTAATAACACAGGGATGTCCTAGGTACGTCCTTTTTTTGTCCCGCGGTACAAGGACATGATTGGGACATCCAGGGGATATCCTGCAGTGGTTGTCCAGTGGACATCCCGCCCGGTACATCCCTAGGTTATCCTATTCGTGTCCCTGGAGTATCTGATATCCATTCACATCAGAGTCATTGAATTCCATAAAACTATTGTTGAATTTTTTTGAAAATGTTTGTTTTTCTTCCGGAAAATGATTGTAATGAAAATAAAGATTAAAGTCTCAGAACTTCTTAAGAAATAATCACCATTTTTCGCAGACAGAAATCGTACATGCATAATGCCCCTCATTTTTAAACACCCAAGAATGATAATAATTATGCCCAATACCTAACAAAGTTGTTAGTTAAGTCCTGTTTATAAATCTGTTTAGTACATAAATCTTCAGGAGGCATGATAGCCAATGGAGCAAGGTGCGTGCATGATAAGCCAAAGGTCCCGGGTTCAATCCCTACTCGACCTACAACTTTTTTCTTTTGTCGAAAGGATGTCCCTGGGATATCCTTGGGACGTCCTAGGGATATCTTTTCATCGTACTTGGTACATCCCAGGGATGTTCCAGAAGGGCATCCCTTGGATGCCTCTTTTTCTGGCCAGCGGATGTCCCTGGGACATCCCTAGTATGTACGTAGTCCCGACAAAGGACATCTCTGGGGTGTCCTAGTATAAAATCAGGGACGTCCCTGGGAAGTCCCTAGGATGTACTGGTGTTGTTAGGGATTTTAGAAATGCCTTTTTTTTCTGATCTCAATGATGTATCACACGGTATGAACAAATCTTTCCTGTTGATAAAAATGGTCCTGAAAGTGGTTATGATAGTTCTTCTCAGCTAATTAATATCGATCGGTACAGTTTTGAAAGTCAAATCATATATAGTTCCCAATAAATAATAATCCGCGCTGGTCAACGTATGTCTCCGTTCTTGGAAATTACCTTATTGTCTGACAGACACTCGGCAACTCTTCTTGCGTTATGTGGATAAGCTCAAGAATTCAATAGTTCTGTTTGTATATACAATTGAACTGTCAACATTCAGTTTGTTTAACAGAACTGTTGACGTTCCTTCCAAAGCACTTTTCGCAAAAATGGTTTTTCCCAATTTTGATCAACAGAAAAGATCATATCGTGTTATACATCATTGTAATCAGAAAAAAAAATACTTTTCAAAAATGCAAAAATCCAAATTGGCACCCGTGAGGAAAAACAAAGTCGAGTGTTATTGTGACTTTGGCATCAAGAACGTCATGGAAAATACGATGACAGATTCCGATTCCTTGTGAAAAAGTGCCTCAAGAATGTCCTAGTCAGAAACGTCTAGATCTTTTGGTTTTCGCTTGAAAAATAAAACCGAAAATTACAAATTTTCGTTCTTCTTCAAATAATCCAAAAACTAAGAATGACACATCAAATTTTCTTGCAGATAAATGTTCAGCATGGAAATGCGCAACTTTGCCCTAATTTAACCGACCTCGTATCTCATGAAACAAAAAAAAAACGGACACCCTGAATATAAACAAGAGCATGTACAATAATGTACATATATAGGCCTGTTCGTTTGTATACAGGGTGTTCCGAAACTATTGTGCCAAAATGTAAGGGTGGGTAGATCTCGCCAAAACAAACGTTTTTTACTTATCAACCCATAGGCGCATGCACCTTATTTCGGTACCAATAGGTGTCACAAGAAAAAAGTTTAACATATGTGCATACTCAAATAATATCGATATTGAGTGCCCAGCTCTACCGATTTTGACGTATGTACATACATAAATAAATAATATCGATATTGAGTGCTCAGCTCTACCGATTTTGACGATCGAGACCAATCGCTGCGCTCCCGACACTCGTATTGCGTAGACTTCTCATTTATTATTGCGTCGTGGCAATGTGTGAAACCTAACTCAATCTAAATTGTAGTGTTTTTTTTTTATAAACTCTCCCATATATTGCTTGTGATTTCATGTCATTTACTAACACGGTTTCCGGTACAAACACGTTTCCCCGTGTCCGAGGTTGGATACCACTACGCGGACCTTAATGCGCTATTATCACTGAACGCATGCGCATGCGCCTATGGGTTAATAAGTGAAAAACGTTTGTTTTGGCGAGATCTACCAACCCTTGAATTTTGGCACAATAGTTTCGGAACACCCTGTATATTGCTAAACTTGGTAGAGTAGAACTTTTTTCCATAGTTGCCTCTGTTCATGACATGATGTAAACAGATAAATAAAGTCATAATTATAAAGAAAACGAATTCAGCAGGTAGAACTAGCACAAACGAACAGGACTAACTGGAACCGACAGTTCGTTTGTTACTTCGCTGATGCATATCCTTATTTCTAAGTGGTATAAGAATGGTATCTTAAGACGACTGCAGTCCATTCGATCTAGGGGATCTGTTTGGTTTTGTTTTTCCATAGTATAATTCTTTTAACTGTGGTATAGGCAGGAACGCCTTCGAATTAGTCAGTCTTGGTAGATCAGACCCAGAGTATATATACGTGCCGCCCAATCTGGAATGATTGTTTGACCGCACTTGTGGTGACAACAAAGTATACGGTTCTAAAAATTGTTGTTCTGAAATTGTTCTATCCGTAATTCGGTTGCCCCCTTACGAGCAACCCTAAAAATCTGAAAAAGACTTGTGCGAGCAAGGAATGATCTTGGAAACTATACGCGATACGAAGATGGTTAGTTGGGAATGGTTGGGACAGAGTTGCGCAGAAAATTTGTTTCAGACTGTTTCGAAATTTCAATGATCAGCACCGGAAGGAGCTGGCTAAGAATATCTTATATTTTTTATTTTATTTGCATCCCGTTCACCTTTTATCTTTTATACCAGAAATTATTTTTGCATCTCTGAATTATTTTCGTGAAATATCAATTTATTATAGATTACCTATATATTGTTTTCACTAAAAAGGAACCATTTTCATTCTAGAACAAGGCTAGAACTAAGTCTTTTTCTCTATAATAGTTACACCAGCTTATGCTGAATAAAACCACGTTCAGATTTTTTTTTTCATTCAGTGTTAGAGTAATCCTTTTACTCAAACTTATGTCCGGAGATATCCAGAAAAACCCGGAATTTTGGAAAATTGATTTTATTTTTTTTATTTATTGTAGGATTTCAAATTGGGCTGCACTTTTGCATTGCCATTTTTCCTCTACTACATCATTCAAATAATAGTAGATTGTTTTATTAGGATCAAAAGTGACACTTTGTTTGACAAGCGAATTTTGCATTTGCGAGGCGGAGCGTTTAGCGAAGCCGAGCGAAAGCAAAATTTGCGAGTCGAACAAAGTCACTTTTGATCCGAATGAAACATGCTATTTTTTCTGCAACCGAAACAATTAACTGAAATAAACATGCATGTGAAGTAACCACCAATGCCGTGCCATATGTATGTAATGCAACAAATATTGACAAATAATCCATGTGGTATAAGAATATTCTACCTGCATTAACAGCAGGTTAGGTTTTCAAGGATGTTCGAATTGTAGTTTCAATATAAATACAACCACAGAGTGACATATTTGTGTATGGACCAGGTCACAGTACTCTGTAAGCTCTCTACTGTGACCAGGTGCTCTAATGGCAAATACCGCGCCAGTGCCAGCTATAGGAACAAGACGTGGAAAATGTTAGGTTAGTGAGCATATCAACAATGATAATGGTGATTATTTATTCCTCTCCATGTATTTGACTTGATGATCAAATGAAGCTAAACAATATCGTTGTTTGAGACAAAAAACTATTGCTTGTCGTGATTATTCAAAAACAAGTTATCCATCATGAGAATAACGAATGAAATACAGCGAGATCAAGCAAGTATTTGAATCTTGAAGGCTTCCCCCTGATTAATACAAAAATACTTAGCTGAGATGTTCATAATTTCAATATTAAACTATAATAAGGTGTCCAGCATGGTTATGAAATGCCAAATCTGTTGAAATCGGAAACAAATCAGGTATGCGTCTCAACCCAAATAACCAACCGTCACAATGTTGTTTATTCTTGATGACGTCCAGTACATCCTTTTTAGTTCCTAGGAACTAAAGTTCAACTTTAGCTCCTAGGAACTAAAATTCAACTTTAGCTCCTAGGAACTGAATATGTTGCCTAGCAACATATCTATTTTTGTGTCAGTAATAGAAACGTCAATTTAAGAGCTAATTTTGGTATCAAAATGGACGACTTTTGTGTCGGTTGCAGAAAAAACTTATTATTTAATTTTCAATGGTGACAAGTTGCCATTCCTTCTGGAAAACCCAGGGATATTCGAAAGAGAAACAAATTATTATATATATAGAAGGCTCTGAGTTTGATATGAAACATTTTCAATCTGTCACACTTATTGACATTAGGTTATTATTTTGTATGTTACTGTATTTTTGGCGAATATGGCTTCCAAGAGTGGAGAAAAAACAGATATCATGAACACTTATTATAAATAAGTACAATAAAAACAGTGTACTGATATCAGAAATGTACGGAACTAACAAACTATATATAAAACTCGAACGAACAAAAATGATGAACTGAAATAATTAAGTAAAACTGTAATTTTTGGCGGAGATGGTATACACACGATATTGTTTTATAGAGACTTCGAAAGATTGAAGGGAAGATGAATTAATCGTGCATTGAATAATATTCGAAGAATCATGAGAATGGACAGCATTTTGAGCATTTGATGTGATTAACTTTCGCCTTTACATTTTAGTTTATTATTTTTGTTGTTCGCGTCAGTTCGCGAGGTTCATTTTAGTTGAGAGTTTATATTACTTTCCAGATTCAGAACACTGTTTTTATTGTACTTATTTGTAATAAATTTTCATCACATTTCTTTTTCATTCACTCGTGGAAGTAATTTCCGCCAAAAATACAGTGATATACAAAATAACCGAATGTCATTAAGTGTGACAGATTATGAAAGTGAAAAATCAAACTCAAAGCCTTCTATGATAATTTGTTTATAACTGTAAATAATTGTAAATATCTCCAATTCCTCAGTGACAACATTGAAAAGAAAAAAAAAAGAGTTCTATTCAAAACAGAAATAATCCAATATGGCGCCTATTGGAGAAAATAAAGTTGATGATAGTGGCCGGGAGATGAAACGTCAGTTAGCAAATCTGAAAGCACCATAAATTTTAAATTGTACAATAAATAAATCCAGAAAAAAATTAAATCAACTTTCTAAGCGGCATATTGTTAGCTTCGTATTCTTTATAGATTCCGAGATCCCAATGGTGAGGATCGAAATTGAAACATCCGGTATACACAAATTCGGTTCCTTTTTCGGCGATGATTTCGGCTCCCTAGTTGCCATGTTGCCATCCATCCTCTGGTGTCTGGGCACCCATAGCAAAGTAGATATAACAATATATGATGTTAGCACCAAAGTTCTATACAAGGTGATTCAAAACTAAGCGGCATCGTTCCAGGGGCGTATTCCTTGCATGAATATAAGGCAAAAAGTTCCAATTAATAAGGACACAATAAATTTTCGGAAATTGGTGTACGTCATTAACATTTTTTATGTTGAGTAAGACTCCCAATTCAAAATTCCAGAATTCTATTCAGAAGCGTCACATGCTGGGGAGGTTAAGTGTAAAAACATCCCTTCTCCTTTTATTGATATCCAGGTTATTGTGATTTACTCAAATCAGAAAGTTTCCAAAGTCGATTTCCTCCTAAATGGTACGCTCTATCGAAATGAAGTAATAAGAGTACCTTTATTTTTACGTAAAAATCGCTAGAAACAATAACCTGATGAATGCCAAATGAAGAAGGGATGTTTTTACACTTATACCCTCCCCCGCATATGTGACGCCCCTGAATTAAATTTGGGAATTCCGAATCCAGAGTCTCATTGGCCATACAATTTTTATGCCTTACACTAATTTCTGAAAATTTATTGTGAAGGATTTCAAAGTTATAGAGAGAAAATCATTTTTGAGGTGTATCCTATTCAAAGGGGCGTAGCTTCCTTAGGAAGCATTTTCGGACCCTCATTAATAGGAACTTCTTGCCTGATTTTCATGCAAGGAATATGCCCCTGAAAGGATGACGCTTAATTTTGACTCACCCTGTATAGGGATTCGAAGCAGTTCCATGCAATCTTGCAGTTAATCTACCCGGAGTTCAATGCTTTCAGAGCTGACTGGCGGTCTGAATTTCTTATCAACTATAGAGGTCTGTTAGACAATATAGTCACTTGAAAATAATTCGATAGTACAAAATTTCGCCTGAAATATTGTAGTATGTACGTCTCTCGAAATTAACTGTCTTCGGTTTCGTGCTCCATCCGTCATAGTCATAGTCTTTTTCCTGACTGATCCCAAAATTTGAAGAATAATTTGAAATGATTTTTGATAAATTTTTCCCCCTACATCAGAAAATACAGGATACTCGGAACAAACGATCTACAGGGGTACCTACTAGTTGATTTTTTCATATGGAAAACCCTGATGTATTCTATTGCATTTTTAGATTATCCCTGAAGAGCTGATTTCATCAATGCATCACACTTGAGGTCTAGCGGGAATGATTACAGAGATATAGGGTGCTCAAAATCGAGATTATTTACCTTTAGGATTTAACTGTGTCTGAACAATTTATTACAGTCCAAGAGCCGGCTGCAAATTTCATAGTCATCTGTAACGAAATAATATGCCCCAAAGGCACGTAAAACCATTGTAGTTCATCGAACGCAACCTGTGCCAATCACTATCCTGAGGAAAATGAATGAAAAATTGCACTTTCCCGTGCGGAAATTTGCGCACTCGATTTCGCGATTTGATAACAAGATGAGAATTATGCCATATCCGATACCAATTGAATGGTAGATTTAAAAAACCTTCCTGTGCCACCCTTCAGCCAGTCCACGGCTAAGCGATTTATTTGCTGCTATCATTTCGGAAATACTTCCATCATGTGATAACAAGTTGAAACAAGAAGTAGCAAATAAAAGGAGATGATGTCGCCTTTGCGAATATCTGAACGTGCCACGATATAAACTGATCTAAGTTAGTGGCAGAGCGTCAATACTCCCTAGAATATTTCGCTCCCCTCTGAAGTTAATATCCGATTTACCAGTGTGAAACTCAACATGTGAATTAAAATACTTGTAGTGTGAGCATCACATGGTAAAAGGTACATTTTTCACATAACAGAGGTATGTCTGGAATAATAGGAGGAAATAAATCGCTGTGTCGTGGATTTGATTCAGACTGAGGGGTTGGTATCGAATAGCATAATTCTCATCTCGTTATCAAATCGCGCAATCGAGTTCAGATTTCCGCACAGGAAAGTGCAATTTTTTCTGTCGTTATCTGATTACTGTCGTTATCAGATTACTGTAGAAATCTGCAGACGGCTCTGCTACTATTTATTGGTCAAAACGGCTCTCGTATATGTCCCTTTTATCTTGTATCTTAACTTTCGATTTTCTATCTATACGACTGACATTCTGTAATTGTAACAGATACAGAGAGGGTGATGAGAATTCTAAATCTTGAATCACTTTGTATTGTTCCAAATAAATGTCAGTTTATGATGAGGACATGTGAGTCGTTTTGACCAAAATGAATCAAAATGTTGAAAAATCTCGATTTCCTATATATCTGTAATCATTTCCTGTTGACCCCAAAGTGTGATACATTGATGGAATCAGCTCTTCAGGAAGGACATTTCAACAATATATTGTAACTTTCAAAATCTATTTGAGCACACGAAATGGAATCCTGGCTTCCATTGATGTAAATGGAAGCACTCAAGTGTTTTTATTATTAATTATAGTACATCTTTTACTATTTTACTATTTTTTGTGATTCCTATGGAGGAGGGGGGTACTGTCCCTCAGTACCCCTCCCCCCTTATCTACGCTGGTGTCTCTCCAATCCTCCATAATGACTAAATTATAACTAATTTTTTCATGGAAATGCATTGTGAATGACCACTTCCCCTCACTTTTTTCTAGTCGTGACAACGTCTTATGCGAATATTTAGCGTTGCTCTACCAACCTTGGGTGTGGAAGGTGAATTACAGGTGTATCACCCTGTACAACCATCTTGTGGACATCGCAAAAACTATTGCCTAAAGCGCCGGGAGTAGCGATATCAACGATCCGACCAGTTAGTCAAATGAAGAACTCATTCCATAGGATGATTACAGATTTCTAATTCTTGAAACACTTGAACAGCCCTCTCGCGGAAGCTACTGGCTATCGACAGTAAGTGGAGATACTTAGGTATGCGAAGAGCGCTGTAAAAGCTTGAAACATTAGGGCAGACATAGACATTGTCAAGAATCGGCATATTCCCGAGGGAGGGCGGCAGCTGTATGATTCCAAGATAGCTTGATGGCATAAATAATGTCTAGACCGCTCATGCCATCAGCCAGAAAGAAGGTAGGTAGGCCACTCACGAGATCCAACTGGAGATGGGAGAACAGAGTGAACAGACATCATGCGTACTCTAGGACCTGTCATATACTCTTACTAATTTTTCCGCCAAACAAGAGATTATTTCCTGTCATGAACGACAGTTTGATGGCTCCTGCGCAGAAGAAGCGTTTTCATGCGTGCAATTAACCCTCGAGATTTTCAGGTAGCTGAGATATGACATATCGCGGTCTAGAAACAGATTAACAAATGCGATACGTAACAAAAATATTTTTCAGCTATGAGTTTTGTGATATTGTTGAAATAATATTGCGATAATGTCCTTCTGAAGTATCCAACATAATATCATGAAGTAAAACGTTTATGAGACGTTGCATCGATATTGAAATCAATATCTTTAGATAATATTGTGATATGTATGTTATTTGTGCAACGTTTTCGTTTCACCACCTTATAACGTAGCTTACATGTAGAGAGGATACAAGCAGGGGACAATATTTTTACTTCTACGGCAAAGTAACCTTGGCAACTGTCAAAAGTCAATTCAATTCCATTCCAACCATTGTGTATGTTGTCTATTATGATGAACAGGTAAATCACTGTGATCAGTGAAAATATTGATTTTCAGCTACCTATCATTCGTATTCATCAAAGTAAGTTAAGAACTAAACAAGTCTAATTGGACTGAAACAAATTCGAATAAAAATATGAATTGCTCATGCTGCCTACTTAGATTCTAAGTTTGCTCTGCTTGAATATAGACAGTAATACAACCAATCTCTGTATCTATATCACAGCTAGAAGCAGAACATATAGTCAGAATAGAATTTCAAAATCAGTCAGGAAATTTCCAAAAACTCGTATATATATTTACCTATTATTTTTCAGAATTCGAGACAATATGATCCAGTAAGAGATCACTGGATTATGCAGAAGTCATATATCTAAGCTATGTATGACTGGATTTATGAAGCAGAATAACTAACATGATATTTAGACAGATAGTAGTTAATCGGTCTCAGAATGTCACTGGATCATATTTATAGTCTTTCAGGGGTACGGAAAGATCAATTCATTAACACAGTTATATTCAGGCATAGATCATCTTCTCTGTCTTTTCTAAAGATCCTTCAAATGATCTTCTGATGATTCCAGAATAAATAGACTTAACCTATAAACTCATAGAGAATAATAATTCGAATGTTAATATACACTATTGTTAGATGTTTTGAGTAACATTGAATATACTTCATGAAGTAACATTGATTTTATGTAACTCCGCACAGAAAAGTTGCTCAGGATCGTGATTGGCACAGGTGCCGTTCCTTGAACTACAATGTTCTCACTTTCTTTTGGGACATATATCATTTCGTTATCAGATGACGGTAGAAATATGCAGCTGGCTCCCGGGGATGTTTGGTAACGTTAATTTCTTGTACCTTTGGTGACCTTTTTGAGATTACATCTTTTATAAGTGATAACAACATATTTCTGGGACGTTTTAATTCGTCCCTTATTTGGGCTGACTCTGCTACATCCCCAGATACACGTCGCTGTTTCGTAACAGTAAACTAACCTATATGCACGTCTATGTGATCTTATTTGAGTCAATATTCCAACGCCATCTCCAAAGTATTTTTATTTCATCCACAGAACATTTTAAGTGACATACTTTTATCAGTTTCCGTGGGACTATTATCACGAACTTGATTCGAATAATTGATCAAGACGGCTCTCATGTCCCTTATTTCTTAACTTTCGATTATCTATCTACCGACATTTTATAATTCATTTATTTATTTATTCGAAATTTGGGATACTAACAGGTTGTTACCCATACAAGCATCCACTAATACAATCCGTTACAGAGCTAACATTCATGTCTAAACAAATACAAAAATACAAACTCAAAATTCCGTTCGAATACCTACTACGTGGAATAGTATTTAACTCAGAGTAAACTGATTAAACCTCGAACTAACTTTACTCTAATGAAAGTCAATAATCGAACGCACCCCTGATGATTGAGGTATGGGGTACGAATTTCGCCATCATGAAAATTGCATTGTATATAAATATGATATTGCAAGTTATTTTCATTCGATTTGAATTTTCAGTGTGAATTTATGTAGGTACATACACTTTGGTGACCAACGCATATATAGGTATAATAAGTATGTTAGAGCAAAAAGACCGCGCCTAAAATAAGTCAGCTCACTGGTGTTCATTATAGCTACCTATACTCTAAGCTTTCAAGGATGTTTTCCCTTCTTTCGGAAGTTTTTCTGTATCGAACGAGTATCGAATGCGTATGCGTCAGTACCTATGCGACCAAAACTATCACGTGATTCTTTTTAACCAATAAAACTAAAGCACTCTGATATATATTCCTTCCAAAAGATTCAAAAGTAGAAGAAAATAGGAAATAGATATCTCCCAACATTAATAAAATAAGTTCTTGTGTAATCTCGATATACCTACAAATAATTAAAAGGGCTCGAATTTCGCTTACGTTCATATGAATCATATATGAACTTTTAGTCCTAAAGGAACACCACGTACAACGGTTTTTCAATTGAATTAAATATCTGATGTTTTGTACAGAACGCGATGAGAGATTTTTGAAAATGAGGACTTCTATAGTCTCAACACTCTCAACATACTAACTTGTCATATAGAGGAAGAAAAAAATCTGGTCATCACAAAACATGAAAATAAAAAAATATCTTTAATCCGTACCTACCTGTATAGTTTTTATAATATAAGATGAAACAGAATTGTGGATTTTGTCGATTTACACAATGCATTGTGGTTATGAAACATTAATTGAATTTGGCAGTTGCTTGGAATTTTTGTTTCTTTCAAGAGTACTCCAAGATAATACAATTTTTGCAAACTTGGTTTCATACTTTTCACCAACCCTGTACAAGTATACGTATCTGAAACGAAATATTCTGACCATCAACGCGAAATTTCAAGAAAGACAACTGGAGGATCAATAATTGCCACCCTTAAAATTGCGAGATGATGGTTGAAGTGGAGGAATCGGAATCGAACGGGCAGATATTTATTCACCCTTCTTTTAAAATCTTATTTCCCCTAATTAGCATCTCCCACCAGTCCACCCTATTTTTAACCCTCCAGATCTGCCCCTCCACCGGAGTTTTTCCTTATTAGCAGAGACTGTCAGCTCCAGGCCGTGAAAAATGAACGATATTTAAGAATACGGCGAAGGAAATTAAACTGTGATTTTTCATTCGACAAAGAAAGAACATTTTAATTTCGATCCTTGATTCCATCTCAGAGTTTTCTCATTATTGCTGCAGCTTCATATCAGTGATGAGGAAGAACATAAATAATTAATACAAGATTCGTGTGAAATATTATACAGTGTGGCCCATACTTAAGACCGGAGCTCCCTTATTGAAACAAATGCATTTTACAATAACCGATTCCAAAAATATCTTTCCTAGCAGAATCAATGTCGAAAAGGCTGTACACTACCCAGACGGCACAACTATATTTCATGAATATCCTGTGGATATTGCGTTGAAATATTGCCACACTGAGGAAAATTGTGCTGAGATATTTCGTGCTACCATTACACGAAATCATATTATATATACCGTTATACATTTTCGAATAGAAGCAGCACCTTGAAATCCTATGATAGCTATAACGATTTTGCTGAAGTGAATTTCCTGCCACAGGAAGGTATACTGCTGTCGCCACAGGCAGCCATCACTCTAGGACAACATGATTTTTTTTATAATTGTCTAGCTGAACTACTACTATTTAGTGAGTTATATGCTTGTAACTGCGAGGTTCATGGCATAGAACTGCACTCACTACCAAATAATATAACTGTCAGTCTGCCACGAAAATAATATTTGACGAACCTACTTGGGGTTAGTTAGCGCCTACTTCGTTATTCGATATTTTGCTGATTTGTCCTCCTCTATATAAGCATTTGTCAGACATCTTGATGGTTGATCAATCATTCACAGTTGGTCTCTTGATGCAAGCCCATGTACAGGGCGACAATCTCGACGACACGACAGTTGAGAATACTTCCCCCTCTTGAATTCAATTCATTATTTAAAATCTGAATCTGGAAGCAAATATAAAATGGAAACATTTTTGAACAAATAAAAAAATCTTTTGTGTCGCGTAAGGTGCTTTCGTAAATCTGAGTGCTCCATCAGTTATAACCAGGATTGATGGAATGATAAAGGTGCGTTTTTTCGAGGTATTTCAACTGAAATTCAAATATTTTACATTCAACATTTTCTTCTTTTTGGTACCATAAAACTTCAAAATTGTTAAATATGTTTCAGAGCTTCTCTATGGAATGTGGTCTAAAAACTTATTTTGAGCAAAAATGTCCAGGTTATGAAATTATTTGAATAACTTGCCTAGTTTTCGAAATACAATGGTTTCAGAAAGTTTCAGAAAAATTCCGTTTTCTATTCATTACTCAAAAACCTTTTGTTTTTCCTGAGGGTGCATGAATTAATTGATCTATTGAATTTCAAAGATCATTTTTCCGAAATTTTCTTTAGGAACCAATAAATTGCTCTTCATACCAAAATCAGGGTGGAAATTACGGGAAGTGAAATTGGATTTCAGTCAAAATTTCACCTTTCTTGGTGACAACTATCCTAGAAAATCACTGAATAACTACAGCAAGAAGGTCATGCAACTATCTATATGATCACCCATCAAGAGTAGCAAAGTTCCCTACCTACGATTATAACACTGCCCTACTCCCATTATTAGACGCACTCACTAGCGGTAGCAAAGTCAGAAACATCTTCTGATAGCAATATACAGATGCACTCGCTAGTAGCGGCAAGGTTCTATACTAATAATCGCAGGTGGGTTATAATCAGCAAAGTCGACTTCATAATCACAGGTGTTAACTTGCTTGTCCCCTATGCTATTAGAGATTTTTGTTGGGGTAATTCGATTCTTGACTATGGTTAACAGGAATTTTCCTCAGTATGCCTGACGCTGCCAGGTACATTGCATGGAACTGCACTCACGATATATACCTATAATGCAACTGTCAGACTGCCACGAAAATAATATTTGAGGAACCTACTTGTGGTTATTAAGCGCCTACCTATCGTTATTCGATATTTTGCAGTTTTCTTCCTCTATATAAGCATTTATCAGACATTTTACGTCCAGAAGACATGTTCAATCATTTCCAGTTGGGATGTTGATGCAAACCCATGTACAGGACGGCAATTTCGACGACACGATATAGTTACAAATACTTCCTCTCTTGAATATCATTTGTTATTCGAAATATGAATCTGAATTCAAATAAAAAATGGAAACATTTTCGAACAAATGAAAAAAACTTCTGTGCCCCTATCAGTGCATTCGTAGATCTGACTGCCTCAGTTATTGTCAGGATTGATGGAATAATGAAGGTGAGTTCATTCTTACTTATTTCCCGGTTATATATCACTGTTGATGGCCTTTGTTGTGCTATAGTTCCGAAAAATAAGCCAACCACACCGTCTCTAAAAATAGTTATTTATTATACAAGGGAAAAAAGTAGTAGATTTTAGCTCCAGGTTGTGTTGTCTCCCGACGCGTAGCGGAGGGAGACAAAAAACCGTGAGCTAAAATCTAATATTTTTCCCGTGTATAATACACTATTTTTTTCTGTGACAGAAGGAAGGACGAATCAATATTGGGGAGATATTACATTATTTCGAAATCTGAAAATTATCGACGTGAAATTTCAAATTTTTAACAGTAGGGACACCTGCGTTTTATAGACATCTTTTTCATTCTTTTGAAGTAATCAAATATCTGATGTCACTTCTGTCAGTTCAATTCTGTGATTTGATTTTAAAAAATTGCGAATTCAGTAGTTGTTTAGTAATATACGAAACCGCGAAGTCGAATGGAAGATAAAAGGACTTGCAGTTCTTTCTCGGAGACGGTATTATTGACTTATTTTTTGGAACTATAGCACAACAAAAGCCATTAACAGAGTATATATATGTGATATATATCCGGGAAAGAAGTACTCACTTTTTTCCCACGGGAAAAAAGTAATTTATGAAAAGTGACATTTTATAACCTGCCAACAGAGATGAAATGCCAAACTTTTTTCCCGTCACAGAAAAAAGAACTTTTTTCTACTACTGCTATGAAAAGTAGCGCATTTCTCATAGCTTACTTAGTTTCAACCATGTATATTGCCCATACTGTGGGAAATATTTTTTCTCACGGCACTTTGCCAACACCACATACATTTCCATGGAGAATCAACAAAAATGAATAGTTGTCACAACTGTCAGAAGAAGTTTTTTTAAATTCTTAAGGGTAGTTCTCATTAGTGCTTTTGATGGAAATCGCATTTTTCATCAAATATTGTTCCAACAATTCATAATAAATAATATGATGTATACAGGGTGTTTCACAGGTAAAGGGAAATATTTCAATGATAGATAGGGGTCACCAAGGTGATTCTGAAAATACCATATTTGATAGGTCTAAGAGTCTTCATAACGGAGATACAGGGCGATTTATCGATTTCGAATAATCATTCATTCGTCTATATGTATTACCTACCCAGTATATTTCTCTCAAATTTGGTAAGGAGCTTATACTTGAAACGTTGAATACATTCACCTATCAGGCGGAGTGAAAATCCAGGTTCGGCTTCAGGAAAAATCAACATTTATTTGAAATATTAATATAACACACTGTATTTAATAATTAACACAGTACATCGAAAGAATTGTGAAGAGGAGGAAAAACTGAATTGGGTTTGATGCTTTTTTTTCACCACTAATTCTCATCGTAACAATCATGAACAGAAAGTTGAATGTATGTCAATTTGAAGAGTATTGAAATTATGAAACCAGTGTCAATTATGATTATTCGACATTTCCGTCAAGAAATCGCTGGAAAGAACTTACAGTCTCACAGTCTTTATAACGGAGATACAGGGTGAATTATCGGTTCTGAATAATTATTCACTCGTCCATAAGTATTGAACTACCCATCAGTAACATTTCCTCAAATTTGGTATGTAGCTTACTTGGGACGATGGATTCATTAACCTATCAGGCGGAATGAAAATAATACCAAATAATTTTGATTCGATAGTTCACCCTGTATCTCTGTTATAAAAATATGAGACTTTTCCTGAAGTTGAACCTGTATTTTCATTCTGCCTGATAGGTCAATGAGGTCAATGAATCCATCGTCCCAAGTAAGCTCAATACCGAATTTGAGAAAATATTACTGCGATGGGTAGTTTAATATTTATGGACGAGTGAATAATTATTCGAAACCGATAATTCACCCTATATCTCTGTTTTAAAGACTGTGAGACTCAGTAAGTTCTTTCGAACGATCATTTAACAAGAATATATCAAATAATCATAATTGAAAGTGGTTTCATAATTTTAATACTTTTCGAATTGACATATTTTTAGCATTCTTTTTATGATTGTTTTACGATGAGAATTGGTGGCGGGAAAACAGAAAGCATCAAATCCAGTTCAGTTTTGCCTCCTCTTCACGATTCCTCTGATGAACTCAATTATTACATGCAGTGTGTTATTTTAATATTTCGAATAAATGTAAATTTTTCCTGAAGCCGAACCTGGATTTTCGCTTCGGCCGATAGGTGAATGAATTCAACGTCCCAAGTATAAGCTCCATACGAAATTTCAGAAAAATATACTGGGTAGTTCAATACATAGTCGAATGAAAAATTATTCGAAATCAATAAATCGCCCTGTATCTCCGTTATGAATACTCTAAGACCAATCAAATATGATATTTTCAGAACCACCTTGGTGACTCCTATGTACCATTGAAATATTTCCCTCTATCTGTGAAACACTCTGTATACCGAGATGTGACGATTTTGATAAATACACCGCCAGAGACGACAGAGATAATGGAAAAAGATGCGAAAGTTGGATTTGTTTCCGGAAATTTACAAGAAAAAAGTATGAATTGGCATATTGGTACGAAAAATTTATGGAATCTAAAAAAATACAGAAATAAAATCTTTTTTGGAAAGTGTACTTTTTTGAAATACTTTGAGGAACTATAAAGGCGTCTACTCTTTGGTCACAATATTCAATGTGGCATAGTGCCACATTATAAAATGAATACCAATAAGTTACATTACTCGTCGAGTTCTTTGAATAAGTGCAGTTGTAGAAAAAGTATAGTGTGCAACATGTGGGGAAAAGCACTTTTCTCACTCGTGCGTTTGCATTACTCGCCCTTCAGGCTGGTGCCACAAACTTTCGCACTTGTGAGAAGTGTTGAACTTTTTCCACTTGTTGCACCATTCGACTTCGTGGTTACGTAAATTACTAAACCACTATACCAAAAACGCAATTTTTCAAAATCATAAAGATGCCTGCAACGCAGATGTCATATTACTGTTAGAAACTTCAAATTTCACGTCGATAATTTTGTGATTCTAACATAATGTAATATCTTCTCAATAGCGATTCGTCCTTTTTCCTGTCACAGCAAAAAATATGAATTACACACGGGAAGGTATTAGATCTTAGCTCCAGGTTGTGTTGTCTCCGGACGCGTGGCGGAGGGAGACAAAAACCGTGCTTTTTTCCTTGTATAATTAATAACTATTATACCCCATAGATATAACAAACTCTTTCGCGCTTCGTTACAGAGTTATTGTCCTTGAAAGTTGGAATAAAAACAATATTTCATGTATAACTTAATTTAAACGGTTGCCATGGTATCAATAATATTCGGACAACTAAATCAACTCATAGAAGTCCTCATTTCCATATGTAAACGGCTGTTCAGTGATTATACGTTTTATACAGGATGGGACAAATTTCTTTCATTTAATAAATGCATTTCCATGAAGTGACAAATTTTTCATTGTGCTTCCACCGATTGATTCCTTCTACAAAGAGTTTTTCTAACTTTGGAATGATTGAGATGTATGATTTTAAAATGCGATTATCTTTTGAACGGAAGATATCGATTAAATTAAGTTATTCCATTTTTATTATAGGAAAAAATATGAATGAATAAAACGCTGGAGTCCATGATTTAGTCCATGATTTCAAACAGAACTTTCAGGGACAGGTATACAGTCTGTCTAAAAAAGTTGGCGACTAATAAAACTAGAACATTTCGTAATTATCAATTATCAATTAATATAGTCTTGAAAAGGAATATTCTCAGATATATTATAAACATGAAAAAATGGATACATTTGAATAAATACATTGAGAATTCGCATTCTCTATGTGATGAAATTATTAATTCTTTCTCGGTATATTCAACAGAAAACAACTACTTTCCTGGCTATATGCCACGACGAACATTGTATGATAAATGTCAGTTTGTCATACATCTAAAATAATATAGTCTTCTTTATACCCTGATTTTCATCGTATAGATTGACGTAATTATATACATATTCGATTGTAGTTTCCAATTAAAATTGAATTACAAATAATATTAAAAATTCCAGACATACTGTACATTTCATAATATATAAGAAATATTTTGATGTGTTTTATCCTTTGACATTGTAATATCTTCATTTTGTTTTACTATTATGTAAAATAGCATATTCAAACTGTGCGTTATGCTTACCGTGGTTAATGAGCTATTCACTGATACCGGTGTGTATCGTGCGTTTCCGCTTATTTTCTATAGTGGTCGGTGGTGAAATATTTCATGCATTATTGACTTCAAAATTTAGGAATACATATCTGGAAGCTGACGACGAAGGGATGTGCTGACTGAGCTTGTCAAGTACGTCTAACTGGTATTGCTAGTCATGAAATGATATACGAGGTATTAGATGAATATTTCCTGTTGAAGTATCTATAGAAAAGTGAAAAGTCGTCGACTTTCCTATATGGCGTTTCAATGATGTCAAGGAATTACTGAGTATGACATCACCAGCCAGGCGAATGCTCGTCTCTGGGTGGAATCTAAGAGTATCATTTGGGTGGTACGAAGGCCATATTATGTGAGAACAGTATTCGTTAACGGACCGTTATGCTTTGTAGATCATCAGAAGCTTTTGAGTTGTGAAGTAGCTTTTCGCTCGGAATGGAAATCCGAGTTTTTGTGAAGCAGCTTTCGAAATGGATCGGACATGAATGTTCCATGAAAAAGTATTGCTGATGGACTGTGGGAATGGTGGTATCTTCAGACTTTTTTATATCTGGCTGCTTCTCTCGAGAAAATACAGACCTGAGGTTTGGTGGTGTCGAATTCAACAAGGTTGTTGGTTTCCCATACTGTATAACTTTAGCAAGATCCTAATTGACAGTGCTTACCTTCGTCGTGAGTTCTTAGTTACCTTGGATGAAATGAGAATTCTGTCATCTGCGAAGTTGTGGATTAAGCAAGTGATTACTGCCAACAGATGAATGATATGGAATAAAAACAATGTTGGTGCCAAAATCGATTCGATATATCTAACGCCACAGCTAGAAATTCCCCATGTCATTCTATTTAATTTCTCTATGTAAAACATCTTCCATCAGATCTAAGTATGAAGATGGTAAATTCAAGATCAATTAATAAACACCCCATAACGCATACATCTTTCAATTAACTCCTGTCACTGAGGAGTGCGAGAATAATGTTTCATTTTTATGATGAAACATTGAAAACAAGAGCGGAATCGTGTCCGAAATGTCCAAAGTTCATAATGAAATCTTAATACTATCTCGATATATTTAGGTATATTTCACTTCATCGAACATTTTTCTAAACAGGTTTTTTCAATTTCCACTTGTACCTACCACTGTAGAGGTTAAATTATTTCCAGAAGCTCTAAAAAACCGAAAAAATTCCGAAGATAATTTAACCTCGTGTGGTATTCGCTTCGAAAATTCCACACGGAATTGTGTTTGAAAATTAAATAATTCTTCAATTCATTTACGTTCTTGATTCTCATATAGGTTCATAAACAAATTTAGTTTGCGTCACAGTTTTGGCACCAATAGATTCCTAGATATATTCTTTATTTCTTCCTTTTGTACTTGCATGAAAATACCAGTTTGGAATGTAACACACAGGGTCACTCTAAATAAACATACGTTAGCAATATAATATACTAAGTACCATAATGAAATTCTATAAGGAAAACATGTAATGGTTTGATCAAAAAAGTTTATTCAAAATGCATAACTATGTACAAAACTATTTATTATAAATGGTAAAAGAACAATTACTACAATTTGTAATATTAATATAATGGCAAAGCACAGCTCACTCACCTACTAATATTTGAAACTATACACAATACTTACTCCTTTAAAAAGGACTCGGCTACGCCTCGCCCGATAACATTCACGACTTGTACCATAATGATCGTCTTTATGATCCTTATTACATAAATAATTATTATAGTTACCCTGACGAGTAGGGAAATCAGAGAGTATGAGAGTAATCAGTGAATCAGTATAGTATTTGCCGAGCCCAACGATGAGGTTGTGGTTTGATAATTTTTACTCTGGTGTAATCCTTGTATCAGGTGATACATATTTGGTTGCCTATAGTTATTTCCAGGTCATGAGAGCATATTATTAGGAGCAATGAAATAATTCTCCTTTTTATAACGGATTGCGAAAAACGATATATATAGATGTCGAGATATCGATAGGCCGAATCTCCAATGAGATCGATACAATATGTCCACAAATACATTAAATTTTCAAATGAGTGATACATTTGAGAAAGCTTGAGATTGAGGACATTATTTGCAAATGTTTTTGTTTTTCACCCAGTCGTTAAGATATAATGTTATTCTTTATGACTATTCAGCATAGAATGACTTATTTATAGATTTTCAAGAATTTCAAGTAGTCATTCAATTTGCGATATGTCGTTATTGCAGAATTGCCTTTATATTCTGCCGTCGTAAGAGAGAGAATAGTCCGTTTTCGTTTCACGCATTACGTCGTTTTACAACAATCATAGATTGTGTTTTTGAAGTATTCATGAATGAAATGTTATGTCTATCTGTGCTAAATAGTTTGAATTCTTTATAAATATGTTGTATTATGAATTAAATTCTCAAGTCTGCAGTCGGCACGCAGAAATATTTACCTGCGAGACTCTCGCACGAGACGAAGTATTGCACAAGACTCGAGACGAGACCAATAAAAGTCTCGTCTCGTCTTGTCCGAGTCTCGTCTCGAGTCTTGTCTCGAAAACGAGACGAGACCATGCGAGACTCTCGAAAACGAGACTCTCGCGGGCACCATGCACTATCCAAATATCATCAAGTGTTCAATTTCCAATTTGTCTATAGAATGGCGAAGCTTTGGAATTCTTCGAAAAATTTCCATCAATTCATAACTAATAAAAAATAAACGAAAAGAAACCATACTCCCTATCCTCCGTAAAGGTACGCACGATGTTAGTTATTTCCTTAGGTGCACTCCATGAGATTCGAGACAAAAATATTAATTAGATTTTTGTAGCAACAATTTATCTGAATCTCTGGCTGTTGCTTGCAATATTTCAAGTGATGGGGATGGTCATAGGAAGATCTCTTTCCATTTTGTATGTATGTACAGGGTGATTGACTATGGATTTCACGCATTCAGTATTTCGAAAACTAATCATGATATTCGGAACTCCAACATAAAATTGTATGTGTAGATAAGGGTGATGTGTACACTGCGACCTTATTGGGTCCCCTCTTCTTGCTATGCGTCCTAGGACTTCTCAATTATACTTGTTGTTCTAATCCTATTCTCCTCAGGAAGTTGAGGATATATGGGATGATTTCAAAGAGGGTAGATCTCTTCGATTTCATATGCTCCTAGACAGAGCGCCCTGGCGTTGCGAAGAGCTACACAGTTCGAGAGGATGTGAATGGAGGTTTCGTCCTCTTCCTCACAGAATCTGCACTCTGTTTCCTCTATACTACCCGGAGTTTCTTCAGATCTCCTCTCAATCGACAGTGTCCTGGCAGGACTCCAGTTAGTATGTGGATCTTATTTTTACTTAGGCTGATGCACTCGGTAGATATTTTCCGGTTTGGGTTCCCAGGAGTGTCTTCGCTTGTCTCATACCTTGTAGATCCTGCCAGTATTTGGCTCTCTTAAGATACAATCTGTTACTTTTACTTTTTATAAAAAAAGCTTTTTGCCACATGCGAACGGCAGCTTCTCGTCGATATGAATTAGGCATGGGTTTGTTTAGATTTTTCAGCTTGAACAGACATGTTACATAATTTTCAAATTACCAAAATCAGAACTAAAGAAGGAGCATAGCATAGTAACTTTCAATCAGAGAAAGAATTCTCTATTACTTGAGTAGTTTTGCAACTAAATAATACTCTACAGAGTGTTGACCCGTTGTGATTTCAATATGAATACAACCACAGAGTGACATATTCTTATAGGAAATACCGCCAGGTACGTGGAAATGTTAGGTTAGTGAGCATATCAACAATAATTATAGCGATTATTCATTCCTCTCCGTACTCCACTGTGTTTGGCTCGATAATCGAATGAAACTAAACAATATCGTTGTTTGAGACAAAAAACTATTGTTGGCCATGATTATTCAAAAACAAGTTATCGATCCCCGAGAATAACGAATGGAATACAGATCAAGAAAGTATGTGAATCTTGAAGGCTTTTCTGATCAAAACAAAAATACCTTACTCAGAGATTAGTGTATAATCTCTGCCTTACTATTACATGGTGCATTTATATCTCCAGCATGGGTATGAAATGCCAAATATGTCGAAATCGGAAACACATCAGGTATGCGTCTCAATTCAAGAGCTTATTTTGGTATTAAAATGGACGACTTTCGTGTCGGTTGCAGAGAAACGTTTTCTTCTCATTGACGAATTCAAAAATTATCTTCAATGGAGTTGGCAGTTTTATCATAGTACATACCTATCTTTATTCTCTCGTTCCATTTGAAAAATGTCTCCTCATTTATTGAAAACTCAAAAGAGCGGTATAGAATAGAATAGAATAGAATAGAATTTATTGGTTCCATAAAATCCACATAAAAGGATGTAGAACATGTCAAAACAAGTACATATTTTATGCATAGATGTTTGAATCTTTACACTTACATTTGGATACATATCATTGAAGACGAAATGAACAGCTAAATGTCACCATATATAACAATACTAATAATAACAACAATAATGATAATGACAACAATACTAATAATAACAATACTGATAATAGAAATAAAAACGACTTGTATATAATGAAATTCAGAATTGATATCTTGATGTTATAAATCAATTAATCTGTATATGTTCATTGAAAAATTCATTCAGACTATAAAAGGCTTTAGAGACAAGTATTGTTTTCATCTTTTTTTTAATATGTCTGTCATCGAGGTTCCTTATTGTTATAGGAATTTTATTCCATATTTTCATTATAGAGAATTTCACATTTTTCTGGACATAACTGTATTTTGTTTTATCTACCCTTAGATCATGTTTATTTCTTGTGGTATAGGTATGACTTATTACATGCTCATCAAAAAGTTCTGGGTTTCTTTTTACAAACATGATAGCTTCTAAAATGTACAGACTGATCACGGTTAAAATACCTTTTTGAATAAAAATATCTTTACAACTAACTCTGGGTTCCATTCCGAATATATTTCGCAGACACTTTTTTTGAATTCCTAATATACGACTAACATGTGTTGAATTTCCCCAAAAAATTATTCCATATGCCATTCTTGAGTGCACAAATGAGTGATAAGCAATTATTGCCGTGTCGACATCCACATTATTTGAGAGAATCTTCAGTGCATAGCTATATTTTGCCATATTTTTTGCTGTATTATTTATGTGCTCATACCAATCCAGTTTTTGATCCAAGATCACCCCAAGAAAAGATACACTTGATTCCGATGATATGTTTTGATTGTTGAATTGAACTAGGAGATTATGTCTTGTTCTATTGAAGAAAATCAATTTAGTTTTATTTATGTTTAAAAGGAGATTGTTTTCTGTAAACCAGGTCTCGAGTTTCTCTAATGCATCTTTAATTTGTCTTTCACATTCATATCTTGTTTGTTCTTGAAATATCAGAGATGTATCATCTGCATAAAGAACCATTTCCTGTGCCACTACTCCCGGCAGCTCATTAACATATAAAATGTACAACAAGGGACCCAAAATGGAGCCTTGCGGTACCCCCCTCAGAACAGATTTTTCATTAGATTTTATCAGAACACCTGCATCATTATATTCCGCTGTTCTCTGTTTCCTATTAGTGAGATAGGATTTGATCAAATGCAATTGAACTCCCCTTATTCCATAATGCTCCAGTTTGTTCGAGGGGTAAATCACGGCGAAAAAAATTGTACACCAAACTTCCCATGAGTCGAAACTTCCCAAACTTCCTCGAACTTCCTCGAACTTCCCCAAACTTCCTCGAACTTCCTCAAACTTCCTCGAACTTCCCCGAACTTCCTCGAACTTCCCCGAACTTCCTCAAACTTCCCCGAACTTCCTCAAACTTCCCAAACTTCCTCGAACTTCTCAAACTTCCTCGAACTTCCTCAAACTTCCCCGAACTTCCCAAACTTCCTCGAATTTCCCAAACTTCCCCAAACTTCCTCGAACTTCCCGAAACGTTTCAAACGTCACAAACCAAGTACTTATATATAAGCAATTTAGTATTGATAGATTCAAAATTTGTTCCTTTTCTTATGGTAGGTAGATATATATATAGGGTGGTCCGGTTTGTTATACAAAAAATTCAACAGTGTGGTGTTCTCGTTGAAATAATGAAATACTTTTATTACATTCATTATACATAATCTTCATTTCATCTCATAGAGCGTGAAAAGCGAGGTGAAAAGTTTAGTATCTTGGGTAACTTTGTGGATTTATCTCAAACCGTTTCGAACTTTTCATCAAAAAACAATATTCAGACTCTAAAACACCCTATATATATCTCGAAAACGAAGCGTTTGAAAGTATATGTTTATATGATTTTTCGAATAATTTCAACCGAGTACAACACACTGTTGAATATGTACCTACGTATATGTATAGGTGGTTACCTAAACTTGAAAGTACTTTACTGGAAGGAATTTGAAACTGAATGTCATGAGTATTAATCTACCGACAGAAATCAACTATCAAACTAATTATTACATATGCAATGCAGGTTTTCTGTACCACGAATTTTTAGGTATGTATAGGTACTATTGACTTATCCGAGGACAGCTTCTGTTGAAAGTTCCGAAATAATAATGAACTCTTTGAAATTATGTTTAATATTATTTCTATATAGGGTGTTTCAGAGTTGTGTTGACAAAAGCCTTGACAAGAGCCTCAAGCAATAACGAAAAACCCATAATTCTTTTAACTTGGACACCCTACCCTGTATCTCGGAAACGAAGCATTTTCGGACCCATTTTCATATGAACTTGATTTCATAATTTGTTGAGAGGAATCTCCCCTAGGCTTTTGTCACCACAGGTCTGTATATCCTGAGATAATAAGTTTCTTGCATTATCTAGCCAAAGATTTTTCCCGACCGTCTCCGCCCAAACGTTCACAGACATCCTACAGCTTGCTTGGTCTTTCGGAAACTTCCCAAACATCCTCGAACCTCCAAAACTACCTGAACATCACGAAATGTTTCAGACTCCGCCGAACTTCCCAAACTTCCCCAAATCACCCAAACTTCCTCGAACTTCCCAAAACTTCCTCTAACTTCCCAAAACTTCCTCGAACTTCCCAAACTTCCTCGAACTTCCCAAAACTTCCTCGAACTTCCCCAAACTTCCTCGAACTTCCCAAACTTCCCCAAACTTCCTCGAACTTCCCCAAACTTCCTCGAACTTCCCCAAACTTCCTCGAACTTCCCCAAACTTCCTCGAACTTCCCAAAACTTCCCAAACTTCCTCGAACTTCCCAAACTTCCTCGAACTTCCCAAACTTCCTCGAACTTCCCAAACTTCCTCGAACTTCCTGAACTTGTCGAAACTATTCGAACTTCTCAAACCAGGTAAGCAAATTAGTATTGATTGATTCAACTTTTTTTCCTTTCCCTATGGTAGGTAGGTATAGGTAGGTTCAGTTAGATGCAAAGAAAATATCGCGGTTGGATGGTGTTAGCGCTCTTATTGCAGAAGTGACTAGATAGGTGCCATCACCGCCCTACTGCGACATGTTCATTGCATCTGACTGTACGTATATGTATAGGCAGGTATAGGTGAGTATACCTTAACTCAAAAGTACTTTACTGGAAGGGACTTGAAACTGAATGTCATGAATATCTGCATTGTAATTCAATACAAAATGAAATTAGACTTACAACTTTGAATAATCCACCAACAGAAATCAACCATCTAACTAATTACCGATCTAATTACCTATGCAATGCAATTTTTCAGTACCACGAATTTTCAGGTAGGTAGGTATTATTGAGTTATCTAACAGCATCTCTATTATTTGCTGAAATGAAAAAATCGAGAAATGAATATCCGACTAATCATTGCTTTCTGTTCTCAAAACTACCTAAACACCACGAAATGTTTCAAACTCTACCGAACTTCCCAAACTACCTCGAATATTCCAAACTTCCTCGAAATTTCCCAAACTTCTCCGAACTTCCCAAACCTCCTCGAACTTCCTCGAACTTCCTCGAACTTCCCAAACTTCCTCGAACTTCCCGAAACTTCCTCGAACTTCCCAAACTTCCTCGAACTTCCCCAAACTTCCTCGAACTTCCCCAAACTTCCTCGAACTTCCCCAAACTTCCTCGAACTTCCTTGTGTCTGTACACTAAACTTCCCACGTGATTTACCCCTCGAGTTTGTTGCAGAGTATATCATGTTCAACTGAGTCAAAAGCTTTGGAGAGGTCCAGACACAATGCTGCTGTTTCTTTATCGTTATCGATAGAGTTCAATATGTTTGATAGTGCCTGATAAACAGCCTTTATTGTGCTTTTCCCCTTCCTAAATCCATTTTGTTCAGACGTCAATATATTATTCATATCTAAGAATGTTGATAACCTCTCGTATATAATTTTTTCGAATATTTTGTTCACATTTGACAGTAGTGAGACTGGTCTATAGTTTGCCATATCGCCCTTATCCCCTTTTTTGTAGATAGACCTAATATATCCAATTTTCAAAGACTCAGGATATATTCCTGTACAGAAGGATAAATTTATGATATGTTCCAAAGGAATCGATATCAAGTTAGCAGATGCTTTAATGAGTTTAACTGGAATTTCATCTTCTCCCACTGAATTTTTATTTTTTAGTTTACTGATTATTTTTACTATTTCGGGTCGGTTTGTTAATTGAAATCTACAACTGTTATTGCAGTAAGTTATTTTACCATAATCTACCTCACCACTCTTGATGTCTGGTGCTGCACTTATATAAAAGTCATTTATTCTATTCAAAATGTCATATGACGATGATTGGGGATCTGATTTGCTGAGATTATGAAGAATATTTTTTTTTTCATTATTAGAGGTATTGTTAGTTATTCTTTTGATCAGCGACCAAGTCGCTTTCGATTTGTTTTCTGCATTGAAAATGAAATCCTTATTGTCCAAGCGCTTAGCCTTTCTTGTAACTTGTCTCAAAATGCTACAATATTTTTTATAATAATCCTTTGTCACCTGACCTCGCAGCATTTCGTTACGCAGATAAAGTTTCTTGGTACAAGATATTCTGATACCGTTTGTTACCCAAGACTTTGAAGTTCTTACATTTTTGCATTTTTTGAGGGGAAATAATCTGTTCATCAGCGTTCGAAGTTTGAATATGAAAATATTATAAGCTCTATCTACCTCAGTACAATTCAATATTTCTTCCCAATTTTCGCGTTCTAGTTCTTCAGAGAAATATCTCAACCTGGCTTCCGAGAACACTCTCCTTACCCTAAACTGATTCTCCATTTTGCTTTGGATTTCTTCGAGCTCTAGGAACTGACCATAATGATCCGACAGAGCCAGATCAATAACTTCACAGCATTTATACTCCTTAAAATCAATGAATATATTATCCAAGAGTGTGCTTGAATTTTCAGTTACTCTGGTGGGTTCAAAAATCAATTGTTGCATATTGTGACTAGATAGCGTGTCTAATAATTGCTCAGATATTGGGTTTTTTACTAGAAGATTCACATTGAAGTCTCCGCATACTACTGTTTTACAATGTTTGTACTTATTATTAACATAGTCTAATATTTCATCAATTTTTGTGATGAAATTTTCAAAATTACCAAGATTTGTACGATAAATGCATATGATGATATAACTGGATCCACTGCTAACCTCTGACTTAACAGCAGCACACTCAATTTCACCTTCCACACTCATCTCTTCTATTTTATGTACACGCTCACACTCGTATTCTTCTGATACGAAAATGCATGCTCCTCCATGAATTGCGTTTTTTCTTGAGAAACAGGACTTCATTTTATATCCGCTTAGTTTAGTGAACGTATATAACGTTAAAACCATCAGTTCTGTAATTTTGGCAATCAGTTACAATATAACGTATATACCGTTAAAACCATCAGTTCTGTAATTTTGGCAATCAGTTACAATACATTTAGATATTATTGTTACTGTATATGAAGAAGTCACAATTCTATATTTTTTTCATTCTAAAACCGTGCTCTCGGGTACGTCTTTTCAATCTTCAGATGTTTTATATCTAGAAATTATGACAATTTGAGAAAGGCTGTGGGGTAGCAAATGTGTCTTCACTCTCCGAAAAGTATTGAACGTCATATACAGGGTGTCTGTAAAAGGTCTTTACAAAAACATACCACATATTCCCTAGACCAAAATAAGTCGATTTAAGTAAAATTACCTCAGTTCAAAGTTACATCGTTTGGGCTCCAGAGGGCCTTGAAATTACAATTTTTAAATCGTTCTTCCCATATAAATTTAAAACGGCATATGCACAGCCGTCTTCAGCATATGCGATTTTGCTGAAATTCGGTATATTGATAGAGTTTTATGTGGCAAAAAAATGGTGTTAAAATTTTGTCCGATAATAATACGTAGAACTTGATTTTTTAAATAATTGCACCTTTAAAAATTCTACGCCAATGGAAGAAAAGGAGGTTGAGTATGAAATTTAGATTGCGCAACTCATTTACTTAAAGAAAGGTACTCTTGATGAGACTCGATTGCTCTCATGGTTTTGACGAAATTTGCATTTTAGTAATTTCAGAACATAAACAATAATTATTAAAACACAAACTTTGTCAAAACCATGAGAGTAAATCGAGTGTTATCAAGGGTACTTTTCTGTAGTAAATGAGTACCCAATCCAAATTTCATACTCAAACCCCTTTTCTGCCATTGTCGTAGAATTTTTAAAGGTGCAATTATTTAAAAAATCAAGTTCTATCTATCTATCTATCTATCTATGGCTGGAAAGGGGTTTGAGTATGAAATTTGGATTGGGTACTCATTTACTACAGAAAAGTACCCTTGATAACACTCGATTTACTCTCATGGTTTTGACAAAGTTTGTATTTTAATAATTATTGTTTATGTTCTAAAATTACTAAAATGCAAATTTCGTCAAAATCATGAGAGCAATCGAGTCTTATCAAGAGTACCTTTTTCAAAGTAAATGAGTTGCGCAATCTAAATTCCATACTCAAACTCCTTTTCTTCCATTGGCGTAGAATTTTTAAAGGTACAATTATTTGAAAAATCAAGTTCTACGCCTATGTATTATTATCGGACAAAATTTTAACACCATTTTTTGCCACATAAAACTCTATCAATATACCAAATTTCAGCAAAATCGCATATTATTATGTCGTTTTAAATTTATATGCATGGGCAAAACGATTTAAAAAGTGTAACTTCAAGGCCCTCTGGAGCCCAAACGATGCAACTTTGTACTGAGGTAATTTTACTTAAATCGACTTAGTTTGGTCTAGGGAATATGTGGTATGCTTTTGTAAAGACCTTTTACAGACACCCTGTATTCTAGATACTCTAGTTATATCTACACTACGACATATTTTTTCATTTCAAAACAGTCTTCGTGATGAAAGAGATTTCAATATCTGGACCAGAAACCACAATGCTTGAAAGCATTCACCTACGTAAAGAATTAACCACAATGAGAAAACAAAAGGATGTTTCCTTCCATACATTCGCAGCGATACCTTCTGTTATGTCGCAATTGAATATAAAGAAATTTTCAACAGAAAAGAGGTGGAGTAAAACTAATTTTTTGTCGAGTCTCAATCGTCCACTTTGTGCAATTTAAGTTTTTAATGAATCTCCTCGTACATTTCTTAAGGGTGAAAATTCTCTTAAAAAGTTTTAATAGAAACTGAGTTCGTTCGTTCCCTTTTTCAATGAGATGAATTTTAATTTTGTATATAATTGGAACTTGTTATTTCTTTGGAGAGACGGAGATACAAAAGACAGATTTGACAAGGAGCGAATATAACAGATCGATAACAGGTTTTTACAATCTTCTTATTTCTCATTCTCGGACTCATTTCGAGCTGAAACTTTGTGGGTGAAAAGAAGAAGGAAAAAGTTCAGTAAAATTCATCAATTATTGGAAAGTTTCGGTGTTTTACAACTTAATTTCTCAATTTGAGCTGAATATTGCAAATCAAACGAATAAGGAGAAGTAATTTTATAATCGATAATACATTATGAATTTCGAATATTGTTATAACGTACCTATATAAGTACAATTTGCCTCTGATGAATGAATCTTCAGAATAGTATCGATTATTATCTTCCATTTTTGATTCAAGTTAGTTTTATTCGTGATATGAATGTAATAGTTTTTGGATATGATGAATTGATATTCATCATACAGGACGTGGAAAGAAATTCTGAATTGTGTGTTCAATAGATATACCTAATTCAATAATGTTCGTCGTGGCATATAGCCAGGAAAGTAGTTGTTTTCTGTAGAATAAACCAAGAAAGAATTAATATTTTCATCACATGCAGAATGCGAATTCTCAATGTATTTCTTTATATGTACAGTGTGGTCATTTAAGTGTGCAACATATGGAAATCTTTTTAATGAATTGCACAACCAAAATACAGATAGTGCCGAAAGGATGGGGGATGTTCGGTAATCATTTTAGGTGCACTTAAAATGGTTGCAAGTCACACAGCATACAGGGTAAGTCAAAAAATATAAAAATTGCTCAAGAGTAAAGTACCCTTATTTCAGAAAATTCAGCAACATGTTATTGAGAAAAGTTGTTTACAATTGAAAGTTATGCCTAAATATCAAAAAATGTCTTAGGAGACCATGTTTTGGTATTTTAGGCATAACTTTCAATTGGAAACAACTTTACTCAATAACAAACTGAAGGGTACTTCACTCTTGAGCAATTTATATATTTTTTGACCTACCCTGTATGCTGTTCGACTTGCAACCATTCTAAGTGCACCTAAAATGATGACTGACATTTTTTTGTGTTCATAAATATATCTGAGAATATTCCTTTTTCAATGTAATAGTTCATTATCATATTATTTCTGCCGTTAGTGCTAAGGTTTATTGACTCGTGTAGCTTCTCATCATTTACTAACGTCACTCCCCAGGTAGCAGAGTGACGTTAGATTGACGTCATATTTTGGTCATAAAATAGCGAGCTGGACGTCCTAAAATGATGTCCTCATTCATACGTGTAAATGACGTCTCAGCATTATTCACGGTACTATAGGAACATTCTGCATTACAAAGCTCTTGTGTGATTATTTGGTACTATGGGTCCCTGCAGATAGCTCTTTACAATCTTGGCGCTATCAATAGAATGCAAAACGGATAAATAAGCTGCATGTTGTTGAGAAATGTATTTACAAATTCACAATTCGAAGGATAGATTAGGAAACGTTACAATAACCACTGATTGATTATTTGGTCTGACATAATGAACATGTATGTGCAACTTTGTAGATGCGTTATTGGGACCTCCAGTATTATACGTCATTATGACGTCATTTGTAGGTAATGTATTGGTCGGAAATGTTATGGAACAAAAATGTAGAAAATCCAACGGTAATATGAGGTCTCCTTATGGATCAATCTGCTACCTGGGTTAGCCTGCCCATTCCCTTGTACCAAAAATATTTTCTTCAGAAAAATCAGTTGATATCGTTCAATATGAAACATTATGACAACTGTGCTGTGGAATATTTACCTACTGAAAAAAAGAGACCTCATCTTACATGCACAAGAATGACGCAAGATGAAGTCACGATCATGCGACATTATTGGATAATATTCCAAGACAATTTGTCCAGTTTATCAATCTTTTCGATCGAGATATTTCAAGTAAAACATGGAGCTGCACAAATATTTCAATTTCGATATGTATTAATGTTTTTTTCATCGCTTGGAGCGCACGAAAGGGAATCCCTATAATGTTTAAAGAACATCGTGCGTTCCTAGGGAGGATAGGGACAGGAGGTAGGTATTGGAATTTTTTTTGAACTTTTGGAGATTATATGTTGTTGGGAATACTTCCACAGGCAATGAATTCCAGAGCCTAGCCGTTCAATGGATGAAGGAGTCTTGATAAAGTGCTGTTCGACATCTTTCGAGGTTGACAACGAAAGGATGTGCTGACTGGGCTTGTCTAGTTCGTCTGATTGGTATTGCCAGTGAAGGGATGATAGCAGAGATTTCCGAAGAACATTTGCCGTGGAAGTATCGATAGAAAAGTGGAAGGTCGCCGACCTTTCTACGGTGTTCCAATGATGTCAAAGAGTGAGTGAGTGTGTCGTCACCCACCAGGCGATTGGCTCTTCTCTGGATGGAATCTAAGAGCATCAGCGTATGTTTTGGTGCTGAACCCCATATGTGGGAACAGTATTCTAGAACAGGCCGTATCTGCGCTTTGTAGATCATGAGAAGCTGTTGAGGTGTAAAGTAGCTTCTCGCACGGAACAAGAATCCGAGTTTTTATGAAGCAGCTTTTGCGATGGATCTGACATGATTATCCCATGAAAAAGTGTTGCTGATGGAGATACCGAGCATAGATATGGTGGGCTTGGTGGGGATGGTGGAGCCAGACATCACAATATCGGGCCTACTGAGTTCCGCCTTTCTAGAGAAAATACAGGCTTGAGTTTTGGTGGCATTGAATTCAACTAGGTTGTTGGTTCCCCAGGCTGTGATTTCAGCAAGATCTTCATTGACAGCATTGACCTGCCTGCGCCGTGAGTTCTTAGTTTCCTGGGAAGAAATGGGAATTCTGGAAGAGAACGCAGTATGGAGGGTACTATCATCTGCAAAGCTGTGGATGAGGCAAGTTGTTACTCCCAACAGATCATTGATATGAAGAAGGAATAATGTTGGTGCCAAAATTGATCCTTGTGGAACGCCGGAATTGATGCCAATGGTATCAGACGATACACCGTCCACCACCACGTGAAGCGATCTGCCTGAAAGGAAACTGGATAAGAGATGACATAGCTGAGGTGGTAAGCCGTAGATGATAGTTAGTTTAAATCAAAGCATAAATTGCATTCATTGCGCAAATTAAACTTCAATCCATATTAACAGTATTCAAGAAATATACTATTACAATTTTTTTATTACAATTTTTTTATTTTTGAATAAACCTATTAAATACTAGAAGACAGAAAGGGGACATATATAGCTGATTTCGGTTGAATCTTCATATTTTGAGCTCAGGATTGCATTGCTGGAATATTTACAATTAGTAATGAAACACCCTGTATTATCGTGCAATGATGTCAACCGAATAGATTATTATATAGTTATTTTTGTATCTAGAGCGCGAAATGACCAAAGTATTTCGCGCACGAGTTGCAAACAACATTGTTTCTACAAACGTCAAAAAATATAGTTCTAAAGTAAAAATATGCTGAGCTTGATGTAAAAAATAGTGTTGAATTGGCTTAGAAGGCCTCCCCCTATCCTCCCTATAGGTACGCACGATGTTCCACGAACATAATAGGAATGTCCTTTCGTGGCTCCAAGAGATAAAAATATATTGTTAAAGTGTGATATTGTTCGGCTCGACGTTGATTGAATGTAGTAATGACTATTTCACTCATCACATAATCTGACCAATCACAAGCCAGAGACAACGTCGACTTATCGCGAAACACCTAGCTGTCTTTCAATTCTGATTGGTCTGACAGCGTTCGTGTTTTCAACGATGTAACCATGGATAGCAAATCAAAGTTTGGCAGTTTGACAAAAAATTAATTGCAGACGTCAGAATGAGTCGCTTTGGTGCAATTTCAAATGAAGTTATCAACCAAAATATTGATGAAAATGTACCTTCAAATACCAAAAATTTGAAATCTTATGTATGGAGACAATTTATGACGTTCTGTGTGGAACGCAACTACAAATTAGATGCAGAAAACAGCACCGTAAAACTGGCATCCATTCTGAAAGACTGGGCATTCAATATGCGGAAAATAGATGGTAGTGATTACAAGGAGAGTGTCATCAAAACCATATGGAACACTACTGCGAAATTAGTGCAAGAAAAATATTTTTGTGAGTATCAGAGATATATTGATCCCTTCAAAGAAATAATCTTCAAGGAGGCAAGGGCGGCTCGTGATAGTGAAAGAAAATTATTGCAAGCTATACCCGGAAACAGGAAAGTAAGTTCTGTCGCTATGACTTCAGAAGAATATAAAAAAATGTGCTTGCAATGGGATGAAAACACGCCAGAGGGACTACAGAAGAAATTCTGGTAAAACTGCATTTAGCATGCGATGGGTTTTTTTTCGAAAATTTTTTTTGGTACTTTCGTATTTTTGTCTGCAAAACACAAATTTGATGATGATAATGTGAACAAACCACTATTTATCGAGATATTTCAAAAAAAAAGTTCGAAATTTCGACTCCTTTTTCCCCTTGTGTTGGATGCATTTACAGGTATTTGCTCTTCTTATTTTGTCATTGGACACTTTATATACTCATGATGTACTTCAATGACACATTTTTATACAGAAAATTCAACAGGAAATATGATTTTTATACCGAGTTTTTCATATTTAGTGAACAAACATACCAGATGACGGCCATTTAATTAATAGTCACACCAAATACGAGATGTCAAATGTCAACAGAGTGCTTTTGAATGACATTACACACGCCGTTATTTTAAATGATATATTCTTCCTTCTTTTCACTAAATATATAAATCACAAGAAAATCATATTTCTAGTTGACTCAATCATAGAAAAAAATGTGTCTTACATTGTCAAATGATGAAAGAAGAAGGGTAAATTGTTTTAAATTCAATCCAGAAGACAGACGGCGGAAAAGAAGGTGATATTTTTAACTTTATAGTGAAGGTGATATTTTTAACTTTATAGTGAAATATCTTAATAAATAATGGTTTGTTCACATTTTCATTATCAAATTCGTGTTTTTCAGACAAAGATACGTAAGAACCTAAAAAATTTTTCGAAAAAAAAACCCATCGCATGCTAAATGCAGTTTTACCGAAATTTTCCATATATAGCTGCAGTAGAACTAGCTTGGAGAGGCAACGAAGCCACATTTGCCATGCTACATTTTTTCAAGGAAGAAACTGACAACAAAGGCTGTTCAACAAACAGAATCGCAAATAATCCTATATTTTCCAAAAGCTGCCAAGGTGGCGGTAAAAGCTGTGCAGATACTAAATGGCTCACTCAAAATTTAAAAAATCCTGCAATGTGCCCTGTAAGATTATACCGGAAACTACTTTCAAAAAGGGGAATTATAATCAATGACAGACTCTTCCTGACGGTGAATGGCAAGTGGAATAAATATAATAATAATTGGTACAAGAATTGCCCTGTGTATCAATACAATATCAAAATGGACGAAACTATCTGCAAAAAATATAGGATTAGACATTGAAAATGTGAAGATAACAAATCATGAAGCCGTATCTACATCTCAATGCCGAACATCATCAGAATATAGTGAATACATTCAGATATGCTCCAAGTACATCAAGTAATAACACCAACAATAACAATACCTTGTATCCAGCTAATAAAGGACCTACTATTCAAATTTTTTATAATTGTACCATTTATAATAATTGAGTAAAGTCTAGAATAATGTTGTATGTTCATAAAACCTTGTTCATTGTTATAGGTAACAGATTATTCATATTTATAGCAAATTGTAATTCAATCTTCATGATTATGATGAATTGTTCATGATTATAAAGGATTGTCCATGTGTATAATAAATGCTTTCTTTGCTTCGTGAAATAGTCTAGCAAAATACCACTCTGTTCTGAATATCTCCTCAAAATAAAGCGACAGAATTATCTCGAATATTCAGAACATCGTGATATTACTTATGACAATACTGATATGAAATGCTTATTAATAATTATTGTTGACACCTCCGTTTTTTTATTATGCCTCACCCTTCGAAACACTCTGCATAATAATTGAAATTTGGAATAAATGCTATCAGTCTTGTTTCAAATTGAATTTACCTAGTTTTCAAGCATCAGAGCAGCAAGGACTAATATCGCAAGTGATGCAAGTTATCTGGGAACGAAAGAGGAATGATAAGATAACTTTACTTGCGAGAATTTTTAATGAATAAGGTGTATTCGAGGAGAAACAATTTTGAAAAACGACTTTCTTTGTTTCGTCGCCATTAACGACTAATTGCAACGTTTTAAATTTGAGACTCTGATATAACTTTTGGCAATCTTTTCAATGTGTGTAATTTATTACAGTTTTTCACGGATAAACTGCTTTTAGGCAGTTTTAATATATTTAACATTGAACTACAGATAAGGTATCAATATTCAAAGTATAATCACTCGATATTACTGGTAGCAGTATACCCTATATACAGTATGTATGTAATTTTTTTCCTCAATGTATGTTCCAAAAAGATATTATGTATATTGCCCATAGGGGCTCGATTTGAAAAAAAATGAATTTTTGATTGAAATGTGATGTGACTGAAATGATTCATTGATAACTGACACAAAATAATTGTGCAGAGAGAATAATGTATCTCTGTGATGTGCGAATTATTGCGAATATAGCCTTGACCACATCTCATTTATCACGAGGTAAAATTGAAAAATATTTCAATTTCAACTTTTTCGCAATAATTACATTTTGCATAAAGATTTTACTTGATTTGACCTGTTGAACTTGTATATGTAAAAATATACATCATCAGTGTTCCATTTGAAAAAACAAAGTTGATGGCATTTCCAGAAAAAACCGGGAGTCCGCCATATTGGATTACGAAGTTTCAGTGACAAGTATGATATATATGAATAATAAGACAAGTTGGCAAAATTACTTTTTCGTGTCTAACTATTATTTTTCAAATGGCGACCATCTTTTGACAAGCACTTTCCGAAAAAAGGATATTTTAACGAATCTAACGATACTAATTTATTTGCGATTGGATTACAAAGAAGAACATAAATTTAATATTAAATATGTGTCTTGAACAAGGAGGAATGCACTTTGAAAATTTACTATAGTGAAAACTTTAAGAAATTAGGAAATTGAAAAAAATGTAAGTGCATCGCTGAAGTTATTGTTAATTTTGTTGAGTTTGTTGATCCGATCGCAAATAAATTAGTGTTTCGTCAAAATATCCTTTTTTCGGTAAGTGCCTACAAGTAAATGAATTATCATCAACTTGACAAAAGTAAATGAAATATTATGAAGTATTTTCGTCAGTAATATTTAATTTATGTTCTTATTTGTAATCCGATCGCAAATAAATTAGTATCGTTAGATTCGTTAAAATATCCTTTTTTCGGAAAGTGTTTGTCAAAAGATGGTCGCCATTTGAAAAATAATAGTTAGACACGAAAATGTAATTTTTCCAACTTGTCTTATTAATATCTATCATACTTGTCACTGAAACTTCGCGATTGTAATTTTCTGATATCACCTGAGGTCCTTAGATTGGTTTACTTCCGATCAAGGCCACCTAAATGTAATTTCAAAAGTGACTCCGGAAAAATTAAGTAGGCATAAAAACTTCCAAAAATATCACATTCTGATCTAGAATTGTCTAAAAATTCAGAACCGGAGCCATTTCCGGTGAAACCGAAAGTGACCGGAAAGTGAAAAATATGTGAAAACTCTCCTCTTCACATACCATTTACCTATACCAAATCTCATTTCGATACACCTCATGGTCTAGAAGTTATGACTTGTCTAATAGATTCGTTGACACCCGGTATATAGGATAACATCTAAGCACAGAATACTCAACAATTGTTGAGTATTCTGTGATAAAAGTCAAAGAACCAAATCGTACAGTAGCCATCATGCCATCTGAAAAGAAATCAATAAAACTGAAGTCTACACAATGCAAACTTAAAAATTTCTCGGTACGTCGTACAATCGGACATTAAGAATATCCACTCGGTCTCTCTCGCACATCCGAGTTTTCATGATCTCCCAACTCCTTTCAACTCATTATACAACCGACCCTTTCTAGAAGTGTAAAAGTAGGGTGAAAGAATAAAAGAGGGGCATAAACGGGGGTGTTTGGGGGTGGTCGGGAGTAAAAAAGGGGTGAATTTACATCGGAAAGAGTTGATTGCTTTCCCTGAGAGGCGGCCATCTTACTTCTTTTTTATTGGCCATTGCTTTTATGGAACAGTGCCAGATAAGAAATTTATCGTTATTCTTTCATTAAGTTTTGTAACTTTTTTGTATTATCTAAGATTTTTTATGATGGAATATTATGTCAACTCATAATTAATGTGGTGATAAGAAACCTGGAGGAAACTTGGAAATAGAAACAGATTTAAAATTTCAAATAATTCTTCTGATATAACTGGATATTGTAGGTTTAGGTACATTGTACATACGTTTAGGTATTATGTATACGTATAGGCACCCTACTGTTTCTGGATCCTCTTTCAATCAAACTTTGGGTGAAGAATCTCGAATCTTTCATAAATATGAATGATGATCCATGTAATGAATATCAAATGAGTATTGTTATTTCTTTTTTCAGGTTTTCTCTCCTCGTCTCTATATGAATCAACAAAATCGTATCTATTTGCTCCAAAATATCATATTGTTTTTAAATTTTCCCTTAGAAATTGGTGTGATTAGAAACCGAAGAGAAAAAGCCAATCGATAGTCAGTGATATAGGTACTAGTATGGAAAATGTTTGACGAAAAGGAACATAAGTAGGTATGTATGTACATAGATATAGGTATTAGGTGTATTGAGAAATGTGATATTGAAATCATATTTGGACAAATGTGCTCCTGTTTTCAACATAACAATGTAACTTACAGATTTTCCTGATATCAGTCACTGAAAAGTGTCAAAACACGAAGACAGAAATTTCATTATCAAACATTGGAAAATGGAAACTATTTATATGTTAAAAACGGGAGCGGATTTCGTTCTCGAAACGTCTAAAGATAAATAATTTTTTTTTTCAATAATGCTCTTACGTTCTTTTTTTCAAAACATTTTTCTGAAGTTTTTCAGAGTGTCACTGACGAGCGATTGAAGTTTCTCACTTAGGTTTCTGAAAGGAACATTTTCATCTGATTTTTCCTTACAGCAGGTATATATATTGAAATAATAGAAATATTTTTATTCATAAAAGTAGAGACAAGAAGGGAAAACAAGAAGGGCTTTTTTCAGCTCCGAAAAATGCACATGATATTTCGGAAAAAATTCTTGTGAAAAAATTCTGGAAAATTGTTGACAAATTCCTCAATAACATCGACCACTTCCAATTTCGTGTTTTTGTTATTGAATGGCGAAATTGTTCATATCGAGTATTCGTTTTGACGAATATATAAGTATATCTCTACCAAATATTCTGCTAACCAAATTTCGACTGTATATAAATACTAGAGCAAACAACAGAACATCTGCATGGCACTTTTTGACTTTTCGTAACTATCATCAACTTCTTTTATAGAATTCACATACCAGAGTGCTAACATGAAACATGAAATAATCATTTGAACTTTCGTTTTGTTAGCTGGAAACGATACCAACTTTCTACTAACAAATTGTTAATCAAATAGATGGATGACTGTTGTTTTTTCTTATCAAACTGATATTCTGGATGACGTTCCTCGTTTGTCACCTTTGATTACATCAGGAAAAATAATTTGTGGAATCTGGAATGCCGTGTATTCATGCATTACAATAATTTGTTTCTTCACAATCTCGAGAAACAATTTTGAAAATGGACGTTGGTATAAGAAAGTATCAATATCTTGTTGAAATATACATCAGAGGAGCTAGATTGTATTTCAATTTAATTCGAAACACAAGAACGTTATAGGAAGAAACGAAAATATAGAACAAATCTGAACAGAACAAATCATTTATGTAAAATATTCGAATATGTACAGAACAGTATGAAGTTAAGGTATGGACACCAATCACTATTTTATTAAGTACTTACCTATGGAACATATTCTTCGACGAGATTTTGAAAGAAAGTTTAATAACAATTTCTGTTATATGTTATTATACATACAAGTTCAGTTGGCATTATATAGGAGAGAAAACATAATGTGCTCCCATTCTAACTTTGTCTGTATAGGATTTCAATATAAAATAATAAAATTTTGTGTTGACATCACTATAAAAATCAGAAGGAATTGAGAATAATACCATACCTACCTTTTTTGTATTGACCTCTTCGTGGCCTTTTTTCGTCATTCTCAGAGTAATTTCTGTATAATGTTTTTTTTACGATCGTGCACAATGACACTACTTTTTGCATTCTTTGATGTGCAAAGTGTAAAACTTTTTCGCAAATAATACTTTAATTCTCTATTGATCACGAGTTTAATCTGATAGTATATTTTTTGTTTTTAATTTTGGTTTATATGAAAACATTGTTACTATAAATAGGTGGGCACTTCCATAACAATAGTAAATTGCTCTAAAACCGATATTGGAATTGAAATCAACAATTTGAAGAATTAGTTATATTTCTTGTATTGTAAAATACTCTTCAATACAATTTGAATCAATGATGAATCGTGATTGCCACTCTGTATTTGCAATAAATTCAAATTGATGCACTTCCGATCAAACCGGAAGTGTCATGATAGTTGGTCTGATACTAAGCAAATCATATACTCATGAAATAAAAACGATATACCATATTTGAAACATCCATACAAACTAACAACATACAAGGGGTTAATTACAAGGTGAGGACATACGATCTTCAAGTCATCGTTTCAAGTGTTCAGTTCTCGAGATACATAGGGTGTTGAAGTTGAGAAAAATAAATAAAAATAGTTTTTCCATAATTAATCAAGACTGATTGAATATTCCACATTCAATTTTGGTAAGTATCTGGTTTCATCTCTGAATAGGTGCATTTTTGACCAGATAGTCATTCCGGATATTTATACTCGCTAAACCATTGATGAACCTCGATTATATTCAATTAACCGAATTCATTTTCATATGTTGTTCAAAAAATATATTACGACCTTTAACTGAGCTGAAATTACCAGCAGTTTTCGAGATGTTCCACCCAAAATAAAAGGGAATCCTCATAATTTTCAGTAAAAGTATGATGAAAAAAATTTTTTCTGGTGGTCCATATACTTTTATTCTCATTCTGTAGCTAAACAATTTATATATAGATATTTCTTGCAGAATGAACGAAGAAGCATATTTCTAATTTTCTACTATTGGAAATAATGAATTGAATGAATTGAATTATGAATTAGAAATATTCAGAACAATAGAAATCTATCATCAGTGTCGTGAAAAATATGGGAGGTGAAGTTGCATGTAGCGCAACAGTGGATAAAATGTTCAGAATGATTGATTTCCAGGTTAAAAAAAACATATTCTGACTCTGAATAGTGAATATTAAACCATTATCTTGCGGGTTATTGTGAAAAAACAATTTTTATTCTCCAACTTCAGTACCTTGTATCTCGAAAACTAAACACTTGGAGACTGTATATGTCCCTACATCACCTCACGACAGCTATCACCAGTCAAACGTTCTCAGTCGTATTTAGAAACACCCTGTATAAGTTGAGGTACATGAGTGATATTTAAATACATTTGAGATAAGGACAAAACTCATATTTTTTTTCATAAGAAACGAGCGAAGAAAATACCAAAAAATCTTGGGGAATGATACTGCATCACATGAGTACCATATTAAGATCAGACAAATCGAAATTAGCTGAACATATCCTTACTGAAAATGAACAACATAATGGAGGAGTGGAATGATATAACAATCATAGAAGAAGAATATAATTAACAGCTGAAAAAAAATCAAAGAATCTTAAATACTGTCTGTAGGTCATTTTACTTGATTTTTTGGGATTTCCTCTCCTCGTTTCTATAAAATAAAAATATGCATATTATTTCAATATATTTGTAGTGGGACAAATCAGATGATTTGCCTCAAAATGTCACTGCGTTTAACAAATTTTCCTATCAGAGAGCCTAAAAGAAAAATCCAGTAGCTTGTCAGTGACAATTTGTTTGAAAAATGTTTGAAGGAAAGAAATATATATAGATATATTGAGAAAATATCGAATTTTTACTTATCTTTGGACGTTTCGGGACCGAATCTGCTCCCGTTCTCAACATAAAAATGCAAAATATTTCTTTTTGGAAGTTGTTGCTTATAGTTTGACACTTTTCTGTGTCATACTGATGTTGGCATATGAATGAGTGATTTTAGTCAAACTATAAGCAGTCACTTCCAAAGAGAAATATTTTGCATTTTTATGTTGAGAACGGGAGCAGATTCGGTCCCGAAACGTCCAAAGATGAGTAAAAATTCGATATTCTTTCAATATACCTATATTTCTTTCCTTCAAACATTTTTCGAAGAAATTGTCACTGACAAGCTACTGGATTTTTACGAAGGCGCTGAAGGGCCACTTATACTTTTTTTTTTTGAATCCCGACTTTGAAGTCGGGGGTCCGAGATTGAAGTCGGGGGTCCGAGATTAAAGTCGGGGGTCCGACTTTGAAGTCGGGGGTCCGACTTTAAAGTCGGGGGTTCGAGATTAAAGTCGGGGGTCCGACTTTGAAGTCGGGGGTCCGAGATTAAAGTCGGGGGTCCGACTTTGAAGTCGGTGGTCCGACTTTAAAGTCGGGGGTTCGAGATTAAAGTCGGGGGTCCGACTTTGAAGTCGGGGGTCCGATATTAAAGTCGGGGGTCCGAGATTAAAGTCGGGGGTCCGAGATTAAAGTCGGGGGTCCGACATTAAAGTCGGGGGTCCGAATTCAAAGTCGGGGGTCCGAGATTAAAGTCGGGGGTCCGAGATTAAAGTCGGGAGTCCGAGATTAAAGTCGGGAGTCCGAAACTGAAGTTAGGAGCTAGATTATATTCGTTAAATATGTGGACAGAAATAAATAATTTCCATTTTTACTCATCAGTTTGACGTCAGCAACATGCTCCTGAATTTTCTACATGTACTCAAGAAACACCCTGTACATTTATGTACAAACAATAATTTTACATCCATTGGATAATCATCACATAAGGATCAGTCAAAATCCTTCTTTTTGGATGTACACTGAATGTCAAATAATGGATCACACCTGTACGATCATTATCGTACGTACACTGAGGGAAAAAATTTGTAGCCGTTACTAAAAAATTAGTAACTACAGAAAAATTTTTTAGTACGATAGGGGACAGCAAGCATTAGTTGTTGCCATAACTAATTCTGTTTTTCTGGAAACGCCTATTTGCCTCAAATGAAAAGTTTAGTTGAGTCGTCTACGACGTTGTTGTGGTAACTAATAAGCCTTTTTAAGGAATAATACCAAGTTTTATTTGCCACAATCAATATACATAGTTATGACAATTAGATTTGTTAGTACTGTTTCAATATATGTTTGTTATCACAACAAATTAACCCAGTTGGGGCAATTACTCATTTCTTCTGACGTTAATAGTGAGTGTGTTGTTGCAAATTAAATATTTAATTATGACTGAAATGGAATCTAGTTACTATTAAAAGTGATTTAGTAACGTTTGAAATATAATTTAGTTATTCTGGCAACTTAATAGTTTTATATCAATTAAAATCAAGGCCCCATTCTAATAATAACAGTTTGTATGCCATTTTCCTTCCAATTTCCAATGGAATCGTGAACAGGAATACACCACACACCGTAAGTGCCACAGGCCACAGCTCCGCAAAAAGAGAGGGAATTATAAATATACACCGTGTACACATGACGTCGGTTGGACGTTTCTCACCGTCGCCCGTCGTAAACTGAACTGAATTGTGAATAGGTACCTAAACCTGATAACTAGTGACGCACAGATAACGATGGTAAACTGCGAATTATTATTTTGCCAACCAAATGCCAAATGGCTCAGCGCGAAGTGCAAAAAAACACAAAACAGTGATTTGAAAACACACAGAGCAGTGAACCAGCAAGAACACGACGCTCCCGGCTACACCAGCGTACATACATTAGACGCTGGCTACACTAGACAATTATTTTATTTATTTTGTCTAAGCTCGACGACCGTGCGATCTACCCACTATTAAGATACAAGTTCAAATGATGAAACAGAAAGACAAACAGATGCAAGATGCAATTTTTGCCGATGGGTCCCGAAGAGACGCGAGGCGGTCCCGAACGACGCAGTACAACTAAAATTATTAGTTATGGCTAAACAATTTCTGCTATGAATAATAATAAACCTTTTACGATAAATGTGTCATCAGTTGTGGCAAATAGTCAACTGTTGTTAGTAACCCCAGAAAGAGGTTTTTTAACCCCAATATAAAATTTTAATTGACTGAATAGACAACACTGTGATAATTCTGTCACAAATAGTATTTTTATTGATGACAAATAATTGGCGAAAAATTGAAAATTCATTTGTAGGAAATAAGGATACGTTGTCATTGTTAATGAAATTCTAAATATTTTTAATTATCGGTACTAAAAAAATACCAACTAGACGTTTTAATCAACCAGTTTTTCTCAGTGTATAGGGTGATTGTTTATATTCCACTTAATTGCTGAGAATCTCATTTGTTTGTTCAAAGGGTGCAAAACGATTACAATACAAAACATATATTTTCACAAATGTCATTCCGTCCTTGGGTAGAGCTCAGAAAGATGAGTTCAATGATATATATGATTACATTTGTAGGTATGAGATCACCCCTTCCGGAATATTTTCATAATCTTCTTCAATAAATAGCCAAATTTCAAAGCCTTATGAAAACGTTGAGAATCAAGTTTTCAATGCGCAGTTTTCATTATATATAAATTAACTAATTATATTATGTTACATTGATATTTTGTCAATATTAAGGATATTCGAATTAAACAAAAGTGATGACGTATTTTGCAAACCGATCATTTTCTCGGAGTTTTCGCATGTATTTAATTTCAATTGTTGGATAGAGCTAAGAAAGACGAATTCAATGATATTTGATAGAATGGGTCTGAGAACACCCGTTTCGGACTTAACCATGAAGTCCGAGATTAAAGTCGGACCCCCGACTTTAATCTCGGACCCCCGACTTTAAAGTCGGACCCTCGACTTTAATCTCGGACCCCCGACTTTAATATCGGACCCCCGACTTTAAAGTCGGGATTCAAAAAAAAAAGTGTAGGTGGCCCTTCAGCGCCTTCGTAGATTTTTCTTTTAGGCTCTCTGAGAGAAAAATTTGTTAAACGCAGTGACATTTTGGGGCAAATCATCTGATTTGTCCCACTACAAATATATTGAAATAATACGCATATTTTTATTTTATAGAAACGAGGAGAGAAAATTCCAAAAAATCAAGTAAAATCAAAGAATCTTATTGAATTCTTCTGTATGTAGATTATGACTTAAAACGTAAAACAAGCGTATATGAACTTATGAAAACTGAATATGAAAATAGTAAATCCATGATCAATCAGAATAACATCTTGTAACTGACATCAGATTCATCTCACAACTTCTGTCACTGAGAAGTGTCAAAACAGAAAAACGACCATATCATTATCAAGAATTATGTTTCAATTTGATGTTGAAAACGGACGCAAACTCGTTCCCAAAACTTTCGGAGATGATTCAACATTTTTATTTTTTCTATATATCTACCAATTTTCTTCTTCTTCAAATATTTTTCAAACAATGTCTTTTTTGACAGTCGATCAAATTTTTCCCTAAGTTTTTTGATATGGTGATTTTGAGCACGCAGTGACATTTTGGGACAGATAATCTTATTTGTCCTTACTACTGAGAAAGCTCTATTATATTTTTTTGGAGAAAAAATATGACATTCTCAATAAGATGCAAAGTTAGAATTTATAATTATTACAAACATTTACTAAGCTTTCTTCAGAAAAGTAGACACTTTTAGAACCTAAATATTTTAGTCTAGAATATATGATATTTTTCGTGTTTCGAAAAAATCTATTTTGAACCCTGAAAAGTGGGAGAGCAGAGATTACAAAAATGCACCGTCTTTATGAGGAGGTAGAATGTACATTTTTCTGAATCCTTTGAAATCTCCTCTCATTATCCGTTCTACTTATAGGTATAAATATGGATGAAATTCCAAAATATTTGGTAAAGACAATATTTATATAGAAACGATGAGAAACTGCCAAAAACTGGGAGACTAATCACTGCACTACAGTTTCCATTTTAAGAATCTGTTTCAGGAAATAATATTTTTTGAATGAACATGAACACTTTTCCACTATTTCAATTTCACTTTCACTCACTCTAATAATTAACACCAACTGATAGTAACATAGAGACTGAACGGAACACATGAAACTCAATTTCCATTTCGGTCATCCGAGGGTTCGAACTGGGTCAACCCTTAGAACAATAGAGGCCAGTCTTGAACCTCAAGACTGGTCAAACGAGTATGCAAATTTACCTAGAAAAGGTCACTCTTTATCAAAAGGGTCCAGCAGAGCATCTGCTCAACTCTTTCAAAAGTTCAATAGAGTTATTTTTTAAATTGTTGTCGAATTTCCAACGGATATTTGGTCACTTTTTGAAGGGTAGAAGGGTAGTTGAAAGAGAATGAGTATGCATCCCCGGTGGCTAGTTTTGTGATCGTTCCGATATTGCAAAACTATTATTGAACTTGAAAATGATTATGAATATGGTGTGTTATCAAATTTGAATTAGAACGAAAACATGTGTTATACAGGATATTTCATTGAGTAACGGAAATACGTCAACAGTGGACAGAGACAAAAATTAATGGGCGCTAGAAAAAGTGAAAATTCAAATTCAAGTTTATGTGTACTTGTATGTATTGAATTGATGGACTTTTTTGAAAAACATAGTTTTTTATTCAACTTATAGCAGATTTATTTGTGATGTGGAAATGGCGAAACTAAATTAACCGTACAGGGTGCCCCTCTCAAAATGAAACCCCCCTTAACTCTTTTGTTTTCAGAAATGTGAGAAAACGTTAGATCAAAAAGTTGTTTGAAACGATCCAAAATCTTATTTCAAGAAGTTGCTTTACATACAGGGTCATTCGTTTTTCCGGAAAGGACATGAACTTTAATTTTTCCATCAATGGAACACCGTATATATTGATCAAAGTTTACCAAAAATACCGCATCTTGCATTCATATTTTTTTATATTGAGAATGAAAGATTTCAATTTCATTATAAACAATATCATGACATCTCCATAGAGCCTATATATACAATATATAAACATTATTTTTTAGCCCACTATGTTCAAATGACATCATTATAGATGAAGGTTCATGAAGCAATTTTCTAGTAAACTTTGATAGTCAATAACTCATCTATTCTTCATCCAAATATGCAACTCATTCATATATTTTTGATATCAGAAAGAAAATCTATCGACATGTTGGAAAATATATAGGGTGTTCCATTGAAACAATCAAAGTTCATGTCCTTTCCGAAAAAACTAATGACTTTGTATATTAAACAAATTCACGAAATGGAAGTTTGGGTCGTTTCAAAAAACTTCTTTATTTAACATTCATTCATATCTCTGAAAAAAAAGAGTTGAGGGGGTTCCATGATAGCTTATACAGGGTGATAATGGAAAAAGTAAAATGTTATGTCAACATCCCAGTATCTCGAAAACTGAGCTCCATGAAAACATACGAGTTCAATATGATTTAAGATTTCATTTTTGCGAGTAGTATCGCCTATGAAATTTTTTCTATTCAAATCTGGAAAACCCTGTATGCGTACTTTACATACAGGGTGTCCGAAAAAAAGAGGTCAATTCATTTTTCTGAAGATCGTGGTATTTTCTCTCGTCTTTATTTGAAAATATTGGAATATTAATAATACATATAACTAGTAAGAACTAATCAGATGATTTGCCCCAAAATGTATTTGCGCTTTAACATTCCACTATCAGAAACCTCAGACAGAAATTTAATTTGAAATCAGTGACATTGACACCTACTTTTATCTTTGTCCATTTCATGAAATAATAAATTTGCTCAGATTTGCTCCCGCTCCCGCTCAACATAAGGATGGGAAAAAACATGTTTTTTAATTCTTAATGAAAGGGATGATGTCCCCTTTGCGAATATCCAAATGTGCTGCGTTTCAAACTGATCTAAGTCAGTGGCAGAGCGTCAATATATGCGATAATATTTCGCTTTTCTCTGAAGATGATATCCTATGAACCAGTGTAAATTTCAACATGTGGATCAGAATGGTGTCAAGTCAAAGTGTGACCGTGTTACGTCAGGTGTCCCACAAGGGTCACATCTGGAGCCGCTTCTATACAATATTTTCATCAATGATTTGTCAGGTTGTTTTCATAACACAAAGCATACCCTCTTCGCGGATGACCTAAAAATCTACAAGAACATTGAAAGTCCCAGTGACTACTTAGACTTTCAATCAGATCTGGATAGATTCTCATGCAGACTATTGCTCACGTAACAGACTCCATCTCAACCTCTCGAAATGTTATCAAATTGTGCTTTCCCGTAGTAACAAACACATTATATACGACTTGAAATTGAAAGACCAAATCATTGGAAGAACTAATAGTGTGAAGGATCTATAGGAATAACCTTAGATTACAAATTAACTTTTGAGCAACACATCGAACAAATAACACAGAAGTCACTTAGGAACATAGGATTCATATTCAGGGTCACCAAAAAATCCAATTGTTGGAAATCTGTTACTCTCCTGTTCAATAGCTTTGTGAAACCTATTATCGAATACTCATCTATTATATGGAATGCATTTTACAACTGCTATATTGATAGACTGGAAAATGTACAAAAAAAATTCATAAATAGACTGAACTTTAGATTCGACAAGAACAGATTCCATAAATCATATTATCAAAATAACTTGAAATTTAATAGGCTGGAGAATTTGGAATTGAGAAGAAAATTTTTTGATGTATGTTTCATATATAAATTATTCAATAATCTGACAGATTGCCCATACTGCTTGGAATTATGCTACTTCAATAGCTCGCAACACATCATGAGGAATAGACAACTTTTAACAGTTCCCCATTGCTCAACGAACTCTCTGCTCAACTCTCCGTCAATAAGATGTATCAAAACTTTCAATAGTGTATGTAAATCAAACAATGATCTTGATGTATTCAGCTTCTCATTTATCAGGTTCAAACATGGAGTCAAACAAGTTCTGTACAATTAGGTAGTCCTTTTTGATTTGCCAAATAGTTATAACATTGTCAAACCTTGTGCTGGTAGTTACTAAGCATAAATACTTATCTTAAGCATTCTATAACTATAGAAAACATACCCAGTACTATATGATATAAATTGTATGTTATAATGTGCCACTCTATTATTGGGCAGTGAAACACCTGCCTGTTGGGTGGCCTCAAATTTATAAATAAATAAATAGATAAATAAATAAATGAATACTCCTAGAGTGCGAACACCACATAGGTGTTACACTGGTCCATCGGATATTATCTTCAGAGAGGGGCGAAATATTCTCGGAAGTATTGACGCTCTGCCAGTCTGCCACTGACTTAGATCAGTTTGAATCGCAGCACGTTTGGATATTCCCAAAGGGGACATTATCAACTTCCATTTGCCATTTGTTTCAACTTGTTATCACATCAAAGTAGCAAATTAATTGCTGTGCCGTGAATTTGGCTCAGATTGAGGGGTGGCACAGGAAGGTTTTTGAAATCTACTATTCAATTGGAATTAGATGGCATAATTCTTATCTCGTTATCAAATCTCGAAATTGAGTCCAAATTACCGCACAGGAAAGTGCGATTTTTCAATCATTTTGGTCAGGATAGTGATTGGCACAGGTGCCGTTCAATAAAATACAATGTGTTGTATTTACATGCCTTTGAGACATATATCATTTCGTTATCATATGACGGTCGAAAGTTGCGGCCGGCCTACAAGTTTCATGGAAAAATATTCAACAATATTGAGTCTACAGCATGTCTCTTTCCAAACGGCCCTCTCTCTATATCTCAGCTATTAGTCGTGCGATCTTTACCAAATTGGGACCGGTATGAATTACCATCAATATGATCAGTTCTTCAGAGACATACATCCTCTTGAACAGTGCCGTGCGTTTTTGTTGGAATGAAAAGCGGTCAATTTTTTAAGAAATCATTCTAGGATTTTTTTACAGGAGCCTCATGTGAAATTTTATATGATTTCCATGAGGGGTTTGAAAAAAACAGGCACATCTGAACAGCATCTTTGCGAACGTAATAATTATATCAACTCGGAAACGGTGAGTTCAACATAGTATTTCTTGTTTTCTTTTTCAAATCACGATTTTCTACAAACCGGAGCTATTGAACGTTGCAAAATTTGCTGTTAATTTGGATTCACTATATCTTTACGAGGCTGAAAATGCAGATAGTGTGGCCTATTCTAATAATTTGGAATGAGGTGATTTTTGCGTATGGTGGTTTGAAACAATAGAGAACAATGTTATGAGTTGAGTTCTCCTGTAAAAAAATACTAATATGATTTATTAAAAAAAAATCACCCCTTTCCATTTCAATAAAAACGGACGGCACTGCCCAAAAGGATGTATGTCTCTGAGAAACTGATTATATTGATGATCATTTTTTCTATACCGGTCCCAATCTGGTAAAGATCGCATGCCCAATAGCTGAGATTTAGAGGAGGGAATTTTTTGCATGAAACTGGTTACAGATCTATTTCACAGGATGCCAAATCCAGTGTTATACGCGCATTTATAAAAAAATCGTTATTATGGATTCCGGATTTTTCAGTCTCTGAATGTGATCTTACGAAAGCGCTGAACGGAAATAATACTTTTTTTTTATAATTGTCAGTTTGAACTGGCATTTAGCTATAATTGCCAGTTTTATCTGGCAATTACCCATAATTGCCAGTTTGATCTGGCAATTAGCCATAATTGCCAGTTTGAACTGGCAATTAGTCATAATTGCCAGTTTTATCTGGCAATTAGCCATAATTGCCAGTTTGAACTGGCATTTAGCTATAATTGCCAGTTTGAACTGACATTTAGCTATAATTGCCAGTTTGAACTGGCAATTAGCCATAATAGCATTCGTACGAAAGGACCCCGCAAAATGGAATGTCACAGTTTAAGCAATAACAGCTTTGTCTGCCCATTACTTGAGAGGAAATCAGATGGCAACAAGAAGAAGAAATAAAAAATGTCGCTGTTATCTGTCACAGCCGTAATGGCTAATTGCCAGTTCAAACTGGCAATTATAACTGAATGCCAGTTCAAACTGGCAATTATGGCTAATTGCCAGATCAAACTGGCAATTATGGACAATTGCCAGATCAAACTGGCAATTATAGCTAAATGCCAGTTCAAACTGGCAATTATGGCTAATTGCCAGTTCAAACTGGCAATTATGGCTAATTGCCAGATCAATAAGGCAATTATGACTAATAGCCAGTTCAAACTGGCAATTATAAAAAAAAAGTATCATGTCCGTTCAGCGCTTTGATCTAGTAGGCCTTGGTTTAAAAGAAACGGACGCCGCTCAGCTCCAGAATATACCTTCCTCCCCTCTAAATTTCCAAAAAAATCGTGAAAGTCGCTCCATAAATAGAAAAATCAAGGTGAGCCGCTTTGAGATGGGTCACTCTGTATGTTAATTCATATGGGCATTATGTGCCGAAAATGTGACAAAAATCACATCCTGATTTTTTTTCACTGATTCGTTCGTAACCTGTGAATTAATGTTCAAAATATAATTTTCTTCAGTGAAGAGGTTGTTCTTTCTTCATCGCGCATTGTGGAAATGTATATACCTACTCTACTATATCTGCATACGCTTCACTCTCAATCGTATTGTATTTTTGAGATATAATAGTTATTTATGTACCAAAGACGAAAAAGTGTCTATTATAGACGAGTCTGCAAATTGATAGCTGAGGCCCTATCCGAGGCTAACAATCTGGGCCTCAGCTATCAATCTATCGGATTTCGTGAATAATTAATTAGACAACAGCGAATGACAGTTGTCTCTTCGCGCGGACCACGGTTGCCAGATCGATATTTATCTCATGAGTAAATGATTTGTCAAAAATTCAGATCTATTTTATACTGTACGAATTCCAATGAAGGATAGTAAAATAAACCTATGACGTCAAAAAATTATGAACTTTTAGTAAACAGAAAAGTAATATTTCCAACAAAATAGAAACGAACAAACATTCCTATACACAAATAATCATATTTCTAATTCTCAATTCAAAAATACTCACACATATCACAAAATAGAGTTACATAGGTACTTATTGGATTTGATTGATCTGAATCAGATAAAGTATTGTCTTTTTTTGGTTTATACATATCATAAGTACTCATAATGTAAATTTATTACTTATTTTATAAAATTAATTCGAACAGTTCGTGCCGAAATATCATGCAATGTATAAGTGTCCGTGATTAACTGAAAATTAATAATAATTTAGGTAATTATAATAATAAATAAGTGTCAAAATATTTTTCAGTTGGTTATGGAATGTTTCAGTAGATCAATATGCAAAGAAAAGTAGTTGCCTACAGAAATAGTCGGTTATTCGTTCAGAAATTGGAACGTAAAATGTGATTTTTTGTAGAGGTCGACGAAAAACTTCTTTTTATACAGGTTCCTATTGATTATACAGGGTATTTCAAAATTCAGAATCAATATTTCGGGGACTCATTTTTCAGGATGAAATAAGAGTTTTTTTCAATAGGTATGTGTCCGCAAACGCTGCGTAACCGATATACAGAGCGTTGAAGTTTTAAGATTTTTCTTATTTTCCAACACCTTCCATAAAAAGTCAAGGTTCGTTCGGTTTCTTATTCTCTTGGTTTTGTTTGAAAACTCGTAATGAAGATCACAAACTAAATAAATAGCGTTCCTTGTTTCAAATGTGATAACAGGTTCCTCCCTTTGTTAAAACTATTAATTCAATCTGGGAAATTCTGAAAAAATGATTTTTCTTCTCGATATAAGTCGCAGATACGCAAAAATTACAAGTGACAAGAAAGTTCACAAACATAAATAACAAAGAGATCATTCTGTTCTTCAAAATTTAACAGTGGCGCACTGCAAAAAAATTTATGTAGCGATAAAAGGCTTAAAAAATATCTCTCTGTAGATTCTTACAATCATTCGACACACTGTATACTGTGAACCCTAAAAATCAGCCTATGTACCAAATCTAATCTGAATATCTCTAAAAATAAAAGAAATATGAAGAAAAAAAGGAAAAAATCTGGAAGTTTCAACACTCTGTAGATCGGTAACGAAACATTTGCGGATATTTATAGGTAACAAAAGTCTTATTTGGATCGGAGAAATAACTTTCTGCAATCTTGATACTGACTTTTGAAACACCCTGTATATTTATCAGTGCCTTTATTATGTGAAATCTTTCCTGAACGATCCTCGCAAATAAAATCTCTCGAAACCGTTAATATAATAGCCAAATCAGTCTCCCGTCCTAATGTATCTGCAAAGTACATACCTACCTACCTCGTAGATTTTCTCACACTGGTCAGGCAAGTATGCAAATTAAGGGTCAACATTTTTATAAATCAACCCCTTCCTCAGATTTGGTCAAACCGGTTAAGAACAATTTTTATTTTTAAGGGTCATCCATAAAAGAAACGTCCATAGAAGGGGGCATCTATCGCTTTGTACTGAGTGCGCACATGAATGGATTCGTGTTTATCTCCCTTGTATTATTTCCGGGTTACCTCTATTACACGTTGGATTCGGTAGATGAATAGGGCCCAATTTCTTAGTATAAATAATTAGCTAACAATACGTTTTTCGAACTGGAAGCGTCCAGGAAAAATTATTTCTTATTTTAACTGAATGTATTCATCAAGGCTCGAGAAATTTCGATCAATATTCTTTCCTGTTGAAATTTTCATTGGTTCTCAGACTATCCAAGTACCGGGTCTACATGGTTATCCATATTAAATATCCGCAGCCATTCCTAACTTTTTATTTTTTTTATTGTTATCAATAGGGGCGTAATTTTAGTAAATACAACATTTTTGCAATGTGAAAAATGCGCCGCATGCAGAAGTTTTGTTGGGATTCGAGGTCAAATGTCTCAAAATTGAAAATTAAATTCCTTTCCGACTGACAACTCCATCACATATTATAAATTATTCAGTTACATAATAATATTATGTTTTCAGTTTGTTGCAATATAGATATAAAATGATATGAAAATTGGAATGATAAGAAAAAAAAAGAAAGAAGTATTTTAGATACTGTCTGTTGGTTCCCAAAAGCAGGTGGATGTTCACAATTTTTTTCTACAAACGTCAAAAAATGACAAGGTTCGCTCATTGATAACAAATTGCGAAGTGACACTTTCTTTCAGTTTCCTACGTTACCATGCACAAAACAATGCGCGAAGTAAAACAGTGCGCGAAGTACCTACTTCGCGCATTTTTATGTAAAATTTATGAGATATTCATATTTCAACTTTATGGCCCTCAATCGAGCAAACATCCACGAAATCATTCATTTCTGTATGTTCAACAATAACTTTGTTTTATCTCTTGGAGCGCACGAAAGGAAATTCCTATTATGTTCGTGGAACATCGTGCGTACCTAGGGAGGATAGGGGGAGGCCTTTCAAGCCAGTTCAACACTATTTTTTATATCAAGCTAAGCATATTTTTACTTTAGAACTATATTTTTTGGCGTTTGTAGAAAAAATGTTGTTTGCAACTCGAGCGCGAAATACTTTGGTCATCTCGACTATTTTTTCAACTCGGCTACGCCTCGTTAAAAAAATCAAATCTTGATCACCAAAGTTGAATTTCGCGCTCTAGATACAAAAATAACTATTCTGAGTTCAGCAAAAAAGGGCAGTTTCATAATTTTTCGGAAATGATTATAAAATCCAATCTTCAAGCGTGACTTTTGAAGAGGCTGTGTTCGCTCTCTTAGGCCAACTATACTGCAACTCCTTTAGATACCAATTTTCGACACAAATTCATACAATTTTTTCTCAATTTCTGATCATGGAATCTACTGCAACAAAATCGTTATTCTGAAACTATTGGAAATGAACATTTCTGTTCTTTCTCGTGGGCCTCGTCTTTCATCGTGATGCAGATAATGATGGTATTATTTACAGATATTATTGTTCTAGACCCATTTCAAGAAGTCCTGAGATTAAAATTTCCTTCTGAATTGCAGAATGCAGCTGTCTCAAATTTCTCATTATATTCTAAGATATACAGGGTGAGTCAAAATAGGACGGACAAACTTCGTATACGGATTCGAAACCTCATTTTGAGGTGAAAAGTATCATCAATATTCATATCCTGAAATGAGATACAGGGTGTCAAAAATACGAAGGAATGCGTAGGAATGGAATTCAAACTTCAAACTTTGTAAAGTATTCCAGAATGATCAATGTTATCACATGGAGTTTTCATTTCTGAATATCGTACTGAGCATAGATATTGGCTGTGTCAAGTCATTCGTTCGACCATAGTGGTGATACCAGGATGGTCAATGGTTGAATCGACTCCCATAAAAATAACGTGGTATCTTTGCGGGCAGGTTTGAAACGTTACCGATATTCCCAAACAGCTGGCTGGTCAAACTGATGGTCAGACTTCATACTGAACGTATGTACCTATGTGTCTGGTCAAACCACAGACTTGACGCAGCCATAGTGGATTTGGTGGAAATGATGGTACCATACATTGATATATCAGGCATACTGAGTTCTGCCTTTCTAGAGAAAGTACAGGATTTAGTTTTGATGGCGTTGAATTCAACCAGGTTGTTGTTTCACCAGGCTGTAATTTCAGCAAGATCTTCATTGACAGCGTTAACCGGCCTTCGTCGTGAGTTCTTAGTTTCCTGGAGAGGAATGGGAATACTGGAAGAGAAGTTAGAGCTTATTCCATATTGGGTACCTATTTTTTTGAGCTTAATTGGTTTACCATTCATTTATTGAACAGCTTCCTTCAAAGAATCCTTACTGATTGTTAAAAGAATATCTGCATACAAATTGACAAACTCAAAATCATCAGAGTAATTCAATATTAGTATATGAATTAGAAAAATCATGGATCACGAAAAATTTTGTTTATTTTTACGATTCGTTCCTCTAGTAAGTCTAGTAGGTACACTCTTCTTTAGAAAACATGTCGCTGTTGGACGGTGTAAGTGCTCTTATTGCGGCAGTGATTTAGAAAGCACACACCGTCCATGTGCGACATGTTCACTGAAGACGAGTGTACTTTATTCAGGAAATTCTCTCAGAAGAAGGTACACTCGTCTTCAGTGAACATGTCGCATTTGGACGGTATGAGCGCTCTTATTGCAGCGGTGATTAAGAGATTTGACACCATCCATGTGCGACATGTTCTCTCTGAAGACGACTGTACAGGTACTCGGATGAACTTTTTGAAATCACATGAACCAAAAGCATCCTGTAGGATGAATTTTCGTAGCCTTACCAATCAGTTCATCACTATCAATGCTCGGCATCACGGTATCTGACAGTTTATCTTGGCATGACCATGTTGCCAATATAGCCAGAGCTGCCTCTCAAAAGCTGGGATTCCTCCTCCGCGCAAACAAGTATTTCACCTCACAACAGCTTCTGACACTCTACAAAGCCCAGATTCGACCATCCCTTGAGTACTGTTCGCACGTCTGGGGATCAGCTATAAAACACTCCCTGAGGTTGCTGGAGTCGGTTCAAAGAAGAGCCATCAGGCTCATCAATGACCCAACTCTGACAAGATCACTGCAAACTTTACAATATCGGAGAGACGTTGCAGACCTATCACTCTTCTATCGCTACTATCATGGACGATGCTCTGTTGAATTGTCATCAGCTGTCCCCCCTGGAATGATCTTTGTTCGCCAAAACGCGGCTGGCTCAAGTCTCACACCAATATGCAGTCAAAATTTAAACACATAGAACACTATATTTCAAGAACTCATTCTTTTGTAGGACATCTTCACTGTGGACTGCTTTACCCACAGATGTATTTCCTGCGAACTACAATCTATTTATCTTCAAGAGGAGGATCCATCGATATTTGTCCCTCCTTAGTGGTCGCATTTCCACCACGGGATTATAGGTCCAACCTTTTGCGAGCACTTCCGAATAGAAAAAAAGAAAGATATAAAGGTTTGAAATATATTTTTTTCGATTTTGGGTAGGTATTTCAAATCTCCAAAATCAATGCAAGACAACTATCTCCTCCTCAAGCTGAATCTCACTATATATGAGTGATAGAGGTATTTAGATAAAAATACATAAAACTTTCACGATGCCCGTCTGCATAGGAAAACAAAAGGAAAGGGACACTTGGATAAAAGGTAGTTAAGGCAATGTTTTGTTTAGGACAAAACAAAAGGCGACGCTCACAAAGAAATAAATGTCGGGATAGGGAGAACGTTAAAAAGATATCACAAAAACACTATTAACATTGCGCATCTCTTTTGTCTTTTGTGATACCGTCTTGGGGTGGAATATATTATTGATACCGTAGATCTCAGAATTATTCAAGGAACACAGAGTGAACAGGTGAGTGAATCTAGAAATCTTTCCAGAAGAAATGATGGCATAATTGATAAAGACCAAATGAGTAATCGATATACGTCATTATAATAACCATTAATATTTATAATTGAGAATCATGGAAGTCGCTGCCAATAAGGAAATCAACAAAAGTTCGTAATGATTGAATTCTGATGAGAACGTATCAGATTCGAAATATCATTTGTCAGGAGTAGATATCAACAGGTGACCTCCTAGTATAATACTTCTGAAGTGGGTGGCTGTGAAAGGACTAGACGAAAAAAATACTGAATATTCCTCCAGTGTAAAGTTGGTCAGTCTACGGTCCAGAGTTACAATTTTGAAATTGTTTATGAAATTACCTAGCATAGATATAGTGGAGTTGGTGGAAATGGTGGTATCAGATATTGTTATATCAGGCATAATGAGTTCCGCCTTTTTTTAAAACACAGTTTTGGTGGTGTTGAATGAACTTCAGCAATTTCTTCATTGACAGCGTCGACCTGCCTCGTCGAAAGTTCGTCATTTCCTGGGGAGAAATGGGAATTCAAGAACAGAATATAGTATGGAGAGTATACAGTGTGTCCCAAATTCGATCCTCACCACCTTCAGTCATTCTTGAGTTATTTGAGAAAAAATGAAATCTTGTATTTTTGTTTTTCTCGAATATCTCGGAAACTATTGATTTTATGAAAAAATGACTTCAACATTCTCATAGCACTTTCTGGTGCTCTTTTCAATGGTTTTATCAGTTTTCCATCAAAATGTCAAATTTCTGAGAAATCACCCGCAACTTCAATTTTTCTTATAGACGCCATATTGGATTTTTACAGATTTAAAATTGGCATAAAATTTCATTTCTAGTGAATTATTTCAATCACAGTTTCATTTAATTTTGGGTACTGATTTCCAATTTTTGTTTTTTTATGCCCAGTAGGCTATGAACTCTGTAACTAATAAATAATACTCGAAGTTATCTCCACGACAATTCATCATGTTGTGTTATTAGTTACTACCTTTGAGTATTTAGTTACTACTTCACTCCACCATGACTTTTACCAGAGATTATGAATTCTGTGTTCTATGGTCTTGCATAACTTATCGCATGGAATTGGATGTGTACTATTATAGCAGACAGGTGAATAATACAAATACTAATGAATAATACAGGTATTAAAAAAAATCAATTGAACTGCTCGAAATGGCTCCCATTGTTCTCGATACATTTTAATATTCGCGAGTGAACATATGATTCGCTGCTTTTCTCAGATGAACTCTGTTGATGTTCTGGAATGTGTCCATCACTCTATCTCGTAGATCATCAATATCTTGAATTGGCTCTTCATAAATTTTATTTTTGGCGTAGCCAGGTAAAAACACGAGAGGTGTACAATCAGGCGACCTTGGAGGCCATCTCACAGGTCCATGAGTAGTTATTAATTTACCACCAAATTGATTTTCGAGATATTCCCTAACCAATCGCGTATTGTGCGGTGGGGCACCATCTTGCTGAAACCACATTAACTCATATTCAGCAAGTGGTATCTCGTCTATGAAATTCGAAATCTCATTTCATTATTGGACCTAGTAGTCTACTGCCTGAAAAAAATACACAATGAGAAACAGTTATTTACCAAACATTGAAACCAAATTTGTTCTGCCACTTTGATTCTCTGATGACATGCGGATTATTTTGTGTCCAGTAATGATGATTATGTTTATTGTTAATTCCATTATTATGAAATCTCGTTTCATCGGCCCAGCAGATATTTGATTGAAAGTTCTCAATTCTTCCACACTGGTTGATGAACCAGTGACAAAACTCGAGACGACCTTCATTATCACCAGGTCTTAAATGTCTGTGAATTGTTGTTTTCGGCACAAGAGTTCTCCGACTAAGCTCTCGAATTGAAATGGTTGCAGTTTGATGATTCCTTCGATATTTGCAATTTCTTGTTCATCCAAGCGCAAACCATACCTTGGCCTAGGTGCAATGAAGCTTCCATGCTCTTGTAAATTTCTTTGTAATGTTAGAAAAATAGAAGGATGCGGCTGTTGTCTTTCCGGATATAAATGGAAGTATTGTCTAGCTGTTTCTCTGTTATTTCGATTATTTCTGATGTAACAATTGTACATATAAAATTTTTCGAGATTTGTGAACGGCATGGTTTGCCCCGAAATAATTAACTCGTATTTTTTCTTGACGTTTATAGAAATGTCACTTGGCTCCAATCCTACTCTATGAAAGTTGTGCAAGAACACATAATCGTTATTGTTTATAGAGAGTTTAGCGCATAGCCTACTGGGCATAAAAACGAAAATTGAAAATCAGTACCCCAAATGAAATGAAACTGTGATTGTGATACATCACTAGAAAGGAAATTTTTTGCCGATTTCAAATCTGTAAAAATCCAATATGGGGTCCATGAGAGAAACTGAAGTTGCAGGTGATTTCTCAGAAATTTGACATTTTGATGGGAAACTGATAAAACCATTGAAAAGAGCACCAGAAAGTGCTATGAAAATGTTGACGTCATTTTTTCATAAAATCAATATTTTCCGAGATACTCGAGAAAAACGAAAATACAAAAGTTCAGTTTTTCTCGAATAACTCAAGAATGACTGAAGCAAGCCCGGATTTCTCGATAGATTCTTATTCAACATTAAATTTGCTACAACTTTGCTAATTCAACCGTTTCTCTATCTCTCATAGTTACTGAAATCCCAATGGTTAGAATCGAATTTGGGACACACTGTATAAAGCTGTGGATAGGCAGGTGGTTACTCCTATGCAACAGATCATTGATATAAATTAGGAACAATGGTAGTGCCAGAATTGATTCTTGTGGAACGCTGAAATCGATGGCAATGGTATGAGATGATACACCCTCCACCACCACATGGAGCGATCTGCCTGATAGAAAACTCGAGAAAAGATGGCATAGCTGAGGTGGTAAGCCGTATGAAGGTAAGTTTTGTGGATTAGTAATTGGTGCCAAACACGGTCTAATACCTTCGATATATCCAATGCCACCGCATAATATTCCCCAAGGTTTTCTGATGAAGCTTGCCAGGCGTACCTTGGGCCAGACTTTCAAATCAATACCCTTAGCTCAGAACTCAGACAATCTATTACATTATTCATGTTTGAAAAAATATTGAAACAATACATCATGAATTGAAAAGGAACATTCTCAGATATATTCATGAACACAAAAAAATGGATATTTATATATAAAGAAATACATTGAGAATTCGCATTCTCCATGTGATGAAAATATCAATTCTTTCACGGTTCATTCAACAGAAAACAACTACTTTCCTGGCTATATGCCACGACGAATATTGAATTACATCTATTGAACACACACGATGAGAATTTGAAAACAAAATATTCTGAAGTAGAGAATTTGCATTCTCCTTCATATAAAGATATGCATATAATATAATTCTGAATGTATTTCTTTATATTATATAAATATCCATTTTTTGTGTTCATGAATATATCTGAGAATGTTCCTTTTCAATACTTTCACCCATTCAAGGGGTTCAAACTTGAACGATGGAAAATTGTTATTTGTTATTTTTATAGACCTCAATCGCAGATTCGTGATCAGGTTTTTCTCAATTCAGAATTCCTTTCCACGTCCTGTATGATGAATGTCAATTCATCATACATGAAAAAAAAATACATCATGAGTTTGCATCGAATGCAAATTCACAATCTATATAGTTGATATGAAAAATAGAGTGGAAAATGCTCACGAACTATAGAAAATAGATACATATAGATATACATATATACAAATGAATACTCGATAATGATGATTAGATAAAAAAGATAACAAAGAAACAAAAAGAATTCTCATGATTATTATTTCGATCCTGTATGTCAATGAATTGTCTCTTTCAGATTTGAAGGTATGTTTATATTGAGTACTAAGTACATTTCTTGTATGCTTTAGATAAATTCTTGAAATATATGTATTAACGTTAACAGCATAATAAACTAGATTAAAATGAAATTTTGACCCCACGGACAAGCTTTCTCGTTTATTTCATGTATATTGTCACGAAAGGATATATTCCAAATTTGTAAAAGTGTTCTATCCGTCATTCGGTTGCCCCCTTACGAGCAACCCTCAGAAGTCTTCGAGAGTCTTGTGCGAGCATGGAATGACGGGGGCCTTACCTTTTAACGTTTAATCCCAAACACTTTCTTGGGCCATCAGAAAAATTTCTGCAGTCGTTGGGAATCGAACCCACGACCGGCAAGCGAATGCGAATTAGAATACCGACACTCTGTCCGCACGGCTACCTACCTATTACCTATTCTCAAATATTACTATTATTATTATTTCACTGTTCTGATTTATCGAGTTCATTATATTTCTCAGCAATTCAACTATCCCTGTTGATGGCTTCCTCCATCACTTTGAATATAACTCACTCATCACAAAATCTGACCAATCACAAGCCAGAGGCAACGCGTGCTTATCGCGAAAGCATGGGCTGTCTTTCAATTCTGATGGGTCTGACAGCGTTCATGTTTTCAGTAATGTTATTATGGATAGCAAATCAAAGTCTGGATGTAACCATGGGTAGCGAAGCAAAGTCAAAATTAAAAAAAAATGCTTTCTGTGCTTCGTGAACGTGAAATAATCTAGCAAAATACCACTCTGTTCTGACTATCTTCTCATAATAGGATAGTGGGCTAATTTTTTTTATTTCTCAAATAGAATCATCACTCAAATATATTTCAATTTCATATTTCCTAGGAAAATTTCGGTCGATTTTTAGGTGCTAAAATCATCAATAAAGCCAAGGTAATGTTCAAACTACTAGAAATTCACCGCCAGTGAAAACTGAGGCCACGATTTCGTGAGTATGAAGAGCTCTTCGAATTCTTGTCTTTGAAGCTTGACCAAATTCAACAGAACCATCCAGCAGCAGAAATCATCATCATGGGCGATTTCAATGAACACAACACTGCTTGGCTCGTACAGTCTAACAAAACAGATGAAGCTGGGCGACAAGCCGAAGCTTTCGCTATCACTCACGGCTTAGAGCAACTTATCAAAGAACCCACTCGAATTTCCGATGCCAATAACCATTCAGCTAACATACTTGACTTATTCCTCACTAATAATTCAGCACCCTACACCATAGATGTACGAGCTCCACTTGGCAATTCTGACCACACACTCATCTCCACAACCTGACCATTTTTCATTCCATTAATTGCTCCGGAACCCCCACGTCTTATATGGCATTACAATTCAGGAGATCGGGACGGTCTCCGCATGTTTTTCTCCGAGTTTCCTTGGCATAGAGTATGCTTCGACTCTGAAGACCCTTCACAGTGTGCTGCGGAAATATCCGAGATCATCATGCTCGAAATGGACACATACATACCTCATTGTTCGAAAAGATCATCACCATCGAAACACTGGTTCAACAAAAACTGTTCTAGAACTGTTGCCTTGAAACAAACAGCCATCCATCGCTGGCGCAAAAACCCTAACCTCGCGACTAGAGCAAAATACGTTGATGCCAGGAATAACTGCAGCCAAACAATAGATGCCTCGAAAGAAACATACAATGCCAAGATAAGATCGAAACACATAGATTGTCCCAATGGCTCTCGTGCGTTTTGGTGCCTTGCTAGAGCGGTCGGAAGAAATTTCACTAATAGTTCATTTCCACCACTGTCCAAATCCGACGGCACATTAGTAAGGTTTGTTAATCTGTAACATTATAGCAACAACATCGCAGGAGAAAGCAAATATTTTTGCAGAGATGTTCGCAGCAAACTCTACTTCAGATTCCCTAGGAAAAGTGCCGCCAGACTTTCTAGACATTGAGAGTCGAATGCCCGGAATCGTCTTCCGTCAACGCACTATCAGACGAATCTTGCTTGGTCTCAAAACGAATAAGGCTAACGGTCCTGATGGAATCCTACCTATTATCCTCAAAGAATGTGCACCAGAATTAACACCGTTTCTTCTTTACCGTCTCGTACAGGTCGGGTATTTTTCCATCATGCTGGAGTCCAACCAATCCCCAAAAAAGGGAACAAGAACCTGCCCAACAACTACAGGCCCATTGCCCTGTTATCAGTAATCTCCAAAGTGATGGAGAAAGCCATCAATATTGAGCTTATCAAATATCTGGAGAGCTCAGGAATCATCAATGATAGATAGTACGGCTTTCGCCACCGAAGATCTACTGGATATCTACTTACCTACGTCACCCATTTATGGCAAGCCTCATTAGAAAAACACGGGGAATCTCTAGCTGTCGCGTTGGACATATCGAAAGCATTCGACCGTGTTTGACACGAAGGACTCCTCCACAAACTACCATAATACGGCTCACCACCTCAGCTATGCCATCTCTTATCAAGTTTTCTTTCAGGTAGATCGCTTCACGTGGTGGTGGACGATGTATCGTCTGATACCATTGGCACTAATTCCGGCGTTCCACTAGGATCAATTTTGACACCAACATTATTCCTTCTTCATATCAATGATCTGTTGGGAGTAACAACTTGCCTTATCCACAGCTTTGCAGATGATAGTACCCTCCATACTGGGTTCTCTTCCAGAATTCCCGTTTTTTCCCAGGAAACTAAGAACTCACGGCGTAGGCAGGTCAATGCTGTCAATGAAGACCTTGCTCAAATCACAGCCTGAGGAACCAACAACATAGTTGAATTCAACGCCACCAAAACTCAAGCCTGTATTTTCTCTAGAAAGGCGGAACTCAGTAAGCCCGATATTGTGAAGTCTGGCACCACCATCCCCACCAAGCCCACCATATCCATGCTCGGTATTTCCATCAGCAACGCTCTTTCATGGGATAATCATGTCAGATCCATCGCAAAAACTGCTTCACAAAAACTCGGATTCTTGTTCCGTGCGAAAAGTTACTTTAAACCTCAACAGCTTCTCATGATCTACAAAGCGCAGATACGGCCTGTTCTAGAATACTGTTCCCACATATGGGGTTCAGCACCAAAACATACGCTGATGCTTTCAGATTCCATCCAGTGAAGAGCCATCCGCCTGGGGGGTGACGCCACACTCACTCACTCTTTGACATCATTGGAACACCGTAGAAAGGTCGGCGACCTTTCACTTTTCTATCGATACATCCACGGGAAATGTTCTTCGGAAATCTCTGCTATCATCCCTCCACTAGCAATACCAGTCAGACGAACTAGACAAGCCAAGTCAGCACATCCTTTCGTTGTCAACCTCGAAAGATGTCGAACAGCCCTTTATCAAAACTCCTTCATCCATAGAACGGCTAGGCTCTGGAATTCATTGCCTGAGGAAGTATTCCCAACAACATATAATCTCCAGAAGTTCAGGAAACAATCCAATACCTACCTCCTGTCCCTATCCTCTCTAGGAACGCACGATGTTCTTTGAACATTATAGGGATTTCCTTTCGTACGCTCCAAGCGATGAAAAAAAGTATAGGTGCAGACCATAGCACAGTTGCCATGTGTTGAAATACGATTGGGAACTTCAGAAATAGTGGCAATAAAAATGTAATTGTCCCAAAATGTTTCCTTATGATTTGTGGCTTATTGCTTATGATAAGTTTGTGTTAATAATTTTATTGATTCACACTATAGGACATTTGAATCGGTGAACGTGAAAATTCCGCGCACGACTTGTGGGCGTGGTCTTGTCAGTTCTCAGCATTCAGCACAATGTTGGCAAGTCTCCAACATTCACATGATATTTTGTTATGGAGAATGAGAAATATTTGGATATGCTGGTTGCTCCAAAAAGTCAGGACAGAACTATAATGTTCCTCCTATTATGTTTTATCCAACGACAGGACTCGAACATATTTTTGATAACTCGATTATAATTGGTGACTTGACAACCTTGCTTCATGAGTGGAAATGGAAGATTATCTGACTTATAACGAAACAGCATAAAAACTGACGTCACCATTTATTCGACGTATCGCCAAAGGGCGGCCATGATGTTACGTTTGAAATGAGATCTGATTTTGATCAACGCATAGACTTATTATTTACGTAAATAAAGCGTGAGAAGTGTTGTCATAATTAATTTAGGTTCCTAACGACACAGTGGAGTAATTGAATGTCAATAATTCATAATCAGTCCACTCGCCCATTCAGTCTTTTATTGTTGACTCAATTGTGTTGCCGTACAGCAATACAACTCGTCCTGACGGACTCGTGGTGTTGCTCGGCAACACAATTTTGTGAACAATGAGGCTACATAATTTTCTCTAACATTCAGAACACCGTGATATTACTTATGATAACAGGGCAATAGTCCTATAGTTGTTGGGCAGGCTTCTGTTTCCTATTTTGGGGATTGGTTGGAGGGATGGTGAATAATTTGCAGGAAATCCGTGCAAATTCAGGTGCACTTTTTTTGGGAATAATGGTTGGAATTCCATCGGAACCGTTAGCCTTATTCGTTCTGATACCAAGCAAAATGCGTCTTATATAGTGCGTAGACGAAAACGATTTTGGGCACTCGACTCCCAACGGGATGAATATCTGGCGGCACTCTTTCCTGGGAATCAGGAGTGAAGTTTGCTGTGAACATCTATGCAAACATGTTCACTCTGCGAGGGACCAAAACGAACGGGAGCCATTGGGAGAATCTATGAGTTTTGATCTTATTTTGGCATTGTATGATTCTCTTGATGCATCTATTGTTTGGCTGCAGTTATTCCTGGCTTCAACACATTCTGCTCTAGTCACGAGGTTAGGGTTCTTGAGCTAGCGATGGTATGCTGTTTGTTTCAAGACAACAGCTCTAGAACAGTTCTTGTCGAAGAATTAGGTATGTATGTGTTTATTCCAAGCGTGATGATATCGGTTATTTCCACAGCACACTGTGAAGGCGCCTCAGAATCAGAGCATATTCTGTGCCAAGGGAACTCGGAGGAAAACATGCGCAGACAAGACGTGGTGAGCTGAAGCAGTTGATGGAATGAAAAATAGGCAGGTTGTGGAGATGAGTGTGTAATCTCGTTTATCTATGGTGTGAGGTGCTGAATTATTAGTGAGGAATAAGTCAAGTGTATTGGATCAATGGTTATTGGCATCGGAAATTCGCCTGGGTACCTTGATGATAAGCTGCTCTAAGTCATGAGTAATGGCATAAGCAGGGCTTGTCGCCCATCTTCATCCGTTTTGTTGGGGTGTACGAGCCAAGCAGAGGGCTCTGTAGATATTGGTCAAGCTTCAGAGACAAGAACCCGAAGAGCTCTGCATAGGATGAATCATTTGGTGATAAAAAGAGACAACATTGGTATTGCTAGTGATGGAATGATACCCGAAATTTCTGAAGAACATTCCCTAAGGAAAAATCAAAGGACCCGACTTTCTAATGGTGCTCCAATGATGAGGAGTGTTGGTGGTTTGTCTCTGGATGGAATCTGAGAGCAACAGCGTATGTTTGGGTGCCTCATATCATTAATATGTGGCAAAATTATTCAAAAACGTACCATTTTCGTGCTTTGTAGATCATGAAAAGCTGTTGGTGTAAAGTAATATTTTACTCTCAATAAAAATCCGAGTTTTTGTGTACCAGTTTTCGCGATGAATCTGACGGTAATTTCCCATCAGAAATTACTACTAATGAAAATACCGAATAATGAAAATATGATGGACTTCATGGAGATCGTCGTATCCAAGATATTGTTATATATTAGGCATACACAGTGAAAAACTTCTGGTTGTAATTTCAATCGAGTGGATTTCAGAAATAACTCCGATAGAATTCAACACTTGATTAGGTAGCAAGATAATATCAATATTACCAGAAATATGATAATATCGTGTATAGTGGTGTCAATTCACACCTTTATAGTAAAAAATCACACGGATGTGGTGGTTCAGAGGGGTTCTGAAATATCCGTTTAAAAAAGCACCAAAAGGATGAAAAATAATTACTTTCGATAATGGTATCATTCAAGTTAACGCAAAAAAATTATCATATATATGAAATTAACACCGATTCGGTTACAAATTAACCAATCACGAATTAATCAAAACCGTGTATGAATCATGAGATTTGGGGCTAATATAATCCACTCATCGTCTTGCATTCTCCCATATGAATAAATAATGTTGCTGATGTTGAAATTACCTTATGAAAAACCTGAGCTCATTGAAGAATGGATAAAGATTGTGTAGGTATATCATCATCCAGGAATTCTGGGATCCAGATTGATATTGATATAGGTGACAATAAGAACGGGCGCTTTCGTGAAAATAATGTATTAAGTACATTTTAAGTTGATTCATCAATTATATATCATGATGATTTCGAGATTGCGATATAGAGTACTTATATCAAACCAGATTGAAACATAAAATTGAAAATCAAAGTATAGATTTCGTGCTCAGAAAAATATTGAGTCTATACTGAGAGATGGCGACACTAGCGCTCGAGCTAGCGCTCCTTCGAAGCTCGTCTCTCGACAGCCTTCAAATAGTATCAGCTCAGAGATGTTTTGTAATGTCTCAACTCTCACTACAATGGATCATTTCATACACTGAGTACCTACTGATGTTAGTTTATCAGAGTCGTGTTATTCAACACTCAGATGCAGACAATAATGCACCGTTTTCAGCGTGATGATAACACTCAATAAGTGTGCTTTCACTTCAGAAAAATATCCAAAAAATATCCGCATATCATGATATTATCAGTAAAAGCAGAAACGCAACAGATACAGTGTCAAAATAATCACCAAATGATTGTATATTACATCACTTTGGTGTTGAATAACACGAATTGATCAAATTAGCACTAGGTACTCTAGTGTAGTTCTTGACTGTATGTAAGAACGAATGACACCTTATGATTGTGTTGAAAATATCAGTGTTAATTCTCACTAAAACAATCAGGACCTTATAGGGGACACCCAAGGGTGTTAGCTGGTGTGAACTGGTGTTATTTGTTTCCCCTGTGTATAGTGGCGTTGAATAATTCAAGTAGGTTGTTGGTTCCCCAGGCTGTGATTTTTGCTAGATTTTCATTGACACCATTGACCTGCCTTCGACGAGTTTTTAGTGTTCTGGAATGAAATAGTTCAACTCACTGTCCATTTCTATCAAATCGACTAGTATACAAATTTTATTTAAACTGTGTGCACGCGCGCTGAAAGACAATCTGTATGTATGTTCTTAAAGTATTGTCATTTTCCTCCTCACCTCACAATCAGTACTCAGGATACCATCAGGTGAACTCCTCACTTTCCACATTGAGAACATTGAAATTAATTGATAACTTTAGTGTGGCATTACTAAACTTCCAAGGTTATGTGATGTATTGCAAAAATCATGTAATCGACCTTGTATATGCATGGGATTCGTATTGCAGATACATTTCGGGTTAACTACTTTAAGATTTTTCCAATATTCTAATTAATACTGGAATGTTTTTGTTCGCACCCTATTTGATAACTTCAGACCTCCGCAAGAATTTAAAATTGAGTTTCCTAATTAAAAGTTTCTAGAGGTGCTGGGGAAAAATACCTCAATGGGATCAAATTCATTTCGCTTCAGCTTTTTTTCACATTCTTCACGACTAATAACAACTGTATCTGAGTCGATCTATTTCTCACATAAGTAGGTATACCTACATTAATATAACTAAGTATCACATTTGAATGAAAAATGTATAATAGTCATGTCTTAAAATATAGAAGCAAAATAAATCATTATGTGTGATTTTCTATTCTAAAATGGTACTGAATTTGTTGAATTCCTTTGAAATCTATAGAACTCTGGGACTAATAATCGCCATATTTGGGCCCATTTTTCTCTTCAGTTGATGATTGATGATGGGTTATTGTCCAAAACAGTTCCTCTTGGATTTTTGACGTTGTGAGGACGACTTGATATAACTGACTATTTTTTATTTCAATTCCCTCGATCACTTTTTGATACTGCAATTTTTCAATCTGAAGCAAAGGTATCCTCTATGCTGTTTGCACATTTCCATTCGATATTTTCTCGTTAGCATTCAACAAGATTTTTTCATTTACAAAATGACTGTGATACCATAACGAAAGATTATTCGACATTATTAAACAGATCAACATCTCCTTCGGATCTGACATAACTTTATCAGTATATTTTATGCAACGATCGTATATAATGATAGCTATTAATATATGAGCACGAGGTAACCTACGAATCGAGCGAAAGGCGAGTGTCGTGAACTGCGTGCGAGTGTATTGATAGCCATTACATGATTCACATTTTACGTTCTAATTTCCGAACGAAAAACGGACTATTTTTGAAGGCAAGTACTTTTCGTACGCAGACACTAACATTTCGTCTGCAAACACTATTCGTCTGCAAACACTTTTCGTCCACTGCAGGGTTGCAATTTCTACGGAATTTTCAGTAGATCTCCTGAAACATTTCATAATCTGCTGAGAAATATTTTGAAACATCGATCATCATAATTACCTATATTATTGATCCTTAGTTAATCACATACATTTTTGAATTGCATGATATCAGCACGCTCTGTTTCAATTGATTTTGCAAAATAACCCAGGGTAAAAGAAGACGTCAGTTTCATTACGTTGCAGGGACGTCCTTTCGACGTCCATTTTTCCCAGACCTTCTCTAAACCATGGATACTTTGTAACATCAACTTTTAGTAAATGTTACTTTTTCTATGAAATATTGATAGTACCAAGTATTCAACTGACCTTTTCAGAGTAATTAATTCGACTCTGGTTTTCACTGAATGTATTTCGAGAACTTGCATTCCCTTTTGTAGGATATTTTGAGCTTTTCTGTTACAGATTTCATGGAGCTGCGAGTCACTGGCATACATCGGAGATCATCCTGTATATTCTTTGCATAATTGATTTTAATAGCATGTTATGTTTTGTTGACTTGATGAAAGTTCATTATTTCAGTTTGTTTTGAAAATATTCATATGAAATGTCAAACGAGTTGTTAAGGTTGTAATTTTAATTCTTCTTTTTCTTTTGTTCCTTTGTCCCATGTAGCTAGCATTAACGAATAGTTCGCGTTCAGACCTTCAACTAGCAGGATCGCGACAGTAACATATCAAGGTTGATAAACTTCGCTATATCTTTAGAATGTCTAGGTAGTAGGCCGTCAGCGTTTTCTTATTGTTATTGATCTGTATTGATTTGTATTGATTATTCATTTGAACCTGATATCGGTTATTGCAACGGTTGATTCGAATCTGGCTATTTGGTTACTATGATTTTTTGACTTTAATGACATGGACATTTGAATTTCCAACTAGAAAAGAGAAAGAAAAATTGAAAATCGTTCATTTCTGCATCTGGCCATCATTGAATGAACTCGTAGGTGGATGTCCGCTAAAGTTAATTTCTGATCATCCACCATTTTTCGTGAAGAACATCTAATTAGAGGTAACTATTCAATTATTAAGAATATTTTTGATTTATAGAAATTATTATTTTTATGGAATTTGGTCCATATTCATGGAAATTAATTTGTGAACTTTCATCATCTTGAGGTAACGTTAGTATAACATGTTTTCTATTTTTCCTATGTTATAGTTCTGCCAGACTGTTATTTTGTTTTACTGTTATTTCACTGTTATTTTAGTTTTACTTTTGCTTTTTATTGTATCTTCAATTTTTGGATTTGAAAGATACTGTAACTATTTTGCTGATAAATGCTTTTTTATGGACTCGAAAGAGTAAGCATTTCTGTCGATTTGAGGAAACCATCTTCATGGAAAGATTGTCCTGGCTTTCAGAGCCGATTTATTGTTCCTGTTAACGCTGGAAAGCTATTGATGTTAATTTCAAGAAGATATAGATAATTTCCAACTTGATGTCATAAATTCAACGTACTGGCTGGACTAAGCATACTTATAGGTCACCTGACGTCTCACCAGACTCGTATGCTCTCATGAAATCTGGAACCAGGAGCCCAAAATGATGATAAAGTTGACCAGGATGTAATTTGGAAGCTGGAAATATCAATAAGCTCTGGTCTAACTACATTTTCTGGCTTATTTACAGTCTTGCTGACATAAGGTATTCTCTGCATATTATAAGGTATTCACTGATCGTTTGAAACATTTATTATCAAATCTTTTATAATCTAAAATCGAGTACAATTTGGAATCTAGTACAATTGAAAAGTCATTATTCAATATTCCTATATCTGTGAAGGTGTAATGCATTATATCTGGGGAATATTCCACTGATTTCGTTGATTAGATTCATTCAAACCCGATGATCATTGTATCGATAAGTTTCACTGATAGGAGATCGTTTGTTTAACACCCTGTATAATAAATATGCACACCTAGTTGCATTTCAGTTGCAGTCAAAATTATTTGTGACACATATATATTATGAATGTTTGTGATGCAGATTTAATACTCCTTCGAATAACATTTTTTAGTCAGTAAATGAACCTACATTTTATTTGTTTGATTTGTTTTCCTATCCTTCAGCACAGACAATTTCTTTCTACAGGGATTGGCTTGAGAAAGAGGTTTGTTGAACTTTATTTTCTGTCGATGGCGTCCAAATAAAATCTTATCTGGTGGTACTATCTTTCTTATGCTAATTGTTATATTTTTGACAAAGTTACATGAGATGGTAAGTAAATGAACCACGACCTATTTGCCCCGACTAACCTGACCGTTCGCACAGTGTAACCTGAAATTTCTAAATTTCTCACGTATAAGGGTTATAACTTATATATTATCATGTGAAACAGAAGTATAACTCATGAAAGCAAATCAACATGCAAGTTTCATTCTAATTATTAATATACCCGAAAAGTAGTAGAAATACTTTTTTCTAAAAAACTTTGACACACTGTATATCTCGGAAACCAACAAGCTATGTATATATGAAAATGATTGTTCAGGTGTACCTATATTGAAACCGTTACTCTTATGACGTTGCAGTGACGTATCTATGACGTCTAAAAATCACGTCGGTGTGACGTTCCAATTTTGTGAGCTTCGTCATTTACTAAATTTTTCAATAATTTGCTATTTAGATTTTTGTTGGATGACAAAGAATGCATCAATATACATTATTCAACAAAGTAAAGCCGAATTCAACAACATCCTTTCCATTGCTAAAAAACTATTCTTTGTTTCCTTACATCTCGCCGATACAAACTACATAATTCTTGATACAAATACGAGTAACTGATTGCATTCTGATGGAGATGCGTACTGAAGGATGGCGCTGCTGAATAGGCGATTGAATGAACATGACACAGGAGGGACCCACCAAGCAGACTCAACAATGCATAATCAATATTATATAATGTCATCAGAGGCTAGTGGTGTTCATCACACCATGTTAAAGGAATCTTTTTTACGTATCATCGCCAAATTCAATCGTCATTTTGACGTCATTATGACGTCAGTCTGACGTCACAGTTTGGTGAGTGAATGACGTCAATACGACGTGAGTAATATGACGTCATTGGGCTGTGTCTTATTCACGTCATTATCACGTCAATGCGACGTCAAATACTGACGTCACCTTGATCATTCAAGTGACGTAAAAAAGACGTCACTGGAACGTCATCTGGTTGCCTGGGAAGCATTGAATGTACATATAGGTACTAATGATATGTATAAACAGAAAAAGGACAATACTTCAGTTGATTCAGATCAAACTCACTTTTTAATATACCTCTGTTAGAACAGTTTGTTTCATACGTTTAATTTTTTTATTTATCTTGTATTTTTGTTGTTCATTTTCACTATCCGCGTTCCTGTTTTCCATATATAATCATATCTTGAAAGTATTTATGTATCCGTATTTTGTGATATTTGGGAATATGTTTGAATTGAAAATCAGGAATATCATCATTTTTGTATAAGAATGTTTGTTTTGTTAATTTCTACTTAGTTTTTGGATGAATGACAAATTGATATTTATCATACAGGACGTGAAAAACTAATTGGATGTTCAACAGATATAATTCGACGTGGCAAATAAGCAGAAAAGTAATTGTTTTCTGTTGAATATTCAGAATGAGATCATGTGCATCCACATATTTTTAAATCGAAGAAATCATCCATACTCTAAGTGGTCCTATGTATATTTTAAAGAAAAACACAAATTCCAAAGTCGATCGACCACACTTTATATAAAAATAGGTTTAAAAAACAGTGAACGGTTTCGGCACAACGACCATCATCAGACTGTGCAGTACCTAAAATACATCATGAATTTAGAAATTGAATTTGTCACTATAAAACTTACAATAGTCACATTAAAATTAACGAAAAAGAGATTTCACAAAATCACAAAACTGGTTATCATGGAATGACATTTGAAATTAAATATCAAACAACTCAAACAAGTGAGATAGAAACGTAGACTCGCTTGATTATTCCCAGATACGTGTTTCTATATGCCAAAAATTCGTATCATAAGGAAAAGTTCCTGTCTTCATTGGTCGAAATCTATATCACAAAGAAAATCAGTGTTGAAATGAGAAAGCAGATATTTAATTCGCGTATTGTAACACGGGGGTCGAAAAAAAGTATTAATGATCAACTTTAAACCTGAAGTTTCTTCTGTTAGTCAACACTTTCCCCTCACATTATTTACAAACAAGCTAATTCTGAATGGGGAGCAGTGTATTCCTTGTGGCGCACCGCATACAACCACAATTGTTTATGAGTCAAAATTCCTCGTGCTTTAACCGTTTGTTCGCTCTTAGATTAATTTAGAAATCCATTTTTCGATGATACAGAGCAATGGCATCTTCGGATCAGTCATCTAATTTATTCTTACTCCAAAAATATTGAAATAATCTGAAAGGAAATCCCAAATTTCCATTACGATTTCAAGATGAAACTTACCCTTTTTTCATCCCCATGTAAGCACTTTTTTATCAATCCAGTTTTTGTATTCATTCACTTTTATTCTAGGACGTAATTGTAATTTCTTGATAAGGCTGAGGATGGACAAATATATGTCCGAAACATATACCCTAGTAATTTGATCTGTTGATCATATTGAATGCGGAGATGACTTCGAGCATTATTTAGTAGTTATACAGGGTGATTCGCGGTGTGGAATGCACATAAGACGTTTCTGGAGAATGTAACCTAACCTGACCTAAAATATTCTTAGTGCTGCGATGTTGCCGCTTATATTGAAAAGTAGCAAAAACTTTGATGTTTTGAATGGGACATTCTGTATATCATTCCATTTCCAGATGCTTCCTGAGAAGCTGATTTCATTGACCTATAACACTTGGAGTCTAGCAGTAACGATTACAGAGATAATGGGTGCGTGAAAAATCGTATTTTTCAACTTTAAGGTTTTTTGTGTCGAAACTAAATTCATAATTGGTAAAACCGGTTTCCATGTCTCTATCTCAACGTTTTATTCACCAACAATTGATATTTAATCGGAATAGGTACAGGGTGGTTCAGAAATAAGATTTTCAACCACCCTGTTTCTACACAAGAAATTCTTAAAAGTTGAAAAATCTCGATTTTTCACACCCTATATCTTTCTTATCATTCCCGCTAGACCCCATATCGATGGAATCAGCTCTTTAGGAAGAATCTGAAAATGGAATAATATATAGTGTGTCCTATTCGAAGAATCAAAGATGTTGCTACTTTTCAATATACGCGGCAACGTCGCAGTGTTGAGAATATTTTAGGTCGATAGAACACAACTTATCATGCAAGAAACAAAATTTTCAGTATGATTCTACGTTGCATTCTCCAGAAACGTCTGATGTGCCATCCACCGTGAATCAGCCTGTATATATATTATCTGAAAAATGTTAGCTTTTTTATATCTAACGAGAAATATTTTTCACTGCAGCGCTATTTTCAGATATTTTTTCATGGATGGTTTGGTATGACCTATGAATACTTGTATGAACTCTCATGTTTTTCATCTACATCTACTCGCAAAAACAAATGAATAGATATTATTGGAGGAAGACCGAGCACAGCACATTGTATACTTGTATATGTATAGTGTTCGAGATTGAATGACATATATATTTCAGGGTGATACACCAAGGTCACCATCGTCACCAATTGTCACTGAGAACTGAGAAGTGTCAAGATAAATAAGAATTTGCCATACAAAAAATCCATTCTTTATGTTGAAATCAGGAGCAGATTCTTTCCCGAAACGTCGAAAGGTAAGTGAAAACACAGCAGAGAGCTTACTGTTGTGAAAATTTGATATTTTTTCTATACAATATCTTTATTTCTCTTCTCCAAACCTCCTTCAATACAAATTGTCACTGATAAGCTAGTGAATTTTTCATTTAGGCTCTCTGATAGGAACATTCTTTAAACGCAATGACATTTTGAGGCAAATCATATGACTTGTCCTCACTACACGTATATTGAAATAGTATTCATAATTTTATGTCATAGGGACGAGAAGAGAAAATCAAAAAAAAATCTGGAATAATGGCTGCTTCAACTGTTCATTTTTTTATCATTTGGAGCGCACGAAAATGAATCCCTATTGTTTGGGGAACATCGTGGGAAGATACGGAACGAAGGTAGGTACTGGATTTCTTTAATTTCTGGAGATTAAGTTCTTGAGAACACTTTCTTTGATGAAAAATGCCGAAGTCGTTCTATAAACAAACGAGTCCTTGTAAACAGTTGTTTGACATGTCTTGATGTTGAAGACAACTAATGGATGGGCTGACTGGGCTTGTCGAATTCTTCTGACTGGTATCGCTATAACTGGGTGACCCGGAACCAATTTACCCCCCCCCCATGATCATCGCCGGTGCTATTTTGATTTCATGTGTATAATTTCGCTAGTATACACAGGTGAAAAGGATTTCTTCGAACGAACAAATTCATTTTCTTGAAATTGAATTGATTCGTACAAAAATTTTCCATTCGAATGGATTAATATAAACTTGTCTCAAATCATTCATGTTGCCTCGTTTCTTGAAATGTCTTCATATGAAGTTGCTCAACATGAACAGTATATTTCCTCATTCAAGAAAACCGCGACTATAAGTGACGTAAATTCGAATTCATATTGATTCAAGAGAATCTCTGCTTGTCTGAAAGACTTGCAGTGACGTATATACAGCGGTACACCTCCCATTCGACTCTCCAGTCGTTAGCAGCCATTTGTCATTGCCGCTGTTGTTTCTTCTGAAGACACCTTCGCTTTTCAATGGTCTAGTGTTCAAGAATCAAGTGAGCTGAGTCATGGATAATAGTGGTATGGTATCATCTCCACAGCAACGCGGCATTTAATATTTGAGGATAATCTGCGGGGGTATAAACTTTGTATACTTTTGTAACATAGTTGCACCTAGTGTGGGTGTTTTTCCTTCTTATTTTATCGGACACATGCTAAGAACCATGATATCAATCATACCTAAATCCATAATTACACATCACTGTCAACGTATATATGGCCATCATGTTTGTATAACCTGCACAACACACATTCGTTCAGCAGTGACAATTTGACCAGTCGCATTCATTCGATGAACGCACTGATAGGTATAGGTAGGTTATTGGCCATTCTTTGTATATTTTTCACTGGATTCCTGATTAGAATGGAAGAACCAATAATAATATGTCTTCTTCCTTCGTGAAAATGAATCTTTATTTGGGTAGTTTTGAAACAATATAAACACTCAATAACCACTATACCGAAAAATGGAACGAAATGAATGACTCGGTCAATAAAAAAAATTTGAAATGAACCATAATATATATACTTCTAACAGAAAAAAAGGTGAATTCTCATACAGTGGGCACGTTCAGGTCGGACCAAATTCATCTAAAGTTTGATATGTAAATTGTGAAAAAAAGCTCAGACACGTCAATTGTCTTTTTCAGATGCGAATTCATTGGTCAAGTCATATTCTTGATGACATCATCAATATAAATTACATTATTATGTTCATTTTACTTGATTTTGTGGGATTTTTTCTCCTCGTTTCTATAAAATAAAAATATGCGTATTATTTCAATATATCAGATGATTTGCCCCAAAATGTCACTGCGTTCAAAAAAATTTTGCTATCAGGGAGCCTAAAAGAAAAATCCAGTAGCTTGTCAGTGATACTTTGTTTGAAAAAATGTTTGAAGGAAAGATATAGATATATTGAAAAAATATCGAATTTTTACTAATCTTTGGACGTTTCGGGAACGAATCTGCTCCCGTTCTCAACATGAAAATGCAAAATGTTTTTCTTTGGATGTTGTGCTCTGCTTATAGTTTGACACTTCTCAATGTCATACTGATGTTGGCATATGAATGAGTGATTTTAGTCTACAAATGAGTTACATGATGTTTTCATTAATCGATCTTGAATCTACAGTGATATTTTGGGGCAAATCATCTGATTTGTCCCACTACAAATATATTGAAATAATACGCATATTTTTATTTCATTGAAACGAAGAGATAAAATCTCAAAAAATCAAGTAAAATGAATGTACCACCTCCTCGATTAACCTACAGACAGTACATTATTATGGATGAATTCGAAGAACATACTATACCTTTTCAACTTCAATTTCAGAATCGGTAAGTTATATTTCGGAAAATATAGACTCGATTTCAGAAATGGTTGACCCAATTTCAGAATCGATGAGTTGAATTTCAGAAAAGTCCATTCAATTTCAGAATTGGTGAGTTCAATTTCTGAAAGAAGAGTTCAACTTGAAATGAATAATCCTGATTACACATTCACTATCGTGAACTGGATGAGTCACTGTATGAATATTATTATTCATGATGATGATGAGCGTGCGTTTAAAATGGGCATCCTACAGATACCATAGTGGTAGTTCTGGATAATGCACCTGCACATTCAAGAATATGGAGAAAGAATTTCAAGATGTTCTTATTTGCAGATTGGCACCTTACAGCCCCCAATGTTTATCCCAATAATTGAACATATTATGGATTACCTTCAAGTCAAGAAGAAGAAGTCATATCCGGAGATCCAAACAGATTGCTTAACCGACTATATTTCAGACTGTGATGTCTTGAAAAATGTGCAGATCATTCAATGAGAACATACATCCCAACAGAGTTTGAATTATTTTAAATCATCATGAGCGACACCACTTTCCTTCTGCGATTCGAATGGAAGACATGTCTGTATGGATTAATCAAAGATTAAGTTTAGTATATCATGTTATTTGATGGTTCTTGAAAATTCAATTATTCTGAAGATGGTTTGTTCTTTCCACATGCGATGAAAAATATGTCAAACAAATATTAGGATTTATTTTCTGAAACTGAGATACAAAACAGTTAATCTACTCCTGAAGATGCTAACATAGTTAGCGAAACACGTGTCGAAGCGGTTAAAAAATTCGTTTTGGTTAGTGGTAAAACAGTGTAGTGTATTATCGTGCCTAAGTTTCCAGTCTTCGATATTTATATTTATTTGAGCGGTTGCAGAAAAAATAGCATGTTTCATTCGGATCGAAAGTGACTTCGCTTGTCAAACAAAGTGTCACTCTCGATCCTAATCTACTATTTTTCTATGTCATCCTGTATATTTTTAATAATTTATTTGAAAAGTGGTCAAAAACAAAAGAAGATATTCAAATACCCTTCTCCCGTCGACGTCGTCTGAAATTAATTTTCCTGGTAACGGACCTGAAAGCAGAAAAAGGAAGAAAACAACAGCAAGAGAGATCGAGAAAGGCACCATTAATGGCAGGAGAAAAGACGATTTTATAAAATGCTTGGCGCAAGTAGATAAAACGGGACAAAAATTATTCTTCCCCTTTTTATGATTTCTTGGGGCTTCTTTCCTCGAATTTTCCGACGCCGCTTTCCCCTCGCCCATGCCAGCCATTCGCTCCAAGACAAGAAAATCATTTATCAAGTCTAATTGTCTCTTTCTATGTCTGTCTCGGATATTTTCCTGGCGATTTTATAAAAGTTGCTCGGAACGATACGACTCCAAATGAACTTGAACAAGTATTTGAATATTGTACAGGGATGATAACATTATAGGATGAATTAATACAGGGTATACTTAGATAGTGGACAACGATGTATAAATCAGATTATTATTTCCACATGTCGAAATGTGACGTTTTCGTTGTTTCAGCAATCAGGGGCGGACTGGGCAAAAAAAACCTAGAGGGCTTTGTGGATCAAAGGGCGCAAAATAAAATGATTGTCTGAGATATATACAGTGTTTGCAATTTCCACTCAATAATGAGAAATTCGTTGACCGATTCTGAGAATAAAAATTTCGATAAAGTACGAAAGAACTTTCTTCGAAAATGACAATAAATATGGAATATCCAGATTTCTAATTCGATTCAGGCATGGTTGAAATACCCCCATACAATATTATAACCTCCAGTGATACTTCAAATAGGATGTTATTTGTTGAATGAAAATTTCAAATTTTTTGTTTATTTGGATTAATCAGAATGCAAGGAATTGTTATAATCGGAGAAGTACTTAGTCATTCAATGGCTGTAACTTCTTTCTAGGTGAACTAAACAATTTTCATTATGATTCACATCTTTTTTCCTGGAAATATAAATGATGATAGCTAATTCGAAAAAATATTCTCCATATTATGGAAATTTTCATAAAGTAATCTCAAAATTTTATTCCATTTCGCCATGATCGGTAGGTATATTAGTATGATCACAACAAGCCACAGTATATCTTCTTGCAGTCTCTGGAGAATGTTTGTCTGTCATAATTCTCTTTGTACTTATTATATTCGACTGTTTTCTGTCAGTCGAAACGTGAAAGGATAATATACTGCGGTCGAGACAATTTTCAAACTATCTGTTTGTTTGAAGTTAGTGATAAACGGATTTCTTGAGTTTTCGAAATGTTGTATCTCAACCTCATATTTTCGAGAGACATCATTCCATGAAACTTACAACGATGAAACTTCTTATCTAAGTATTCAATGTTTTTTCATTGAATTACCAATTTTCAGGAAAGCTGTGAAGTATTTATTATCAGATAGACCCTTTCATTGTTTAGATGAATATTTTACTTATTCACTTCAATTTATTTATGTAACAGGTTTGTCAAGTTTCACAATTGTATGTTATATTATTAGTGTAACATTATTTTAATATTTTACTATTTAATATTGACCTTAGGTACTGTCGACCTACATGCTTTGTAACCATCATGATGTAGGTATATTTCGTGTAACAATAAAGTATAATATTCACCGAGTATATACAGGGTGAGTCATTACCCAATGTCCATCAGAAAGTGTCTTCTTCACTTCTTTTCCAATATATAGAGTGAATTATGATATTTGGAAAAACATTTTTTGAGCCTAACTTTCCAAAAGCTTCTTCTATTCGTCTGATTTCCTCATGGAATATTCCGCTACTATTCTCTAATCGACTGTGACTTATTCAGAATCAAGAAAATCCAGGACCGTTCTTGAAAAATTTTGATAGTTCAGTTTATAGCAAAAAGTTCATGCTGTATCGTTTTTGTAAACTGTGACAGGGAATTTTCAAAGGTCACACACAAACATCAGAAATAAAATATTCCAAATTTTTCTCACACTTTCACTGCAGTCTGAAAAAAAGTATGAGTTTTATGAAAAAATTAAAATTTGGCAAAAAATTTATTCATTTAGAAATTATTACTTCGCAACCCATGATTTTTACGAATAAAAGTGAGACTTACATTTTCAATGCATTACCTCAATGGAAATCAACATATTATTGCATTTTCAGGCTTGGATTCAGTAATTTTTTTTGTGGAGGATAATAATCACCCTCTATATAGATCTTTTTCGAATCAGTAGATATCTGTGAAAATTTTGATGTCCATCGCTAAAAAAAATTTGATGAGTTCAATTCACAGTTTCATCTATTCGATTTGTTTTATTCAGTTAATTTGGTCACTTATTTTCCGTACTATATAGAAGAGATATGCATGGAGGAAGAATTTCAAGATGTTATATTTCACAGATTGGTAGTGTTGCCATCTAGACAAGACAAGACAAGAGTTTACCTACTCTGGTCTTGTCTTGAAATTTCAAGACAAGAGTTGTATACGCGTAAGTCTTGATTAAATAAGCTAAGTGCGGTCTTGTCTAGATAACGAAAGTCTATACCTTTTCAACTTCAATTTCGGAAAAAGTAATCTCGATTTCAGAATTGGTTACTTCGATTTCAGAAATGGTAAACTCAATTTCAGAATCGGTGAGATGAATTTCAGAAGAAGTCCATTTAATTTCAGAAATGGTAAGTTGTATTTCAGAATTGGTAGGTTCAATTTCAGAAAAAAAATCCTTATATTTGTTCGAAATGTTTCCAATTGTATGTGAGATTAACAAACCATATTTACAATATTCAACTTGTAAAAACAATTCAATTACATAATTATAATCTCAATATAATCCACAGATGCCTTCCATCCGAATAACTGGAAGATATAATAGCGTTGCACATGATTATAAGAATGCAAACACATTTGAGGTGTTATCATTTTTATTGAATGATCCGCACATTCCTTAAGACATCGCAGTCTGAATTCTATCTGGTTGAGCAAGCTGTTCGGATCCCCAGCTATGATCCTTTGGCGATGGTCTTTGCAAGAAACTCTTCACTTCTGACTTGAAGGCAACCCATATATGTTCAATCTGATTCAACATATGGCTCAAACACCGTTCATCCACTGTAAACAAACTTCTCTTTTGCAATTAAAAACATTTCAAACATATAAAAGGATTTCATCTTCTGAAATTGAACCTACCAATAATAATTCTGAAATACAACTTACCATTTCTGAAATTGAATGGACTTTTTCTGAAATTCATCTCACCGATTCTGAAATTGAGTTTACCACTTCTGAAATCGAACTAACCAATTCTGAAATCGAGATTACTTTTTCCGAAATATAACTCACCGATTCCGAAATTGAAGTTGAAAAGGTATAGATTATTATTCAAGACTCTAGATAAGACGCTTAGCTTAAATTGCGTAGAAACAGTCAAGTGCATGCAAACTCCCGCTCTCTGGGAACCAATCAAAACAAATCATAGCCGCGCCAGCGAAACGACGTATTTGTAATATAGATTTGAAAATAATCAAGAGTTTTGAATAAAAGTCTTGTATGGAAAATGAGAAGTCTTGTCTTGTCTAGATAATCTAGACAAGACATATTGATGATCTTGTCTTGATATTCTAGACAAGACAAGACAAGAGTCTAGAATGTATAAGTCTAGACGGCAACACTACAGATTGGCACCTTACAGCCCTATGTTTAATCCGATTGAACATATATTGGAGTGCCTTCAAGTCAGAAGTGAAGAGCTTTTTGCAAGAGCATCGCCAAAGGATCATAGCTGGGGATCCGAACAGATTGCTCAACCAGATAGAATTCAGACTGCGATGTCTTGAAGAATGTGCAGATCATTCAATGAAAATAATGATAACACCTCAAATGTGTTTGCATTCTTATAATCATGTGCTACGCTACTATCCTTCAGCGATTCGGATGGAAGACATCTATTCTGTGGATCAAATTGAGATTATAATTATGTTATTGAATTGTTTTTGAAAAGTTTAAGTATTGTAAATATGGTTTGTTAATCTCACATGCAATTGGAAACATTTCAAACAAATATAAGGATTTATTTTCTGAAATTGAACCTACCAATTCTGAAATAGAACTTACCATTTCTGAAATTGAATGGACTTTTTCTGAAATTCATCTCACCGATTCTGAAATCGAGTTTACCATTTCTGAAATCGAACTAACCAATTCTGAAATCGAGATTACTTTTTCCGAAATATAACTTATCAATTCCGAAATTGAAGTTGAAAAGGTATAGATCTATATTATCTGCCTTTGTCAGTATAGCTTTTGAAAAATAATTGTGAATAAACTTTTATTTTCTGTTCGACAATCTTGAATTATTTCAATCGATGACCATTAACATCTGAACAGATACCCCATCCACTGATTTGAAAAAGATCTACAGGGTCATTACTATACCATCCACATAAAACTAAATGACGAAATCCAGGCCTGGAAATGGAAGAATATGTTGATTTCCATTGGACTTAAGTATTGAAAATGTGCGTCTTACTTTTATGTGAAATTTATGCCTTGCAAAGTAATTATTTTCGAATTGAAAAATTTTGTATCAATAAACTTTCGTTTTTGCTTATAATTTAATTTGAAAAATTCTGTAGAAGTGTGAGGAGAATTTTGAATAATCTATTTTTGATATTTGTTTGTGTGCTTTGAACATTATTTATGATGATCCCTTACCGATCAGAATTCTGAATCTTGAACCACCCTGTATCGGTTCCGATTAAATATCAGTAAATAGCGAATCCAAAGTTGAGATTGGGACATGTGAGCCGTTTTGACCAATAATGAATAGTTTCGACACAAAAAATCCTAAAGTTGAAAAATCTCGATTTTGAACATCCTATATCTCTATAATCTTTTTTGATATACCCCAAGTGTGACACATCGATGGAATTTCCTTTTCGGGAAATATCTGAAAATGCGATAAAATATACAGGGTGTTTAATTTGAAATATCAATGTTGCTACTACTTTCTAGTAGTAGCGGCAACACTGCATTACTGAACATATTTTAGATGAAGAGAGCGTATTATGAAATATAAGCATGCATATATTTTCATGGATTCCTCCCGACTGATTCTCGCGATATAGAGATAGTGTAAGCTCATCGTGACATACCCTGTATATGGTGCACCAAATTATTGTTGCTGAGAATCCAACCATATTCCAACTGGAACACAGTATACTCACAAGAATATGATACGATGGAAAAACTCCAAATACATGTTCACAAACTCCTGCATATATCTATATAAGTTGTATAGGGTGAGTTTTGAATGCCCATGTGTCTTCTGTGTCTTCTATTGTATACATAATTCTGTTTCTTATCCACCCCCGTATATCAATATTGGATAATCCGAGATGGAAATTGCTATACAGCTGAGTAATTATATCTAACAATAATGGAAACAGTTGAGAAAGGTTGTACACCTATAGGTACCGGTACCTGCCTATATTTGTATATATTTAACAACATATAAATATATCTGTGGAGCAAATTGAACCTTCTATGATATTTTGATTTTCGAGCCATGCGGCTATTTTCATAAGATTGGAAATGGGGAATTTTATAATGTCGAAAACTAAAAACTCCACGATTTTCGAGATATTGAAACATTTATGAAAAAAAAAAAAAGGAATTCCTACTCATCATTTTTTTCGTTTTTTTGATAAAATATTAGAATAGAATATAGAATGAGTTTATTACAAAAAATTCCCAAAAATGAAAAATCTCGATTTTCCACACCCTATATCTCAGAAATCATTCCCGCTAGACCCCAAGTGTGCTAGGTCGTTGAATTCAGCTCTTCAAGGAGAATATGAAAATGCAATGAAATATAGGGTGTTCCATTTGAAAAAATTGATGTTCGATTTTGTGAGCCTTTCTTGCGCCCCTCGTATAATATATAGTCATTCCTGAAGTTAGCACTCATAATGCGATATGATGTGAAATTATAATATTTTGAAAATTCCTATTGGTTCAGAAGATATTTAACTGTCCCACTGGTCTAGAGACACCCTGTATATAATTGAATAGAAGTTGTAATAACCGATGGATACAACTACTATTTAGTGAGAATTGATACGAAATGCTCCTCATTTGCTTAGAACATATAAAATAATGATCTGAGAAAGAAATTCATTTGTTACAATAACTCGGAAACCATGTGGTTTTTATCAAGATCAAGTTGTGGTTTTCTTGATTGGTATGGTGAGTGGTTGCTGCTGCTATTATAGAATTGCTCAGAGGAATAACTCATTTTTGTAATTCTTTCATTTAAAACAGATGATATGGGCAAATAATGATGTAATGCTAGGGTCGCCGCGGGGTCCCTGCAAGGGTTGGGGCCCTAATCTTAAGCATTTTAAGCGTACCGGTAAATCCGCCGCTGTGAAGGATATATCCATTTCCGAATCCATCAATGAATATTTCATATAATTATAGATCTGCCTTGCATGTCCACGAAGAAAGTCTACGAGTACTCTTCAGAGATATATAATTCTGATATTCATATGAATTTATGTTTATGCGTTTGTATATCTCACGACTATCCCGAAGTATATTTATAGAATTTCTTATAAAGTCTATCCGTTTGGGACCCATCCGTCCAATCATTTGGGAGAAGTAAATATACTAGTGATTTCAAAATATCATATTTTCAGATTTCAATTCCAGATCCTCAATGAATATCTCATGAATATCCATTTCGAATCCAGGGTTTTCCCGATGAAATCTGATAATCTTGCATTCTGGTTGTGTAGGTACCTATCTAATTTCAGCACCTACCTATTGTCAGAGATTAGTCAACCACAGTCTATGCTATTGTTCAAAATCATATCACATACTGAAAAGGAAACTGTTGAAATCGGAGGCTTCTTTCGAAATTTTTTCACTGATTGAGATCGATCAAAAATATAATTTCATTCTTCCTTCAACATTTAACCGATGCATCTTTTCTAGTTCTCGCGAGATAACGATCTGTATATCTATCCGCCATTATCGATTTTATGAAATCCTCAATATGTATCAAGTTCCCTCTGGTAGGCAGTAGTTGTACTGACTACGGAAGTATCGATCCACTATCCTTGGGTTGAAACCCCACTTGTTTTCACAGGTATTGCAGAACCCTACGCTACCCCAACGGAAATGAAACAATGAATTCGCTTTGAAGGTACATCATTTGAATATAGATGGAGAAAGGGGTAGATAAATTTTATATTTCAACTTTCAACCCCACTGTGATTTTATTCTACCGGTTACTTCCTCGTCCCTCGACTGTCTGACAGTATCGAAGATTAACTTAATTTACATTTTGTAGAATAGCATACGTTTGATATACAGGAAGACATATTAATCACACATAATTAGTCTCAAAGTATACTATCAAATGGATTCAAAATGAAATTTGTCGCAAAACTCTTTTTCCTCTCTAAAGGTTTTTGATGTTCAGAATTCCTGGCGGCACGTCAATGATAATATATGTTCGGAACAGGGGCGGATCCAGACGATGTTTGAGGGGGGGGCATAGAAAGTCACGGCTCAATAAGGTTAATGCGGAAGAGAAATTATATGGTGACCTTCTGAGACAAATGCTTTTTCATTGAAAAAATTGATTATAGTAAACATGAAATCTTTAGTTTCCTTTCAAGTATCGAAATTACTGGTGTAAAAAAACAAGTTCAAACTTTTATTCCATCCGGCGTACCTCAGTGCTTCGATGCTTCAATATCGATTCACGTCGAGGTATCGATCGTGGGTTCGAGTCCCACGAACGCAGACTTTTTCTGATGGCCTAAGAAAGTGTTTGGGATCACACGTTAAAAGGTAAGGCCCCCGTCATTCCTTGCTCGCACAAGTCTTTCGAAGACTTCTGAGGGTTGCTCGTAAGGGGGCAACCGAATGACGGATAGAGCAATTTTAGAACAATACCTATATGTAAAATTCTGTAATAAATCATGTTGGATAAAAAAGTGAATAAAAAAATATTTCTCTTGAAAAATTTCGGTTCAAAAGTGAATGAGAATATTTCTTTTAAAAAACAAGACAAATTAAACAGACAAAAATAAAAATATATGAAATAAGGAAAACAAATTCCAGTCTTCTATTCTTCTGCCTAGCGTATCTTTGGATGATATCATCAACATTCAGACTGCTGCAGATGCCCCTATGAATATATGCATCAATGCCAATCCATTCAACCTGTCTTGGACCATTCTTCATCTTATCCAATCTTTCAGCCTTCTGAGTGTTGAAACACTTACAGGCAGGCAACCTGATGGTTCCAGAAGAATATGTTTATGTTAGAAAACAAATGTTTGTTACATTCCTTCAGGGCAGTTATACCATTGTTTGGTATATTTTGCTTAGTATCCCTCATTTTCTTTCATATATACATTTCAGAAACGATCTTCTGAAAGGACATTTCATCATTCATCAATGGTCGGGAACTGTTCAAGTATATTTCTCATACCTCATATATGTCATCATCTGTTTTTAGTTATTGATGGCACACTAAGGTGAAGGTTGTATAGATTCAATTTATTTTCTGATAGTCTATCATTCAGATCAAGGATAATACTGGGATGAAAACATAGTTATTATAGGTAATGGTCATCCACTGACGAAACCGTAGGATTCGGTCTATGAACCAGTCTCCCTGTTATTCTCGGCATCGAAAATTCAACATTCAGTTCTTTTGATTTCTGTTGGGCTACATTCGAAATACTTAGATAGTATTTAGAATATCATCTCTTTGATTTTGAAGCGTCAGAAGAGTGATACTAACATGGACGTATAAACAAACGTCCATGGATACTAACAACATCGTTAGCTTGTTTTCTGTCTAAGTTTTTTGTTTGGAGCAAATTACTGAGTGGCGGTGTTATCGAAAATATATTTGTCAAACAGCAGAGTGATATTACAAATTCGTAATTTCTCAGAGCTGTTGCGAAGTTTTTAGCTATGAAGACATATACACTAATTTTTTCATTTATTCAAAATACCTACATTTTTACATATCCATGAGGTTTCCGAGGGGGGGCCATGCCATGGCCCCTCCCCTGGATCCGCTCCTGGTTCGGAAGGCCCCTTCACAAGGATTTTCATCATTTCCATCGTCTTGAAATAGCGTTCTCGATTGATATATGTTCTTTGTTTCATTTTCAAAATTTAATTTGTCGCCAAATAGGGGTCTGTGAGGAATATAATATTTTAGGAACATTCGTTAGACTGAATTATAGAAGGTATTATATTGATATGCAGGTACATATTTCAGAATCATGCACCTTGTATACAATAATGATAATAATAATAGCAGGTCTTTATAAGGCGAAAGTTCAGTATAAAACAATTCCTACACATTAAACTAACACATAATGTGATGAACATAGATATCATAGTAGCATACAACAGTAGAACTACAATGTGTATTGAATAGTGAACAAACGTTTAAATTAGCTATTTTACAGGTCCCTCTGATTATTGCTTAAATTATTAAGTATTTTATAATTATAATATAAAGATAAAGAGAAAATAAAGATAGAGGATCACCGTTCCTACTATTCATCAATACAAGATACAATGAAAAAAATCAAGTTTACAACAAAATATCAATTTATAAATGGGTAAAGAAAACGATTGTATTTTTGTTGCTGAAAGGAGTAGTTAATCTCCATCAATGAGTATTATGTACGATACTATTGACTTAAAGAAAAAAATTTACCTATACATGAGTTTCATGATCAAATGCGTGAATAGAATTACCTCTATGGACCGTAGTGAAATTATAGTGGGCCCTTTAAGCTTTGTAAATATTCCTCCAGAATGGAAGGGTCTTCGACTATCTTGATTTGGTACGGTCACGATGTTTTTTCATCAAACGTAGGTGGCTTCACTCGATTGGTAGTAGTCATTGTAGATCTACATCCATTACGATTTATTGACGATTGCCAGTTTGTCCACTACCGTTCTCCTTCGAGATCGCATCTTCTGATGATGTTCATCTATTTCGAGCTGCAGTTTATGTCATCATAATAGCGAATCCGGCAGTGGTCCTGCTGCAACGTAACCTGTTCTTGCTGATCTGCGATTTAAGCTGAGTGGCGATCTTTTCTTGCTGAGCCGCAATCTGACCCTTCTGAGGAGTTATTTGAGCCCGAACCTTCTCCAGCTGAGCTGATATCTGAGGAATGGAGTAATCCTGCTGAGCAGAAATCTGCTTCAGGACTCTTCTCGCTCATTTGATACCTGACCCACAATATTTTGTCGCTGAGCCACTATTTCTCTATGTAAAGCAATTATCTGAATGGCGATCTTCTTCTGCTGAGTGGACATCTTTCCCTGCTTAGCCGCCATTTCCACGAGCTGCTATATTACCTCATGCTGAGCCGTCATCTGCCCGTGATATTCTCACCAATGCCAAGTAATATCGCCTCAGCTACTCATTGGGGAGGTATGCATCAGTTTTTCAAGCAGAGGTATATGCAATTCTCCAATGTGCAGTCGAAAACGAGCAGATCCGCATTATGTCAGACAGTCAAGCGGTTCTCAAGGCATAGAAAGTAAGGAAGTGATATCTCGACTGGTATGTGATTGCAAGAGGGAACTGAGAACTTTGGCAGATCGGAACCGCGCCAAGCTAATCTGGGTGCCAGGACATCAGGGGATGGCTGCTGGCAATGAGAAGGCTGATAAACTTGCAAGTCCCAAGAAAGGTTATTGCTGATAGTAATACCAAGCATCGAAATGGATGTCTTCAAAGGTATGGTTACTCGTGACAAGCTTATGTTGGGCACATTGAGATCGACTTTTCTAGAGAAAAGGCATGCTTGTGTTTTGTTTGCATTGTAATCTACCAAGTTATTGGATTCCCATCCGAGAATTGTTGCCAAGTCCATATTCATGTTGGCAACATTTCTCCCTCGTTCGTTTTTGATTTGCCTGGCTGGTATTGGAGCCTTGGAAGAGAAATCGGTATGGAGAGTACTATCATCCGCGAAGCGGTGTACTGGACATGAAATTGCTTCCAACAAATCGTTGATATGGAGTAGAAATAGTGTTGGTGCTAGAATCGATCCTTGCGGATCACCAGCATTTATGATAAGAGAATCAGATGAAACTCCGTCGACCACTACATGGAGAGACCTGTTCGAGAGAAAACTAGCTAGCAGAGAAGATAGCTGGGGAGGCAAGCCACTATAGATGGAAGCTTGGCCAGGAGTCCGTAGTGCCAAACTCGATCGAATACCTTGGAGATATCAGGTGCCACGGTTGAGGTTTCACCATATTTTTCAATAGATTGCTGCCATATAAGTGAGACGTAAGCGAGCAGGTCACCAGTTGATCTCTGATGTCGGAAGCCATATTGCCTATCCTTGATAATACCTGAATGTTCCAGGTATTTTATGAGCTCGATGTTGTTAGCTTTCTCCATGAACTTTGAAATAATAGATTGCAGTGCGATCGGTTTGTAGTTGCTAGGTAGGGTCTTTTGCCTTTTTTAGGAACTGGTTGTACTCTTGCACTTTTCCAGTTGGACAGAAATATCCCCAATTTGTAAGAGTAGCTGAACAACTTGCAGAGAAAAGGTGTTAGTTCGGGAGCACATTTCTTGAGAACAATCGGTGGGATTCCGTCGGAGCCACAATCTTTGTTGGTGTTGAGACCCAATAAAATCTTCCTTATAGTACGTTGGCAAAAGGTGATCTCGACCATATGCGTTATGTTTGGAGGTTGTTTTCTCGATGAATCCAGAGTGGAATTTCCAGCAAAAAAATACACAAAAATGTTGGCTCTCTCCTGGGTAGTTGTGGCTAGTGTTTCATCTTCCTTGGTTAGAGGAGGAAATGAGCTGGAAGTGAAGTTTCTTCCTACAGCTTCGGCGAAGGACCAAAATAAACGGGATCCGTTAGGACATTCAACAAGTTTTAATCTTATTTTGGCATTATGAGCATCCTTTGATGATCGAATTGTCTCATTGCATATGCCTCCAGCCTCGACATATTCTGCTCTAGTCTCAGGGTCTGGATTTTTCTGCCATCGATGGAATGCTGCCTGTTTGGATGCGACAGCTCTAGAGCAGTTTCTACTGAACCAGGCCTCATCGGAAGATGTTCTCATTGCAGAGTTCGGTATGTAGGTTTGCATCCTCAACAGGATGATGGTTGTCGTGAATCTATTGTGTTTTCGTTTGTCACCATAGTGGAAGAAGAAGAACTCGTCTTGTTCTGCGCATGACGTTAGCTGGGATATAACTGTCATTGATATTATTTGTTTTGAACTTCAGATATTATATGAGTACTAAAATTGAATGAAATAATTCCGAAATGCCTACTTGTTTCGTTTCTGGTTATGGAAATTCCAACTAACATACAAAAGACACAGATATTGAATTTTTCTGCTTATCCAAGAATGGAGACCTAATGAAACGATGGGAGCTTGCTGCCGACAGAATATAAACTCAAATAATGGTATATACCTATACCTTATATTCCTTATATCCTCATTCCAAAGTATTCACCTATCATATTATCATCTCATTCATATTACAGCACGTATTTCTTCAAAACATTTCCATGCAAAATCTCTTGAATTACACACCTCCAAAAAATCACAAATATTTGAAACAAGATGCCATTCCTACAGAACATCTTCCGAATATCAAGTCAGAAATAAATGAAAATGAATTCAGAACTCTTAATTTCTCACAAAATGTAAATTGCAGCAAAGATTTGAATAACAAAACGGCAAACATTGATACTCCTGTTGTCGAGGTCGGAGCAGAAGCAACGTCAACGTCGTTAACTGCTGAATTTTGATCTATCAAAATGGACACAGTAGTGGATCATTCAGATGGGATTGGCAATGCATGATAATTCGTATGTATTTGCTATTTGCGATTGCGAATTACCTCAAGATCACAATTTCCAGAATCAATGAAATAGTAAAATCTAAGGAATTGGAACCTGTTTATATAAATTGAATTATTTCTGAACAGATCGAGAAACTTATAGAAATTTCAATAAACATGATGGAATTCACTGCGCACGCCCATGGCAACGGTATCTGTCTGTGACTAGCAGCTGATATTGGTATCCCAGATGACGTCACATAATATGCGCGTAGGCACACCATCTTCTCCTTCCACTATGGTTGTCACTCATTCGGCGAACTGTCAACTTTGACGCGTTGATTTCAATTCGAAAAATAATTCATCGGCATGAATTCGACCAGGAAAGTTTAGATTCCGATATAGAAAATGCGGCGAATGCAGCAATCGAAACTTTAGTACCTGCTGTATTCATGATTAATTGGTTCTTATTCCTTTTTTTGACTAAAAATGAAATTTGAAATTATATTTTTTTCACTTTACCGCACTAGTGCGGTAAAGTATCTCATTACGATACTATAATCAGTGTCGTGATGTCGTGATGTTTAACATTACATATTGGTAGTAGATAAAATCACTTACCCCTTCTTACAAGCAATAGTTATTTTTGTATCTATAGAGCGCGAAATGCTACTTTGGTGATCGAGAACTGGTTTTTTTAACGAGGCGTAGCCGAGTTAAAAAATAGTCGAGATGACCAAAGTATTTCGCGCTCGAGTTGCAAACACACAAACACAAACATTTTTTCTACAAACGTCAAAAAATATAGTTCTAAAGTGAAAATATGCATAGCTTGATATGAAAAACAGTGTTGAACTTGCTTAAAAGCCCTCCCCCTATCCTCCCTAGGTACGCACTATGTTCCACGAACATAATAGGAATATCCTATCGTGCGCTCAAAAGAGATGAAACAAAGTTATTGTTGAACACTCAGAAATAAATGATTTCATAGATGTTTGCTCGATTGAGGACCATAAATTTGAGATATAAATATCACATATATTTTACATAACAATGCGCGAAGTATAGGTACTTCGCGCACTGTTTTACTTCGCGCATTGTTTTGTGCAAGGTAGCATGGTAACGTAGGAAACTGAAAAAAAGTGTCACTTCGCAAATTGTTGCCAATCCGCGAACCTTGTCATTTTTTGACGTTTGTAGAAAAAAAATATTCGCACAATGCACGAAACTATCACAAAACTCTAGTCAACAAGATGAGAACACGGCAAGCTTTCGGCACTTTTGGCTTTTGGCGGATAAACGTCAAGAAGCGTCATTGAATCACTATCGGCCCCAACAAAAAATGCCTCTACAGTATGTTTTTCAATAATCACAACGAATAAAGAAAAAGAAAGTTGGTGGAGTACGGGACTTGAACACACGGAATAACAGATATTCATCCTTATGCCACGGTGGCACGTTTCAGGTGGTATGGACTCTATCAAAATCAATCTTGCAAATTGAAAACATTTATAATTGCTGTGGATATCTCATGGATGTCCTTAAGATATTCACTAAAGAATATCCATGTCGAATCCTACGATGGATATCTCATGGATGTCGATTTCGAATCCAGTAGAAAAAGAAAGAATCAGATCTATTTCCAGAAAGCTCCAATCTATATTCGGACTCATATAAGAAACTCATGAATTCACACTATGGAAATCAATCTTTCAAATTGAACACACCCACAATCGCTGTTATATCAGGGTATGAAGTATGTGTCGTAAATTTGACTAGTGTGTACAACACCATTTTTCTTCTGTTTCAGATTGGATACGAGACATCAAAAGAAGTGCTCTATTTCATCTAGTCTCGCCTTGGCGTTACATCAGGAAAATGTATAGAGAAAAATACCTCGTTTCGATTCAATCTGCTCATAAATATCAATAGAATATTATGTCAACAATATCCACACATAATGTAAAGCGTGTATAATGAACATGTCGAGGAGATTGATGTCTCCGATTAAGAAATATTGATAGACATAGGAAATTGAAACGAAGGCATTCTAATGTCAAAGAAGTTACATGAGAGTGAAATGTTTTGTGCATTATAGAGTTATGAGGTATAAATGAGGGATTTTCAGAAGCTTATTGATTGTCATTTCAACTGAATAATTATAAATTCTAGAATATATAGTTTTTGAACTCCTAATGAAAATGAAACATTTCTCTTTTTCGGAGAAACGTTAATATGGAAAGATTTTTACAAAATGAAATTGAATGCAAATTGTAGAAATGGAGATTTCCACCCTTCTTCTCGATGTTCAGAAGTTTCCATCTATTTGATTTGCATTGTCAATATTCGCCTAATGTCAGTGTCAAACTTGTCATTCTGTCGATTATGCTCTAGATTTTTCCATCTGGTTCTGGCTTTGTCTCATGACCGCCAGTCTGATGATACTTCATGTTTGAGTGCATCTTCCAGAATTTTATCAACTGAATTTTCTCGATATTCAACCAAGTAATAGGTTTTGCATTTCTGGATATTCAGTCGATACAAAGATACATTTCAATACTCGCTATCGGAGATGGAGGAGTTCTCTTGCAGTATCAAGATGGACAAGAGTATAGGCAATCGGTTACTTTAGCAATATGTTATCATAGGTAGAACAAAAGTATTGCATTACCAGGAAGAAACTTTTGGCAATGGTAAAATCAGTGGAGCACTTCGTAACAGTCTCAGGGGTTTGGTGGGTTTGCTGATAGTAACATACATACCTGTATCCCTATGTACCTACACTGGAATGAAGTGAAGTTGTTACACAGGGTGTGTCATTATTAAATGTTGATTATAAAATAATGTTATTAAGACGTGTAATTTATACAGTGCTCATCTGATGAAGTTCCCCCCTGCTGCTTACCTAATGAACAATGAACCGACCGTGAAAAAAATATGGCGGCGTGATATACAGTCAGATTCTTGGTCAGGATATAATATAATAATTATTCATCTATCACTACTCACTAGTAAGGGAAACCGAGATGGAAACTAGAGAAATTTGAATCTTTCCGCGAATTCTGACACTGACAATTTATTCTCAAGTAGATCTAGTTCCAGAATATGTTGAAAAATGTTATTTTAAATTATGACTATCTATGTTACAGGGCGATTCTCTAAATTTTTCATCATTGTAAAAAATCTGTAAGATCAAAAATTATAAAAATTCATGAAGTTTCATCATATTATAAATAGAAACGTGTCTTCAAAACAACGAAATGAAAGTTTGTCGAACAATTGGGCAAAAACATAGGTACCTACTTTTTTCAAAAACTGGATTTTGACCAAAATTTCATAAAATGGTTTCTTTAGGGATAAAAGCAAACTAAAATCTCTCAATTTATTTTTCAGGGGTTTTTACATGAACCTTGAAAAAGTTTCTGTGAAACAAACCCACACCCTCGCCCTCACCCTCAGCGATTTGTCAGACCAAAGAACTCACTGATCAATCATCAAACCTTCTCAATATTGCAAAATTAAGTTTATGTTTTGATAATAATTAGATAAATTATTCTGGGTATATGAGTGATTTGAAGTCAATTGGAATCTCATATTAAGGATGATTATTCATTAATTGCTTAATTAATTAATCATTATTAACATTCAATAGATTAACCTGGATTTCGAGAATATCTACCCAGATTCCAGCCTGAACTTATTTCAACATTGTGAGGACTTCTTTCAGAAGGTTTCAAATAAGAGACCTGCGCCGAATGCTGAAACGGAATTAATTAAACAGTTGGAAGATGGAATTGCAAATGAAGGTGAGTGATTATTCGATTTTCAATTTTTGAACTATTAATCGTTCAATTCAAAAGTAAAAAAAAATGTGTTAACCTAGACAAGTATAATTTGTAGGTATGTAGATTTTCTGAAGTTTCCATGCATGATTTCGGGTTTATAAATGCATGAATGAATTGTATGTTTCAGGTGGTAAATTCATAACACAGCTATTGTTATTGCCTCATTTTATACCACCACGAAGCAGAATCAGCGTGGGAAAAAAACTGGAAATTTTCTATCACTGAGGCGCAAGAAGGAATAGTAGTTCAAGTTAAGGTGAGATACAGAGTAGATATGTATTATGTTGAGTATCATTAACAACCCTTTCATCTTAGGATGTGTCTATGATAGAAAACACTCTGGAACGCATTGAAAAAGCGGCCTCATCTAGGCACCAGAAGGTCCAGCCTTATATGCTGGCATGTGGCACTGACGTCTCCGATCTTCAAGCTGTATATTTATATATACTTATATAATCATATGTTAAATACAAGTACAAAATGTCTTCAATACGAGAGAAAAAAAAACTCATTTCAAAAGCATCAAGTTATCCCTGAGAAAAGAGAGTGTATTCAAAGCAAGAATACTATGATCGAAAACCTAACTCATGTTGATTTAAGATGAAGAGAAATAAGAGAATACACAACTGGGAGCAAGAATAACATGTTTTATATAGAACATATTGGTATTTTTGACCCAAAATCAAAATATCCTCAATGAGAGACCAATGATGACTTCAAATTGAAGGTACTCAGTTTCTTCATCCAATATATCCCATACTCTTGGAATATGTTTTCCATTGAAAAGTACTGTATTCTTCATTTGTGAGAATAACTTGGTCTTGAAACGAAGTCTTGATGCCTCTGAGGCTATATGCACCTCATGATGTCGTTGAAATGAGAGCATTACTCTCAATTCAAGAGTAGATTTTTTTGTGTGCACTGATGGATCAGGAGACTATTTATTCGATTCTAAAGTTCGTGAAAATCACGTGGTTGAGATAAACGTCGAAAACCTAAATATAAAATGCGCTAATGAGTCCCAGGGCAGTACATCACATAATATATAAAAGTTAATGTAATTATACAAATAAGTAAAGAAAAGTAGGTATAACTAACATGTGACCTGAAGAGGTCGAACAAAAAAATCATAAAATAGTATAAAAGAGTTTTACCCACCTAAATATTGATTGCAGGCCCAGGCCAAGATTTTTCAAAGAAACATTTGGCACATATAAAACCAAAAACACCAAACTTGGGTTCGATCGACGTGGATGTTTCAATTCTTCAATTGGCTGTGAAAACTGCCCGTTCAAGAGTGCCAATGACCAGCGCAAGACATTTAATTTAAATCTGTATTAATGGAAAATGGTTGTCTAGCCTAGTGAAGAATATTTGATTACAAAAGAAAAATGGAAAAAACAATAACAAGCCGGTCGACCACACTTGATATAAAAACCTTCTTTAAAAAATTACCGGTTACATTTTAAGTCTCATATTGATTGGTATGTTTATAAAAATTGTTTTGTCCTTATTATTGTCATAATATCATTTTAGGTACCATTGTCTGATGATGGCCGTAGTGCCGAAACCGGTAACTTTTTGAAGAAGGTTTTTTTCTTTCTTTTTTATTTTGAAATTACATTGGACCACTTCAAGGTATGGATGATATTCATGAAATATTTGATTATATTTGAAAGAGGGCATATGGGCGGCGACATTGATTTGTTACAACTCCAACAAATACCTCTATGGCTGGAATTTCCTTCTCAGGATGATTGACCATGCTGCATTGAAGTACCCCGTTGGATCCAGTGGCTTCAGGAATATGACTTTGAAATAGCACTTAGTATATACATTCATTGTCAAGAAGCCATTGCCACCTGAGTGCTCAGATTGAAGAAATTCGGAGGATAAGGAAGCAACCCTCTACAGAACCACCGTTGTCAATGCAGATTGGTTACCTGCAGTAATCGAGCAAAAGCAAGAAGCCCCACAACTTCGAAAGCTTCGGAAATGACGGAAAGCGAATCACCGCCCGACAAGAAGTATGACCATCTTCACAGACCTTGAAATCATACTGAAGTCAGTAGGACTCCTTGATATATAGAAGAAGACCTGTTCACGATGAATTCCGAGAGAGCGATGACGAGTTGAAAAACTGGACTTTATCGTAAACTGAGAACCTCCATTAGCATAGTGCTAGAAGCCCTTTCAAGAGGATTGTCATGGATATTGCTGGGTCATTTCATGAACTGTTGTGAAGCAGAGAACATACCCATTTACAATATTTACGATTGGTGGTACAGTTTTTGGGTAGTTACCAAAAATATTGAAGACATCTGATGTAACACTCATATATACAGGGTGTTTCGTATATGTGGGACGCCCTTGGAGAGGTGATAGGGCGTCTCGATATAATGAAAAAGTTCCCATAAACATAAGTCGTCAAAGGCTTCGTTTGCGAGATACAGGGTGTTAAAGTTGAAAAGGAAAAATAATTTTCATTGCATTTCTATAGATAACCGCTGAACACAAATTCTTAATATTTTGGTGCATAGCTCAGTAGGTACCTGAAAGTGATTGAATGGGTAGCATTATTTTGTCAATCTGCCCACTGGCACCGTTAATGGCTATTGATGTTTGATTTTTCAAAAAAAAACATCGGTGGATATGAAACTTTTCGAAATTTTATTCGAAAATATGAAAGAGGTTGCAATTTTGTAGAAAAAAAGCACCAGATACTCGTGAGGATACATCAGTATTTCCGAGAAAAACCGAATAACCAAATTCAACTCCAAAATTTGCTGTAGATATCCGAGGATGTCGAATAATCCATTCAAGACATCTGTCCCGAAAACTCTATAACCATCATAGATATCATTCTGTAATTGTGGCACTATGCCAGTCACATAAGAGACTACATTCTCTTATCACGATATGCCATACAGGGTTAACATAAAAAAATCCATGAATATTTCCAACATCAACGCAAACAAAGCCTTCTACGACTTCTGTTTATGGGAACTTTTTCATTTTCTTGAGACGCCCTGTCACCTCTCGAAGTGGGTCTCACATATTACGAAACACCCGTATAATGGAATGTTATGAAAAATGATGGCGTTTATTGGGAAGCAGCAAACAGCCTATCATCGCTGGCGCAACAACCCTAACTTTGTGACTAGAGCAGAACATGTTGGAGTCAGGGATAACTGCAGCCAAACAATGGATGCATCACAAGAAACATACAATGTCAAATTAATCGAAACCCATAGATTGGCTCCCGTTTATTTTGGTCCCACGCTGAAGGAGTTAGAAGAAATTTCACCAATAGTTCATTCCCGCACTACGTTTCAAAGCTGATATTAACAACAGCATCGCAATAGAAAGCGAACAGGGAATGAAAGAGTATGCCGTCAGATATTCCACCAAATGAAGGTCGAATGCCCGAAATCGTCTTCCGTCAACGCAATCAGACACATTGATTTGTGCTTGGTTCTTACGGTCCAGATGGAATTCCAGTCATTGTTCCCAAGAAGTGTGCAACAGAATTGACACCAATTCTCTGCAAGTTATTCACTATCTCGTAAAAGTCGGGTATCTCCATCTTGCTGGAAAACAGCTAGAGTTCAACCAGTCCTCAAAAAAGAAAGCAAAAATCTGCCAAACAACTGAAGGCCATTCGCTCTGTCATCATCAACATTAAGCGTATCAAATATCTTGAAAGCTCAGGAATCATCAATGATAGATGATATGGTTTTCGCCATCATATGGTGGTGAACGAAGTATATTTTGATATCATGCTATTAACTCCAGTCTTCCACAAAGATCAAATTTGGCACCAACAGAGTTCTTACTTCATTGCAATGATCTGTTGGAAATAACCACTTGACCTATCCACAGCTTTGCAGATGAAAAAACTCTCTGTACTGCGTTCTATTCCAGAATACCTCTTTCTTTTTAGTAAACTAACAAAGACAGGAAAACGCTGTCAATAAAGATCTGGCAGGAATAACGAACTGGAAAACAACCTGAATTCAGGCGGACCTCAGTTTGTCTGATATATCAATTTCTGGTACCGCACCATTCACATGAAATCAACAATATCTATGCTCGGTATTTCCATTAGCAATACTCTCTCATGGCAAAATCATATCAGATCCATCGACACAACTGCTTTACAGAAACTCGGCTTTTTTAATCCGAGAGAGAATCTCACATTTCAACACAATATTCTTCGATCAACCAAATTGTATTCAGAATTGACAAAATATTTTGCTCAATAATATTTTTTAAAAATCCAATACTCTATAACATATACTGTTCAGATATATACCACATGGACCCACGATATTTCAATTTCGATAACTAGGTACATACTACAATATGCAGATGCCACTGCTCTGGTCGCACACGGCAGAAACTTAAATGCAGCCATTGAAAAACTCCAACAATTAGCCAACAAAACAACGGCATGGTTCAATAAATGGCGACAGAAACCAAAACCAAAAGGAAGTCACATTTAGTAATATTTTTCCATTCGGCATCACCTGCATCTCCCACAGTTACTTTTGCATGACCATGAACTAAGATCTGATATGGATCACAAAATCAACTTAATGTACATACTGGTCGGTCGATGGCCTTTTGAGTATTTATACTCAATGAAGTTCATTTTGTTGTTGTTGTTGTTAGAGATCAATTTCCTCAGTTGATTCAAGACGAGATTAGCTTGTATAAGCGTCATAAGAAATTCTAGGACAGCCTAGCACAAATTATATAAAAAATGGATGTTTTAGGTAGGTATATGTACACCCCAATCGAGGCAAGCGTAGGAAGGTTGGAAGAAATGCCACCTGGTGGCGAAAATGCAACTAGATAATCGTTCAACAAAATATTTGTTTGAATTAATGTACTTGTGGGTTCTGTTCAACAAAGTAATTTGTTTGAAATAACAACATATACCTTGATAGTGATGTATTGAATCAACAAAATATAATGTTGTCATAATCAATTCAACTTTGTCGAATAAAAAAAAACCTTTGATTGGTTGCACAACGAAATGATTGTTGACTCAACAAAATATGATGTTGTATTTAGTTAAATCTTTGTCAAAATTATTTTAATTTTGTCGAATAGACAAATTGCATATGATTGATTGAACAATGAGATAATAGTTGGATCAACAAAATTTGTTTTATGTCAACTATAAATGTTGTTGAATGGAATGAAACTTTTGTTCAATTGAGCAAATCTTTCAATCAAATTATTTTATCTCTTTGGATGGGTTGCTTATTTGGAATGAACATATATCTTGTTGATTTAGCAAAATTGTGTTTAGTTTAACAAAAAAAATTACCAAATTCATTATGTTGGTGCAACAAAACTTTTTTTTTCGTGTGACCCGTCTACAAAACATCATCCTCGCCAAACAAGGACCACTCAAACGTAAATGGTCTACTCCAGAATTCGGACGGTACCTACACGCATAATTCAGAAAAAAGCTTGAGACTGCTGATAAACACCCACTTCCCAGAAAGCATTAGTGTCGACAACCTGCATGTGAGAAGGCTATCCGGTTGTTAAGAACGCATTTCGTCCCACCAAACGCGAAAAAAACCTATCGGGTAGAATCTTCACAATAACAAAATACGATGGGCAGTCAGCACTTTCAAGCCCTATAAATCTCCAGGGGGTTGACGGCGTCATACCGGCTGCCCATCAGAAGGGGATCGAGGAAATATTGTCCGTACTGGTACGATTATTCCTAGCCAACTATTTCTTGTGCCACATTCCACAAAAAGAGAGAGGTAAATGTGGTATTTATGGTATTTAAGGTGGGCAAACGTCCCAGCAACCAGCCCAAATCTCAAAGATCTATCAGCAATGTTTGCTCCATCAATTTTTTTGAGAAGCGCTTCTATAAGGGCACGGGGAACCCTTTTTAAAACCCGTTAATTAATGGTGTTGTCAAAACAAACCTTTCGGTAATTGCCCTTTATAAACCATTTTGGTATATGGAATTTCAATTAAAATAATGGTATGCGCTCTCAGGGCAGGGGCCCTTTATTTATTGAGAACCCGTTTTCTCTTTCATATTTCGATTTTTTGACTATGGGCATTGACAACAATTCCACAACTAATAGCATCAACATTTTTCTAAGCACAAATAGGATGATTCATTCACATCATCTTTTGTGTATTGTAGAACTTTAAATTAGGCTGGAGATGTTCTTTTATAAGACCGAAGCACGTCCCTCATGATTGCTGCTAGCTATAGTTTTCTCTCGAACAGGTCTCTGCATGTAGTGGTCGACGGAGTTTCATCTGACTCTCTCATCATAAATGCTGGTGGTCGGCAAGGATCAATTCTAGCATCAACACTATTTCTACTCCTCATCAACGATTTGTTTCAAGCAACTTCATGTCCAGTACACAGCTTCGTGGATGATAGTACCCTCCATACCGCCTTCTCTTCCTGGGCTCCAATACCAGCCAGGCAAATCAGAAGCGAACGAGGAAGAAATGTTGACAACATAAATATGGACTTGGCAACAATTCTCGTATGGAGATCCAATAACTTGGTAGATTTCAATGCAAACATGAGCGTGTCTGGAGTAACCATACTTGGTATTACTATCAGCAATAACCATTCTTGGGAAAATCACGTGAGATCAATTGCTAAAAGTGCATCCCAAAAACTTGCGTTTTTTGTTTCGGGCCAGGAGCTATTTCACTTCCAGTCAGCTGCTTATGATCTATAAGGCACAGATCCTACCTGTCCTGGAATACTGTTCCCATAATTGGAGTGCAGCACCCAAACATACCCTGAAAATGTTGGATTCTGTCCAAAAAAGGACAATTCCTCTCGTGGGTGATGCCTCGGTCGCACTCACTTCTCTGGAACACCGTAGAAAAGTTGGCGATCTGGCTCTATTTTATAGATATTTCTATGGACGATGCTCTTCTGGAATAACAACAATCGTTCCTCCCTTGGCAGTCCCCGTGAGATTAACCCATCGAGTTGAGGCTTCGCACCCCTTCGTGGTCACTTTGGAGACCTGCAGAACAGCCCTTTCCAAAGACTCGTTCATCCAACGAACAGCAAGGCTCTGGAACACATTGCCAAGGAAGGTGTTTCCCGAGGCATAAAACCTCTAGAAATTCAAGAAGAACACCATTTCCTACCTTTTTTTCCATGGTTCTCACGATGTTCTCTGAACATTACAGGAAATTCCTTTTCGTGGCACCAGAACATAAAAAAAAACACCATTAAAATTTTGTGGTGATGACTTCGAGCATTCCTTCCTCCTTTTGAAAAGTTTCATTCCACTTTGAGCAATATGGACTCCTACCAAAGATTACCTTTCATTTCCATTAAACGTCACCGGAAGTGGAAAAGAATCCTGTTTATGTCAACAATTATGTACTGTTCTGGGAGAGTTATGTATTTCATTATCTCCTTCGAAAGAATAACAGAACAAGACCTCAACACCCTACAGCTCATAGCGCGGCAAACAAACGGAGAATCTTCACGAATATGATATAGCAGTTGTTCAGAACGGCACCCGCATGACTTGGAAATCAGGAACGCATGATGTATACTTCCCGAATGCTATGATGATGATGAAGCCGTGGACAGTGGGAGTGGTCGCGTTTGGCGTGGGCCATCGAATAATATATCGGAGATGTCCGAACGGAAAAAAATGTATAATCAAAGGTGAGCTGTCACCTGCACCAATCGACTTGATATTTTGTCTTCATCGATGAGTTTGCTCAGAGCAAGTGATTTTGTCTCAGAAAATTAATTCAATAATAATGAGTATTCGTTAATCTAGCACTATTCAAGTGTTCACTTATCAATTAGCGAACTCAGAATACATATCGATTTGGTCAACACCAACATGTGTCCTGATCACTTACAGCACAAATATTGTTTCGCCTACTTCAAGTACCTCATTTTCCTACCGTTGGTGAACATTTTCTTGTCACAATCGATTTTTTTTCAAGAAAACGATTTACTTAGCCGAGTTCTCTCAGAGCTCGAGTAGGTAAAATAAAAGCGTTAATAGTAAAAGCGTCAAAACCATTCATTTTACAAGTAGTTTGAATTATCGGGGAATACCTGCTTTATATTCAGGTATTATCAAAGATAGGCAATATGGCTTCCGTATGAGAGATCAACTGGTGACCTGTTCGCTTACGTCTCACATATATGGCAACAATCTATTGAAAAATATGATAAAACCTTAGCCGTGGCACTTGATATCTCCAAAGCATTCGATCGAGTCTGGCACCACGGACTCCTCGACAAGCTTCCATCTTATGGCTTGCCTCCCCAGCTATGTTCTCTGCTAGCTAGTTTTCTCTCGAACAGGTCTCTCCATGAAGTGGTCGACGGAGTTTCATCTGACTCTCTTACCATAAATGCTGGTGTTCCGCAAGGATCAATTCTAGCACCAACACTATTTCTACTCCATATCAACGATTTGTTGGGAGCAACTTCATGTCCAGTACACAGCTTCGCGGATAATAGTACCCTCCATACCGCCTCCTCTTCCAGGGCCCCAATACCAGCCAGGCAAATTAGAAACGAACGAGGGAGAAATGTTGACAACATAAATATGAACTTGGCAACAATTCTCGAATGGGGATCCAATAACTTGGTAAATTTCAATGCAAGCAAAACATAAGCATGCCTTTTCTCTAGAAAAGCCGAACTCATTGTGTCAAACATAATCATGTCAGGAGTAACCATACCTTTGAAGACATTAATTTCGATGCTCGGTTTTACTATCAGCAATAACCTTTCTTGAGAAAATCACGTGAGATCAATTGCTAAAAGTGCATACCGAAAACTTGGTTTTCTGTTGCGGGCCAGGAGCTATATTACTTCTAGTCAGCTGCTAATGATCTATAAGGCACAGATCCGACCTGTTCTAGAATACTATTCCCATATTTGGAGTGCAGCACCCAAACATACCCAGAAACTGTTGGATTCTATCCAAAAAAAGGGCAATTCGTCTCGTGGGCGATGCCTCGCTCACAAACTCACTCACTTTTCTGGGACACCGTAGAAAAGTTGGCGATCTGTATCTATTTTATAGATATTTTCATGGACAATGCTCTTCTGAAATATCAACAATTGTTCCTCCCTTAGCCGTCCCGCGCGAGATTAACCCGTCGAGTTGAGGCTTCGCACCCCTTCGTGATCACTTTGGAAATCTGCAGAACATCTCTCTTCAAGAACTCGTTCATCCAACGAACAGTGAGGCTCTGGAACACATTGCCAAGGGAGGTGTTCCTCGAGGCATACAACCTCCAGAAATTTAAGAAGAACACCAATTCCTACCTTATCTCCCTTGGTTCTCACGATGTTCTCTGAACATTACAGGATATCCCTTTCCGTGGGAACCAGAACATAAAAAAAATATATTTCATAAACTTCCTATATATTACAATCTCAACTCACAGTTTCACTAGTTCCAGTATGACGAAAAACCACTTTGTATAAGTATAGCTAGAAAATTGACTAATTAATAACGATGATGAGTGGATTGTTGTTATTCGGAGTTATTCCTTCTTCAGCCTTTATGGTTTCCAACACATCAGAGCCTGATAAAAATTACCATGAGATTTTTGTACCACCGCACATTGAATATTTGACCGTTCCTGATGGATATTGTTGGACGATGCGTGAAGTACCTACTGGTATTTGTCGAACTTGGTGCATCCGCTAATAGGCGTGTACACCTTAGTAGAACTGTTAACTCAAACCATGTTTATAATGATCCTTTTATACATAAATAATGATTGACGACATAATTCGATCGAAAAATTAACTGGAATGTTTTATTCTTGGACATAAATGATGATACCTTCTGAAAACGGAGCCTCTTATGACGTAGAAACGTCATCTCGCCATAGTTAAAACTGACACTTATCACTGTTGCCATATCATCCAAACAAAATATCCGAGAGATCGAAATCGATATTGAAATATCTTTTGATATCCACTACCACTACTGCAGAAAATTATATTCAAGTTGTCGATTGTAGGTTGAATCAATGGAATATAAACAATCTCTAGACAACAAAATGTCTCAAACTCAAAACCATTTGCACCATTACAATTTCACAATAATCCAATATATTTCATAAACGCAGCAACATTGCTTTGTTGACCCGTTTCACATGGAGCTGCAAAAAGTCAATATATGTTAGAATTGATCTTCTTCTTGTTCTTATTATCTTTGTCCCAAAAATCAACTTGCCGATTCACCAATCTTGGTGCTTTGTCAGAAATCATGTATCATTCATCTCTGTCTGGAATTGTCTTGTTTCAGTATTAGGGTTTTGACGTCACATCACCGCCTCGTTTTCAGAGGTCCGAAAAATCGGGGATTTCAAATTTTTTTTATAAAACTTAGGGATCTCACAGCAAGAAACGGTTTGCGGTGGTGAGCTAGTTTGGGTGAGTTCGATCGAATTATGAAATTATTATTTTTTTGTGATATAAGCCCATTGCACACACTGTACTATGAACGTTTTAAGGTAGGTAAATTGAAATTTCCACTGCAAGTTTCTTATCTGAACTCGCCATAGCGAGAGCTCACGAAGATAAACAAACAATTTTGCTATTAGTGGGGCCATAACATTACTGGCAACGCAGATAAACTAATATTAGCCTTATTACGTCATTCATAAAACCCAGTATGCCATAACTCAATATACATGCAAATATCTTATATTAAGTTTGCCGTACATTTTCCTTAAGACAACACACACCATCTTAGAGACTTGAACATATTTCGCTGAAGTGTTTGAGGATATTTGTGGGATTTTAGGAGCTGCGCATTCGGAGTCTGGAAGTGTATTTCATAGGATTAAATTATGGAAGCGAAATTTACATAACCTTCCACTCTACCAACATGTTTCGTTTCGTTATTCGAGAAGTTGGGATATGCTGGTGGACGCCCTAAGGAAGCGAATTACTTGAATCATCGAGAAAGGATGAATAGGTGTATTCTTCCACCCAATGCTGTACTGAATAGTTTCCTCCTAATTCTTTTCTCTAAAAACTTTTTCACGAGCATTAGCCAGGAAAGTATGTAGCCATTTTTCGTATAATGTCCTATTATTAGTAATATTCCTTTTACCAAATTTGACTGAGATCAACCAAGATTCTCAGTGCAGCTCAATAGCTCAGTTGTATTACATGTTTCATTTATCTTAGTCTGATGTGAGTTGTCTCAAGAACTAATTAAGACTATTTCTTCCCCCTCACCCCTCACCCCAACTGAGCTTGCTATTCATCAGGTGTTGTAGTGAGAAAAAGGTGAGACTGCTAGATTAATTCTAGCAATTTTGTGGTTCTGTGCTGAAAATTGTGAGGTTATATTTTCATTTTGACATGCTTTCAGCTTTGAGGTTTCAGTCCACAGGTTAAAACCTTCGAAAATAATTTATTTCTAAAATTCCTTGATATGGGTAATAAAATCCAATAAAGACATATTATTACAACTCTATAAGGCTGAAGCATGCAGTCCAACAGGCCAGATAATAATTATTATGTGATCACAGATGAAAATAATGCTTTTATCATTGACGGGTTATGTTTTCTCCTATTGCCCTTCCTGACAGATAAAAACATTCAATCGACAACTCAGATCCGTCTCATTTCCTTCTAACTCAATTGATCTCAGTAGTGAGAATGTATCAAGGGTGAAAAGAATATTGCTAATATGTTCATTTCATTGACAACTTGTGGAAATCACTTCGAGTTTTTTCTTCATTAGGACAGGACAAAATTCTTACAGTCTACTCCACCAAAACTAACTTTATTTTAATCAAATTACGGGACATGTTTCGAAGCTTCAAAACTTTATCATCAATAGAGAGAAACGTCAGACAAATAATACTTCAACAACGACAGTTCAAAAAGACTCACCTGTTCTGGAGGAATAAATTATGTTCACATATTACAACAAAAATTCAAGAAATTTTCTCAAATACATAGTTGAAAAAATAAAAAAAAGGCACCGCAATTGTTATTGAGCTTCTTACTGAGAATAACAACAATTCCTTCTTCCAACAACTCCTTCAAAACTTCTAACAACCTCAGGAGTTTATTAGTCAATACTAAGGACCCCATACCCGATTTTGATGAATCTGGCGTCTATTTATTAACATGCTCTGAACCTAATTGTAGTGTGGTGTGTTATATTGGGCAGACGGGTCGCAAATCCAGAACTAGAATCACATAACATGTTCGTATCATGGATATCAATTTTGAAAAACATTTTATCAATACCAATTCTGTATTCCCCAATCATATAGTTAATGAAAAACATTCCTTCGATCCAAATATGAACCTTAAATTCTTACATTTCTGTCAAAAAAGCAAAAAACTCAACCTACTAGGAAATTTTGAAATTCATAAGGCCTTGAAGAATCCTGAAATTACATCAATCATATCAATAAACAGACCCACATTGACTGTTTTAAGCTTCTCAATTCTCTTACATTTACCTAAACATAAAATTCTCTTCTTTCCACTGAATGACACTGATTCAATACTTGAAGTTTCAAGAACCATGAGTTTGTTATTGCTCCCATCACAATTCTTATATTCTCCCCATCTCTATTCCTATTTGATGTTCTATGTCACCCTTGTCACTTCATGTCAAAGTTATGTCATTCGTTCGATGGTTGACATGTCATTATTCTCTCTTTTCTTATCTGTCGTGAACCTTCGGTATGAACGACAAGAAATAAGAGATGGTCGTTCAATTTTCAATTCGATTCTTATTGGATATTGCACCATGACGTTTCACAAACCAATCCCCTAACATAGGTTGCCTACAAAATTTGAGAACGATATATTTATAGACGATATTGAAATATATAAAAAAAGACAAATACAATTCACCTCTGACGCTGAATGGAGCGTTTTGGTATACAGGGTGTTCCACAGGTGAAGGGAAATATTTCAGTGGTACATAGGGGTCACCAAGGTGGTTCTGAAAATACCATATTTGATAGGTCTTAGAGTCTTCATAACGGAGATACAGGGTGATTTATCGATTTCGAGTAATTATTCATTCGTCTATAAGTATTGAACTACCCGGTATATTTTCCTCAAGTTCGGTATGGATCGTTGGCACGTTGAATTTAGTCACCTATCGTGCGGAGCGAAAATCCAGGTTCGGCTTCAGGAAAAATTTACATTTATTCGAAATATTAAAATAACACACTGTATGTGATAATTGACAGAGTTCATCAAAGGAATCGTGAAGAAGAGGAAAAACTGAACTGGATTTGATGCTTTTTTTTTTCGCCACCAATTCTCATCGTAACAATCATAAACAGAAAGCTAAAAGTATGTCAATTTGAAGAGTATTAAAATTATGAAACCACTTTCAATTATGATTATTTGATATATTCTTGTTGAATGATCGTTCGAAAGAACTTATTAGGTCTCACAGTTTTCATAACAGAGATACAGGGTGAACTATCGGTTTCGAATAATTATTCACTCGTCCATAAGTATTAAACTACTCAACGCAGTAATATTTTCTCAAATTTGGTATCGAGCTTACTTGGGACGATGGGTTATTCTTTGACCTATCAGGCAGAATCGAAATACAGGTTCAGCTTCAGGAAAAGTCTCATAGTCTTTATGAAGGAGATACAGGGTGAATTATCGGATTATAATTATTTGGTATCATATCCATTCCGCCTGATACGTTGATGATACTACTTATGGACGAGTGAACGATTATTCAAAACCGATAATTCACCCTAGTCTTCAAATTGACATACTTTCAACTTTATGTATATGATTGTTACTATGAGAATTGGTGGCGGGAAAACAAAAAGCATAAAACCCAATTCAGTTTTTTCTTCTTTTCACAATTCTTTTGATGTACTGTGTTAATTATTGAATACAGTATGTTATTTTAATATTTCGAATAAATGTAAATTTTTCCTGAAGCCGAACCTGGATTTTCACTCCGCCCGATAGGTGAATGAATATTTAACGTCTCAAGTATAAGGTCCTCACCAAATTTGAGAAAAATATACTGGGTAGGTCAATACATATAGACGAATGAATAATTATTCGAAATCGATAAATCGCTCTGTATCTCCGTTATGAAGACTCTAAGACCTATCAAGTATGGTATTTTCAGAACCACCTTGGTAACCCCTATCTACCATTGAAATATTTCCCTTTACCTGTGAAACACCCTGTAGAGGTAAGTTTGTTCCAATCATCTCACTTTGGTCTCAGGAGTCTATATGGTGTCATTTTGTATAGACCTTTCAGGGACACCTAGTGTAATATGTTCATAACAAAAAAATCTACATGCAACATTCAGATGAACTTATATTGATACCTTATACCTGATAATAATGTATTGAATCGAATTATACGTTAATAATTGGAGAAATTGATCTGTATATGTATAGTTCGACTATTAGCCAAATAAGTCCTGGAACGAAATGGAGAGCGTGAAGGTGCATGTTCAGTCCTCGGAGCTTAGAGTATGATTGACTGTACTTTTGAATTGATACCATCATTTCTAGTGAACGCTTGAGATTCCTTTTTCAAATAAACAGTGATTTCATGATCGCACGATTTATATATTATGTGCTCTGGGCTCACATTCTTTCCGGCGGTCATCTTTTACCCAGGTAGCACATGACGACTATATGACGTCTAATTGACGGCATCACATTCGGCCAAAAGACGTCTTTATTTTAACAAATGCGACGTCCAAATGACGTAAGTAAGACACATCCAAATGACGTCATATTTGAAAGCCTTTTAGACGTCAGTATGTGTTTTCAAATTGGACCTTAAACTGACACTACTGACCAATTTCCGACGTCAATAAGACGTCTGTTTTTTTGTATAAAATTTTGGGGTTAATGGTTATAATCTGGTGAGGAATGTAATCATTTGTGCTATAAAATAAATTTGCTACGAATGAACATTTTATTAACAAGATAGTAATGTATTACATATAGTTGAAAATTTCAGCGTCGATAGCTGCCCCTTCACAGAGAGTTCTTCTGAATGTTTTGTGTATAATTAAATGGCGGCCAAAACACTTCCTTTTTCAACGGCGTCAGCCAAGTTTCGTGAACAATAACAGCTACACTGTTGCTTCCACTGTCATCACACACACAATCCTGAATACTTTCACGTGAAAAACAGACTGTATAGAAATACCACTCAAACACTCAACATTTTAACATTCTTAACAAATCCAATGGCACAGACGCCGTTCACAAACAGCACCCATTCGAACATGGACGATGGACAATGAACATGAACGGGAACGAACCATGCGCGATGCAAGCTTGACGCTGAACCACAGACCGGACCGCTGAACGGCACTAACGCCACTAACGGCAGTCGCGAGATGGTCGCGAGTCGTATACACAATCTCTTCACGTAATTACTTGATCGCCATATTGGCCATCTGGTCGGTAATGTGAGAAATGTCTTTGGCGCTAAATTTAAACATTGAAAATAAAGGGAAGCCTATGGAATAAAATACATTTTTATTAAACATTTATACAGTTATTGGGATAGATTAATTGATTTATATTTCATAACTTCGTTTTCCTATACATACATAATAATAACTTGGTCCCAGTGATTATTCACCTCACAGGCTGTGAGGAGTAGTCACTGGATTTTATCCAGCACGACTCTGCGTGACGTCGGAGGCCGCAGGGTCGTGACTGGAATTATATGAACTCAAAGTATAATAATAATAATAATAATAATAATAATAATAGTAATAATAATAATGATAATGATAGTGATAATGATAATGATAATAATACCCAAAAAAATATGAAGACCATAGATTGACGTCTATACGACGTCAAACAGTGGCTGTCCATAAGACGTCACATTAATGTCGTCCGCATGACGTCATAATTTGGTCAAAAGACGTATGAGACCAAAAAAGACCTTAGATAGCGGTCCTATAGACGTCACATTCGTCAGTCTGGCTACCTGGGTAGAAGACAGACTATGACCTTACGATTTCAAGGTCATCCGGCTCCGATGAGCGAGCTAACCGCAAGCTGCTGATAAGAATGGAAATAATACATCTACAATAACAACATGGAGTATGATATACAGGGTGGATCCAAAAAACCTCGTCGAATAAAAATATACAGGGAGTCCCATGATTAAAATATCAAATTTAGAAGATTACAGCAAACGTATGACGTATGACAGATGGCAGATAACATATGATAGATGTCATGTGATCTTCCGGTGCTCATTGAAACTAAACGCTCAGGTTCAACTTACGTTTGACGTATGACGGATACCACGTGATCTTCCGGTACTCCTCGAAAGCAGGCACACAGGTCGACAAAATGGCTACCGGTTCAAAATAGCGCTGGAATGATGATACGCAAAACGCCCATATTCAGCGCAGCCAAAGTATACTGAATATACTTACAGTACTACTAACCTCGTCGAAAGCAAACGAGGCACATCATTCGAACATATTAGACAGGCAACGTAGGACAGATGACGCGCTAACTGATAATTCCGATCAATATACAGAGCGTTTGAGTTGAATACCAATGAAAAAATATATAGGGAAACTCGCAGCAAAAACTGCCTACTTCAGCAAACATATATCAGACAAATATGTCGAACAATTCTCAATCAAAACTCGTAAAATAGCGCTGTGCTTCACCAAAGGAACTATTTTGGCTAGCCCGTGAAATATATCGAACAACTCTCAACCAAAACTCGTAATGTAAGGGTTAGAGGGAATTGTCACACAAACGCCACGGGATTGTCACGGAAACGTCACGGAACATGGGCACATCACGAAAACGCCACAGAATCGTCACTGAAAATTCAATGAAATGCCACAAAAACATTACGAAACACGAAAACGTCATAAAAATGCCACGGCATTGGCACTAAAATTCCATGAAAATGTCACGAAAACGTCACGGAACACCACGAAAATGTCACGGAACACCACGGAAATGTCACTGAATCGTCACGGAACACGAAAACATCACGAAAATGCCACGGAATCGTCAAGAATACGCCACGGAAATGTCATGGAAATGTCACGGAATACATACACTAGCTGATGATTCCTATCAATATACAGAGGGCGTTTGAGTGAAATAGCAATGAGAAAATATAATCGTTCGGGAGATCTAATATATCATCCCGATCAGAACTACAAAAATTCTGTCACGTAAAAATCTTATACATAGTAGGCCGATTCTCATCACAATCCTGTGATATTTCTCATGAGGAACACCAGTCGCGCGACCTGATAGATCGTGAAACGTATACCTGATCATAACTGCAGAAATATATCTTCCATCTATACGAGGTGTTTTTGAATTGAGGATATACAAGGTGTCCCGAAATCAGCCTGCCAAACTTTGCCAGCGGCTTCTGAGACAAAAAATAGGAAGGAAAGTTCCAATGAATATGAGTCGAGAATGTTCCCTAAGGGAGCTACGGCCCCCTGAGAGGGGGCTCCTGAAAATGATATTTCTTGAATATTTCCGAAATGCCAAGTGATAATATGATGCATTTGGTACAAGTACTGAACTCTCTATGCCCAATGCGGTGAACATAAAATCATTTCAAAGTTCCATTCGGGACTTTACTAAATATTGCTCAAACTTTCTCGTATGCATATTTTTTGATAATTTGATTTCGGACTATGAAAATCCACACCGTTTCACAAAAAAGAGTGCTCTTGTTCCGCTTCGATCAGATGTATCATTCTCGAGTGAAATCGATTTAAAAAAATTGATGCACTCACATCTTATTCATAACATTGCCAATTTTCAAATTACAGTGACTATAAAAAAATAAAGTACTTCATTCCTAACAAACAATCACATGAAAGCGCGAAAAATAGGAAAATGATGATAAAAAAACTACTTCAATTCTTGTGTTTTTTTTTCCATTTCCACTACGCCTCATTGCAATGTGATGCATAATATCTGAGATGTACCAATATTTCTAAATTGCTTTCACTCGATAATGATACATCTGATCGTCACGGAACAAGAATACCTTTTTCCTGTAAAGAGGTATGATATTTCATAATCCCGGATTAAATTGTCGGAAAATATGCACTCAAAAAATTTTGAGCAATATTTAATCTAGTCCCACCCTGTATTATACACTCTTGATTTAAATTATGGAATGATTTTATTTACACTGCATTGGGAATGGAAAGTTCACTTCAGTTTCAGAAATACTCAAGAAATATCATCTTCAGGAGCCCTCTTTCTGAGGGCTCTAGCTCGCTTAGGAGACATTCCTCGACACGACATGTTCATTGACAGTTTTCTCTTCATTTTTGGTCGTAAAAGCCGCTGGTGAAGTTTGGCAGGATGATTTCGGGATACCCTGTATATTCAGTACATCAATACATAATATTCTCACGTTATCAGATTTTTTCTAATTCTTTCAATTAACGAGATGTTCAGATCCTCTCTCGTTTGGCTCCTCTGACGCTACTCTCGAAGTATCAGGTCTCTAATGAAATCCATCTGCCAACACGTTCAAGTTTTGCTTTCAGAAACTGGATGTTTGTTTCACTAAGCACAATATCCTGTATAACCTTTTTAGAATTTCTGATCCACTTGGCTTCTTGTCCCCGCTGACCTCCATGCTGAAACCTCTCATTCAGCAGATTTAAACACTAAAACTTCGTTGGGATCAATAATCGCCTTCAGAGATCATCAGAGTCTGGCAAAAGTACCTCACCGATCTTTTCGCTTTTTCTTGTTCTTCCCTTCCTCGTAGACTTGGCCTGGATCAGTCTACGCCGTGTTTCGGAGATGCGAGTGAAAAGGGCTATGCTGCCCTCGCCAATATTGCATTTCTTGCTTCATCAGGTCCAGCCACGACCAATTTTGTTTGTGAAAATTCGAGAGTGGCCCCTCTGAGACGGTTCTCTGTCCCTCGTCTGGAGCTCTGTGCAGCAGTTCTTGCAGCTTGTTTGGTATCTTTCGTACGAATGGTTTATTCTGATTCTCTTTCTTTCGATACGGTACTAAGTTGGTCTGACTCTATGACTGCCTCATGGTGTATAACAAGTTCTCCGCATAGCTTGAAAACTGTTGTGTGTAACCCTTGTGGTATACATTCAGGAACGAGTTCCTGGAGATAAGTGGTATTATGTCCCAACGAGTGAGAATCAGGACCTGACTGCCTTTGTTCATCTTCACGATATTATGCTGAGAAGGTTGAACCTCTCCCGGAAGCTTTGGAAGAAGAACGCAAGGTCAGGTTGAACATTTCAGTTCAATCACCCCATTTATTAGATACGCTTCTCATAAAGAACGCCTCCCTCATAGTGAGTTGCCGTATCGTCGGATATTTTCGTAGATTTTCTCATAATTCATCCAACCCTTCCAACAAACACTCAGGTCGTCTCAGTTCTCAGGAACTACATCAATCACTTTCGGTATTTGCCAAACACATTTGAACTTCATACTCAGTTTCACTTCCTAGTAAGAGTCGGTTCACAGATCTTTTGATCGAAAACACTCATTTGAAGTATTGTCATGCAGGTTTTCAGACCGTTCAGTTCTTAATCTCACAGCAGTTCTGGATTATTAATTCTAAAAAATCAATTCGTCGAGTCTTATACCGGTTCTCTTCCAGGGCTCCAATACCAGCAAGGCAAATCAGAAACGAACGAGGGAGAAATGTTGGCAATATAAATATGGACTTCTACAATTCAACAATTCTAGAATGGGGATCCAATAACTTGGTAGACTTCAATGCAAACAAATCACAAGCATGCCTTTTCTCTAGGAAAGCCGATCTCACTGTGCCCAACATTAGTCAGGAGTAACCATACCTTTGAAGACATCCATTTTGATGCTTGGTATTACTATCAGCAATAACCTTTCTTGGGAAAATCACGTGAGATCAATTGCTAAAAGTGCATCCCAAAAACTTGGTTTTCTATGTTTCGGGCCAGGAGCTATTTTACTTCCAGTCAGCTGCATATAATCTATGAGGCACAGATTCGACCTGTCCTGGAATACTAAAATTTGTTTTGTTCTAAAATTTGTTCTATGCGTCATTCGGTTGCCCCCTTACGAGCAACCCTCAAAAGTCTTCGAAAGTCTTGTGCGAGCAAGGAATATTTTGAGTGCAGCACCCAAACATACCCTGAAACTGTTGGATTCTGTCCAAAAAAGGACAATGCGTCTTGTGGGTGATGCATCGCTCACAAACTCACTCACTTCTCTGGAACACCGTAGACAAGTTGGCTCTATTTTATAGATATTTTCATGGACGATGCTCTCCTGAAATATCAACAATTGTTCCTCCATTGGCAGTCTCCGCGAGATTAACCCGTTGAGTTGAGGCTTCGCACCCCTTCGTGGTCACTTTGGAGACCTGCAGAACATCTCTTTCCAAAGACTCGTTTATCCAACGAACAGCGAGGCTCTGGAACACATTGCCAAGGGAGGTGTTCCCCGAGGCATATAACCTCAAAAAATTCAAGAAGAACACCAATCACTACCTTATTTTCCTTGGGTCTCACGATGTTCTCTGAACATTACAGGATATCCCTTTTCATGGAAACCAGAACATAAAAAACATCACCTGCTGGAAGACCAATCCCAAGCCTCGTAAGCCTTCAATGGGTGATCCTCCTATCGCTCCTGTTTCCATCTGATGATGTCGCTCTTAGGCGTTTCGTTGCTCGTAGAGGACGCTGTGATCTCTTATATAGTGATTAAGATACTAACTTTGTTAGTGCACATAGACAGATCAATGGGATGTTCGCCTCGTTTGGTTCCCAGAAAAATATTGTTCAACTCCCCTTCTTCTCCCAACTTCGAAGGTTTATGGGAATCCGGGGGTGAAATCTGTCTCAAATCTCATTCTATTCGAGTTATTGGGGACCAAATAGTCACGTTCAAAGAGTTGCTCACTTTGTTCACTGAGATCGAGCCTATTTTGAACTCTCGCCCTCTTAAACCATTCAGCAACGACCCCAACGACTTAACTGCCCTCACTCCAGGGCATTTTCTTTCTCTGGGCCGTTCGACTTCTCCTCCTGATAACGATCTGAGAGATGTAACTTCCAACCGACTTTCTAGATGGCAGCTTATCAGCCGTATGCACCAAGATTTGTGAGTTCGGTGGTCCAAAGAATAATTCCATACTCCATCAGAGAACCAAGTGGGTTTTAATTTACAGGAGTCATAAATCTCTATAAATGGAGTCTTGAATTTTTTGTTTGACATTTCATGTGCACTCAACCTAAAGCTCGACTCTAGGAAATTCATGGTGATGTTATTTGGCTTTAAAAAAGCAAGACAGTCTGCAACTGATGTCAGAATCAATGTAGGTAATTATACTCTTCCTATCGTGGATGAATGCAAAAACTTTGGGCCTTTGGAACGTCGCGGTGTTGTCAAAGCATCAAAACGTTCCAAAACCGCCACAAAAACGTCACAGAAACCTCACAGAAACGTCGCGTGGTTGTCGAAACATCAAAAACAATTCTGCATATGTTTTAAACTCTTGTAAAGACTTTTTCTTAATTCCCCTGCCCCCTGCTGTAGTATATGGGAATGTTATGCCGTGGGTATAGGATGAAAACAGCGAGTTATGTCCGTTTATTGAAAACCACTTTCTGAAAATTATATCAAATTCAAGTTACAGGGGTTTACAATCATGTAGAACAATACAATTGATTAGGCAAGATGTCCTATGAAAAATTCCTAATATAGTAGAGGATCGGAAGTATTGCCTGAAATAATCCTGGCTAGGCTAATATCAATTGGAAATTCAAAATTTTTTTTTTTATTCCACCGATGAGTTTGATGAATAATTTTACACCAACCGTTAGTACAATGCCTTTATAGAATATGCAAACATAGGGTTGTCTATATTTTTCTCGGTGTAACTATTGGTTTTCCAGTTATTAACATGTAATTTGGTCCTAGTTATTTCCACCTACTTGTTCATTCTATAAACTAAACATAAAAATAAGCGCTATTTTATTGCGAACACAATTTTATATTAGGGTTGCCAACAATGAAATGTTTGTCCTGAATGACGGTTGACGATTTTCAAGAAGTGAAATTTTAGTGCGACTGTGAACGTGCGATAAAGAGATTTGAGACAAATATCCACCGAAATCTTTAATCAAAATTATTCTCCAGAGAATTATTCTACCTGTATGAATGATTTACGCCGAAGGTTGTGGATACGAATCCCGTACTTCATCAATCATTAATACTCAAAAATCAAAGGAATGAAGTATTGAAGATATTATAAATAGAATGAAAAAAAAATACACTCTGGCCATCATGCTGTAACCATTGCAACACCATGGGGAAATGAAGAAGTATGGCTCCTTTTACTCAGGCCTCCTCAAGCTGATGTAAGGTAGCTTGGAGATACTGGAAAATCTCTAGACGTCTCTCTGTAGACAGCTTAACTGCAATGCTGGTAGGGACCGTAGTCTAAACTAAAGAGTGGATGTCTCTTCTCTATCAGTAGAGAGAAACCAAATTTTTCAGGAAGAGAGTCTCAAATCTAACCATAAATATCGTGAAGAAAACAACCAAGAGATTGGTTGCTTGAACTGACAATAAAACGAAAGTTGTTTTCGTAACCTGAAACCCTGGAACAAATAACCTGAGTGAAATCCCATCAACCCATCAGACTCCTCGCGGAACGACTTTTGGGGATCAACAGAAGCAAATACTCTCCTTTTTCAAAAAGGGTAGAAGTTATGTCTACCTGGCGTATCTCCAAATCCTGGAGTACATAGATCAAAATTTGTATCATTGTAAAACTAGCCACGAGTTCAGGCCACGACTTCGCCAATTATTCGAGACGCGCCACCAATGGTCGTTTATTACTGATTTATACTTGTGGCTGACCATGAAATTACTAAAACCTCCAGAATATATCCGTAGATAAAACTCTCTATCGATATATTTCTCTAAGGGTCCTTGATAGTCTGTATTTCTCTCAATTTTTTGTCGGGTAGGAATTAACCCCACAGACCTCCATTTTTGGAATTTCGAATATAAATAATTTTTTTTCAATACACGTGGATGGGAGTTTCGTTATGAATGTGTTGTTCTAATGGTGGTTGATGATGTGTATATCTCACAATATTTTGTCGGGCAAGAATTGACCCAACAGGCACCATATTTTGAGATTTCGAGAAAATAATCATAACTTCTTCAAAATACATGTGTATTGAAGTGTTATCCTATCAATGTGTTTTTCTGATGGTACTTGATGATGTGTATATTCCACAATATTTTATCGGGCAAGAATTAACCCAACAGGCCCCCTTCTTTGAAATTTCGAAAAAAATCATATCTTTTCTAAAATACACGTCGATGGTAGTTTTTTTTTTTTTCATGAAAGTGTCCCTGTGATGGTACTTGATAATTTGTATATCCGACAATATTTTGTCGGCAAGACTTAACCCCACAGACACTCTTTTTTATAATTACGAAAAATATCATACCTTTTTCAACATACCCGTGAATGTACGTTCTTATTTCAAATGTGTTCCTCTGATGGCACTTGATAATGTCTATTTTTGGAACTACAAAATCATGACTTTCCCAAAATACACTTGGATGGAAGGTTTTTTCTATGAATGTTTCGAATATATTTTCTTGTGGATGTTGTTCAACTTATTGCTTCATACTTCCACACAAATGTTCAATAGTTGTACAGTTTCATTTTATTTGTGATACCTTCGGAAGAATTAAATTATATATCTCATTTTGTTAGGTCTCCTGGGAAAAACCACCTTGAAAAAAACGCGCCAATTATTCTACCGCTAGGTGGTGTGGAAAAGAGTTATTGCCCACAAAATATTGTGATACATACACATCATCAAGTACCATCAGAGGAACACATTCATGAAAAAAACATCATCCACATTGAATTTCAGAAAAATATGAATTTCTTTCTCGAAATTCTAAAAAAGAGGGCCTGTGGGGTTGATTCTTGCCTGACAAAATATTGTGAGATAAACACATTATCAAGTACCATTTGAAGAACTCATTCATAGCACAATACTTGTATCCACGTGTATTTTGAGAAAGTTGTGATTTTCAATTTTTTTTTCGAAATTTCAAAAAAGGAGTAGGAGTAATTCTTTCCCGACAGAATATTGTGACATGAAAACATTATCAAGTTCCATCAGAGGAAAACATTCACGAAACGAAACTCCCATTCACGTGTATTTTGGAGGAGCTATGATTTTTTTTCGAAATTCCTAAAAATGGGGCCTGTGAGGTCAATTCTTGCACGACAAAATATTATGAAATATTCACAGAGGAAGACTCTCCTCCACGAGTATTTTGAAGAAGTTATGATTTTTTTTCAATTTCAAAAAAAGGGGCCTGTGACGATGATTCTTGCTCGACAAACTATTTGACTCTTTTATACTACTTATATAAGATATACACCAAGTAATATTAGAGGAATACATTCATAGGAGATAACTCCCATCCACGTGTATTCTCAAAAATTCATGATTTTTCATCGAAATTCAAAAAAAGGGTGCCTGTGAAAGTAATTCTTGCCCGACAGAATATTGTGAAATATAAACATTATCAAGTACCATTAGAGGAACACATACATCGAACGGAACTTCCATTCACGTGTACTTCGGAACAGTTTTTTTTTTTTTCGGAATTCCGAAAAAGGGGGGCCTGTGGTTTTTATTCTTGCCCGACAAGATATTATGAAATATACACATCATCAACCACCAATAGAGAAACTCATTCATAGGGGAAGACTCCTGTACACGTGTATTTTGGAAAATTTATAATTTTTTTCGTAATTTAAAAAAAGGGGATCTGTGGTTTTATTTCTTGCCCGACACAATATTGTGAGATATACACATCATCAAGTACCATCAGAGAAAGACGTTCATAGAGAAAATCATCCATGTACATGAATTTTGAAGAAATAATGATTTCTTTTTGAAATTCCATAAAATGAGGCCTGTGGGGTTAATTCTTGCCCGACAAAATATTGTGAGATCTACACATCATCAAGTACCATCAGAGGAACTCATTCATAGAGGAAAACTCCCATTCGAGTGTATTTTGAGAAAGTTATAATTTATTTCCGTAATTCCAAAAAGGGGACATGTGGGGTTAATTTTTGTTCTATAAAATATTGTTAGCTTTATACATATTATTAATCAATTATTGATTCTGTGGATCTGTGGAATTATTTCTTGCCCGATACAATATAGTGAGATATAGATTCATAGAGAAAAAATTCCATCTATATGTATTTTGAAGAATTAATTATTTTTTTTCGAAATTCCAAAAGAAGAGAGGGCTCTGGGATTAATTCTTACCCGACAAGATATTGTGAGATATACACATCATCAAGTACCATTAGAGGAACACATTCATAGAGGAAAACTCTCACTCGAGTGAATTTTGAGAAAGTTATAATTTATTTTCGAAATTTCATAAAGGGGGCGGGCATGTGGGGTTAATTCTTGATCGACAAGATATTGTTAGCTCTATACATATTATTAAGTTATGATTTTTTTTCCAAAAATTTAAAAAAGGGGGTCTGTTGGGTTGATTCTTGCCCGATAGAATATTGTGAGATATTATACACATTATCAAGAATCATCAGAGGAACACATTTATAAAAAAACTCTCATCCACGTGTATTTTGAAAATGTTTTGATTATTTTTTGAAATTTCAAAGAAGGGGGGCCTGTGTGGTCAATTCTTGCCCGATAAAATATTGTGAGATGTACACTCCCAAAAGGTACCAACAAAAAAACGCTTCCATGAAAAAAACACCCATCAAGTGTATTTTGGAGAAGTGATCATTTTCCTTTCGAAATTCCAAGAAAGGGGGGCCTGTGGGGTTAATTCGGTCCCGACAAACCATTGTGACAAAATATTGAGAGATATACAGATTATAGAGGACCCTTAGAAGGAGTACATTGATGGAAAAAAGTTTCATCCACGGGCATATTTTGGAGGTTTTAGTAATTTCATGGCCAGTCACTGGTTATTATATTAGTAATAAACGACCATTGGTGGAATGGCGAGCGTCTCGAATAATTGGCGAAGTCGCTGCTGGAAACACCGACGACGTCCTTGGTGGCGATATTCGATATTCGAAATATTAAAATAACACACTGTATGTAATAACTAACAGAGTTCATCGGAGGAATCGTGAAGAGGAGACAAAACTTAATTGGATTTAATGCTTTTTGTTTACCCGCCACCAATTCGCATCGTAACAATCATAAACAGAAAGTTAAAAGTATGTCAATTTGAAGAGTATTAAAATTATAAAACCAGTTTTAATTATGATTATTCGATATATTTTAGTTGAATGATCGTTCGAAAGAACTCACTAAGTACCAGTGTCTTTATAACAGAGATACAAGGTGAATTATCGGTTTCGAATAATTATTCACTCGTCCATAAGTATTGAACTACCCAGTAATATTTTCTCAAATTTGGTATGGAGCTTACTTAGGACGTTAGATTCATTGGCCTGCTAGGCGGAATGGAAATACAGGTTCAGCTTCAGAAAAAGTCTCACAGTCTTTATAACAGAGATACAGGGTGAATTATCGGTTTCGAATAATCATTTACTCGTCCATAAGTATTAAACTACGCAGTATTATTTTCTCAAATTTGGTACGGAGCTTACTTGGGACGTTGGATTGATTATTCATCGACCTATCGGGCGGAATGGAAATACAGGTTAGGCTTCAAGACAAATTTACATACATTCGAAATATAAAAAAACACACTGTATTTGATAATTAACAAAGTTCATCAAAAGAAAAATCGTGAACGGGAGAAAAACCTGTATTGGATTTGATACTTCTAGCGATTATTCAACTAGAAGATATCAAATAATTATATTTCGATAATTCACCCTGTATCTCCGTCATGAATACTGTGAGACTTTTCCTGAAGCTGAACCTGTATTTCCATTCCGCCTGATAGGTCAATCAATCCAACTTCCCAAGTAAGGTCCATACCAAATTTGAGAAAATATTAATGGGTATAGTTAAATACTTATGGACGAGTAAATAATTATTCAAAACCGATAATTCACCCTGTATCTCTGTTATAAAGACAGTGAGACTCAGTTAGTTCTTTCAAACGATCATTCAACTGAAATATATCACATAATCATAATTAAAACGGGTTTTATAATTTTAATACTCTTCAAATTGACATACTTTTAACTTTCTGTTTATGATTGTTACGATGCGAATTGGTGGCGGGTAAACAAAAAGCATCAAATCCAATTCAGTTTTTCCTTCACTTCACGATTCCCTCGATGAACTCTGTTAGTTATTACATACAGTGTGTTATTTTGATATTTTGATATGTAAATTTTTCCTGAAGCCGAACCTGGATTTTCGCTCAATTTAACGTCCCAAGTTTATGATCCATATTCCATACCAAACTTGAGGAATATATACCGGGTAGTTCAATACTTATATAGACGAATGAATAATTATTCGAAATCGATAAATCGCCCTGTATCTCCGTTATGATGAATTTAAGACCTATCAAATATCGTATTTTCAGAACCACCTTGGTGACCCCTATGTACCATTGAGATATTTCCCTTTACCTGTGAAACACCCTAGCTGTATACGGAATTATAAAATTATAGGGTATAGTACACAATAGTCGAAATTACGCCTCTTACCTATACTTTATATTGATCATTCCGTGTATGGATAATATTTGATGCAATCACTCGTTATTAAAAATCATCGCAAATATCTTTTTCAATAATTGAATTTGGCGACTTCAGAAAACGCCAAGTTCGATTACGTCATGAACCGAATTCTGGTATTGGCATGAAAAGTAGGACCACATATTTCGATGCTGCCAGATATGTATAACTAGTGATTACCTTATAATGAGATTGAATATGACCAATGGCAATAGTATTCACATTCACAGAAGACAGTAGTTCGACCTGGTCCCTAATAATCACTTATTGAATACTTATATACTTGCAAGATGCTTCAGAACCAATGAAAATATCCTAGTATTCCTAATGATGATCGAGCTTTATTCAATATCAAATTATTTTGTGGCACGGACAACAGTACGTAATGCCTGAGTTCCCAGAAATGGCAGAAATACAAAAAAAAAAGAAGAAGATCAACTAAATTGTCAACCTAACTTCCTGTCGTTGATATCGACTAACACCATCATCGTGAAATTCTTGTTTCATCTTGTCAAGATGCGAATATTCAAAGATTATCCTGCTCATATTATCTGATTCTTCATAGTTGTGTGTTATGTTTTCTGTTACCTGGCAGTACCAAAGTATTCAATCCAGGAAATTCATTCCATATTCTGATTGAAATGACAATGGGAAATACTCTTGCACTTGTCTATTAAAAATAGAGAATTGATACGTAAGTCTAATCCGAGGGGTAAGTACTTAGCCATTTTTTGTACACCAGGGGGTAATGAATGCCCCAATTCACCGAAATTACCCTGCAATGCCCATTTTTCAGTCAACAATACCCCGCATTGCCCAACATTGCCCTTCAATGCCCAACATTGCCCCGCATTGCCCAACAATGCCCCCCAATGCCCAACAATGCCCCTAGTGCACTATTATACTATCTCTTTTCATTCCATGTGTTGAAGAGAGACAGACTATATTGATATGTGAAAACTGCCTTATGTCTTTAACATAGTTCAAATTCATTCTAATGTCTTAGTGAATTGATCATCTGATGGGACGAGGAATAATTAATAATTGTACATATTTTTGTAAGAAACCACACATAACAAGCATAGAACATATAAAACAAACATAGGACGAACATTTTTTTTTCTTCCATACTCAATGACTAAGTAGTTATTCCTAAAGGTACTTCTTTAGACAGTATCACAATAATTCAGAGATCATAGTTTGGTAACAGGAACACTAGACATATAAGTCCACACGGAAAAAAAGGAATTGTTGAATCAAGCAAAATTTAATTGAATGGAGCGAATAAAAGTGTCATATATGCACGACAAAATATAATCTTGAAATGAGTAAATCTATATCTTGTTTCAGATTGAATTTGAAGTTTGAATCAAGTAATTATGTCTTGAATGAACTCTGAATCTTCTTCGATCAAGCACATCCATGAATTGTTTATGAAGAGATATTGAATTGGCTCAAACAATCATTTTGTTTGATTCAAAATAACAAGATATTGATTCAATAAAATATATAGTTGATTCAAAGAAATATTTGGTTGATTCAAAGAAATATTTGGTTGATTCAATAAAATATTTGGTTGATTCAATTAAATATTTGAATTATTCAATGAAATATTTTGTTGATTCAAGAGAAACTATATATCCATTCGACAAATTGTTTTGTTGAACCAAATTCAATATTCGGAAATTTTCTGAAATTTCACATCAATAGAATTATAGAATCAATAAAACTAGGAAAGTCTTTACTTCTCCTTAGCTGATGGAAAACTATTTCGGATTGCTAATCATCCTAAGTTCGATTTATCCAGCTGATATTTCAAACACGAAGAATCAGGCTTCCCTTATATAATGAATTCGAGGCAGGCATAGACGAGGCGAAATGATCGCCATCTAGAGGCGAAAATTTAAGTTGATGTAGAATGACAAAATATTTCATTGATTTTACATATTTCGTTGCTCTATTCCAGCAAATGATCCGTTCGAAACGAGTTTATTGCTACATCGGAATAAGAAAACTTGTATGTTGTTTCAAAGATATAATCTCATCAAAATGATCGTTGTTTGATCAAATCAACGAAATGTTTATAGTTGAATCAACATCGACATAATTTGTTTTTGAAGAAACCATATATTTTGTTGATGGAATTGATATTATACTGTTGATTCAATTAGCCTACATTCTTGATTTGAACAAGCTGCTTCCATGGAATAATCATGTATCTGGTTGATTCAACAAAAAATTGCTCAGTCCAACAAAAATAACTCAAGCATAAATAATTTGTTGATGCAACAAATCCTTTTTTTCCGTGCAGATATTATAGGTAACATTACTGAAATCTCGACTGAAATTAAACATTTTTTCAAGTTTATAGTTATTGAAAAAACGCAAACTCTGAGTTCTTTCTTGAAACTGAAACAGTGAAGTTTTTCAAAACTAAAACGAAGTTAAGATTTTCTTGAACCAAAAACAGCTTGAACCTGAATATATATTTTGTTAAAGCATATCACACTGGATATCACATTAGTCAACTTGAGTATGTTTTCAAAATTCAAAATTTTTTCTCGACTCCAAATGAAGATTGGAAATGTTCACGTCATCCGCTCTCTTCAGGAGAAACGGAGAATTTTCCCCAAGTACAAGTGGTCCGTAAAAAATACATTCTTTTGGTATAGAATTTTCAATTTCAGATTTTTCTGGCCACTTGTCGGAATGTTTCCTAAAAACCTAATTCCAAATCTGTCTTGGTTTTTTTTTTCAATACCAGTCCCAGATACCAGTTTTTATCCAATACCACTGCATAGAAATTATCTATTTCACGATCGAAAACGTCAAGTTTTTTCATCATCCTATCTTCTTCTCGATTTTCTCCCAAAGTGTAGAATGACTCCACATCTGTGGAATCGTCTGAACCAATATCTGGTTCATTTTCTCCTTCTGAAGAATCTCCGATACATTCAATTTTCTTAGTTATTGAATTGTCAGAGCAGGTATTTCCGACTTCCTTTTTTGGACAGAACTAGGATATAGAATTGAAACGCTGTAAGCGATCGTTACTGATCCGTCCCTACCCCTCATTCAGAAGCCAGCATAATGATGATATTTTTATTATAATAATATTATTATTTCCCAAAGTGACTTTCACATATGGACTTTTCTCATCTATATCGTAGTTTTTACTCGAATAGTCGGTCAAATCCAATTCCAATTCAATCGAAAGCTAGCTGTAGCCGGAGTTGATGACAGCATGACGCGATGCGAAACGCTTGAATGGTGCAATCAAAATGGAGGCGGAGGCATTACCTTGAACCATAGAACTGAAAATAGTTACCTCGAACAGAAACGGATGCGCGCGCAACAAATTGAGCCCAAACATTGCTCCACATTGCCCTTTCAGTGCTGTTTCAATACCCTGCATTGCCCAACAATGCCTCACAATACTGCAGTGCCCGACAATGCCTCACATTGCCCCGCAATGCCCCACACTGCCTCGCATTACCCCGCAATACCCCCAAGTTGTACACCGGATTGCCCCATGTACTTACCCAGACTCATGGTGTTCTCGGATGATAACGTCACACGTTTTCCCGCGTTCTTCATGTTATGAAATAAAATAAATTTCAATAATTAATCAAAAAGTAACAGAGTTCTGAAGAAAAAACCATTTGCGACAGTGAACTAGTTAGGGGTTAGTACTTCGAAATGATGAAATAATTTTTTTTACTGAAACAGGCTTATACACAATTGTAACAGCCTTTATTTCTGTGGCCCTTATTACTTTGGCGCTCTGTTCAGGACGGAGACTACTCTGGTATTTGACGGAGGGGTCTCGGGCGCCACATTGTTTATGAGGTAGTTTACTCCCCCTGCTCTGCTCAAAATATTTTTGTACAGAGGCCCGAACTAGCAACAGTGGAGACAGGTACAGGAGGTATACCTACCTCGCTACCTACAGTATAAACCAGGGATCAATGTTATTGAATCGACCTGATGGAATCAATAAGAAGCCAGGGGAGTGTAGGCAATTACAAACCCTGAGTTAAGCCTGGAATACTGGTTGCTATTCTTTGTCTGGGTAATTACAGGAATCAAAGGAAATGTCTATGGGGTCGCTGGTATTCGTGTGGGTTCTTTGATAAGCTGCTCTGAGCCGTGAGTGATGGCGAAAGCTTCGGCTTGTCGCCCAGCTACATCCGTTCTGTTGGAGCGTACGAACCAAGCAGTGTTGTGTACATTGAAATCGCCCATGATGATGATTTCTGCTGCTGGATGGTTCTGTTGAATTTGGTCAAGCTTCAGCTGCCTCCTGTATTCACACTTTCCATCGACCTCCGTCCAAGGACAGCTCAATTCTAGATTCTTATTGATCGGAATCCTCAACTATGCCTGCAGGAACTATCATCCAAAAGCACATGTTCTTAAACTCACAAAAATGCGGAAAAAATGATATTTAACCCTAAATGGGCACAGGAACAGAATCTACCACACTTGCTAATGCTACTGAATGAATTTGTCTGGAAAATATCCAATAACAGAAAAGTTATGACTATGTAAACATCCATCATTTTCAACTGATGAATAATTCATTCAAATTACATATCATAAGCAGAGGATTGAAAAATATTGAAGTCTTTAGGGTTGTAATCATGTTCATCAGAGTTTTCTATCAGGAAATGCTTTGGAATGTCAGGGTCAATGAACTACTCTCAACAACAAGTGAAATTCAGTCTCAGATACTTAGATATTAATCAAATCCAGTCTACTAATAAAGCTGGTCAAAAACACTTCATACACAATCAACCTTTGATGACATTCATTGATGAGTTGGTCTCTTTCGGTATTATCCTGTTCGATCCTGACGTCATCACTATTCGCATCTCTATATGTAGGTATAATATAACCTATTGATATTTTTATCTTAAATTATGTAGCGACACAAAAAATCCTGAATTTGACAAATCTTGATTTTGAACACCATATATCTCTGTAATCCTTACCGCTAGTCCCCAAGTTTGATGTATTGATCGAATCAGCTCTTTGATAAGAATCTAAAAATGCGATAATATACTGGGTGTCCCTTTAGAAACAACTTATCATCAGCCTATATTGGACTTCGAACACTTTATACTTAGTTATGAAAATGAAATGAAAGCTGTTGTATTCGAATTTTTCCTATAATATTATCTGAGTGTTTGACTAATATATCGAAGAAGAACACACAATTGACGCACTCTGTAGATTAGATTTCCAAATTCAATTTTTATGTTTGAATCAATGGATATTATGGAAATAAGATCATTTTCATTACTTTAGATTCAGATTTCATTGCACATCCTGTAGAAAATATTAAAAGAGCTCAATGCATTCAATTCACGAATGGCAAAAAGTTGACTCTGTTGGGACGTCTTTATGACCATGCACCAGTAATAAACTTCAATATATGACGTCATGAAACACGACGTACTTTTTAGGCCTCTCTGAAGTCGTGGACGTTATGGACCACTAAAAACCTGAAATAGACGTCATTATGATGTCATTTTACTAACTTGTGCTACCTGGATAGATCGATGAAATTTGGTGACACTTGTCATTGAAAATAACCTTGACATTGACGTATAATCAAACGAGTTCGACTCGCGACGATGATATTGTACTGTATGGAACAAATGACAAATGATACGGATGAAAATAAAATGTCCAATAATTATCAACAATCTGAAGCATGCGAGATGCAACCATCATAACAAATCCAAAGACCAAAAATAATATGAATATACAATTCTGAATCATTTCAAACGAAATACATCTGTATAAATCCGATTCCCAAACATCGAAAATCTAGGAACAGTATTCATCCCATTAAGTACAGTATAATGAAAATCTAACCTAACCTACACTGTTGGTTTTTAACAGCTGATTATTTGATTCTAGATCGACCGTATATAGGACTATATACAGTGTCATTCATAAAGTCAGCATCATATGGGAAACACTTTTATTAATGACTCATTTTGAAATTCGAGTTGGACGTCAAGTTTTGCTTCAAAGAAGATGATAAATGGCCTACTCAAACGGGGTCACGTGACTTTCGCTACATGTAAAAAGTGTCATTTTTTCAAATTTATCGCTGAAAGTAGGCTTATTTGTTCGAATATCGAAAAAGTTTACTTGAAAAAGTTGTTTCTATTTCAATTTTACATATGTGACTCGAATTTTATCTTTCTATTGCATTTTTTAGATTTCGATATTTTTTGAAAATTTTCGAAATTTCTATAATATTAAAAAAATTGTAAATTCGATAAAACTACTTCATACCAGTAGCTCCATCATGCTACTAAATTTCAATTACTAATTATCACTGATTATCGACAAAAATATGATTGTCTTCAGAAAAGAATAATCTCCGCTTCAAAATTCTGTTATGTTTGATGCAAACATAACATCAAAATGCTGTTATATTTGAGTCAAGCATTTAGAAACGGAATTCATTTGAATTTATTTTTTCAGTACTGAAAAGATCAGTTTAAATGAATTTCGTTTCTAAATGCTTGACGATATATCAACTTTGCATCAAACATATTTTGGAATTTGGAAGCGGGTATTATCATTTTCTGAAGAAAATCATATTTCTGTCCATAATCAGTGATAATAAGTAATTGAAAGTAAGAAGCATGAAAAAGCTACTGGATATTCGAACAAATAAGCCTACTTTCAGCGATCAATTTGAAAAAATGTCACTTTTGACATGTTACGAAAGTCACGTGACCCCGATTGAATAGGCCATTTTTTATATTTTCTGAAGCAAAACTCAACGTCCCACTCGAATTCCAAAATAAGACATTAATAACAGTTTTTCCCATATGATGCCGACTTTATGAATGACACTGTAGATATATCGTCTACAAAAGCAACCTAGGACCTCACTATACAGTAAATCGCCCTACGAATTCTAATAGAGCAGTAGGGAGATCGGTGTCAATTGTAACAAAATCTGGTTTTAATTTTATGGGAAGTGTAATCTACAATGGAATGACCAGAACAAAATTGAGTGTATGATCAGATGTCTGGGGATGAGAATGGCTCATACACATTTGGTTAAAAAACTGTAATTGAAGCAAAAAATAATTGTTTCTGACCTGAAACACCATGGTACTATCGACACCGTAAAGGTGTCGAATGTAACACGTGCTGTGTCAATTGTAACAACCATTATGTTGGTTGATAGTAATACAATTTCAACAAACTTAAAATGTATTTTCAATTAAAATAAGAAGTCAGAGATGGCAAAATATTGAAGAACATGTAAAGGTAACATATATTTATATTTTCTAAAATCGAGGAATCAGTCAGATTCACAATTCTTGCAAATGAACAGCGGATCATTATTGGCACAAGAAGAGTGAGCCCACTCTTTGCACAGCCTACATTGCAGCCAATCTTCTCTGCTCTTGGTATAAGGGCCACAACATACGAGACAAATGGACTCATCATCATCAGTCGAACAATCTGATGATGATAGTTTTTCTTCAGAGAATTTAGTCTTCTTTGGTTTTATTTCAGGTTTTTTTGTCTTCTTAGACAAATTCATATTTTTCTTGACAGCAGAAATCATTTTTTTATTATATGCCTCTTCGATGATTAATTTTTCTGGTGTGTCAGTATATATTGCTGTCTTCCCTCTTTGTCTGCTACTGGTGGTTTTTGGTTTAGTGTGATCAGCTTTTGGCAAAGGGCGAATTTGTTCGGGGGTGAATATCTTGTAAGAAGGAGGTGGCATTTCAGCGATTTGTGCAGGGGGTGGAGGTGTTACATCTCTAGATGTACCAGGTTGGGCTTCCCTCGACGAGATAGCTCCATTTGTTTCGTGTGTGATATTTTCCATTGGTCTGTCAGTTACACTCGATGGAGAAAATTCGTCATCCGTAAATACATTCCTATTATTTGGCCAAATACCAGAACAGCGAAAGCCTGCTGCAATATTCTTGGGAGTGATTGCTAATGGTAGTGATTCTCGAACTATTCCAGGAATATTATGAACCGACATCCGTTTTCCTGGATTGTTCTCCATCCATTGGTCGCATTCATTGTTGAAATATTTTTTAAAGGGTCCAAAAACTCCACGATCCAAAGGTTGGAGCTTATGGGACGTATGTGGTGGGAATGATAATAAAGTGATATAGTTTGCCCTGCAAAAGTCAATGACTGGAAGATACAAATGGGAACTGTGATTGTCTAATATAAGCAAAACCTTGTTATCTTCTTATGGTTTTGCATACTTGGCAAAGTGTTTCATGAAAATATAAAATTCTTCTCCCTGCATCCAACCACTCTTATTTCCAGCCCCTATATTTCCTGGTGGACAATCTCTAACAAAATGGTCATTATATCTCACCAATGGGAAAATGAACATAGGGGGAATACTATTACCTAGAGCATTTACGGCTAAGCACATAGTCACTAATGTGCCTCTTTCTTGAGAAACGATTGCACCGACTTGTTTCACACCTTTTTTGGCAATAATTTTGTTTGGTTTCTGACCTGTGGTGCACCCCGTTTCATCAACATTGTAATCGTTCCATAACATTTGCTAGGTTGTCGAAGAATTTAGTGACATTTTCGCGATTGAAATTCATGGCTCTCGCAAGACTTGTTGATTCGGGAGTACGAATCGATAATCCAGGATTTCTTTTGAGAAATGCTGTGAGCCAATCTTTACTTGCCATCTTATTTTCGTTCCATGCATTAGGTATTTTGCATTGATTGTGCTTTGCAAATTCGTAGGACAATTTTCGTAAATTTATGGGGGAAAGTCCAAAATACACTCTTGATGAAGCTTCGCAGTAATCTCCCAGGAGTATCTCTTGCTCGGTGGTAAAAACTTTATTATAGGGTCGATATCCGACATGTGGAGTAACATCATTCTTTTTTGCTTTCACGAAACGATAGAGAGTTACGTGACACATCCCATATTCCTTTGCAATTCCTCTGATAGAACAATTTTCTTGTATCACTCTCATTGCTGCCTGTTCATACTGTTCTTGGGGAATCTCTCCTCTGTGCGTTGATTTTGGTCTAGGTTTCACCATATTATTGATGTTCAATGTCCCCTGAAGAAAAATATACCTCTGTCTTGAATATATTCGAAAGAGGTGTCAATTGTAACACGTTACAATTGACACCTTCGGCTTTGTTACAATCGACACCACCAGACACTCATATTCATACCAATATGATTGACAGATTTAACCTCAAAATTATCTTTCGAAATTACCTTGATTCATACATGCAAATATACTGTTTTCGACGTGATATACAAAAAATAAATCGAAATGAGAATAGGAAAGATATTAACTGATTATGAAATCATGAAATACTTACGTTTTGCACTGGAATCTGAATTATTTATTTAAAAAACACTGGACCTTGCAAAAACGAACAAGACACCTTTGCCGTTTGAGCCGACCGTTGACTACTGTCTGGGTGTAGTGAAATTTTGAACATATTTTGATAGATGGCGCTTTAATCTCCAATGTTACAATTGACACCTGTTACAATTGACACCGATCTCCCTACCTACCTTTCAGGAGTTCGAAATATTGAAGAAAATCTGGAAATAAAATTGTTGTTTATTGTCCTCTGACGGCTCAACGATGCATTTTCGTATAAAGGTAAGTTAATATCAATCGGCTCGCACCCTGATGTATCTAGAATTTGGTACGTTGTTCTGGGACACCTTGTAGTAGACTTCATATTATTGGAACATATATTTGTTATTCATTCAACTACACTGAATAAAAGTATCCCATCATTCAAAGAAATACGCACTTCATTCAAAGAAATTGTTATCTTGGATATGGCCAAGTGATTGTTCAGTTGAAAAAACCATCAAAATTCTCTTGCTATCGGATTGTCAGAATATCTTACTGAAAAGAAATAAGTATTTGCCACAGGAAGACAATCTTCAGGTATACCTAATACAATTCACTTGTCCCATAAGTACTTGATTTCTCGAAATTTATATTGGCTGATGGAGAGGAACATATTCTATTCCATCAAATTCTCAGATACTCAGCCAAAAATTCCAGATTATTCATTGAAGATTTTCATGACTTGAGAGTCAATAAGGGGTTTGTTCTCCCAAGAATAAGAATCTTGACAAGATTGAGTGCGGTGCTTGATTTGAGATTCCTGGAGTTTATTTGGGATCAAAGATTCTTCCTTTGAAAATTGTTGCCCTTTGTCTCGAGTATGCCACTCTTGATTCGAGAGAACCTATAAGGGTTTCTGAAATTGAGGGCTCCTTCATTTGATTCAAGGTACTATCCCAAAAAGAAAATATAGTTCAGCCTTCTTTCGAAAACATTTATTGTCATAATTATTGTGGGCGTTAAAAACAAAAACAACTGAATATAGGTATATAGATATTATATATACAACATACAATATAACAATATACATATAGGTACTCGATCAAAACTTGATTACAAAAACTTCAAAATCGAGGTAAGATATTGTCGAAATCGTGCGAACATTTTCTCTTCGATTCCTTCTTTCAGTCGAATGATGTCGACTATGTTACCTCCAATCAGGTCATTTAATCTGAACTTCCGTTGGAAATGGCATTATATTTCCTATGATTTGATCTAGAAAACAAAATGAATAATTTCAATTGGGAGTTTGAAACAATAGAGTTTTACTATAATGTGTACAGTACATACGTATCATCATGCAATGTGTAAAGGGTTGCTCCTAATAAGAAAACGCTGATTCAAGAATACCAATTAACTTGTACCAATGCTTCGACTACAACGTGGACTGTATAACGTTGATTGAGCAAAAGAATAGAGGGTACGGACTAAAATGAATTATCAAAAACAGTATCGATAACTTCGATGATATATCAATTATATCTCAGGATTTTTTCCTCGAATATTATGGCAACACAATTGAATATCAATAACCATAGTTGCTAGGCAGATTTTTTTATAAGGAAGAAGGATTTTGAAACAAGCTACCTGCTCTTGGATCAAGAAACTTATTCTACTGATTGAGGCCCAGTAGCAGAGAGACCCTATAATGACGTCAAAATGTCACAGCCATATGACGTCATACTTAGACGTCATAATGACGTCGCAGAATGACCAATAAAGGACGAAATACAAAATTTTTTGAGGTTTATATATATATACGGTATTATTGGTATGTATGTACATGATAATACACCACAAACCTTTGATGACATTCATTTTGTAACTATACGTTGTGGTACCTTGGTTGATGGTCCTCGAGGGCAGTCCTGTTGAATCCTAGCGCTATCGCTACTACCTATGAATCTCTATACAGTGTCCTTCAAAAGTATCGGAACGGTCTCGTATTTCAGGAACGGCTTGAGAAAAATTCACGAAATTTTCTACAGGGTGATAATTGATGATGTCCGATTCAATGGTGGCATCGGCAATGTTGCCAAGTTTACAGTTTTTCAGATATTAGGAGTAACTTTATTTTTTCAAATGGAATACCCCATTTATTTTTATTGCAATTAATTAAGCGCCTCCTAATTACTTGAGTCCCTGAATATCAGATTCGTAATTAACGTGATTTTCGAAATATGACAACATAGCATTTTCGTTAAAAAGTTCTGGAACGGTCCCATATTTCAGAAACGGCTCAGGGAAAATTTATGAAAACTTCGACAGGATGGTTGTTGATGATGCCCGATTATTTTTAGCTAAACTATCCATTTCTGATAAATCCTCTGCAACAGGTCAATTTTATTTCCGATTTGTCACATTTGAAAGTAAGAATCATATATATACAGGGTGATCCACGTTTAAGTTGAGACGTCCGCAGCAATTTTTTCAATTGGAAACAATAATAACCTATATGAGATACATCCAATTTTTGAAATATTCATGGAAATCTGAATTTGAAAATATATTACACATAGGGTTTGTATACAGTGTGTCCGTTAAATTGAGTCATCTCGCGTGAGGCCGGCGTACCTCAGTAGGCCGGCGTACCTCAGTGCTTCGATGCTTCGATATCGATTCACGTCGAGGTATCGATCGTGGGTTCGAGACCCACGAACGCAGACTTTTTCTGATGGCCTAAGAAAGTGTTTGGGATCACACGTTAAAAGGTAAGGCCCCCGTCATTCCTTGCTCGCACAAGTCTTTCGAAGACTTCTGAGGGTTGCTCGTAAGGGGGCAACCGAATGACGGATAGAACAATTTTAGAACAATTTTTTTAGAACAATAACCATACAATTCCTTGATGGGGAATCTCCCAAAATAGGTCGATTTTTATTTCAAATTGCCTACATCATTGAGAAAAAATTTAATATACAGGGTTAATCAAGTTTGAGTTACAACGTCCGCGACCATTTTCTCGAAGGAACACCCTATAAATTATTCGAGTGTCTATGGAAAGCTGGATTCAAAAATATATGAGTTTGTATACAGTGCGTTCGTTGAATTAAGTTCTTTTGCGAAGTTACGAATAAATTTGTTGAAATTTAAAAAAATATTTTTTTCCTCAGAGAATAATGCTCGAAGCCGTAGAAATTTATTTTCATTCAAGCTTCATCTCATATTGAATCAATATATACAGAATGATTCGTGTAGGAGAAATTACGTCATCTTTATATTTTAATGGCGATCCAATTTTACGAGAGAACTGAATTTAACGAACGGCCTGTATACAAACCCTTTGTGTGATATACATTTGATTATGAAAATTCAATAATATATATCCGTTTGAAAAATTTGTCGTGTACGTCATAATACAAACATGTATCATCCTGTATATTGAATGATTCCTCCGTATAAATGTCGGATTAGAAATAAAAGCCTCTCCTGTTTTCTCAGAAATATATAAGATAGATAGATATTGGATAATAATGAACTTATCGACTACTTCACGAGAGCATCTAATTTATAGGATGCACTTACCTATAAAATCCACATGATTGTGTTGAACATTTTCGAATTCTGCTTCCCAGGGTTATTCCAAAGATTGAGTAATATATATATAAGGTGCTCTATTTAAAAAAAATGTCGTTATGGTCATAACTCAAACGTGGATCACCATGTATGTTTGTTCAATTTTTCTCATGAATATATGGCAAATTGAAAATGAAAATTGACCGTTTTCAGCAGATTCCTCAAAAATGCATAATTTGGCTGAAAATAAATTTGTTCATCAGTACTCACGAAAACACTGTATATACAAACACAAATTTAGTACGTACAATTAACAAACGATGAAATAATGAGAAAGCGACTGATTTTTCTTATTTTCGTCGAATATACGACTTTGTAGGGACGTCATTAAGACGTCCAATATTGAACGTCATTAAGACGTCATGAAATATGACGTCATTTTTAGGTCCCTCTGAAGTCGAGGACGTCATTGACCAATAATGACCTTAAAAAGACGTCATTATGACGTCATTCCACTAACCTGTGCTACCTGGGGGAATGTTCAATCAATATGGATGAAAGAAACAAGTAACCGTGGAAAGAAATGCCATCGAACGATTTCATCATTCTTAATTTCTTCTTCAACATATTTCAACATGACAACACAAAATCTTCTCATCAAATGGGATAAGATTATTCTTTGAACTTCATTATGAGTATAGTTAACTGATTCATTATTGAATTGCGAACAGCTTGAATACATACTCTGACTCATTATAATTTACATATCTCAAATGTTTCCAACTTCCAAATGGAAAGGCAGCTTGAGACAAGAACTCCAGAAATGATTCTAAATGGTGGAACCATCATCTTTCAAATTGATTAATGACGATCCTCGAATACTCACAAATACACAATATCATAATCATCAGTACAAAATAATAATATGCAGTAATGATACGCGAATGGCACTTACACTAGAGTACTGATGAGACTCAACTGACGAAGATAATTCCTCTTCGTATAAGAACATATACCTTGACTCAAGTAGAGCTGTTTTTTCAGTCTAGTTATAGATATATAGGGGAGAGTGTCCTAAAACACAGTTTTTTTTTTTAAATCATATTTCCAATATGGTTGCTCAAATCTTCTTGAGATTTGAACTAAGTAAACGTAATATATACCAATATCAAAAAAAGACTGGATAAATATAAACAAAACTTATCGATCCTGCATTGACTGAATGAGAACATATTGAAAATAAGTATAGGAACACAATTCACATACGAATTTTTTTAAATGATACATCTGCACAATCACAATGCGCCCAATTCTTACAAGTCAACTTCTATTTTTTCCGGATATTGCCCGCTTGGCATTTTCTGCATTTTCAGAAATATATTTCTTTTGGGCTACTTCTTTCAGTTCTTATTAGGTGAACACGTTAATATTGAATATCTATTCCTATTATTTTTTCTCTTCCTCATAGTTGAAGAAACTGATGGATGCGGGGTTCAAATGATACCCTCTGCTTCTTCTGAATATTTGTTGCGTCTTCATTAATTGCAACGATCTGCTAATTCATTTCAAAATTATTTTCCTCCGGTGTTCGTGAAGTTTCCTCGTGTCTATTCTTTCCTTCATCAATTTCTACCTCTTCGCCCTCCACTGTATTTTTTGTCACCTGAGTTTCTTCAGGTTTTTCTATATCTGAAATAATGAATGAATCATTGTTCAAAATGGTAGGTTCGATAAAATGACATAGTATGTCGTTTTGTAACCTTCATCCCTATATAGGTCGCGTGCACGATGACCGACCCTGGAGGCAAAATATTGAAACACAACCTCATTCTTCTGTGAATTATTGAAACACAACCTCACTCTTTTACTTGCTTACAGATGAATCAGAGGATTGAAATAGTTTTTCACAATATTTTGGCATAGGAATCGTGTTTTTTGCGCTATTCATTATATCGAGCATGCCTTCGCATTGTGCTGTTGTACAATGCACAAAAAATGCAGCAAGAGACTAAAGAATATGATTTTTCAGGTATAAATAGTAATCTCACATAGTTATCATTATGAAATGTTGTCATTCCTTATTGAAATTCCTTCTGCCCTCTGTCACTTCTACAATACAAGCTAATACTGCTAATAGATTGAAAATGTCTACAACACACACGATCGTCAGCATGTCAGACCAGTCCTCCCGATTGATTGCATGAATCCAATTTTCTGGCATTATTTTAGAAATTTCAGATGTATTTCTATTAGCTTCTATCGCAGAAAGAATTCCGATGAGAAATCAGAGAAAAATGAAAACTATATGTGAGTGACTATAGTATAGGTAGGTACTTACTTTTAAATCATATTATACCAACCGGATTACTTCGGCTTCCGCTGCAGTTTTTGTGCATTTCACAACAGCATAATGTGATGGCATGAGCGAATTGATGAATAGCGGAAAAATACGATTCGTATATATGCATGCCAAAATAATTGTGAAAAACTATTTCAATCACTTTTAAACAAATAAGTAAAGTGACGTTGTGTTTCAATATTTTGCCTCCAGTGTCGGTCATTTGACAGTTCTTGCACGCAACCCATGTCATATTTTAAACGTTTCCTAACCTCACCCTACTTGCTTCGAAATCTCCACTGTCTCAAAGTATTTGAGTTATTCTCGTATCTGAGAATCGAATTGAAGAGTCCTTATTCCGATTGAGCACAAAAGAGTTCAAGAAAGTTATCGACTCAGTTTTAAAAATTCACTCGCAATATCACAATGGTAAATATTTCCGTTGGTCGCCTAATACAAATATACACGAGTGAATCCCACAGATCAGCTGATAACTGCTTGGAAAATCAAGTGGCATGTCTGTTCTCTTTATGCCCTACGGTCTGATGAAGATATACCTACTAGATGGGGTTGTCCGTTCTATTTGGAATTGAAAGTAAATAGGTATGTCATTTTACAAACTATGTCATTTTAGAACACTCTACCCTAATGAATTACTTAAGATCTATTATGAACTACTCACATTCAGTCAATGGTAAGTTGACAAAACTGAAATATTTCGTTCTTGTTATATACATATACCTACCACTATGTCGTGGAAGACTGAGATTTTGTCGATTTCTCTAAAGGACCCCGCACTTTTTCTATATAAAAATGGCGTTCCGTCGAATTTCCCCAATTTTTGGTAAATGATAGTACTCGACATACTGATTGAATATGCCAAGTCCCAACTCAATCCTATGACTAGTTTACGAGATACAGGGTGTTGAAGTTGAAGAATACCTAATTTTTCTCGGCCTATATCTCTAAGGTAGGACAAATGAATTCCAATTTTTCGGGAGCACGTAATAGTTATGCCCTTAGGCGCAAGAACTATATAGGTATTCGACCAAAACTGATTTTTATTACAGGGTGATTCTCATTTCAAATAATGTGTTTTTTTGAATATCTGAATATCAATGCTACAAATTGATAACAATTACAAAATGAGATTTATAGCCAAGTATGCTCTTCTTACATCAATTGAATTCGTAAAATATAATAATTATACATGGTGTTTCATTAATGCTGTTGATTGCATAATTGGTCTATCCTAAAGTTCATTGGGCCACCTCGTATTATCGGGTTGATTCCAGACATTCAAAATATTTTTGAAGGATGTATCCCAATGAGTTCCATGATATACAGAGTGATTCATCGATTGAAAAAATTGACAACCACGAAAAAATATTCAAAAACCACTATTTTTTTCATCACCCTCTAATTCGAAATTATTACCGTCGATGTAAGATTTTTTTCCACCAATATACTCAGTATGGATATTTCAATCAAATTGGGAATTTTCAGACCCATGCTATGACTAGTTTTTTTTATACATCGAATAATGTGAAAATAATTATGGAAAAGTAATTACATAATAACACGAAAAATTGCTCCGAATCGCAAAACTAGTAGTCACTAGTCAACTATGTCAAAAAATGTGATTTGTTCGTAAACAAAATCTAGTGGTCTTATTATAGGTCCGCTAGCAAAACATCTCGAAAATGTTTTTCAGAAAACATCAAACAAATCACAATATGCCCCCGAAAAAATCTCATCAACGACACAACTATTCTACGCACCCCTTTCATCAACTTTCAACTCATCAACGATCCCACTCATAAACGTGCTAAAACTCATGAGCGTTCGAAGTCGACAGCGGTTTTTCCCAACTCAATCCTATGACTACTTTTCGAAAAAAGTATGAAACTAAACTTCCGCAAACGCCTAGTAAGAGGTGCGCGTTAATATATTTTGCAACTCTCCTATATCCAACCAACTTCCAATCTTTTGACCATACTGTATATTGTTAGAATCGAAGTTAGTATATGCACATCGCAAAGACACTAAAGTTGGAGTTTTGGTTATGTAGATATTCGTTACCGGGTTCAGTATAGGCCTGAAAGAAAAATGTCAATTAAGAATTTCAATCACAGATTTTGAAAAAATAGACAAACCAACTCGTTTCCCCACCACCTGAGAGGTAGAGTTTCAGGCGCGTTTTTTTTATTGTGGTATCCCCTGTAGGCCTAGTCCACGTTAGAAAGTGAAAGTTCCAATACCTATAATATGATTGTGTGTAGGCAGGATTGGCGCAGTGGACGAGCACCCGAGTCAGGACTGCGGGGTCGTGGGTTCGATTCCCAGACAGCGCAAGGAATTTTTCGAATATTAATATACGAATTAAATATTGTGAAGTTTCGGAGCATCGGCTGGGGATAGTCCTGCACGATTCACTGTTGCGTGCCTACATACAATATAGATACATGTTCAGAACACTATGGGCTAAAGGACCTCATTAGGGATCGATGGTTGGTTGGTATGTACATACCTACCAACGAAGGACATATACTACTACTACTACTATAATTATGTTTCACAAGGAACACAGAAATCAACTAATCGCCAGATTCAAATCAGTTCCGGACCGATGTTCATATTTTCAGGATTCAATCGATTTGCAGCATCGTCGATACAATTCAAAAGGCGATCAGATGGAAAGGTAATATTTCCTTGGTTTCTTGCGTATCCAAGGAACCATACCACACTGGCTACGTGTGCACACGTCCCTAATGTTCTAGCACCGGACCTACAAGTACAGTAGTACCCTAAAATGGGCGGATCTTGTAAATTATTATCATCGATTTCTCTGAATACTAACCACAGCATATGTTTAGTGGCATTTCTGAACCGAGAAAATACTCGAAATCTTAAAAAATTGGGTTCCTCAATGAGTTCGTCAATATCGAGTGTATTTTGTTCCCCTCCATCTCTTTGTATCGTGTCTTGTATGTAGGAGGCAGCTAAGTGAATGTGATATGACCCTGTGAGTGTTTTCAAATATTCTAAGTCAAGTCGAGGAAACGTCGGTACATGTCTATGGTTCAAACGAAACCATCGACCATTTCTTGTACGGAGGTTTTCAGCCTCAACTCGGGCCTGAACAATGTTGACTTCTTCGATATCATGCAACATTTGTGTAGCTAATTCCAATGTGCCCGGCATCCTTATTGGAGGATGGTATTTGTTTATTAGGGCGCCAGCAATCAAATAGAATTCGCGTAATTTTGCAACATGTGTTATTGATATCGCTCCTCGGAAAAATTTGAAAATCGATTTGAAATGCCCATTTCTAGCCTCTACAATCCATCTGGTGCTAGTAATTAAGCGTGCCCTATTAGTTTCGATTGTTGTGAGTTGTCTTTGGTTTGGTGGTAGAAATGGTGGCATATGGTAATGGAGACCAAGATCCTGTAAAAGACCAATAGAGTCCCTATAACCCCTATCGACTATCACTACATCGCCTTCTTGAAACCATGTCCTCATTCTATTTATATCATTCTGTAGCTCATGCTGCAGAATGGTGGCATCATTATTTCTAGCATCAGAAAAGTATGGACCATTAATTGCCAAGATGTAGCCATCAGGAGCGACCATAATTTCAGGCTTAACCAGGTGCTCATTTTTATGGAAGCAGTAGGATTGTCTCAATATCCGGAAATTACTACTTTTTTCTATTTTGTTATATGTACAGTCTATATACACAATTGCTTTTGGGATATTGGGAGAAGGGTTGTATAGCTGATTGGTGTATACAGACACGTGTCTATTAATATAATCGTCTCTTGTAATAGAGTCGAAACCAATATTATTAGTTACAAATCTTTGCATTAGAGATATCCTCACATTCGATATTATCAAGCTAGTTGTTTGTCTTGAAGAAAAATGAAACAAGATTTTCAAAAACTCATCTGAAACTCCATGTTTCATTTTGATTAGAAATGTCAGTAAATGTTTCTTTTTGATATGCCTTCTATTTCCCCCTTGCTCGATTGTATCACAAAATCCATAAAGTTCTTGAAAATCTTCTTTTGAAATCGACGTCAGAGCTTTGAACTCTTCTTCTGTAAAACTATCAATATCATCCCAGTTTCTAATACGTCTATTTTCATTGGCAACTGTTCTCATACACTGTAGAAATTGAAGCATATTTGATATCAAATAGGGTTTGTTGATAAAATTCAAACCTCCATGCAAATTATTCAAGAGAAATCCATGAGGGTCAAGATGATGACCACAAATTCTCAGAAAGTCCGGAACATAAATATTCGTTACAACAAAAATGTTCACCCTACATGCAAGAGTTATTCTCTGAACATGTTGACGAGCATTACAGATTATGCAGGCACGGCTCATTACTGGACTCAATACATTTAGGCGAAGACAGTTTGGGTTATTTTCCATCTCATTGATATCAATTATTACACTGTTATGACAATTGAAACAAACTCTGGTATCATCAAAAATGTCAATTGGAGGATTTCCAGCAGCTTGTCTTCTAAATGTTGCAATTTGCAGAAAATCAACATTATCTTCACGATTTATACGAATTGTGAGTCTAGGAATGAAATTCCCTTCGCATACATAACATCTTACCCTATTTGCAAATGCCATAATGCGCACTAAATTCACTAAACAATTACTGAAAACGACTTAAAAAACACTCAGAATAAAGATATACGCTGATATGATATTTTAAGATACTGACAACCCGAAAGTTGCTGGATGACAGACACATTTATTGATATCATGATTTTGTTTTCTAAGCCTACTGAAAAATATTCTATCTGGTTGCGATAATCCAAATTCGACTTCTACGAAGTAAAACATACTTATTAATTCGTGACAACCCAAGTTTCTAGACTAATTCGACCCCGCCGATTCCGAAAATATCAGTTGTCAACTTGAATTGGGACTAGAACTTACCCTAAAATATAATTTTATAGTTATTTGAGGATGTCTATCGATCTATTACGGTATGTATATCTTACGATATACATTACCTAATGCCACTATTTCTTCCAACAAATAGATGTTGTTGGAAAACGAGTTGGTTCATGTATTTTTTCAAAATCTATGATTGCAATTCTGAATTGATATTGAGTGGAAGAAGGAGGCTTCGAGATTGTTTCATTATTATTTTACTATATTTTTGATGTGTTGGATAAATGATGATTCCTCGGTACCTACTGATGTTCCTGTATTCCATTTTTCTTTCAAGTCTATACTGAACCCGGTAACGAATATCTACATAACCAAAACTCCAACTTTAGTGTCTTTCCGATGTGCATATACTAACTTCGATTCTAACAATATACAGTATGATCAAAAGATTGGAAGTTGGTTGGATAAAGGAGAGTTGCAAAATATATTAACGCGCACCTCTTACTAGGCGTTTGCGGAAGAACCGCTGTCGACTTCGAACGCTCATGAGTTTTAGCACGTTTATGAGTGGGATCGTTGATGAGTTGAAAGTTGATGAAAGGGGTGCGTAGAATAGTTGTGTCGTTGATGAGATTTTTTCGGGGGCATATTGTGATTTGTTTGATGTTTTCTGAAAAACATTTTCGAGATGTTTTGCTAGCGGACCTATAATAAGACCACTAGATTTTGTTTACGAACAAATCACATTTTTTGACATAGTTGACTAGTGACTACTAGTTTTGCGATTCGGAGCAATTTTTCGTGTTATTATGTAATTACTTTTCCATAATTATTTTCACATTATTCGATGTATAAAAAAAACTAGTCATAGCATGGGTCTGAAAATTCCCAATTTGATTGAAATATCCATACTGAGTATATTGGTGGAAAAAAATCTTACATCGACGGTAATAATTTCGAATTAGAGGGTGATGAAAAAAATAGTGGTTTTTGAATATTTTTTCGTGGTTGTCAATTTTTTCAATCGATGAATCACTCTGTATATCATGGAACTCATTGGGATACATCCTTCAAAAATATTTTGAATGTCTGGAATCAACCCGATAATACGAGGTGGCCCAATGAACTTTAGGATAGACCAATTATGCAATCAACAGCATTAATGAAACACCATGTATAATTATTATATTTTACGAATTCAATTGATGTAAGAAGAGCATACTTGGCTATAAATCTCATTTTGTAATTGTTATCAATTTGTAGCATTGATATTCAGATATTCAAAAAAACACATTATTTGAAATGAGAATCACCCTGTAATAAAAATCAGTTTTGGTCGAATACCTATATAGTTCTTGCGCCTAAGGGCATAACTATTACGTGCTCCCGAAAAATTGGAATTCATTTGTCCTATCTTAGAGATATAGGCCGAGAAAAATTAGGTATTCTTCAACTTCAACACCCTGTATCTCGTAAACTAGTCATAGGATTGAGTTGGGACTTGGCATATTCAATCAGTATGTCGAGTACTATCATTTACCAAAAATTGGGGAAATTCGACGGAACGCCATTTTTATATAGAAAAAGTGCGGGGTCCTTTGTATTGATCTAAACATTTTATTTATTAGCGTGTATATTTTCTCTCACTCTCGAATCATACTGAAATCTAGGTTTTATAAAAAGATAATTTGTCATTTCATAAAGTGATTGAAGTAATTGGATCTAGAAAGACCCTACAATAACCATACTATTTTGAATCGATTGCCTACCCTCTACGACACAGAAGACCGGAGATACGAAGGAGGCGATGAAAAATTTCTTAGGGGGCGTTGCTAGAAAATGGCGGTACTTCCTCCTTATATCCGATATTTCCTTGTGCTCATACATATTTAACAGGTGCATCAGTTCATCTCTGTTCAGTACATGCGAGATACTAGCACTTCTCTTTTCGTCTTGAAGACGAGATTCTCCTTTTCTATCGCAGCATACTTCTGTATATTATGTCCTTTACTATTTGTAATTCTCAAGGTGTTTCCGGTCCTTGTCGCTCGAACAGAGGGCAGAAACAGTGGTGGAGATGCGCATTTCTTTTATTTCGTTATACGATTTCAGTCCCCCTATTCACTGTTATCACAGAGCACAGTTAAAAAAATACAAATATTGTATAGTCTTTCAACTGTGCTCATCAGAGTAACCTATAGCTAACTAGTGAAAATGGGATCCTTTTATTTCGACTTTTTCCTCTGCGAAAGAGACATACCTCTATATATAATCTACAGTGTGTCCCACTTACCATGCTCACCATGGGTATCTTTTTAACGGTGAAAGATACGAGGTCGATTAAATGACACCAAATGTGGAGTTTGTCAAGGCCAACTATAATGTGAAAAAATATTTTGATAAAATCTATTCCTTTTTGTTTTATACGCAAAAAACAGATTTTGATCATTTTCATGTCTCATCCGTAAATTCTTTATATTTATGTAAATATTCAAATATAGGAATTTCACATTCTCATGGCAGTTTTTCAAAGTGATTTCGAAAAAAATATGATATAAATTTCAGCTCTTCTAGAATTTGAGATATCAGCACCAACTTTAGTTTTTCAAATGTAGGTCATAGCTCACTATGACTTAGTTACAAATAACTTTTTTTTCTCTAACAGATGAACCAGCCGCCATCTTGAGTTTATGAATTTTAGCAAAAAAAATCATGATGTCCGACCTCAAAAACCCCCACTTACCAATTTTGTATGGAAACGGACCAAATCTTGTCCGCCATCTTCGAGCAGCCATTTTTTTTTAATTTCAACAAAAATTCCATAATGTATTGTCTCCGAAATTATGAACACCTGCCAAATTTCAAGTTAATCAGAGTTATGGAATTTTTGTTGAAATTAAAAAAAATGCCTGCTCCAAGATGGCGGACAAGATTTGGTCCGATTCCATTCAAAATTGGTAAGTGGGGGTTTTTGAGGTCGGAGATCATGATATTTTTGTTATAATCTATGAATTCAAGATGGCGGCTTCAGAATAATTTTTTGTTTTTGTATAAATGACGATAACTCCGTTGTTATCAACACAAAACTATTACTGCGACCTGCGACATATCATCTGGAAGAGAAAAAAAAGTTATTTGTAACTAAGTCATAGTGAGCTATGACCTACATTTGAAAAACCAAAGTTGGTGCTGATATCTCAGATTCTAGAAGAGTTGGTATAAATTCCATATTTTTTTCGAAATCACTTCGAAAAACTGCTATGAGAATGTGAAATTCCTATTCAAATATTTTCATAAATAAAGAAGTTACGGAGGAAACATGAAAATGATCAAAATCTGTTTTTTGCGTATAAAACAAAAACGAATAGATTTTATCAAAATATTTTTTCACATTATAGTTGGCCTTGACAAACTCCACATTTGGTGTCATTTAACCGACCTCGTATCTTTCACCGTTAAAAAGATACCCATGGTGAGCATGGTAAGTGGGACACACTATAGTGAGGACCTTCATGGAACAGCTGCCATCAAGTTCACAATTCGAGATGTTTTTTGGAGAATAGGAAAATTTTGACAAACATATTTTATGACAAACAGATGGATCAATTTTAATGAACAAGTTTGACAATTCTGTGATTTTTCCACCGCGATAGCAAAAAATACCGTTCTTCTGTAACCGACTTAACAGTTGTCCATTTTAATTCCAAAATTAGCTCTTGAAGTTGACGTTTCTATTATTGTCACAAAAATAGGTACCCATAATATGTTGCTAGGCCACACTTCTAGTTCCTAGGAGCTGAAGTTGAACTTTAACTCCATAGGACCTAAAAAGAATGTGCTCTCTGTTGACATGATGGATGTCAACACAAATTGTAACAAAGTGAAGTAGTCTGAGGCCATGTTTCTACCTACTTACTCGTATTATTATAATAATCTGTAAAGTTAGTCACATCATTGTCAATCAACATTGCGAAAGTCATTGATCGAGTCATTGATACTTGCAGTGCTTCTGGTCTTGTTGAGAGTAAACGCTCGGGTTGGGATAATTACCTCTAATCAATGATTCACAAACATTCCAGTTAAACTTGGAATGTAATATCTCCCCAAGTACTTTTGTACTTGTATTCAAACTTTGATTGCGTTTCGTCTTATATCTTCCACTATACCGAAAATCTAACACATCATTCATCGCATTAAATTCGATACGCATATATAAGTTCTGATACACATAAGTATACTCAAGACTCAAGCAACTTCCCAGTTTTCACACTACATATGTTTCCATTATTTTGTTCGTTTTATATTTTTCTTCGTCCACTAATCTCTTACGTATAGCTATACTCGTGAACTGTGTGGTGAATATTTGATATTTTGGTTTCAAACCAAAAAGTTGCCCATATCTCTCCTACAGCCCAAATGACTATACTTATAGCCACTGATCGGCGAGGTAGCACCCAAAGCCCAATTATTACTTTCGAGGTTTTGAAAGTTGAAGAGTTCGAGAAAGTATATATCATAGACGAAATTGATGACAAACAAAATTATCATACTGTTCTCCTATTACCTTCTTGGGATAATTTCATATAGGTACGACATCACATATGAAAAAAAATGGCAGACGACTATCAGTGCATCCCGAGGTGCATCTATTTTACAACATTAATTGGTAAGTTTTGAAAAAAACAGTGCGTGCATGTGGAACTAATCAATCGATATTGGAACATTTTGAACGTAAGTAGGTAGGTAGTACCTATGTAGTATGCATGAGTATTTTCTAATATCATTTGCTTTGCATGAATTAGAAAGAAAGTAATATACAGAGTGGGCCTTTGAAAACGAAACAGAGGCTCTGTAGGTCGCCAAAACCGGATAATGAAAAAAATCTGAAAAACGTCAACTACATTTTCGAGGGGGAGATCGTTCTAAAATATTTTCAGCTCTGCGGCGTTGCCGCTTCTAACGAAAAGAAGCAACAACTTTGTTATTTCAAATGGAACACTTTGTATTTTATTGCATTTTTAGATTCTCCCCAAAGAACTGATTTCATCAATGCATCACACTTGGGGTCTAGCTGTGAAGGTTTCAGGGATATAAAGTGTTCAAAATCGGGATTTTTCAACTTTAGCATTTTTTTGTGTCAAAACTATTCATTATTGGTCAAAACGGCCTCCATGTCCGTATCTCAACTTGTGATTTACTATCTACTGACATTTATTTGAAACAAATACAGGGTGGTTCAAGATTCAGTATTCTGATCACCCTGTATCTGTTCCAATTAAATGTTAGTAGATAGTAAATCACAAGTTGAGATAGGGACATGAAGGCCGTTTTGACCAATAATGAATAGTTTTGACACAAAAAAAATGCTCAAGTTGAAAAATCTCGATTTTGAACACTTTATATCCCTGAAACCTTTACAGCTAGACCCCAAGTGTGATGCATTGATGAAATCAGCTCTTCAGGGAGAATCTAAAAATGCAATAAAATACAAGGTGTTCCATTTGAAATAACAAAGTTGTTGCTTCTTTTCGTTAAAAGCGGCAACGCTGCAGAGCTGAAAATATTTTTGGACGATGTCCTCCTCGAAAATGTAGTTGACGTGTTTCAGATTTTTTTCATAAGAAGCTCATCGTATCAAAAGTTATTTGCCTAAAACTCGTTTCATCAACTATTCCAACAGTCATTTGAAAGAATATAAAAGGGAGGAAGCTTTGATAAACAATTTCTTGATACAACATATCAGAAGTTCAACAGAACTATTCGTCTAGAAAAATCACAGTAGTTCTAGTAATGAACTTTTCAAAAACAGAAAAATAGGAGTATTACCCTCGGTATTATCTAAATATTAAAATGTATGTTCGATATTATGATTATGTCTTCCGTTCTCTTGGAGGCACAAGCGAATACGATTATGGAATGACCTTGCCACAATGCGTAAAGGATTCTTTGCTGCATATTTTCTGATGATGTGGTAAAAGAGGTTCTTGATAAGCGATATCCTTATAACATTGCCCTACAAAAACAAATCCAATTTCGATAAGTCAGGTGATCTGGGTGGCCACTCAATTGGACCTCCTCTTTCAATCCACCGATCTGGAAAGGTTGTGTTGAGATGGTCCCTGACTTGTAATGAATAATGTGCTGTGGCTCCACCATGTTGTATATAGCCACATTGCATTCCTCACAGCTATTCGTAGATTTTCACATAAGTTTGCCAATTGGTTTTGCAAAAAATACAGAAACATATAGGGTCATTAAGATTTCCGTCGAAAAAGCAGAGACCAATAACAAGTTCACCAATAATTCCTCCCCACACATTAATTGACACACGAATCATGCATTGATAATATTTTAACATCAATTGAGGATGAGTTATTCACTTCCAGAGTGATAAAAATAAATATTTCAGATCATTATGGTCAACTTTTATCATATAAGGTATCAGAGAACGTGAAACATATAGATACAAAGCGAATTAGGCCAATTACACAAAAGGGAAAAGAATCCATGGTTGCAATGTTATCTGACACACAGTGGGAGGGTCTGATCGATTCGAATGATATAGAATGTAGTTTTGAAAACTTCATGAATCTATTTCGTTACTATTATGATATAGCCTTTGTAGAAAGGATTGTTCATAGCGGTAACAATATTAAAATAAAGTGGTTCAATAATGACCTACGAAATAAGAGAGAACAACTACATTTATTGAAAGATCTAGCAAAAACAACAAACAGTCAAGAAATTAAAGAACGATTCAAAAGCACTAGAAAAACTTATAAAATGGAGATTAAAAAAGCACAAATTACAGCGAATACAAGATTCATAGAGAACTCGAGTAATAAAGTTAAGGCAGCATGGCAAATCATCAATCAGAATAAATCTGTTAGTAAGCAAACAACTACACTTGTAGATTCTCCATCAGCAGAAGATTTCAATGAATACTTTGTAAACATTGTAGAGAATATCATGAATACGATCTCTTTCGAAGATATACCGGACTATCTCCGCGAGCCAATTGACATAGCTGATGATGTTTTCTTGAATATTTTGGAACCTGTCACAATCGATGAAATAAAGGAAGTTGTAAAAAATTTTAATACCTCTCATGCTCAGGATATGTTTGGTATGAGTAATAGTTTATTGAAAGTCATCATCGACAGTATCGTACATCCTCTAGTTGATCTCATAAATATGTGTTTCAGACATGGAATTTTCCCAAATATCCTCAAATGCAGCAAAGTTAAACCCCTACATAAAAAAGGGAATATCACAGAGACAACAAATTACCGACCGATATCGTTAGTTCCAATCATATCAAAAATATTAGAAGCTTTAATTAAAAATCGTCTGATGTTTTATTTTGAAACCAACAATTTACTCTCATCAGAACAGTTTGGTTTTCGGACAGGAAAATCCACCACTCTTGCCATGATCAAGTTCGTAGAAGTAGTGACAGCAGCATTAGAGGAAGGCCTTTATATTGATGTAACCATGTGCGACTTGAGCAAAGCATTTGATTGCGTAGATCACTCAATATTGAAATTGAAAATGAAATACTACAAAATCGGTGGTACGGCTCTGAAACTTATTGACTCTTATTTGTCGAATAGAAAACAATTTGTTGAATTGAACGGTCAGAGATCAAGTCACAGGAACGACTATGGCGTTCCTCAGGGCTCTATTTTAGGCCCAATATTATTCTTGGTTTACATAAATGACCTTCCTCGTAGACTGGAGAACACTGACACTATCCTTTATGCAGATGATGCTACTTTCATACACCAGAATAAAGTTATTGATGATGTTCATGAATATTCCAATAACGCTGAAAAAATTGCAGAGACATATTTTTCTTCAATCAAACTAAAAATGAATGTGGAGAAAACTCAGAAAATAACTATAGCAACTAGGAAAAATACTACAAATATTGCCCCAGTCAAATTATTAGGTTTCCATATCGACAGCAAATTAACATGGAACGTTCATACCGAACATCTCGCGAAGAAACTAGCATCAAATCTATTTTTATTGAGGCGATTGAGGAGATCGGTATCACATGATTTGATGCGAATGGCATACTTTGCTTTCATAAATAGTCACTTGCAATATGGGATTCTGATTTGGGGACACAGCGCGAACATGCAAAACCTTTTTAGGCAACAAAAACAAGCCGTTAGAATTATATCAGGCTCAAGTCCCAGGGCACATTGTAAAGACCTATTTATTGAATATAATTTCCTTAGTTTGCCTAGTATGTACATTTATCAATGCCTGGTTTATTTGAAAGAGCACTTGACTGAATACAAACAAAATTCTGATATCCATTCTCACAATACAAGAAATAACAATAATATTGTCATTGCTACAAATAGACTTCAGAAATCTCAACAAGGTTTCAATTTCTATGGTCCGACTTTTTTCAACAAATTACTTGAAGATATGAAGAAATTAAATTTAATGCCCTTCAAATGTAGATTAAAAAAATATCTGATCAGAAAATGTTTCTACTCTATTCAGGAATTCACAGCCTTATTGACACATGACATGATATAGATTTATAAAGCTTTTAGTTAACAATACTGAAATGTGATATTTATAGAACTAAGCGTATATGTTTGTTTGACCAATGTGATCATGTTTATTGTTATTTATTCTATTTCCTTTATTTTATTTTTTTCATTTATCTATTTATTATCAAACGATTTTTTTTACATATATTGACGAGTGTAAACATTTTACAATGTAGTAACACTATAAATAAATACAAATACAAATACAAATACTATCTGTGTTGTCTATCAATATGCCTAAAAACCCTTGGATTGTGATCGGAGTAATAATGGAAGTTGTGACGATTCACAAATCCATTCTTATGGAAGGTGGCCTCATCAAAAAAGTCGGAATTTACTACAAATATACCTTGCACCCTGTTGCAGAATTCGACACGTTTTTCAAAATCTTATTCAAAGAGTTCTTGATGAAACAGAATATGATAGGCATCATGGAATCGTTTGTCTTTTTGAATTCGTTGAACAGTTCTTTCGCTCACGTCCTGGGCATCTGCGATTACTTGCTGGCTAATGGAAGGACTTTCCGTAACAGATATAGATTACAGCACAGCCAATTGATTTTCTTTATATCGAACCGGTCTATCTTTAACTGATTTTGTATATTTTACATTTCCGGTTGGTACAAACGTATCCAATAAGTTCTGCAGGCTCCTTTTGTCTGGATGACTTCGTTCTGGATAACGTTGTGCATAAACTCGATTTGCCAAAAAGACTTTTTCTTACATTCTCCTATTATCAAAATCATAATATCTACTAGCTCTTCTAGGTTGTACTCCATGTCAAAAAACAATATTTCGTTATAAACAGCTCAAAAAATTTATAGACTTTTTCTTACATTCTCCGAATATTCTAACATTCACCTAATATGCAAATCATAATATCTACTAGCTCTTCTTGGTTGTACTCCATGTCATAAAACAATATTTCGTTATAAACAGCCAGTTCCGGATTTATACTCCCTTACGCCGGGGGCTAACTTTTACGATGCCGCCGCGCCGCCGCCAAATATTTCATTTAAAATTGCCAATTTCAAAATTCTAATAATCCTTTCACTGCTTTTTTTACAGCATATTATAACAATAACATGAAATCATTATTTACAACGAACCAAATTATATTTACTTCACACGTTAAACATAACAAGAAACAACAAATATAATGAATACTTAGATACTTTTCTTGATTTTTTTTGATGCAAAGTCGTCAATGGCATCATGGAGACGGTTCTGTCGTTTCTGATACTGTCTCATTTGAATTTAGAAGAAATGAATGTATTTTAGGGCATTTTTTGACAACTCCGTCTAACTTCTTTTGTTTATTGATCTTCTGACGTTTCCAGAATGCACCACCTTCTTTCTTAGTCACTTTTTTGAATCTCAGTTTCAATATTTATTCATTATTAGTATCATTACCAACAATACCAACGACAACCTATTGAATAATGTACTCTGATTTTGTTTTTTGTTATTGAGTTAGACGAATCACGAAATTATCCCTACTCTACTGAGTAGAATGCGGTTTTTCTTCACATCATCAAATAAAAGTATGTACCGCCGCCGCTTTTGTATTGTAGCGTTCAAGACATAGCTGACGTTAGATTAGTGCATGTTATGATTTTCAAAAAAACAGTATCTCAACCAGACAACGACTGTATTGCTGCTTGCTTTTCCTCTTTTCTCATTTTCTCTACCGCCCCTTGAAATTCACCGCTGGGGGCTGATAGTCCCATAGCTCCCCCCTAAATCCGGCACTGTAAACAGCTCAAAAAATTTATAATAATGAGCTTACAATGTATTGAATTTGAACTACTCAAGCCCAAATAGACTCCTGCATGCCACTTCATTAGAGTTAACCACCTTCGTTTTTTATTCATTCAAATGACTCAGAATATAGTTTATGAAACGAGTTTTCGGTAAATAACTTTTGATACGATGAGAATTTCAATTGGGGTTGTGATGAGAAAAAAAGTGTAAGTAAAATATAGTGCTTTGAAATTTGAAACGTTTGCCACTAAATTTTTCACACCCTGTGATGATTCCTGGTGATAAAACTCGGATAGCGCTCCTCTTAGGCCTTATTTGATATGTATCTCTAATGATTTTATTGACCAGGCACTCTCTTTTTTGTTATTGATGTTTTTGACCAGTGGTGCAAAATTGAATGTATATATTTGTTATATTTCTTTCACGTGAAAATCACTGAACCGATTTCAATTGAATTGCAGGAGTATGTAGGAACCATACCATGCAGAAGCACTCGATTGTGCAACAAACTATATGGGCTGCCGTTTAAAAAATATATATATTATTATGAAGTTACACTTTTCTGGGACACCCTGTATAATCAAAATTATTTCTCTGGTATGAGCCCTATGATACAATTGAAGTCTGCAAAATATCAAAATCCTGACTCAACTGATAACTCAGCTATAGAAGACGGGAGGTGAGATGCTGGACCCAGTATATAGAAATAGATGCATTGATAATTCACATTCTCTATGTGATGATAATATCAATTCTTTTCCGGTTTATTCATCAGGAAACAACTACTTTCCTAGCTATATTCCACGACGAACATTGAATTATGTCTATTGAACAGACATGCACGATAAGAATTTGAAAACTAAATCTTCTGAAGTTGAGACTTTGCATCAATGTCCTTGAGATAAAAATATGTATATGCACATAATAATATTTTGCCAGATATTCCTTCCGTTGAAAGTCTTTCTATATCCTCTCTAGATACGCGCACGATGTTCTTCGAACATTATAGGGATTTCCTTTCGTGCGCTCCAAGAGATATAAAAAGGTAATTAGGTCACGCTATTTTGAAGAGCTTCGTTGTATGTTCGGTGTGTGAGATAACTAGGATGTTTTCTGGCCGGAAAAGCAATATTGTTTTCCTTGTATGTCACTAATCGTAATCAACTATATACTGCTATGATATATATTCCTATACCTTATTATAATTCTTGAGTTCCTTACTTTTTTTGTTCAAGATACTTCATTGAAGGTTCTGTACATATACATAGATGTGTTAACATGCCCGTTTTAATTTTGAAATATTTAAATAATTTGTGTGAAAAATACCTGTATGTGAGATACTGATACAATTATGTATAATAGTATATATATGTTTATAGTATATAGTAGTAGTATCATCAGTATTCAACTGATGTTGGACATTATAATTTAATGCTGCCAGCCACGACATGATGATTAAGGAATAAATCAATGTAGCTATATACAATCTTCCATAACTATACATCCTGATGTGATGCAACCCGAGATGCAACCATTTTTTGATCCACCTTTTTTTGTTTGAATTTAGCAGTTTGGCGGTTTATACTTCCATAGTTTCCTAAGCTTCACTTTACTATCACTCACAAACACTGACACCGTTCTATATACATGAATATCACGAACAGCGAACAACACTTATCAATATCAACAAGAATGAAAAATCACTAGTTTCCTAAACTTCACTTCACTATTATACTCACAAACACTGACACCGTTCTATGAACATGAATTTCACAAACAGCAAACAACACTAATCAACAACAAGAATAGAAAATCAAAATGCCTATACGTTATAACAAGCTCACAAACTACTTCTATATATCAATGAAATTATATTCCAGATTGTCCACTTCTTTACGTGATCGTTGGTCAATGCAAAGAATATACCCTTCTGTTGTATTCGATCTGATTGTATAAAACTATATTTTGGATAGAACAAGTTATGCTTGTTTCCAATTTTGTTTTCCCACGATACCGATAAAGTAGTGTGGCGATTTTACATTTTATTGTACGCATTTCCAGAACTGGTCAAGTTTCTAGATTATGAATGAACTGACCACTCGCTCGAAGGTAGGTTGAAAACGAACCCTTATGATAAACAGGATATTCGTTTGTGCTTTTATCTGAACCTGACCATTCTAGTTATAAATTGTGATTATTTCATTACATACAAGAAATTATTATAAATATGTCTAGACAAATACATACGCATGTTGAAATTGAAACTATTGCCACCTACAACAACTTTTTATATGATGTGACTATGCATAAATGGTGTATTATTTTAAGAACAGATTGATTATGCTCATCCCACTCTCAACCGCACTTCTACTGTTTTCGTATGTATAACTATAGGAATGAAATCAATATTTTATTGTTACATTCAACATTTTTTATGATGATCGCATACAATATATTTTTCAAAACCTTTTCCGTCGGCCAATACACCCTTTTTGGATATTGGTAACTGATGATGAAGACGTATTTTGCTGGCATTGGCAAGTATCCTCGCAAGTATCACTGATTTGCAGGTGCAAATTCTGAAACAGAAATGAAAATGATATACAGGGTGTTTCAAAAATGGTGGTCTCATTGCTAGGATAGGTACCTAGGTATAGAACAGTAATTGAACAAAAACTTAATGTAATTTTCACAAGACAGTTTTCAATGAAATGAAAACCAATGATCATAGATACCGAAAAAAACAACAACTAATTTCTCAACATAATGAATCGCATCATAAAATAATATTCTATATCATATTAAAATATACTATATTTATTCAGGGTAGGTTTATCAATCATCTACATGTTATTCATAGCCTAGGCGTAGCCGAGGCTAGGAAACCAGTTATGTGAAACATGTGATTTTTTCTCCAAATTCTTTTCAATTCCTCGCAAAGTCCAAATAATAAATCATTTTTGTTCACCCAAAGTCATTATCAATTTTGATAGCAACAAACTTTTTCTACCTAGGCAGTTAAAGTACACCTTTTCTGCCTGTTAAATGTCATTGAAAATCCACTTCTGATGTCATTTGGAGAATAGTGATTGAGTTTTTAGTTGGTGCAGGGCATCATCATCAGTGTCTTATCAAACGAGTGAAATTTCATGACTTCCATTGACTTTTCTCGGTCATTTATTGGTCTGGATAGTCAGATAGTCACCTGCCTACTTCTCACTTTTCAATGCATTTGGCCCTCTTCTTCAACTGATTTGTTTAGGTATAGGTACTCACAATATCATTGGAACTCCTAGGATTTGAGAAACAAAGTCAAGTATCATTACTGCTGATAGATTTTCAAGTTTCCTGTTTCTCCTTTGTTTGTTTTTAATTGCAACTCAATAAGAGTCAAGTATACCTATACTTATGACTGATTATATGTTCAGGTATCTCTCTGTTTGAATAAATATGTTTACTATACAACTGCACAACTTTCTTTCGATCAATAACTTAATACCTCCCTAATAACACACTTATGTCCCATAGATATCCTTAGGACGTCCAGTCGGGACATTCAGGACGTCCATAGGACGTTCGAATTTGGTACCGTGGACGTCCATTGGACGTCTGTGGGACGCACAAATGTCCCACTTGAGGACCAACAAAGGACGTTCTTGAGGAATGTCCCTGGGACAACTATCGAATACCTAAATCGTACAGTATTCCTCATCGAGCACTACAGACACATCCTTAGGACATCCATAGGACAACCTATCAGCAACGCTGAGAGATATCAATTGGATGTCTATTGGATGTCCCAGGGACGTACGAATTATTCTTGAATCTGAATTTTTCTGGGTCCCTCTTGGACCAGATCTTGCATAACTGATAAGAACATCCAGTTGAGTTGATGGTCCGTAGAAGGTCCCCAAAAAGTTTCCCAAGGATGTCCAATGGACTTACGTGAAGGACATTGACGAGGAGTACTTATAGCCAACGAGCAATCATTCGTCGGCGAGGTGTAAGTTAACGTCCTCGCAGGGACAACATATTGAAAGTACCGAATGGGACGTCCATAGAACGTTATTTCCAGGACATTGGAAGAGTACAGTTCATATACCAATTGGGACATCCGACGGATATCCCTAAGGGACATTAGAAGGATGTCCCTAAGGGACATTTCGATTTTTATACGATCCTGGAAATATTAAGGTCATCTGTGCAGAGATATTTGAAGGAATGTACCATCAGGCGGGACATTTCAGGGTTGTCTAGAAACGACATTATATAAGATCTGAAGTCATGTCAGAACATGTACTACTCAGGACATCCGATGGATCTCCCTAAAGGAACGTTTAAAATCATATCCCATCAGGGACATCCCAAGGACGTCTTTGCATGGACATTCTACAATATGTACACGTGGGACGTCTGAGGGATGCTATTTCTAGGACATTTGAAATGATGTACCAGCTGGGACATTCCGTGGACGTCCTTGCTCGGACATTGCATGAGATGTACGGGATGGGACGTCCCAAGGACACTTACTTTTGGTTCGGGACATTCGGACGTGAATTGTACCAAATAGGGACGTCCCTAGGACGTTGTATGCTATTAGGGCTATGTAGATAACACATACATGATGGACATTCGAGTGGCAAACAAGGACAAGAATCTGAAAAATCACCAAGATCTATAATCATTATTTATATCATTTTTATAATTTGAGTCTTGAGTAGATGATCATTAAGGTTTTTCCCAACCTGTTTTCGCTTTAGTCCATCTGCCTCTGGATACGAGTTATTTTTTTATATGCCTTTTGAGTACTCCTACTGCTGAATGTATTATATCTGAAACAGCGGAGAAAGACGTCTAAAAAAAAGTCATGATCTCAAACCACAGAAATGAAGAAATCATATTGAACTCTGGAACTCACCTTGATAATAACCACAGTTTTAACACTTATAATTCACAATTGTATCAAAGACTGAACAAAAAATAGGAAAAAAGCACAATGCAATGCAAGCACTCCCGAACCGAAATGGCGGATAGTTCTGTGTAATCCTTGTCTTTGATGAATAACATAGGTTTTACGCTTCAGATGCGCTATTTGTGTTCTGAGTTCTCATAACAATGAGAATGATTATAACAAATTCGATTGAATCGGTTCATGAATTACCATTTTAAACAGTCAAGTAGGGTGAAATTTCAACTCAATCGGGCGTGGACCGAAATTGACTCATTATTGCGTGGACATTGAGTGAATTTTCACTCAATTTTTTTTTCAGTGTACTTATCCGATTATTGAAATTCGATTTCTTGATACAAATTCAGAGCTGATTATTTGGTTTTTCATATTTATACTATGGAAATGCCTCTCTACCATTATAATATATTTCATTTCGGAGTGGTCCAGCTATACCCCTCAAATTCCGGATAGATATAGACCATATCAAATCGGGGGAGTTGAAACAGTTTTGAGCAGTCTTTTTTCAGAATACAAAATATCGAAGTAAATTGCGATCGGATAGGGCTTCCTGAACCAAAGAAGGCTTGAAGAATGCCATAGAAGCCATATAGATGCTGATACAATGGGGGTGAATGCTGCAGCAAGACACTTCAATATACCTACCCAAAGCTACTTCACTAAGAAGAAAGAAATCTGGCAAACTGAAAAAAACAGGGTCATTTTGCCCGTCTTCCACGCTAGGAGAAGAAAATGAGGCGAAATTGGTAGCACGCACATATCAAAAAGCTACAGAAATTTGGGTTCGTCCCAACACGGAAGGATGTGCGGTATATGGCATTTGCTCTTGCTGAACAAATGAAGTTGAAGCACCGTCTCAAGACAATCAACAAAATGGCAGGATGTAACTGGTTACACCTTTTTCTGAGCCGTCATCAAGATCTGAGCATATGAATTGCAGAAGGTGTTTCAGTAAATCGTTCCACTGCATTATACGAGCTGTCAAGAACGATACTGACCACTGATCAGCTTTTTGAAAAACCTGGCAATATTTTCAATGATGACGAAACAAGTAGATGAAAACTCACAAAGGAAAAAAAAAGAGTATATAGGAATAAGAAACGAGTGCGACGGAAAGAAACGTCATTGAGTAGCACTTCTGAGTCGGAAGAAGAAATGTATTTGGATGACGATAGCGATACAGAAGAATGGGAAGAAAATAATTTTGCTGGATGTGGGGAGAATCATAATGTCACAAAAAAGACAGACGATTATGGGTCCAGCGCATTTTATGTAACCACTGGTTACATAAGTCATGCATGAAATATGAAAATATGTGTGATAGATGTGGTAAAAAAGTCATTCATACTTCTCAGCACTGCACATTGTGTAACTTGTTGGCATGTAATATTATCTACCTCGACATTTTTTAGCATTTGGTTCATCTCTCCCTTGTATGGTACAACTATTTCGATTAGATGCGGTTCAACTATAAACCGCACAATCAGGGTTAGTTGAACCATTATCTGATCTCTGATTATCATTTTTGTCGAAAAAACCTGTTTATTTCCTGAGTATTCGGAAACCGTTAGAATTAAAGTAGATTGAAAGGTTTGCAATGAATTTTGTTACATTTCAGTGGAGTTAAATTTGAGTAACTTATGGGTGAAATAAGAAAGGTGGTCCATCTCTCCTATAGGATTACCCTATATTTATATATTATACTGCCTCACCTGAAATCTGCATTTACAAAAAAAATGCACCATACTTGAAGTTCCTGTTTCTCTAGAGTATATATATAGGTAATTGAAAATAAGAGGAGTTCAGAATGAGGCATGCACAGTTAGCATTCAAAATTGAATATATATAGGGTTGCCTCAACAACACAATAGAGCCACTGAATTAGGAAAAAATTAACAAGACAACTTTTGTCACGAACAAGTGAAGAAAACCTTCAGAAGTCACAATGAATCAAATTTATTGTCACGAGTTTAAAGCAGTTCTACTGCATATGGATGAATGTTGATATGGTAGGCAAATTGCTTGATGGTTATATTCTGATGTAGTGATTTATATTGCATGGCTGAGTTCTGAGTTACAATAAATACCTAATTCATATACCGCATTTGCTATATCAAATTATCTATGACATTGCCGCGTGTTATATCGAATTATCCTGCAGTTTTCTTTCAAGAATAGGTGAGTAATAATATTTTAATCATCAGGATCGATATGGGACCAATACCTCACTCATTAGTACTTTCCTATCTTTTCTTCTGTGAAATGTGTTTTTATTGGATTTATGATTTTTATTGTTGACTCCAACGGAATGAAATAACGCAAGATACCATTCACCACTAAGTTATATTGATTTTCTATTTTGAATTAATACGCCACTGGTATCTGATGAATTCGAGCAGAATCCTTTCATTAAACTTTCCATCTTTCTCTCTCCCTATCAAAATGCTATCTATCCAGCTCTCCGTTCATCCTGAAGGTGCTAGGGAGTTTCTTTGTCTAGGCAACTGAGATTCGCCCATTTTATATTATATTGATTTAAGATGGCGGCAGCAGTTTCACTTCTGTTTTTCCGCTATTTCAGTTCTCCCTTCTCTGTTCATTCAGCTAGGGTACTTTCAATAGAGAAGGAGCGGCTCGTCTTATGTGGGCTGAGATTTCGTAGGGAACTGAAGATTATTCAACCAGCGAGAAGTTTTAGAATATATTAAACTGGTAATCTCGAGTCACAGGAGTTGAATTTCCACGCTAAGTTAGATTAATACCTCAGAGAATTCCAAATTTACGTGCCTGACTCATTATTTATGCTTGGAGGCTTCTTGAGATGTATAATTTCAGCTTATTTGAAGTAAGATTAACATCTCAGTCTATAATGACTGAAGGGGAAGGTGGATCTGAGCTCTCCAAGTTGTAACATTAATCCTTTGAGGTCTTCTATATACATAAAGCGAACATATTTCGGTGAAGCATACTTCTTCGATGACTAATTCTGGCATTTGATGTTTCTATACCATGAGGTAAATGCGTTACTATAAGTACATACTTCAGTTTTTATAGTAGGTACATAAACCTATGTATAATAACTTGAGTATAGGTATAGGTATGGATATGGAGTTAAGGTATATAGGTATAGAAATTCTATACCACCCTCTGGGATAAAATATGTCAATCTAGAAAATGTTCATCTTTCTCCTATAACTAACTTTTTATTCAACATATGATTTTCTCATTATTAGAATAAGCATATGCTTATTTCAAATGTACCTATATCCAAATTCTCGGAGAAGTTCAAGAACTTACTAAAAATACAACTTGGCGATACATACCAACGAATTTGAACATTGCTGATTGGGCAACAAGAGTCAAATCTGAAGATTTCAACTTCTTAGATTCTGAAAGTACCTGGTTCAACGGCCCTCAAAAATTATATGAACCTGATGAATCCGACGAAAATCCTGAGATGAAAGACATGGAATTCAGCTTGGTAGATGATGATATCAAGAAAAAAAAAAGTTGTTTCATTATTGTGACAGAAAAACCAACTGGAATTACACCCGATGTAAGAAGGTTTTCCAAATGGAGAAGACTGGTTAGATGCACTGCATACATCCAAAGGTTTTGTACAAAAATGTTCTTCAAAATTGGAAAAAGTATAGAGAACACACAAGGAGAATTGTCAACAAAAGAAATTGAAGCTGCAGAACTGACCATTGTCAAAAATCTTATGTTGAATATTACCATAAAGTATGTTTGTCAAAATGATAATTTTTCATTTCGTACCATATATTGCTTTCTTAATAAATATCCACCTCTGATCGAATATTATTTGCTCTCAGAAAAGCATAATATGTATGTTAGATATAAGGATACTGTTCTTTTCGAAAGAGATATAAGTAGGGGTTTTGCAGGCGCGGATTCAGCAGCACCAGCACGCTCACAGTGAACAAAGGAGGATGAACGAACCACCATGCCAGAGACAATTTATTTTCTGGTTCAAGATCCAATGCATACGAATAAAAATACAAGTTTCTGAAGAGTATATCATATGGGTACATAGTTATTTTTTCTTCTGAAGTGGTATTTTATGTGAAGGTATCTGTATGCTATAATCCATTGAAATCATTAAACATATCACTAGGCAATACAGTTTTTTCAATACTTCAAGTATCAGTGTGCCTATTTGATTTCTGAGAAAACATGAGAACTTCATTGATAAAAATACTAAGTAGCGCAGGAATCAAAACGATTTGACGGAATTTCGAATCCAGCAATCGCCTGATGATTTTTGCTCCACTTAGGTATATATAGTCCCGCAAAACTATCGACTTCTGGGGAGTAGGTTTCCAACGTTGAAGTAGTGATATTCATGCAAATTTACGAATTTCTGGTAGACATACTTTTTCAGGTTGTTTTTAGAATCACACGTACATTTCCTTGCTTATAGGTAGCCGCAACTTTCAATGGTTCTCCTAGGATTATAGAATTTATATATTCATGTATATCCTCTTTGCTTCTGTTGAAGACGTATCTGTATATTCTGTTATATCTGATTTGAATAAATTTACTTACTTTACTTACTTTCCCATTCGCGGATACCTACGAAAGTGTAGAACGGACATGAGATATTTTTTTCTTAATTTCGAGTTATAACTCGAAATTAGCTTAATTTCGTGTTACAACTAGAAATTAGCTTAATTTCGAGTTATAAATCGAAATTAGTACGGGATGAATAGGATCATTCTTTTTCTTAACACTACTCCTATTTTGTTTTTATCGAAGTATTCATTTTTCAAGGGGTTCTCAAGATATTTTTTTATTCACAATAATTGTACATGTATAGGAGTGTGGAAAAAAAAGGGTATTCATTGACTATTGGAGAAAGCACTTGCATATTTCTCGTGATATTTTTTCAGACTGAAACTTCGAAGAGACGTCACGGAACAATCTCAGGAAAACTGGCCCGATGTGTAGGAATCTTCAATTTGCAGTTTTGACAACTGCAAAAGAATTTACAATCATATGCTATTGACTCTCTTAACGTTCATCCTTCGATGTTTTCAAATGAGATCATAAAACAACTTATTTTGCTTTTTCTGGGTGATCTCATAACCAATAGATCTACAGAAAAATGACAACTGGAATTGTTTCGTAAACAAATGAGCAGGTGTTTTTGATGATGATGATGATGTCGATACACCAGCTTCTCCTGCGTGAAAATGTATCTGATAATTAGGTGTTTCATATGTGATATAATGTGGATATGTAATATAATGTATATATATTATGTAATATATGTAATATATCGAACAACACTTTACGAAGACTCGTTCGTCTATAAAAAGGCAAAGCTCTGGAATTCTTTGCCAATGAAAGTATTCTCAAGAACTTGCAACCTCCAAGAGATCAAAAATAATTTCACCAGCTACCTCCCCTTCCTGTCCTCCCTATAGGTAAGCACGATGTTCTTCAAACATTATAGGAATTTCATTACGGGCGCCCCAGGAGATAAAAGAGGATATGTAATAATATCACAAACAGAAATCACCCAGTATAACAAACTAGGGCCATTGATGCTATGAACTTCGAAATAACAGAAGTCTGAAGAAAATTTCCATACCCAATAATAATAATAATAATAATAATAATAATAATAATAATAATAATAATAATAATAATAATAATGTCTTTATTCAATAAAGAAAAGGCGGAATTCAGTCACCTCTTTCCAAGGAGAAAGGCAACTGCTCTTCCATTCAACCTGGGAAAACGGCAACATATAGGTTTACAAGTCAGAGTGAACTAAAATATGATTCAATTTCTGTGGGACATCTAAATATCGTACTACAACATAGGTAGCACATTTCGAGGTAGCATGAAAGTGAGAAAATCATATACATTAATTAATTATACATCTACATTAGAAGATAAAATAAAAATCATACAATTAAAAAAAAATAGTTCTGACCTATAAGATAATGAAACAAAATACAGCTAATAGATACTAATAGAATAAAGTACATATTATGAATCGGTTTATTAGGATAAGGTCCAAATGACTTGCGGGATGATATCGAAGGAGGAAATCGAAGGGCAGATAGATCTATTGATATGGTTCAATATGTGATTACTACTTGGTGAGAGGACGACTCAACTACCTATATAGGAAAGTGAATTTACCTTCTGAAATGTATTTTCTCAGTTCTGATTTGAAAAGACGCAAATTCATGGTCCTCAGTGATACAGGAAGAGCATTATATATTTTTGTGATCGTGAAGGAGAAAGATCGTTCATAAAGGGCAGTATTATGCATCGGTGGAGTAAGAAGGAAACGCGATCTGGTGTTGATGGAGTGAACCATTTGCCTGAAAACAATTTTATCAAACAAATATGAGGGAGTTTTGCTAAGAATTACTCCATGATAAAAATAGCTGGTCTGCAGAAGCCATCTTTGATGCATGGATAGCCAATTACTGTCGGTGATTTTCTGTGAAATGGGACTGCGCCTCCTAACACCATAAATTAATCTTGCGCATGCATTTTGGACTTGCTGAATACGATTTTGATCTTTTTTTGTCAAACAGGGGTAATAAACAAGGCTTGCATAATTGAAATTACTTAATACTAGCGCGTCACATAGAGTTCTCTTAGTTCTCGTGTCTACAAACTTGGATACGTTATAAATTAATTTGAGATTACAGTATGCTCTTTTGATACAGTTAGAGACATGTTGACTGAATCTCAATTCGCTATCCATGATGAGGCCCAGATTCCTTGCCAAATCAATAATTTCTAAACGTTGAGAGTTTATTGATATTTCTAAGTGCTCCTTGCACTGATTTCTATACTTTTTGTTGCCGAATATCAAAAGTTGTGATTTAGTAGGGTTAATTGTCAAGCAATGGTCTTTAGAGACTTCATTCAGAGTATCTAGATCTGTATTGATAACCATGCTAGCAGTATGGAGATTCGCGTGGTCGAAAGAATGATATATCTGGGTGTCATCCGCATAATAATGGGAGTGACAATTCCTCAAGAACGAAGGAAAATTGGAAGTGTACAAAGTGAACAGAAGTGGTCCCAGTATGGAACCTTGCGGTACACCACTGGTAACAATCAAGGTTTCTGAAAATATATCATCGATCTTAACTGCTTGTGATCGATTTGAAAGATAATTTTTCATCATCTCACAGGCACTATTAGTGAACCCTATATAATGTTAAATCGCTAATAGCAACCGGTGATTGATACGATCAAACGCTTTAGAATAGTCCAACAGTACAAGTATTGATAATTTGTTCTCATCAATGGCAGTGAATAGGTCATCAGTTACCTTCAAAAGTGCTGAAGAGCAACTATAGTTTGGCCTAAACCCTGATTGATTTGCAGGTAGAATATTGAAGCTATTAAGATAGTCTCTAATTTGTACGTTCAAGACTTTTTCAAGTAACTTTGACACAACAGGCAATATACTAATAGGCCGCAGATCTTTCAGTTCCCTTGGACTTTTCACCTTAGGAAATGGTAGCACGTGTGCTACTTTCCACTTGTCGGGAAAATATGATTGCTCAATACATGCATTTATAATGTGGGTCAAATAAATAAATATATATGGGCAACAGAATAGTAACATTTTCAGATTTATATCATCAGCTCCTTTGGCATTAGACTTTATAGTGAGAAATTGTTCTTTTACTGTTTCGATGCTTACTGTTTTGAAATAAAATGTGCCTGAGCCGGGCCTAATGTTGTTATCATAGAAATGGAATGCATTTTCACTGGGCAGATTATTCTGTTGAGGAGCACTCACAAAATATTCATTAATTTCATCTCTATCAGATAGCTCAGGAGGTAAGGTGAAATTATTTTTTTTCTGCTTAAAGTTTAGGTTATTCAAGGTTTTCCACATGGTTTTGGAATTATTATTAACGCGAACGGCATTTTGGAAATAAGCTTTTTCTTCGTTATTAATGGATGAGTTAATGCAACAGTTCAAGCAGTTCAGGGGGTACCCTTTTCTGAATTGACACCCTTAGGCGACTCGGAACAGAAATTGCTACTAGCATGTTGTAGAGTGAATATTTTCTGATTTTTTTGAGTCCAATTCCGAGTTGACACCTCGTTACCTTCCTAGTCATTTTGAAGTTGACGTAGTTCACGGGGTGACTTTACCACATTCGAAACCCTCAGACGGCTCCGAAGGATTTCTGCTTCTGGTATTTCGTAGACTCAAATAATTCTGATCATTTGAGACCAATTTCAAGTTGACACCCCGTTTCCTTCCTAGTGATTTCAAAGTAAAAGTTGCTCAGAGGGTAGTTTTTCCCCCATTTGACACCCTTTAGACGGCTCCGAAGGATTTCTGCATCTAGTATGTCATGGAACCAATTATTTCTGACTGTTTGAGACCAATTTCAAGTTGACACCTCGTTTCCTTCCTAGTCATTTCAAAGTAAAAGTTGCTCAGAGGGTAGTTTTTCCCCCATTTGACACCCTCAGACGGCTCCGAATGATTTCTGCTTCTAGTATGTCATGGAACTAATTATTTCTGATTTTTTGAGACCAATTTCGAGTTGACACTCCGTTTCCTTCCTAGTCATTTCAAAGTAAAAGTTGCTCAGAGGGTAGTTTTTCCCCCATTTGACACTCTTAGACGGCTCCGAAGGATTTCTGCTTCTAGTATCTTATGGAACTAATTATTCCTGATTTTCTGAGACCAATTTCAAGTTGACACTCCGTTTCCTTCCTAGTCATTTCAAATTTAAAGATGCTCAGAGGGTAGTTTTTCCCCCATTTGACACCCTCAGACGGCTCCGAAGGATTTCTGCTTCTGGTATGTCATGGTACTAATAATTTCTTTTTTTTCGAGACCAATTTCAAGTTGACACCCCGTTTCCTTCCTAGTCATTTCAAAGTTAAAGTTGCTCAGAGGGTAGTTTTTCCCCCATTTGACACCCTTAGACGGCTCCGGAGGATTTCTGCTTCTAGTATGTCATGGAACTAATTATTTCTGATTTTTTGAGACCAATTTCAAGTTGACGCCTCCTTTCCTTCCTAGTCATTTCGAAGTAAAAGTTGCTCAGAGGGTAGTTTTTCCCCCATTTGACACCCTCAGACGGCTCCGAAGGATTTCTGCTTCTAGTATGTCATGGAACTAATTATTTCTGATTTTTTGAGACCAATCTCAAGTTGACACCGCGTTTCCTTGCTAGTCATTTCATAGTTAAAGTTGTTCAGAGGGTAGTTTTTCCCCCATTTGACACCCTCAGACGGCTCCGAAGGATTTCTGCTTCTAGTATGTCATGGAACTAATTATTCCTGATTTTTTGAGACCAATTTCAAGTTGACGCCTCCTTTCTTTCCAAGTCATTTCAAAGTAAAAGTTGCTCAGAGGGTAGTTTTTCCCCCATTTGACACCCTCAGACGGCTCCGAAGGATTTCTGCTTCTAGTATGTCATGGAACTAATTATTTCTGACGGCTCCGAAAATATGTCATGGAACTAATTATTTCTGATTTTTTGAGACCAATTTCAAGTTGACACCTCGTTTCCTTCCTAGTCATTTCAAAGTAAAAGTTGCTCAAAGGGTAGTTTCTTCCCCATTTGACACCCTTAGACGGCTCCGAAGGATTTCTGCTTCTAGTATGTCATGGAACTAACTTTTTCTGATTTTTTTAGACCAATTTCAAGTTGACACCCCGTTTCCTTCTTAGTCATTTCAAAGTTAAAGTTGCTCAGAGGGTGGTTTTTACCCCATTTGACACCCTTAGACGGCTCCGAAGGATTTCTGCTTCTAGTATCTCATGGAACTAATTATTCCTGATTCTCTGAGACCAATTTCAAGTTGACACTCCGTCTCCTTCCTAGTCATTTCAAATTTAAAGTTGCTCAGAGGGTAGTTTTTCCCTCATTTGACACCCTTAGACGGCTCCGAAGGACATAGATGAAAACCCAAAGTCATCTCCACAACTTTTATTTAATGATCATAGATCATATAAGGAACATGTTTCGGGCTTATATAAGCCCATCATCAGCCAAGAAAATGTAAAGTTCTAAAAAAGGACAGATTGGCCTATGGTATGATACAGTAATATTTTACTTACATGGAAGTGAAAATTGTTGCAATATGTATACAATAAGCAATAACGGAGCAAGCAAAAGCCATTGCTCCATGATCTGGAAAAGGAACAGTGAAAATTTTTTGAAAAAATATCAATATGAGTGAAACTTACTGTTTATATGATAAAAATGTTATTTTAAAAATTTTATTAAAGTTGAAGGTTGGGGGTCGGGAACATATTTAATAAGGGCCCACGGTACCCTTAAATCACCGATAAGTGGTAATTAAACTTGCAAATATCAATCTTTTGTAATAAGAAAGATGTGGCTTCGGAAATAACCAAGAAAAGAATCACATGTGCGGAAGCACTGAACAGTAAAATTGTTTGCTGTCAAATGTCAAGTCAACCAGATCATGGAACAACTAGTTACATAGGTAGACAGAATAGGTGATGGGGGGCAACAACATAGCACAGCACCTATTCTGTCTACCTATGTAACTAGTTGTTCCATGATCTGGTTGACTTGACATTTGACAGCAAACAATTTTACTGTTCAGTGCTTCCGCACATGTGATTCTTTTCTTGGTTATTTCCGAAGCCACATCTTTCTTATTACAAAAGATTGATATTTGCAAGTTTAATTACCACTTATCGGTGATTTAAGGGTACCGTGGGCCCTTATTAAATATGTTCCCGACCCCCAACCTTCAACTTTAATAAAATTTTTTAAATAACATTTTTATCATATAAACAGTAAGTTTCACTCATATTGATATTTTTTCAAAAAATTTTCACTGTTCCTTTTCCAGATCATGGAGCAATGGCTTTTGCTTGCTCCGTTATTGCTTATTGTATACATATTGCAACAATTTTCACTTCCATGTAAGTAAAATATTACTGTATCATACCATAGGCCAATCTGTCCTTTTTTAGAACTTTACATTTTCTTGGCTGATGATGGGCTTATATAAGCCCGAAACATGTTCCTTATATGATCTATGATCATTAAATAAAAGTTGTGGAGATGACTTTGGGTTTTCATCTATGAACTACACCACTCCACTTTGAGTTACCATGGACTTCTTCCAAAGGGCTCCGAAGGATTTCTGCAGCTAGAATGTCATGGAACTAATTATTTCTGATTTTTTGAGACCAATTTCAAGTTGACACTCCATTTCCTTCCTAGTCATTTCAAAGAAGAAGTTGCTCAGAGGGTAGTTTTTCCCCCATTTGATACTCTCAGACAGCTCCGAAGGATTTCTGCTTCTAGTATGTCATGGAACTGATTGTTTCTGATTTTTTGAGACCAATTTCAAGTTGACACTCCGTGTCCTTCCTAGTCATTTCAAAGTAAAAGTTGCTCAGAGGGTAGATTTTTCCCCATTTGACACCCTCAGACGGCTCCGAAAGATTTCTGCTTCTAGTATGTCATGGAACTAATCATTCCTGAATTTTTGAGACCAATTTCAAGTTGACACCTTGTTTCCTTCCTAGTCATTTCAAAGTTAAAGTTGCTCAGAGGGTAGTTTTTTCCCCATTCGACAATCTTAGACGGCTCCGAAGGATTTCTGCTTCTAGTATGTCATGAAATTAATTATTTCTGGGTTTTTTGAGACCAATTTCAAGTCGACACCCCGTTTCCTTCCTAGTCATTTCAAAGTAAAAGTTGCTCAGAGGGTAGTTTTTCCCCCATTTGACACTCTTAGACGGCTCCGAAGGATTTCTGCTTCTAGTATGTCAATGAACTAATTATTTCTGATTTTTTGAGACCAATTTCAAGTTGACACCTCGTTTCCTTCCTAGTCATTTCAAAGTAAAAGTTGCTCAGAGGGTAGTTTTTCCCCAATTTGACACCCTTAGACGGCTCCGGAGGATTTCTGCTTCTAGTATGTCATGGAACTAATTATTTCTGATTTTTTCAGACCAATTTCAAGTTGACACCTCGTTTCCTTCCTAGTGATTTCAAAGTAAAAGTTGCTCAGAGGGTAGTTTTTCCCCCATTTGACACCCTCAGACGGCTCCGAAGGATTTCTGCTTCTAGTATGTCATGGAACTAATTATTTCTGATTTTTTGAGACCAATTTCAAGTTAACACCTCGTTTCCTTCCTAGTCATTTCAAAGTTAAAATTGCTCAGAAAGTAGTTTTTCTCCATTCGACACCCTTAGACGGCTCCGAAGTATTTTAGCTCCTGGTATGTCGTGAACTGGATTATTAATGCTTCATGGAAGATCATTTTCAAGTTGACATCTCATTTCATCTGAAGTCATTTTAGAGGTGAAATAGTTTACGGTGTAGATTTTCCCCGATTTGTCACCCTCAGAGTATGTTATGGATTAAATCATTCCTGATATTTTTCGACCAATTATAAGTTGAAATATTATCATGTCCTTCATAGTCATTTGAGAATTGAAGTGTTTCAGAGAGTAGTTTTTTCTTGATTTTGACACCCTTAGAAAAGATTCTGCTTACTATAGTATATATCATGTCGTGAAATGCAATAGTTGATATTTCATTCCAGTTTTTTTTTCACATTCGGGTGTCCTCCGTTTTGGCCGCCAAATTATGGGTGCATGCTAAGTTCACACAAATTGTTCTCATTTGACGTACGCCAATGGTCAATCGGGTATTTTCGTGATTTTGGCCGCTGAGTTTCGGGTGCTATCTTCACACCGGTCGTCGCCAAGGAATAAGAACACCGTGATCTACGAAGCGTCGTCCTCAATAAGAAGAACATACAGAAAATTGCTGTTCTAAAGCGCGGTCTGGATGGTTTCATATGCAGAATTGTGAGAAATTTGCGGAAGGTTGAGTTTCCATTCACCGGAGTTGAAGTTCTGGTATGTTGCCGGAACCCCAGAGGAAAATCAAGAGAGACGTCAGTGCCATGCTACTTCTACCGTACATTACTTTGTAACCGGTTGTCCCTAACATCATGACGGGCGAAGTGCATTGCAGAAGGAATGCACTTTAAGGAGAGGGCAGTGTAATGATATATTCTAGATATAAGGGTTGCAACATCATTGAGTAGGCAATAATGAATAGACAACATCCCAATAATTCTAACATATACCATATATACTAGAATACCCAATACGTATCGTGGCGATGGGAAATCAAGTCATGTTCTGGAAACATTTAGAAGGGCATAGAAGGCGATAGAATGGTCGAAAAGACACGGCACGCCAAGACAACTTGAACTTATATATAAGAAGGATCAACTCGCAGAATGACAGTCAATGATTCAAACCGAGAGACAATTATGGTATTCTGCGTATTTCAAACCGTTCTAAATAGTAGAAATATTGGTGAAAATGTTCTCCAAGTCTAATTAATCCGTTCATGAATAAAAAGTGTTCATTTCTGCCCAAAAATATCGTAGTATATTATCACTCTTCTCATTCCCTGTTGGAAAATGATATCAAAGATGAAAATGCCATCAGTTATATGAATTATTGCTTTCGGTTTTTACATAGCTGTTGGCTCAAGAACAAACGGATTGTCCAGTTGGCAGTTGTATTGGTAGTATTTTCGTTTGCATTCACGAATTGAAATTCAAATCTGTCATTATTTCAATATACTCTATTCGAAATTTATTCGTTCTGATGAACTTATTCGAAATAGACAATACCTAGATATTATAATCGAAATTATAATCAATTGGACGTGATTATCGTAGTCTTGAACCGAAGTTGATGATGACTGATCAAGAGCGGAAACATATTATTCTTCTACCAATCAATTGAAGAATTATTCATTTTCTGGTAAGTTATTATTAGTAAGTAATTTGCACAAAGAATTCTAGATAAACGGAAGACAAGCAGAAATTTTCTAGATGAAAGTGAAGCATGGCAAAGAAATTCTGCGGATTTTTCTTCAGGAGGAATATCCAAAAGTATATAAATAATGATGCACATCTTTTCAAGGCTTCAACAGCATCAAATTATACATGTCACACATTTGTGAGATCAAGTACTTCAATTGTGTCATAAAATTATCATCTTTTACTACACAATGAACTCAAAAACGAAAAAGGAACAAGGGTTGTCGCCTGAAATTCTAGGGGTAGGAGCCCTTGGGGAACAGTAGGTTGGTAATGATACGATAACAAATTTTCTTATTTATCATTGGCTTAGGAAATATTGAATATTGTTTGTTTTTAAATTGACACCCCGTATATGTATACTTACTTATCATGCCATCGAGTAATACAGTTGAAATATACCAAACTTGATATAGGAAACTGGATGATGGGGTCCGAAATAACACATCATCAAAAACCATAATTTATTTCAAGTATTAACGAACAAAACAGTTCAGGTATAACTATAAAAAACTATTCACCTCTGGAAAGACCACGCTCAAAACTTCGAACACTATTAAACTAGACAAAATTTCTCAAATTCTAACGTAGAGCTCCTGATGAGTAACAAGTTTTGCAACGTTATTACCGTCAGAGAAGGAAAATTGAAAATTCGATTTCAAGCGAATCTGGATCTTATTTTCTTTTCTCCCAGATACCAAAACTGCAAACAACCTGGTCGTAGTGTTAACTCAATATCCGCGTTGTCTTAAGTTTTCTATGTAATTTGCATGGAAGCCATTTTGAATGCTCGCTGGGGGCTTACAGGGTAGCTTAACAGAGACAAAAATGCTTGAAGAAAAAATTGAGATTTTCAAATATATCCTTTTATATACTTACTTATAAGCAAACCATTGAATTTCTTATTCAGCAAACTTGACGAAATTGTAATATGGAATTATCAACTGTAATGCCAAAATAAACCAACTATCCAGTTGAATACTGTATGTGTATAGGTTAATCGAGGTGGTGGAATATTTATATCTCTATAGGGGAATTTTCTCTCCTCGTTGCGAAAAATGAATATTAATTTTATTTCAGCTTCTACCTTGATGTTTTGTGACGACATGTAGTGAATTAATACTTTTATTCTCATTTGGAGAGATAATCCCGAATACAATTAGGGGAATCAACAATCTAATGTTCATTCAACGTATTGACACCTATAGGTGGTTCTGAATAATTTCGATTATATATGGTTGGAATATAGTTTTCACAAGCCCGAATGAGAGGAACAGAGAAAATTTTGGAACAGTTCGACTAATCACCTCTGCCTCACCCAATGAGTATATTTCTCGGTATATATTGAACATTTTCTCAAACACAAGTATCTGTTCACTCATTCAAAGAAATGATGCTGTTGAATTCGTAGCTGATAAAAGATCTGAAAGTTTAATGATCTCGATTTTACAGGAACTTGCGAAATCACCATCTTTTTCCCTCCTGGTCACAATCATTGAATCCCAAAATTTTGCAAATTGAATGATTTAGAGTTATTTTCGATAATTATGAAGCTATTTCCATTTCGCACCTATATACAAATCTACAATTCTACAAGAAACTCTCTCAAAACTCAATGCCCGTATATACACTTTTCTTAATTCCTTTTTTAACAGAAACCGACTTCATTCCCGATTTTCAAGCAACATTCATAATAATTACTAAAATTGTACTCCAAATATTCCCAAGTATAATATAAATAACCATTCTTGGGAAAATCACGTGAGATCAATTGCTAAAAGTGCATCCCAAAAACTTGGTTTTGTGTTTCTGGCCAGGAGCTATTTCACTCTCAGTCAGCTGCTTATGATCTATAAGGCACAGATCCGACCTGTCCTATTTCCATATTTGGAGTGCAGCACCCAAACATACCCTGAAACTCTTGGATTCTGTCCAAAAAAGGGCAATTCGTCTCGTGGGTGATGCCTCGCTCACAAACTCACTCACTCCTCTGGAACACCGTAAAAAAGTTGGCGATCTGGCATTATTTCATAGATATTTTCATGGACGATGCTCTTCTGAAATATCAACAATTGTTCGTCCCTTGGCAGTCCCCGCGAGATTTCCCGTCGAGTTGGGGTTTCGCACCCCTTCGTGGTCACTTTGAGACATGCAGAACATCTCTTTCCAAAGACTCCTTCATCCAACGAACAGCGAGGCTCTAGAACACATTGCCAAGGGAGGTGTTTCCCGAAGCATATAACCTCCAGAAATTTAAATAGAACACCAATTGCTACCTTATTTCCTTTGGTTCTCACGATGTTCTCTGAACATTACAGGATATCCTATTTCGTGGGAACCAAAACATAAAAAAAAGTAAATGCAATCTCAAATTATCTCAGCGAACGCTTCAGTCTCAACCCTAGTATCAGTACGTCATCCTCGTTTCATGCAGTTTTGATATTCGTTTCAAAGGTTCGAATTTGATGAGATCTCCCGAATGACAATGAATACATCCAACCTAATTGACTCAACATAATTATGTTTACACTCACAAGATCCTGAAAATGTCCTAGCGATATCGCACGAGTCAACAAAAGACATACAATTCAACGTTATGGGTATACACATCAAATAAAAATAACTGCTCTATACAGGTTCGAAAGTCGAAATATTCATTCCAGAACAAAAAGTAATTCTATAATCGATATAAAAATTGAGATATAAAGATATCAATAATACAAAATTACAGAAAACTAATATTACTTCCGTTTCTTATGGTATTGTATCAGTATATCGTGTAAATAGTATTTCTTATGAACCACGTAGGGTCGTGAACATGTTGGAGCTGTAATAAATGACGAAAGATACGATACTATAGCGACTGAACGAAAATTCAGAATCTTTATCAAATACCTACACGGTGATAATATAGTTGAGCTTGTAGGCGATTTCTAGTTGAATCTAGTCTCATTTCCACCATGTTCACGTTGACAACTTAACACCAACAAATTGTCATCATCATCATCAGTCATGGAGAACTCAACTATCACGACGAGAGATTGATGAAGACGTTTAACGTTAACGGTATTATCATTTGATGATTGCTTACTATACCCAAAAACGAGTTCCTAATGAATTATCACTTGCATATAATATGTCTATTGAAAATAAGTATTCCTGTGCGGACTGATGTCAGTTTTCTTCTCTTTAGATGAAAAATACAACGCCAATTCGAGTAGGGACTTATCGTCTTAGGTACGGTCCTGATTCAAGTTTACAGTTTCAAAATGGCCCCAATCGAAGCATTCGCCTGATATCAGCATATAAAACATATCATGAAATATGGCGTTTGCATCGGTTTCCCTGTGCCGTCCTGTAGTTGCGAGGGAGAGGGTGGGTTTTCGCGGAAGCTTGGGGGTCGGAAGGCTCGAACCGCTCACAGGGTAGGTAAGGAAATTACATAAACCTTAAGTAAGCAGGGCTGACGCTTTCTGTCATGGAGAAACTACCGTATTATGATTAATTATGCCCTGCAGCGTATATATATTTTATGGCTCAGATTTTACCAAGTTCTACCCATAATGATTAAAGTTTCATGTAATAATTAGTTATATGCTGTATTATTTCAGAAGTGAAACTATCCTAGTATGCGTATTCCATTTTAAACATAACTCATTAATAATTATTTGATTCGGCTGTATCAATATTTTTCGTATTGACTGAGAATTTCCATCATCGAACGGACCTGATTTTGGATATCTACATCATTTCAATAGGTAGTAGGTATCGAAAGATAACTTCATATCAAGAACCAAGGAAGAAGATTCGAGATAACTCTATAAGTTCAGTTGCTCACGAGGAAATTTCGCACGATCAAAATCAGCTTATACACCAAGAAATATTGATAATCTTTCAATGATTTTGAAAATTAGATGAGGTGAATTAGGTGAATATTATAAATCATGTCTTGGGTTGAATCAAAAATTAAAATTATTTCTTACAACGTCTGACCGTTGTCTCAATTCTATATGCGTTATTCCGACGTGAGATTATCTACAAAAGTGATATAATCGAAACTTACTCAAAAAAGTTTTGATTCTGAGGTCAAACATGCAAGATTGCAAAGAAGTCAGAGGTATTGAGCCAGCTCAACAATGTTGGTTTTCAGGAAATCTAATACACACCAGACAAGTTCTTCGAGGTCATCTGACTATTGTTTCGGCAACTAAGGTGAGATGAGCTACACATTTATTTCAACTTTCAATATAATACCACTTCTCAGCTATAGTTTGTGAAATATTTTGGATATTCATTTATTTTCAGAGAAGATGCTTCTAGAAAAATTAGTGAAAACTCAAATCAGAGCAATGTAAATTGTAGACATGAACATTAAAATGACCGTACATTTTTGTAAAAAATACTATACGTTATTCTTTTTTATGAAATACTGTATATTTATTTCTAATGACTTTATATGTCTATATAGAGCGACACATTCTCTTCAAAATTGGAATAATGTTATATTTATGATTATGAGATGGATATTCAATCAATGGAAATATTTGTATTCTCAGTTTGAAGACATGGTATAATAATAATAATAAAAATAATGATATTAATAATTTATTTTCACAAATAAATGTGTGATAATAACATTATATTATAATGCTTTAACATTGTGTTCAGTCATCTCTAACTCATTCGAGAGAGTTTCCAATTTGACCGAATTCGTAATTTTCACCAACACACACGCTAGACTCAATACTTCACACAAAAAAACTTCGGATTATGAATTAAAGATTCAAGAGGCTGTCGCCCAAGCTGTTCCCACTTTTACTGCTAAAATGTAACTGCGCACTGCTCACTGCACTGTGCATCGCTAGCGTTTCGAAGTAGTTTAAAAATAACTCCAGTACCTAGACTAAGCGGAATTGCACAAAGCACGGATCTAGGGGGGCATGCAGGTGCCGCCTAGATGAATATTCATTTTTGAAATTCGTATTTGATCAATAATTCTCAAATGCCAAAATTTGGATGAATGTCAAAAAAATATTCAAAAGTTATATCAATAGGTATTCGCGAATGGGAAATTAACGTGGAATTCTGAAAAAAAAAAAAATGGAAAAGTATTTCTACCAGAAATTCGTGAATTTGCATGAATATCACTACTTCAACGTTGGATACCTACTCCGCAGAAGTCGATAGTTTTGCGGGACTAAGTGGAGCAAAAATCATCAGGCGATTGCTGGATTCGAAATTCCGTCAAATCGTTTTGATTGCTGCGCTACCTAGTATTTTTTTCAAAGAAGTTCTCATATTTTCTCAGAAATCAAAAAGGTACACTGATACTTGAAGTATTGAAAAAACTGTATAGCCTAGTGATATGTTTAATGTTTTGAATAGATTATTGCATACCTTCAAATAAAATACCGCACTTCAGAAGAAAAAATGACTATGTACCTACACATAATATGATATATGTATACTCTTCAGAAACTTGAATTTTTATTCGTATGCATTGGATCTTGAACCAGAAAAAAAATTGTCTCTGCATGCATGGTGGCTCGTTCATCCTCCTTTGTTCACTGTAAGCACAGTCAGGGTTGGGATTTCATTAGTGTCAGTTTGTACTGAATCTTGGTAGCAAAATGTAATAGAATGTAACAGATTTGAAACAATGCGCGGCAAATTTGAATTTTCCCATTATAATTTTACAAGAGGAGATTCTTTGGTTACAATGTATTAGATTTTGGACTGTCCAGGAAAAATGAAGAAAAAATGAAAAACAACACAGACTCAATTCCACAATAAATAAAAACTGAGAATAAAATAGGAACTGAAAAAGCTAAATGAATTAACTCAGTCTCACAAAACGTTTAGCTTCTATATGACAAGATGAATATTCAATTTTCAACTAATAACATTGTATTTCTAGTAATAAAATTTTTTTGGGATTTTACATTTCATATATGAAGGACAAAATAGATTCATGGATTATATAGCCGTGCGAAAAATGTGAATAATGAAAATCTCAAATCATCATGATCTCCAAAAACAGAATAAGTTTCAGAACATAACATATATTTTACTTTCATTATTCCAGATTTTTTGGGATTTTCTCTCCTCGTTTCTATGAGATGAAAATAACCTACAGACAGTATTTATATTTTACTCGTTCATTTTTTTATACCTCGCCACCAAATGAAATCGGTATTATCAGATTATTGTTATTATGCCTTGGTTTTTAGGTTCAGAATTGTAAAAATCCTTTGTAAGAAAATTGAAGAAGAAATAAACTCAGTTACAGAACACAAAACACAAGTTTGAAAAAATTACCCCACTAACGTTGCCGTTTTTTCCTGACGTTGCCTCAAACTTGAATAACTACCTCCAGTCAAAGTGTAATAGATATTGACTGTTTTCGTCAATGTAGTAATACCGTAATAACTGAGACGCGATTGTAATAGAAATATTACAATTGTAACAACAATCCCAACCCTGAGCACAGTAGAGAGCTTACAGAGGCAGTAAGTTCACTTCCACAGAAATTTGGCAAGCGTCCCCACTTCTGCATTGAAACTCTCGGTCGATGCGCAGTAGCTCAGTCGAGCCAGACGAATGTACAGAGAGGCTCAGCACCATGTTTACATTGTGTCCCAAAAATATCGTGAGTCGTGATCTCAATAAATGAAACATTGATTCATGCATGAATCCTAAGGAAGTCCTAATCGCTCCTAATCAAATAAATATTCTGTGTTTGTAATCACAAATTGATCATATATAATCAAATAATAATAAAGATACTGAACTTGAAAAATTAATATGGAAATAAGCATTCAACATGAATTTACCTGTTTTTCAGAACCCAATAATCCATTTGGGGTTTTCGTTATGGATATACCTAGTTACCTATTTCCAATGATCATATCATAATTTGATTCAAATTGCCTGTTTCTGGTAATCCATTTATCCATTGTTGATTATATTGTGGGTAACTGATTTTGAATAAAAGGAATACACGATATAGAATTGCATTAGTAATGAGTGAATATTGAAGGAGTGATAAAGTTATTGCAGTTGTGAATTTCGTTCTATTGTTGTTGGAATTGTATTGGTGCAGTACCTATTAGTTTGATCTGTGATGAGTGCAATTATTGTTTATAACAACTATGTCATACCATTGTCATGTACCTACAAAGCTCGGAAGGTTCAAACTGTTTGGAAGATTTTGATGAAATATTGTCCACAATTTCAACAGTACCTTTGAAAAATTATGAAATTCTTTTAAACACTAAAAAGTCGTACTCTCCTTTGAAAGTAGACTAGGAAAAAAACATTCATGTGAAATATGCATTGATTATGTATCTTCTAAAAGTACACTAGATCAAACTAATATACCGGGTGGCTACGGAAGTATTGCCTACGGAATATCTCAGTTATTGTATGAAGTAACTTTGTGAAATTTGGAGCGTCGATAAAATGACATAAGACCTAGAATTTGAGCATATTGCCATGTAGAAATTAACTTCCGGTCTGACCGTAAGTAACATCAACTTTCTTATTTTAAATGTAAACCCAATTTTTTTTTCTTTTCGCTTTATTCAGCATTCAATTCCCTTTCTAATGACATATCACAAGTTGGTATCTAACCAGAAACTGGATCAGAAAAAAATTATTGAAATTCACCGAGTAGGCCGTGGATGCAAAATGAAAGCCAAAAAATTACTTTCTATCATATCATTAGAAAAAAATGATTATGCTGAATGGTACAGGCAAGAAAAAGTTGTATGTCCCTCTTTTAGTTATGGACCTACAGAGTATTGTTTTTTTCCCAATTTTTCCAATATTTTTTTTGGCGGCTTTTTATAACGCCGAAGAATGAAAATAAAATATCACAGTAGTAGCAACTGTTATCAAGTGACGTATGGTTTCCATAGCCAACTTTTCAATTTTTGCCTTTAATTTTCCTTCCACGGCCTACTCGGTGAATTTCAATAATAATTTTTTTCTGATCCAGTTTCTGGTTAGATACCAACTTGTGATATGTCATTAGAAAGGGAATTGAATGCTGAATAAAGCGAAAAGAAAAAAAAAGGGTTTCCATTTAAAATAAGAAAGTTGATGTTACTTCCGGTCAGACCGGAAGATAACTTCGACATGTCAATATGCTCAAATTCTAGCTTTCATGTCATTATATCGACGCTTCAAATTTCACAAACCTACTTCATACAATAACTGAGATATTCCGTAGGCAATACTTCCGTAGCCACCCGGTATATTCTCAATTCAAAGCATATGAAAATAAGAATAAAGACATGTTTGGTAACTTGAAAATGCCTCCTGATGAATTTCTGAATTATTTTGTTTCTCTAGAAACTGAATTCGTGTCAAATTTTGATGAGTGTATTGGTGGAAAGGTCGGACATAGACTAAAAGAGAAATGTTCATCCATAAGCTTCTCACACCCATGTGAAGATTTTCCAAAAGAATGTTTACTTTCATTGTTCATACGTGTTAGGACATATTATTATACTATGAAATTTGCAAACAGGGAATTGAAACCAATTTCAACTAACAAAATGAAGCCAAAATTGGTTATTCTCAAAAATATGTAGAATTTGTACTTTTATTCAGTTTAAATTGTTTTGTTCCATCTATAACATTATATGTTCTTTTTCTTTAGTCATAATAAAGTTTTCATAGAACTGTGGTGTTTCATTTACCTCATAATGAATTTATAAATCATGTTCGTTGAAAGACAAAAGCAACTGTTCGCACTTTTCAATATTTTTTCATGATTGTTTTCTCGTGGGAAATAAAATAAAAAAACATCCTCGTATAATTGTGGACTAAGATTGCGCCTCGTATATTACGCTTCAGTTGACGTTCGGCCACAGAACAACAAGTTCTGTCGACGCGCAGTCGATGCGCACTGGGAAAAAAAATCAAACGTATGCCACGAAGATCATCAAAGGTCGCCCGACGCCAAGTGACCCTACTGCCTCTGTAAGCTCTCTACTGTGCTGTAAGCGTGCTGCTGGATCCGCGCCTGCGAAACCCCTACTTATCTCTTTCGAAAAGAACAGTATCCTTATATCTAACATACATATTATGCTTTTCTATGAGCAAATTATATTCGATAAGAGGTGGATATTTACGAAGAAAGCATTATATGGTACAAAATGGAAAATTATTATTTTCATTTTGACAAACATACTTAATGGTAATATTCAACATAAGATATCTCGAGAATTTGGATATACATTTGAAATAAGCATATTGTTACGACCCTGGCGATCAATCCCAGCTACCTGCTAGGGAAGTAAACAAGCCATATTTCTTGGAATAGTAATTAGGTGATTCGACGGCTATTGAGATGACTCGAGAAAATTATCGACCTATTCACGATATTTCGAGTGGAATCTAGACGTTTTATTAGGTAATATAAATAGATGTTGTAAGGGACAGGAAAAAAGTCTTTATTTGGAAGCGTTATAATAACGATCGAAGAAGTGTTGTGAATCGGAAGTGTTTAGTACGAGTATTGTTATTATTGTATAGTAGTGTTCAGAATAAATCGTTTTAAGTGTTCTACCGAGTGTTAAATTATTACGGACCCAGAGTAAAATCGTAACAGTGGTGTCAGAAGTGTGGATTTTTCGAGGACATTTGAAGACGTATGGTGAATACAAGGAGTACGTCATACGACGCGATGGAAGACATTTTGAAATTTATGCAAAATCAGTTCGCGGAACAAGAGGAACGACGACAGAAAGAAAAACAAGAGGAGGAGAAACGTCGTCGAGAGGAAAAATTAGAAGAAGAGCAACGTCGTCAAGAAGAGTTACAGAAAATTCTAGAGCATCAAGAAAAAGAACGAGAACATCAGAAAATCTTCTTCGAACAAATTCTGCATAAAACTGATGTGCAAATAGATGAGTTGAAGACAGATTTCACCAAAATTGACGACAAGCTTAACCAGGAAGTTTCAAGAATAGATTCCATGTTCGATACAATCAAAAGAGATGTAGCGAATCAGATCGCCTCGCTACGAAGTCAAGATCGTCGTGACAGGGTTGCCACATCGGGTTCTTCCGTGAAACCACCAACTTTTGATGGACAGTCGCCTTGGTCTATGTATCGCCGACAATTTGAGGCTGCAGCAAGTGCAAATGGGTGGAGTGACGAGGAAAAAGCTACTGCACTCATTGTAGCTCTGAGAGGACCAGCTTTGGGGATGTTACAGTCGATCCCAGTGGAACAACAAAACCACTTCGGAGATTTAGTGGCTGCACTAGAACTCAGGTATGGTGACCAACATCGAGAACAGCTTTACCGGGCTCAGATGAAAAATCGTGTGCAAAAGTCTGGAGAGAGCCTACAGGAGTTCGAAGCAGATGTGAGAAGACTGACTCAATTAGCGTACCCAGAGGCACCAGAGAACTTCAAAGAACAACTGGCGGTGCAGGTATTCATCGACGGGCTGAGAGACTCAGAAATACAGAAGACTCTGAGGCTAACACACTTTAAGAGGAGCAGTGAAGCCCTTGTAAGATCTCTGGAGGTAGAAGCGGCCTTCAACACCTCTAGACCAAAAGTGAGAGCTGTGTCCATAGAAGAGCCTTCCGAACACGTGGACCCATTGGCAAAAATGTTAGGAAAAACGTTTGAAGAACTGAAGGACTCGATCAAAGAAATTAAGAGTGGGTCAAGCAATCAGCGAAACAGATCCTGCTATCGCTGTGGCAGAACTGGACACCTAATAAGGGACTGTAAGGTGAGAGTACCACCACGATCTTCTTCACCTGCGAGGACGCCATTACGGTCGTACTCACCTGCGAGGACTAGGTCATCTAGTGAGTCCTCAGATAGATACCAGGAAAACTAGAACTAGCCAGCGTATCGGGGCGCATGCTGGCTAGCAATAACGAAGCCCCCAGGGTCATAAACATCAAAAGGATAAGAAGAACAACTGATAGCCTGACCATCAAATGAAAAATCAACCAAATGGATGTAACCTGCACCATAGACACCGGTGCATCAGTTTCCCTGGTACGCAGTGACATTCTCCGGCCTGGAAGTATAAAACCAACCACTTCCAACTTTTTCTTCGTATGGTCACTGGAGAAAATGCACCTATACGAGGGATGGCTGATATCGAGTTGACGCTTGGAAGACTCCATTTAGTGAACATGGTATACGTCGCAGATATCGAAGATGAGTTTATCCTCGGCATGGATCTGATAAGCGACTACGGGTTTTCATTCGACAGTGATCAGAAGACCATGAAATTTGGAGGAGAAGAGTTTGTACTAACGACACCGGCCGAGAGGGAGACGTCTGCGAGGCTACGACTAGCGAAGACTGTGAGAATTCCTGGATTCACTGAAAAGATCATCCATGCGCGATTAGAGAAGGACCCTGGGTGCTGCGTTGGATTAGTACAGTCACGTGAGGAATCCCCCAGCAAGCTGTTACTTGCCCGAGCTTTAGTGACCACCGAACGAGACATTCCTGTGAGGGTAGCAAATGTTTTACCTACCACCATAACAGTAAGGGAAGGAGACATCATCGGAGCTTGTGAACCAGTCAGTTGGGTAGCAAAATGTGATGAGACTAACGAGCAGAGATGGAGGGAACGAGATGACAGTGCATTGAGAGTTCTGGAAACCTCCTTGGACCACTTATCACCAACGGAATATAAAGCTGCCAAGAAATTCTTAGCAGACGAAAGTGATATCTTTGAATCAACATCAACAGGGCGGACGAACTTGGTCAAGCACAGAATAGATACTGGTAAAGCTCACCCAATTCGGCAACCACCAAGAAGAATGCCGTTTGCTAAGCAACAGGAGGTGGAACAGCTGGTTGACAAAATGATGAAGGATGGGGTAATTGAAGAATCATCCAGCCCTTGGTCTGCACCGGTTGTATTAGTGTCCAAGAAGGATGGATCCACAAGATTCTGTGTGGATTATAGGAAGCTCAATGACGTCAGCAAGAAGGATAGCTACCCGTTACCAAAGATTGATGACACTTTGACTACATTGGCTGGCTCCCGATGGTTTTCGACACTGGACTTGAAGAAGAGCGGATACTGGCAAGTGGGCATTCACGAAGAAGATAAGGAGAAGACTGCTTTTACGACTGGTAATGGACTGTACCAGTTTACTGTGATGCCTTTTGGACTATGTAATGCCCCAGCAACCTTCGAAAGGCTGATGGAATTGGTACTGCGTGGGCTCACTTGGAAAACTTGCCTGGTATATCTGGACGATGTTTTGGTCATGGGAAAGAGTTTCGAGGAACACCTGAAGAACTTACGGGAAGTGTTCCAGCGATTCAGGAATGCCAACCTCAAACTGAACCTGAAGAAATGTTCACTATTCCAGAAACGAGTAGATTTCTTGGGCCACACGGTAACGTCAGAAGGAATACAAACTGACGAGACAAAGATTCAAGCCATTCGAGACTGGCCAAGACCGAAGGACAAACATGAAGTTAGAAGTTTCTTGGGATTGTGCACTTACTACCGTCGTTTTGTGGAAGGATTTGCTGATAGTGCGGCACCACTCCATAGATTGACAGAAGATCGAGTCAACTTCAACTGGTCTGTAGAATGTGAGAAATCCTTCAAGAAATTGAAGGCTGGCCTCTGTTCGAGTCCTATTTTGGGGTTCCCACAAGAGAGAGGCTTGTTTATTTTGGACACAGACGCGAGTAACATCGGAATTGGAGCCGTGCTATCACAAGTACAGGATGGTCAAGAAAAGGTTATAGAATACTACAGCAAAGTGATGGCCAAACCAGGAAGGAATTATTGTGTCACCAGGAAAGAACTGCTGGCAATTGTTAAGGCTGTTGACCATTTCCACAAATATTTATACGGAAGAGAATTTCTCATTAGGACGGATCATGCAGCTTTGAGGTGGCTGATGGAGGTGAAGAATCCTGAAGGTCAAATAGCAAGATGGCTGGAAAAGCTGAACCAGTATCACTTCAAGATTAAGCATCGCCCAGGAAAACTACACCAGAATGCAGATGCCATGTCCAGAAGACCTTGTTCGGAAACCTGTAAGCATTGTCTGCGCATTGAACATCGAGAAGGAGCCGCTGATGTTAGAAAAACCAGACTTGTGACCGATGATAAGTGGACAGCAGCACACATGAGACGAGATCAGGAGAACGATCCGAATATCGCTGATTTTCTACGTTGGAAAGAAAGAGGAACAGAAAGACCGACATGGAAGGATATCAGGGCCTGCTTTCAAGGCGATGTGGGCACAATGGGACTCACTTGTTGTGGAGAATGGATTATTGAAGCGAGTTTGGGAATCAGCTGATGGTAGATCAACAATTTCTCAGCTGGTTGTGCCCCACATCAGAGTTAATGAAGTTCTGGAAGAAGTCCATGGCGGAAAATCTGGTGGACATTTTGGAGTTAACAAGACATTGAGTAAAATTCGAGAAAGATTTTACTGGGTTCAATGTCGTGACGACGTGGAAAGTTGGTGTAGAAGATGTCCTGTATGCGAAGCCAGTAAAGGTCCCAGAACGAGATCAAGAGCTGGAATGAAGCAATACAATGTGGGTGCACCGTTTGAAAGGATCGCCATCGATGTAGCCGGACCATTCCCTTTGACTGATGATGGAAATAAATACATCTTGGTTGCTATGGACTACTTCAGTAAGTGGGTAGAAGCATACGGCATGCCAAACCAAGAAGCCTCCACAGTTGCCAGGATATTGGTCGACAACATGTTTTCACGGTTCGGAGTACCAATGGAATTACATTCTGATCAAGGGAGAAATTTTGAGTCGAACTTATTCAAAAAGGTCTGTGATCTAATGGGAATCAGTAAGACGAGAACAACTCCACTACATCCACAATCCGATGGCATGGTCGAAAGATTCAACCGAACTATGGAAGAACATCTTTCCAAAGTAGTCGAAGAGCATCAGAGGGACTGGGGCAGGCATCTTCCCTTATTCCTGATGGCGTATAGAGCAGCTGTCCATGATTCAACGAAGCTAACTCCAGCTAGTATAGTCTTTGGAAGAGAACTCCGCTTACCTTGTGACTTGGTGTTCGGTTCATCAAGTGTTGAAGAAAAGGAAGTACAAGACTACGCAGATGAGCTCCGGAATGGCTTGATGAAAACTCATGAGACTGCTCGGAAAAGATTGAAATTAGCAAGTGACAAAATGAAGGCACGGTACGATCTCAAAGCCAATTCAGAGGGATTCTTTGAAGGAGATCGAGTTTGGCTGTATAATCCTCGACGGAAGAAAGGCGTATCACCCAAATTAACACCATCTTGGGAAGGACCGTATAAGGTGTTGAAAAGGATCAATGATGTGGTCTATAGAATCCAACGCAGCCCTAGGACAAAGATGAAAGTCGTTCATCTTGAAAGACTGAAGCCTTATCATGGTGAGGAAAGTTCTGTTTTTGATCGGGACGATCAAATTTGAAGAAGGGGGTAAATGTTACGACCCTGGCGATCAATCCCAGCTACCTGCTAGGGAAGTAAACAAGCCATATTTCTTGGAATAGTAATTAGGTGATTCGACGGCTATTGAGATGACTCGAGAAGATTATCGACCTGTTCACGATATTTCGAGTGGAATCTAGACGTTTTATTAGGTAATATAAATAGATGTTGTTAGGGACAGGAAAAAAGTCTTTATTTGGAAGCGTTATAATAACGATCGAAGAAGTGTTGTGAATCGGAAGTGTTTAGTACGAGTATTGTTATTATTGTATAGTAGTGTTCAGAATAAATCGTTTTAAGTGTTCTACCGAGTGTTAAATTATTACGGACCCAGAGTAAAATCGTAACAATATACTTATGCTTATTCTGATAATGAGAAAATCATATGTTGAATAAAAAGTTAGTTAGGAGAAAGACAAACATTTTGTAGATTGACGTATTTTATCCCAGAGGGTGGTAGAATTTCTATACCATAAAATATGTTCTACATTGTTTATACGTCCATGGTTTCTCTCCGTGCATGACATTGTTCTTTATGTATTATGACTATTATGAGGCATATTCTTATATTACAGATTGATAAGCACAAGTTTGTAGCATGATGATAATAATAATAATAATAATAATAATATATTTATTGTTTCTTAAAACATTACAGTTTTACAACAAGGGGTTCATGTTTTGTGTCGATAGGCTGTTTACAAGTAGTTATGCTTACAAAGAAATATTAGATGGCTAGATATGAAAAACAAACTGACAAAATGAGAGAAAAAAAAGTAAAAATATTCAAGATAAGCATGATATGTTTGTAGCATGATAATGGGCGTGTACACCTTTTAGTAGAACTTTTAACTCAAACCATGTTTATAATGATCCTTTTATACATAAATAATGATTGACGACATAATTCGATGGAAAAATCAACTGGAATGTTTTATTTTTGGACATAGATAATAGTACCTTCTGAAAACGGATCCTCTTATGACGTAGAAACCTCATCTCGCCATAGTTAAAAGAAAATACCAAACGCCCGACGGAGGCTGAGGCAACTGCTATATTAATTCTTTCAACTGTGATCTCGCGCTAATTCACTCTGTCAGAAATCATGTATCATTCATCTCTGTCTGGAATAGTCTTGTTTCAGTATCAGGATTTTGACGTCACATCATCGCCTCGTTTTCAGAGGTCCGAAAAATCGGGGATTTCAATAATTTTTTATAAAACGTAGGGAGCTCACAGCAAGAAACGGTTTGCGGTGGTGAGCTAGTTTGGGTGAGTTCTATCGAATCATGAAATAATAGTTTTTTGTGATATAAGCCCATTTCGATTAGGTACGTCCATGGGTACTCTCCTCATTAAGGTAAGACATATCTTATTCATTTTCTCGTTTATGATGGGTCTCTGTTATTGGACTGATGGTGGGCTCATACAAGCTTGAAAAATGTTTTCCTGATTCTGATTTCCCTATAATAATCAGTATTATATCTCGGACAATCGGTATCTAGAAAACTACTGAATTGCACTCGATAAATTTTGTGATTCTTTCTCGTGCAGATATAGGAAACACATGATTCCCAATTTTTTCACATTTTTTTCCGACTTTTTTTTATCGCTTGGAGCGCACGAAAGGAAATCCCTATAATGTTCAAAGAACATCGTGCGTTCCTAGGGAGGATAGGGACAGGAGGTAGGTATTGGAATTTTTCTTGAACTCCTGGAGATTATATGTTGTTGGGAATACTTCCTCAGGCAATGAATTCCAGAGCCTAGCCGTTCTATGGATGAAGGAGTTTCGATAAAGTGCTGTTCGACATCTTTCGAGGTTGACAACGAAAGGATGTGCTGGCTGGGCTTGTCTAGTTCGTCTGACTGGTATTGCTAGTGAAGGGATGATAGCAGAGATTTCCGAAGAATTTCCCGTGGCGTGGAAGTATCGATAGAAAAGTGAAAGGTCGCCGACCTTTCTATACGGTGTTCCAATGATGCAAATTATGTCTGATCATTAACTTCTATTTTTCATGATATTCCAGTGTTTCGAATCTTCGAAATTGATTCACTATACCTACTCCATATTTTGTTGATTGGCATTCATTCCTCACCAATTCTATTTATTCATTGAAAGGGATTTCAATCAAAATACTACTAAATATATAACATGATATAACAGTTCAAGACTCATACTAGCAGTTATCCAAATAGAAAGGTATTTACGGCGCTCTACCTACGAACTTAACTTTAGACAAAATCTTGTATAATTTATAGTAATTCTCCCCTGCTAAGTTAATAGTATCGTTTTATCATTTAAATTGGCAAAGTTCCTGGAATATATATACGACAAAGGGAAAGAGGTTCTTCAGCAGAGGGGGATAAACTTGCAAGGGGCTGGATATTCAATTCGAAGGAGTATTCATCTAAATATTCGAATACGGGTATTTATTTCATAAATAAATGGTAACATTCAAGACGATGAGATGATATGTGAAAACAATTAATAATGTCTTAAGTATTATATTCAGTCATAGAAAATAGATCTTGAATATTTATCATTGAAATGAATGAAGAATGAAAGAATGAATAGATAAGATATATTTCTACACTTTGAGATGTGTGGTGATGAATATATTTATCATATCCAGACAGGATAGATCATGTCGATAAATGTTTTTGTCATTTTCTTCAGGGACATAGGTATTCTGTATTGATATTTCCTACCCATGAGCCTGTCAAAAACTCGAATAGTCTGTCTAGTCATGCATGCACCCAGAAAATTCGAAGGACTAGGAGAGAAGGTATAATAATATTGTAAAAAGGTATATACATAACTATTGGGACATAGGGTAAGGGCGGATTGTAAGGTGGTGATAGGACTAAATATGCCTTGATAGAATATTGCTGTGGAAAAAGATACAGGGCGTTGAAGTTGACTTCTTATTTCCGTTTTTTGCCAATAGTTTCACTGTATATTCATCAATTGTTTATCAAAATTGGCACAGAGGCATAATTTCATACAGGAAATATTATTTTATGTACTATTCTGCATTTTGATACAGGGGGCGCCACGTGAATGATTCCTGATGATGATGAAATCGCCTGGTTACTTTTTTTGACAAAACTTTTGAGAGATTTTGATTGAGAATTATATATGACCTAAACATCATTTCTACGTAATATTGGTACTCTTGTTTGAACACGATATTTTCATCCCTTTTCGAGAAAAACGCTATTGAATAGTTCAGAGTCTCAGGAGTTAATTACAAATCTTATCTCATTCATGAAGAGTGATGTGCTTTGAACTGTCAGATAATGTTGCTGGTAATGGTATTTCTTGTCAGAGAATGAATTTTGGTGCGAGTTTATAGTCGAAATTCTTTCGATTGAAATGCCTCGTCACGATCATTTGATGAATGGATGAATGCGGAATGCAACCAGAAGGTATGAATTGTAATATTTTTTAATCGCTTGGAGCGCAGGAAAGGGAATCCCTATAATGTTCAAAGACAGAAAGCAACCAAATCACAAAACTTCTTCAAATATATTCCATATACAGTGAAATTATTAGCAAAAAACCGACAAAAAACGAAAAAAATCAACTTTAACGCCCTGTATCTCTTTTCACAGCAATATTTTATTGAGGCATGTTTGGTCCAATCGCCATATTTTGGTCCTAACAATCCGCCCTTAGCCTATGTCCCAATAGTTATGACTCACCCTGTAGCATGTGATGGAAACCTATGATGGAATAAAATCCGTATCACCATAACAGACATAAATTTTTAAAAATCCTGGGGACAGTGCGATTTTTATTTTCGAAAATCTTTTAACATACAAATTTCAAACCACCTGTCAACCTCCTACCCTACAGATCAACCCCTTCGAAGTTTTCAAATGTACAAGGGTTCAATAAGTTATACATTTCAAATCTCTATACAACGGTCTATTTATTTTTCAATTTCGGTTGAGCAATATCCGCAAGAAAACAGTCAAAAAATTTAGAATCTTGTAGAATTTAGGTCAACAATTTTTGTTTATGGTATGTACTGTTCCATTGTATTACTCTTAAAATACTCGTTACTCAATAATGGACGTTTATAACACTTGTTACATAATAAACCATTAAGTGAAGGTAAATTAACTCTACACGTAATGCAATGAAACAATACCTACACTGAAAAAAAAAGTCGGTAGTCGGTACACTCAGAGAAATAGTCGCTAGTGAATACCAAACGTTTAGTGAAATAGGTGCCAGGCACTACATTTACCTAATAATATACCACTACAAAATTGAATAATACTATACTTCATCAAATATTACCACAACAAAATTAAATGACACTTATAGTATAGGATGATAAAATTATTAAGTGGTAGATATTAGACTGGTGCCTATTTTTACTGCATGTTTGATATTCACTTCTGACTATTTAACTTATCAGAAATGTAACTAAGAATTCCACAAAATGTCTAATCTATCGACTGCTCACTTGCAGATATTGTTTGAGCGGATATTTTTTATCCAAATTCCGGAAAGACCGTTGTTGTGAAATACCTCTCTTGGAAGGTTTTACTTGACCCCTTGATCCTCGCCTTGATCAATCCGAACATTTCGAAGGGGTTGATGAGGTTACAAGATTGACGGGTGGATGAAAACTCCAATATAACAAAATAGGATCTCGAAAATCAGAATCGGCCTTTTCTACATTACTTTGGCTCACCCTATCAGCCCTATTATTCGCGATATGACCATTCCAGACACCCTGTATATGATGCGGTCACGAATAATAGTTCATATTGAATGTATACCTGAAGAACTTATTTATCATTGGTTTCATATTCCATTGAACATTGAACTGAACTTTAAATCACATGGAAACAGTTTTCCACAATAATTTTAACAGTTTCTGGGAGAAGTGTCAGGAAATGCATGACTACATTAGAGAAATTCATTATTTTGCACTCAATTGCGAATTGGGAATACGAAAAAAAAACAGAAATCAATTGAATAAAAAACTAAACAAGCAAACTAGTCAACTTGTAGCATATAGATGTTTAGTCTTTACTACTCTTCAGCTGATGAAAGGCTATTTCGATTTGCTAAGCATCCTAAGTTCGATCTATCCACCTGACATTTTTAACACGAAGAATCAGGCTTCATGTATGTATTGAATTCGTGGAAGGCATAGACGAGACCGAAAGAAATTGCCATCTAGTGGCAAAGATTTTACTTTATGTTTAATGAACGAAATATTCCATTGATATTATGTATTCCTTCCATTGATATTACGTATTTCGTTGCTCTATTCAAGCAAATGATCTTTTTGAAAAGAGTTCATTACTACATCGAAATACGTATGTTGTTTTCAAAATATTTTCTCATCAAAATAACCATTATTACATCAAATCTACAAATTGTATATAGTTGAATCTACGCATCTACAATACTTTTTCAACATAATCTGTTTTCCAGATAAACATATATTTTGTTGATGGAATTGATGTAATATACTGTCAATTCAATTAAACTACATCCTTGATTTGAGCAAGCTGTTTCTATGAAACTATCATGTATCTGTTAGAGTGAAACAATAATTGCTCAGTCCAATATAAATAATTTGTTGATGCAACAAAACCTCTAACCTCTTACCATATTATCAATGACAAACACTCTTTTGATCCCAATTCTAACATTGAAATTTTATATATCTGTGACAAAGGAAAAAATCTCAACATCCTCGAAACCTCAGAAATCAATAAAGCTGTCAAAAATTCTAACCTCAACTGCCTCAATGAACAAACTCAATGCGATAGTCTCATCAAATTATTCAACTTTAATTCTGTTCTATGTTCTATGTCACTTCGAATCAAAATATTCCTTGGTTTTTGACGTGATTTGTGTCATTCTGATGTTGTGTTGTGTCCACAGCGTCATTATTGTCGAGTGTCATTTTGTCGATTTTCATTTGTGATTAGTTAACCTAATTCAACAAATTCAGACCCACATGTTGGTCATTTCGAATATTTTCTTTACCATTTTTGAAATTCAGACTCTTATAGAGCTGGTTATAATGTTTGTTCCCTTCAGATTTCCACTCGCATTATGCGCGGTTCAAAATGGTGTCTTAGGTTACTTGGGTAATTTTTTTCCCACCAATAATGGTAGGATATTCAGATATTTTGACAATTAATACAAAAAAACAAACATGAGCGTTATTTTTTTCTTATAGATTTTCTTCCTTTTATAAATTTGCTGATGAAGAATAAGGATTAATCCTTCGAAACATGTCCTCTTGTCCATGACCGTTGGTCATTACTAGGTAAATTGTTTATATGGTGGAGTTTTGACTGTAAGTTTACGCCATGTGTTAATCTCGTCCTGTTGATTTTCTTTCTTCAATAAAGCTATCCAGAAGTGGAAGAAAAATCACAACTGAAATCTGAAAATGAAAACCGTAAGTGAATCGATCAAATAACCTACTTCACAAAATATAGGTTGATAGTTTTGAGATACTAATGAAATTAACTTTGTATGTCTGATGCTGCTATAATATTCGAATTACGTTCATATTTTTGAATCCAGCTTGAAATGAGGAGCTTCTTTGAAATTTATTTTCAGACCCAAGTTGATTCAAACTTCTTCTCTTTTTTTTCATATATAGTTATGAATCCCTCGTCCCACTTCCAATGATGAGTTATATCGAATTTGTTTTCCAACTACCCTATTTTATCAGAAATATTGAATACATTCATCACAACAAGTTTTTTCAATATAGTCAAAGAAGTTTAGAAGCCATATAATTCGTGGTGTCCAGTTTGTCATTCGTTGTAGTTGTATTAAAGTAATGCCGCTTAAGATTACATCTTTGCACTATACCTCTGGTATTTTGCTGATGAAAATCTAGGAAACATCAGTGTTGAACATAGTAAACGATTTTAACGAGACCTATGGTCATATGAAGAGAGATGCCAAAGTTATTATGATATATTTTTGCTGAATACTACTTATCTATACATTGAGAGGAACCAATATAAATCGATGTAAAAAATGTATTCCGAGTAATTTTTTATTTTGTTGATACCTAAATGAGGTAGAGCCTATAATGTCTTGTATTTTTTCAATTCATGATCCAATGGTGGGTCAATTATACTTTCATATACTACATACTATATTAGTTTCATTAAAGGAAAAACATGCTGCAAAGAGTGTTATGAGACACCCAGTGTGTTATTCGTAAAATATTGAACTATGAGTTTCCCAAATGGGAGCGATAAATAGAATTGTGTAATGTACAAGACCTATAATGATACACTGAATCACGAAACGCTTGTTTCTATTTATGTTCTTGAATTGGAAAGTACGGCAACAGCAAACGCTTGAATTCGATTTCTAACCTCTGATCAATGATTTACAGAAGTCACCGGCAAACTATCAAATTCAGTATGTTCAGTATGGGGACATTCTTTTATACAAAAATTCACACCTTGTTTTATCTTCCTCTATTCCTCATTTCATTTATAATACCTCAATGTGGAAATACCAATTATATTGGCTGATGAGCACCTAAATGTCGCTGGAAATTATCAATAATTTTCAGAGCAAAAGTTATAAAGAAGTTCAGAAATAAATATTTTCAACAAATTCACCAACGAGTGTAAGAACATCAACGATGTCCATCGACACCTTCAAATTGAAAAGCCAGACATATTGGCTCTTACTGAGACACAGGTCAATTCATCCACCAATACGACCTATCTGCTCTGTCCTGGGTACGAACTCCACACACGTTTTAGATTCGAGGGAGGTCTCTGCCTCTACTCTTAAACGAATCTCTCATGTCAACGAGAAAAAACTTTGGAACCAAACAAGTTTGATGTCATGTGGTTCAAACTCGATAGCCAGAAACAGACCAAATACCTTTGTTGTCTCTACTTATCACCATATGATCCATCCTATGAAGAGCTCGAATTCTTGTCTCTGAAGCTTGACCAAATCCAACAGAACCATCCAGCAGCAGAAATCATCATCATGGGCCATTTCGATGTACACAACACTGCTTGGCTCGTACACTCTAACAGAACGGATGAAGCTGGGCGACAAGCCGAAGCTTTCGCCATCACTCACGGTTTAGAGCAGCTTATCAAAGAACCCACACGAATTCCCGATGTCAATAACAATTCAGCTAACATACTTGACTTATTCCTCACTAATAATTCAGCACCCTACACCATAGATGTACGAGCTCCACTTGGCAATTCTGACCACACACTCATCTCCACAACCTGCCCATTTTTCATTCCATCAACTGCTCCGGCACCCCCACGTCTTATATGGCATTACAATTCAGGAGATTGGGACGGTCTCCGCATGTTTTTCTCCGAGTTTTCTTGGCATAGAGTATGCTTTGACTCTGAGGACCCTTCACAGTGTGCTGCGGAAATATCCGAGATCATCATGCTCGGAATGGACACATACATACCTCATTTTTCGAAAAGATCATCACCTTCGAAACCCTGGTTCAACATAAACTGTTCTAGAACTGTTGCCTTGAAACAAACAGCCTACCATCGCTGGCGCAAAAACCCTAACCTCGCGACTAGAGCAGAATACGTTGATGCCAGGAATAACTGCAGCCAAACAATAGATGCTTCGAAAGAAACATACAATGCCAAGATAAGATCGAAAGTCATAGATTGTCCCAATGGCTCCCGTTCGTTCTAGTCCCTTGCTAAAGCGGTCGAAAGAAATTTCACTAATAGTTCATTTCCACCACTGTCCAAATCCGACGGCATATTAGCAATAATATCGCAGGAGAAAGCAAATATTTTTGCAGAGTTGTTCAAAGCAAACTCTACTTTAGATTCCCAAGGAAAACTGCCGCCAGACATTCCACCCGTTGAGAGTCGAATGCCCGAAATCGTCTTCCGTCAACGCACTATCAGACGAATTTTGCTTGGTCTCAAAACGAATAAGGCTAACGGTCCAGATGGAATTCCACCCATTATCCTCAAAAAATGTGCACCAGCATTAACACCGATTCTCTGCAAAATGTTTACCATCTCGTACAGGTCGGGTATTTTTCCATCATGCTGGAAGACAGCTAGAGTCCAACCAATCCCCAAAAAAGGGAACAAGAACCTGCCCAACAACTACAGGCCCATTGCCCTGTTATCAGTAATCTCCAAAGTGATGGAGAAAGCCATCAATATTGAGCTTATCAAATATCTGGAGAGCTCAGGAATCATCAATGATAGACAATACGGCTTTCGCCACCGAAGATATACTGGAGATCTACTTGCCTACGTCACCCATTTATGGCAATCTTCAATAAAAAAACTCGGGGAATCTCTAGCTGTCGCGTTGAACATTTTGAAAGCATTCGACCGTGTTTGGCACGAAGGACTCCTCCACAAACTACCATCATACGGCTTACCACCTCAGCTATGCCATCTCTTATCGAGTTTTCTTTCAGGCAGATCGCTTCACGTGGTGGTGGACGGTGTATCGTCTGATACCTTTGGCATCAATTCCGGCGTTCCACAAGGATCAATTTTGGCACCAACATTATTCCTGCTTCATATCAATGATCTGTTGGGAGTAACAACTTGCCCCATCCACAGCTTGGCAGATGATAGTACCCTCCATACTGCGTTCTCTTCCAGAATTCCCATTTCTTCCCAGGAAACTAAGAACTCACGGCGCAGGCAGGTCAATGCTGTCAATGAAGATCTTGCTGAAATCACAGTATGGGGAACAAACAACCTAGTTGAATTCAACGCCACCAAAACTTAAGCCTGCATTTTCTCTAGAAAGGCGGAACTCAGAATGCCCGATATTGTAATGTCTGGCTCCACCATCCCCACCAACCATATCTATGCTCGGTATTTCCATCAGCAACACTCTTTCATGGGATAATCATGTCAGATCCATCGCAAAAGCTGCTTCACAAAAACTCGGATTCTTATTTCGTGCGAAAAGCTACTTTACACCTCAACAGCTTCTCATGATCTACAAAGCGCAGATACGGCCTGTTCTAGAATACTGTTACCACATATGGGGTTCAGCACCAAAACATACGCTGATGCTCTTAGATTCCATCCAGAGAAGAGCCATTCGCTTGGTGGGTGACGCCACACTCACTCACTCTTTGACATCATTGGAACACCGTAGAAAGGTCGGCGACCTTTCACTTTTCTATCGATACTTCCACGGGAAATGTTCTTCGGAAATCTCTGCTATCATCCCTTTACTAGCAATACCAACCAGACGAACTAGACAAGCCCAGTCAGCACATCCTTTCGTTGTCAACCTCGAAAGATGTCGAACAGCACTTTATCAAGACTCCTTCATCCATATAGAACGGCTAGGTTCTGGAATTCATTGCCTGTGGAAGTATTCCCAACAACATATAATCTCCAAAAGTTAAAAAAAAATTCTTATACCTACCTCATGTCCCTATCCTCCCTAGGAACGCACGATGTTCTCTGAACATTATAGGGATTCCCTTTCGTGCGCTTCAAGCGATAAAAAAAAAGTCATTTGGTTATCACGTTGAATTCATATTATTGAAACGTATTCACATACCGTTACATGTCATAACCAAAATGAAAACGTTGAAAAACAACGTGTAACATATTTTCCACCCATCCGATGATGAAACAACGTACCTGTGCCCATTGGGTAGATTGTATACTACTTCACTCCACTTTGATGAGATATGATGGATTTTTTCTTGGGAAAATATCATTTTCTTTTTCTGGTATGGAGCTAACTCAAACCCGAAAATCTAATATGATGGGAAAAAGGCAGGGTCTTATAGAAATGTTTTAAGGAGACCAGCCTGATGGCTTGTCTTTTGATTCGAAATATAACTAGTTTTCCCTATTCAACTAAATAAATTCTGGTTTCAATTCTCACGAGAAATGAAACTATATCAGTGTAACATCACTGACCACTGGTCAGTCCAGTTACGAAACAAGAGTATAAAAACCGAATTTAGTAGGCTAACTTGACCCTACCTGACTCACTCTCTTTATCCTTATGGGGTTGCATGATATTGTCCTTTCTTCATGAACCCGTTCGAAGGAAGTTCCAGATTTGATAGAAATGTTTCGTATATACTGTAAGTTTTAATGAGTGTTTATACTTCAAAAAGCATCATAATCTGAGGTGAAATAGTTATTCAACAAACTAGTGTAATTCTTGTGAATAGTTCCTTTGACAAGAAATCCTAGAGCTTTGTCGTTCTGTAGATAATCTAGTTTTGGTACCTAGTTGATCAAAATATTTCTGGGTTGACGACGAAAGAATATATTATGTTCAGACTGGGCTTGTTGAGCAGGTACGTCTGACTGACCAAGAGCTAGCGTGAAAAATGGTTGAAGTAAATATTCCAAAGGTATGATGGTTTTGATTGAAGTACCCCACAATAGTAAGTATAACACCACCCGTCTGCCACCTTCAAGTGGGGGCATTAATTCAGGAGGGGGTGTTGAAAGGTCAATTTTTTTGTCAATAGATTAAAGTAGTTCTTCCAGACTGAAAATCTGGTCAAACGTTCCCTTTGTGATTGTGAATAAAAATGTGCTTTCAGATTTTGAGCAGACGGGTGCGTTATCGTAGCAGACGCCGTCAAAAATATGTGAAAAATGTCAAATGACAAAAATGAATATTCCAACTTGCATTTTGCATCAAATGATAGAGAATAGAAATATCTTCAAATTTTCTTGGTAGAAAAAATCAGCAGACGGCGGTCCAGAGCCGGCAGACGCCCATTCGTCATGTGAACTGGTTCCCTTATTTTTTTTCTGGACGATATCTGAATGATGTTATTCCAGGCTGAAATTTGGTACATTTGTTATGTTTTTGATTGTGAATATTACTGTGATTTCAGATTTCGAGCAGACGAAGTCGTTATCGAAGCAGAAGCCGTCAAAAATGTGTCAAAAATGTCAAATGACAAAAATAAATATTCCAACTTGTATTTTGCATCAAATGATAGAGAATTGAAGAATCTACAACTTTCCTCTGAAGAAAAAATCATAAGACGGCGGCACAGAACCGGCAGACGCCCTGTAAGGGTCTTTATTCTGGGGCCCTTACTTTGACACTCTGTTCAGGACAGGAGACTACTCTGGTATTTGACAGGGGGGATTCTCGAGCGCCAGATTTTTGATAAAGGTGATTTACTTCACCTGCTCCTCCCAACTTAGTCGGGAAGGAGGCCCACAGTAGCAATAGTGGAGAAAGGTACAGGAGGTATACCTACCTCGGTACCCACAGTATAATCCAGGGGTCAATGGTATTGAATCGACCTGGAATCAATAAGTAGCCACGGGAGTGTAGACTTTAATTACAAACCCTGGGTCTAGCCTGGAATACTGGTTGCTATTTCTGGTCTGGATAATTACAGGAATCAAAGCAGAATATCTCTCAGGTCTTTGGTATTTTAAGGTTAGGTCTGGAAAATTATTTATTCAACTATTTCATTATTTCTACCTGGAGAATCGGAAACACAGTTCTAAACGAATTAAACAGATTCAATTTCTATTTATCGTTTCTTTTCCTTCGATTTTTATAATTTCCTAATATCGGATTTTTAGTGAGGTTAATTTATTATATTTTTCCATTAATGTCAATAGTTCTGAAACATAGAACACCGCCTGACGGGATACAAAGCACAGAGACACCGGTGCACAGGACTGGATTTCTCAAGGAAAAGAAGAAGAAGAGTTATTAACTGGCTTGTCAGTGTCAGTCGTCAGTCAATAATAATATTCTGCAATTTTGACAAATGAAAATATTGAAAATCACTAAATAAATTATTGAACTATTTGGAACTGAAAACAATGACAACAGAGAAGGAGATATGAAATATGCAATCACAAAATCCGTTTATTCAATTTAGAGTTCTGGATTCTTTACACAGGTCGGGTGAGTATCGGTGTGAAAAACAACAGGAATGAAATGAGGCTATGAACAGGATGAATCTAACACTGGTGAAAAATATACAAACTTACATGTGTACCAGGAAATCACTATACAATACTATTTTACACTGGCTTTGAATGAACTATGAGAGCACTAAAAGATCAGCTTGAGAATCAGGAGCTTGAAGAGCAACGGAGGTCAGGTAGTGTAGACTTGTAGAGATGAGCTTCGAGAGTCTGTAATCCTTGGCTGTCTTCAGTATTTATCCACTGCTTTGGCCTTGGCATGAGGACAAGTAAATCTGGAATCTCATTGGTCAAAACTCCCACCTTGTCATGGTTCATGGCCATGGCCACTAAATCTGTCCTTGAAAAGCACATGCGCACCTCCAACACAAAACGCGGAAAAAATAATATTACACCCTAAATGGGCACAGGAACAGGATCTACTACCTTTGCTTATGCTACTGAATGAATTTGGCTGGAAAATATTCAATAACAACAAAGTTATGAGCAGTTAAACATTCATCATTTCAACTGATAGATAATTCAATCACATTTCATATCATAAGCAAAGGGTTGAAAAATACTAAAGTCTTTAGGGTTGTAATGATGTTCATTAAAGGTTACTATCAGGAAAAGCTTTGTGAAGTCAGGAATCAATGCATTACTCAGCTCTCTCAAGTTTTCAGGTTTCGAGCTTTCGAACAGGTGAAATTCAACTAGAATCAGGCTCAGGTACTTAGATTTTGATCAAAACCAGTCTAGTAATGAAGCTGGTCAAAAACACTTCATTACAGCCCATTTGTCTTGTTGAATATCTCTCAACTTCTGTCTATATACCTACGACTTATCACAATCTATATCTGTATGCAAATGGAATGAAATATTCACTTACTACTCTATCTGTTTTGAGGAAGACGTATTCAAAACATTTTCTGTAGATGACTTTATTACTGAATCATCGGTGCTTCGAAGACGACCCTGCACGTGCGACGCTCTGGAGAGTGGGGTGTGTTTTCACGCCCTGTATATTTCGATAAATTTGAATTCCCCAAATCATCCTGATTTCAAACATATATATATATATATATATGAAACTTAGTAGTGGGGAAGCAGCAAGTAAAAGTGAAACTCATGCAAGTTCGTCCAAGCTTTCGGAAAGTTATATTTCCATCATCAGGGCCAGACTACAAAATGTTATAACAATTATAAGCAAAGCTAGTTGACTAAGTGGTGCAGTACTTACAACTCATTGAGGTTGGTTACATTGATGTTACTAACAAGTGATGTATAAATAAAGAAACGTTTGTATAACATATCTGGAACATGACAAATTCGAAAAATTAAAATATTAGGTCAATATCAAAAACGTTGTTGATTTAAAATCATGATGAAACTTTTTTTTTCACAACGTGTGTCAGAATAAAAATCTTTGGTTAGGAAAACTGAACCTTATTCTTCCAATTCACTGGTGACATGGAGCTTAAGTGTGATGACCTTGGTCTTATGGTACCTAGTGCTATTGTGTGTTAGTCACAAGAGTATTGGAAGGAGAAAGTTTTTGAGTTACTAGTAAAACTGGTAAGATTCTTGCAGGCAATATGTGCATCACATCAAGATTATTAAAAAGTTGTTTATTGTTGGTTATGTTGAGTTGCTATTATTTAACACCGTATTAGGGTTATCAATTGATAAAAGATATGAATAAATTTCACTAAGATGGTTAATGTCCGATCTTTTGTTGATACAATTTGGTTCTTGGGCAATGAAAGACATTTCCAAAAAAGTTCTTTTTTTGTGGTTACTTTCTGTAGCTGAAATTCTTGCTGATTGAAAATCCATTTTGTGATCAGAGGAATTAACATGGTCCGCCAAAGCACATCTTTCTGGATGAAGCCTACAGTCGCTCCTGTGGGATGTGATTCTGTTGGCTAATGATCTCTTTGATTGCCCGATGTATATTTTATCACAATCCTGACAGGGGATGCTGTACACCACATTCGTCTGTGCAGTAAGAGGTACTTTGTCTTTGACTTTGGTGTAAATTGATCTAATTGTTAAAACTGTTATATTGGCAATTTTTAGGTTGGGATTTGGAAGAAAAATTCTTGTGAGTTTTGGAGTTAAATCTGATATGTACGGAAGTGAGGAAAAAATTGTATGAATTGGAGGAGTATCAGTAACCACAGTCTCATGCAATTGATTGTTGATTTCAGGTGGAGCTGTCTGTGTCATGGGTGCACTGTGTAGAATTTTTTTTTTGGAAATGTCTTTCATTGCCCAAGAACCAAATTGTATCAACAAAAGATCGGACATTAACCATCTTAGTGAAATTTATTCATATCTTTTATCAATTGATAACCCTAATACGGTGTTAAATAATAGCAACTCAACATAACCAACAATAAACAACTTTTTAATAATCTTGATGTGATGCACATATTGCCTGCAAGAATCTTACCAGTTTTACTAGTAACTCAAAAACTTTCTCCTTCCAATACTCTTGTGACTAACACACAATAGCACTAGGTACCATAAGACCAAGGTCATCACACTTAAGCTCCATGTCACCAGTGAATTGGAAGAATAAGGTTCAGTTTTCCTAACCAAAGATTTTTATTCTGACACACGTTGTGAAAAGAAAAGTTTCATCATGATTTTAAATCAACAACGTTTTTGATATTGACCTAATATTTTAATTTTTTGAATTTGTCATGTTCCAGATATGTTATACAAACGTTTCTTTATTTATACATCACTTGTTAGTAACATCAATGTAACCAACCTCAATGAGTTGTAAGTACTGCACCACTTAGTCAACTAGCTTTGGTTATAATTGTTATAACATTTTGTAGTCTGGCCCTGATGATGGAAATATAACTTTCCGAAAGCTTGGACGAACTTGCATGAGTTTCACTTTTACTTGCTGCTTCCCCAACTACTAAGTTTCATCTCTAACTTGTCAGCAACGACTTCCCTTCTCTCTACTATATATATATATATAGGAGGATCATCATCTATCAAAATATACAATGCATTCCATAAATATACAAAAATCAATATATTTCTGTATACCCTGTATATTCGAAGAGATATTGCCACATTCTCTCAATATGATCGAAATCAATATAAAATATCGTAAAAAAATCAGTTTTGAATCTTCTCGAATGGATAGAAAACAAATAATAAGATGAAAGGGCTTCACATTAATAAAACTAGCCCTGTACTTCTCGTGTGAAGGTCGTTGATTCTAAATAGTGGTAGTATTGCTCAATTTTCTTCGACATCAAAAACATTGTAGTGATTGTTATTGTAAGATTTTGTGTTTGTGTGTTTCAGAGAGCTTCTTGGTGAGTTCAAATTGATAACTCTAAATGTAATGTACTGGTCAATCATGTTACCTAATTTTGCAGCAAAAATATGGCTTCAAATATGGATGGAATGTGTTATAAGTTATACAACGGTAGGTATTCGAAAATATATTCTATTGACAATTCTCTCAATCTGACAGAAGTATCAATAAGCTTTTCCAACTGTTATCATCTACAGACATGATCATGATTATATATTATATTATACAGAGGGTTATATAACATAAACATCATAACATTTAACAGAATGTGATACTTTGTCAAAGAACAACCTGAGGTTGGTCGACATCAATAAAATCGCATTCACTCTGGGTACCAGTTTGGGTAATGATCTACCAGAATTTCACGCCTTCACAGGTTGTGACTACACAGCCTCATTTGCCAGAAAAGCAATGCTGACTCTTTTCAAATCACTAGAGAAGAGCAAAAAGTTCCAAGAAGCTTTCAGTAGAATGGGAGGGAGTGAAACGCTGTCTCATGAAACAATTGAAGGTATGCATCGATATTCAATAGTAATTCGATAATTGAATAATGCTCTATTTCTCCAGATATAGAAGAATACGTTTGCGAAATTTATGGGAACCGAAAATTATCCAGCGTCAATAAGGCTCGGTTCGAAATTTTCTTAGATTGCTACAAGCCAAAATCGAATCAATCTCCTTTCGGGGGTATCAAGAATTTTGAGGCCAGTCGTATCCCTCCTTGTAAGGATACATTGATTTGCAAAATACGACGTACAAATCAAATTGCAGCTATTTGGAAATTTGCTTTTAGTGAGAAACCAAATTTCTTTAACCCGGAACGAAAAAGATGGGTTAAAGAAGACGGCGAATATAAAATAAATTGGTTCGAGAGCGAACAATTTCCGCAAAACCTAAATGAAGTACTAGTAGCTGCCGATGATTCAAGTGAAGTTGAATCTGAAGACGCTCACAGTAGCGACGATGATGAGTAGTAGTTAATGGCATATTTCATTCGTTATGTTCTGTTTGTTCTGTTATTTTTTTCTTAAATTTTCTACATTTCATTATGAAAGTTATGTTCATCTTTAATTAAATCTATAATATTCATCTAGTTCTAGTTAATTGAACTCTGTTTGTCTGGATGTGTATCCTATTTATTTTTCAATTTTCAATAATTTGGAAACCTTTCTGCATATAAGAGAAGGAAGACTTTCACTTTCATCAAAATTTGAAAATATTGTGAATGTTTCAAACAAAAAAATACCATATGCTCCATGTTTGAGCTTGGAATGACGTCGCTTACGTATCGTCCGAAAAATTATTAGAGATATTTAACAAGACAAATGGGAGTCTGCCGGTTCTGTGCCGCCGTCTTATGATTTTTTCTACAGTGGCAAGTTGTAGATTCTTTATTTCTCTATCATTCGATGCAAAATACAAGTTGAAATATTTGTTTTTGTCATTAGACTAATTTGACATATTTTTGACATATTTTTCACGGCGTCTGCTTCGATAACGACTTCGTCTGCTAGGAATCTGAAATCACATTCATATACACAACTAAAAACATACCAAATGTACCGAATTTCAGCCTGGAATAACATCATTCAGATATCGTCCAGAAAAAAATAAGGGAACCACTTCACATGACAAATGGACGTCTGCTGGCTCTGGACCGCCGTCTGCTGATTTTTTCTCTCGAGAAAACCTGTAGATTTTCCCATTGTCTATCATTTGATACGAAATGCAAGTTGGAATATTTATTCTTGTCATTTGACATTTTTGACATACTTTTGACGGCGTCTGCTTCGATAACGACTTCGTCTGCTCAAAATCTGAAATCACAGTGATATTCACAACCAAAAACATAACAAATGTACCAAATTTCAGCCTGGAATAACATTATTCTGATATCGTCCAGAAAAAAAATAAGGGAACCACTTCACATGACAAATGGGCGTCTGCCGGCTCTGGACCGCCGTCTGCTGATTTTTTTTCTCAAGAAAACTTGTAGATATTTCCATTGTCTATCATTTGATGCGAAATGCAAGTTGGAATATTCATTTTTGTCATTTGACATTTTTGACATATTTTTGACGGCGTCTGCTACGATAACGCCCCCGTCTGCTCAAAATCTGAAAGCACAGTTTCATTCACAATGACAAAGGGAACATTTGGTCAGATTTTCAGTCTGGAAGAACTACTTTAATCTATTGACAAAAAAATTGACCTTTCAACACCCCCTCCTGAATTAATGCCCCCACTTGAAGGTGGCAGACGGGTGGTGTTATACTTACTATTGTGGGGTACTTCAATCAAAACCATCACACCTTTGGAATATTTACTTTAACCATTTTTCACGCGAGCTCTTGGTCTAATAGTGGTGGAGCAATAGCAGTGAATGTATCTATATAGAAAAGTGAAAAGTCGCATATACTCTCCCATTCCCTATATATGGCGTTGTCAATAGGGTCAAAGAATAAGTGGGTGTGGCATCATCAGCATATGTTTTTGGGTGCAGAACCAATGCTTACGTGGGAACAGTACTCTGAAACGGGCTATATCTATGTTCTTTTGTAGATCATGAGAAGTTGTTGAGGTCGAAAGTATCTTTTTGCACGGAATGTAAATCAGAGTTCTTGAGGAGCAGTTTTGGCTCTGGATCTGACATCGATATATTAGGCATACTGAGTTCCGCCATTCTATATAGAGAAAATACATCAGGAATTTGGGTTCTGGTGGCGTTGAAATCAACTAGGTTGATGGCTCCCCATTAGGCTGCAATTTTAACAAAATCTTCATCGCCACCGTTGACCACACGACCTGCCTTTGTCGTTAGTTCTTATTTTCGAAAGAGAACGGAATACGAAGAGTCATATCATCTGCAAAGCTGTGAATACTCACAGATCATTGATATCGAGTGGGAACGAAAATGGTGCCAAAATTGTTCCTTTTGAAACTCCAGGATGGATGACTATATGATATCAGACGATATTCCGTCCAACATCACATAAATATGGAGCGATATGCCTCTGAAAGAGCACTTGATAAAAAAAGGCATAATTAACTGAGATTGTCATAGGCGTATGAGGAGAGTTTGTGGAGAAATATCAGTACTTGTACTATAAGTGAGTTATAATTTTGTAATATTCATTATTGTAAGTACGAATCAGATAATGTTTTCTAACATTCCGCTGCGTTTGACATATCATGACTAGATACCTGAATCGATAGTTAGTGACAGCGTGTTTGGAAAAAGTTTGAGAGATGAGGATGTACACCATTTTGTGGCGATAGTTCTGTGGCTGAGCCGAAGTTAGGGTGAATCTAAATTTGGGTGAATCAAAATTTGAGCCAAACGAGGTGGTCCCCAAAAAAATTGATTTCCATCGCAACTGAGATCTGGAATTATTCCCAATTGAAATATATCCTTGTTCTGTCGATTCAATAGCTGTTATTTGTGTATTTAGAGCGCAATAATATAGAATGCCGCTCGGCAACGAAAGTACCTTTACGAAGTGAAGCGGAGCGCGGTTATCTGTGGAAAGCGGCTATAACACTGTGCTCGGAATCCACACAAAAAAATTCTTCTTGAAAAGTAGGTGAAAAAATACTAGCCAGCCTGGAGTTGTACCCGGGCTAGCCGATTGGTGAGCTGCACTTCAGGCCTCAGGAATATACTTGATAGTGTGGAATTGTATACTATTGATCCTGGGACCAAAAGTATTGCTTGTCTGATAACAAAGTTCGATTTATATTTACCTCCGGAGTCTTTGATTGTGTCCCAAAATAAACCAGTAAGGTTTTCTAAAAAATATTCAATCACCTTCTTGCAGTGTCATCAATGGATTGTACAAAATAGTCGAATTTACGCAACATATACGCAATTATTTCTTATTGATCATCGTATAAATAGTAGGTTTTTGATGCAATCATTCGTTATGCAATATTATCATGAATACTTTCTTCAATATATCTAGAATTGGCAAATCGGCACTTCCCAAATATATAAAAAAACCATCTCTTGATGACGTCATACATCAATTTGCACCGATATTTCTTGAAACAAAAACCAATGAGAACATAACCTCTTTGTTTTCGTTGAGTGGTTGATATCTTTCATGGACATCATTTGGGTCTAATCCATCATTTGATAGTGTGAGAGTCCCCTTACTCCAAGGTATACCAACTAAACACTCCACCCCGTTTTTAGGCTCGTCTGGATGTCTCTGACGACACTTAGGACTAGTGGCCCATTTTATCTTACCGACATGCCGTTATTGATTTTACTATATACGACTCATGGTGCTTATGGAGGGCCAATTCAATATGAAGGACCGTTTTTGTTCAGGTTCCTGAAGAGTACTCTTATAATCCCTGTTCGCGTCTACGAAGAAGGCCAGACATTTTCCTTCTCCTAAGAGTGACGCGGAAGGGGTTGGTTCAGCCCTGTTTCCCAGAGGCTCCATTAGCGACACCATACCTCGGTGCCATTCATCCATCGCCACGGGTTCCCTCTGCTTGGATTAGGTTGCCAGAGCCTCGTTGACCAGTCCTTGGTCACCTGGACAGATACCAGCAAATCACCCCATCCTTGGCACGTATGTCCGAAAATAATTGTACTATCTGGCCCAGAGATAGCAAAAATGGTTCCAGAATGCTTCATCTGTCGAGCAGTCGCGGTCTGCCCTCCCCACACCACTTGATGGTGAGGTTTTTGTTGGCCAAGGAAGGCCGATAGGATAGATTGCAAAAGAAAAAGAGAAGAAGATATCACCCAAGACAAGTTGTAGTTTGCTGAATATCTGCATGGCTAGGGTACCTCGGGTTCACCATTCCCGTACTCAATCATATTATTATAATATATTCTCAAAAATGATCGAGAATTTATGAACAGTGTATAATGCTAAGAGTTAATAGACATACCGAGAAAAGAAGAACTAAAACCTGACCTTCTGACCTCAACCTCAACCTTCATTCGAATCGTTTCGTCCAGTCAATGGGAATATTCAAAAATACATTCCTGAGAATATCTGATTCTTCAGTTGTGTGTTGTGTTTTGTTTCATCTGCAGTAAGTAGGTATTCAGTATGTATGAGTTATAAAATATATTCTGAATATTATGTGAGTTCATCTGGTAATCTGCCCAACTCAGTGCTAAAAAAGTCATTTCTTCTACGTATTTTATATTATGAAATATGATATGATATGATATCGTTGACTATATCTCGTTCATATCAAAGTTATGAATTTTTTTGTCGAAATAATGTCATTTGCAGATGAGCCTACCAAAAATATCACTGTTGTCACAATTATAAAATTTAAGAAAAAATAATCCCAGTATCATTTATTGAAGAGATTAGTGACATTCCTGAAAATGTTTCAGGCCCTCAAATTATACAGGGTGGCTGAAAATGATTTTTCAATTCGGAACTTTTCGAAGTGATTTTTCACGAGTTTTTCAAATGGAACACTCCATATATTTTTTGACCATTTGATGTAAAATCAAAACACTAACATATTTATCTGAACATCCATATCGATATTCAAAACCATTTTTGAATAATTGAACTTTGAAAATTATAGGTTGGCGATTTTGATCGATTCAGATTCTTATCTGTCATTGAAACATCAAAAGTCCAATTATTAATGTAGTGAACCAATTTTTTCAAAGAAATCGATACCAGAATCGAAGCAAACAAAAAAAGTTCATTTGCTAGTTATTCACAAAGTAAAAAGAGACAAAATTTGCATTTCTCATGTATCCCATAAATTCACGGCACATTGAAAGCAAAACCAAAATAATTGAGAAATGAAATTTTTTCCATCTCTACTTTGTAAATATTTAGCATAATTATGACCTATTCATGTCTGCTTTGGTTCTGACATCGATTCTTTAAATAAAAAATTGGTTTACTAAATTGTTGATTGAACTTTTGATGTTTCAATAACAGATTAGAATGTGTATCGATGAAAATGGCCAACCTAAAATTTTAAAAGTTCAAAAATTCAAAAATGGTTGCGAATATCGATATGGATGTTCGAATAAATATATTCGTGTTTCGATTTTACATCAAATGGTCAAAGAATATATGGGGTGTTCCATTTGAAAAACTCGAGAAAAATCACTTCGAAAAGTTCCGAATTGAAAAATCATTTTCAGCCACCCTGTATCATTTGAGGGCCTGAAATTTTTTCAGAAATGTCACTCATCTTTTCAATGAATGATATTGAGATTATTTTTTCTTAAAGTTTATAATTGTGACAACAGTGATATTTTCGGTAGGCATCTGCAGATGACATTATTTCGACCAAAAAATTCATAACTTTGATACGGAAGAGATATAGTCAACGATATTATAGGAGTGGATGAAGATCACAGGGATGCTTGAAAAAATATGCAAATATACTGGGCATTCCAATTAAAAAAGTTGATCCCGACCCTCTAGATTATTTTCGGTGCGCCCTGGATATGCGGCAATAATTTCTAGTTATGGACCTTGTTATCTCATTCACATTCGTTTTTGAATCAGGTTTCTAGCTATCATAGAACTCGAGCAATCGAACTCCGACGCACTAATGCCCCACCCTGTATATACTTAGTTCATTTACATACAATATGAGAAATCACCTTTTTTTATGTTCTGGTTCCCACGACAAGGGATATCCTGTAATGTTCAGAGAACATTGTAAGAACCAAGGGAAATGAGGTAATTGGTGTTCTTCTTTTTCTGGAGGTTATATGCCTCGGGGAACACCTCCCTTGACAAATGGGTTCCACAGCCTCGCTGTGCGTTGGATGAACGAGTCTTTGGAAAGAGATGTTCTGCAGGTCTCCAAAGTTACCACGAAGGGGTGCGAAGCCTCAATTCGACGGGTTAATCTCGCGGGGACTGCCGATAAGAGAGGAACAATTGTTGATATTTCAGAAGAGCATCGTTCATGAAAATATCTATAAAATAGAGCCATCAGATCGCCAACTTTTTTACGGTGTTCCAGAGGAGTGAGTGAGTTTGTTATCGAGGCATCACCCACGAGACGAATTGCCCTTTTTTTGACAGAATCCAACAATTTCAGGGTATGTTTGGGTGCTGCACTCCAAATATGGGAACAATATTCTTGGACAGGTCGGCTCCTATGGCCCAAAACAGAAAACCAAGTTTTTGGGATGCACTTTCAGAAATTGATCTCACGTGATTTTCCCAAGAAAGGTTATTGCTGATATAGTAATACCAAGCATCGAAATGGATGTCTTCAAAGTTATGGTCACTCCTGACAATCTTATGTTGGGCACAGTGAGATCGGCTTTTCTAGAGAAGAGGCATGCTTGTGTTTTGTTTGCATCGAAATCTACCAAGCTATTGGATCCCCATTCGAGAATTGTTGTCAAGTCCATATTTATGTTGTCAACATTTCTCATTATTTTGCTAGTCCCTATAACCTTTTAAAATTAATGTGCAATTACTACTCTATATGATAACCTCGAAGGAATAGGGACTATCCCGTTGAAAAACCTGTGTATCAGTTTTTTATTCAGTTAAATGTTATATAATCGGCCTAGAATGCCTGGGATATAATATTGTTTATCGAGCATTGGTAGGTATATATGATACAAGTTCACTCTATACCTTCACCCAACTGAAATCTGGATTTATTTCTCACGAAATATTTCATTTGCACCCTCGATCTGATTTTAACATTATTGACCACCGGTCAGTCCAGTTAGACATCATGAATGCAATGTTGCGGAACAGGTGTTCGGACCTCAAGACTTGTAACTTGCTTACGCTTTCTTTATGGGAATTATAGTCTTTTATGCACTACTCTGATAACCTGTTATGTTAGATTTCATTTTATTCTATTTTCAAGTTTTGTCATACAATTGTACAGAGTTCAAGTAGTTCGTATTTGAATCCAAGGGATATATGCATATAGGCAAGCTACCAGGCCTATATTCATCTGCTAGTCACTCTCTGAATCACTTTTGTCACACTTGAATGTCAATGAATTTTACAAAAGCAAATCACCAGTTGTTCTGTAGCATTTTAGAGGAAAGTTGATCAAATAAGTATTACAAGTTTAATTTTATTTACATGAACTGTTGCTCAACAATTGAATCGTAATGTTGAAGCATCATATATATAACTTTATTTCGTCATATCATTGGGTGTCAAGTGTGTTGATATATATATTCAACTGAGAACTTGTTGCTATTGAAATTGAGTTCCATCTCTTAATCACAAAATTCACATTTCTAGAATCTTTTCGAATTTCACTCATTCAAAAACACATTATAACTGCTTTTCGAAATCTTGATTTCCAGATGTCAGATGATTAAACTCTGAAATGAACATGATATTCCTAAAACCGTTGTTTGATAATTATCCCGTGAGAGTGCGATTGAAAATGTGTTGATATTCTGTTTTCCATCACTATGGTGATGGTAGTTACATGCTTTGCAAAGCTGCTTCTGTGACGAGCAGTTGCTCTTAGAAAATAAAACTATTTTTAAAAAGCCTATATTCGTCGTTGTTAAACAACCGAAACTGGCGCAGTCGGTAGGTTTCCGCAAATTGGCCGTATCAAACGAGGAATTTTTCGTACCAACGATTTATCGAAGAAAACGGAGAAGTATCGAATCGTGGAAAGAACAGTTCGAGATCTGAACATTACCGGGCACACAAGGAATTACGTGGTCGTGAAGTAAAAAACTCACATGTGGTGAAGTTCCAACTTTTCGAGAACGGACGAAAAAAAGTTCAAGCGTCGTCAAAAGAAGCTGTCATTGCGATTCAACCAGTAGGAGGATAATCGGAGAATACAGCAGTTCGAAGACTCAAAACTGTAAGTGCGCCAAATTTCCTTTCTTCCTTTCCTGAACCCTCGCTCTGTTTAAGGATTTCAGTAGAGATAGTTAAGGCTCTAGTTCAGGCTAGAAATATGGCAAGTTTATCGTGCAACAAAACAAGGCAAAACGAAACGAAACGCAAACCAACAGTGATGAGCAAAATAAGTAGGTATAGTCTATAATAGATAGACTATTTTCTGAAAATTCAAAATCAAATAATACAAACATATGCCAAACAATGACAATCAACCTAGAATGAGTTGGGGTCTTCTTAGAACTAGGCTCAATAACATCAAGACATATTATGCATGAAGATTATAGTAATTCACTAAAAGAGTTCATATATAACTAGATGTGAGACTTTATTGACAAGCTATCGAAATTTGAATGATGATCAATTGAATATGAATATTTGAATGCATCCAAGAGAAATCAGTAGGTAAAGCTGAACTTATGGTATAGGAAATCGAGCAGAATTCAATAATTGAATGATATAAAAATGCACTGAAACATAATGCTTTCCAGATCGCAGAGATTTAGATTATTCAGTTCAAGAACTAAATAGAATTCGACCATACAAAGGAGAACATTTGATATATAGACTTTGGTAGTAGGTTACAACTATAGTCCGAAGTAATGTTGTTTGAAAACCCAGCCTCACTGGAAGACGCTATGACCTATGTGAACAAATACGAATATTTCGAAAAGCAATACACAAATTAGAACGAGACCTTCAAACAAAGTTCCTCGCAAATTTCTAAAATATCAACAAACAGACAAGTAATTTCACCACAAAGTATTTACCAGCCATTCCAAATGAATCAGTTTCGACACCAGCAACCGATTCTAAATCAATACCAATATCAAAGACAACAACCAAACTTTTCTCAACAATTCAATCAAAAACCATTAGGGCAAAATCAACCCATGAATGTACAACCCCGACAAAACCACAAAAACGATACCCAACAAATCTTGAAGTATTTGGACCATCACTTCGAAATGTATTTGAACTAAAAAATATACACCAGTGGCTCAACTTCTCAAACCCGAACCAATATCAACTTCATGCAGAAACCCAACGTTGATGTCACAAAGATCGTCAATGCAAAACTTTGGTATAGACCACAATATCAAAATCATTTCCAGAATTATATTCATCTCAGTAATTTTTTGGATTCAATTTCAAATGTGTAGTTGCGATAAAATAAAATCTAACTTTTGTCCTTTTGGGCGTACGGAAGGAATTGGAATTTTTTCTCGAACGTTTGGAAATAAGTTCTTAGCATTACTTTCTTTGGCAAAAAATTCCAAACCTCTGCCGATAGACAAACGAGTTTTGATGAAAATTTGATCGACATATCCCATGGTTGACGACGACGGAATGTACTGATGACTGGACTTTTTTGTCATATGCAAGTGCAGCAATTCATATATGGATGCGGATTAATTAGTTTCTTGGGTAGAAATGGAGGAGTTTGGGTGGAGGCAAACAAGCAACTGCATATACAGCCCATTACTTACAACCAGCTCTGCACGAGCTCATTCAACTGACTGCATGCAAGTGCAATACCAGGGTGCATACAAGGGCGAGAAAAAGATATAATGAAATTCGGAATCGACCAGCTCCCAGATCATACCTATATGAAATGGTGAACATGGATATTGTGGTCAATAAATCGACACGGATGACGTAGAAATTTGCAAAGTATATAGAAGGTAATCCTGATGACATTATAAGCAAGTATATATAATGGAGGAGCACCAAAATGAATTTTGTTATATATGTATCGAAAACTAAACTGAGGAAATTTCCTATCAACCATAGCACAGTGATTATAAAGTCGACTTTGCTGATTATAACCCACCTGCGATTATTATAGATAGGTATACAACCTTGCTGCCACTATAGCGAGTTATAATCGTAGGTATAGGGAACTTTGCTACTCTTGATGAGTGATCATAATAAATAAATGCATGAACTTCTTACTGTAGTTATTCAGTTATTTTCAAGGATTCTGTCATCAAGAAACGTGAAATTTGATGACTGATATCCAATTTCACTTCCCATAATTTCCACCCTGATGTTTGGTATGAATTCATTGATTCCTAAAGGAAATTTCGAACCAATGATCTTTGAAATTCAATAGATCAATTGATTCATGCACCCTCAGGAAACACAGAAGTTTTTCGAGTAATTGATGAAAAAAGTAAATTTTCTGAAACTTTCTGAATCCATTGCATTTCCAAAACTAGACAAGTTATTACAGATGGCTATAGGAAAACAGAATGTTACCTGGACATTTTTGCTCACAATAAGTTTTCAGACCATCACATTCTATATAGAGAAGCTCTGGAACATATATTTGTCAATTTTAGAGTTTTATGGTATCAAAAAGGAGGAGATGTTGAATGTGAAATATTTGAATTTCAGTCGTTTTACCTGGAAAAAACTCACCTTTATCATTCCATCAATCCTGGTAATTACTGAAGCACTCAGATCTACGAAAGCACTGAAAGGAACATGCACAGAAGATTTTTCCATTTGGTTTAAAAATGTTTCCATTTTATATTTGAGTTCAGATTCAGATTTTGTAAAAAGAAATGAATTGAATTCAAGAGGGGAGGTATTCGTAACTGTCGTGTTGTCGAGATTGTCGTCCTGTAGGTATACATGGGTTTGCATCAATATATAAGCCCAACTGTGAATGATTGATCAAGCAAGATGTCTGACAAATGCTTAGATAGAGGGGGACAAATTAGCAAAATATCGAATAACGATAAGTAGGCGCTAAATAACCCCAAGTATAGGTTCGTCAAATATTACTTATTTTCGTGGCAGACTGACAGTTGTATTATTGGTAGTGAGTGCAGTTCAATGCGATGAACCTCGCAGCCAGAAGCATATAACTCACTAAGTAGTTGTAGTTCAGCTAGAGCTATAGACAATTATAAAAAAAATCATGCTGTCCCAGAGTGGCTGCCTGATAGCGACAGCAGTACCTACTTATACCTTTCTGTGGCAGGAAATTCACTTTCAGCAAAGTCGTTATTGCTATCATAGGATTTCAAGGTGCTGCTTCTATTCGAAAATGTATAACGGTAATATGATTTCCCTTTAATGATAGCAAGAAATATTTCAGCGAAAACTCTTACTTATATATACAGTGTGTCCCACTTACCATGCTCACCATGGGTATCTTTTTAACGGTGAGAGATACGAGGTCGGTTAAATGACACCAAAATGTGGAGTTTGTCAAGGCCAACTATAATGTGAAAAAATATTTTGATAAAATCTATTCGTTTTTGTTTTATACGCATGTCTCCTCCGTAACTTCTTCTTCATTTATAAAAATATTCAAATAGGAATTTCACAGTTTCATGGCAGTTTGTCAAAGTGATCCCGAGAAAAATATGAAATTTATACCAACTCTTCTAGAATTTGAGATATCAGCACCAACTTTTCAACTTTTTCAAATGTAGGTCATATAGCTCACTATGACTTATAGTTACAAATAGCTTTTTTTTTCTCTCACAGATGATATGTCGCAGTAATAGTTTTGTGTTGATAACAACGGAGTTATCGTCATTTATACAAGAACAAAAAATTATTCGGGAGCCGCCATCTTGAATTTATGAATTTCAACGGAAAAATTATGATCTCCGACCTCAAAAACCCTCACTCACTAATTTTGAATAAAATCGGACCAAATCTTGTCCGCCATTTTGGAGCAGCCATTTTTTCAATTTCAACATTTTGTGCATTTTTTCCATTTCCACTACGCCTCATTGCAATGTTATGCATATTACCTGAGATGTAACAATATTATTTTTTAAATTGCTTCCACTCGATAATGATACATCTGATCGTCACGAAACAGGAGTACCTTTTTTTGTAAAAAAGTGGGAAATTTCATAATCCGAGATTGAATTGTCGAAAAATGTGCATACAAAAATTTTAAGCAATATTTAATGTAGTCCCACCCTGTATCATACACGCCTGATTGGAATTTCGGAATAATTTCATTTTCACTCCATTGGGCATGGAAATTCTAGTTCTTGTACCAAATTGCATCTTTTTATTACACACTGTAGAAAATTCCTTTGAGTGAATGCATATGTGGTTGTGAGTGAATTTACTGATTGAAATTTTCTAGTGAATTCTCAACTCAAACTAGATATTTCATCAAGTTCTCATATCAATGAGAATGTTTATAACAAATTTGATTGAATCGGTTCATGAATTACCATTTTACACAGTCAAGTAGGGTGAAATTTCAACTCAATCGGGCGTGGACCGAAATTGACTCATTATTGCGTGGACCTTGAGTGAAATTTTACTCAATTTTTTTTTCAGTGCATGGAGTTTCGGAAATACTCAAGAAACATCATCTTCAGGAGCCCCTATTTCAGGGGACCGTATCTCCCTCAAAAGACATTTCTCGACTCATGTTCATTGGGAGTTTTCTTTCTATTTTTGGTCGTTAAAGCCGCTGGTGAAGTTTGGCAGGCTAATTCTGGGACACCCTGTATATGGTGTTGAATATTCGAAATAACTTATTCATGAATCATCTGCAGAAGATAATGGTATATATATAGGAGAATTGATATTTTATTTTGCTTCAAAATCACCAAAATAATAGCTGGTGTGATTTTAAATACCATCACCCCATAAGAATACCTATTCACTGTTTTATAACAGCCATGAGAAACATAATTTTTGCCATAATCATGGAGAAAATTAATAGGCTCCGAACACCACCTACGCTATCTACTGCAATAAACCGTAGATCATCGATTTGGTCCTTTTTCTCCTCAGCACATCTAAGATAAAGTTAAGAGTATTGATGCACAACTCGGTCCCGCCTATTTCGCGGTTACCTAGGTAACAAGCCCGAACCAATGAGATATAAGTATTGCGCGTCTTACATCCAACCAACTTTTATATTATGACTTAAGAGTAAACGACATTAAGGCTGAAATTTGCTTGAGATAGGGAGAGTTTTTAAAAAGGAAAGGAACAATGCAGGAGGGGATAAGGAGTGGTTAAGGTGCGGGATGAAATGGGGTGGGTTAAAATAGGATATTTTAAGGGAAGTTCCCTTATCCTTTAGGGTTGTTTCGCTCCGAGATTGAATTTCTAATATGTGTTCTGTTTTTGATTAAATTTATGCCGCTAGTTTTAGTTTTAGGTTCAAGCTAGTTTTCTCTCTTCTGACAGGCATGGAATTTTAGTTCGGGTTTCAAATTGGGAAAGTTTGTTCTGAATAAGTTGTTTTGAATTATTACTTAGATGGTTTATATATAGAAGTAATTATGATCTGTTGATAATCATATCAGAGGTGATTAATAAATAAATCGAAATAATATCCATCATCGATGCTTGTAGATAGTTGGAAACCTCTATATCCATTTAATTATATTTCAAGAACTGTAGCATATTTATGAGTCTCAATTTCTCAATTAAGAGTCACGAACCGCGCTAGATATGGCAATGAATGAACTACGTCATCAATCTCTAAGATATTTTGGATCATGAGTAGGTAATTGTTCATGAATTATAAAAGACAAAAAATTCAGTTTTCATACTAGTTCTATTCCTTTATATTGTTTCCGAAATACATGCCTCTCACTAATGCAGTAATGCCCCTATCAGATCAATGGAGTTATCTAGGTATATGTCTTTCTATTTATCTATTTATCTCTATACTTCATTCTAACCTCTAGATCTTTTCGGCTTATGATTTGTAAATATATAATAAATAAAATATATTTTGGACTGAGTATCGTAGAACATTTCGAAGAATAAGTTATATATAGTCATGTTTCGAGACCTAACTGCGAAACTCCATATATAAAATATCCGTCAATCTCAAAAATCCACACATATTCATAAAAATTCAGTTTGATTCTATGTTAACTCATGAACTCCTTGTCCTTGAACCTTTTTCGGTTTTAGAAATGGTTTGGAATATCCGCATCACGTGTACGTATAGTATAGGTATTTATTTATCAGCACAAAACACCAAGTACCTATTATACAATCAATAGGTAGAGATGTATGATGAGCACAACTTCAATTCTGATTCAACTTGCATGTGCTCTTGAGAACACAACTACACAATTTTCGTCCTCATTTTTTTATTTTATGTGATTCTTTGCAAACGTATTTCTTCGCACACCCCTCTTAAATAAGTATCAGAAAAATTAAGGTAGGTAGCCACATGCACATCTTCGATTCATCATCTAGAGATATTTCCGGAACCAAATGAGATCGATGTTATGTTCTTTAAATTCTATAGCCAGAAACAGACCAAATATCTTTGGTATACTCTCTACTTATCAGCAAATGATCCATCCTTTGGAGGGCAGCAGAAATCATCATCATGGGCGATTCCAATATGCACAACACTTTATTTGGCTCGTACACCTCAACAAAACGGATGAAGCTAGGCGACAAGCCAAACCTTTGGCCATCACTCACGGCTTAAATTAATAAATAAATGAATAAATATCTTTATTTTCCTTTAGACTTTCTAAAAAAGTATAGGAATAGTCAGGTTGTTACAAGTATATAAATCTAAAACTAGATAAATGACAGATTAGAGCAGCTCATTCAGCCAACACAGTCGATTTGTTTCTCACTAATAATTCAGCACCTTTTACCATAGATGTTCCAGCTCCACTGGGCAATTCTGATCACACACTCATCCCCACAACCTGCCCATTCTTCATTCCATCAACTATTCCAGCACCCCACGTCTTGTATGCATGCACGCCGAACAAGCAGAGGAGTTCACCACACTTTCGCAGTTTGAAAATCGTGGTACTTTTGAATGGGATCGTATATTACAATGCACTTTGAAATGTGGTTAACAATTTTAGTCATCACGGAATGTGAATAACCGAAATCAACGTTATATTTGACTGAAATAATGAGTTGAGTTCGGCATTCTATAGAGTTCCCTACGATATTATGGAAATTTCAACTAGCTATTCCTTCAAATATCACCGCCTAGTCCTCTTCAATTCATCATTTTCTCCAATTAGAACGGTTGTTGAGTTTATCACTGCATTACGTTACTATAGTACTGTATGTAACCTTACTATATTCAAAATTAAGATATTTTGAAGCAAAACAAAAAGAATGATTACTTGCGAACGGCAGCTGTTGGTCAGAGAAGCACTATGGGTTCGTTAAATAGAAAAGATTGCATAACTCAATAATCAAAAAAATTAGGCGCCACTCAACTTTTGAATTATCACAACTATTGACCCATGGATCACAAGTAGCTATCTGGAAAGTTAAGGAACCAAATAGAAAAAGTTTTATAAAGAATATTTGACTGCATATTAGTGATATTTGAGAATTATAAAATTAGTGAATGTTCATCATACCATAAATAAAAGTCATGATAAACGTGACACATATATTATATACATATATACAACAACGTGATGGGTGAAAATGTTTCTGAAATTTAGGTATATCCTATTGACAAACAATTATTGAGAACAATCGATGCACATAATTATGATAGATGTAAATATCAATATGAATATGTATTATATAATGTTTTACAGACAAAAAATGTGATCAATCGTTGATCATGTGATAGATGTAGATATTATCAATTTAAAACTCATTATATAATATTTTACTGACAAAAAATGTGATCAATCGATGATCATTTGATGGATGGGAATATGATCAATATAGGAGATCATGTAATTAAAAAAATGCATATTCTGATGTTACCAAGTGTCTAGGTGATGTCTAGTATAAATAAACAAACAAGTAGTAAAAAATCAGCTATTCGCAGGGGCTACCGCATAGTATACTATGTTTCGCTTACATAAGCATTTGAAGTTGCTTATTGGTATCTCACCAATCTACTTGGTCAAAAAATAAATCAAAATAGTTATTTACACTACAAGGGAGGCAAGTGATACTTACCAGTCGAGGACATTGTTTGCGCCCGAGCGATAGCGAGGGCTTGCAAAATAGTCCGAGACTGGTCAAGAACACTGCCTCCCGAGTTTTGTATTATATTTTTTCTACTCCAGTTCCCTGTTTTTCAATTACTTATATAATTTGACTAATCTAACTGAAAAACCCTGTATGTATGACAGGTTTCCTAGTGTTACACGTTGATCGCTATGGAATTCATATTGTTTATAATCAAACAAATGTTCTGTCAGTGTCATTTTATTAAAAAAATCGAAATAATGGATATCGATGCAGTTGCGAATGCAGCTTGTGCTGCTCTATTACCTCAGAAATCGAAGGAACGGTACAATCGGTGTTACAAGGACTTCAAGGCTTGGTGCAGTAATATTGCAAGTGGTGAAAGCATTACCGAGAACTCTTTGCTGGCGTACTTTGTAGAGAAGTCACAGACCCTAAAGTCCCCTGCAAGTTTATGGAGTGAGTATTCGATGCTAAAATCGACGTTATCCATTCAAGACAATGTAGACATTTCCAAATTCCTTAAACTAAAGGCGTTTTTGAAGAGAAAAAATGATGGCTATAAGCCAAAAAAGTCTCAAGTTTTCACGCGAGAAGAAATAGAAAAATTTTTGACAGAAGCCGACGATAGAAGTTTTTTATTAATGAAGGTAGTGATGGTCGTCGGGATTGCTGGAGCATGCCGCTCACAAGAATTATGCGATCTGAGTGTAGAGAATGTCCAGGAAATGGAAAATTTAATTATAATCAATATACCTGATTCAAAAAATGGTACATCTAGAAGATTCACCATCACTGCAGACAAAGACAGTAAAATCTGCCATTTAAACATTTTTAAAAGATATCTCAAAATAAGATCGTTGGTTGAAAGATCCCAACAACGCTTTTTTTTGAGATACCAAGAAGGCAAATGATTGAATCAGCCTGTGGGAAAGAACACTTTTTCAGCTATTCCCACAAAAATAGCAAAGTTTCTCAGACTGCCTAACGCTGAAGCTTATACCGGCCATTCGTTTAGAAGAACGTCTGCCACATTATTAGCTAACACTGGTTCAAGTGTTTTAGCTCTTAAAAGACATGGGGGCTGGAAGTCGGAGACGGTTGCTGAAGGTTATGTTGCTGATAGTCTTTGCAATAAGAACGAGGTGGCAAACAAAATTCTTTATAACAAGAATAACAGCGATTCAAATTCATCTGCTATTCATCTGCCTACCACATTGACCAGCGCTGTAACAAGAATTTCTGATAACATAAGCACAACAGTAGAAGTGTCCAAACAGCTGCAAGAGGTTTCCCCACATTTTTCAAACTGTAATTTTTCAAATTGTACTATAAATGTTAATTTGAAATAAAGAGTTCAATTTTTAGGTTAAATTATGAAGTTTATTTAACTTGCTTTCCTAGGGAGGTAAATATTTACTTACCTCCCTAGGGAGGTAGAACGTGTTTTCCTCCCTCAAATCAGTATCAAAATGAAGTACTTACCGAGTAAGGAGTAGAAAAACCAATTTATATACCTATAAAAATCATAGGGACAGAAATTTGGTCAAAACAAAATTATTATATATTATACCTGATTGATCAATAATTACCACCCTTTTAAAGAATATTTTCCATCACGCTGCGGACAGACGAAACTGACAATTTAGCAGCTGAAGCTGGCGGCTGGAGCAGACAGAAGGGCAGCTGAAGCTGAACGATGTGGAGCTAGCAGGAACCAGATGATGCGAGCTGGGACGGGACAACCATTGAGTTGCTGAGACTGATATGGATGTAACCAAAACTAGCAGCTGAAGTCGACGAAGTTACTGACGATGAAACGTCTGATGATGACACCTCGTGGAGGACCGCATGGTACAGTAACCACATGGCTGAACTGTACAGCATCGTATGCCGGGATCAAAAAATGTGGGCTTGAATGCCCTCCCAAAAAACCCTATTTAAAAGAAAAAAAAATACCGGTCACGCCTGGAATCGATTTCTGGTGGAGAAAAGTGGGAATAAACTTCCATAGGACTCACCTTCTTCGAAGGGTACAACCGGAGATCAAAAAAATTGCCCAGGTCCACGTGGTCGATCCTGGACAGAGACTTCTGGCTTGCCGGGAACCAAAATCAAACGGCTGGAGTTTCTGGAAAGATCCTGGTGGTAGCAGCTATGAGGTTTCCACTGTCCCTTGGAAGGCGGGAATACAAAATCCAGGCTGAACCTGTTACCTCACTGCAGAAGTTGCACCTTAGCACATCTGATCTCTTCGAACACCAGAACCAAAGTGCCCGTGATAACGTACTAAAGTACCTTTCATCCGGAAACGGATCTCTCGCCATTGCTCTATTGTCTTGGAAGCTCAGAATAGAAAAGGAGCAGAAAATAGTGACTTTCGCAAATTTCCCTTTGAACTGACCAATCCTGTGATACCATTTATGATCTACACCTGCACGATTCTACACTACTCTTACCAAATTCAACAACTTCTTAGGAATTCCAAGAATAAAACTGGCAACCTCGATTTTGGTATTCTTGGTGCGAGAAATGGGAGGAGTTTTAGATGGAGTGACAGAGGTGACAGTGATGACAATCTACAAGTGATGGATAGGTGGACTCTGTTTTTGAAAATGGGATGAAAAGCAAAACAATGGAAATAAACTTGTGAAAAAGGCCCAACCGAACTGAAGAGGTATTTCCCACATGAGACAAGACCTTATACCAATTTCCAAAAGGTATCCTGCGAACCATCATCGTAGATTGGACTCCTGTTATGTTCTGGTGAGTAGTTTGCCAACTCTGCTTGATAATGTAAATAATACAAATCCTGTATTTTAGGAAAAGTATTCATCCTCTCATCACCAAATTGGCTAAATCAACCTCGAGATTGACCAAGAATCATTTTGTCATGACTATGTTTCGTATGTACTACTCTTAAACCTTTTAGATGTACCAGGTAGGTTGAACTGAATAAAGTTGTGAAATTTTCAGACGTTTCCTTGATGAACTTTGATATTTACAATACAATAATTTCAAAAAATATTTTGATTCCATTTTAAGCCTAATATAAAGTGTGAAAAACTTGAAAGCTATACTAATATTGAGAAAAGCTATATTCCAAATATTTTGAAATCCATAAAAATAAAGTGTGAAAAATTTAAATGCTACAGTACTATCAACTGACATATAGATGATGGTGTAATGTACTGCAGTCAGAAGTGATGGACTATACTATCCAATTATAGCATTTATAAATTGAAATGATAAAAGTACCACACTCTCAGTAGATTTCAATGCACTACATAATTATTACCATTGCTCTGGGCGTGGAAATTATCCACCTGAATTTTTTCCTCGTTATTTATTGTATAGGAATGAAAAAATCTGATGAATGTGTTCCATCGTTACCACCGATACAACAAGGCCAGCAGACTCTGACGTAAACAGCTCGTGACGTCACCAAGAGAGGCCAGTGTTTTATTTTATCGCTTGTCGACTAACATGTCAAATCGTGTTAATTCATCGGTGATTCACGTATGTTTTTGAAACGGTCCCGAATTCTCTTGTTGTTTTTTCATCAAAATAATTGGCGGAAAAATTACTGATTTGTGAAATATTTTGTGTTGTGATCGGCGAAATAACAATGCCTTTCAAGTGTTGTGTTCCCTTTTGTCGGGGGAATTATGTGGGTGGTTCAAAAGTTCATGCTTTTAGTTTCCCGTTGGACGAGGAGCTATCGAAAATGTGAGTATATGCAATTCACCGCGAGGATTTCACTCCATCTAAGTTCAGTAGTAAACAGAGCTTAATTTATAATGATGAATTAATAGATAGATAGATAGATAGATAGATTTATTTAACCATGTTATGTTATATACATGTATGGCAGGTCATTTTACAAATATCAATAACATCGACTTTAGTTTAAGTAGGTACCTACTCTATGGATACAAACAAAATATAAAATTTAAAAAAAACAGCAAAACAAGAAGTGAAAAGAGCAAATTACAGGAAAAATAATAATGACTATAAAATATTATATGAACATACGCATTAACTGGTCACTAACACAAATAAACAAAAAAAATATATATTGAAAATAAATAAATAAATAATTAAAAATACATAAATAAATTAAAATACATTGACAATGAAGGTGAGTATCTTACATATTTCCACAATCCAGGTAATCTTGGATAGAGTAGAAGCAGTTTGATTTGAGGATTGATTTTACTCGATTTTTGAAACGGTGTGAATTCATTGCTTTTATTGAATCAGGAAGTTTGTTGTAAAGTTGAAGATTGGGAGAGTTTTTCTGGGAAGTAGTGAGTTTATATTCTGGCGGTCTCAGTAGTTCTGCATTCCTTGTGTTGTGGTTGTGAATGTCAGAATGAGTTTTGAAATAGCATCTATTTTTATGTATATCGAGAACAGAATAGTAGATTAATAAACACGGTAAAGGCAATATATCAAATTTTGCGAACAATGGTTTACATGAGGAATCATAAGCAGCATTAGCAATCAGTCTTACCGCTCGTTTCTGCAGACGAAAAATTCTCATTGATTGGCTTGAGTTGCCCCACAGAATAATTCCATAAGTGAGTCGAGATTGAAATAGGGAAAAATATCCCATTAATAAGATAGATGGGTTCAAAACTCTTCTTAATTGCCTCAGCAAGAACAGTTGAGTGGACAGTTTAGCACTCAACTGGTCAATATGATCAGTCCATTCCAGGCCATCATCAATAACTATTCCCAGTAAGTTAATATTTTCACCTCTGCAGATTTTATTATCAGTTAAAACTCGAAGTTTTTGGGTTTTATCTCTATTTAATTTGAGATGATTTGATGCATACCATATCTCAGCTCTATCTTCAGCTTCACTTATTGCTACTTCCAGTAAATCTACATCACTATTTTTTTCTAATAAAGTTGTATCATCAGCAAAGCACGTACATACTGTAGGGGACAAGAAGTGGAAAATATCATTGGTATATATTATAAATAAAAGTGGTCCCAGGACAGAGCCCTGGGGCACTCCACTATTAATCTGAAGAAAATTAGATAATTTATTATTACTAGAGACCGCTTGTTTTCTACTAGACAAATAAGATTTGAAGAAGTTATTTGCGGTTCCCCTCACACCATAAAAATCCAAAAAAATAATAGAAGATAATTACTCTCTCATAAAAAGTATAAGTAGAGGAGAAATAGAAAAGCTTTGATTGTGCAGTTAGTTTTGTATTCGTATATTAAAGTCAACAAAATCATCTCTGAATTCGAGGAAATTTTCTTGAATGTTCATAATAAACGGGCATTTTTAATTCTCATTCTCTTTCTTTCTGAAAACGGTCATTTGCCTCGGCAATGAATGCAGAATTCATTCCAATGATCAAATTGCAACTATCATATTAACATGAACTATACACAAGGAAGGATATCATTCGAAATAATGGCGTGTGGTATGTCATTCGAAAGCAATCTCGTATTTTGATTGACTATTGATTAAATGGTCGTCATCTGGAATGCTTGTTCACTAAATATGAAAAACTCGCCATAAAAATCATATTTCCTATTGAATTTTCTATATAAACATGTGCCATCGAAGTACTTCATGAGTATATAAATAAGTGTCCAATGACAAAATAAGAGCAAGTAGCTTCAAATGCCCCCATTACAAGGGGAGAAAGAAGGCGAAATTTCGAACTTTTTCTTGAAATATCTCAATAAATAGTGGTTTGTTCACATTTTCATTATACAATTCGGTTTATCAGACGAAAATACGTGAGTACCGAAAAATATTTTCAAAAAAAAAACCATCGCATGATAAATGCAGTTTTACCCTTGAAAATTACGGTTTCAAGTGTAACGATCCACTTGGGTGAAAAATCCAACAGCAGAAAATTGAAAACACTCACTGGTTATTTTTTCAGGTAATAGGAATTCTCCAAGATAAATATAGGTAATTGTAACAAACGGCATGTCAATCAAAATAAAATACATTTTCGACAATTTTCTTTCGATCAATCTCACGATAAGTTTATTTTCTGCGGGCCCTGTATAAGTATAGGTGTGAAGTTTACCTTCACCACAATTTTTGCCAATATATTCAATTCGAATGGCTTGCTGTAGGTGGATATTTGTGTTTTATCCTGGTTTTTGCTTTGAAATTTCATAATAAAATCGAATGGGGTGCGAAGAAGGGCTCAGTTGACGACTGGCATCCTTTTTTAACCGGAAGCCCTTCAAAAAACAGCAAAATCGGCTCAATGATGATCTAAAACTAAAATCGAAATACGCGGTCGCCTTATAGCGCTGTAAGCGCTTCGTTTCGAGCCGCTGGTTAGGCCTCACTAAGTGACGTCACCAACGGAGCATGCAGGCCTTGTTGTATCGGTGGTAACGGTTCACCACACTTTCGCAGTTTGAAAATCGTGGTATTTTTGAATGGGATCGTATATTACAATGCACTTCAAAATGTGCATGGTTAACAATTTTATATAGTCATCACGGAATGTAAATAACCGAAATCAACGTTATATTTGACTGGAATAATGAGTTGAGTTCGGCATTCTATAGAGTTCCCTATACGATATTATGGAAATTTCAACTAGCTATTCCTCCAAATATCACCGCCTAGTCCTCTTCAATTCATCATTTTCTCCAATTAGAACTATTTCGTCTGATTAAAGGTTCTTTTCCAAATTGAATCGTATGTATTTCGTTTCTTTCAATTACATATCATTAACAACTGAATATCATTTTTTGTCAACAAATTATCTTGTTTTTAAATTATATAAAATACAGGATGTAAAACAAGACATCACATTTCTCCCCCCGGTGAGGAAACTTCTTTTTCTTCACCATCCAGTTTCAATCTACATAACTTAGTGACTGGCCGACGATAAGTGGAACTTCTTGTTTTCACATCAGCAACTCTCACTCGCCCATCTGGTCCGGGAAACAGTTTTTCAATTTTTCCCATAGTCCATGAGTTCCTAGCTGCTTTGTCATCTACAATAATGACGATATCACCCTCTTTTATTGGCTCATTATCATCTGTCCACTTTGATCTCTTGGTCAATTTCGGGAGATATTCCTTAGCCCACCTGGACCAGAAAAGGTCCGCTAATATCTGAGATTTTCTCCATTCTTTTTTAAGAATCTTTCCTGAATTCGTATCACATGGTGCCCCATTTTGATTTCCAAAGCCTATCAAGAAATGGTTAGGAGTGAGGGCTTCTGGATCGGTCGGGTCTACTGAAACATGGGTCAATGGACGGCTATTAATAATATTTTCTGCTTCTGCGAATAGAGTCAGTAGGGTTTCGTCTCTGAGTGACTGAGCATATAAGACAGCTCCAATGGTTTTCTTCACTACCCCAATCAGGCGCTCCCAGGCACCACCCATGTGAGGTGAAGCGGGTGGAATAAATTTGAAACATATCTCTTCAGAGACCATAGCATCATTCAAAGCAGATCGATTTATTTCTGTTAAGGCCCTGCGAAGTTCTTCGGAGGCTCCCCTCAGATTGGTACCATTGTCACACATGATGGTTGATGGTTTTCCTCTACGAGCCATCATCCTCCTTATGGCCATTATTGCTGAGTCGGTTGTTAAACTATGTGCCACCTCCAGATGTATAGCTCGCACAGCCATGCAAGTAAATAAGACTCCCCATCTCTTTTCTCTGCGTCTGCCGATAATCACTTGAAGCGGTCCGAAGTAATCCATGCCAACATTGACGAAGGGACGAATTCCGGGAGTCAGTCTGACGGTAGGTAACTGACCCATTCTTGGAACAGAAGGCTTGACCCTTGATTTTCTACATTTCAGACAATGAGCAAATGTAGACTTGACCGCTGCTCTTCCATCGATTATCCAGAATTTTTGCCGAATTTCATTCAGGATCATTTCTACTCCTTGATGTCGAAACTTTTCATGGTAAAACTGCAGAAGAAGTACAGTAAGCCTATTTTTCGGACTGAGAATAAATGGTTTTTTAGTATGATATTCCAAACAGGATGCTAAATTTGTTCTCCCATCTAAAATCAACATTCCTTCTTCATCCAGAACTGCACTTAATTGTTTGAGTCGACTTTTTCTATGAAGTGGCTTGCTTTCCTCTAGTCTTTGGATGTCTTCATGGAAACTTTGACGTTGGGATTCTTTAATCCAGTATTTTTCAGCTCCTTGCAATTCTAGAACTGAAAGACTTTCATAGGATTCCGATTCTGTTTGACATTTCCTGATTTTCTGAATCAACATTTTAGAAAATCTCATGATCCACGCCGTAGTCCTGATTAATCGAATCCATTTTGAGAATTTATTGATATCAAGAAGGGGATTTTTGATCTCCTGGGTTACGACAGCCACAAATTCGTTTTTTACCTCCAACATACTCGTTTGAATTTCTTCGTGGTTTCTGTTTATTTCATTTGGCCAATTTTCTTCGGATTTCTGCAGAAATTCAGGACCATAAAACCACTTTTTTCTCAGGACATCAAATTTCTGTTTGGTCGTCTCCCTTGTTGCTTCGTCAGCTATATTTTCGTTCGTTGGTACCCATTTCCAATCTTCTGTGTTCGTTAGCTCCTGAATTTCCCCCACACGGTGTGAAACAAACTGCTTGTATTGTCCTCCATCGCTTCTTATCCAGAGTAACACACATTTCGAGTCTGTCCAGAAGATTTGTCGATGAATTTCAATTTCTAGGTCTTTTTTTACTGCACAAGAAAGTCTGCTGGCCATTACAGCGCCCTGTAGTTCAAGGCGAGGAATCGATAACTGTTTGAGAGGAGCAACTCTGGATTTTGCGGTTACCAAACTGACATCAATGGTACTTTCTGTGACGACTCTCAAATAAACAACTGCTGCAAAGGCCTTTTGACTTGAGTCGCAGAATGTATGAAGTTCATTTTTCAATGAAAATGGAATTTCCATGGAATAACATCTAGGAATTTTGATTTCTGCCACGTTCTTCAGCTCGTTCATCCAATTTTTCCAAACTTTCTGAAGTTTTGATGGTAGATCTTCATCCCAACCGATGCCTTCACGCCATATATTTTGCATTAGAATTTTGGCCCTGACAGTGAAGAATGCAAGAAGTCCAAGAGGATCGAAAACAGACATGACGTACCGCAAAACCTGCCGTTTCGTGAAATTCATTTGCAAATCCATGTCGAAATTTGGATTGATCAGGATTTCATCAGTAGTAGAATCCCACCAAACTCCTAAAACTCTTTGAGCTGCATTGTTGCCGTCGTATAACTTCTTTTTTTCCAAAATTCCATCAGGAAGACTCTCACGCACCAAAATGGAATTAGAAGACCAATTTACTAGTTGAAATCCTCCAAGTTCATGGACTTCACATATTTTCTTGATCTTGCTTAGGGCTTCTACTTCAGTATCGACAGAATCAAGGTAGTCGTCAACGTAAAATTTTGAGATTATGGCGTTGGAAATTTCTTCTGAAGGGGAATTTTCGGTAGCATTCAAATTTTTTACAAATTGTGCACAGACAGGCGAGCATGTGGCACCAAATGTCATAACTAACATCTCGAAGGTATCGGGTGGCCGACTGAAATCAAGGCCTCTCCACAGGAATCGTTGAGCACATCTATCAGCTTCACGAATCCTTACTTGGTGGAACATCTCACGTATGTCTCCGCAGAATCCAAATTTTCGTTGTCTGAATTTCCACAAAACCGATGTAAGGGGTTGTAGTAAATCTGGCCCACTCAACAAATTGTCGTTCAAGCTGGTCCCGTTGGATTTGGCCGCTGCATCAAACACCAATCTGAATTTTCCTGGCTTGTTAGGATTTACAACAGAAAAATGAGGCAAATACCACGTTCTGGGATTTTCAATTTCAGCCTCTTCTGGGGTCAGTTTTCTAGCATATCCTTTCTCGATATAATTTTGGATTTTCTGACAATACTCGAGGGCAAAATTGTTATCTTTTCGGAATTTTCTTTCCATGCATTTCAGACGTTGAAAAGCCACTGACTTGCTTTCAGGCAGTACCACATTGTCAGATTTCCAGAGGAGACCAATTTCATAACGGTTTCCTACCCTTGTGGATGTTTCCTTCATAATTTTCATGGCCATCATGTCATCTTTACTAGGTTTCGTTGGTGTAACTGAAACTCCAAAAGATTCTGTCGAAAATGATTGTTTTACAAGTTCTTGAAGGTAATCGTCGGTTTCTTGTCTGTTACAAATATGAAGAGTATGGTCTGTAAAGCTTCTATTTATTTCTGAACTGGAACCATGAAGAGACCATCCTAATTTGCATTTTGTGGCGATTGGAGATACTTCTGTGCCACAACGTATTTGTCTAGGTACTATTAAGTTGATGTTATCTTGCCCGATGAGTATCATGGGTTTCTCATTGTTGATGCTCCTGATTGGAAGGTTCTTCAGGTATTCAAACTTTTTCCATTCTTCCATATTCACTGTTTGTGACTGCAATGACAACTTTTCGACAGTTCTGACATTATTCATTTTGTATACAACAGAGTGTTCCCACAATCCAGAAATTTCCATGGTTACTTTCTCTGATCTGTCAAGAGTAGAAGTTATACCATTTGTCCATTGTATACAGAGTGCTTCTTTTTCACCACGAATACCAAGTTTTTTTGAAATGCTTTCATCAACCAAAGTAACTGTTGAAGCCTCATCACATATTGCCAGGGTCTGCAGTGCTCCGTTAGGTCCATAAACTTTCACGGGTAGCATTCTCAATAAAACTTTTCGAGTTTCATGTTTCATAGAACAGACTACTTCATTTCTTGTCTCGGGCGTAGCTGTCTCACTAACAACTTCGTTTTCTGCTGGGTAACTCTTGTGAAGGAGAGGATGGTGGAAGAATTTGCAACCGCTTACTGTACACTCCTTCCTTCTCTTGCATTTGAACTTATGATGTCCCTTCCCAAGGCAACAAAAGCATAACTTTTTGTCTGTTATAACTTTCCACCTTTTTTCAACATCATCTGTCTTCATTGTGGGGCAGACATGTTCTTTGTGAGTATTTTCACAATAAAAACATGTAGCTTTTCTTTGAACATCCGTACTGAGGATAGTCTCAGTTCTCTTAGAATTGAATTGTCTTCTCGAACTGAATTTGCTTTCTATCGGGGTGAATTGTTTGGGAAAACTCACAAGAGACGCGGCTGTGGCCATTTTACTGATCCAGGTTGAGAAGTCTTCTAAACACACACTACCACCTTTTTCCATTATAACTTCGCCCCATCTCAGTCTCAATATATCAGGCAACTTAGCTACAAGATCTTTCAGCAGTTGTGGGTTTTTGAGATAATCCAGAGACAGTAAAGATTTCATGGTGGCTACAAGATTTTTAACTTCATTTGAAATATGTATAAGCTTCTCGATGTCAGTGTCTTTTATCGCCGGAATAGCTCGGATCTTCGTAATCATGACTTCTATGACGTACTCGGGTCTTCCAAATCGCAAACGTAATGTGTCCATGATCAGATTCACATTATTGGAAGTCAATAACATTCCCGAAACAGCAGACTTTGCTTCACCTTTTAGACACTTTTGCAATTTAACGAGAATTTCATCTGCACTGTAGTTACACATTTTGGAAATTTGTTGAAATCTCTGAAAGAACAGAGGCCAATCCTCGGGGTTGCCATCAAACACTGGGAAGTCCTTATCAACGATATATCTGGTCAATAATTTGTCATGGCCAGATGGTGCAATGGTTTTCACAACATTTGAAATGGTTTCACAAAGCAGTTGTATTTCATTTCGAGGCTGTTCACTTATTTCGGGATGGCATTCTTCCGGTGGTGGGCCTGGAACTGTTTTGGTGACCCATTCAGCTACAGAAGGGTTAACGTTTTCATTCCTCCCTTCGAGTCGAGCTTCGAGTTCACTTCTTGGCAAGGACTGATCATCGGATTGTTCCTCTTCTTCTGCAACATCGATCTCTGCATTTCTCAATTCATGTTCCATGTGCAGTATTTTCATTTTATCTTCAATTTCTCTCTGTTTCTTCTCTATTTCTAAGTTCTCCTTCATTCGTTCTAGTTCTTGTCTTTCTTTTTCCACCTGGAGTGCAAGTCTTTTCTTCTGTAATGCTAAAGATGCTTGAGAAGCTCTAGAAGATAGTCTGGAAACACTGCTTCTTACACTTTTTCTACTTGGATGTTGGCGTTGGCTCAGCGAAATCACTGATTTCATGTCAGTTTCAATAATTGACTTGTCACTTTCCTTGACATATTCAACGATAATGGACTGATTTTGATTTTCTGGAATCACTGGCAATAAAGATATGTCTGCACTAAGAGGAGGTTCACGGCTGCTTTCAGTAATGGGCAAGGAACTACCAAGGTCTGTATTTCCTGTACCAAACCCTACTGGCCACACAAAATCAGTGGTCAAATTTCGGTTTATACCAGCACTCTCTCTTCTTGGTCGGGCATCTTCATTTCCATTTACTTTCTCCATAACTGTAGCTTATCGGCTCGAAGACCAAATATTTCGTCTGATTAAAGGTTCTTTTCCAAATTGTATGTATTTCGTTTCTTTCAATTACATATCATTAACAACTGAATATCATTTTTTGTCCACAAATTATCTTGTTTTTAAATTATATAAAATACAGGATGTAAAACAAGACATCACAAGAACGGTTGTTGAGTTTATCACTGCATTACGTTACTATAGTACTATCAACTGACATATAGATGATGGTGTAATGTACTGCAGTCAGAAGTGATGGACTATACTATCCAATTATAGCATTTATAAATTGAAATGATAAAAGTACCACACTCTCAGTAGATTTCAATGCACTACATAATTATTACCATTGCTCTGGGCGTGGAAATTATCCACCTAAATTTGTTTCTCGTTATTTATTGTATAGGAATGAAAAAATCTGATGAATGTGTTCCATCGTTACCACCGATACAACAAGGCCAGCAGACTCTGACGTAAACAGCTCGTGACGTCACCAAGAGAGGCCAGTGTTTTATTTTATCGCTTGTCGACTAACATGTCAAATTGTGTTAAGACGGGCGTCCACATTTTAACGCTGACCTTCTCGCAAGATGTCACTACGGTGAAGAAATCATAAATTAATTACGCCATCTTGAAAATTCAATGCAGAGCTCGTCAATTTTTCGAAGCCTAATATCAGTTCAGAAATCTGTATCGATCTAGTACAATTCAAATCGACTGCCGATTGGACCACCTAGGGCGCTCAGGGCACGAAACATTATGACGGATGACGGCTGACAGAACATTTACTTACAATTCCAGCCGATAGATGGATAAATGATGAATCATATTATTTTCAACATAGTTCAGTCGTTGATTGATATTTGATATATTACGCTTACGCTGGGAAGATGCCCAACCTGTGTTATGTTATATTTTCGAGTCGATGCCCCGCTCATCCCCTCGTCTATCGTTTAGCCACTGTGAGGTAGCAACTCCACTAGGCACACAGAACATGTCTGAACTATTTGTACAGATTACTACACTTTTGTACAGAATAACAGATCCCATCCCACCGCGTGCTATCGCTCCAGAAATGTTTGTTTATCCTTGTCTTCTACGATGAGATGAGACCCGACCCGCCCGACCGGTTCCGATAAAAAAATGTTTGCTACGGTCGGTGAATCCCATGGACGTATATGGGGAATCCACCATCCGCAACCAAAACAATAACAACGAGATGCGAGTATTGATTTTTCCCTCGGTTCCTTGCGGAAGAGAGAAGAACATATTATGATCTCTCACTCAGTTGGGTTCTTACTCCGTGGCTTTTTTTTAAATTCCCTTGTGAATAACTTGTCATACTTTGCCTAGACCAATACATATGTATATCTGGAAAAACATCTCACGCCTTTTTCGTTGATTATTTTTTTCACTCAATTTGTATCCATATTCCATATTGAAGTTTTGTATTTTTAAGACATTACCAAATATTGATAATATAATCAATCTGAATATGATAATTTCTTATTAGAGTGTCATCAGTAGATAGAAAATAAATAGTCAGATATCTTTGAATCTTTGATTGTTAATGGTTCACTATAAAAATGAAAAAAAATACATCATCTATAATAGGCATAATATACAGATAGTGAGTCATAACTATTGGAACATATACAGTGTGTCCCACTTACCATGCTCACCATGGGTATCTTTTTAACGGTGAGAGATACGAGGTCGGTTAAATGACACCAAATGTGGAGTTTGTCAAGGCCAACTATAATGTGAAAAAATATTTTGATAAAATCTATTCGTTTTTGTTTTATACGCAAATAACAGATTTTTATCATTTTCATGCCTCCTCCGTAACTTGTTTATTTATGAAAATATACAAATAGGAATTTCACATTCTCATGGCAGTTTTTCAAAGTGATTTCGAAAAAAATATGAAATTTATACCAACTCTTCTAGAATTTGAGATATCAGCACCAACTTTAGTTTTTCAAATGTAGGTCATAGCTCACTATGACTTAGTTACAAATAACTTTTTTTCCCTCACAGATGATATGTCGCAGTAATAGTTTTGTGTTGATAACAACGGAGTTGTCGTCATTTATACACAAACAAAAAATTATTTGGAAGCCGTCATCTTGAATTAATAAATTTTAACGAAAAAACCATGATCTCCGACCTCAAAAACCCCCACTTACCAATTTTGAATGGAATCGGACCAAATCTTGTCCGCCCTCTTGGAGCAGCCATTTTTTTTAATTTTAACAAAAATTCCATGATGTATTGTCACCGAAATTATGAACACCTGCCAAATTTCAAGTCAATCGGAGTTATGGAATTTTTGTTGAAATTAAAAAAAATGGCTGCTCCAAGATGGCGGACAAGATTTGGTCCGATTCCATTCAAAATTGGTAAGTGGGGGTTTTTGAGGTCGGAGATCATGATTTTTTGTTAAAATTTATAAATTCAAGATAGCGGCTTCCAAATAATTTTTGTTTTTGTATAAATGACGAAACTCCGTTGTTATCAACACAAACCTATTACTGCGACATATCATCTGTAAGGGAAAAAAAAGTTATTTGTAACTAAGTCATAGTGAGCTATGACCTATATACATTTGAAAAACTGAAGTTGGTGCTGATATCTCAAATTCTAGAAGAGTTGGCATAAATTTCATATTTTTTTCGAAATCACTCTGAAAAACTGCCATGAGAATGTGAAATTCCTATTTGAATATTTTCACAAATAAAGAAGTTACGGAGGAGACATGAAAATGATTAAAATCTGTTTTTTGCGTATAAAACAGAAACGAATAGATTTTATCAAAATATTTTTTCACATTATAGTTGGCCTTGACAAACTCCACATTTGGTGTCATTTTAACCGACCTCATATCTCTCACCGTTAAAAAGATACCCATGGTGAGCATGGTAAGTGGGACACACTGTATAGCATTCATTTATTTATTGGATTACAAGAGTTGAAACTGCATGCTTATGAACCATTTTTTACAGTAGGTATCTAGTTGTTGAAAAATATGAATTCTTTTTTGGTATATTAGAAGAGATAAAAACAAAAAATAGCTACATTTCCAGGCTATATGCCATGATATATAATCATGAAATCGGCGTTGATATTTTGTGATACCAGTAACTTTTTCTGAGTAGAATCGATTTTACCGCTCTAGAACAACGGAGTACAGACTACGGAACGCTCAGAATCTCCGCCCTAACAACACAGGGATGTTCTAGGTACGTACCCTTTTTGTCGCACGGTACAAGGACATAATTGGGGTATCCAGGGGTGGTTGTCCAGTGGACATCCGGCCCGGTACATCCATAGGTTATCCTATTCGTGTCCCTGGAATATCTGATATCTATTCACATCAGAGTCATTGACTTTCATCAAAATATTGAGTTGAATTTTCATGAAAATGTTTGTTTTTTTTCCCGGTAAATAATTGTAATGAAAATAAAGAAAATTGTCTCAAAACTTCTCAAGAAATGACCATTTTTCGCAAACAGAAATCGTAAATGCATAATCCCCTCATTTTTAAACATCCACGAATGATAATAATTATTATACCCAAATCCTAACAAAGTTGTATTTATTCAGGTTTCTGCAGTTTAGTCCTGTTTAAAAATCTGTTTGGCACATAAATCTTCAGAAGGCATATCAGCCAATGGATTAAGGTGCGTGCCTGATAAGCTAAAAGTCCCTGGTTCAAACCCTTCTCGACCTAATTTTTTTTCTTTTGTCGAAGGGATGTCCCTGGAATATCCTTGCGACCTCCTAGGGATATCCTTTCTTCGTTCTTCGTACATCCCAGGGACGTACCAGACGGAAATCCCTTGAATGCTTTTTTTGTCAGCCAGCTGATGTCCCTAGGACGTCCCTAGTATGTACTCTGTCCCGACAAAGGATATCTCTGGGATGTCCTTGTATAAAATTAGGGACGTCCCTGGGAAGTCCCTAGGATGTACTTGTGTTGTTAGGACGACAAACGGCGACGGCTTGGCAGCCATATCGCCGACAATCGCACCGAGTCGGCCGCCCCACAAAAGTCAAAGGAAAATATTTGCACTCCAAGTTTCGGCAATACATAGGTCGGATCAATGTTCGGACGCAATGTTCCGCGTTTTTCATGTGATAAATATCAGAATAATTTCAATAATAAAAATTTCGAAAATTGTACATAGCTCTGACAAGAAAATGATTTCCGACAGTGAATTATATAGTTTGATTTTGTAAATCGACATAATGAAATATGAAATTCCACTCAAACAGACCCATTTAGATTCAGTTCTAGGGTAAAATACACTAAGGTGACAACACTATGGTCCGGGTTCGTGAATTTCAATCAAATTTATGAGCAGCTTATATATTGATATCCGCTGACCAGTTTATTCCACAATCGCCAAAAATGGAAGCATATATTGTTGAAACATAAAATTCTGTGATTCACTCCAATTCGATTTCTATAAACTTTTTTCATGATCTCACGTCCGTGATGCGCTCGTTAGAAGCACATCCAGTACAACTATTACTAACAAATTCGAATTTACCGCCATTCGTGAATTAAAAAATGAGTGATAAATGTTTGCTATTGCCTCCGACAACCTTGAACGTGCAAAGGCATTCTTGAACAAATAACAAACTTTTCACATTTTGAGCTCCATCTAATGGTACATCATCCAGTTCGCGCAAAACGTACTAGATTAGATGCTTTTAGAGCCGACTGCTGCGACGGTACCTCCATCTAGCAGAGAGTACCTGAACTACGATATTCTAGTTTTCTACCATCTAATTTAGAGAAGATATTATCCATACAAGATATATAGGCCTATTGTTTACATAAATTGAATATAAAAAAGGCTCTCATCTAAATGGTTACATTTCAAGAGCTGAAATTCTAGTGTGGGTTGCCCAAAATAATAACGCAGGGTATGAGTGAATATAACGTTATTCTGAGACACAAAATTTTACAATGTTTACATCTTTTTGATCTTCTGCAGCTTTCTTAATCGAACGAAATTTGCCTTCAAAACTATCCAAACCCGAGTCGGAACTTTCGTCTTTATGATGATTCAATCTATTTGGCAATCGGACTTTTAATAACGCCGAAAGTCATTTCATAGTAGAGGTCTGCATTCCAGCCATTGTGAAATGACCTTGGTTACGCCCCTCTTAATTCATCGGTGATTCACTTGTTTTTGAAACGGTCCCGAATTCTCTTGTTGTTTTTTCATCAAAATAATTGGCGGAAAAATTACTGATTTGTGAAATATTTTGTGTTGTGATCGGCGAAATAACAATGCTTTTCAAGTGTTGTGTTCCCTTTTGTCGGGGGAATTATGTGGGTGGTTCAAAAGTTCATGCTTTTAGTTTCCCGTTGGACGAGGAGCTATCGAAAATGTGAGTATATGCAATTCACCGCGAGGATTTTACTCCATCTAAGTTCAGTAGTAAACAGAGCTTATAATTTATAATGATGAATCAATAATAGAAGACAATTACTCTCTCAAATAAAGTATAAGTAGAGGAAAAATAGAAAAGCATTGATTGTGCAGTTAGTTTTGTATTCGTATATTATAGTCAACAGAATCATCTCTGAATTCGAGGGAATTTTCTTGAATGTTCATAATAAACGGGCATTTTTGATTCTCATTCTCAAATTTCTTTCTGAAAACGGTCATTTGCCTCGTGGCAATGAATGCAGAATTCATTCCAATGATCAAATTGCAACTATCATATTAACATGAACTACAAACAATCTACTTGAAAAGGTAAAACTGCATTCATCATGATGTTTGGACAAATTATATATAATTCAACTATAAATATGATTTTCTCGAGATTAATCCATATTTAGTGAAAAGAAGGAAGGATATCATTCAAAATAATGGCGTGTGGTATGTCATTCGAAAGCAATCTCGTATTTTGATTGACTATTGATTAAATGGTCGTCATCTGGAATGCTTGTTCACTAAATATGAAAAACTTGCCATAAAAATCATATTTCCTATTGAATTTTCTATATAAAAATGTGACATCGAAGTACATCATGAGTATATAAATAAGTGTCCAATGACGAAATGAGAGCAAGTAGCTTCAAATGCCCCCAACACAAGGGGAGAAAGAAGGCGAAATTTCGAACTTTTTCTTGAAATATCTCAATAAATAGTGGTTTGTTCACATTTTCATTATAAATTTCGGTTTATCAGACAAAAATACGCGAGTACCGAAAAACATTTTCAAAAAAAAACCATCGCATGATAAATGCAGTTTTACCCTTAAAAATTACGGTTTCAAGGGTAACGATCCACTTGGGTGACAAATCCAACAACAGAAAATTGAAAACACTCACTGGCTATTTTTTCAGGTAATAGGAATTCTCCAAGATAAATATAGGTAATTGTAACAAACGGCATGTCAATCAAAATAAAATACATTTTCCACAATTTTCTTTCGATCAATCTCACGATAAGGTTATGTTCTGCGAGCCTTTAATAAGTAGGTATGAAGTTTACCTTGACCACAATTTTTGCCAATATATTTAATTCGAATGGGTTGCTGTAGGTGGATATTTGTGTTTTATCCTGGTTTTTGCTTTAAAACTTCGTTTTTCCATAATAAAATCGAATGGGGTGCGAAGAAGGGCTCAGTTGACGACTGGCATCCTTGTTTAACCGGAAGCCCTTCAAAAGCAAAATCGGCTCAAGGATGATCAAAAACTAAAATCGAAATACGCGGTCGCCTCATACTTGTCGTTTAGAGCCGCTGGTTAGGCCTCACTAAGTGACGTCACCCACGGAGCATGCAGGCCTTGTTGTATCGGTGGTAACGGCTGAGCCCTCTATATAGGTAATCTCGCTGAAGGTACCCAAAGGGGCTGGGGACTCGTTCAGTCACGATCAGTGTAGGGGTATTACAGAGTAGTGGAGAAAAAATAAAAATCCGAAAACTTTTGCGTGTTTGTTCATCAGTCCGAGTTCAGTGTCTGATCATGATTCCCCATGGGCCATGACACTTTTTTATTTCCATGCTTGAATGATAATGTTGTCTAGATTCTCCCCGGTGTCTCAGACTCGTCTGAGAATCAGGGATGATTCCCGACTATAGATTTTCAGGTTTCCATATTATATCAGCCCGTGTTTTTTATGGATTCTATTTTTCCGGGTGAAGTCACTTCCAGCGATGTGGTATTTGTAGAATTTATTCGCTATTTCAATGATATAATCCCTGATTACCACATCTCTCGTGGAGATCTGCCACTCAAGAGTATCTATCACCGTCTGCAGCCTATTTATATGAAGTAGGTGGGATGCTGCAGTACACGGGACAGGCGTATGTCATCACAGGCCAGATGATCTGCTTGAATACCAGGACCTTGTTCTCTAACGAGAGTGGGGAGGTCCTGGATATCAAGGATAACATCTTGTCAATAGCGAATCGCGTTTTTCGTATCAGGTAGTTGGTGTAAGGCCTGAAACTCATACGGTTGTCCAATTTAACCTCCAGGTATTTCACGGTGATCGCGTCTGCCACCTCAACCCTTTTGACGGTCAAAGGTCTGTGTAGCGATGAGTTGGTAAATTTTTCGTGGAAGTTGATGATCTCTGTCTTCGCGCTATTGAAGTGGATCTTTGACTCGTCAAAGTACGGCACGATTCCTTAAATTAAATTGTTCTTAAATTGTTCTATCCGTCATTCGGTTGCCCCCTTATACGAGCAACCCTCAGAAGTCTTCGAAAGTCTTGTGCGAGCAAGGAATGACGGGGGCCTTACCTTTTAACGTGTGATCCCAGACACTTTCCTCGTCCAGATGTATCTGGATTTGCGCTCTGGCAATATCCGAGTCGAACAAGTGAGCGTATATCGCCGTGTCATCGGCTTACAGTGCCGTACTCGTTCGCTCGAATACAGGGAAATCGTGCGAATATAGGGAATTTAACAGAGGTGAGAGGCACGACCACTGCGGGACACCTGCCTTGAGTGGAAAATCCCCCGATATACTTTCGTTGACCTTAACTCGGATTTTTCTGTTAGTGATATATGCATCTATAATCCTAATGATAAAATTCGGCACTTTAGCCTTTTACAACTTGGACATCAGACCTTCGTGTCAGACGGTGTCAAAGGCCTTTTCAATGTCCATCATGACCAGAACCGTATTTTTGGTTTTATTGCTGAATTCCATAACGTCATGAACAATTCGGACCACTTGGGACACAGTGCTGAGTCCCTTGCGAAATCCGAACTGCTTTTTCGTAATAAGGTCCAGCTTTTCGACGTGGTGTGAGTCGTGAGAGGACTCCATTCACGATCTTGGCTACAACGCTGAGCAGCGATATGGGGCGGTACCCATTGGTGGATTTCATGATCTCGTCCGGCTTTGGGATTGGTACAACTATCCCAGTTTTGAGGCATTCTGAGTAGTGCTGGCATTTTATGATGGCGTTAATCACATAATGTAATTGGACAATGGCTTTACCAGACATGTTTTTCAGGAGAACCATGTATAACTCGTCAAGCCCTGGTGCTTCATTGATGTTAAGATGGTTTATGATTTTGCTAATCTCTTTGGGGGTTGTTGGAATGATATTGATTCGCCTAAGGCTTGCCGCGAGAGCGGGATGTTAGGCAGTGATCTTATTCATGCCGCCGTTGCCACCATGTCTTCCTGGACCCCACTAGTTGGATTATTTTGGAGATGTTCCAGAAGTGTTTCCCATGCACTACCGCCTTCTCCTCTTCCTCGTTAACATACTCTGGTATTGGGCTGAATTGTTTTTTCAACTTTTTCGTCATTTTTCATAGAAACTTGTCACGAGGGTCCAGACTCTCCAACTTGAATCTGCAGGAGGATGTCCTGAGCTCTCGTATTTTGTATTCTATCAAGTTGCATACTCTCTTGAAGGTGCCTCTGGCTTGCGAAGTTTTGAGCCGTTGTCAGCGACGCCTCAAGATTTTCTTTTCTGTTATGAGCCTCCGGGAGTTCGTTCTTGTTGGAGTTAATGCTGACCTGTCTTGTTGTAGCATCTCTGGCCCCGTCAATATTTTTATTTATTCATTCCATCTCCTGACCTATTTTCCCTTTTTTCATGTTGTTGTTTATTATGGTGTTTTGATCTAGATGGGCTCTGGACAACCAGCAGTTCGTGGTTTTGTAGTCAATAATCTTCTTGCTAATTTCCGGGAACTCATTTCCGAATTTGAACAGAACTGGCAGATAGTCAGAGCTTAATTCATCTATTGCCTCAAGGTCCAACCTGTCCACCACGTTATTGCAGTGTCATTCCATTGACGGGATAGTGCGTGGAAGAGTTTGAGTGCTTCAGGTTGACATTGGCGGCCTGTATATATGTCCGCATCCTGCTCCCGTTCTGGTTGTTGCCATGGTTCCCCAGTCAACATGCCTCGCATTGAAGTCTCCTCCAATGATCACTTTGTTGCCAGCGCCTCCAGGTCTTATCGTGTGAATCTGTTCCTGTTTTTTCACGCTGTAAAAATAATCTCCCTATCCCGCAGTCTCACCCTGGCATGCTCGATTAGGCTTTGCCTCGACAGGAGCACGGTGTGGTTAATATCATTCTTGATCAATATGGAAACCCCCGCCATCTATCTGCATCAGACCGATCAACCCTGACCGTGGTCAATCCTCCTACTCCTAGGTTATGGTCATGGCCAATTTGCGGCGATGTATAAAATTAACAAGTGACGGCATTTTGTTGTTAATGCCAATGATGTTAATAGCAAATACCACGAGGTCGGCTCCTACCATTATTATTATAATTATATAATATATTTATCGTCTTAGCGAACCTGGTCACCATATCCACTATCTCTCAAGGGTTTGTCTCTCCAGCAGTTGCTGGTGGCATGACCTCACAGCTGACAGCGTTTGCACTGAGTTACTGCCAGTATATGTTGTGTTTGTTCAGGAATTTCAAGAGTCTGTTATATATGAATCTCTCCAGAATTTTGGAAAAAATGCTGAGGAGGCTAATTGGTCTATAGTTCTCTATGTTTGAAATATCACCTTTTTTGAACTCTGCGATCACTTTGCTTAGTTTCAAAACATCTGGAAACTCGCCCTTCAAAATACATGTATTTGTCAAGGTTGATGAAGGTTCAACTATATACTATCACTGATTTGTTCCAAGATTTTCACTAGCACATCATCTGGACTTGATGACATTGTATTCTTGAGGTTTCGTATTATTGCTGAGATTTCTTCAGGTGTAGCGGGTTCGAAAAAGAAGAAGTGTGGGAATATTTCTCTAGTGGAGCAGCTTGCAGTCGGTTGTCGGCATAGTGCAACAAAATAAATTTACTATATGTTTCAGCCAAGGAACTCCGTGAGTTTTGGAGCTCACATGCTCCAGAAATGCCTATATAATTCAAACATAGAACATAGGTTGGTAAGTGATGGTAATTGATCAATAATATATGCTCAGATGTTGAAAGTATAGTAAAAACAAATTGAATGTCTCCAGAAACAATTTTGAGAAGAAAATATATACAATAAACGTTTTTGCACGATTTTCATGAAATCATTCTCCTCAAACTGTTCCGTTCACGGTCCTGTATATTATAAGTTTGAAGATTGACTTCGTTGAATAGGTTGATCGAGATTATTTCGAATACAATGAAATGAGTGATAAATCTTCTAGAAATATCAAAGACATAGTTGAAAGGAGTTACAGAGTGTTGAAGTTCATCAGAGGATCATACAGTTCTTACGCGATATTGCAGTTTGTATATGCCAAACTATATAACTCTATCTATCGACTACTTACATTTGCATCAATAATCATGATTTCAAATATGTACACAGTGGCATCGGTTGGCAATGTTGATGTGAAACTATACTTAAACCGACATCGTACCATAATAACAGTAATTTGAAATCAAATTTTGCCAATTGAAAATTATGTGGTCCAATTTGGATAATTCTCATGGATTTTTTTCTGATACTTGTATTCTTGCAGTTATTCGAAGATATCAGTTTATTTCGTCACAAGCTATCCTGAGGTGATTGAAAAAATTCACATATTTTTCTAATATACTTTTTCAACTTTGATACTCTCTGTGTATCTCTAAAACCTACAGGTTTTCGAAAAGAGTTCAGAATAAATATTTTCCTATATTTGTGCATGAATTCTAGCATGAGTATTATTGATTTTTTTAAAAGTAGTGAAATAACTGTCATCGGCGTTATGATATAATTCATCTTCCTGTATAGCTTCTCAATGAACCCTACTGAAGAAGATGAACACTCGTGATCCATCGATAACTTTATTTTTCGAAAAAATATCACCCTGTATAGTTATGGCATGAGTCTTATGAAAAAAAAAAGGTAAAATACCAGTATAACCTTCATCATTTACACCTATAATATATATTTACGAAGGCAGTTTTCATCCCTGAATGTTAATAAGTAGTGGCTTATTTTTACTACTACTGATTTGAAATAATATTAAATTCCTATCTCTTTTTTTAAGATTGAAAACTCAGGGCGTATGTTAACATTTTGCTATCGTTTGTTCATGTTATAAATGTTCGGGATATACAGGGTGTTTCACAGGTAAAGGGAAATATTTCAATGGTAGATAGGGGTCACCAAGGTAATTCTGAAAATACCATATTTGATAGGTCTTTGAGTTTTCATAACGGAGATACAGGGCGATTTATCGATTTAGAATAATTATTCATTCGTCTATAAGTATTGAACTACCCAGTATATTTTTCTAAAATTTGATATGGAGCTTAAACTTGGGACGTTGAATTCATTCATTTATCGGGCGAAGAGAAGATCCAGGTTCGGCTTCAGGAAAAATTCACATTTATTCGAAATATTAAAATAACACACTGTATGTAATAATTGACAGAGTTCATCAAAGGAATCGTGAAGAGGAGGAAAAACTGAACTGGATCTGATGCTTTTTGTTTTCTTGCCACGCAATTCTCATGGTAACAATCATAAACAGAAAGCTGAAAGTATGATGTCAATTTGAAGAGTATTGAAATTATGAAACCAGTGTCAATTATGATTATTCGATATATTTTAGTCAAAAAATCGCTCGAAAGAACTTACTAAGTCTCACAGTTTTTATAACGGAGATACAGGGTGAATTATCGGTTTTGAATAATTATTCACTCGTCCATAAGTATAAAACTGCCCAGTAACATTTTCTCAAACATGGTATGTAGCTTACTTGTGATGATGGATTCATTTACCTATCAGGCGGAATTATAATTCGATAATTCATCCTGTATCTCTGTTATAAAGACTATGAGACTTTTCCTGAAGCTGAACCTGTATTTCCATTCTGCCTGTCAATGTCAATGAATCCATCGTCCCAAGTAAGCTGAATACCGAATTTGAGAAAATATTACTGCGATGGGTAGTTTAATACTTATGAACGAGTGATAATTCACCCTGTATCTCTGTTATAAAGACTGTGAGACTAAGTAAGTTCTTTCAAACGATCATTTTACAAGAATATATCAAATAATCATAATTGAAAGTGGTTTCATGATTTTAATACTCTTGAAATTGACATACTTTTAGCTTCCTGTTTATGATTGTTACGATGAGAATTGGTGGCGGGAAAACAAAAAGCATCAAATCCAGTTCAGTTTTTCCTCCTCTTCACGATTCCTTTGATGAACTCTGTCAATTATCACATACAGTGTGTTATTTTAATATTTCGAATAAATGTAAATTTTTCCTGGAGCTGAACCTGGATTTTCACTTCGCCCGATAGGTGAATGAATTCAACGTCCCAAGTTTAAGCTCCATACTAAATTTTAGAAAAATATACTGGGTAGTTCAATACTTATAGACGAATGAATAATTATTCGAAATCGATAAATCGCCCTGTATCTCCGTTATGAAAACTCTAAGACCTATCAAATATGGTATTTTCAGAACCACCTTGGTGACCCCTATCTACCATTGAAATATTTCCCTTTACCTGTGAAACACCCTGTATTCAAGAACTCGTACCAAGAATTTCTCGTTTGTGATGTCATCGGGATGACTTGAAGAACTCACGATGAAAATTACTGATTCAGTGTCAACTTCTATAATTCTTATAATTCTTTATCCAACACTGCTTATCGTTTGTGCAGATCGGCCAAGCCGTTTCAAAGTTTGAAGCGTTTGAAGTTCAGCTCGGAAACATGCAATAAACGTTCGGAATGAATTTCAAAACCGATTTTTTTCTGTCTATTAGTGAATGGTGAACATTTCGAGCATTTTCGAGCTCTTGTCACGATTATTGTTATTCACAATTTTGTTGCATTTGAGAATTATTTTTGTTTTTTATTCATGTTTAGAATACTTGAGACAAACCCTGTATGTCAAAATTCGAAATAAGCATGCACTGAGGTTATATTTTGAAAAGTTCTCACCGAAAATTCCGAGCTTTTTCATGCGACAGTTCTTTTTTAATGATGTCGAAAACGACCAGTGATGTACTAAGAAACCATTCGAGTGAATTGTGGTGGGTGTATAATATTGTATGAATGCATGAGATCATCATCTAACTAACTATTCCTATTCAAACCTGCAACAAACAAAATGAATCAGAGAAATGCAAATCGATTCGATAATAAGAAATCACCTCAAAATACAGAAACATGTATATTCAAAAGATGATCAGTTTGAAACGGCTTGGCCGATTTGGACAGACAAAGCGGTGTTCTATGGAGAATCGAAAAGCCTTCACAACCAATTAGTACCTTGTCACCCTCCTCTACATCATCTGAGAATTGAATTGATGGTTCCCTCTTGACACTGGGACACGTGACCGCAACCATTTTCATGACAGAAAGTAGTTAAAGAGGTACCTTCTTACCTGAATTTTACACGATCTTGCTAGATCGTTTCGTTCATGAGTTAAAAGGAGGGGGAGGACTTTTTACGTCCTCACTGTATATAAGAGGAGCCATGCTGAGAATAAACCGAATTGATTATGATATATATTTTTATCTTATATATAAAAAAATTATAACTTCAAGATATCCTCCCACATTATTTTCGCTTTCCACTTTGTATTGTTAAAGGAGCTGCCCGAGTCTTCTTGTACTACACCATCAATCAATATGCTTTCATTTCATTATGATCCAAGATGGAGGCTTCACAAACTTTTCCTTTAATTAAACTATATCAAATTGTTTCGGTTGGTTGAAACAACGCGGCTAAATAGTTTCTGTAGAAACTCGCATTAATGATAGGGATAGAAACGAAAGATATTCCGGAAAACCTGTCGAAAACACTGAAAAGCCGACAAAGTTTTGGAAATTATTGATCGGTACTATGAGTCTACCCATGCATGATTAGCTAATTCACTAAACTGTCTGACTTTCAATAGAAGTAGTGAGCTTTTCAGCTTTGCAAAAATAAAACTTTCAAAATAACATGTTTGCTAATAACATTATTCTGAATACGTTATTTCCATATGAAATCAGGTACCTAAAATCCTTCTTATTTCTCGAACGTTACTCCCCCATTTAGATAAAACGAATATTTTGGAATATCTTCTAGTATTCTGCTTCTTTCTCATTTCAAAACTTTGTGTGAGAAAATATGCATGAACAAAAAAATCGGTTTTCAACAATTTATCTCCAGCTCTAGTCCTCGACATACATTGAATGAGTACCATAAATTTCTTGAGTTCGCTTACATCTCGCCAACACTCGCTACAGAACTTTCGATACAAATAAGAATAGTCAAGTGCAGAGACAGTGCAGGATTTTCCATCCAAGTGGCTCGCCTTAACAGTGTCATTCATAAAGTCGGCATCATACGGGAAAAACTTTTTATTAATAATTCATTTCTAAATTCGAGTTGGGCGTTAAGTTTTGCTTTGAAAAAGATGAAAGATGGCCCACACGGTTGGACTCACGTGACTTTCGCTACATGCCAAAAGTTACATTTTTTCAAATTAATAGCTGAAAATAGGTTTAATTGTTCGAATTTGAGAAGAGTTTAACAAAGAAAAGTTGTTTTTATTCCAATTTCACACATGTGTCTCGAATTTGCAACTTTTATTTCTTGATATTTCTTTATTCTTCTGATTGTCAACTTCCACAAAAGTGTTCTAGGTTAGATACGTGAATAAGTTTGATGACATTTCGATAGATGACTTTGGCATCCATTTAGTACTGGAAAAATTTATTTAAATAAATTTAGCTTCTGAGTGATAGACAACACATCAACTTTGCATCAAACATAACAGAAATTTGAAGCGGAAATTATTATTTTCTGAAAAAAATCATATTTCTATCGATATATAATCAGTGATTGAGAGTTAGGAGCATGATAAAGTTACTAGAATGAAATAGTTTTGTCATTGTTATTTTTTTTAATATTACATACATTTCATAGACATTGAAAAAATATCAAAAACTAAAAGTTGTCAGAGAACGTTCAAATTCGAGGCACATATGTGAAATTGTGATATAAACAGCTTTTCCCTGTAAACTTTTCTGTAATTCGGTCGATTGAGCCTATTTTCAGCTATCAGTTTGAAAAAATGTAACTTTTGACATGTAATGAAAGTCACGTGACCCCGATCAAGTAGTCCATTTTCCAAATTTTTCTAATCACAATTTGAAGCCCCATTCGAATTCTTAAATGAATTATTATTGAAATTTTCTCCCATATCACCAGCGTAGATAAGGGGGGGGGGTACTGGGGGACAGTACCTCCCCCCTGAAAGCACAAAAATGGTAAAACAGTAAAAGACTTAGAAACAATAATTATTAATGAATTCAAAATGTTATATATCAACAGGTTGATGCCTGATTATGTTCTATACCAGTGATTCAAAGATTCTAGTAAAACAAGTTTCTGAATATGTTAGTAAATTTAGAAATGAATTCTCTCCCAAACATTTTAGTAAGATTTGTTGCAATCAGAAATAGATCTTTGGAAAAATGAATGGGAAGAAACCAAAAATAAACCTATATAATAATTTACCCAGAGACACAGCCTGATACTTTACAGCATTGCAGTATCGATATATAAGTAAGACACTGAAATCATGGTTGAAATGTACAATGGGTCAGGCTTGTCGGATTAACTTTATATTGAATATTCATAGATATATTGAAATAGATATAGATGCTGTTATCGATAGGTTTTCCTCGAGGTTTTCAAAGCAATGTAAAAGACTTTGTTTTATAATCTAGTCACGGGAGTACCTGATATTTTGTTATAATTAGATTCAATCAAGGATTTTCATCTGGTTCATGTAATACGCATATAAAATATGTTTTCATCGAGAATATTTATCTTGATTGGATCATTTGTATGACTGATAATTGTTATTTTGGTAATTTTGAATATTCTAAGATATAAAAACAGCTTCAATAAAAGTTGAAGCTAATAAACCACCATTTACCCTCAGGGGCTCACGACTTTTGAGTACGGGAATGGCAATCCCGAGGTACCCTAGCCAGGTACCCATTAATCTTCAACTTGTCTTTGATGGTATCCTCTTCACTCTTCAGTTTCCAATCTTTTCCTTTATCGGCCTCTCTTGGTCACTTCTCCTCTTTTCCTTCTCCCCTAAAGCCCAACCTCACCATAGTGCGGGGGGGACAAGCCGCGGCTGCTCGGTAGATTGAGCATTTTGAGAACATCTTTGCTGTCATCACTCAGGTGGGACAGTTTTGTGGACATCTGAATGCGAGGATGGGGCAATTTGTGAACATCTCCTTATGTGGCCGCGGATTGATAACGAGGCTCTGGCAATCCCCTCATGGGCTCACAACTTGTGAGTACGGGAATGGTGAACCCGAGGTACCCTAGCCGGATATTCACCATACTTCAACTTGTCTTGGGTGATATCCTCTTCTCTCTTCCGTTTTTTAATCTTTCTATCGACCTTTCTTGGCCAACTTCTCTTTTCCTCTTCCCCTCCAAGCCCAACCTCACCATCAAGTGGTGTGGGGAAGGCAGGCCGCGGCCGCTTGATGGATGAAGCATTTTGGGACCATCTTCGCTATCTTCTGCCAGATGGGACATTTTGTGGACATCTGTAGCAGGGATGGGGCGATTTGCTGATGTCTGTCTAGCTGGTCGAGGACTGGTCAACGAGGCTCTGGCAACCTAATTCAAGCTGTGGGAACCCGTGGCGATGGATGGATGGCACCGAGGAATGGTGTCGCTAACGGGGCCTCTGGGAAACAGGGCGACATCCTAGAGTAAACAGCATCAGCCCTGTGCAGGGGGCACCACAGGGCTGGACCAACCCCTTCCCCCGTCACTCGTAGGAGAAGGAAAGCTTTTGGCCTTCTTCGTAGACGAGAACAGGGATCGGAATAGCAATATTCAGGGACCTGAACGAGAAGGGTCTTTCATATTGAAGTGGCCCTTAATAGGCACCATGAGTCGTATGTGGTAAAATTGATAACGGCATGTAGGTGATATACAATGGGCCACTAGGCCTAAGCGTCGTCGGAGCCTACAACGGGGTGGAGTGTTTAGTGGGTATACCATGGAGGAGACTCCCACACTATCATATGGGGGATTGGACCCATATGATGTCTATAAAAGATTTCAACCACCTCGGCGAAAAAAAAAACACCATTGTTGATTTATTATACTGGAACGCGTTGTACTACTAGGCAACCCCCAAATTATAATTTCCACTACTGAGTACCCCCCCTAGAAAAAAAAACATACCTACGCGCCTGTCCCATATTATGATGCCGACTTTATGAATGACACTGAATATAATATATTCACGTGATTCTTCACTGATAAAAAAAAAACAGTATGCGAAAGTTGAATTCCGCGTAATGGGGCCTTCTCAAGTACACCGAGAGAAATATCTATTAGCTGTTATACGAAACCTAACCTTCAAAATATTTCCAAATTGAACAGGCGCCAGCATAGTTCCCTTTTCACTGTAATCAAGTCAATATTAATATCGATATAATTTGCTTTCAATTCAATAGTCAAATGATTGGCATTTCAGTATTAAGGTGATTAATTTTTTCAGTAAAATGTATAGTGGGTTGAAGATCGTCGAGAAATATTGAAGACATATCAACTTAGTATATATACTTACCTCCAAGTAGAGTTTTTTTATTGAAACTACAGTGGATTGAAGTGCATCACAAGGGCGAGATACTCAGTACACAATATCTCAATTTGCCTACGACAGGACATGGAGTATTTTTTCTTCCCGTCCCCACCTTATATATTATCAGTCAACATAGTTGCCAAAAGGGTTCACGATTCACGAAACGAAAACGAAAAACCTGTATTTCTTCTGATGAATTGTTAGTTAGAATTCTCGTGAGTTTTGAAGCAGCATATAAAATTATACGAATCAAAAAAATACACATACACCTTGTCCAAGCTGAGGATACGAAGACATCCTTTTTGTTTTCGTTTTTTTTTCTTGGATGCTAGTCCTGTCACCACGGCTACACCTCAGCCTCTTGGGCTTTTTGTGCATTCCAGTATATTTTACAGCACCCATTTCGTATAGCTCTTAGTCCCTGCACCAGTCTGTACAGGTTCTTCACCGGGTCGCTGTTGTATTCTTCGGGAGTCAGCCTAGGCTGCCCAAATATTTCTTCTTTTGGTCGTTTCTGTCCCTTTACCGCATTGTCTGCAGAGAAGTTCTCCATTGTACAGTCCCATTTTATTCAGGTGTCATCTCGTTGGACTGTGACCAGTGAGAAGTCCCGTTATTGTTCTGACTTGGTTTCTACTCATCTCGAGTAGTTCTTCAGATTCATTTTTTCATTTTTCGTCTAGTGGGATGTCATCAATGACAATTTTGGCTTTGGACATCTGCGATGGACCTTGAGGGACGGGGATTTCAGGCAGCAGCATTGGGTGACATACCATACAATCATCTTTCTGGTTGATGAACTGATCGCTATCGGTTTCAAATTGGCATCATATTGATTGGATTTTTGTTTCGTTTGGGGATACTGCTTGAAATTCGACATTTCATGAGCGATGTGATTTTTTTGAAATTATAACACAATGGAGTCATTGTCATATCAGATACGGGAATAAAATTGCTGACATACAAAGTACCTCATCGATGTATCGAACACAGTAAAACAATAGCAATTTTGTGTTATTGTCGTAGAGGAAAATTTTGTTGTAATAGGTTTCGCACGGGCGAGTGGAGTACAAATTTCATAATTATCTGATAATCAATGTTATTCAATGATTTTTCGGATACCCGTATATTCGAAATTTGACAATATCGCTGTTTTTCTGTTCAGAAATTGTTTCTTTCGATTGCGATTCTTTCATAATTCTGACATCATGGATAATAATTCGCAGTTTGCTGACATTAGAAAAACACGGGGAATCTCTAGCTGTCGCGTTGGACATATCGAAAGCATTTGACCGTGTTTGGCACGAAGGACTCCTCCACAAACTACCATCATACGGCTTACCACCTCAGCTATGCTATCTCTTATCGAGTTTCCTTTCAGGCAGATCACTTCATGTGGTGGTGGACGGTGTATCGTCTGATACCATTGGCATCAATTCCGGCGTTCCACAAGGATCAATTTTGGCACCAACATTATTCCTTCTTCATATCAATGATCTGTTGAGAGTAACAACTTGCCCCATCCACAGCTTTGCAGATGATAGTACCCTCCATAGTGCGTTCTCTTCCAGAATTCCCATTTCTTCCCAGGAAACTAAGAACTCACGGAGCAGGCAGGTCAATGCTGTCAATGAAGACCTTGCTGAAATCACAGTCTGGGGAACCAACAACCTATAGTTGAATTCAACGCGACCAAAACTCAAGCCTGTATTTTCTCTAGAAAGGCGGAACTCAGTATGCCCGATATTGTAATGTCTGCCATCACCATCTCCACCAAGCCCACCATATCTATGCTCGGTATTTCCATCAGCAACACTCTTTCATGGGATAATCATGTCAGATCCATCGCGAAAGCTGCTTCACAATAACTCGGATTCTTGTTTCGTGCGAAAAGCTACTTCACACCTCAACAGCTTCTCATAATCTACAAAGCGCAGATACGGCCTGTTCTAGAATACTGTTCTCACATATGGGGTTCAGCACCAAAACATACGCTGATGCTCTTAGATTCCATACAGAGAAGAGCCATCCGCCTGGTGGGTGACGCCACACTCACTCACTCTTTGACATCATTGGAACACCGTAGAAAGGTCGGCGACCTTTCACTTTTCTATCGATACTTCCACGGGAAATGTGCTTCGGAAATCTCTGCTATTATCCCTCCACTAGCAATACCAGTCAGACGAACTAGACAAGCCCAGTCAGCACATCCTTTCGTTGTCAACCTCGAAAGATGTCGAACAGCACTTTATCAAAACTCCTTCATCCATAGAACGGAGGCTCTGGAATTTATTGCCTGAGGAAGTATTCCCAACAACATATAATCTCCAGAAGTTCAAAAACAATTCCAATACCTACCTCCTATCCCAATCCTCCCTAGGAACGCACGATGTTCTTTGAACATTATAGGGATTCCCTTTCGTGCGCTCCAAGCGATAAAAAAAAATTTCAATCATCGATAACTTGTCCTCATCCTCATCCTCATCAGATGGTTTACTCATTTCCAGAGTTTGTAGACTTCTGCCGTCTAATCTTGAGTGAAAAATGCTTGAGGGTGCTCTTGTAGTGTTGGAGTGCGTGTGGCCTTGGATTTTGCTCGCATCTCTTCTTCTGGTCTTCCGATTCGGAAAAATCTAACAGAATGGTAGACTCCAGCTAACAGGAATATGACATAGATCAGGATAATCCAGAGACTGCTTTGTGGTTTCTTGGTGTAGCTTAAGATCATCGGTGTCAGCTTCTTCTGCTCACTCTGAAGTGTATGGATATTGTCTAGTGGGATGTCATCAATAACAATTTTGTTCTTTCTGGTTGATGAACTGATCGCTATCGGTTCCAAATTGGCATCATGATTGGATATTTGTTTCGTTTGGGGATACTGCTTGAAATTTGACATTTCATGAGCGATGTATTTTTTTTTTTAATTATAACACAATGGAGTCATTGTGATATCGGAAAGGGAAATGAATTTGATGACATACAAAGCACCTCATTGATGTAACGAACACAGTAAAACAAGATCAATTTTGTGTCATACCCGTAGAAAAAAATTGTGTTGTAATAGGATCTGCAAGGGCGAGTGGAATACGAATTCAATAATTATCTGATGATCAAAGTTATTTAATGATTTTTTGGGTACCCGTTTTGGATATTCAAAATTGGACAGAATCGCTGTTTTTTGGTTCTTCGGCAGAAATTGTTTTTCCCGATTGCGGTTCTTCCGTATTTCTGACATCATGGATAATATTGGCAGTTCGCTGACATTTCATCGATAACTTGTCCTCATCTTCATCAGATGGTTCATTCGTTTCCAAAGTTTATAGAAATTTGCCGTGTAATCTACCGGTTCTTCAATGTGAATTTCTATTCGTGATAGGAAATTATTATCAGTTGTGTTGATTTTCATTTTTCTGTATTCGGTTTTGTATTCAAATTCTTTCAGTTTGATTCGCCATTGCACATGTCTAGAATTTGATTCTTTGAGTGACATCAGCCACCTCAAAGGTTGATGGTCGGTTAAAATTTTAAATTTCCTACCATAAAGATAGGAGCGGAAATATTTCGTTGCCCAAACGATTGCCAACTCTTTTTCAATAGTACTTTCATCTCGTTCTGATGCGCTTAGTGTATAGAAGAGTTTGCTACTGGTTTATCGCTACCGATAAGTTTTTGAAACAAAATAGCATCAATGCCTACATTACTAGTGTCTGTAGTCAGGTTGAAAGTTTTGATAACGTCTGAGTTTTGCAAAAGGGGTTCATTATAGTTGAAACACGCATCAATTGAAATTCTGTTATTTGGAGAAATTAATAATTAGGAGGTGCTCGATTGATGGCGATGAAAATAAATACCGTGTTCCATTTGTAACAATTTAGGTACCCCCACTATCTGAGAAATTATTGATTTGGCAATATGCCAATGTCACCATTGAATTGGGCATCATAAATAACTATCCTGTATAAAATTTCATGAATTTTGTCCAATCCGTTTCTGAAATATGAGGCCGTTCCCAGACTTTTCAAGGACACTGTATATATACGAGGGTCTATCGTCATTCTGGTTTATAACAACAGATTTTTGGCTTCTTCTTATGTTTGATATGTGATTGAAATAATTTTATATAAAACAGGTTATTATGGGATACTATGTTCAACCCTTGCACAAGCAGAACAAGAAATACGTTGAAACCTACCTAACACTTCTTTCGCAACATATTCACTTGTAAGACTGGATTGACCACTGGTCAATAATATGAGTTTGTTGGAGCGATTTCGTGGGAATTAAACCCAGATTCGAGTCCCGCATTACCTATAAGTAGGTAGGTTGGCAGGATTCCAGAAACTGGTTTATTTCATCGAAAAGATGAACCATTGGATATTTGGATATTCCTTCATGTTATAGGAATAATTGTTAGAACATCAGAAAAGATATAGTTTGTGATAAGAAATGCATAGAGTTTTTGATATCGATTTCAGAGTCATCCAAATATTGATATTCAATACGCTGAGTTATAAACAAGTCATAAATATATTTCTAATGGATAATAAAATTGCTTCCTATTCAGTTGATATACAGTGTGTCCCGCTCTTCGTGAACGCACCCTAAATTCTGATGGCTCCGTTATTAGTAACGCAATTTTCTTGAAATTTTAGGGGTGATTGTATGTTAGAAAAAGAAGTATCAGGCATTGTGAACATTGTTGTCTCTCATGGATGTCCGGTGTAGGGGGATGAAAAAGTCTCGAATTTTATTACAAAGGAGTAGATAAGATTAGCCGTTTCTGACTCTCCGCCCGAGGTCACTCTCCTCTGACCTTGGGCGGAGTGACCTTGGGCGGGAGTGACCTTGGGCGGAGTGACCTTGGAGCAGGAGTGACCTTGGAGCAGGAGTGACCTTGGGCGGTAGTGACCTTGAGTAGGAGTGACCTTGATGCAGAAGTGGCCTTGGACGGAAGTGACCTTGGAACAGGAGTGGTCTTGGGAGGAAGTGACCTTGGGCGGAGTGACCTTGGGGCAAGAGTTGCCTTGAGGCAAGAGTGGCATTGGGCAGAAGCGACCTTGGGTGGGAGTGAACCTCCGCATGTGCGACCTTGAGAGTGAGTGACATTGAGTTGTAGAGAGAGTGAGGCCTTGAAAGCGTGTTCGAAGTTGAAGACACTTTCGCGCATCACATCGCTATAGTGGGGGGTTGTTTGCGTTTCTATAAATACGAAATCCGCCACATGCACAAGCATAGTTCTTGCAATAACATTGAACCTTGCTTCTGCTCAATTAAGTTGGGAAAGTTTGAGTGTGATAAAAGGTTATCTGTTTTATGTAAGTACGCTTATTCATATATTATTCACACCCCTTTCACTTGGACGAAAATAATGGCTGCCCCCAAAATCGATTTAGCTTCAATTAATGATAAAATTAATGAGGAGAATGAAATTGTAAAGCAAATTTTGATATCATCACTACCCCTCAATAAAAGCTATATTATCAAGAAAATCTCATTATGCGGAACCAGATTCGGTAGGAGTGGTACTGTAATTTTATATGATGAAGAGACCGAAGTGAGTTTGAAAACTTGGTTACCAAAAAGAGTTGTTGACAAATTTATGGAGAGCGATATTGATGAGATAAATTCTTCCAACGGTCTTTACACTTTAACATACTTGGGACAGAGTGAGCCTCTATTCGCGGGTGCAAAGACGAGAGCTCTCATGAAATTCGATGTGAAAAAAATGTAAAGATCATTTCATAGTATATAGGAAAATTAATTTAATCATAGGGATGCATCAGCCACGTTTAGTGTAGTGTAAATGGGTTTGAATACTATATGATAATCCTTACATATTATATATAACCTATTATATCACACTCTGATGAAGGTTGAATTTGTATAGGTGAGTGGTGCTACAGATATATAATTCGATTAATGATCAATTCTTTAACTCATTCACTCGTGACCTAAGTATTTTTTCCATTTATGTTGCAGGATAATTCACCTCAATAGATGTGCAATATGTGGATGCATTATTCCAGTCAATCTTGGCCGGTAGCGGAAGATATCAAGTCGAGTGTGAGGAGGCTGAAATGTCAGTTTGCCGATTTAGAGCAGGACGCAATGCATGCAGCTAATTATGACACGAGTGTGTGCTTTGATCAAAAACAGGTTCAGAACCTCTGCAAGCAAGCTGAGCAATACAAATTGGGGTTCCTACTCTGCGCCCGTTTCGAGTATAATAACATCAATGTAGAGGAATTTGTTGAAGCCATGGTTGAAGAGGACTTAGTGCAATTCCTGTATGAAATTTCCGATTTTTTGCCGAACCATCTCGTCCGGAAATATAGCATTGGAATAACTCCAGAGGTGTCTGATTTAGAAGAAGAAGAAGAAGGACAAGAAGAAGAAAAAAGCTTATAATTCTGCATTAAATCTCCACACAACGGCTACTTCAACCTCTGAATACTTATAAGATGTATGGGTACTATAATTGTTAATGTATATGTATAGAAATAAAACAATAAATATGGTACATATTCGTTTTATTCAGTATAACAACAACGGATTCTAGAACAATAACTATGATATCAAATATATAAATCAATCTCGAAATGGCCGTTATTATTAACATGAACATGATACATTCAATGTCTATAAAGCACCCATCTGTATGGAACCATCCAGTGCACTATAAGTTAAATATGCGTCATGAAGAATAAGTGCGTAAACTTTGGTGTGCGATGGAAACTTCGTTTTTCGTGTTTCAAATTCCAACTTGATGTCGACAGTGGAGGATTTCATCGCATCGGGTTGGTGGTTGCAGTCAATGATGAATAGTGGGTTTTTTCGGAATTCCTCGATGCTCATCATTGGTTCGCTCATGTCTTTGCCGTAGTAACTACGTTGGAAGTTGTCATATGCATAATAGGCTACTGCATCTAATTTCTTATCGAAATCCAAATTCCATCGCTCGTATGGATAAACTTCGGAATTCAAATACAGGCGAATATTGCTCACTCCTGCATGGGTGAATTGTGTGATATCCTCAGATCTATTATCAGTGTTATCAGTGTTTTGGAATCCAATGATGATATATCGAGGCCGCTCGAGGCTATTGGTAGTTTTAACGGCCCAAATGTCAGATGCTGTTTCACGAATAGTCGGTAACTCATACAGATCCCACATCCTGTATGCAATTTTCACTTTTGCCGTAGAACTTCTATTCAAACGGGTCAATAGCTTCAATTTCTGCTTATCTGATGGCATCACATGTCTTATCTTCCACTCAATTTTGTTAATCTCCACATCGGCGTCCACTTCCCCAATATATGAGTTCTTGAATGAGCGAGCTATGATGAGTATTAGCTCCTGTTTGATATTCAAAATACCTCTACAATAATCTTCGGCAAACCCCATCAGATATTTAAGGGGTAGTTTGCCGCTAAAAACGTTGCTAGCTTTATCTAGAAGCACCTGCTTGCCACCATCAAGGCCCCATCCAATTGTCTCTAGGAATTTCATATTACTCTCTCCATAAGAAATCATACTCTTCATGGTAGTAGTGATGCCTGGTTTTCGTACCATACATACTTGTTCGCCACCCATTTCATAGCGTATTTCATCGAATAAGAATGCTAGAGCATTATTAGATAGATAGCAGGTTTTAGTGGCATCGTTTGGTGTGAATTTTCCCTCAATATAGATGTAACTTTCAGAAATATCAAGAATCAGATCTTGAAAGTTGACGGCGATCCTTATTTCATCAGAATTCTTGAATGAGGGTGACCCATATGGTTTGTATGTGTGCTCATGTAGGCTCATCAGTGAATGATCTAAAATTGGTTCATCAAACACGTCCAATTGGGGGCTAGTAGAGGCTGTTGCAACCATCTTGCAGCTGGTTATCGTAACTTCAGACCAATTGACTTCAAAAAATATTTGTCGCTCGCAGACAATCTATGTCTTTCACGTTCGGGAAGTTCTGCTCGAATGAATCCACTACCACGTTTTCTCTCCTTCTTATTGATATTGCGCTGAATGGTATCGGAGCTAATCGGTTGCATGCGTTTTGATTGGTTCCCAAAACAAAACCCCATTTCATTCCTTTGATGGTGTCTGCCTAATGAGCGAGTTGTTTCAGTTCTAGCTTAACGATGATTTTTTCTCCTCGAAAATCGACTAAAAGACCGTTATCATCCAATATTCTCAGTGTAATGTTGTCGATGAACTGACGCCCAGTCGGGCTGATGGGTAAATATATGATATTTTGCGGCTCTTTTGATAGCTTATACCCAGGCTCCACATCAACATCGAACTCATATAGTGTATGAACCTCCTCACCATTGAAGAATGCTCCTGTGGTAATATTGCAGTCCACCCTCAAGAGACGAACCTTTATTATATTCACAGGCAACGTGGATTCATGCAATATATTAGGTGGGTATTTCTTGGCTTCAAATCCCAACACTCCGGCTATGGAAGTCGCAGGTGTGAAATCCACCTTGTACACACATTTCATTTCACATTTTAGGGTGTTATTATTAGCATGGAGAAAAAATATATCATCAATATTTCGCCCATCGAGCGGTATTGTGCACGCTATAGCCTTTTGTAGAGCTTTATTGATTTCCTCTATTTCATAGGCGCCAGGTGGTATGTGGACTATTTTGTGGGTGGTTTTAGCTCCTAACACAGCCCAAAAGTCCAATCGGTTATTTTTCTCATCTATATTGAGTATGGAGTTATATGAGTAGAAACCATGCAATCCCAAACCATAGGATTTTTTTGTATCGAGTTCAATAGGTGGGTAGAAGTCGGCGCTCAAAACACTGCGGTCCCCAGATATGGTGAAAGTTTGTGACATGACTTCTCAGAGGAAGAAGACGGCGAAACTGTGATAAATGTTGAAATATATGCGCAACCGTGATGGAAAGGTGACAACCTTATTGCTGCCTACAACAATGATGAATGCCGCCGTTTTCACGAGGTGAAGTATTAATACATTCATTTGCCACATTCACATCTTTGATCTGACAAAAACAGCAAAATATTCTTCTCGGTGTTGGTCCATCATTCACATCAGCAGCGCCATGTTTGCCATCTTCTTCATGATGATGTTCTTCACAAAATTGGTATTTTGATACATCCGGATCGTTACGTAATTGCTGAGGAAGTTTATCCCACACTAGAGCAATTTCATGTGGGGCGCAACCGATAACGACTTCTTTCGGCATGTCTGCGAGCTGCTTTTCACTCATTTTCAGCAGGGAACGCAATCTTGAGTAAGCCAGTAATGAGTGCCCCATTCGTTTGATGCTTTCTCTATCCATATTGAAGACTTTTTTTGCGTCCGTTGTTTGCCGAGAGAAATTTTAAGCACAAATGACCACACCAGACTGTGTTGAAATCCTGATGGCGCTCGTAGTTATATGTGATTTTGATAGTGTTCAACGATTTTGGCCCTCTCTGCAGATATTCCATCAACTCCTGAGGAGGTGGCAAATCTCCATAGCTATCATAATATTCCACTTCTCTATTACGTTTTTTATATGCAACCCAGTGCGTACCATTGCCTCGATTGCTATCTAAATTCAGAATAGCTGCTTCTATGCGATGTGGGCCGGAACGAGGTAGCTTGTCCCTCATAAATATACCTCGAAAGTGTGGTACTTTCATTTTATCTACATAATTCAATAGATCAATGTCTGTTAAGGCCCTTCGAGGTAGTTCATTCAGTTTTTTGAATTTTGAGGTTTCAGATAGATGCCTAACCCCTTTCGATATGGTTTCAAATAAACTCCTTTACCAACTTTCCCAAGAGCGATCGCCTCCATATGCCTATTGTGTCGACTTGCTTCCGAAAGCTGCTCCCTACTCTCTTTCGCTGAACGAATGGCACGAGCTATACCAGCACTTCCTGCAGCCAAACTGCCTAAAGCCGATAAGCCCGCGAAAATGGGTATTAGTGGGAGAATTCCGCCAACTTTAGGTATTGGTATTATCCTAGGTGTCCGTATATTCTTTTTCCCACCTGCCATCTTGACAAATTTTCGGGCAGCTCCGATCGCCATAAGGGATGTTTTGGCTAAATTTCTGACGACATCACTCTTCTTACCCATTTGCCGTATGACATTTCGAACCTTGTGGACTACGCCAGAGCCGAAAGCAATTTTGCTTACACGCTTCGATTTATTCTTTTTTCTTGTAATGCGACGTTTTTTCATTCCACTACGTCCACTACATCCCATTCCGAAGCGCCTCTTCCCCTTCATTATATTGGTGACTAACCAAGAAGCGGTCCTTTCCCCTACGTTAGCGTCTTTCGATTTTACCCGCTCCCAGGCAGCTTCTTCCAATTTCTTATCAGCTGAATGCCTAGTTGATAAATCGTTTGGATACTTCAGATACGCTATATCGTGTTCCTTGCAAGCTTTATCCAGTTGATTTATCCCCTGGTCACCCCGAGCTAATCGTTTTTGGAGTTTTGTTCCAGGCCCACAGTATTGATAACCAGGAATGTGTAACTCGAATGGTATTCTATTTATTAGGGTATTCACAATCCCTTTACCGCTTCTCTTTCGTCGACTGATTCTATTATTATTTATCGATGTGCAACGCTCCAGCTTCATAATATAAATGACCCCAACACGGGTTGCACTACCTTATATATCATTCAACCGTCATACAATGCGGATAGTTCAGCAGGCAGAAACCTTCAATGTGGACAATTTTGATGAGAAAGTGGGGTTGGGAAGTAACATCATCTCAGAACGCCGACATGGAACACTATTTCCCAACACAATTCGCGGCCTCATAATTGGTCCATCGAATTGTGGTAAAACGAATGTGATGATATCACTCCTCACCAACGAAAATGGTTTACGGTTCACAAATATCTACCTCTACTCAAAATCGTTATATCAACCCAAGTATGAGTACCTACGAAAGGTGTTGGAGCCGATCAAAGGTTTGGGATTCCACACTTTTGATAATAATGTAGATATAATAGAACCAGCGAATGCTGAACCTGACAGCATTTTCATATTCGACGACGTCATTTGTGAAAAACAAGATGTGATTAGATCGTATTTTTCTATGGGTCGACATAAAAATGTGGACTGCTTTTATCTGGCGCAGACATACTCCAGAGTACCCAAACAGCTCATTCGCGACAACTCCAACTTCATAGTTATGTTTAAACAGGATGAAATGAATCTTCACCACATTTTTTCCGATCACGTATCTCCAGATGTTACATTCAAGCAATTTCAAGATATGTGCGCGCAGAGTTGGACAGATAGATATGGATTTATAGTTATCGATAAGGATAGTGAAGTACAAGAGGGCCGCTACAGAAAAGGATTCGATAACTTCATATATCCGTGAAATCTAAGCACCGCGTGATTCATTCAACCATTAGATGTGACTATGAGCACATCTCATGAGAAAATGACTGAAATGAATTCAGAAATTCACCTCAAACGTGAACTCATTGGAGCATCCGAAGCAGTGAGAAAAAAGTTCGAAAGCCTGAAAAATTACCGTATGGGAAATCAATTGGCGCTCGAAAAGGTGTATGAACCACTCATGAAACCGTTGAATGTTATCTCAGCAGCAGCAGCAGCAGCAGCAGCAACTCCAAATACAACAGCTACTACGAAGAATATTAACAAACAGTTAACGACAATAATGGCACAACCCACATATCATTCCACACCGATGTCGGGCAATGCGTCTCCAGGTGCTACGAAAACACCCAGACAATCCGTAAAATCACGTAGTTTCACCGATGATTATTCAAGCATACAAAAAGAAGATGAAGAACCCGAATATAGAACAATGATGGATACACCACCAACATCATCTTCTTCACACATTTCAATCGATACTATGATGCCCGCTGATGGGGCAGAAGCGAACACACTAGATGGACAATTGAGAAAACATTTAGATAACTTGAAGTCTAATGACCCCAATTATGACACCACATATGGCGTTCGTATCGATCCCACCACGAAAAACACGATGATGGGTGCCATGGAGATTCGTTTTCCTCCCGGACAAATTGAGTTATTGTGCAGCAATAAGAGGAGCAAAATTTTTCCAGCAACGTCTGAACTATATAACCTCATATTCATGAAACACATACCGAGATCGATCAATGATCGAGATAAGAGCGTATACACAGCCCTGCTGAAGAATACAAAGGCGCCATATAAGAATTTCGATGTACGGGAAGGGTTGAATATGAGTACGAAATCAAAAACGAAATATCAGCAAATTATCAAACCATTAATTGGTTCTCCACATAATATGAGGAGTCAGCAGCAAAAAGTTAAAGGTGGTGGAGGAATATTACAATTGATACCATCCAGAAAGAGTGTTAGTAAACGCCGCAAAGAGTACGTCTATTGGAATAAAGCTACAGAATTAGTAGAACGCCTTCGGCTATTGTGGAGTTCAAAATCAGCCGGTCACACTGGGCACGATAATGAAATAATGTCAATAATTGAGGAATTACGCGAAGAAGGCATTGTGCATTAATTTTAATTTGTCTCCAAGGCATAAGAGGGATATGATGTATGCTGGCCTATTAGTATATCAACGTTATTCAAGGAGATCACAAGCATTCAGAAGTATTTCAATAGGTTTGAATAACGCTGTTATGGAGATAAGTGCAACCAAAAGGCGAATAGTCAATGAACTGCATAAACCTGCCAGACGAAAGTTTCATAGAAGGAGAACTATAATAAAAGGTTTCGCAGACTTATGGCAAGTAGATTTAGCTGAGATGCAAACGTATTCTAAAGAGAATAGTGGTTATCGATACATATTATTCACCATTGATTGCTATTCTAAATATATCTGGACAGAGCCGATAAAATATAAAACCGGATCAGAAGTGACACATGCTATGGAGAGAGTATTGGAAAGGGCTGAATACTCGCCAAGAAATATGCAGAGTGACCTCGGTAAAGAATTCTATAACAACCACTTTGGCACATTGATGGCGAAATATGGAATCAATCATTATTCTACGTATAGTACGATGAAGGCTGCGATCGTTGAACGGGTGATAAGAACACTGAAGAATTGGATTTATAAAGAATTTTCTGCCAGAGGTGAATATAAATGGTATGATATTTTACCGCGCCTAACCAATGCGTACAATAACAAAGTGCATCGAACAATTGGTATGAAACCCTCTGAGGTCACATCTACTACGAAACTGCAAGCTTATAGTCACATGAAGATAGCACCAAAAGCTAAATATCAAGTTGGTGATATAGTACGGATAAGCAAATATAAGGGGGTTTTTGAGAAGGGATATACAGCAAATTTCTCTACGGAACTATTCAAAATATTCGAAGTGAATTTAACGAATCCCAGAACATACAAACTTGAAGATATGGAGGGCAAACCGATCAAAGGATCCTTTTATGAATTGGAGCTATTGAAAACTGCCAACCCTGAGGCATACTTGGTGGAAAAAGTCTTGAAGAAGAATGGAACTAAATTATTTGTCAAATGGCTCGGATTCTCTGACCAACACAATTCTTGGATTGATAAGTCTGCAATAATTTGATGTATGCTAACCCAATATAGTTCTCCCGAAACCAATTGTATGCGTTTCTCTATCCATCCTCTACCTGTTGAATCATTGTCAATCCAAAGAAAAAACACGTTTTCATTAAAAATTATATTTATTGAAAAAAATTCGATTCGGAAACGTAATATTCATATATAGATATATTTATAATAATAATAAGTATGAGGAACCCAATCCCTCTGCCTATTGGTCATCTTCATCTGAACTGGCCTGTTCCCGTACGTAGTATGGTTCTGGTGGAGGTTGGTTCAGGCTCCTACGATATTCCCGTCTCTCGTGCGGCAAACACCAGCACGCGCTGAAATGGTGGTCCTCACTTCTATATGGATGGCCGACATTCTCACAAAAATATGCCCCATTTGAGCATCCGGCACATACACCATTCCAGCAGTCGTTCCGATATGTGCTGCAGCTGACACACCTCCGGAATCGCAGCTGGTTCTCCATACTGCACGCCCTGCATGTGTTTCTGCAGATACCCATGTTGGTGTTCTTCAGCAGCTTGGAGCACGTCACACACCTTGGTTTGATGCCATCCTCATACTGCACGCTCGGTCTAGGAGGGTCTGGAGATCTCCGACTATTCGCTGCAATGCAGCGTTGGCATACACCGGTACAGGGGTTGATGTCGCTGGCCGCCCAACCAATGTCACAGTTATGGCAGAGTATGAAATCATTCACCCTAGATGGGTACACTGCCACAATTGGTTTGGAATCCCATGATTTTGGATACGACATGATTATATCTATGTTTGTAGACTAGTCGTTCTTCAATGGTACGATGTGATCGATAGAAGTCTAAGAAACACTATGATGAAAAACGCGCACCTCCTCTGCTTTTCAATGCTCGCACCTACTACCCCTCTATAGTTGGTTGCGCATCATGAAACCATTTTTTCGGTGTTCACGCATTGATCACACTAGTTCAATGGAATATGGACACGCCCACATATTGTTGTAAGAACCGCCTTTTTCCCCACTCGAAGCATAGACCGCCTTCCTCCCTCTTTCGATGTGAGGATAATAAAACGCACAGCCCTATGTTGAGAACGTTAGTTTGAATTCATTCCTCCAAAAGAAGAAGACTCAACTACCATATTCCTACACCATCATGAACGGAGAACTTAGTGGAATTGTCGAGAAGCTGGCAAATCTGTCGCTGATAGATGAGAATCAGTTGAATGTAAGTATTTCCAACATCATTGTTAACTGATTAGGAAGGCGATAGGCCTTATCCATGTTTCAAGTACTCTAGACGAATTTTTTTCATTATTCACAGGATCTCGGAAACGCACACGTTGGGTTCGACGGTGGCGATGTGGAGCAGGACAACAACAACGATCAAGACGAAGGGTTTGGTGACGAAGAATGCGGCGAGAGGGAGCAGAGGGTTCAAGAACGGACGAGGATGATAGATGTCGTCGGTCTCCGAGAACACCATCAGGAGATGGCCTACTGCACAACAGTGGCAATGGTGGTGTTGAACACAGCGGAGGGGGATAAAAATCTGTGTAATAGGTGTTTCCTCCTATATTTGTTGAGACCGACGTTGAGAGGAGAATATCTACACTCTTCAGCGCATTTAACATCCAGCTTTTTCGAGATTCCGAGAGAGTTTACATGCGAAGCCTGCTCTGCTCCTCTCTACCAAATTCACATGTTGGACTTGTGCCCGTCGTGCAATCATGCCAAAGAAAAGTTACATATTTTTTAAGTTAATATAAGGTAGTTTTAGTCACACTCTAGAATTAGTTTTGAATAAATTATGTATTAATGATAATAATAAAATTTTGACTGATATCGATTCATATTTTCATTTTGAGTGATTTGAATGGGTTAGGTGGAAATAATGAGAAATTGTCATAAGAATATGTCCAGAAAAAAAACGATAAAGTTTGGAAAATGTGAAAAGAGTGTTGAAAATTCGAAAATGGGTTGATGATATAGGCTCATCAGATGTATTTCAAGCTGTAGTTAACTGTGCACACAAATGCGCATGACTTGACCCATCCAAAATATGGTGCGCACGCGATATCTACCGAAAATAAACGAATGTCGGAATTTCAATCTTCAATATGTATAAAAGTCTCGAGAAAAAACCGATTTTTTGGTATTGCGCATCATATCACCCACCAGAACTATAGTGCGCATGCATTATCTCGTGAATGCGAAGGCCTATCAGCGATCTGACACCACCAATGTGAAGGTCTCTGAAAGTTAACCGAAGGATACCCTCTGACGAGGGGTATCCTGAAAAAAATCGAGTGCGCAGGCCTAAAACAAGCCTGAGGCCGAAATAGACCATAATTGGTCGTTTTTGGTTGCGCAAAAGTGAAAAATATGCGCAGTATATTGGATGATATATATTTTTGGGTATTCATAAAGAATCCACGATCGGAAATTCCGATACGAGTTTTTTCGCTGATATAATGTGCAGAGGGCGTTGAAAAATTCTGAAATGAGTTGATAATATAGGCTCTTCAGATGTATTTCAAGCTGTAGTTGACTGTGCACACAAATGCGCATGACTTGACCCATCCAAAATATGGTGCGCACGCGATATCTACCGAAAATAAACGAATGTCGGAATTTCAATCTTCAATATGTATAAAAGTCTCGAGAAAAAACCGATTTTTTGGTATTGCGCATCATATCACCCACCAGAACTATAGTGCGCATGCATTATCTCGTGAATGCGAAGGCCTATCAGCGATCTGACACCACCAATGTGAAGGTCTCTGAAAGTTAACCGAAGGATACCCTCTGACGAGGGGTATCCTGAAAAAAATCGAGTGCGCAGGCCTAAAACAAGCCTGAGGCCGAAATAGACCATAATTGGTCGTTTTTGGTTGCGCAAAAGTGAAAAATATGCGCAGTATATTGGATGATATATATTTTTGGGTATATATGACGAATCCATGATTAAAATTCCGATATGTGTTTTTTTTCTCTGATTAACGCATGCGCACAACATTTTTGTGCAAGTATTGCTTGCGCAGTTGGGTGCAATGTAAATGCCGGCTAAAACTCCATCTGTGTTGATTGTCGCCCCAATCCTCTCTCGAGTTTCCACCAATAGTATAAACCAATAGGAAATGAAATTATGATATTTATTGATTTTACCATAATGTATAATAATATTGATATTTCATAATCTCCCTCTTATATTTGCATTTGTTTTGGTTCTTGATTTTTCAGTAGTATATGACGGGTAACGGCACTTCTTCACAGACTTTGCCCTCCACGACGTCTCGATGAATGGAAACTCACGTCGTCTAACACTACAATTTCGTCAACTCCATCACCGTCGATCATCATCATCATCTGTTGCTGAATTCCGTTCGCCATATCGCGACATTGGCTAACGAATCACACCGCCTCTGGACTATGGTATTCATGACCTCTTCTCTCGTTATGTAGCGGTGACCCATTTTTTAGCGATGTTCTCCCTCGCCATCTTCTACGATTGGTGAATCATTGCTTGAAGACGTTCCCGTTCCTAAATGCTACCTCTACTTCCAATTTCAACAATCTTTCAGTGAAATCCTGGAATTTGTTGTTATATTTCGACATTATTTCATCGGTGTTTTTTGACATGATGTCCATCTTCTCGATTGAATCGTTCACCTTGGGCACCATCATGAGAACCTTCTGAGCAAACTGAGGATAATCTTTGATATGCATCTTCACATCATTCAGAGATTTCCTCATCTCAGACATTTGTTGGTTATAGAACTCCAATGGTACACTATCTCCACCACTCGACGGATTACCGATATTTGTTAATCGTTTACCCTGCATATCATAGTTACCGCTGCTGTCCAGTTTGAACCCAATTCCGGGCCGACCATGCAAGGAGCTCAGCGATTTGCTCTTCTTGCGACCAAATTTATCGATAGCGTTATACATCTTCCACAAAGAACCGCTGAACGTGAACTAACAAGATCTGAATTGAACACGCGAATTTTCACGGCTTCTACTAGATAACCCCCATATCTCTCTCTTTCTCTATCTATCTCTTCCTCATCCTCTTTGATGCCTCTATATCGCACAATAATCTGGATTCGTGATTTCGATCTTTGTTAAAATAATAAGCATTCGTATTTAAATGTTTTATTACTATATCCTATTATTTACAAAAATGTATTGAAAAATTGACGCTAGAAATTTTCTATGAACCGATGCATCTCCCTCTCATCATCGGTGTCCAACTCCATGGCCGCCCGAAGGTGTTCATCGATGCCGTAGTGTTGATTTCTACGCTCGTGGCGGATACGACGACGTTGGCGACGGCTTTCCTGTCGCCTTGCGCGCCGCTGGACCCTTGCAGCTTCCTCCCTCTCGCGTTCTTCGACCATCCACTCCTCCTCAGCCCTCCTTTCTACATCTCCTACGGCCTGATCGTCGTCGTCTATGACGATAATATTATTCTCCCCCTGCTGCCGGAGTTGACGTATAATATTATTAATCGTCATATTGGCGCCGCCATCCTCGTTCCTATCAGCCGTAGTCGAATCACATGGGCCTTCTGGTGAATGCGGGCGCTGGTAGGACGGTCTCGCAACCCCGTCGTTGGTGGTGGTGCTGTCAGCTTCTGCGATGGCTACACAAGTCACTGATGGATTCATTTCGCTTGTTGAATTTCAAACTGAATGATTCGAGAGGAGTGATTGAATTTATATCAGTGAGTCGGAGTGGGATCGCTGGCCGTGTTGTTAGAATAAGTGGTGGGATAGGTTGTGGTGGGAAAAAGTAGTGGGGGGTTGAAATGAACGGAACTACCATAGTTTATATCAGTTGGTTTATTGAAATAAAAAAATTCACATACACTCTAATATGTAAATTCATCTTTATAAGATACAACACTAAAAACTTACTGATAATTGAACATATATATACATTACCTAATCTATAGACTTAAAACTAACTTAATATTGGACTTATGTACATAACCTAGCCTATAGTGAATTATATACAACTATAACTACGTGTCACCCAAGTACTCCCTATTCAGCCGATTATAATGCTCAAAGCGAGCTTTTCCCGTTTCACAGTCCCGTCGAAATTTTTCTTCAGCTTCAAGCTGTCGATCCATCTCGACGAGGCGTGAAAGCAGCGCTTCTCTTTGCGCTGAGAGGGAGCGCGACCTGCTTTCACTAACCGCAATCTGAGTATCCACGTTCGCATTCCACTGCTCCAACTCGACATCATATTTTTTCAAATTATCGATGAGATGTTGCGGTGGCAGTGGAATGCGTGCGTGAATATGAGCATTATCATCGGCCATTATATCTCTTACAGCAACAACAACGTTCTCCTCAACCGGATGCTGTTCTTGCAAACGTGGTTCATCCACACTTGTCGAATCACTTTCATGTCGATTAGCCGGATGCACCACATCTACGCGAATCACATTAATTGCTGATGTCGGCTTCAGTTGATTCGAACGTTGCTGTGTACTGCTCGAGGGGGCGGTTTTTTTGTGGGACGCATACCACTCTGAAACCTTACCACCTCGATAGGGATTCGCTTTGCCACGATTATCGAGGAACTTGTGTAGAATCGAAGGTTCTACTTTGACGCCAATCTTTCCCTTCTTCTTTTCCACAGAAGTTCCCCGATAATCTGTCTTGGATTTAAAAGATGACGATGACGACGACGACGACGACGACGACGACGACGACGACGGTAAAGGTGACGCTGCCGATTTCTTCTTCACAATGTGGAGCTTTTTTCCAATCCTTGGTGATTGGAAATCATCATCATCACTATCATCACCATCATCATCATCATCATCGCCATTCCCACCTCTCTTCAAGCAAGCTCTCTTGGGTGCTGATGACGTCGGTTGCGGTGGAGTAATTTTCCGCCCTTTAGTGGCTCTGACAGGCTTCGCGAATACTCCATCGCTACTGGCGTCAACACCGCCCAATGATGTGCTCGAGCGCAGCGAAACCTCACCGACATCTGGTGTAAGAGGTACTTGGGGTGATTCGAAAATGTCTTGCCAGGCTTCATCACTCTCTAGGTACTCCCTAACTTGTTGGCTGATCCACTTCTTCTGGCTGTCAGTTTGGTCCTCAGGGTCTTCTGGGATGTCGGCGATGTTCATGTCTGTAACAATGAGAATAGAAAATGAAACAATTTATTAGCTATGATTGTAGGAAGTATATACTTACTCGGAATAGGAAGATCCTGCATCGCGTCTCCTTCGAAGAATGCGACATTGAAACTGCTCTGGGCGTCGGACATGTCTGAAACAATAGAATAACATATAGTATCCTCACGTAGTATGAGTAAGATGAAATGAAACAAGATGGATCCAGTCGCCATAAAAATACTCACTTAAATGCTGCTCGGTGTTGTAGTATAGCGTGTGGAATAAAGTTGGCTCGTGTATCTGCAGTTCGCTGCCGGGGTAGATATTTCTGCGATGCTGTATAAAGCTGATCAAGAGTGTGTTCTGGTACTAGCTGATGTCTGCTAACAGAATGAGGAGTCGGTGTGTGCACCTCCAGTTTTATCCACTCACACCCCCACCAATTCTTAGCCACACCCATTTTCACCATTACCGCCACCACTAGCCCTCTCCCTGTCGCCTCTCCCACTCCAACTCTCCCTCTTCCGAATGCAACTGTCGCCTCTCCCACTCCAACTCTCCCTCTTCCGAATGCAACTGTCGCCTCTCCCACTCCAACTCTCCCTCCTCCGAATGCAAATATCTACTCCGGAATGATTGCAGTGAGGAATATTAATAAGGATTGGTTGGTGTAAAAAAAAAACGATTCAATGAAATAATAATGTCCATTTATTATGTATATAATAACAGAATTAAAATTAATATAAACAACTTCAAAGATTATAGCAAGAATATAAGTACGGCTGAATATAAGCGTATACTATCTCCTGAAATTGAAGAAATAATTTATTCATATATATATATATATATTTATATATGTATAGTACATGAAGACTAGATAAAGGATATAAAACATCATATTACATGAGGACTAGATAAAAAATAAATATGAATATATAAATCGCGGTTAATGTATCTGTCTGAGGTTGGGATACAGAGTTCGCTATCATTATTAATGAGGTTCGGACTGTTCCATCAACATTTTTATCAAGTCGTCCAAATTATCGCTCGAATTTGATTTTTTTTCAGATGTTTGCATTGTAGCAGATATTGCTTGTTGTAACCAAAGCATATTACGTTCAGCACTCGTTTGATAAAATTCAATATCGCTATGCCCCCAAGGTAAAGTTTTTACTGTATTAGGTATAATAAACCGTTTATCGTCATGGTATGAAAGGGCGACTTTGTTTTTCATTTCAGTATGAATATCGTGACGATCACTGCGAAAAGTATTCATTTTTCTGAATATCAAGCCACCATTTTCTACGATTTTCTTATAATCATCCATCGATAATTCACTACTAACAACTGCCCTTGAAACCCCCTTTGCTTTTTTCAATTCGGCATTCGAAGATTGAACGTAATATGCTTTAGCACCCGTCCCATAAAAACTCACAATAGGATCATTTGGAAATTCGTCCTTCATATTACCCACTACTGATTTTGTTATTGGAATATTAAATTTGTTATCCGCGGGATAATTGGATGTGTCAAAATACCTTATATTTTCCTTCATGAAATTGTAAAAGTTTTCTGTTTCTATTTTGAGTATCAATGAATCCGTATCGGTATACAATAGCCACGATTTACCAGAGAAATTCTTCTTAATGCATTCATACAAAAAGTTATATATAACAACTTTTGACACATCTAGTATGCTGAAACCTAAATACAACGGTTTATCATAATGCACCCTAACTTTTCCCATATGGATTGCTACGAAATTTTCATGGAATACTTTACAGGTCTTATAATTGGGTAGTGCTATTAATGCATTAGCACCCTTTCTCTTTGTGATACTCTCCCAATGAGTTACGAGTTTGATATCGCTCCTTTTATCAACATTCTCCATGGTTTTGCCATAAACTGAGTTTACCATATTCTTATATAAACTCTTATCAGCTTTATTCGTACTTTTATTACGCATTTCTGTATTAAGGTCAACATACTTTTTCAACCACGGGGATTGCTTGAATTTGAGTACTCTATGGGTTTTAATCAAGGTCAAACCGTTTTCTATAGCCTGTTTGAGATTTCTGTAATGAACAATATATTTTATCTTATTCGACAAATTGGGAATCAGTTTTTTCAGCTTAGATTTTGATCCGGGTGGTGCAATGGATTCCACGAGAAAGGGTAGATCTGAGTGTGCGTCATGTAATTCCTCAGGATAGAATATGTCAACTTCAAGGACATACCCATATGGGCTATCATCTTCAACACCCATGATATCCAACTCCATAATTTCTTGGCTGTTCAACCACCTAAAATCGGATGTTGGTAGCGGCTGTGACATACTATGACCGTACAAGTTAGTTGCATCTAAATACATGATGTATGTTGATGGTTCATTTGGATTGAAGTTTGGGATGAACTTATTATTCGCAACATGGCTCCTCAGACTACATTGACTTATCCCACCTCTTATTCCTTTTTTGAAAAAATGTATCATATCGATGTCGGTTAACAATTCTAATTCGATTTGTGTGTATCTCAACATAGCATCCCATGATAAACCGGGTGCTGTAAAGTATTGGCATGGATCTAACTTGTACGTTTTTAAACAAACGTTCCGGAAGTTCTCGAAAACATCGCATAACAATAAAACATCTGATTTCAAATAGAGATCAGAGTAATCACCGAGTGTTTTACATTGAAACAAATTCCAAACATGCTCAGCTCTTAGATAATCCTCGTCTGAAATATGTTTATTAGATAAATTATCGAAAAAATCATTTTTAGATGGCAAATCTTTGTTATTCAATTTATCCATAGAGGTTATGAAACTATATGGAAAAACTCCCTTCTGCGTCATATATTTGAATTCTTCAGGGTCACGAAAATATCTAGCAGTTTCTACAAATTGAGATTCATTCAAATTTCCGGCCAAGGCTTGCAGAGGTTGGGCAAGGAATTTGTAGCTATCCAAGAATCGCAGTTTCAAAAAGACATTCTGATTCACACCGTTTTTTCCCAAATATTCGTCAACTAAGATATGTTTGGTAAATGAGATATATTTTTCCTTGGTTTGCGCGATACAATCAACTTTCTCTTCTCGATCGAATAGTTGTTTGATGAAAAGGTGGCTATCGTAGCCACTCATATTATGAAAAAATATGGGGATGAAATTTGGAATTTTAAAGTTCAAATTACATATTGAATGTGCGGCACCGAATCTTTTTTTCCCCGTTAGATGGCAGTGGTCTCTTACTTTGACGTCACCATATATGAAAGCTTTATCGCAAATGCCACACTCCGTGGCATCAGCGAATTCAACTTCTTCTGCCGGAGTTAATTTTTTCATAGGAACTACACGTTTTAGAAACAAGTTGTAAATTATTTTGCAGTCATTGACTAAATTGGATACGAATTTTTTCGCAGCATCTTTCCCACGGAATGTAACAAATTTCGTGATAGAATTATCGAAAGAGCATTTGATAAGGTATGCAAATGAATAAGGCTCATGTGCGAATGTTCTATTAGTGAAGGATTTCTCCGGATCTGGCTGGCTAGTATGTATCGGCTTCAGAACTGATTCGAAATCTGCATAAATAACGAATGGTACTTTCATCTGTTTCTCAAATTTCTCGAATTTCAAAATGTTTTCAGGTACTGAATTTCCAAATTTATCGACTTTGACCTCTGTGGATGGAGTTGTAGTATATGTATGGTTACAATCATTTAGCTGATGGCGTAACAACTTTGTTTCATCTGAGAAATGTATCAAACAGCCGTCGCAAAAAAATTTCTTATGCCCCCTGGCAGATATCTGGCTAGATACCAGCCTAGATAAATTCTTTATCCAGCAATAGTGGCTATTTCCGGATTCATCATCTGTGGTCAGAAGTAAATTCACATGTTTACTCATTCTTTTCTTAGAGTAATACAGTGGGCCGACTATCTGATATTGCACTTGATGTTTTTCAAACACACTTTCTAACCCGTAAACGTTGATGGAACAATCATTGAGAATTTCGAATTTTGGGATGCTACTCACTTTAACAGGGAACTCTATACCCACCAAATTCAGAACCGTAGAATAGTGCGGATATGAAGAGGTTTCGCAAACATTAGCCCTTGCCGGATACAGTGCAGACGTCACAGCCCAAGCAAAACAGCACTCATCCTGGTTCACTATGTTCACTACTGCCTTTTTATTCTCTATGAAGCTAGGTAGCTTCATGTAGGAACACCCACGCAGCGGACTGTATTTGTTGATGTTGATTTCCAGAAACATGATTTTTTCTAAAGCCCAACCTATAACAATAATACCATCAGATGATAATCAAAAGTGTTGAAAAATATATCAACTCACCAGAATCGCGTTCCTCAAATTCAGTCGTTTGATTCAATAAGATGTCCTTGAATGTGTCAACTACGGCCTCCAAATCCAGCGATGAATCCATGATGTGATTTGGTGTCATGAAGGATTTGATATCGTGAAGATCTTGGGATTGTAAAATATATCTTCCGAATACTTCCATATTCACTTTGATGGAGTGGTGAATCGAGATTATATTATCCAATAGGGATATTATGGTCGCTTTATTTTCATTAAAAAACGTATTGTAATCCAATACATCAGTTCTGCATTCCAATCTATAACTTACAATACGGCATTTGAACGCATTCTCAATCACATATACTCCATCCCTATAATTGACGCAAGCGTTTGTTCGATGCTCCAATGTCCTTTTATGAGCGCTCATTTTATCAGCTGGAATCATCTTATTGCAAATGGTACATGCCTGCAGATTTCCAGAAGTTGTTGCTTGCTGAGTGCCATTTCCCAGTCGAGGCTTCTTTGCGATAGGAGGGTTCAAATTTCCCACACATGCAACTCTTTCATGGCGTCGTAGATTGTCACTACGCGTGAAAGACTTAGCGCACACACTGCAGAATAACATATTGTTCAGATAATGTATCACTCACAAAAACTAATGAGGTTAATGTTGATGGTAGTATTGAGAGAGAACTATGCGCTCACGGACGCAGCTATTGGGTTTATATAAGGCAGAGTCATGACGTAACACACATCGCCCCACTTCTACCAATACGACCTCGACCGTCGAGATCTCTCTCTCTCTCTTCAACTCAAGGACACTCACACTCAAGGTCAAGCAACGTCGCATACGGTGCAACCTTCCATCACGGTCAGGGCCTTTCTCTCTCTACAACTCGAGGTCACTCACTCACAAGGTCGCACATGCGGAGGTAACTCTACCCAAGAGCACTCCCGCCCAAGGTCACTCCTACTCAAGGTCACTACCGTCCAAGGCAACTCCTACTCAAGGTCACTCCTGTTCAAGGCCACTTCTGCATCGAGGTCACTCTGACACGAGGTCACTCCCACCCAAGGTCACTCCTACTCAAGGTCACTCCTGCTCCAAGGTCACTCCGCCCAAGGTCACTCCCGCCCAAGGTCACTCCGCCCAAGGTCAGAGGAGAGTGACCTCGGGCGGAGAGTCAGAAACGGCTAATCTTATCTACTCAAAGGATATATTAGGACATATTCCACATTACTTTTCTATCAGATTCAGTATCAGCAGCCCCAAAACCCCTGAAATTCACTTTTTCAAAAATTCCAAACCTTAGCAGAGAATTATTATTGCGAAGTATATTTCTCAATAATATAATATATTTCAATTCATCATTAGTACATAGTGTATGATGATTTCGATCGTTAAGGTCGTGGAAAGACATTCTGAATTGAGAAAACACAATATATGTATAGTATATACAGCATATCAACTAGAATCTGGTGCACTCTTTGGCAACAAACACAGAGGTAGACCAATATAATATAAAAAAATTCGAATGTGGAGACTTCAGACAACTGTCTCCTGGCGGTCGTGGTGGCCATTATCTAATATGGCCGCCAGTGAACACCCGAAAGATATCAGATGTTAGATGAAGTAGCTGCCGAAGGTTTAGGATGTTAATTGAATATTTTGGATTGAAGCATGCATTCTTATATAAGTGATATATATACCGTGTGTCTACGTATAATAGTGTGGAAAAGCTCTATAGCTCCATTGCAATGAGAGATAGACAAAATCCTTTGGAGATATAATACAATATCGTCAGGTTTATAAAGCCGAAATTATATGGAATCTGGTATTGTGTGCTCACTGCTCAAATCGTAATATTCAACTGATGTTACTTAATGTTCCATGATCTGCTTGACTTTTGACATTTGAAATTTTCTGACGTCTGTCATGTCAATTTTTATAACCTTCAGTTTCACGCACATTGTTTTTTTCTCTTGAACAGGTTAATATTGATACCTCATCAAACATTTAGTTTGATTTTTCAAAGTTTAATCACCACCTTTCGGTAAATCAAGGGTACGTGGGCCCTTGTAAAATATGAACCCGACCTTCAAATGACATAAATTTGTATTTAATAAATTCATAACGATAAATTTTATATCATTTCACAGTGACAGTAAGTTTTCCAGGTTTCTTAACCTTTTCTAAACTACACTTATACCTACACGAATGTCAACAATCATTCAGCCAACACGCTCGACTTATTAATCATTGATAATTCAGCACCTTCCACCTTACACCCTACACCATATGCTCCACTTCGCAATTCTGAACACAACCTGCTCATCTTTAATTTCATCGACTACTCCAGCACCCCCACGTCTTGTATGACATTACCTCATCAGGAGACTGGGACGTTCTCCGCATGTTCTTTTTCGAGTTTCCTTGACATTGAAAATGCTTTGATTCTGAGGATCCTACATAGTGTGTCGCGGAAATATCCGAGATCTTCACGCTTGGAACAAACATACCTCATCCTTCGAAAATACCATCAGCTTCGAATAACCCTGGTTCTTTTCATACTCTACCTGAATGATATCAATTTCATCGAAGATATAGAGTTCATAAAACTTTTTGCAGATGATACTCTTGTTGCAGCAAGTGATGAAGATTTGGATATTGCTATAGGTAAAGTTAATTCTGCTCTCACTGAGAAAATAAATGAAAATTTGTATAACTTAATGTAATGGTGGTTTCGAATTAGTTTCATCAAACACAACCCATATTCGTGATATCACTTATTTGAGTGATCAATACTAAGACAAAACTATTGCATACCACCTTCGGATATTAATAGTTCAAATTATGAATAACCACAACATCAAATAACATGTTCCATATCCAATAGCTAATAAATATCTCTTATGTAGTGGTATTAGGATTGTGTTGTATGTTACTCCCCTGATATTTCTATTTACCACTACGTATTAGTGCGTACAGTTATATTAATAGGTTTATAATTTTTGTGATGTACAAATCTACCACATCAGAGAGTAATATGCCGAAATCACGAAGCCGATCGTCCACGTTCGTTTTTTTTTTCAATGCATGCAATGGCGTTGGCGTAGTCCTTTATTCAGTTCATAGTTCATCATGGTTCATCTTTCGTTGCGTTCGTATCGTGAATCATGATTGAAATAAATTTCATTGGCCCATGCAGTTCTCATCTGCAGTGCATGTGTGTAGTGTAAGTACCTACTTACCTACAAACTGTGGTACTGTGAAGTGTGTACCTGTACCTGATAGTGGTAACTCGAAGAGTTGTTACCGGTGTTCAACAGTAATTAAAATACCTATTCGTTTCATCTTGAAACTGAAATGGCGAACGTTGCACGCGTTATTGAGGAGAACGAGAAAATCTCAATTTTGTTGCACACAAAAATCAAATTCACACAATATTTCGATTTTTCCCTCATTCCCAAGTTCATTCATATACTCAGATAACTATCTCTACTACATACCTAATTATCATAACATACCTGCAAATCATTGAGATTATGTGATATTCTTCAGTTTTTTCTCCAAATAAGTATGTCCCTGACGCAGCGGTAGAAAAATATTGATTCATAGTTTGAACAGACAAAATTGAACAGACAAAAATGAACGAATCTATAAGTAGAAATCACTAGTTTGTAGTGGTAAATATGAAATGAATAAGTAGAGTATGGATGTATTGTTTGTAAGCCTAGAGAACTTTAGGTATTTACAACGAATAATTTCTCTCAGTGCTGAATAAAATATCATCATTTCTGAATATAGATAAGTTGAAGCTCAATCATCAGAAAACTAGAGCTATGTTTATTTCTTTTAAGTACAAACAAAGTCAACTTGATTATCAGGATATAAATATGAAAATTTATGGAGATAAAATAGAAATGGTTAATGAAATTGAATATCTTATTGGGCGTTATTGTAGAAAATACCCTAGACTTTAAGTCTCAGTTTATGTACATTTATAAAAAAATCGTAAGAAAGCTTTTCTTCTTTTCTAGAATTAGGACCAATTAATCTCTCCAGTCATCGGTCACTGTTTACCGAACAATCATACAACTTCATTCTGATTATTGTGCGAGTTTGTTTTAACTATTGGATGGTAATGGTTTATCTTCTCTTCAAAAATTGCAACACCGCGGAATGAGAATTACACTTCAATTCAACAGATTTACACCGGCTAATTTGATGTTATCTGTTACGAAGTAGTGCATTGTGATTTTCCAGCGTACTTGAAAGATTTCATAATTTTCAATCATAAAATTCACAATCATGAAACAAGAGGTAGATATGATTTTCATATCAATCGTACAAGATTGAAAGGGACTATGAATTCATTATCCCACCATGGTTTAGTTGATTATAATATGTAAATTAGAATTTCCTATTTTAATAACATTATTATATGGAGATTATTATTATCAACAAAAGCTGTTCTAGATTGATGCCTTGGAACAAACAGCCTACCATCGCTGGTGCAAGGACCTAGAGCAGAAAATGTTTGAGCGAGGGCTAACTGCCGCCAACCGATAGATGCATCAAAAGAATCATACAATGCAAACATAAGATCAAAATGGATAGATAGATCCAATGGCACCCGTTCGTTTTCGTCCCTTGCTGAAGCAGTCGGATGGAATTTCACTAATAGTTCATTTTCGCCACTCTCCAAAGCCGAAGGCACAATAGCCACAATTTCGCAAGATTAAGCGAACATTTTTGCATATTTGTTCGCACCACACTCCACCTTGGATTATCAGGGAACGGTGCCGCCAGACATTCCACCCCTTTGAAAGTCGAATGCCTGATATTGTCTTTCGTCAACGCACTATCAGACGCATTCTGCACGTTCTCAGAAAGAATAAGTTCATCATCCTGATGGAATTTCATCCATTGATTTCAAGAAGTGTGCACCAGAATTGACATCGAATCTCTACAAGCTATTCACTATCTCCTACTATAGTAGGGTACTTTTCGATCTTGCTAGGAAATAGCTAGAGTCCAACAAGCCTCAACGAAGGAAACAGAAGCCTGTCCAACAACTTGAGGCCAATTTCCCTGTTATCGGTCATCTTCAAAGTGATTGCGAAAGCCATAACATTGCCTCATCGAATATCTGAACAGCTCAGGAATCATTATTGATAGAACATATGGCTTTCGCCACCAAAGAACAACTGGAGATTTACTTGCCTATGCCACCCATATACGGCAAGATTTATAAAAAGAACATGAGAAATCTCTAGATGTGGCGTTACATATATCGAAGGCATTCGACCGTGTTTGGCACCAAGGACTGCTTCACAAACTACATCATACGGCGTACCTTATCACTTCAGCAATGCCATCCATGTGTTTAACGGAGTATCGTCTGATACTATTGCCATCAGTTTCGTCGTTCCACAAGGATCAATTTTGGTACCAACATCGTTCCTACGATCAATTGGGAGCAACCACTTGCCCTATCCACAGCTTTGCAGACGATAGTACTCTCCATACTGAGTTCTCTTCTAGAATTCCTATTCCTTTCCAGGAGACTATAGATACTTACGACGGAGGCAGGGCCAATGCTGTCAATGGAGATCTTGCGAGAATTACAACCTGCGGAACCAACGGCCTTGTTGAATTCAACGTATAACCAAAATTCAAGCCTGTATTTTTTCTAGAAAGTCAAAACTCAGTTTGTCTAATATAAATATGTCTGGTACCAATATTTCCACCAACATATCTATGCTCGGTATTACCATCAGCAATACTCTCCATAGGAAAATCATGCCTGATCCATCACATAAGCTGCTTCACAAAACTCGTATTCTTGTTCCGTGCAAAAATCGCCTTTACACCTCATGAGCTTCTCATGATCTACAAAGCACATATACGGTCAGTTTTAGAATATTTCGCTCATGTATAGGGTTCAGCACCCAAGCATACACTGATACTCTTAGATTCCATCCAGACAAGAGTCATTCGCCTGGTTGGTGATGCCACACTCCCTAACTCTTTGGCCTCATTAGAACATAGTAGAAAAGTACTTCCTCGGGAAATGTTCCTCAGAAATATCTGCTCTTAATCCATAACTAGCAATATCAGTCAGACGATCTTGACAGTTATAGTCAGCACATCCTTTCGAAGGTTAACCTTGAATTATTCTGAACAACATTTCAGCAAAACTCGTTCATCTCAAGAACGGCAAAGCTTTGGAATTTTCTGCCAATGGAAGTATTCCTAAGATTTTATAATCCCCATCAAGAGTTCCAAAAAATTCGAACACCTACCTCCTCTTTCTATCCTCTCTATAGGTACGTACGATGTTCCACGAACAATATAGGAATTTTCTCTCATGCACTCCAACAATAAAAAAATATAACACCTATTATTTCACATATTTTAGTTTATCGTTATCGAACCTTCTAACTTTGTCTTATTTTTGCAATTCGTCTGCGGCGTTGCAAAGTTGATTAGGATTATTTCGGAAAATTATAGCTGTTGATCTTCGTTTACAAAATTTTCCATCCGAAATTATGCATGAACTTTCATGATACTCTGACTATCGCTTCGATGAAGACATGATTGAAAGTCATCTCACTACCAAAATTTCAACAAAATCGCGTTATTACGAGCGATAACGGGTATATTAGGCTGTATTCATGAACAGCGGGATACATTTATCTAAATAATAGAATATGGTATTGACTTCTGAAATCCGAATATGAAAATGGTGAATTCAAGATCAACTATATAAAACACCCTGCAACTCAATTGATTGATCAGCAATTTTTGTCCTTGGGATTTGTCAAAAGTCGAAAACGAAAAAAATCATCAAGAAAATGGAACCAGATTCGTTTCTGAATTGTCTATAAAGAAAAGTGAAATTTTATATTTGTTGATACAACTAAATTGTTTTTCTTCCAATGTTGTTCAAACAAGGTATCACCGGCTATATTATATCGTTTGAGTGTTTATTCTCTTATAGAGGCATTTTGAGCGAGTTGACATTTTGAGTCAAAAGAAGAGAGCACTGTTCGATTGTAATTCTTTTGCACTATTAGATCATACTTCTTGTACTCTTTTCTGGCAAATTTTGATAATTTGATAGTAGCTCAGTAAAACGGTGACGGTTAGGACCTAATCCCGGAAAAAATTCATGTAGTCGGTTTCTCTGTGGTTTTATATGTTATTGGATGTGCTGACTTCGAATCTGAATTTTGCATACAAAATTTACTGGAGCGTTCCGAGATATTAGCAAAAAACAGCGAAATTTTCGCACTTTCTTCGGTTTTTTGCCCTTAACAATCATAATAAAAAAATTTCCTAGATAAAATTGTTCTTGCTTATGAATGTAGGACCAAATTTGGGTACTTTCGAAAAAATAGCGTCCCTCGTCGGTTTTCGTAGATAATTCATATTTTACCCATTACTCAAAGACAGCTAGCATCATGCACATATTGGAAGAGCATAAATTGTCCATCGAGCTTATGTGAATTTCGTCATTATGAAAAAAGATGAACGTCAGTTAGAGCGCTCGGACTTGGAGCAGTCTTTTAGTCGTATAGTTGCCACACTCATGCATGTTCATCCTTTCAACTTATATGATTTGGATCATATGAACCTATATTCATTAAAGCTCTGCATCAAATGAATAGGTTTGTGTTTTGTTTCTGTATGCTGTGGGGTGGAGGATAATAAATACATTAAAATTCTGTACGCTGGAATCATAGATCTTATAATTGCGATACAATAACTTCAAATGCTATAGGGTTTTCTTTGAACATTTTAATGGAAAACTGGTGAACTGTCAAAATTACCTATTTTGTAATGAATAAGTATTACAATCAATTCTCGCTCATGTGGGTTCCAAAGCGTCAAGGGAACGTGGCAGCTGATCGCCTAGCAAGAAATTGCAGAGCTCACATTTCACCTTTTTGTGAGACAAGCAAATGCCACCTTATCACAGAGCTCGGAAAATGTGAATGAATTGAAAAATCCTATACTACTGTTGAACAACTCCAGGTAAACAATAAGGAAAGAGTGCTTCAACAATTCGTGAGCTAGTGAGTCTCAGCAAACAAGAGCCAAAGCACTATAACCAAAGATTACTGAATGCTATAACCGCTGAGCTATTACAAAAAAAAATGGGTCTATAGAGGTGACTGACACTTAACCACGGAGCACCTTTGTTCATACTGTAATGACCAGTCCGCCAAAGGCTGACTACTCTATAGAACAGGTCTAGATAACGTCTGTTGAAGCGGAAAATTCAACCGTCAAGAAAATATTAGGCTTCATTAGAAGTCTATAGGGTTATGGAAAGAAATTATTCAGATGAGGGTGGTCCTATAATCTGAAATCTAATCTACATCGTCGTTTGGCAGGGGGCTGGTACCCTGGAGGACCTGGTTCTGGGGATGGTAGTGCAGGTGGAGCAAATCGTGTTTTCCCCATCCTCTATACGATGACCTGGAAAAGAAATTGATAGACATTACTATATGCAAGGTTACTAGCCAGATGATGGGTTCAAGTATTATGTAAGTATATTATTATATAGCAATATTCAAAGCCTATAGGGAGTAAAATCAACTTGTTGGAAATGATATGCGATCAAAACAAGGTTCAGTTTCTTTGTATTTGTGAGCATTGGATGAATGAATCCCAACTGGACCATGTATGCATCTTGGCTTTCATGAACATAACTAAATTCTGCAGAACAAATAATAAACACGGGGAAACGGCGATATTCGTTAGGACGAATGAGATGAAAGATTGTAAAAACTTGAACTATATTGTGAATATGTCAGTAGAGGGATGTTTCGAATGCTCGGCAATCGAAAAAGATAAAACCGTATGTATCATTACAATGTATCGTGCACCAACTGGTGACATAAATAATTTTTACAAAATTTTTGAAGTACTATTGAATAATGTGACTCAGAAATATACCTCCATTATCATATCGGGAGATCTCAATATAAATTTTTTGCATAAAACATGCCCCCAATATAAAAAACTTATAGATCTTCTAGACTCATATGAACTCAACGTAATTACAAATTTAATGAACCAACAAGATGTGCCAAATATGATAACATTGTAACCACCTCTGGCATTGATTATATAATTACGAACCTGAGAGACTATTCCAACAAAGCTATAGATTTTGAAATCTCAGATCACACCAGCCAAATATTCAAATGGCATCAAGAAAACAATAAACAAATTAACAACGCTATTGAAAGGGAAGGTCGAGTTTTCTCCTCATTCAACATGCAAGAATTTCAAACAAAAATGGAATCCATGGATCTGACCGAACAATCAACCAACATTGAACAAACATTCTCTGAATATTTGAACCATCTTAACTATTGTTTTGAATCTTGTTTCCCAAAACGTAAAATCAAAACAAACTCATATCCTAAGAAATTCAAATACTCACATGAACTCCAAAAGGAATCAGATGATTTAAAAAAGTTGAATTGGATACGGAAACAAGAGCCAGAAAATGATTATCTCAACCATCAATATAAATATAAAAAAAGACCACTTAATGAGAAAATGACTACAGAAAAACAACAATTTCATACTAACAGAATACTCACGTCAACAAACAAACAAAAAACACTCTGGACATTAGTGAATGATGAACTGGGCAGAAATAATGAAACCAAAAAGAAAATTGAAATAAAAACAGACAGTGTTATTGAATCTGACCATTGCTTACCAAACAAAATGGGAACATATTTCTCAAAATCAATTGTACAAAAAATTAACTCCTTGAATTTACCCCAAAACCAATTCACTACTATAAAGAATGTATCTCAGATCCTACAACAATACCGAAATGATAACGATAATAACAAGCTTCAAAAAAAAATTCACAGCTGGTATTGACGAAATTCCAATGAGAGTATTCAGTGAGAGTGCTCAGGTATTGTCAAAAAACCTGACCATTCTAATGAAAAAATCAGGTAATGGAGGTATATTCCCTGATCAACAGAAATTCGTCGTACCAGTACATGAAAAAGGTGACACCTCTGAAATGGAAAACTATCGAGGCATATGTGTCTTGAACTCCATATCAAAAATAATGGAAAAAGCAGTGTATGACAGCACGGTAAGCTTTTTGTACAACCATAAATTGATAGCATATTCCCAACACGGTTTCAGGAGCAATTTTTCCATTGAAACTGCTTCAACCGATATGATCCAATATATCTATGAAAATACCAACAAAAATTATTATGCAATGGGGATCTTCTTCGATCTTAGCCGAGCATTCGAAACTATAAACCCACATTATTTAGGTGAGAAACTTTTCAAAATGGGCATCAGGGGATCACTAAACCAATGGTTCAAGTCATATGTGAGTAATAGAAAAGTGGTAGTCAAAGTAAATGACCACATATCAGATCCATTTGATGGGGACTTTGGAACACCGCAAGGGGGAGTACTTGGACCACTGCTGTTTTTATTATACGTGAACGATCTTCCAGAAAATATAACAGGAGGCCGAGTTTTTATGTACGCCGATGATACTAACATCATCATTGATGAATTCGAAGTATGGTGTAGATGTAACCATTTGATAAACAACTTGGATAAAACAACGTTCATTCAATTTTCAAACAAATACTATCGTCCACTTCATATTGATCCGCGATTAGAAAAGTCAGACTGTACAAAATTCCTTGGAACACAACTGGATTGTAAATTATCTTTCAACAAACATATTGAATACCTATGCACAACACTGAAAAAAACTTGTGATGGATAATTATTCATCGACATCAAGATCCTGGCCGTTATCTAGATCATACAGCACGATATTGCTGCAGTATCCCTGACAATTTGCACACATCTTCGTGCAAAACAGACCGGCTATCTTGCAGCCGCAGTTCTTCATGCAGGACTTGCGTCATCTGCACGACAAAAGATGGAGGAGGTTTTCAGGAGCAGGAAGGTCAGTGGCAGGAATGGGCTGTAGGCAAATCTGGTGAATTTCCAACTAGCTCTATCTTCGCACTCGTTATTCCTACATCCATGAGCAATAACAATTAAATTTAGAAACTTCTACTACTTCTTCTACTTCAACTTTCTATTGGGCGGTTTTCGGAGTTTTCGATATAACGTATAATTTCCGAGTTATAAGCAAAAAACCTAAAGAAGTCCGAGAATTTTGCTGTTCTTTGCGGATATCTCGGAATAACGCTCCAGGAAATTTTGTTTGCAAAATTCAGATTCGGATTCAGAACCTCCAAAAACATATGAAACCACAAAGAAACCGACTTTTTGAATTTTTCCCAAGTGAAAATGCCATTTGATTGGACCACAGCACATTTTCCCTTCATTTTTCATAATTCTTGGCCTTGTTTTTAGCTTGCTATTCACCTTAGTTCATTTCAGGGACAAGCAAGGGCACAAGTGAATAAGAAGGTAACATTCAAAGTATATATCTGGAAAAGCTTGTTATTCAACTACTCATGAATAAAGCACATTCCACGTACTGGTATTCAAAATGATTTCAGTGGATTCCGGAAATGAATTATAACCTCTAACCAAGCCCTTTGTCAACTTCTCTACCGAAAATGAAACAATTTTGGGAACTATTGAGCACAATCCATTGTTCGATAGAGCTTCGTAGAAGAGAAAACGCCGACAAGAACCAGGCAACAATTAAAGGCCCTGTGAGCTGTCACATCTTATATGTCAGATGGAAGTTTCCAATGTATTCTCTGGAATGAAGCTTGAAGCTCATTAATTCAGACGTCTCCTATGTCTTAGAGTTATTAACGACAGCCAATGAGGGCATACTGTCTATTTACGGCGTTCCTTTGTTTCACTTCCTCATTGCTCCTCCGTCTCAGGGACTTCTGCAGTTGCCACCCTCCTTCTCTCACGGGAATCTCGTCAGATAAGATGGCATCTGGCAGTTTATTCATCAAGCAGTACGCACATTCTTCGAAGGAAACGCCTTATAGGCCAGTTTAATTAGCGAAAACAGGAGTGCTATCGGGATTATTCTAGGCTCGCTTATGCGTTAGTCGTCATCTTGAAGAAAACATCTGGAATCACGACAAACCACCACTCCAATGTCCGGGAACCAGCGACATTTTTCAATGTCTTATTTGATGAAGCTTGGTTCACTCTTTCATCTGTTGTAATTAAATTGTTGACGTCGCATTGACGTGATAATGACGTGGATAGGTCACAGCCCAATGACATATTACTCACGTCGTATTGACGTCATTCACTCACCAAACTGTGACGTCCGACTGACGTCATAATGACGTCAAAATGACGATTGAATTTGGCGATGATACGTAGATTCCTTCAACATGGTGTGATTAACACCACTAGCCTCTGATGACATTATATATAATATTGATTATGCATTGTTGAGTCTGCTTGGTGGGTCCCTTCTGTATCATGTTCATTCAATCGCCTATTCAGCAGCGCCATCCTTCAGTACGCATCTCCATCAGAATGCAATCAGTTACTCGTATTTGTATGAAAAATTACGTAGTTTGTGTCGGCGAGATGTAAGCAAACAAAGAATAGTTTGATAGCAATGGAAAGGATGTTGGCGAATTTGGCTTCACTTTGTTGAATAATATATATTGATGCATTCTTCGTCACCCAACAAAAATCTAAATAGTAAATTATTCAAACATTTCCTAAATGACGAATCTCACCTAATTGGTACGTCACACCGACGTGATTTTCAGACGTTATAGATACGTCACTGCAACGCCATAAGAGTAACAGTTTCAATATAGGTATACATAAACAATCATTCATGGTTTTCGAGATATACAGTGTGTCAAAGTTTTTTAGAAAAAAGTTCTTCTACTACTTTTCGGGTATATTAATAACTAGAATGAAACTTGTATGTTGATTCGCTTTCATGAGTTATACGTCTGTTTCACATGATAATATATAAGTATCCATGGTTTAGAGGAGGTCTGGGAAAAATGGACGTCGACAGGACGTCCCTGCAACGTCATGTAACTGACGTCTTCTTTCACCCCTCTAAGTGACGTTCAGTCGATGTCGAAACGATGACGTGATCATCACGTCATAGAAAGTACGTCATAGTGACGTCTTAAATTGGTGTGTGACGTCTCTGACAAAACATCACCAATATGGGACGTCACAGTGACGTGATCATTCGTCATCTGGTTGCCTGGGATAATTAATAAGATCCACTCTGGCTACCTCAATCGCGAGACATTGCTTACCAGCAGTTTATCAATGTTGTTAAATGAACGGGTAAATGACGAACATGATTGAAGCTGAAACTTCAACGATCGTTTAATGACATATCAGAAGAAAAATCACCTCCTGCCACGTAACTTGTAGAACAATGTACTCCTGCCATGGACCAACTGATGTGAAAAAACAAGTATTTCTGAATAATGTTTCATAAATTCTACAGGGTGAACTACAGACTTGAATTGGCCGATCGAAATCAAATTAACTCAATAAAAAATTCATCGTTGAGCCGTGAGAGGGCACTAGAGAATAATTTCATTTCCAAATTTGCTTGAATATTGCAAAATCCTTGAATAGCTCTGCTCTAAAATTCTAACGGCCATTTACTACCGTGAATATGCATGAGGAACGTAATAACAATTTGATGAATATACAGGAAAATCGGAATTTCGCAATATCTTTGATCTACATTTTTTGAAGTATTCACCACTGACCACATTCTGATGATGTTTCAATGAATGATGAAATGAATTATTAACTATTAACTCCTTTTAACTACAGTATTTGTCTGATTTTCCATGATTTTAGAGATATCTATAACATATTGATTAATTTTGGTGCTTCTTCAACTCGTTTATGATATATGTCAGGATTATATGTTTTGCGAGTTTTCACTTCATTTGTGTCGACTTATTCACCACAATAATCATGCATACGTCCAACATTGATGTGTACAATTTCAAGAAAGCGGATTTTCCTCGTATGTATGATCTCATGGCTAATATTGACTGGACCTTACTGGAAGCTTTCGATAGAGCAAATGATGCCTGCAATTATCTACATGGAAAGATTTATAATGTATATTGAATCAATGTGTACCCCTACGAAATACTAACTTCAAGCGAAAATATCCGCCATGGTTCGATAAAAATATTATTTGAGAAATTCGTCTCAAGGTGAAGCATTGGCGCTCGTTAAAAAACAGCGGTGATGCTGTTGCCCGTGTCGAATTCACTCGTTTAAGAGCAAAAATCAAGTTGGATGTAGACAGAGCTTATAAAAAATTTGAAAAGTCAGCTGAAGAGGAAATCAAAGACAATCCTAATGAGTTCTGGGCATAAATCAACAGCAAAAAAGGATTCACCACCATTTCGGATAAAATGTCTTATGAAGGGCAACTATTAGAGATTCCTCCTTATATATTTTGAATGCATGGCTTTGCAGATTTTTTTTCTAAAGCGTATACCATGAGTTCACTGAGTGATTTTACCGATTGCAATCCGTATTCACAGGTTTTGAACATTAAATGTTTTGACGAAAACGAAGTGTTGGCAGCTCTGAAGCAAATTAAACCGAAAATGACCACGGGTCCCGATAACCTCCCTGCAATGGTTGTGAAAGATTGTGCATATTTTTTGGCTCGTCCATTATCTATATTGATCAATATTTGCTTGAACACCTGCGCAATGCCCGACTTATGGAAATTATCAAAAGTTTGTCCGATATACAAAAAAGGCGATAAATTCGACATCGGTAACTTCAGACCCATATCCATTATTTGCAATTTTGCCAAAGTTTTTGAAATCCTCCTCTAAGATAGGTTATATCACCATTTGAGCAGTCAAATCACACCACTTCAACATGGTTTCATGAAAGGGCGTTCCACAATCACCAACCTTATCGATATTACTCAATATATTTCTGAAAGCATTGACAGACGATTGCAAGTTGATGTTGTATATACAGATTTCCCAAAGGCATTCGACAGGCTTGATCATGGACTATTATTATCGAAACTTTACCGTTACGGATTTTCCTTGACACTTATCCAACTTTTTGCTTCATATTTTACTGATAGGCGTCAATATGTTATGTTCAATGGTTTCAAGTCTGTCGAATATGCAGCAACCTCGGGTGTCCCTCAAGGTAGCAACCTAGGTCCGCTACTTCTCAATGCCTTTATCAATGACATTATCGAAGTAATTGATGTCAATTGTTTGATGTATGCAGACGATTTAAAGATATATTGTCAGATAAATGATATTGAGGATTGTGAACGGCTATCTCTTAATCTGAAACGCGTTGAACAATGGTGTTGCAGTAACAAATTACCTTTGAACGCTAGCAAATATAATGTGATGACATATACACTTAGAAATCAACTCATTTTATTTCCGTATGATATTAGTGATACAATACTTCAACGTCCGCCCACATTTACCGATTTAGGTGTCACCTTTGACACAAAACTTTCATTCACACCGCATATTGAAGCTACTTTGTCTGCTGCAAACAGGATGTATGGATTCATAGCGCAGATCTCTAGAGATTTTCCTGATTCAGCCACATCAAGAACAATGCCTTCGTCAGATCAAAACTGGAATATGCATCTTCAATTTGGAATCCGTCTCATCAGCTGTATATAGAGGAAGTTGAATCAGTACAACGTCGTTTCCAAAAACTTCTTTCCTATAGATCTGATAATGAATATCCACCAATCGGGTTTCCTCATGATACATTATTGGCTAGACATGCTATGAAAAGTCTCAGTTGCCGTCGTGATTGTCAATCCACAGTGTTCCTTTTCAAAGTGGTGAATAACATTATCACTGACTCACACATTTTGCAGAAGCTGAGTTTCACTGTGCCTAGACAAACTTCTAGAGTTTTATATACATTCTATCTTCCGACACCACGAACAAATATTTTGAAATATTCTCCACTCAATAACAGGTGTTCTTTATACAATAATTCATCAAATAATCAGCCAGATATCTTTCATTGCTCTATCTCTGCGATTAAATCTTTTTATTTCAGCTAAGGTCTTGCCTATATTTATATACTTTTCAAAATATGAAAAACTGTATCATTAGTTATACTTATTTCCCTGTTCTGTAGTTGGGTAGAACAGTGTGACATTAAATAAATAAAATAAATAAATATGAACTATACTTCTGCATATGATATGGTTTGATCATCTAATTTTTTTCTTTGTATAGAATAATTTTGCGACTAAAAGCCAATTTGGAAATTATCAGCTCCCAGATCATTGCAAAACATGATTGCTTATCCTGACTTTGACTTTCTATGCATCTATATCCTCACGTTATAAACAAGTATGGAGAATTGGAGGATCATACCAAAACGAATTTTGCTGGATATTTCGGAAACCATGAAGAAATACCTATAGAAAAACTGAGGTTGAAGAAAGTTAGATAGGTGATTCTTCCGTTCATTGATATATCGAAATGCAGTAAGTGGTGTACTCCAAGAAAGTTACATCAATTTTCATCAAACAGAATGCGTAATATCTATATCTACCTGCATAATGATCAAATTGGTATAACATATTTTTCATGCACATTCACGATAGTAAATTGCCCTGCAGTAGGTACTATTCAAGAATTTTGAAAAATTCAAGAACATCTGGAAATAATAGTTATTTATTATACTAGGGAAAAAAGTAGTAGATTTTAGCTCCAGGTTGTGTTGTCACCCGACGCGTAGCGGAGGGAGACAAAAAACCGTGAGCTAAAATCTAATATTTTTCCCGTGTATAATACACAATTTTTTTCTGTGACAGAAGAAAGGACGAATCAATATTGAGAAAATGTTACATTATTTTGAAATCTGAAAATTATCGACGTGAAATTTTAAGTTTTTAACAGTAGGGACACCTGCGTTGTATAGACCTCTTTATCATTCTTTTGAAGTAATCAAATATTTGATGTCACTTCTGTCAGTCTGATTCTGTGATTTGATTTCAAAAAATTGCAAATTTAGTGGTTGTTTAGTAATATACGTAACCGTGAAGTCGAATGGAAGATAAAATGACTTGCAGTTCTTTCTCGGAGACGGTATTATTGACTCATTTTTCGGAACTATAGCACAACAAAAGCCATCAACAGTGTATATATATGTGATATATATCCGGGAAAAAAGTACTCACTTTTTGCCCACGGGAAAAAAGTAATTTATGAAAAGTAACATTTTATAACCTGCCAACAGAGATGAAATGCCAAACTTTTTTCCCGTCACAGAAAAAAATAATTTTTCAGTGCCCCTCACGGTTCAACGGATCATTTTCCTATGAAGTCATCATGTTGATTTCGATCGGCCCATTCAGGTCTCTAGTTCACCCTGTAGAATTTATGGTTCGTTGTTCTAGGACCCTTTCTGTTTCACACCTTAGTCTATGGCAGGCGAGTACATCGTTCTACGGAACAGGTGGCAGGAGATGATAGTTTTTTTAACTGATATATCATTAAGATATTAGTAAAGTTACATCTTTCATCATGTTTGACTTTTACTCGTGTTTTTAACAACATTGATGTACTGCTGATTATCGTTCTCTCGATAGTACGCCGGCAGGAGTTGATTTTATGTCTGGAAGGCGTTGATATGACAGAAAATAATGAACTTACTCTTTATGAAACGTGTCAAGAAATTTTTCGCTGTATCCCCAACTTCAAGAAAACTCCAGCCGATATGTGATTTGTAATGATTCATCTTGCTGCACAAGTTACAAGCATCTTCAATGATACTGGTGAATCTCCAGGTCCTATTAGGCGCAGTCCTATCGCCAGAAGATCGCATTGATTAGAAATTACCAGTCAACAACATATTCAATCCCAAATTGAAGAATACGATTTTCATTTATTCAACGGAAGGATGCCAAAGAACGAAACAATGATTGGTATCAGGAGCTACAGATTCCGTATGCAAAGCTGATACGGATATCTATTACAACCATGCAGAGCTATGAAAACTCTCACAAAGATATTCAGGAACGAAATGACAGAGATACATAGCCTTGTTTGAGCAATCTGAAGATGATGATATAATTGATCGTTATGCAAGCAGAGATCAACCTCTATTTGACATTATTGTTTGTTGACAAGCAATGAGCAGGTCCTATAGTTGGTTTCACCCATCCTAAAACATGCGATCCTGATTTATTATGAGTTCACACACTAATATTTAGTTGCTTTACAATTTACGAGCCATATGTTTCTATAAACTCTCATTCCAAGGTACGAACAAAGATTTGGTGTGATGTAAATCCTGAGTTTGAATAAATGAATCCATATACAGAGTGAGTGACTCAATTAGTCCCAACGTATTGAATCGAAACTGAAAATTCGAGAGAACGTAATTTTCACCTCACAGAATCCTGTGAAGAAGTTTACCTATATAAAGAATGCATCCAGGTAACCGTTTACCCAAGTTATAAATTCAGCAAAATCTTCATTGACACCAGTGTGCTGATCAGCCTTCGTCGTGATTTTCTAGTTTTCTCAGATGAAATGCAAATTCTGTGAAAGGGCAGGAAATTGATAGGAAGTTGAAATAATGTCGGTGCCAAAACTGATCCTTGTGGAACGCCTTGTCCACCTTCATACATAAGGAGCGGTCTTTCTGAATGAAGGAAGAAGCATTGATGCCAAAGAAGGTCAAATGCTTCATATATATCCAACGCGACAGCTGAAGATTGTCCATCTTTTTTTTTCATCTTTTGGATCTTACGGAAGGAAATTCCTATAATGTTCGTGAAATATCGCGCGTACCGATAAGGAGGATAGGGAGAGGGGGTATGTGTTGAATGTTTTTTGATCCCTTCGTTCTTGAGAATACCTCCATTGGCAGAGAATGTCAAAGCTCCGCAGATATTATTATACAGGGTGTCCTGAAATTACATAGAAAGATATCAACCACGAATTTTAGGATCAAAAAGAAACATGATCCCAGAAATGCCCCCCCTGGGGGTTACAGCCATCTCAAAGAGGGCCAGAGATTATGTTTTTTTGTAAATATTTCCGATACCCTCTGTGTTGAGATAACGAAATTTTGTACATGTATATTACTTTCTATGCCCGATTTTGAAATGTTAATAATTTTACGAAATTTTGATCAGAGGCGTGGAGAATAGGCAGTTTGACCAGGAAATATGAAGATATATCATTGATTACTTAAGAATGATACTCGTGTTTAGTTTCGATAGCACTCATACCATTTTCGAGATGAATATCGATTTTAAAAGTCTGTTGCATCTCATGTCCCTAGGGTTCTGAAAATATTTACAAAAAACCCTAATCTCGGGCCATTTCTGAGCTTATGTTTATATAAACTTCTTTTGCTATATTTTTGTTCTTGATATCTGATGTGGTTGAAATAATCATTCTATGTAATTTCGGTACACCCTGTATAAGCGTACATAAGGTAGGGGATGGTGGGATTGGTGGGGCACAGTGTACCATGCACATAAGCAAAAATAATTCGTATTTTCATAATCCGAATTGATCAAACGCTTCTTTCGATATAAAGGGTGTTTGGTTCACCAACGTTCATCCAGAAGGAGGTCATAGGTATAAGAACATTTCGAACATTTTCAACCATATAATATACTTTTATACAAAGTATTGCGAACTTCAAGATTTTATAGATTTGTCAAACATCTTATCTGATTGTATCTTTTCATCATGAAATGTTGAATACGTATATTCCATCGATATTGAACACGTAATGAGATCTAAATGTGATGGAAAAAAATGTTTTGGCTCGTTAGAGTTTAGAAAAAGTTTATCTATAACATCCAACTTCGAATTTGTAAGCGATGATTTCCCAAAATGTGTAACACTTTAAATAATAAGTATATACTTTCGGGCGCTCCAGTCATATAATCCCTCTTTCAGTGTAGCCGCTATATTTTCGACCCAACTCTGAACTGTCGAGATGATTCTACATCCATTGATGTAGTGAATGTCACCCATATTGGTTTTACCCCCATTGCAAATTCTACAAGTTTATAGCTGTCATGATGACATGTTGAACGTTGTACATTCAATCAGCAAGCAACGAAAAAATTTGGTCTGATCCCCAATCATATGTATATACCGAGCACATGCCATTTTAATGACCCTAACATTTTGATGACATCACTGCAATATCTATGTTATTCATTTATTATTATAATATGTCAAACTCCAGTTTATAAGAAAATAAAAACGAGTAGGCTAAGAACTCTGTCTTGCTCAATTCATCCATGACATGGATGAAACCAGTTTCATTTTGAAAGCAATGAATGTTGAAAAACCCAGACAGACTGAACTAAATAGTGAATCATAGACATTTCTCGTTGGTCGGCGCATTTTAATAATAATATAATAATAATAAGAATAATGATAATTTGGCGTCATTGCTGCTGTCGATTTCTCGTGGTATCAGGAGTATTTTTTTTTTATTTATCTTGAGAAGTCTAGAAGAAAAGAACAATTCAAGAACATTTTCTGTACCTTCCCTCATCGAGATGAACGTCATAAAATTTGTTTTTCTAGAAATCAGACTGTTTTACCAAATTTCAGTAGACCGAAAGCTGCTGATGAAGCCTGGTGGGCTGAAACAAAACTGTTTCGCTCTTTTTGGCAACTGGAGCAACTCTATCAATTCTGGATCTCTTAGTTATGAAAATTTATAGTAAACCTTTTGGTGCTAAACAAGGTCAAATGCTTCTCTGAATAGGACTGATGGAAGTATCCACTCATTCAAATCCAGAAGAGCCATCTGTCAGCAGAGTGGTTTACTTGTAGTACCCCTCTTTATTGTGTCGACGTAGGGGTTGCAAATGATTGCTATATAGATGGCATCGTCTATACTGTCATATTATGATTCTCTTGTATTCTCCTTAGATCTTTGACCACTAGATGGCCCAACATGACTGAATCATCATCTAACGTATGTTAATTAATACAGGGTGTTCCTTAATGACAAGCTCATATTCAAAGGCGCGGTTCTTGGACCCATCGCAAGAAAAAAGTTGATTTGACCGTGTGTGGTAAACGATAAAAGTTGTTAACGCTGATGAAAAATGATGAGTTTTATTCAATTATACTAGGCAACAGCAAAACGAAGATCAAAAATATCTCAATGATATTGCGAGACCTTGGAGAAGAAGTGAATACCTAGTAATACTATTTCACCAATAGGATTTTCAGTGTTATCGTTAGGGGGATATTATAGTTCATGTTTCACTAAAAAGTGAACAAAGATGGAAAAATTACATATATGCTATGCACATTTTTATGTAAATGCATGCTAGTGATTCAATAAATCCGATCAGATTATTACATAACCATATTATGTATAATATTCTGAATTTTCTGCACTATCAGAACACCTAGGTACCCTAAAATTTCATAGACCTCATCACATAATAAACTGATCAACAAAATAAACGTCGTGGTACCAAAATTATAAAATCGAATTACTCATGGATCCTACAACTGATTTTTATTCAGTTTCCACAGTCGGCCACTTGTTATTTGAGGAAGGCGAAAAAATCATATGTTCAACAATGATTTCTGCTCTCCGATGCGTCGGGCAGTTTATAAACTTTATCCTCAGGAGGAAAAGTAGCACTTTCCTTCCTTGTTATATTCAAATAGCTATCATATTATATATAGGACTTATGAGCATTTATTTGTGAAAATGTCCCTTCAGAATGGTATTTAGTAAGCAAGCCATGATTACTATTTGACAGTAACGTTGTGACATTCTCCTATTAATATCGACATTTTCGTCACTTCAGTTGCAAATACTTCCAAAAATTATTCAATCTATATATATATGGAATATTCAAAGAAAAAGCTCAGACAACACCCGTGCGTTCGAGAGACGAATAATTCGTCACAATGGATTACCAAAATATTTAGAGATTCGGAGCTGAATGAAATTTGAAGTGTTTGAAATTGAACAGTCAGCAATTCGGACATATTTTGAACAATTCCACATAATCGTTTTGCATTTTAATGATTATTTATATGCATATTAGGTACCACTTCCAAGTGTTTTTGTGCCTTTTTAAAGTTGATCAAAATTAATGCATTGAAATTGTTCTGATCCATATGGATTTCGTGAGATTTATATCGATACAGAGATGAAGTGTGAGGAATTTCGATATCCTACTATACTGCTCAACTATCAGATAGTGTCATATTCAGAGGTCATGATTTTTGAAGAAATAAGTTGAAATAATTTTTCATTTCGAAAACGGTGATATAGAAAGCTGAGAAGAAATATCGAAAGATAATGGAATGAGTATATATATATATATATATATATATATATCACATCTGCATGCAATATACATTACAAATCCGATATGATCAATTATTGAATTATGTTTCTTGACAATATCTTTTACGTCACATGTGCACATGCGCACATTCATTTTCGAATGAAAGGAAATTAAATATTAATTAATAGTTGATCAACTCTCATTGTAAGTATATATCTCATCTCTAATTCTATCTTAGTTCAAGTCTAAAAGGTCCCATTGAATGTATATTATTGACCTTCCTCTCCTTATTCCCTATTTATCTTATTTCCTGTATGCCAGGATAATCCTTTAGTTTTAGAGAAACATGATTGAAATTTGGAATGATACATCAACTTGATAAACGTCGCTTTTGGACATAAATAGGTTTTATTTTCCACTTCCCGTTTCACCGAAAGTGATGATAAGTTGATTTTCAATTGGAACACCCTGTATATCATCGCATTTTCGAATTCTGCATTATTTTCCGAAACCAATGATACCATATAATAATAATAATAATAAATCGACTTTATTTATAAAAGTATGATGAAAACAAATACAATTGTTATGATCATTAAGGGGCGAAATTTAGCTAGGCTACTCTTACATCTAACCCCATAATGATCTGCATAATATAAGCGTGTAAGAAAAGATTATGTGATAATGACATGGTTACATTACATGAATTTACTAAATTATTACAGACTTACATCTTTGAATCATACCATTCACATCAGAATAATTGATTAGATCGGTAGGTCCGATAAGAGATTCTGCTTGAAACGATGCTTGAAAGCAGACTTACTAAGGTTCATCATATTGTCAGGTAATGAATTGATCAATTTTATAGCATTGTAAGTGAATCCTTTCTGAAAGAGAGTTGTCGAATGATGTGGAATGGTTATGGTTGTCTTTTTTCTTATATTCACGGAATGAACTTGAGACCGTGGAACTAGATTACTTTTTATGTCCACCGGACCTGTTTGTATGACTTTCTGTAAGTAAGTTGCCAAGTGTAACTTTCTACGACTTTCCATATTCAGCCAATTGAGCTCTTTTAATTTTTGACTAACATCCCAGCAAACACAATTATGTAAAATTGACATAAGTGTTACATAACTGACAATACGTGTTATGTAACTATGTTATGTAAGACTTACATCACTGTTATGGCGAAATGTCCGCCACAAATACTACATGATTATTACGTAACAATTATGTCACTATTTTATACATATTTTATATAATTTCATTGCTATAAATAAGATGTTACGTATATAACAAACTGACATAAATATTACATAACATTCTCTAGATGTTATGTAAAATTTACATCCCTATTATGTAAAAATGTCAGCTACAAATATGACTCCATTTTAATATAATATTGATGAAACTACTTGACTAATATCCGAAATGAATATCGGAATTTCACGAATAACCTCTTCACTTCACTAACTCACTTCACAGGCATATGCACATATTGATAACTAAGTACAATCATCTCAGTAGGTGATCCAAACTCTACACTCCATAATATCTATAGTGATATCACTGATGATGATATATGGTTATAGAAATGTGCATGAGAGTTGGAAGTGGGATATGGTTATAGAAATGTGCATGAGAGTTGGAAGTGGGCTAGTGTGAAAAAGAAGTTATTTGGCAATTTTTGATTGTGTGGGAAAATGTAACAGAGACAGATTAGTCATAAAATGCTTGATGGTTTATTATCTCCTATATATCATTCAGTATTCACTTCAATTCTCATGTACAAAAAACTCTGCTCGAAAATTTTTGAGACTTTCTGTTCCAAATATTATGCATTATAGTACACAGTATAATTGATCAGTTGCTAACTTTAAAACAAAAAAATTGTCAAAAAATTATAGACTGAATAACGTTCAAATCGAATAAAATGGAATGTCCTGAATAGAAGATGATAAAACAACATCAACTATCAAATGAAAAACATGACCTTTATTTTTCTTTGAAAATAGTGAGACCATTTATGTATACTTCAAAAGTTCAAAAAATCAAAATTGTGAGTAATCAAATATCTTTCTTCTTTATCTCCCAATTCAACCCTCCATTTAACCTCTGGTGACTAAATCAGAACCACCTTCCTGCTGGTTTATCTATCAGAGTAAGATATCGAAGGGTGTGTGATAGTCGAGGTGATAGTGATGGAGTCTGAAAAAATATTGCTTTGTTTTTCATTTTTCAAATTAAAATCTAAAATATATATTACCAGATAATGATATTTCGATTGATTTCAAATCTCTGACTTCAATGTTTCCCCTCTGCCCTTACCAGGAACATTGTGTGGCCCCTATATAGATAGTCTCTCCCATCTCTACTACCTTGAGTTTTGAAAAAATGTACCTACCTGGAAAAGTATACATTTCAGGATTCATCTTATTGGGGTTCTTCATGAACTTATTTATGAAACAAAAAATAATAATCACTGACAAAATTATTAAATTTCCATAACCAATAATAATAACTTTATTCCAGAATTTGAGGCACTTTGTTTGACCAGATTATACCTCGGATTCTATCAATACCTACCAGATTCATCATTTATTCTAGGCATATTTAAGAGGTCCAGGATAGATAATATGTAACTATTTCTTTCTTGTTTGTTGTTTTCACAGAGGTTAGGAAAATCTCAAGGCATGTTTTATTCTCACTCACCTCCACTTATTCTTATTAACACTTTTAGTTTAGTTTAATCCATCAAACACAGCAGGTAGAAACAATAAAAACACTCGAAATAGTTATAAAATACCGAAAATGCCTTCAGTGTAGTTTGTTTATGGTCTCGTCTTCACTTATAATTATAACTCATAACCTCAAAGTAGTCGACCAATGGGAATTGGGCATGTGGGGTGGGGGACCACTACAGCGCAGAAAATTGGTGGAAACAAGAAAATCACTCGGAATAGTAAGAAAATACTGAAAATGCTTTCAATCTCCAAGTCTTCACTCATTACTTATAACCTCAGAGTGGTCACGAAGAAACGCTACAGTGCGAGAGCGAAAAATAATAATCATCGCGGTGGGGGAACATTACAGCGCGAGACCACGGGTACTGATCATCCAAACGAATATCCTTAATTGACGCAGAATCAAGTCTGCAGAGAATTTATGGCCGAGAGTCCTAGTAAAGTCATGTAGCTATCATATAAGCTTTTATATTGATATCAAATTGTCACATATCATTTACATCATAGTTACGTTACATTTTTATATAATTATGGGGTTCACATATTTCAGAATTGTTACGGAATATTTACGTAAATATTTTATATAAATAGGAGGTTCACATATTTCAGAAGTATTATGGAATATTTACGTAAACATTCTATATAAAAAAGTTCCGTTGATTTTATATAACAGTGATGTAAATATAACAGATGTGTTTGCTGGGATGATCATATTTTCTGAGACCAAAAATGAATCGGATACAATAGTTTTATATATAAGTAAGTGGCATTTTAAACTTCAATATTGATTTTAATTCCATTTTTGATATTTCATCTGAGTTTGCCTTGGCCATTCTGATCGAGTCCGATGAACTCATATTGTCAGGTGTAATGCTGAAAAAAAAGAATCTTATAGCTGTCAAGAATGTAAATTTTTTTGATTTATCGCCAATTTCATTACATCAAAATGAGTAGATGAAAATCGGAAGATTTTGTAAATGAATGAAGTTACAGAAAGCTATAAGTATCGACGGGTTGAACAGTCAAAGGTCAATCGGAGACTTATCAGTACCTACCTAGATGTCACCACAAAACCATTATGATACAAAATAATGGGATGAATAATATGTTCCTCAGGCTTATCATTCATTAGGCATTTGTATAGTATCTCGGGCAGGGTTGCCAATTTGTGAGTTATAACTCACATTTGTGAGTTATTTCAGGGACTGTGAGTGATTTTGTGAGTTGATGGCCAATTGTGAGTTATTTGTGAGTTATCTGAGGTTAGTGACATTTGAGTCGGAAATCCACGTGTTATAGAGACAGTAATTTATTTTTTCATTCATTTCTCATTCATTCGAGAATGTACGCGCCGCCACTGAAACTTCAACGTTCATGAACAGGAAAAATAGAAGAAGACAGTGACAGGACGGACAGGGTGACAAATGACAGTCTGACAGCACAGCTGACAGTATGACTAGTATGACGTATGACAGTAAGACAGTATACGAGATACCTGCAGTGCTTGATGTGCTGTGCACTCTGCATTTAATTAATCTTCAAGTCATTAGAACAATGTGATAATAATGTGACCACTGTTCTATTAATTTTTCATATATATATCATTATGTATATGTAGTCCTAGTTTGTTTTTATTGAGATGTGTATCTCAGTTTTTATTCAATTTCAAATGTTTATATCAAATGTTTTTTTTAATGTTGGAATCATTTGGATATCATCAGGTTCTTGTCTATGATTTGAGGAAGTAAACATGATTTTTTTGTTATTATTTTGAGATACATTGAATGAATAAACTTATTTTTTTTTCCTGTTATTTGTTTCTATATTACTATAAGAGGTTATTGTTATTAATGTTATTTTGTATTTCCGGTCTCAAGCTCATGTAGTCAAGGAGTTGGCGATCTGTCACTGTCATCTGTCAAAACCCTGTCCTATTTTTTGACAGTTGAGAGTATTTGTGGCAGAAAAAGGCAGACGTTATAAGTTTGTTATCAAATTTTCCTTTATTTTGTATCATCATTTATGAAAAATCTGCCTTGATGTTGATATTTTGATGGTTGTGAGTTATTGTGAGTTATTTCACATTTTCTTGTGAGTAAATCATAGTACACCTGTTGGCAACCCTGATCTCGGGTCTAACTCATCACTCATCATACCAAATTCAATCATCAAACACTCTATTCTAAATATGAACAAATCTAAACAAAGTATTACAATAATAATAGATAATAACCTTATAACAGAATAAACTACAAATCATCATAGAACCAGCTGTTCCAAGTGAAAATTAGAGTTTCAGAATGCCCCTTTGCAGAGTTCTTCCAATATTCAGGCCACCATCGTTGCCACGGATATCGATCGATGTTGAACGTTGAATTAGTTCTAGCGTAGTTCATCCTCTGATATATAGATGGAGATGAAACATCGTCTATCTGTTCAGCGTACATAAATAACTATGTACGCTGATCTGTTCAGAGCCTATGAAAATTTATGGTTTCAAACAGTAGATGAATTCAGAATTTGAAACACGCAGTTTAAAAATTATTATATTCAAACTTGGCAGAGTTGTAAACAATGTGTGTCCATAAATTTACCGTCCTTGTGAACTTCTATATTTTATGAATCAAGAAATACTTTTTTTTTGTTCGGTATATGCATAGATTAACGACTCGTTAATCTATGGTATATGTATTTGAAATGAACATTCTGTCAGTCTTAACTTAATATTGTGTTGTAATCTTGGCCAACTGAGACCTCTCTCATGCTGGACTCAAATTATCGATATTATACCTATAGTGATCTTTCTTTACAAATTGTTAGAGTTATAGGATCACCTCAAAAATACGTGTATCGATTTCGAATTTTGATCGTTCGAAATTATCTGTATATAAATCATGTACATATACTTCCCAAATGATGATTCGAACGACTGTTTCGCTACACAGTAGCTTGTAACAAGGCGGCTCGGTGGTCGAGAGCGTGCATGAATACGCTGAGTTCGTATGGGGACTCCCACCGAGACATAGGTTCGAATCCTAGTTAGCCCATGGATGTTTGTGTTCGTATGCTCACCTAGCCCCGCACAAGTTTCGACTTATGGGGCGTTTGGTCCCAGTGCTGCAATGCAATTGCAAAAAAAAGGAGAATAAACTGAACTTACATTGGCTACACCTACGAAAATGCCAAAATGCAGCTCGTCGTTTAGGAAGGAAACACTTGCGATTTTAGTCGTCTATACGAATAATTATTATTGCATAGATTTCGGGAGAATGTGATTCAATGTTGTACGCGGCATATGGCCAGGAAAGTAGTTGTTTTTCTCTCGTTGTCTACCAATTTCGTTCATTCATAAACATTTGTGGAAATTACTTTTGAGCTTCTCGTATTTATATACATTGGCTTGCCTAACATTTATCTACAAGCCAATGTAAGTTTAGTTCATTGTACCAGTATTTTACCTAAAGATAAGCTCCTATTTTAGCGAAACATGTCTGACCGATTTCCATGCTTCTGAGATACGAGATTGAAAATATGTAAATATAATAACATTTCTCAGAATGTGACGTGAAATAACCTAATATTTGTATTGTCTCTCAGGAGGTGAGTCAGGTTGTTGTAAATTGTGTAGTTAGAGAGCGTCAGAAACTTATCCACTCCCCCCCACCCCATTTGGATGCATTTCCATGCCTAGAAATAAATTGAAATTGAATATAACGTTCAGGCATAATAATTGAATCTACTGGGTGCATTTGAATATAGATAAAAAATTAGGAATTATTCACACTTATTATTACTTCACAAAACTGTCTATGGGTTGATCGAGGAGGTGTTACATTCATTCTACTAGACTTTATGATATTTTCTCGTTCCTATGAAATAAAAATGTGAGAATCAAGACACAGGAGAAATTTTATGTTTTCTCCATATAAGTACATATATTTCTTTGCATCAAATATTTCCAAAACAAAGTGTCACTGACAATCGATTCAATTCAATTTTTCTTCCAAGAACATTTCCTAACGCGGTGATATTTTGGGCGAATCACCTGATTTTTCTTCATAGCACGGTCGTACACCGTATGATACAAATATATTCTTATTTTATAGAGACGAGGATGGGAAATCCAAAAAAATCTGAGAAAATGAATATTACTTCACATTCAATGAGGATAATGAACTCTCAGACTACCTTCTGAATTTCATCCAGGATCTGACTGGCTGTATAGGACCTTTTTCAGTGCTTATCCCAATTTCTACACATCACTTAATTCACTCAATTCAAGATGTTTGTTGTACTACATCTTTAGAAATATTAGTCGATGGAGAAAGCCATCAATAAAATAATCAAACATCTCGAGAGCTCGGGAATCATTGATGATAGTCAATATGGCTTCCGATATCAAAGATCTACTGGAGATTTGGAGATATGTTATCCATTTATGGCAAACTTCATGAGAAAAAGATGGGGAATCTCTAGCTGTAGCGTTGGATATTCCGAAAGCATTCTACTGTGGCAACAAGGCCTTCTCCAGAAACTACCAACATACGGCTTACTACTCCAGATATGTCTTTTACTATCGAGTATCAAGGTAGAGTATCATCTGATACCATAGTCATCAATTTCGGCATTCAACAAGGATCCATGTTGTCGCCTCCTACCCCAATCTGTTGGGAGTGCAGCATTGCAGTTGAAAATTCTCTCCATTTTGCGTTGTCTACCAGGAGTACCAGGATTCCTATTTTGTTCTGAAGAAATTAAGAACTCACGAAGGAGGTAGGTCAACGATTTCAATGAATATCTTGCTAGAATTGCAGCCTATGGAACCAAAAACCTATATAGTTGCATTCAACGCCACCACAGAACTCAAACCTATAATCTTTTTCAGAAAGGCGTCATATTTTATACTGTCTGATATATCAATGACTATATTTACATCAGTGCTGATATATCATGGACAATTCCTGTCAGATTCATCGCGAAATCTGCATCACGAAAACTTGGATTTTTATCCGGAGTATAAAGCTTCTCCACACCTTTAATGCTCCTCATGTGTGAAAACAGTATCCTGAAAGCGCAAAATACTGTTCTCACACATGGGGTTCAGCACCTAAACACACGGTAATGCTCCTCGATTCCACCCAGACACGAGTGATTCACCTAATTGGTGATACACATGGACGTATAAACAACGGTCCGAAAGTCAGCGACATTTTACTTTTCTACAGATACTTTCACGGAAAGTATTCTTCATCAGCACTAGCAATACCAGCCAGACGAATTTGACAAGCCTATAGTCAGCCTGTCGTCGTCGACCTCGAAATATCGAGAAAAGTCGACTTACTTCTTGAAGTAACTTTTTTGTCTATGGAACGGAAAAGCTTTGGAATTCTCTGCCAAAGTGAGGATTATAACCTCCGAAAAATATTCAATACCTTGTAGCGGAGCGCCTGGCTAAACGCCGCCACTGATCAAAGGGTCAAGGTTCTTCGAATGAATACTTGGGTGGCTTTCCCTTACTGACGAAATTATTTGATCCAAGATCCCACAACCTTGAATGGAACAAAAATAAGTATCAATGCTTCCAGGGGAATTGCTGAGAGATAAATGTAAAAAGCTCTTACTTAAACGCTCTAAAAAGAATGAAATAAAATGTTCCTTTTTTATTTTATCAATCAACTTATAATCTCATTGTACACAATTTATATTATCATGGAAGCTTGTCGCGATGATCAATATTCAATTAAATTGAAATTTCGAATAATCAAACTCAGCAGATTTTACAAAATAAAATTAGTACTAGTTTATTCACACAAGTAAATCGCACGACGAGCTTTTATGATCGAATGAATTTTGTATAATGAGGTTATAAGTTGATAGTTGAAATTATAAAGGAACATTTCATTTTATTCTCTTTAGAGCGTTCAAATAAAACCTTTTTATTTAAAATTATTCTTACTTTCGATGTATTCTTTTATTTTTATTTATCGCTGTCTGGGTTTTTCAGTCTGTTCATTTCATTCAACGAGTCATTGTCGCAAGGTCGTTGGCCGGTTAATTTCGAACAGCCCAGCTCTTCAATTTGGAGACCTTCCAATGATTTTACACATTATTCTCCCGAGTTGCTCTCAACGAGACCTTTCATTTGATACCCATATTGTAGAAGTGAATTGAGAATAACTATTCCGCCATCTTGGATAGTCCGCCATATTGGATTAAGAATGACGTCACATCATTTTTCTAGTTACTCCTAACAAGCATTTCCATCTGATACCCATATTGTAGAAGTACATTAAAAATAACTATCACGCCGTCTTGCATGGTCGGCCATATTGGATTTAAAATGGCTTTACATTATTTTTCGGGATACTCTCAACAAGGGCTTTCATTTGTGGAAGTGCATTGAAAATAACTATTTCGCCATCTTGGATGGTCCGCCATATTGGATTCAGAATGACGTCACATTATTTCTCGAGGTACTCTCAATGCGCCGTTTCATTTGATACACATGTTGTAGAAGTGCATTAGGAATAATTATTCCGCCATCTTGGATGGTCCGCCATAATGAATTCAGCATGACGTCACATTATTTTTCGAGTTACTCTCAACGAGCCCTTTCATCTGATACCCATATTAAAGGAGTGCATTAAAAATAACTATTTCGCCATCTTGGATGGTCGGCCTTATTGGATTTAGAATAACTTCGAGTTGAACCTTCAAGTTCGACCTTCACGTTCGAACTTAAAGTTGAACCTTAGAGTTTAACTTCATGTTCAAACTTCAAGTTCACCCTTCAAATTCAAACTTCAAGTTGAACCTTCAAAATCAACCTTCGACTTCAACCTTCAAGTTCAAACTTCGAGTTCAACCTTCAAGTTCAACTTTAAGTTCAAACTTCAACTTCAACCTTCAAGCTCAACCTTCAAGTTCAAACTTCAAGTTGAACCTTCAATTTCAACCTTCGAGTTTTAACTTCAAGATCAACCCTCAAGTTCAAACTTCAAGTTCAACCTTCAAGTTCAACTTCAAGTTCAAACTCTGAGTTCAAACTTCAAGTTTAACTTCGAGTTCAAACTTCAAGTTCAACCTTCAAGTTCATACTTCAAGTTGAACATTCATGTTCAAACTTCAAGTTCAACCTTCGAGTTCAACCTACGAGTTCGAACTTCAAGTTCAACCTTCAAGTTCAAACTTCAAGTTGAACCTTCAAGTTCAACCTTCGAGTTCAAACTTCAAGTTCAACCTTCAAGTTCAACCTTCAAGTTCAACCTTCAAGTTTACCTTCGAGTTCAAACTTCAAGTTCAACCTTCAAGTTGAACCGTCGAGTTGAACCTTCAAGTTGAACCTTCAAGTTCAAACTTAAAGTTCAACCTTCAAGTTCAAACTTCAAGTTGAACCTTCAAGTTCAACCTTCACGTTCGAACTTCAAGTTCAACTTTATAGTTAAACTTCAAGTTTAAACTTCGACTTCGACCTTCAAGATCAAACTTCAAGATGAACCTTCAAAATCAACCTTCGACTTCAACCTTCAAGTTCAAACTTCGAGTTCAACCTTCAAGTTCAACTTCAAGTTCAAACTTCAACTTCAACCTTCACATTCAACCTTTAAGTTCGGACTTCAAGTTGAACCTTCAAGTTCAACCTTCGAGTTCAAACTTCAAGTTCAACCTTCAAGTTCAACCTTCAAGTTCAAACTTCAAGTTCAACCTTCAAGTTCAACTTTAAGTTCAAACTCCAAGTTCAAACTTCAAGTTTAACTTCAAGTTCAAAGTTCAAGTTCAACCTTCAAGTTCAACTGCGAGTTCAAACTTCAAGTACAACCTTCGAGTTCATACTTCAAGTTGAACATTCATGTTCAAACTTCAAGTTCAACCTTCAAGTTCAAACTTCGAGTTGAACTTTCAAGTTCAACCTTCGAGTTCAAACATCAAGTTCAACCTCCAAGTTCAACCTTCAAGTTCATCCTTCGAGTTCATCCTTCAAGTTCAACCTTCAAGTTCAACCTTCAAGTTCAACCTTCAAGTTTAACTTGGAGTTCAAACTTCGAGTTCAAACTTAAAGTTCAACCTTCAAGTTCAAACTTCAAGTTGAACCTTCAAGTTCAACCTTCATGTTCGAACTTCAAGTTCAACCTTCAAGTTCAAACTCCAAGTTCAACCTTCAAGTTGAACCATCAAGTACAACCTTCGATTTCAACCTTCGAGTTTAACTTCAAGTTCAACCTTCAAGTTCAAACTTCAAGTTGAACCTTCAAGTTCAGATTTCGAGTTCAACCTTCAAGTTCAACCTTCAAGTTCAAACTTCAAGTTGAACCTTCAAGTTCAACTTCAAGTTCACACTCCAAGTTGAAACTTCGAGGTCAAACTTCAAGTTCAACCTTCAAGTTCATACTTCAAGTTGAACATTCATGTTCAAACTTCAAGTTCAACCTTCAAGTTCAAACTTCAAATTGAACCTTCAAGTTCAACCTTCGAGCTCAAACTTCAAGTTCAACCTTCAAGTTCAACCTTCAAGTTCAACCTTCAAGTTCAAACTTCAAGTTCAACCTTCAAGATCAACCTTCAAGTTTGATTTCCAGTTCAAACCTCAAGTTCAACCTTCGAGTTCAAACTTCAAGTTCAACCTCCAAATTCAAACTAAAAGTTCAACCTTCAAGTTCAAACTACAAGTTGAACCTTCAAGTTCAACCTTCACGTTCGAACTTCAAGAACAACCTTAGAGTTTAACTTCTAGTTCGAAATTCGAGTTCAACCTTCGAATTCAAACTTCAAGTTGAACCTAAAAATCAACCTTCGACTTCAACCTTCGTGTTCAAACTTCGAGTTCAACCTTCGAGTTCAACTTCAAGTTCAAACTTCAACTCCAACCTTCACGTTCAAACTTCAAGTTCAGACTTCAAGTTGAACCTTCAAGTTCAACCTTCGACTTCAACCTTCAAGTTCAAACTTCGAGTTTAACCTTCAAGTTCAACTTTTCAAGTTCAAACTTCAACTTCAACCTTCAAGCTCAACCTTCAAGTTCAAACCACAAGTTGAACCTTCAAGTTCAACCTTCGAGTTCAAAATTCAAGTTCAACCTTCAAGTTCAATCCTCAAGTTCAAACTTCAAGTTCAAACTTCAAGTTAAACCTTCAAGTTCAACCTTCGACTTCAACCTTCAAGTTCAAACTTCGAGTTTAACCTTCAAGTTCAACTTTTCAAGTTCAAACTTCAACTTCAACCTTCAAGCTCAACCTTCGAGTTCAAACTACAAGTTGAACCTTCAAGTTCAACCTTCGAGTTCAAAATTCAAGTTCAACCTTCAAGTTCAATCCTCAAGTTCAACTTCAAGTTCAAACTCCAAGTTCAAACTTCAAGTTTAACTTCGAGTTCAAACTACAAGTTCAACCTTCAAGTTCATACTTCAAGTTGAACATTCATGTTCAACCTTCAAGTTCAACCTTCAAGTTCAACTTCAAGTTCAAACTTCAAGTTCAACCTTCAAGTTCAACCTTCAAGTTCAACCTTCATATTCAACTTCGTGTTCAAACTTCAAGTTCAACCTTCAAGTTTATACTTTAAGTTGAACATTCATGTTCACACTTCAAGTTCAACCTTCAAGTTCAAACTTCGAGTTGAACCTTCAAGTTCAACCTTCGAATTCAAACTTCAAGTTCAACCTTCAAGTTCAACCTTCAAGTTCAACCTTCAAGTTTACCTTCGAGTTCAAACTTCAAGTTCAACCTTCAAGTTGATCCTTCAAGTTGAACCTTCAAGTTGAACCTTCAAGTTGAACCTTCAAGTTGAACCTTCAAGTTGAACCTTCAAGTTGAACCTTCAAGTTGAACCTTCAAGTTGAACCTTCAAGTTGAACCTTCAAGTTGAACCTTCAAGTTCAAACTTAAAGTTCAACCTTCAAGTTCAAACTTCAAGTTGAACCTTCAAGTTCAACCTCCACGTTCGAATTTCAAGTTCAACTTTAGAGTTTAACTTCAAGTTCAAACTTCGACTTCAACCTTCAAGATCAAACTTCAAGATGAACCTTCAAAATCAACCTTCGACTTCAACCTTCAAGTTCAAACTTCGAGTTCAACCTTCAAGTTCAACTTCAAGTTCAAACTTCAACTTCAACCTTCACGTTCAACCTTTAAGTTCGGACTTCAAGTTGAACCTTCAAGTTCAACCTTCGAGTTCAAACTTCAAGTTCAACCTTCAAGTTCAAACTTCAAGTTCAACCTCCAAGTTCAACTTCAAGTTCAAACTCCAAGTTCAAACTTCAAGTTCAACTTCAAGTTTAAACTTCAAGTTCAACCTTCAAGTTCAACCTTCAAATTCAACTTCGAGTTCAAACTTCAAGTTCAACCTTCAAGTTCATACTTCAAGTTGAACATTCATGTTCAAACTTCAAGTTCAACCTTCAAGTTCAAACTTCAAGTTGAACCTTCAAGTTCAACCTTCGAGTTCAAACTTCAAGTTCAACCTTCAAGTTCAACCTTCAAGTTCAACCTTCAAGTTTACCTTCGAGTTCAAACTTCAAGTTCAACCTTCAAGTTGAACCTTCGAGTTGAACCTTCAAGTTGAACCTTCAAGTTCAAACTTAAAGTTCAACCTTCAAGTTCAAACTACAAGTTGAACCTTCAAGTTCAACCTTCACGTTCGCACTTCAAGTTCAACTTTAGAGTTTAACTTCAAGTTCAAACTTCGACTTCAACCTTCAAGATCAAACTTCAAGATGAACCTTCAAAATCAACCTTCGACTTCAACCTTCAAGTTCAAACTTCGAGTTCAACCTTCAAGTTCAACTTCAAGTTCAAACTTCAACTTCAACCTTCACATTCAACCTTTAAGTTCGGACTTCAAGTTGAACCTTCAAGTTCAACCTTCGAGTTCAAACTTCAAGTTCAACCTTCAAGTTCAAACTTCAAGTTCAACCTTCAAGTTCAACTTCAAGTTCAAACTCCAAGTTCAAACTTCAAGTTTTACTTCAAGTTCAAAGTTCAAGTTCAACCTTCAAGTTCAACTGCGAGTTCAAACTTCAAGTACAACCTTCGAGTTCATACTTCAAGTTGAACATTTATGTTCAAACTTCAAGTTCAACCTTCAAGTTCAAACTTCGAGTTGAACTTTCAAGTTCAACCTTCGAGTTCAAACATCAAGTTCAACCTCCAAGTTCAACCTTCAAGTTCATCCTTCGAGTTCATCCTTCAAGTTCAAACTTTAAGTTCAACCTTCAAGTTCAACCTTCAAGTTTAACTTGGAGTTCAAACTTCGAGTTCAAACTTAAAGTTCAACCTTCAAGTTCAAACTTCAAGTTGAACCTTCAAGTTCAACCTGCACGTTCGAACTTCAAGTTCAACCTTCAAGTTCAAACTCCAAGTTCAACCTTCAAGTTGAACCATCAAGTACAACCTTCGATTTCAACCTTCAAGTTTAACTTCAAGTTTAACCTTCAAGTTCAAACTTCAAGTTAAACCTTCAAGTTTAGATTTCAAGTTCAACCTTCAAGTTCAACCTTCAAGTTCAAACTTCAAGTTGAACCTTCAAGTTCAACTTCAAGTTCACACTCCAAGTTGAAACTTCAAGTTCAACTTCGAGTTCAAACTTCAAGTTCAACCTTCAAGTTCATACTTCAAGTTGAACATTCATGTTCAAACATCAAGTTCAACCTTCAAGTTCAAACTTCAAATTGAACCTTCAAGTTCAACCTTCGAGCTCAAACTTCAAGTTCAACCTTCAAGTTCAACCTTCAAGTTCAACCTTCAAGTTCAAACTTCAAGTTCCACCTTCAAGATCAACCTTCAAGTTTGATTTCCAGTTCAAACCTCAAGTTCAACCTTCGAGTTCAAACTTCAAGTTCAACCTTCAAATTCAAACTAAAAGTTCAAGTTCAACCTTCACGTTCGAACTTCAAGTTGAACCTTCAAGTTCAACCTTCACGTTCGAACTTCAAGAACAACCTTAGAGTTTAACTTCTAGTTTGAAATTCGAGTTCAACCTTCGAATTCAAACTTCAAGTTGAACCTAAAAAATCAACCTTCGACTTCAACCTTCGTGTTCAAACTTCGATTTCAACCTTCGAGTTCAACTTCAAGTTCAAACTTCAACTTCAACCTTCACGTTCAACCTTCAAGTTCAGACTTCAAGTTGAACCTTCAAGTTCAACCTTCGACTTCAACCTTCAAGTTCAAACTTCGAGTTTAACCTTCAAGTTCAACTTTTCAAGTTCAAACTTCAACTTCAACCTTCAAGCTCAACCTTCAAGTTCAAACTACAAGTTGAACCTTCAAGTTCAACCTTCGAGTTCAAAATTCAAGTTCAACCTTCAAGTTCAATCCTCAAGTTCAAACTTCAAGTTCAAACTTCAAGTTGAACCTTCAAGTTCAACTTCAAGTTCAAACTCCAAGTTCAAACTTCAAGTTTAACTTCGAGTTCAAACTTCAAGTTCAACCTTCAAGTTCATACTTCAAGTTGAACATTCATGTTCAAACTTCAAGTTCAACCTTCAAGTTCAACCTACGAGTTCAAACTTCAAGTTCAACCTTCAAGTTCAACCTTCAAGATCAACCTTCAAGTTCAACCTTCGAGTTCAACCTTCAAGTTCAACTTCAAGTTCAAACTTCAAGTTCAACCTTCAAGTTCAACCTTCAAGTTCAACTTCGAGTTCAAACTTCAAGTTCAACCTTCAAGTTTATACTTCAAGTTGAACGTTCATGTTCAAACTTCAAGTTCAACTTTCAAGTTCAAACTTCAAGTTGAACCTTCAAGTTCAACCTTCGAGTTCAAACTTCAAGTTCAACCTTCGAAGTCAACCTTCAAGTTCAACCTTCAAGTTCAACCTTCATGTTTACCTTCGAGTTCAAACTTCAAGTTTAACCTTCAAGTTGAATCTTCAAGTTCAAACTTAAAGTTCAACCTTCGAGTTCAAACTTCGAGTTTAATTTCGAGTTCAAACTTCAAGTTCAACCTTCGAGTTCAAACTTCAAGTTCAACCTTCAAGTTCAAACTTCAAGTTGAACCTTTGAGTTCAACCTTCACGTTCGAACTTCAAGTTCAACCTTAGAGTTTAACTTCAAGTTCAAACTTCGAGTTCAACCTTCGAATTCAAACTTCAAGTTGAACCTTCAAAATCAACCTTCGACTTCAACCTTCGAGTTCAAACTTCGAGTTCAACCTTCAAGTTCAACTTCAAGTTCATACTCCAAGTTGAACATTCATGTTCAAAGTTCCAGTTCAACCTTCAAGTTCAACCTACGAGTTCAAACTTCAAGTTCAACCTTCAAGTTCAACATTCAAGTTCAACCTTCAAGTTCATCCTTCAAGTTCAACCTTCAAGTTCAACCTTCAAGTTCAACCTTCAAATTCAACTTCGAGTTCAAACTTCAAGTTCAACCTTCAAGTTCAAACTTCGAGTTGAACCTTCAAGTTCAACCTTCGAATTCAAACTTCAAGTTCAACCTTCAAGTTCAACCTTCAAGCTCAACCTTCAAGTTTACCTTCGAGTTCAAACTTCAAGTTCAACCTTCAAGTTGAACCTTCAAGTTGAACCTTCAAGTTGAACCTTCAAGTTGAACCTTCAAGTTGAACCTTCAAGTTGAACCTTCAAGTTGAACCTTCAAGTTGAACCTTCAAGTTGAACCTTCAAGTTCAAACTTAAAGTTCAACCTTAAAGTTCAACCTTCAAGATCAAACTTCAAGATGAACCTTCAAAATCAACCTTCGACTTCAACCTTCAAGTTCAAACTTCGAGTTCAACCTTCAAGTTCAACTTCAAGTTCAAACTTCAACTTCAACCTTCACGTTCAACCTTTGAGTTTGGACTTCAAGTTGAACCTGCAAGTTCAACCTTCGAGTTCAAACTTCAAGTTCAACCTTCAAGTTCAACCTTCAAGTTCAAACTTCGAGTTCAACCTTCAAGTTCAACTTCAAGTTCAAACTCCAAGTTCAAACTTCAAGTTCAACTTCAAGTTCAAACTTCAAGTTCAACCTTCAAGTTCAACCTTCAATTTCAAACTTCAAGTTGAACCTTCAAGTTCAACCTTCAAGTTCAACCTTTAAGTTCATCCTTCAAGTTCAAACTTCAAGTTCATCCTTCAATTTCAACCTTCAAGTTCAACTTCGATTTCAAACTTCGAGTTCAACCTTCAAGTTCAAACTTTAAGTTCAACCTTCACGTTCAAATTTCAAGTTCAACCTTCGAATTCGAACTCCAAGTTCAACCTTCAAATTGAACCATCAAGTACAACCTTCGAGTTCAACCTTCAAGTTTATCTTCAAGTTCGAACTTCAAGTTGAACCTTCAAGTACAAACTTCAAGTTGATCTTTCAAGTTCAACTTCAAGTTCAAACTTCAAGTTCAAACTTCAAGTTTAACTTCGAGTTCAAACTTCAAGTTGAACCTTTGAGTTCAACCTTCACGTTCGAACTTCAAGTTCAACCTTAGAGTTTAACTTCAAGTTCAAACTTCGAGTTCAACCTTCGAATTCAAACTTCAAGTTGAACCTTCAAAATCAACCTTCGACTTCAACCTTCGAGTTCAAACTTCGAGTTCAACCTTCAAGTTCAACTTCAAGTTCATACTCCAAGTTGAACATTCATGTTCAAAGTTCCAGTTCAACCTTCAAGTTCAACCTACGAGTTCAAACTTCAAGTTCAACCTTCAAGTTCAACATTCAAGTTCAACCTTCAAGTTCATCCTTCAAGTTCAACCTTCAAGTTCAACCTTCAAGTTCAACCTTCAAATTCAACTTCGAGTTCAAACTTCAAGTTCAACCTTCAAGTTCAAACTTCGAGTTGAACCTTCAAGTTCAACCTTCGAATTCAAACTTCAAGTTCAACCTTCAAGTTCAACCTTCAAGCTCAACCTTCAAGTTTACCTTCGAGTTCAAACTTCAAGTTCAACCTCCAAGTTGAACCTTCAAGTTGAACCTTCAAGTTGAACCTTCAAGTTGAACCTTCAAGTTGAACCTTCAAGTTGAACCTTCAAGTTGAACCTTCAAGTTGAACCTTCAAGTTGAACCTTCAAGTTGAACCTTCAAGTTGAACCTTCAAGTTCAAACTTAAAGTTCAACCTTAAAGTTCAACCTTCAAGATCAAACTTCAAGATGAACCTTCAAAATCAACCTTCGACTTCAACCTTCAAGTTCAAACTTCGAGTTCAACCTTCAAGTTCAACTTCAAGTTCAAACTTCAACTTCAACCTTCACGTTCAACCTTTGAGTTTGGACTTCAAGTTGAACCTGCAAGTTCAACCTTCGAGTTCAAACTTCAAGTTCAACCTTCAAGTTCAACCTTCAAGTTCAAACTTCGAGTTCAACCTTCAAGTTCAACTTCAAGTTCAAACTCCAAGTTCAAACTTCAAGTTCAACTTCAAGTTCAAACTTCAAGTTCAACCTTCAAGTTCAACCTTCAATTTCAAACTTCAAGTTGAACCTTCAAGTTCAACCTTCAAGTTCAACCTTTAAGTTCATCCTTCAAGTTCAAACTTCAAGTTCATCCTTCAATTTCAACCTTCAAGTTCAACTTCGATTTCAAACTTCAAGTTCAACCTTCAAGTTCAAACTTTAAGTTCAACCTTCACGTTCAAATTTCAAGTTCAACCTTCGAATTCGAACTCCAAGTTCAACCTTCAAATTGAACCATCAAGTACAACCTTCGAGTTCAACCTTCAAGTTTATCTTCAAGTTCGAACTTCAAGTTGAACCTTCAAGTACAAACTTCAAGTTGATCTTTCAAGTTCAACTTCAAGTTCAAACTCCAAGTTCAAACTTCAAGTTTAACTTCGAGTTCAAACTTCAAGTTCAACCTTCAAGTTCATACTTCAAGTTGAAAATTCATGTTCAAGATCAACTTCAAGTTCAAACTCCAAGTTCAACCTTCAAGTTTAACTTCGAGTTCGAACTTCAAGTTCAACCTTCAAGTTCATAATTCAAGTTGAAAATTCATGTTCAAACTCCAAGTTCAACCTTCAAGTTCAAACTTCAAGTTGAACCTTCAAGTTCAACTTTCGAGTTCAAACTTCAAGTTCAACCTTCAAGTTCAACCTCCAAGTTCAACCTTCAAGTTCAAACTTCAAGTTGAACCTTCAAGTTCAACCTTCGAGTTCAACCTTCGAGTTCAAACTTCGAGTTCAAACTTCAAGTTCAACCTTCAAGTTCAACCTTCAAGTTCAACCTTCAAGTTCAACCTTCAAGTTCAACCTTCAAGTTCAACCTTCAAGTTGAACCTTTAAGTTCATCCTTCAAGTTCAAACTTCAAGTTCATCCTTCAATTTCAACCTTCAAGTTCAACTTCGAGTTCAAACTCCAAGTTCAACCTTCGAGTTCAAACTTCGAGTTCAACCTTCAAGTTCAACCTTCAAGTTCAAACTTCAAGTTCAACTTCGAGTTCAAACGTCAAGTTCAACCTTCAAGTTCAACCTTCAAGTTCAACTTCGAGTTCAAACTTCCAGTTCAACCTTCAAGTTTATACTTCAAGTTGAACATTCATGTTCAAACTCCAAGTTCAACATTCAAGTTCAAACTTCAAGTTGAACCTTCAAGGTCAAACTTCAAGTTCAACCTTCAAGTTCAACCTTAAAGTTCATCCTTCAAGTTCAAACTTCAAGTTTAACCTTCAAGTTCAACCTTCAAGTTCAACCTTCAAGTTCAACTTCGAGTTCAAACTTCAAGTTCAACCTTCAAGTTCAAACTTCAAGTTCAACCTTCACGTTCAAATTTCAAGTTCAACCTTCAAGTTCAACCTTCAAGTTCATCCTTCAAGTTCATCCTTCAAGTTCAAACTTCAAGTTCAACCTTCAAGTTCAACCTTCAAGTTTAACTTCGAGTTCAAACTTCAAGTTCAACCTTCAAGTTCAAACTTTAGGTTCATTCTTCACGTTCAAATTTCAAGTTCAACCTTTGAATTCAAACTCCAAGTTCAACCTTCAAATTGATCCATCAAGTACAACCTTCGAGTGCAACCTTCAAGTTCAACTTCAAGTTCGAACTTCAAGTTGAACCCTCAAGTACAAACTTCAAGTTGAACTTTCAAGTTCAACTTCGAGTTCAAACTCCAAGTTCAAACTTCAAGTTTAACTTCGAGTTCAAACTTCAAGTTCAACCTTCAAGTTCATACTTCAAGTTGAACATTCATGTTCAAACTCCAAGTTCAACCTTGTTCAACCTCCAAGTTCAACCTTCAAGTTCAATCTTCAAGTTCAAACTTCTAGTTCAACCTTCAAGTTCAACCTTCCATCCGTGTGGTGGTCGCATCCGTGTGGTGGTCGCATCTATGTGGTGGTCGGATTTGAATAACCCCACGGTAAGTCCTGCCTGTCGTAGAAGGCGACTAAAAGGACGCCAATAGGTGGAAGATGGTTAACGCCATCGCCCGGTGCGATACCACCACATCAACCATAGGCACTTTGAAATGGGTATACTTACCCGTGTTCCAGTAGCTGGTTGATGCTCCGGCCAACCCAACCCAACCCAATTTCCTTTTCCTTCCACGCCAACCTCCCTTCTTTATACAGAATACGCGATGATGAGTTCTCCTCGAGTAAAATTATCCGGAAGTAAAATACCTCTCCATTCGGATTTCCGGGCGAGAGGTGCTAGAGGTGGTTCACCATCGGCTGGAAAAGTCCTCAAGATAGACCTATGTAACTTCCGAGGTCTAAGTAAGAACATCAACGATGTCCATCGACACCTTCAAATTGAAAAGCCAGACATATTGGCTCTTACTGAGACACAGGTCAATTCATCCACCAATACGACCTATCTGCTCTGTCCTGTGTACGAACTCCACACACGTTTCAGATTCAAGGGAGGTCTCTGCCTCTACTCTAAAACGAATCTCTCATGTCAACGAGAAAAAACTTTGGAACCAAATAAGTTCGATGTCATGTGGTTCAAACTCGATAGCCAGAAACAGACCAAATACCTTTGTTGTCTCTACTTATCACCGAATGATCCATCCTATGAAGAGCTCTTCGAATTCTTGTCTCTGAAGCTTGACCAAATTCAACAGAACCATCCAGCAGCAGTAATCATCATCATGGGCGATTTCAATGTACACAACATTGCTTGGCTCGTACACTCTAACAGAACGGATGAAGCTGGGCGACATGCCGAAGCTTTCGCCATCACTCACGGCTTAGAGCAGCTTATCAAAGAACCTACACGAATTCTCGATGCCAATAACCATTCAGCTAACATACTTGACTTATTCCTCACTAATAATTCAGCACCCTACACCATAGATGTACGAGCTCCACTTGGCAATTCTGACCACACACTCATCTCCACAACCTGCCCATTTTTCATTCCATCAACTGCTCCGGCACCCCCACGTCTTATATGGCATTACAATTCAGGAGATTGGGACGGTCTCCGCATGTTTTTCTCCGAGTTTCATTGGCATAGAGTATGCTTTGACTCTGAGGACCCTTCACAGTTTGCTGCGGAAATATCCTAGATCATCATGCTCGGAATGGACACATACATACCTCATTTTTCGAAAAGATCATCACCTTCGAAACCCTGGTTCAACAAAAACTGTTCTAGAACTGTTGCCTTGAAACAAACAGCCTACCATCGCTGGCGCAAAAACCCTAACCTCGCGACTAGAGCAGAATACGTTGATGCCAGGAATAACTGCAGCTAAACAATAGATGCCTCGAAAGAAACATACAATGCCAAGATAAAATCGAAACTCATAGATTGATCCAATGGCCCCCGTTCGTTTTGGTCTCTTGCTAAAGCGGTCGGAAGAAATTTCACTAATAGTTCATTTCCACCACTGTCCAAATTCGACGGCACATTAGCAACAACATCGCAGGAGAAAGCAAATATTTTTGCAGAGATGTTCGCAGCAAACTCTACATTAGATTCCCAAGGAAAACTGTCGCCAGACATTCCACCCATTGAGAGTCGAATGCCCGAAATCGTCTTCCGTCAACGCACTATCAGACGAATTTTGCTTGGTCTCAAAACGAATATGGCTAACGGTCCTCAAAAATGTGCACCAGAATTAACACCGATTCTCTGCAAGTTGTTTACCATCTCGTACAGGTCGGGTATTTTTCCATCATGCTGGAAGACAGCTAGAGTCCAACCAATCCTCAAAAAAGGGAACAAGAACCTGCCCAACAACTACAGGCCCATTGCCCTGTTATCAGTAATCTCCAAAGTGATGGAGAAGGCCATCAATATTGAGCTTATCAAATATCTGGAGAGCTCAGGAATCATCAATGATAGACAATACGGCTTTCGCCACCGAAGATCTACTGGAGATCTACTTGCCTACGTCACCCATTTATGGCAATCTTCAATAGAAAAACACGGGGAATCTCTAGCTGTCGCGTTGGACATATCGAAAGCATTCGAACGTGTTTGGCACGAAGGACTCCTCCACAAACTACCATCATACGGCTTACCACCTCAGCTATGCCATCTCTTATCGAGTTTCCTTTCAGGCAGATCGTTTCACGTGGTGGTGGACGGTGTATCGTCTGATACTATTCGCATCAATTCCGGCGTTCCACAAGGATCAATTTTGGCACCAACATTATTCCTGCTTCATATTGTCACACCCGTGAATAGTGTTCGGTCTAGGGCGTAGCTTTAGGGGTAGTTTTTATGCATTCATGACTTGGAAATTACGTAGAAATGTAAAACAGTTTATTTGAATCAAATGAAGCAAAGTGGAAAACACTAGAATGAATAGTTTATTTGAATTGAATGAATCAAAAAGAAAATACTAAAATGACCACTAAACCTGAACAACATATGAAATAAATCCTATCTGACACAAGGGTTACTCACCAGGGTGGGTAGAAATGTGTCAAACCACGACCTCATCGTTGAGCTCGGCAAGTACGACTGTCCCTCTGATTGATTTTCCTACTCCTCAGGTTGAATATGATTATTGATGATCAATGCAGTATCAGCAAGCAAGTACAATGCCCGCAGGGAATGAACTCGCCTAGCTGAGACTGCATGTCGGAAATGGAAGCGAAATATGAATTTAACAAATAATATCTATACTGTTGAATAAAATGATTTTAGGAATTGATTTTATATTTGGTTCGTGAAATCAATCAGATTATGGGATTTTTCCTCAAGCTTGACACTTTTCCCCCCCTCGGAAAACTGGCCCTCCAGTTTATGAAACACAACAAGATCATTTGCAAGGACATGTTGACTATTAACAAAAAATTACTATCGAAAAAATAATATATACCTACATAAATGAAACATATGAAAAAACCTAATATGATAAAGTCGAAAGAAAAAAAAACGGACAGAATTCATTGAATATAAAATTACATTGTTTCTTGAGAGACCATATCCTCTGTTCATTACTCCGAGGGCGGATCCGGACCTGTGGCTATGCTACGTCTGGTCGAATTCTGACTTGGTTCTAGATGGTTATGGTTGGCAGTGTAGGCAGGTCAGCCGGGATTGGCATGGTTCATCGTTTGATTCACTCCACATCTCTGGTAGGTAGTTTTATTGGTTGGAACGAAATGTATCACATCTCATTCTTGTCCTCCGCGATCAACCTCTCACTTGGACAACTCGTTGCAGTTTTTCTCAGCTCCGAGGGTATCATCTGGTCTCTTCGGGTTTTCCTCAATTCACGCCGTTAAATAGGTACTCGATTCCCCACAGGCGAAAGTAGTGATTCTTGGCCGGTTCTACAGCCTCTAAAGGTCATTTGAAGGGTAATTATCGCAATTACAATTCTAATTACCAGAGGCTAAGACCGACCAAGGTCGAAGGTACTTGTTCAATTGAATCAATGGAATAAGTCATATGACCTTGAGTATAGTATGAGTGTATTATGCTTAAATTGTATGTTATTAACGAATACTCATTATCCGAACTTGAAAGATAATCATACGAATACGTGTATGCGGTGATGCAAGGTGAAATCGTGGTTGATGGTGACCTTGAGATTACTTCAGGTTCATATACATTACAGATATCGAATCCAGTTGCTAGGTATCCTAACTCTAGCTGTCGTGGTACCTCACTGACTAGAAAACGGTGTGTTTCATGCTAGATGGACTATAGTGGGGGGTTGTTTCCATTTCCCATAAATCCCCTCTACTTTCAAGAGTATATAAAGGGCTAGAGCCATTCTAACTCATCATTCGATATCTTAACATCCCTCAGAGTGGTTGTTGTGCTAGAATTGAAGTCAGCATCACCAAATCCTGTGTAATCTAAGTCGAGGTAAATTTATTTTACAATTATCGTATTATTCCAAAAATATTATCATTGAAATGTCTGTTGGAAAACTAGATCTAGAAAAAATCAATGAGATGATAAATCAAACATCACAAGAATTCCAAACTATTTTATTATCTTCATTGGCTGTGAACAAGAAATACCGCCTAGAGAAGGTCTCTGTTCTATCTACGAGATATGGGCGATCTAGTTTATTGTTATTATCTGATGAGGGTAACAAATTCAAAACATGGTTACCAAAGCGAGTGACAGATCGATTGAGTGATGATATAATCAATGAACTGAACTCCCCTGATAGTCAATTCAGCTTGAAATATTTGGGAGAGAGTTTACCTAGCTTCGCAGGGTCAAAAACACGATCTCTTATTGAATTCGTCTTAGATGAATAGTTTTGTCAAAATATCATTTTATTTCATATGACTATAGTGATAATAGTTGGGAATAATATATATTATATTGTGAAATATTTTCCTCTCAGATTATATACCAATCTTTTATCATTGAAATAATCCCACTGATGTGAGTATGATAATTTCATCAGTATTATTATTATTATAACCTAAACTGTTCACGTTTTCAGTGATTTTGGTACGTTAATATGTGGATGCAATACTCTCGACAAGGATGGCCAGAAGCAACAGATATAAAATCAGCAATTGACCGACTAAGATGTGAGTTCGATGACCTTAGTTTTGATGCTCTACATTCCACCAACTATGATATGAATATTTGTTTTGATGACGATGCTATACAGAGATGTATGCGACTTCATGAAAAGTATAATGCTGGTTCCGGTATATGTAATAAATTCATATATGGAAGTATGAACTTGGTACAATTTTGTGAGCAACTTGTTGATGTTGACTTACGTGAATTCCTCTTCCAATTGGCACCACACTTACCGAAAGACATTTGTGAGGAATTCCATCTACATGAAGATAATGAAGAATGTACATAAAAGAATTGATTTATGTTATAATTATAATGAATAAAACAAATATGACTCATGAATCTGTTTTATTTCTGCAGAATATCAGGAATACATTATAATAAAAGAAGTATAAGTATAAAAAATTATTAGACTAACTTGATACATGATTCTATCATAGTTATTTATTTCAACTACCATACTTCATTTCCATCAGACAGATCCCGTTTGAACAGTGCCATCTAGGGCGCTGTATGTCATACATGCGTCATGTATGATTAATGCATATACTCTCGTATTTTCTGGAAACTTGGTTTTGCGAGTCTCGAATTCTAATTTTATGTCCACTGTAGAAGTCTTCATAGCATCCGGTTGATGACAGCAGTCAATGATGAATAGGGGGTTGTCACGAAACTCTCAGATGGTCATCATGGGCTCACTCATATCTTTATCATAATAGTTTCGCTGGAATTGTTCGTACGCATAGTAAGCTGGTGAGTAAAGCTTTTTACCAAAATCAAGATTCCACCTTTCATATGGATATACTTCTGAGTTGAGATATAGACGAATATTGTTAACATCAGCATGTTTGAATTTTGTTGCATCTTTTGATCTATCATTGAGATCGTTAGTGTGTTGAAATCCAATAATTATATATCGAGGGCGTTCGAGACTATTCGTTGTTTTTATTGCCCAAATATCTGAGGCAGTGTCTCGTAGTGATGGTAATTCATACAGATCCCACATTCGGTATGCTAACTTGACCTTAGCTGTGTTAGTTTTATTTATTCGATTGAGCAATTTGAGCTTCTGTCGATCTTCTGGCATGATGTGTTTGATTTTCCATTCTATCTTACTAATCTCCAAATCAGCATCAACCTCTCCAATATATGAGTTTTTGAATGTGCGAGCAATTATAAGTATGAGCTCTTGTTTTACATTCAGAATTCCTTTGGTGTAATCTTCAGCAAAGCCCATCAGGTACTTCAAAGGTAATTTTCCACTAAAGATGTGACTTTGGGAGTCCAAAATATCTTGTGATTCTTGTTTGAGACCCCATCCAGTAGTTTGAAGTGATGTCATATGCGTTTGTCCATATGAAATCATAGTTTTCATTGTAGTAGTTATACCAGGCTTTCGAATTACAGCTACTTGTTCACCTCCCATTTCATAACGAATCTCATCAAAGAGGAATGCCAGTGCATTATTAGATAAATAACAAACTTTGGTAGAATCAGTAGGAGTGAATTTACCTTCGATATATATGAAACTTTCTGCGATGTCCAGTATCAAATCTTGGAAGTTGATAGGAATTCGAATTTCGTCTGAATTTTTATAATATGGTGAACCATATGGCTTGTATGTGTGTTCATGGAGACTAATTAATGAGTGATCCAGAATTGGCTCATCAAAAACATTCAATTTTTCACTAGTAGTATGGGCCACCATGTTGTTAGTATTTTTTTCGTAATTTCAGTCCAACAATATTCTTGAGAAAATTTCGATCGTCCGCTGATAGCTTATATCTTGACTGCTCGGGATGACGACGTGAAATGAACTTGGAATTGCTCTTGCTCTTCCTTATATGTGTTTGGAAATCTAATGACATCCTATCAGAACGTCTGAATGAAAATCCCATCGTTGATAACTCACGATAATTTCCTTAGTTCCAATTTCAATATTATTTTCTCTCCTCGGAAATCTATTAAGGCACCGTTATCATCCAAGATACTCAGAGTGATGTTGTCAATGAACTGACATCCTTCAGGTCTCACCGGCATATAAATGATATTCTGCGGCTCCTTAGATAATTTGTACCCTGGTTCTACATCTATGTCGAATTCGAATAAAGTATGTGCTTCTTCACCATTGAAATATGCTCCAGACGTAATATTGCAATCGACTCGAATAATTCTTACTCGCATGATGTTCACGGGTAATGTCGATTCATGTCGTTTATTTGCTTCCAAGCACAGAGCTTCGAATCCTAAAATAGATGCCATGGAATTCTCATGTGCTAAATCAATCTCAAATTTAGACTGAATTTCGCATTTCAAAGTATTATTGTTAGCATGTAATGAAAATATCGAATGTATATCATTAATCGATGTATTCATTTTAATTTTCATTATATTTTTAATAGCTCTATTGATTTCATCGATCTCGTAGACTCCTGGAGGGATTGATATAGTAACAGGTGGATCATCTGCCTTTATTCTGTAACTGATTATATTATTTTTCCCGTCTACATTGAAAATGGAATTGTATGAGTAAAATCCATGCAATCCCAATCCATAACGACTGTTCACATCTAATTCGATTGGTGGGAAGAAGTTTGCACTCAATACACTCGTTTCTCCACTTAATGTGAATGTTCTCGACATGACTGATGACATTGAACTGATGAGCAAATTCTTCATCATCTCATTTCATTGACCACATATAATGACGTCAATCATCATACATGAATCAAGACACTTCTTCAATTCCTGAAAATATATCAGAATAAATTATCAAGTGATGAAGTTAATATATGAGGGAAATTGGAAGTTTAATAAAGAAGAAAAAATACGTTGTGTAGTTTTGAGAATATTATTTTATTACCCGATAATAACAATTAGGTAAACACAAATGGTTGATTCATGATATCGAAAAGGAAATATTACGTTATTTGATTTATTGTTGTTTGCAGCATGAAGAATTTTGCTTCTTCATTTCAGCAGGTTTGCACTCTATCTCATTATTAGCTCCTACGTTGATATCCCTTATATTACAATAGCAACAGAATATTCTTCTAGGTGTTGGTCCATCGTTAACATCATTGGTCACATTTTCATCATGATGTTCATCATAGTACTGATATTTCAAAATATCTATATCGTTTTGTAAATGTATAGGTAGCTTATCCCATACCATAATTATCTCATGTGGAGTACAAGCGATTATTACTTCTTTCGGCATATCAGTGAGCTCTTCTTTCGTCATTTTCAATAAGCTTCCTACTTTAGAAAAGGCTTTCAAGGAATGTCCCATACGTTTGATACTCTCGCGATCCATGAGTGATCTGATAATTCTATGTATCACTGATAGTGGACAGAAACTTCAAGCACAAATGTCCACACCAGACTGTATTGTATTTCTGTTTACGATCATAATTGTATAGTATTTTGAATTCTGCTGTTGAGCCACTATGAAAATATTGAACTAACTCCTTAGGTGGGGGTAAATCACCATAGCTATCGAAGTATTCGATTACCCTACCACGTTTCCTATATGCAACCCAGTGAGTGCCAGGGCCTCTGATTGTATCTAGATTTATGATGGCAGATTCGTCGCGAGATGGCCCAGAAGGAGGTAAACTGTCACGCATGAATACACCTCGAAAATTGGGAAGCTTTGCCTGTTGTGCAAAATTTTCAATATCGATATTGCTCAAAGGTCTCCGAGGTAGGGAGTCTATTAGTTTTTTGAATTCGGTGATTTTAGGAAGATACCTAGTCCTTTTCTATAGGGTTTCAAATGAACACCTTTGCCACTCTTTCCAATCGCAATGGCCTCCATGTTTCGATTGTGGCGATTTGCTTCAATGAGCTGTTCTCTACTTGATTTAGCTGCCTGAACAGCTTTAGTAATTCCTGCAGCTGCTCCTGCGATACTTCCTAGAGCAGATAAGCCTGCAAATATTGGTATAAGTGGGAGAATGCCTCCAACCTTGGGTATTGGAATTACGCGAGGAGTACGAATATTCTTCTTTCCTCCAGCAACTTTCAAATATTTTTGAGCAGCTGCTAAGGCAATAGTCGTCGCTTTCTTCATATTCTTTGCGAGTTTTGTATTTCCACCTGCTAGACGAAGAGCTCCTCGAACTTTGTGAACTATTCCCGATCCGAAAGCTATTTTTCGTGTTTTTTTTCCTCTACGTTTGAATTTCTTGACTTTACGACAACCCATGCCAAAACGTCGTTTTCCTTTCATTATATTGGTCACCAACCAAGCAGCACTCCTTTCTCCTACGCTCGCGTCTCTTGACTTTGCTCTTTCCCACGCTGCTAACTCTAATTGTTCATCTGCTTTATGTCTAGCTGCAAGATCGCTATGATTCTGAGAGTAAGCAATATCGTGTTTCTTACATGCGATATCCAACTGATTCATTCCAGGATCTCCTCTTGCTAATCGCTTCTGCAATTTGGTTCCAGGACCACAGTACTGATAACCACCAGGTATATGTAATTCGAATGGAAGTTTATTGATTAGTGTATTAACGAAACCTCTACCACTTTTAATCAGTTTAGGTGAAGTTATACGTCTGCACCGTTTGACTATCATCATATGAATGAGAAGTTTCTCACGTATCCACATTCATATATCATTCGACTACCAAACGATGCACATTGTTAAACAGAAGGAACACTTCGTTGTAGATAATTGGGATAGAAAAATTGGATATGGAAATGGAAAAGAGAATTTGTCACGACATGGTAATTTATTACCTTCTACTGTCCGTGGCCTCATCATCGGTCCATCTAATTGCGGCAAAACAAATGTGATGATATCTTTGTTGACTCACCCTCATGGCCTGCGCTTTGCAAACGTATATTTATACTCCAAGTCACTTAATCAACCAAAGTATGAATATCTACATAATGTATTGGAACCGATAAGTGGACTGGGATTTTTTACATTCAGTAATAATACAGAGGTGATGGATCCATCGGAAGCCAAACCAGATTCCATATTCATTTTTGATGATGTGATAAGTGAAAATCAAGATGTTATCCGATCATATTTCAGTATGGGTCGTCATAGACAGGTGGACTGTTTCTATTTAGCACAAATATACTCAAGAATTCCAAAACAATTGATCCGCGACAACTCCAACTTCATAGTTATATTCAAGCAAGATGTGACAAATTTGCAACACATTTTTTCTGATCATGTTTCACCGGATGTGACTTTCAAAGAATTTCAGGATATGTGTGGAGAATGTTGGAGAGATAATCACGGCTTTCTTGTCATTGACAAAGACAGTGAGATATGTAATGGTCGCTATAGAAAAGGATTCGATAGCTTTATATATCCTTGAAAATAGCGAAGACCAGTCAATTGATTCCCAATCGTCACAGGAGTTGCAGTTGCAGATGTGAATAATGGATATAGATATATTCTCTTCGTGATTGACTGTTTTTCTAAATATCTATGGACTGAACCAATCAAGAACAAAACAGGAGAGGAAGTTAGTAAAGCTATGGAAAAAATTCTGAAAGAAGCGAAATACTCACCAAAACATATTCAAAGTGATGCTGGAACAGAATTTTTCAATCGCTGGTTCAAGAAATTGATGAAAAAATATGAAATCAATCATTACACTACATACAGTACGAAGAAAGCTGCTATCGTTGAGCGGGTCATCAGAACTCTGAAGAAATGGATGTATGAAGAATTCTCAGCTATAGGCGAATATGTATGGTTAGGCATATTAGTAGTGGTCGCGTCACCCCAGTCCAGCCCCTCCCCTCCACTTTTCTCCAAACCACGTGACTCGGCCGACCAATCACAGGCCGGCCTGACTCGGCTAGCTACTCGCGGCCTAGCGAACGGGTCGTCATCATCGGTTGGACTGCGATAGATCCGTTCTAGAGATAACGGCGCGCATTTTATTCCATTTTTCAACAACGGTTATATACAGGGTGTTTGAGTTGGGTAATAGTTTGAAAAAAAATATAGGGTGAACCCAAAAAGGCGTTATACCTGTCCGACCTACATATAAAGGCTACCCGCTATAACATGATATATACAGGGCGTTTGAGTTGGATAGCAATTAAAGAAAAAAAAATACTGGACGCCTCACCCACTTTTGCGGGATTAGACAGCTGACGTATTACATTTGACAGTTAACAAAGGATTGATGACACGACGTGACTAGATGACCTGCAAGTACCGCTACCTAATAATTTAATATACTGGATGTTTGAGTTAGCAATAGCGATAAGAAATAGGGCGTCTCACAGGTACACTCGGCAAACATACGTATGATAGAGTATCCGTTTGATATACAGCAATAATAGCAATACAAACTCACATAGGGCACTCATGACCTGACGTATGACGTATGACAGATGACAACCAATTTTAATCAAAATGGCTATTGAAACAAAATGGCGATCGATTCAAAATAGCACAGATATCACGCGAAACTTTTGGTCTATGATTCATCGCTTCATCGGTAAATTTCAAGTTCTTTTTCCCTAGACTCTACTGAAATTACACGATGCACGGCGGAAAGCCCCATAAGAGCCCATGTAGAGTAGATCAGATTATTCCCTAGATCTAGAGGTACTTTTTTGAATGTGAATAACAAAATGCGTCAATAACAGGGTCGATATGTAGGGTGTTTGAGTTATAGATACAGGAGGACTCGCGGGTAGACTTTCCATACAGCTGGAATGGTGTAAAGATATTGCAAGAAATACCTAGTTGAAGCCGAGGTTGAAGCCTATAGCGAAATACCGCGAACATACCAATACTAGACAAAACTCTTTGAGGTTATGTCACGCTTCAGAAATCCGGTATAAAGCTATTATACAGGGTATTACACATTCTATATTAATGGCAAACAAAAAAAATACCTTGTATAACAACGAAATCTCATCAACAAAAATACACCTGTATAACAACCAAATCTCGTCGCGAAGATGGTACAACTCGTACAGCATATATAATTATATATACCAATGATCTCACGATATCTGCCATGTTAATATGTTAATGTCTGCATATCTTTCGATAATCGTGTTCAAAGAAATAAGATATTGTACACTGAAATATTGACGTACTCAAGAAAATGATGGCTATACTCACGAAAACCAACTACATTGCACTACCTACCTACTTTGCTCTTCAAACAACCCACCCTTCACATTTCATCAGGGCACATAGATGTCTTAGCCTCCGCATACTTTCACAGACAGTAACACACCTCAGCGGTAGGACTCGTAGGCTTCTCGTACAGACAGCAACACACCTCATTGCCCTTCTATATGTCTTATATTCCCCTTCTTGTTATTTCAATGGTGTCGTGGACCATTTTGTTGTACGGTGCTGGTTGGAAGTAACTGAAAGTGGTGAAACTGAAACATAATGTGAGTTGCAAGTGTTGTACAAATTCTCGCGAATCAAATAGGCCATCATTTTGAAAGAGGTGTGCGCATGCGTCACAAAAAAAAACGTCACTCTATATGAGTGACAGGGCTAACTAAGTGGTAGTATGACAGGCGTCAATGGCGGTGTGAATGGCAGTGTGGCGGTGTGAATGGCGGTGTGAATGGCGTTGTGGCGGTGTGAATGGCGGTGTGAATGGCAGTGTGAATAGCGTTGTGGCGGTGTGAATGGCGGTGTGAATGGCAGTGTGGTGGTGTGAATGGCGGTGTGATGGTGGGAATGGCGGTGTGTCTGTGTGAATGGCGGTGTGAATGGTAGTGTGGAGGTGTGCATGGCTGTGTGAATGGCGGTGTGAATGGTGTGACGGTATGGTTAGTGTCGGGTTTATAAAGATGTCAGTTGTTGTCCTGACTTCATACTGTTAACATCATAGTAGGAAGAAAAATATATTACGTCTTGAGATGTTTGCTTGTCAGCAATGCAACAAGAAATTCAAGTGGGCCTATGGATTGAAGCGGCATATGGATAGTCATGACGAAAAAGTTTTCAATTGTCATTATTGTGTGGACAAATTCACAAGATTGGATAGCATGAAAAAACATTTGGCGAGAAAGCACAAAGGGAACGACCTGGTTAATCCCCAAAACGAATCGATCACCACTGATCAACGAAATGAGTCGAACTCCATTGATAGTGATCATCAATTATTGTCCCAAAGCCAGTCGAATTCTGAGATTGGTCAGCAGTTGAGTCAAAATGATGCTATCACGGATGATCCTTGTGAGAATGAAATCGAAGATAGACATAAAAAAATTGTGGACTTAGCTGAAATTGTGAGAAATAAATATTTGGCGCTTGAACAACTGGCTGACGTTAAAGTACCTATGAAGCGTTCAAATTCAACATGTCTGAAGATGATCAAGCCGAGTAAGGAATCGCGTCCTGTCAAGTATTCATCTCACATTCAGAATGGCCATAAAAGTACTCGGTATTCACCAAGAGATGACAGCAGCTTCGACATTCTGAGGAGAGGTGGAATAATAGAAGGAAGCTCCAGGAAAGCAGATGAAATAAAATTAGAGCATAGATTGTGTAGAGGTCTTTTGGTATTTTAGTTGAAATAAATAGTATTTCTTTGAATCTCGTTTAATTTTTATTAATACTGAACTGAAACATGAAATGGGTACTCAGCAAAGTGTCTGAGGCCTGATAGCATCTAGCAATTGTTGACATCTAATAACAAAATTGATGTCACGATGGCAATATTGGTGATCATTATCCTAATGAAAAAAATTCCCCTCTGGGTCATTAAATTGCCACCTATATTCTCAACATATAGAGCAAAACCATGCGCATACTTACTTGAGCAATGATTTTCAACGACGTTTGCTTGTCTTCTGTTTTACGATCAATTGTGCATAAATCTGACATGGTTGGCTACTGCTGGCTTGCTGTTCTCTCATCATCATCATGCATCCGATACTTCAACAGCTGGTCCTCCGTTTCACCAATGAGATGTAACGTTCATTTTTAGCTATCGTACCTTTTTGATGAATTAATTCACTGATTCTGCGAAAATTTAAAACTTCAACGTTTATTGCCTATTACTTGGTAAAATTCTAACATCGGGTCTCTCGATATACCCAGTCAACTTCTGCACAGCTGTATCATATCATCCTCTTGTTGTACATCAATTACATAGATACCTGCCTAGACCTCGGTACCATAATTTGATTCCTAGTACTCGAGTCTGTTTATTTCCATATCTGCTGCTATCTTTGATCGTAAATTAGCAGTCACCACCATCTGTATTCAGTCTCCTAAAAGAAGAGAACTCAACCATAAGGTATACGTATGGTATAATTAATGAACACTCCGTACTTACTGTTAGTTCAAACAGATTCATTTTAGGGAATCATATTTTGGATTTAAGATTTATTTTTGTTTAGGCTGTCATCAGGTATGGTGTTTACATTTCGCTGTCATTATTAGTAGTAGTATGATCAGCTGTTCCACTGTTCGATCGTTGAAATGCTGTGTTCGGAATATCAGACACTAACCGCGACAGAACAGGACCGTTCCGTTGTGTTCAGGTACCCTCCTGCGCGCTGGACCAAACTCAGGGTGATTTGAATAACCGAATGAACGGGTTTCTACTGGTGATAGTGGTGGAACTTGGTACCTAGATAGTGCACGTTTGGTGCAATTGAGTGATGTACCTGGTAGTAGAGCTGAGGGAAATTTATCAACTTGGTTACACTGGATGTCAGGTTTCTTTTGTACAGTGAGTAAAGTTATAATAAAACTGGGGGATAGATTCCATGTTCTGGTACCCGTTGCGCTGCATTCGAGTTCCGACTGGTCAGTACCCTGTTCTGATGACGTCATCATGGGTATAGTACCTCCTGGATTTCACTGGTAAATATCCTTTCACTACTCTTCGACATCTAAATATCATTCAAACTAGGAATGGATATATACCCAGGTAGTGGTTAGGCAATAACGGTTCCTGTCATGTTTTGTGTGTTCTGAGATTTCTGTCCTTGTTCGGGTATGTCATGTACTTCCATGGTTTTGTGGATCCGAGATGATCAATGAAAGCTGTCACTTTTATGTCCTGGGCAATGAGCAAGTGAAATGGCTGTAAGCCAATAATATTGAATTTTTCATTCATCCTCGAAATGAGGGATTAGATTTCACTCTCAATTTACCAGTTTCCATGTAGGAAAATTTTTAGGTATCGTTTGAGGTATATATTTTCGGAAACTGTCCATTTTTATGGGATTATAGAGCCATTGACAAAAAGTGAGGTTGGAAACACATGTACAGAAAACCCTTTTTCAAGGGAAAAAGGTAAATTGAGTCGATAGCTGAATTAATTGATCAGTGAACTGATGGCTAAAATACTTTTCAGACCAGTATTAGTCAAGTTTTGAATGAAATCCATCTTTTGGAATGTTGATGTCTGATGGCCCCCTTTCAGGACTCCCAGGCGGGATCATACTGTAATTATTTGTATATACGGCTGAGTTTTGAGTGATACTGCGTCCTTGAAAAAGGTATGAACTTCCAGAAGTCTGGAACCAGTGAGTATAGGACTTTCTTATGTTTCAGGGTTGTTGTGACCGATTGTTGTGACCGATTGTTGTGACAGATTGTTGTGACAGATTTTTGTGACAGATTCTTGTGTTCGATTTTTGAGCCAGCCTTCTGCCTGGATTTTGAGCACTCATAGTAATGGTATACAATTTGAGCTGCTTTTGATGTTAGTTCCGATAACTGGTATCCTGTCTTGTAACTGGTATCCTGTTCTGTAGCTGGTAGCTGCAGCTGTATAGTTGAGCCAGTCTTGTAGCCTGTGATTGGACCATGGATGTCACGCAAGTTTTTCATAATCTTGTTCTGAATTATCATGTTTCATTTGGTTTGACATATTTTTCATGATTATTATCTTATGAATTTTTTTTTCATGATATACCCCTGTTAACGTAATAGGCACGGTTGCAACCTTGCGTTTTACGGATTTAGGTATATGAACTGGGTAGGTTATATGATATGTGCATTACTTATAAAATATAGCATAGGTATTGCTATGAATTCATGAACATTTAGTTTCTGGGTGGGTTTTTATGTGGATTTTAAGGGTATGGGATAAAACTGGGATTTAATTATTATGTAACACTTGGGTGATATACAATCAGGTTTTGATTTGAACATTTAAAATATTCAGTATTGAGGGACATAGTTGCTAGTAATGTTCAGAGATATAGCACTTCAATTGTAAATCAGTATTATCATGTCAGGTGGTTCAAGAATATAATTATTAAATGGTATAGAGTATTAGGGAAATGTTTTGTCTTTTAATTTGATAACGATAGCTGTTGTAAGATATTAACCATGGTAAGTGGGGTTAATATTGAATCATGGTGAGGATATGCAGTCCACATTTACCTGGCGCCCTTATTAACATCTAATATTTTGAGTAGATCTGAACCCACTCCGTCTCCACTGCAGTTCAGTCGCGAGCCCATATCCTCTGTCAGCAAAGGACAGATATATTTGTCAATCTCGAAATAAGATTGTTACAAATTTTGGCGCCCAACGTGGGGCCTTAAATAAAAAAGGAATTTTTGATTTTCAAAAAAAAAAAAAAAAAATTTTAAAAAAAAAAAAAAAAAAAAAAAATTTGATTTTTTTTTGTTTTTTTTGTTGACGTCTAGTATCTCTGACTTCCTTTTTAGTGAGTTCAGTTGTTTTTTTTTGAAGTGCTATATTCCTTAGTGGTAATCTGGTAATACTTTGAATGTTCAAATATTATTTCATTTACAGGTACAGATTATCGGATCTATGATTGTAGTATATTTTTAGTAGATTTTTCGCAGCTATTTGAGAAAAATTTTTATGCTCGCTGTCCTGGGTATACAGGGTAGAATTTATTTTGGTATAAATTGTTGCTGAAGTTTGAGAAAATGGAGGGTAAAATGGAGATAAATAGACTTGACAAAGAGGAGTTGACTTATGAGTTGGCAATTAGGGGTGTAACTGATAAAACCACTGTTGAGGAAATGAGGAAGTGCCTACGAGGCTATATAAGATTGGAAAATTCATCAACTCCCCCTGTTTATCCCACAAATGTTTTCACTTTTGATGCTGATATTTTGTATTTAACTGACAAGCTTGCAGAATTACAGGGATTAGTTTCTGACTTTGCGGATTTTGAATCAAGTCCAAATTTTTTGAAAGTCAATTCTAAGATTATTCATGCTTTTAGACGAGCCGAGAGAGCTGTTGTTGCTAAGAATGAGGATCATGGAGTAAAATCTAAATTTCTAGTAGAATTCTTAAATTTGCAGTCTGAACTTAAATCACGTGCTAGAAAATTCAAAAGATCATCTCAGCAAATTTCAACTCCTTTAGAACTTAGTGTTCTCATGTCATCTACAGGGATTAGCAGCTCATCAGAGAGTGAAGAATCTGATGATGACGTAGTAGGAAATGTAACTTCAGTACCCGTGTCCGTTCCCCCTATACAGGGTGTCCCAGTATCAAAGTGGAACATTACTAAATTTGATGGAGATAATAGTAAAATTTCGTTAAGTGCTTTTCTGGAGAATGTTGAGGAATTATGTTTGTCCCGAAATGTTAGTAAAGACCAATTGTATAGATCTGCAAGTGATCTATTTTCAGGAAAAGCGTTGTTGTGGTTTAGGTCCATCAGAAATCAGGTTCATTCTTGGCCACAGTTAGTTGTCGAACTTAGAGCAGAATTTCAGCCGCCTAATTTCAATGATAAATTGTTCAATGAAATCAAGCATAGAACACAAGGTCCTCAAGAGACTATGGGCATGTACATAGCCCTTATGATTAATATGTTCAATCGTTTGACAATACCGATCAGTGAAAGTATGCGGTTGAAGATTTTGTTACAGAACATTTCTCCATTTTATCAAAGTCAACTTGGCTTAATTAAGGTTGATTCAATTCAACATTTGATAGAGTTAGGTCGTCAACTAGAGGCCCGTAAGCAGGCCATAGAATCCTTTGTTCCTCCTCCTAGAAACAAAAGCAATCTCATGGAGCCTGATTTAGCTTATATTTATACAGATAATTCGGACACATCTTTTGGAAATTTTGTAAATAACCCTTCCACCTCAGCTCAAGTAGATATGGTGGGTACTTGTTGGAATTGTAAATCTGTAGGTCATATGGCCCGGGATTGTAAGGCTTCAGTGAAGAGTAGGTACTGTTTCAAATGTGGAAATGCCAATTTCACAGTTCGCAATTGTCCTAAATGTAATCAGGGAAACGCCAGACCGAGACACTAAACGACCGCGTAGTGATCTCTAATTCAGATAGGAAGTCGGTCAATAAATCTTTGCTACCGGTTAAACAAAAAGTTATCTTAGAATACATTTTGGCACATGCGCAGAATGATGAAAGGCCATTCTTGAATGTTTCGATTTTGGGTGTTCAGATGTTAGGATTATTGGATTCTGGCGCATCAAACACAATTTTAGGAGGCCCTGGTTGGCAGTTATTGAGTAAGCTTAATTTAGGTGTAAATAATGCAAATATTGTTTCTTGTAGAGTGGCTAATGGCCAAATTTGTTCAAGTATAGGATCAGTGGATTTACCGATTGGTGTTGAAGATAAAGTTAAAATTATTTCTGTTTTGATCATACCGTCTCTTCCCCACTGTTTGATTTTGGGAATAGATTTTTGGAAGAAAATGGGGATTGTCCCAGATCTTCGTCGTGGCGATTGGGTTTTTGCTTCCGAAGCAACCGCGATGGTTGATTCTATCGCGTTACGGTCAGAAACTGATTTAAATCCTGAACAATCGAAAATTCTACATGAAGTTGTTGATGAAGCTTTCACTTCTATGGGAGATAACTTGGGTTGCACTAGTTTAGTTCAACATGAGATCAAAACCGACGCTGCTCCGATTAAGCAGAGATATTATCCTGTCAGTCCGGTTATGCAATCCCATATAGATAAAGAACTTCAAAAATTACTTGATGAGGGTATTGTTGAACGGTCCACCAGCCCTTGGTCATCACCAATTCTCTTAGTGAAAAAGAAAGATGACACTTTTCGATTTTGTGTAGATTACAGGAAATTAAATCAGGTTACTGAACGTGATGCATATCCAATCCCGTATGTATCTTCCACACTTGATAAGTTAAGAGATGCAAAATTCTTGACATCTTTAGATATAAAATCAGCCTATTTTCAAGTACCGTTGACCGAATCTTCGAAGCCCCTTACCGCCTTTACCGTACCAAATCGTGGTCTATTTCAATTTTGCAGGCTCCCTATGGGCTTAGCAAATTCCCCTGCTACGTTACAGAGGTTGATAGATCGGGTATTAGGACCTGAGTTAGAACCTCATGTTTTTGTCTATTTAGATGACATTATAATAGTCACTCAGACTTTCGAAAAGCATATTGAAATTTTAAAGGAAGTGTTCGACCGCTTGAGAGTAGCTAACTTGACGGTTTCGAAGAAAAAGTGTCATTTTTGTAGGCCCGAATTATTGTATCTCGGTTATATTGTTGATGCTAATGGATTGAGAGTCGATCCTGAGAAAGTTCGCGCAATAGTAAATCTCCCTGTTCCTACTTGTGTTTCTGAAGTTCGTAGAGTATTAGGTCTAGCCTCTTGGTATAGACGTTTTGTCCCAAATTTTTCGTCAATTACGGCCCCTATTACGGAGTTTTGTTTGGAGTCCCACATGTGATGAAGCTTTTCGCGCTCTAAAAGAGCATCTCATTTCGTCCCCTATACTTGCCTGTCCGAATTTTGATCTTCCCTTTGCTATTGAGACTGATGCTTCCGGTTATGGAATCGGAGCTGTATTGACTCAAGAGCATGATGATGGTGTTAAAGTCATCTGTTATCTATCCAGGTCTCTGAACCGTTTAGAACGCAATTATACAACTACAGAAAGAGAATGTCTCGCTGTATTATGGGCGATTGAGAAACTCAGACCATATATTGAAGGTTCTAAGTTTACTGTTTATTCAGATCATGCTAGTCTGGTATGGTTGAATCGTCTTCAATCCCCCACAGGTCGTCTAGCGCGCTGGGCGATTAAGTTGCAACAGTATGACTACACTATTAAGCATAGGCCCGGGAAAGATAATGTCATTCCGGATATTCTGTCCCGTTCAGTCCCTGTAGTGGATGCCTTGTCTGTCCCCCTTAATCCTGATTCTTCGAATATAGTTGTAGGTGTTACCGATACCGATAAATGGTATGAGACTATGAAGAATAAAGTACTCCAGTGTCCCCAAAAGTTTTCGGCGTGGCAAGTCGTTGCTAACACTTTGTATAAAAATATTAAGCCCCGATATCCCGATCTAATATCTCCTTCAGAGTGTTGGAAGATTGTAGTGTCAAGTAAGGAACGCAAGCCTCTCATTCAGTCTGTACACGAGTCAATTTGCCATGCAGGCGTGTATAAAACCTTTCACAAGCTCGCACAGCAATATTATTGGCCGAAGATGCGGTCTGATGTGGCATGTTTTGTTCGCAAATGCCATACGTGCCATGCTATCAAACCCGAGCAGAGACGCCCACCTGGATTGATGCTGAGTAAGCAAACATCCATATCTCGACCATTTGAGTTACTGTGTGCAGACTTGATTGGTCCTTTACCCCGGTCTCGATCTGGATATCAATATATTTTTGTAGTAGCTGATTGTTTCAGTAAGTTTCCCCTGTTGTTCCCCTTGCGTAAAGCTGTCGCATCGACAATTGTAAAAATTTTGGAAAATAATGTATTTTTAATGTTTGGATGTCCAAACTCAATTATTGTAGATAATGGAGTCCAGTTTAAGTCTAAGGAATTTCAGAAATTAATGGAATCATATAATGTAAATATTCAGTATACCGCTCTTTATCATCCCCAGGCAAATCCATGTGAGAGGATAAATAGAGTTATCAAAACTATGTTACGGTCGTATGTCTCAGACGATCATAGAACTTGGGATCAGAATTTAGATAAAGTCGGGTTTGCTATTCGTTCCACTCAGCATGAGGTCACTGGTTTCACCCCAAATTTCATAGTGTTCAGTAGGGAAGTTTCTTCGAAAGGAGAGAAAGCCATTTCAGAACCTATTGAATTTGATCGGTCAGCTGTAACCCTTCAGCGCCAACAAGCACAAGAAAAATTGTTCTCGGATATCAAAGAACGTTTATTCAAGTCCTATTCTCAGAATAAAAATGTCTATGATCTGCGTAGAAGGGATGAACAATATCTGCCCAATCAGTTAGTCTGGCGCCGTAACTACGTTTTGTCTGATGCCTCAAAGTATTTCACGGCCAAATTGGCTCCAAAATATATTGGTCCAGTTATGATATCTAAGCGCTTGTCCCCGTGGACTTATGAGCTAAAGGACGACCAGAACCGGTATCTTGGAGTTTGGCATGCGAAGGACTTGAAGGCTCATCCTCCGGATGATAATGAGTAACGTCTTGGATTGCTTATATAATGTTGATGTTTTTTTTTTGTTGTATTCGGACGACGAAGCTCTGCAGTGAGGGGCTCAAGAATACTCCTGTCAGGGAATTACCAGCTGATGGGTAAAAGTCCCATAACTGGCCACTTTAGGCAAATTTTTATCATGAATAACATTATGTCCCGCTCCTTTATGACGTTTCTGGTTCTTCTTTGGTTTATAGTTCAATGCGGTATTTTGCGGTCCTATTGTTGGAGTTAATGTTGGTTGTCGTCATTTTTGATAAAGATAATGGGGTTTGGTATAAACATTTTTGCCTCATGTATGTCACTGTCACTTTAACCGGTGATTCGTCACTTTTTGCTAGAGATAATTTTGTTTGGTAGGGACCTAATCCCAATGGGGATGGGCAGGTGGCGGAACCGAGTGTTCGATTATGCGTGCCAGGAGAAGGAGAGCGAATGTAGGAGGGGCCCCGTCGACAGAATCGCGAGTTGCCTACGGGCGCCTGTCACATGGCCGGGTCATTCTCCTACATTCGGTCGAGCTCTCTCTAGGCCGAGGTATCGCCATTTGTCCATCGTATTGAGATGAAGGAACAATCCCGAATGTTTTGTTTATATATATCTCTCCCGGCATCAGCGCCGTTTCAGGTTGGTCGGCCCTCAAGTCGACTAGGGTTGACGTGGCAGCCCTTGGGTACGCCCTAAATCAAAATTTTAAATTTAACTTTTTCGGAATCCTCCACTCGGGCGACCAGGATCACACAGATGTGGGGGGCCTGATGGTTCGTCTGGGTATCGATGCGTCGGGAGTGGCTAGTCCCGTAGAGCGGACCACGACGCGTTTTTCCATCTTTCGCGAGGCCATCTTCGAGGCCCTCCTGAGGCGTCGATGTTCGGGCGATCGGTCGATTCACCCGTCTGTGGGATGACTGGAAACCTAAGATGTCATGGCGACATATCTTGTTACCGGCTAGGGTAGTCAGGAACAAGTTTAATTTTTTTTTGCGTATATCTTCAAAACAAGAAAAATTTGCAGGCAAATTTTTTTAAAGTGGGAGGGGAATTTGTAACGTTCATTTTTAGCTATCGTACCTTTTTGATGAATTAATTCACTGATTCTGCGAAAATTTAAAACTTCAACGTTTATTGCCTATTACTTGGTAAAATTCTAACATCGGGTCTCTCGATATACCCAGTCAACTTCTGCACAGCTGTATCATATCATCCTCTTGTTGTACATCAATTACATAGATACCTGCCTAGACCTCGGTACCATAATTTGATTCCTAGTACTCGAGTCTGTTTATTTCCATATCTGCTGCTATCTTTGATCGTAAATTAGCAGTCACCACCATCTGTATTCAGTCTCCTAAAAGAAGAGAACTCAACCATAAGGTATACGTATGGTATAATTAATGAACACTCCGTACTTACTGTTAGTTCAAACAGATTCATTTTAGGGAATCATATTTTGGATTTAAGATTTATTTTTGTTTAGGCTGTCATCAGGTATGGTGTTTACATTTCGCTGTCATTATTAGTAGTAGTATGATCAGCTGTTCCACTGTTCGATCGTTGAAATGCTGTGTTCGGAATATCAGACACTAACCGCGACAGAACAGGACCGTTCCGTTGTGTTCAGGTACCCTCCTGCGCGCTGGACCAAACTCAGGGTGATTTGAATAACCGAATGAACGGGTTTCTACTGGTGATAGTGGTGGAACTTGGTACCTAGATAGTGCACGTTTGGTGCAATTGAGTGATGTACCTGGTAGTAGAGCTGAGGGAAATTTATCAACTTGGTTACACTGGATGTCAGGTTTCTTTTGTACAGTGAGTAAAGTTATAATAAAACTGGGGGATAGATTCCATGTTCTGGTACCCGTTGCGCTGCATTCGAGTTCCGACTGGTCAGTACCCTGTTCTGATGACGTCATCATGGGTATAGTACCTCCTGGATTTCACTGGTAAATATCCTTTCACTACTCTTCGACATCTAAATATCATTCAAACTAGGAATGGATATATACCCAGGTAGTGGTTAGGCAATAACGGTTCCTGTCATGTTTTGTGTGTTCTGAGATTTCTGTCCTTGTTCGGGTATGTCATGTACTTCCATGGTTTTGTGGATCCGAGATGATCAATGAAAGCTGTCACTTTTATGTCCTGGGCAATGAGCAAGTGAAATGGCTGTAAGCCAATAATATTGAATTTTTCATTCATCCTCGAAATGAGGGATTAGATTTCACTCTCAATTTACCAGTTTCCATGTAGGAAAATTTTTAGGTATCGTTTGAGGTATATATTTTCGGAAACTGTCCATTTTTATAGGATTATAGAGCCATTGACAAAAAGTGAGGTTGGAAACACATGTACAGAAAACCCTTTTTCAAGGGAAAAAGGTAAATTGAGTCGATAGCTGAATTAATTGATCAGTGAACTGATGGCTAAAATACTTTTCAGACCAGTATTAGTCAAGTTTTGAATGAAATCCATCTTTTGGAATGTTGATGTCTGATGGCCCCCTTTCAGGACTCCCAGGCGGGATCATACTGTAATTATTTGTATATACGGCTGAGTTTTGAGTGATACTGCGTCCTTGAAAAAGGTATGAACTTCCAGAAGTCTGGAACCAGTGAGTATAGGACTTTCTTATGTTTCAGGGTTGTTGTGACCGATTGTTGTGACCGATTGTTGTGACAGATTGTTGTGACAGATTTTTGTGACAGATTCTTGTGTTCGATTTTTGAGCCAGCCTTCTGCCTGGATTTTGAGCACTCATAGTAATGGTATACAATTTGAGCTGCTTTTGATGTTAGTTCCGATAACTGGTATCCTGTCTTGTAACTGGTATCCTGTTCTGTAGCTGGTAGCTGCAGCTGTATAGTTGAGCCAGTCTTGTAGCCTGTGATTGGACCATGGATGTCACGCAAGTTTTTCATTATCTTGTTCTGAATTATCATGTTTCATTTGGTTTGACATATTTTTCATGATTATTATCTTATGAATTTTTTTTTCATGATATACCCCTGTTAACGTAATAGGCACGGTTGCAACCTTGCGTTTTACGGATTTAGGTATATGAACTGGGTAGGTTATATGATATGTGCATTACTTATAAAATATAGCATAGGTATTGCTATGAATTCATGAACATTTAGTTTCTGGGTGGGTTTTTATGTGGATTTTAAGGGTATGGGATAAAACTGGGATTTAATTATTATGTAACACTTGGGTGATATACAATCAGGTTTTGATTTGAACATTTAAAATATTCAGTATTGAGGGACATAGTTGCTAGTAATGTTCAGAGATATAGCACTTCAATTGTAAATCAGTATTATCATGTCAGGTGGTTCAAGAATATAATTATTAAATGGTATAGAGTATTAGGGAAATGTTTTGTCTTTTAATTTGATAACGATAGCTGTTGTAAGATATTAACCATGGTAAGTGGGGTTAATATTGAATCATGGTGAGGATATGCAGTCCACATTTACCTGGCGCCCTTATTAACATCTAATATTTTGAGTAGATCTGAACCCACTCCGTCTCCACTGCAGTTCAGTCGCGAGCCCATATCCTCTGTCAGCAAAGGACAGATATATTTGTCAATCTCGAAATAAGATTGTTACAAATTTTGGCGCCCAACGTGGGGCCTTAAATAAAAAAGGAATTTTTGATTTTCAAAAAAAAAAAAAAAAATTTTTTTTTGAAAAAAAAAAAAAAAAATTTGAATTTTTTTTGTTTTTTTTGTTGACGTCTAGTATCTCTGACTTCCTTTTTAGTGAGTTCAGTTGTTTTTTTTTGAAGTGCTATATTCCTTAGTGGTAATCTGGTAATACTTTGAATGTTCAAATATTATTTCATTTACAGGTACAGATTATCGGATCTATGATTGTAGTATATTTTTAGTAGATTTTTCGCAGCTATTTGAGAAAAATTTTTATGCTCGCTGTCCTGGGTATACAGGGTAGAATTTATTTTGGTATAAATTGTTGCTGAAGTTTGAGAAAATGGAGGGTAAAATGGAGATAAATAGACTTGACAAAGAGGAGTTGACTTATGAGTTGGCAATTAGGGGTGTAACTGATAAAACCACTGTTGAGGAAATGAGGAAGTGCCTACGAGGCTATATAAGATTGGAAAATTCATCAACTCCCCCTGTTTATCCCACAAATGTTTTCACTTTTGATGCTGATATTTTGTATTTAACTGACAAGCTTGCAGAATTACAGGGATTAGTTTCTGACTTTGCGGATTTTGAATCAAGTCCAAATTTTTTGAAAGTCAATTCTAAGATTATTCATGCTTTTAGACGAGCCGAGAGAGCTGTTGTTGCTAAGAATGAGGATCATGGAGTAAAATCTAAATTTCTAGTAGAATTCTTAAATTTGCAGTCTGAACTTAAATCACGTGCTAGAAAATTCAAAAGATCATCTCAGCAAATTTCAACTCCTTTAGAACTTAGTGTTCTCATGTCATCTACAGGGATTAGCAGCTCATCAGAGAGTGAAGAATCTGATGATGACGTAGTAGGAAATGTAACTTCAGTACCCGTGTCCGTTCCCCCTATACAGGGTGTCCCAGTATCAAAGTGGAACATTACTAAATTTGATGGAGATAATAGTAAAATTTCGTTAAGTGCTTTTCTGGAGAATGTTGAGGAATTATGTTTGTCCCGAAATGTTAGTAAAGACCAATTGTATAGATCTGCAAGTGATCTATTTTCAGGAAAAGCGTTGTTGTGGTTTAGGTCCATCAGAAATCAGGTTCATTCTTGGCCACAGTTAGTTGTCGAACTTAGAGCAGAATTTCAGCCGCCTAATTTCAATGATAAATTGTTCAATGAAATCAAGCATAGAACACAAGGTCCTCAAGAGACTATGGGCATGTACATAGCCCTTATGATTAATATGTTCAATCGTTTGACAATACCGATCAGTGAAAGTATGCGGTTGAAGATTTTGTTACAGAACATTTCTCCATTTTATCAAAGTCAACTTGGCTTAATTAAGGTTGATTCAATTCAACATTTGATAGAGTTAGGTCGTCAACTAGAGGCCCGTAAGCAGGCCATAGAATCCTTTGTTCCTCCTCCTAGAAACAAAAGCAATCTCATGGAGCCTGATTTAGCTTATATTTATACAGATAATTCGGACACATCTTTTGGAAATTTTGTAAATAACCCTTCCACCTCAGCTCAAGTAGATATGGTGGGTACTTGTTGGAATTGTAAATCTGTAGGTCATATGGCCCGGGATTGTAAGGCTTCAGTGAAGAGTAGGTACTGTTTCAAATGTGGAAATGCCAATTTCACAGTTCGCAATTGTCCTAAATGTAATCAGGGAAACGCCAGACCGAGACACTAAACGACCGCGTAGTGATCTCTAATTCAGATAGGAAGTCGGTCAATAAATCTTTGCTACCGGTTAAACAAAAAGTTATCTTAGAATACATTTTGGCACATGCGCAGAATGATGAAAGGCCATTCTTGAATGTTTCGATTTTGGGTGTTCAGATGTTAGGATTATTGGATTCTGGCGCATCAAACACAATTTTAGGAGGCCCTGGTTGGCAGTTATTGAGTAAGCTTAATTTAGGTGTAAATAATGCAAATATTGTTTCTTGTAGAGTGGCTAATGGCCAAATTTGTTCAAGTATAGGATCAGTGGATTAACCGATTGGTGTTGAAGATAAAGTTAAAATTATTTCTGTTTTGATCATACCGTCTCTTCCCCACTGTTTGATTTTGGGAATAGATTTTTGGAAGAAAATGGGGATTGTCCCAGATCTTCGTCGTGGCGATTGGGTTTTTGCTTCCGAAGCAACCGCGATGGTTGATTCTATCGCGTTACGGTCAGAAACTGATTTAAATCCTGAACAATCGAAAATTCTACATGAAGTTGTTGATGAAGCTTTCACTTCTATGGGAGATAACTTGGGTTGCACTAGTTTAGTTCAACATGAGATCAAAACCGACGCTGCTCCGATTAAGCAGAGATATTATCCTGTCAGTCCGGTTATGCAATCCCATATAGATAAAGAACTTCAAAAATTACTTGATGAGGGTATTGTTGAACGGTCCACCAGCCCTTGGTCATCACCAATTCTCTTAGTGAAAAAGAAAGATGACACTTTTCGATTTTGTGTAGATTACAGGAAATTAAATCAGGTTACTGAACGTGATGCATATCCAATCCCGTATGTATCTTCCACACTTGATAAGTTAAGAGATGCAAAATTCTTGACATCTTTAGATATAAAATCAGCCTATTTTCAAGTACCGTTGACCGAATCTTCGAAGCCCCTTACCGCCTTTACCGTACCAAATCGTGGTCTATTTCAATTTTGCAGGCTCCCTATGGGCTTAGCAAATTCCCCTGCTACGTTCCAGAGGTTGATAGATCGGGTATTAGGACCTGAGTTAGAACCTCATGTTTTTGTCTATTTAGATGACATTATAATAGTCACTCAGACTTTCGAAAAGCATATTGAAATTTTAAAGGAAGTGTTCGACCGCTTGAGAGTAGCTAACTTGACGGTTTCGAAGAAAAAGTGTCATTTTTGTAGGCCCGAATTATTGTATCTCGGTTATATTGTTGATGCTAATGGATTGAGAGTCGATCCTGAGAAAGTTCGCGCAATAGTAAATCTCCCTGTTCCTACTTGTGTTTCTGAAGTTCGTAGAGTATTAGGTCTAGCCTCTTGGTATAGACGTTTTGTCCCAAATTTTTCGTCAATTACGGCCCCTATTACGGAGTTTTGTTTGGAGTCCCACATGTGATGAAGCTTTTCGCGCTCTAAAAGAGCATCTCATTTCGTCCCCTATACTTGCCTGTCCGAATTTTGATCTTCCCTTTGCTATTGAGACTGATGCTTCCGGTTATGGAATCGGAGCTGTATTGACTCAAGAGCATGATGATGGTGTTAAAGTCATCTGTTATCTATCCAGGTCTCTGAACCGTTTAGAACGCAATTATACAACTACAGAAAGAGAATGTCTCGCTGTATTATGGGCGATTGAGAAACTCAGACCATATATTGAAGGTTCTAAGTTTACTGTTTATTCAGATCATGCTAGTCTGGTATGGTTGAATCGTCTTCAATCCCCCACAGGTCGTCTAGCGCGCTGGGCGATTAAGTTGCAACAGTATGACTACACTATTAAGCATAGGCCCGGGAAAGATAATGTCATTCCGGATATTCTGTCCCGTTCAGTCCCTGTAGTGGATGCCTTGTCTGTCCCCCTTAATCCTGATTCTTCGAATATAGTTGTAGGTGTTACCGATACCGATAAATGGTATGAGACTATGAAGAATAAAGTACTCCAGTGTCCCCAAAAGTTTTCGGCGTGGCAAGTCGTTGCTAACACTTTGTATAAAAATATTAAGCCCCGATATCCCGATCTAATATCTCCTTCAGAGTGTTGGAAGATTGTAGTGTCAAGTAAGGAACGCAAGCCTCTCATTCAGTCTGTACACGAGTCAATTTGCCATGCAGGCGTGTATAAAACCTTTCACAAGCTCGCACAGCAATATTATTGGCCGAAGATGCGGTCTGATGTGGCATGTTTTGTTCGCAAATGCCATACGTGCCATGCTATCAAACCCGAGCAGAGACGCCCACCTGGATTGATGCTGAGTAAGCAAACATCCATATCTCGACCATTTGAGTTACTGTGTGCAGACTTGATTGGTCCTTTACCCCGGTCTCGATCTGGATATCAATATATTTTTGTAGTAGCTGATTGTTTCAGTAAGTTTCCCCTGTTGTTCCCCTTGCGTAAAGCTGTCGCATCGACAATTGTAAAAATTTTGGAAAATAATGTATTTTTAATGTTTGGATGTCCAAACTCAATTATTGTAGATAATGGAGTCCAGTTTAAGTCTAAGGAATTTCAGAAATTAATGGAATCATATAATGTAAATATTCAGTATACCGCTCTTTATCATCCCCAGGCAAATCCATGTGAGAGGATAAATAGAGTTATCAAAACTATGTTACGGTCGTATGTCTCAGACGATCATAGAACTTGGGATCAGAATTTAGATAAAGTCGGGTTTGCTATTCGTTCCACTCAGCATGAGGTCACTGGTTTCACCCCAAATTTCATAGTGTTCAGTAGGGAAGTTTCTTCGAAAGGAGAGAAAGCCATTTCAGAACCTATTGAATTTGATCGGTCAGCTGTAACCCTTCAGCGCCAACAAGCACAAGAAAAATTGTTCTCGGATATCAAAGAACGTTTATTCAAGTCCTATTCTCAGAATAAAAATGTCTATGATCTGCGTAGAAGGGATGAACAATATCTGCCCAATCAGTTAGTCTGGCGCCGTAACTACGTTTTGTCTGATGCCTCAAAGTATTTCACGGCCAAATTGGCTCCAAAATATATTGGTCCAGTTATGATATCTAAGCGCTTGTCCCCGTGGACTTATGAGCTAAAGGACGACCAGAACCGGTATCTTGGAGTTTGGCATGCGAAGGACTTGAAGGCTCATCCTCCGGATGATAATGAGTAACGTCTTGGATTGCTTATATAATGTTGATGTTTTTTTTTGTTGTATTCGGACGACGAAGCTCTGCAGTGAGGGGCTCAAGAATACTCCTGTCAGGGAATTACCAGCTGATGGGTAAAAGTCCCATAACTGGCCACTTTAGGCAAATTTTTATCATGAATAACATTATGTCCCGCTCCTTTATGACGTTTCTGGTTCTTCTTTGGTTTATAGTTCAATGCGGTATTTTGCGGTCCTATTGTTGGAGTTAATGTTGGTTGTCGTCATTTTTGATAAAGATAATGGGGTTTGGTATAAACATTTTTGCCTCATGTATGTCACTGTCACTTTAACCGGTGATTCGTCACTTTTTGCTAGAGATAATTTTGTTTGGTAGGGACCTAATCCCAATGGGGATGGGCAGGTGGCGGAACCGAGTGTTCGATTATGCGTGCCAGGAGAAGGAGAGCGAATGTAGGAGGGGCCCCGTCGACAGAATCGCGAGTTGCCTACGGGCGCCTGTCACATGGCCGGGTCATTCTCCTACATTCGGTCGAGCTCTCTCTAGGCCGAGGTATCGCCATTTGTCCATCGTATTGAGATGAAGGAACAATCCCGAATGTTTTGTTTATATATATCTCTCCCGGCATCAGCGCCGTTTCAGGTTGGTCGGCCCTCAAGTCGACTAGGGTTGACGTGGCAGCCCTTGGGTACGCCCTAAATCAAAATTTTAAATTTAACTTTTTCGGAATCCTCCACTCGGGCGACCAGGATCACACAGATGTGGGGGGCCTGATGGTTCGTCTGGGTATCGATGCGTCGGGAGTGGCTAGTCCCGTAGAGCGGACCACGACGCGTTTTTCCATCTTTCGCGAGGCCATCTTCGAGGCCCTCCTGAGGCGTCGATGTTCGGGCGATCGGTCGATTCACCCGTCTGTGGGATGACTGGAAACCTAAGATGTCATGGCGACATATCTTGTTACCGGCTAGGGTAGTCAGGAACAAGTTTAATTTTTTTTTGCGTATATCTTCAAAACAAGAAAAATTTGCAGGCAAATTTTTTTAAAGTGGGAGGGGAATTTGTAACGTTCATTTTTAGCTATCGTACCTTTTTGATGAATTAATTCACTGATTCTGCGAAAATTTAAAACTTCAACGTTTATTGCCTATTACTTGGTAAAATTCTAACATCGGGTCTCTCGATATACCCAGTCAACTTCTGCACAGCTGTATCATATCATCCTCTTGTTGTACATCAATTACATAGATACCTGCCTAGACCTCGGTACCATAATTTGATTCCTAGTACTCGAGTCTGTTTATTTCCATATCTGCTGCTATCTTTGATCGTAAATTAGCAGTCACCACCATCTGTATTCAGTCTCCTAAAAGAAGAGAACTCAACCATAAGGTATACGTATGGTATAATTAATGAACACTCCGTACTTACTGTTAGTTCAAACAGATTCATTTTAGGGAATCATATTTTGGATTTAAGATTTATTTTTGTTTAGGCTGTCATCAGGTATGGTGTTTACATTTCGCTGTCATTATTAGTAGTAGTATGATCAGCTGTTCCACTGTTCGATCGTTGAAATGCTGTGTTCGGAATATCAGACACTAACCGCGACAGAACAGGACCGTTCCGTTGTGTTCAGGTACCCTCCTGCGCGCTGGACCAAACTCAGGGTGATTTGAATAACCGAATGAACGGGTTTCTACTGGTGATAGTGGTGGAACTTGGTACCTAGATAGTGCACGTTTGGTGCAATTGAGTGATGTACCTGGTAGTAGAGCTGAGGGAAATTTATCAACTTGGTTACACTGGATGTCAGGTTTCTTTTGTACAGTGAGTAAAGTTATAATAAAACTGGGGGATAGATTCCATGTTCTGGTACCCGTTGCGCTGCATTCGAGTTCCGACTGGTCAGTACCCTGTTCTGATGACGTCATCATGGGTATAGTACCTCCTGGATTTCACTGGTAAATATCCTTTCACTACTCTTCGACATCTAAATATCATTCAAACTAGGAATGGATATATACCCAGGTAGTGGTTAGGCAATAACGGTTCCTGTCATGTTTTGTGTGTTCTGAGATTTCTGTCCTTGTTCGGGTATGTCATGTACTTCCATGGTTTTGTGGATCCGAGATGATCAATGAAAGCTGTCACTTTTATGTCCTGGGCAATGAGCAAGTGAAATGGCTGTAAGCCAATAATATTGAATTTTTCATTCATCCTCGAAATGAGGGATTAGATTTCACTCTCAATTTACCAGTTTCCATGTAGGAACATTTTTAGGTATCGTTTGAGGTATATATTTTCGGAAACTGTCCATTTTTATAGGATTATAGAGCCATTGACAAAAAGTGAGGTTGGAAACACATGTACAGAAAACCCTTTTTCAAGGGAAAAAGGTAAATTGAGTCGATAGCTGAATTAATTGATCAGTGAACTGATGGCTAAAATACTTTTCAGACCAGTATTAGTCAAGTTTTGAATGAAATCCATCTTTTGGAATGTTGATGTCTGATGGCCCCCTTTCAGGACTCCCAGGCGGGATCATACTGTAATTATTTGTATATACGGCTGAGTTTTGAGTGATACTGCGTCCTTGAAAAAGGTATGAACTTCCAGAAGTCTGGAACCAGTGAGTATAGGACTTTCTTATGTTTCAGGGTTGTTGTGACCGATTGTTGTGACCGATTGTTGTGACAGATTGTTGTGACAGATTTTTGTGACAGATTCTTGTGTTCGATTTTTGAGCCAGCCTTCTGCCTGGATTTTGAGCACTCATAGTAATGGTATACAATTTGAGCTGCTTTTGATGTTAGTTCCGATAACTGGTATCCTGTCTTGTAACTGGTATCCTGTTCTGTAGCTGGTAGCTGCAGCTGTATAGTTGAGCCAGTCTTGTAGCCTGTGATTGGACCATGGATGTCACGCAAGTTTTTCATAATCTTGTTCTGAATTATCATGTTTCATTTGGTTTGACATATTTTTCATGATTATTATCTTATGAATTTTTTTTTCATGATATACCCCTGTTAACGTAATAGGCACGGTTGCAACCTTGCGTTTTACGGATTTAGGTATATGAACTGGGTAGGTTATATGATATGTGCATTACTTATAAAATATAGCATAGGTATTGCTATGAATTCATGAACATTTAGTTTCTGGGTGGGTTTTTATGTGGATTTTAAGGGTATGGGATAAAACTGGGATTTAATTATTATGTAACACTTGGGTGATATACAATCAGGTTTTGATTTGAACATTTAAAATATTCAGTATTGAGGGACATAGTTGCTAGTAATGTTCAGAGATATAGCACTTCAATTGTAAATCAGTATTATCATGTCAGGTGGTTCAAGAATATAATTATTAAATGGTATAGAGTATTAGGGAAATGTTTTGTCTTTTAATTTGATAACGATAGCTGTTGTAAGATATTAACCATGGTAAGTGGGGTTAATATTGAATCATGGTGAGGATATGCAGTCCACATTTACCTGGCGCCCTTATTAACATCTAATATTTTGAGTAGATCTGAACCCACTCCGTCTCCACTGCAGTTCAGTCGCGAGCCCATATCCTCTGTCAGCAAAGGACAGATATATTTGTCAATCTCGAAATAAGATTGTTACAGAGATGTAATCTGAAACTGCAGTAGAGCATGAGACGCAAGGTCTCAGTATGTGTACAAATAAAGTTCATTATAATATGAAAATATTTCAAGGCTTAGATGGAAAAATCCGCCACTGGGGTTGGGACCCAGTCTTGGACAGCTCTTTTCATCCTCCACTAAAACCCCCACTGCTTCAATCTCGGATGAATGAAGAGCAAACCCATCGTTAATCCTTTTGAAAATATTTCCACAATAATGATATTATTCAGATCATATATGTATGTATAAATGGAAAACTAGTTGGTTTTGCGAAAATGCAACAACAAAAAAAAAAAAAGTAGAGGATTGAGCCTCAAATGCCAAAATGGGATATTTTCAGGCAGATTTCAATAGCAGAGCTCAAAGGTGTTGGATGAATCAACAATTAGAGTTGTTATTTTTCTAGTTGTGAAAAAATGTCAGTGTTTGTCGACTTGGTGAAGAACATCGTTTCAATACTGGGCTTCGTTACATCAAACCATGATGATCAAGAGATAAGAAGAGGTCTTCGCGAATGTCAGAAGAGGATTAAGCGAATTAAAAAAAAAAAAAAAAAATGCGATGAGATATGCGAAGAACTTGGGGAGCAACCCTCACTGTATAGATGGATGCTACTCGTTCATTTCTGGATATAGCTGTTTTCAATGAAATTGGTAAGTTGCTTGGTTTTCCTTAACTAGGATAATAACAACAATGGACTTTCACTTAGGGGTTGGTCACCCTGGGTTTTCTATATTGGGGAATACTGATTTTGGTCATTTTGGCTCACTGTATAGATGGATGCTACTCGTTCATTTCTGGATATAGCTGTTTTCAATGAAATTGGTAAGTTGCTTAGTTTTCCTTAACTAGGATAATAACAACAATGGACTTTTCGCTTAGGGGTTGGTCACCCTGGGTTTTCTATATTGGGGAATACTGATTTTGGTCATTTTGGCTCACTGTATAGATGGATGCTACTCGTTCATTTCTGGATATAGCTGTTTTCAATGAAATTGGTAAGTTGCTTGGTTTTCCTTAACTAGGATAATAACAACAACGGACTTTCACTTAGGGGTTGGTCACCCTGGGTTTTCTATATTGGGGAATACTGATTTTGGTCATTTTGGCTCACTGTATAGATGGATGCTACTCGTTCATTTCTGGATATAGCTGTTTTCAATGAAATTGGTAAGTTGCTTAGTTTTCCTTAACTAAGATAATAACAACAATGGACTTTTCTGATTTTGGTCATTTTGGCTCACTGTATAGATGGATGCTACTCGTTCATTTCTGGATATAGCTGTTTTCAATGAAATTGGTAAGTTGCTTGGTTTTCCTTAACTAGGATAATAACAACAATGGACTTTCACTTAGGGGTTGGTCACCTTGGGTTTTCTATATTGGGGAATACTGATTTTGGTCATTTTGGTAATGAATAATAATCAATGATACTATTTTCATTTATTTTTCAATTTTGACATCTTCTAAATTAGTTTGTTTCTCAAGCTGGGTTGAGGATTACCACTAGACTGGACAACGACACTAGTGATTTCAATATTGGATAAAACAAGAATCATCAGTTTCCGCCAATCACCATGGCTCAAATCCTATATAGACCTCAACACTGACCTCCGTGAACAGGCAAAGAATAAATTTGAAAAGAACCTGTTCAAACTTATGAATAATGCTGTTTTCGGTAAGACCATGGAAAACATACGGAAGAGGGTCAACGTTAGGCTTCTAACGGAGTGGGTAGGTTTAATTTTCAAGTGTTTGGTCTATAGGTATTTTAGTATATCCACTTTTTATCGCTTGGAGCGCACGAAAGGAGATCCCTATAATGTTTGAAGAACATCGTGCGTTCCTATGGAGGATAGGGAAAAGGAGGTACTTATTGGAATTTTCTTGAACTTCTGGAGATTATAAGTTCTGAAATGTTTATTATTATCATTGAAATTGATCAGTTTTTATACCAGGAATTTAGTTTTTAATGTGAAGGTCATGAAAATTATGAAGATATGGTGCTGCTGTATTCACAGGCGATTGTTAATGTTGTTGCGATGCTTGTGAAAAAGTGAGCATGTTCGTGATAGAACACATAAGATCGTGTGAGTCAAAGAACTCGAAACCGGTCTGTAGGTGTCTGGAGAGTGGTCTGGTCGCACAATAATAGAAATATAACCATCACATGTTTCTCCCGAGCCGTCACAAAAACGGAAATGGAACAGAGCGTTCCAGTCGGATCGACACCCAACTAGGAAGTTAGTTACGCTGAATAAGCTGAGTCCTAAGAACTCGAAACCGGTCTGTAGGTGTCTGGAGCGTGGTCTGGCTAGGTCAAAATCAATAGGCATTCAGGAAAGAAACACTTGTATCGGTATTCGTTTATACGAGTCGAAGCTCTTATCGGTAATTTCAAAGTTGACGGATATTACGAAGAAAAAACAAATATACGAGTTTCAGGGTTGATATTACCACGGCTGCCCTCGTTGTTTTAATCATCAGAGAGATGCACCTCTCAAAGACAGTCCTTCTGAAACTTTAAATCTCCGTTATGACACGACCATTGCCAAAATCGATAAAATCAGATCCATGGGATATGAGGTCATCGAAAAATGGGAGTGTGATTTTCGTAAAGAACTGTGCAATAACGAGGAACTGAACACTGTGTGGAAACGACCCCAACTTTTGATTTTTTTTTTGTAACATAAGATCGTTCCAGAAGACATAGTACACATACCTGTTACGATGTTACCTGGACTTTATCAACTTCAAGCCACTGAACCGCTCTTGTTTGAACCACTTGGTCGTACCATTTGTTTAACCACAAAACTCTTGATGATGCTGATCTCAGTAGTACTCCACAGCATAAACTATAAAGTCGAAAGGGAAAAGTTACCTGTTGAGGATGTCATAAAGCAAGCTGTACAATGAAAACTCAAATCGTCAAAGACACGAGCATAATGTGCGTATTCAATAATCTCAAATGTCTATTTATAGATTTCCTTCATTTTAAGGATATCGAAACTTTGGAAATCATCGAGAAATATGTATCTAACCTGTACGGAAACGAACTGATTTGAAAACAATAAGAAAATATAAATAAAAAATACCTTTACTCCTCACAACAACTATCAACATAGTCTGTGGAGAGGTGTGGCACAATATTGTACTGAATACGTCCACTAGTGAATAAATAATCATCGTCCACAGTCTCAAAGATGTCTTCACACACGAAAAAATTATATCCCCAGCAAAGCACACCGTCACGGTAAAATTGAAGTTGTAACACATCACTGTCTGTAGGTTAATCGAGGAGGTGGTACATTCATTATTCCAAATTTTTTGGGATTTTCTCTCCTCGTTTCTATAAAAATAAAAATATGAATATTATTTCAATATACGTCCAAAGATAAGTGAAAATTTGATATTTTTTTTTTTTTTTTTTTTTTTTCTATATACCTTTATTTCCCTTCTCCAAAAATTTTTTTCAATACAAATTGTCACTGACAAGCTAGTGAATTTTTCTTTTAGGCTCTCTGATAGGAAAATTCTTTAAACGCAGTGACATTTTGGGGCAAATCATCTGATTTGTCCTTACTACACGTATATTGAAATAATATTCATATTTTTATTTTTATAGAAACGAGGAGAGAAAATCCCAAAAAATTTGGAATAATGAATGTAACACATCACCTTCGTCATAATTGTCACCTAGGGTAACTTCATACCGGAATAACTGATTATTTATTTTGAAACTAATCAAAATATAAGAATTTATTTGTTCAACAGCGTCTAATTTAAAGTTAATATAGACAAAATTTTCTGTGAGTATATTAAATTTTACTAAGCACTCGCATTCACTCATTTTGCCAAAGTTTTCACAACAAAATATGAATGAAAACTGGGAGAGATTGAAAAACGTTTTCTCATACAATAAGCGAACGGAAACCACAAAACATGATTACTGAAAGGAAAGGCTAATTAGATGTTTTTTCCGCGCAGAAAGAAAGGAAACGATATCGGTTTTGCTAAAAGTGCTTTTCCATTTTTATCTGGGACTTTTCGTATTTTCTCACATAATATATCGTTCCTTATACAAAACAATCATGTTTACATGGTATATACGCTCAGTTACCACAAAATGACCTTGACACGTGTCGAAGCACTGCGTAGGTTGCATTACCTTTTTCTCCAAAATAATGGACTCGTCCAAACGTGATTAGAGCTGCTCATCCTACCCCCTCCACTCCTATTCACCGATAATGAACTCATCCTAGGTGTGGCGAATACCCTAATAGCAATGATGATCCAACTTCATTTCCTGCTCAGTCTTCGTGGTGATCGGTTGCTCTCTCACTCTCTCTCTGTGTAAGAAATAACCTGATTATCTATTTTGCTTATTTTTCAGTTTCGCAGTTTGCATACAGCTCGCTTCTTTGTTGATATTGATTTTTGAGAATTTTTGACTTTTTCGAAATTTTGAATTTGTCGATAATTTTGAGTTTTTTTTAATTGCTGATTCTAGAAAATTTCAATCGTTACATCTCACCGACATTACCTTCAGTTTTCTCTATATATAGTTGTGCTTGCTTTGTTATTATTCGACGATAGTGTGATTTATTTGAGTGTTATATTCATAATGGAGAAATTTTTGATTGTTAAAGACGTGGTCAAGAAAAATTATCGCTTCGGCGTACAGGCTCGTACTTTAGAGTTCAATATAAAACCTATTCCTCAAAACAAGGAACCGGTGGCCTATATCAAGGATGCAGTCACCGACATTGTTTTAAAAGGCACTGAGGGCCTGCATCCAACCGATAAGGTAGGTTTCTCGTTTTGTTCTAAAGATTTCGCGAGGGGACCAGGGTGGATAGCTTTCAAAACTGCTTCAGAGGTATCGGTGGATGATATTTTCGAAAAAATATCATCCATTTACCAATCGAACTCTTGTGGCCTAAACACCGAGACCTTTTGTCTCAGCGTAACCTCTTGTAGGTTACCTGCTGGCAAAGGAAGAGGGCGTTGCTACAACTCTTTTGACGAGGAATGTAGCAAACGTCAGGGGATTATAGCTATAAAGAATAAAGACAATTTATGTCTTCCTCGAGCACTTGTTGTAGCTCAGGCATTCGCAGACAAAGACCCGAAATATAATGATGTACGTAGGAATATTAGAAAATTGCAGAATCAGCGTGCTCTGCAGTTAGTTTCTGATGCTGGGGTTACCGTACCTACGGAGGGATGCGGAATACCAGAGCTACAACAGTTCCAGCAATATCTCTCGTCATATAAAATAACAGTATATCGATATGGGAACAAGGGCCGTAACATCATTTTCAAGGGTGGGAATGAGGGTCTCTCACTGAATTTACTCCATCATGAGGGCCACTATAATGTCATAACCTCACTTACATCCGCCTTCTGTTGTGTGTTTTATTGTGAGGAATGTCACGTTCCCTATGATCATCGGGAAGCACATCGCTGTGGTGGTATTTGTTTTTCGTGCCGAGCATCACCACCATGTTCCAAAAATAGTGTAATAGTTGCCTGCAACTCTTGTAAAAGATCTTTCCGTGGACAGGGCTGTTTTGATAACCATATTCAGAACGGCGTTTGTAGTGAGATTAAACGTTGTGAGGAATGTTTCAAAATTGTCCCTACCAATAGAACTCACACCTGCGGAGAGATCTATTGCAAGATTTGCAACAAACACCAACCTTCTGAACATTTATGCTATATTCAGCCCGACACGAAAGTACCCAAGACTGATGATCTCTTGTTTGTCTTCTATGATCTGGAGACTCGTCAGGAGAGGGTACAAGCCGACGGATCTCTTCTTCATGAGCCCAATCTGTGTGTCTTTCGTCAATGCTGTGACGTTTGCATCGATACCACACAGCAAATTTGTTCGAAATGCGGGGTTCGTTTACAAATTCTCAAATGTAACGACCCCATATCTCCATTTGTTCATCATGTATTGACAATAAGGAAGAAATTCAAAAATGTCATTGTTATTGCTCACAACGGCGGAAAATTCGATCATGCTTTCATTTTGAATTATATCTTAACCAAAACGTCCCTAAAACCTGATCTTATAATGAGAGGTACACAATTGATTTCCATGACTGTTGGAAATGTCAAGTTCTTGGACTCTCTCAATTACTTCCCAATGGCCCTGGCAAAACTGCCTAAATCTTTCGGATTCTCTGAATTGAAGAAGGGATATTTCCCTCACCTTTTCAATCGTATGGAGAATCAGAATTACAAGGGCCCTATCCCAGCTCTACAGTTCTACACCCCTGACAATCTCACTTCAGATGCTCGCGCATCTCTCATAAAATGGCATGCTGAAAGAGTCGATGAAAACTATGTTTTCGATTTCTCTCGAGAAATCATAGATTATTGCATTTCTGATGTAGATATTCTGACCAAGGCCTGTTTGAAATTTCGACAGCTCATGTTGTCTGAAACTAATGTATGTCCGTTCACTGAAGCAGTAACGATCGCTTCGACATGCAATAAGGTTTTCCGTAGAAATTTTCTCAAACCAAACACCATAGGTATTATTCCCAAGGGTGGTTACAGACATCGTGATAATCAATCTGTGATAGCCACCCAGTGGTTACTTTGGGAGGAGAAACTACGGGATATAAAAATCCAACAGGCCTGCCGATCTTCAGAGGCCCATATAGGTAATCTCAAAGTTGATGGCTATTCGACGGAAACAAAACAAGTTTTCGAGTTTCAAGGTTGCTTCTATCACGGTTGTCCCCGCTGCTATACTGATCAGAGAGATATCCCTCTCAGAAACTGCCCATCCGAAACTATGAACCATCGTTATGACACGACCATTACCAAAATCAATAAAATCAAATCCTTAGGGTATGAGGTTATTGAAAAATGGGAGTGTGATTTTCGCAGGGAACTTTCCAGCGGTGACGAACTTTGCAACTTTGTCACCAATCATCCCCTGCTTAAAAATCTACCCCTTGACCCTCGAGATGCTTTCTATGGTGGCCGAACGGGAAACATTGTCGAATATTACAAGGCCGGGGATGGTGAACAAATTAAATACGTTGACGTTTGTTCGCTCTACCCATGGGTGTGTAAATATGGCAAATTTCCTGTGGGTCATCCGAAAGTACTCGTTGCTGAGGAGGCTTCTACTGTGTCACTTTCCTCTATCTCTGGACTCGTTAAATGTGCGATTCTCCCACCTCAAGATCTTTTTCATCCTGTTTTACCACAGAAAATGAACAACAAGTTGATGTTTGTTCTTTGTCGTGTATGTGGTGAAAACTATTATACTAGTAGTTGTCATCACACTGATGAAGAACGAACATTAACAGGAACATGGACTGTTGAAGAGATATTAAAAGCCCTTGAGGTGGGCTATCGGATTATCGAGATCAAAGAGATTTGGTCCTACGACACTGTGCAATTTGGTGAGGACGTTTCTGGTCTATTCACAGACATGATGAATAAATTCATCAAGGTGAAACAGGAGTCATCAGATTGGCCAAAGCATTGTAAGACCAAAGAGGAAAAAGAGAGGTATATTGATGAGTTTTTACAGCGGGAGGATGTTTTGCTGGAATTTTCTAAAATCACCGATAATCCCGGGTTGAGAGCACTGGCCAAGCTTATGCTAAATTCCTTCTGGGGTAAGTTTGGTCAGCGTGAAAACCAACCGAAAACTTCAATCATCAATCAGCCCTCGGAATTCTTTTCTATGATGACGGATCCTTCGCTTATTGTCAATACAGTACTCCCGATAAACGAGGATACCCTCATTGTTAATTGGGAGTATAGGGAGGAGAGCTATGACACTCTTTCCACAGTCAATGTTGTAATTGCTGCATATGTAACAGCCTTAGCTCGGTTGAAACTTTACAGCTATTTACAGCAGCTTGGGGAAAGGGTGTTATACTATGACACGGACTCTGTTATCTATGTTTCCAAGCCAGAGGAATTTGACATTCCTACTGGTCAATTTATTGGTGATATGACCGACGAAATGGAATGTTACGGTCCTGGTTCCCATATTACAGAGTTTGTATCTGGTGGCCCGAAAAATTATGCTTACAAGCTATGGTCAACCAAGGAACAAGAGTTCAAAGTTGTTTGTAAAGTTGAAGGCCTCTCCCTTAACTATGCTGCTTCACAGCTTGTGAATTTTGAATCAATTAGAGATATGATTCTGAACCCTGGTCCCCCTGTCGAAATTTTGAGCAAACAGGAGTGTTCACTATTTTTGCAGATGATACAACCATACTGTGGCATGACACTAATGAAATCAATCTGCATAACAAAATATCTCAAGATATTGTTAGTGTGAGAGAATGGTGCAACTCCAATCTGCTAACATTCAACATAGACAAAACCAATCTTATTTCATTCAATTGTAATTTGGCAGGCATTCCCTTGGGTAATGATATTATTTCACAAACAGATTCCAATAAATTTCTTGGGATAAATTTGGACACTCACCTTAATTTTAATAACCACATAAAAATACTGAGCAAAAAACTTGCTTCCGGATGTTATGCTTTACGAACGGTGTCGAAAGAATTGGGTATTGTAACAGCAAAAATTGTGTACCACGCTGTAGTTGAATCACATTTAAGGTATGGCATAGCATTCTGGGGCACCTGCAATCAACAGCACTTCAATACAGTTTTTATTCTGCAAAAGCGCGCTATTCGATATCTGTGCAAAGTTGAGCCCAGAGTGTCTTGTAAACCCTTGTTCAAGGAGCAAAGATTACTTACTCTTCCTTCATTATTTATTCTAGAAACTGTGTGCCTAGTACATAAGAACAGATCATCTTACGATGTTGTTGCTGGTTGCACTCGCCAAAATGACAAGCTAAGACTGCCCATTCCATCATCAAATTTGATTAAAAAATCGCTGGTCTATAATGCAGCTAAAATATATAACCATCTTCCGACATGTTTCAGAGATATCCAATCACATGATAAGTTCAGAAAGTCTGTGAAGCAAGTACTTATTGAACAGGTATTTTATAGTGTTCAAGACTACTTTGATAAAGATATGGTTCCTATAATGATTTGAAGTTGATTCTTGCTATATGTTTATCTACTAGTTCCTGGCAATGGCTATGGTTTTCAATTAGTATAGTTTTAATATATGTTTTAATCATTTAATCTTTTAATCTCTCATTGTTCTGTTAACGTGTGACGTTCCTCCACCTTGGTTCTATATATATATATATGTTTTATTTTATTTATAATTATTTTATTCCTGTTGAATGTTGAACGATAGAAATATTTTTATTTGTATTTGAAGTGTTTGTTCGTCGATAGTACCTATGTCTGTATTTTTATATCTATTTATTATGACTTTGTCTACAAGATACTCATCTTTCGGCAATAAAGTATATTTTGATTTGATTTGATTTGAAACAGTTCCGTCGAACCAAGGAACATGAGGTCATCACAGTTGATGTAACCAAAAAGTACAAGCCTGTAAGTTTGAAGCGGAAATTTCTCGAAGATCACACTTCTGTACCTTATGGTTTCAAAAAGCGGAAATCATTATAATATTTCAAATCACAGCATCGTCATTCTTTCTTATTTATCAGACAGTGGTAAACAAATTGCGATTGAAGTTTTTTATCAGCGTTCTGTGTAAAATTCGATTAAAAATATCCGGCACAAAGCTCGAGAGAGAGAGAGAAAGTAAAAGCAATCGTTATCACGACCGGATCTATACAATGAATTTTTGATCAAATCAGCCGTTTTCACGGCTACTCTAAAAATTTGAGGTGAATAGTTCAATGAACGAAAAAAAAAAAAGGCCCTAACCATGTAGCGAACTAATGAAGTGTTTTTATTAAGTTAAAAATTGATCTTCGTGCAGCTACAAATAGAACAAACAAAAACTGCTCTGATTTTATATTTCAACAGTCACCTGTTCTACTGAAAAAAAAACAATGGGCATTATCTGGCAAATTAATGAAGTATTTCTATTGATTTAGAAATCGATCTTCGTGCAGCTAGATATAGAACAAACAAAAACTGCTCTGATTTCATATATCAACAGTCATCTGTTCTATAATGAATTATTCACCTCCAATCTTTAGAGTGTATGTGGTTTTGTATAGGCCTAAAGGGGAATGCTTTTATCCACATTCAGAACAAAGAAAAAAAAAAGCAAAACGCGCCAAAAGGCTTTTACCCCGAGGGTGGTGTGGAAACAAAGCTATTCATACTATGTTTCAGGACTTATACGAACTGGTTAATATCAATGTATGACTTCAGTATTTCGGCAGCTCTCCAACAGTACAGACGTAATCAGCAATGTCAAACTGTGCCTGGGGTAGACCATGCAATTGCAGTGACTGCAAACCTAGTTTCTGCTCTTTCTGCCGCAAAGAGGGGGTTCGTCATGTGATCGAAGACTACACCACTGATAGAAAAGGGATAGGCGCCGGCTGCATATAATTCGTCAGAACGTATTCTATCAACACCGTATTATATCAAAATATATTCGATCAAAATGGTAATTCAACAGAACCGTAATTTAACGGAGCAGTAATTCATCGGCATGCAAAACGTCATAATGTAATCTATCATGTTGTAAAATGAAGGAATGTACTTCCTAAGAACGTAAAACATCATACCGTACTTTATAGAAATGGTAATTCATCATAACCGTATTCCATCAGAATGGTATTTCATCAGAATCGTATTCTGACAGCACGGTGAATCAACAAAACCGTATTGAATAAAAGAGGCAATTCATCAGAACCGTATTTCGTCGCTTCAGTAATATATCATAATGGTAAATCGTCATGATGGTAAATTATCAGAACTGTAATCCGTCGGAATATTATTTTGTCAGCAGTGTATAGTATCGTTACTGTAAAGCATCATAACCGTTTTTTAACAGAACTGTAAATCATCAGAACTGTGTTTCATAAGAACCGTAATTCATCGCTTCCGTATTTCATCAGCATATCAATGTATCATAATCGTATTCTATCAGAACGCTAAATCATCATAACCGTATTTCATCAAAACCGTATTCCATCAGAACCGTATTGTATCAGCACGGTATTTCGTCAGAATGGTAATCCATCGTCGGTACAGTGCCCTATCGGGAACGGAGTATCGATTTTCTGTCCGCTTTTCAGGTATGCTATGCGATGGCGCTGGTGAATGCATCTAAGATAAAATAAGTATCTGATCAGAATAACTATTCTAACATGAAATATGTTATTCTAAATGAGATCTCGATAGAATTTCACCTCAAGAATCTTTGTAAGCTTCTCAATATAGCTTCTCAATGTGAGATCGTATATTTTTTATATTCTTATTGTCGGTGTTTGATAAGTGTATAGAGAGGCAGTTAGTTTCAACTGCCTGCGTGCGTTATCAATTATCAGGAATTCAGTTGTACCTACGTAAATTAGATTGAAAAAAAAAACCTTATTCAATTTAGAATTTCCTGCTTACACTCTGTAGATATGCATCTTATCGAAATGTTATATCTATACAAGAATATATAGAGAAACAAGGTGCTTTCAGGGCAGAATGAGATGAATCGATGAAAAATTTCATGCGTATACAGGGTGAGTCACAATAATTTGAGCCCGTGACGAATTTCAAGATCATCAGATAAATAACCTAATTTTGAAGTTGAAAGTTCGTATCACCGTATATCCTGAACTCAATCCGTTCTGTGATAAGGTGTACGGAATTGGATTACGATTTGAAATTTCAATAGGCTATCGACTGCTGAATTAGTTATAGGTAATCATTTATATAGATTTTTTTGACCCATGGAGTACTTACGGTCGCATATGACCACATTATTCTTCATATCACCATTTTTAGACATCAGAATTATTCAACATTAGTTAGGCTGTTTACATCACACATATTTCATGAACCTAAACTCTCAAGTTACCGAGATGAATGCGGAAAATATTTCACATCCCCATTCAGAATGATGATTATATGTTCAGTTGTCACTTTGCCCGCAGTGAGATATAAAAAATGGAATCACTTTTTTTGATTAGGTTCGGATGGAATGTTTTATGTTTCTACCTGATTCTTTGTTCATCATTCGATGACTATTTTCGTATTGTATCCACACTTCCCAAATTATTTGTTCTTCAACACTTTAACTGTCGCAGTCACACAACCCTTTTGAGTTCTCATGAGCTTGGACAACACCATGCACATATTCGTTGCATACGTCAACAATTCAATGTATTTACCCACATCTTGCAAGCAATATCAAGGATATATTTCTTCAGGGATAGCTGGAACCACACTCAACATGTTGTTTTCAAATGCAACTCTATGGCATGTGACCACTCATTGGAAATCAGGTGGAAAGAGGAATCTAGCAAACGGAAAAAAGTTTAGGTTTTTGTACGTCTCCGAAAATTTTTTTCAAGAATGATTTTTCAAATTTTTGACGGATTTTTAGTTACTTCGGAAGAACACAGAATTCAACGAACGCACTGTATTCAAATTCTATGTGTGATATATCTTTGAATCCAGCTTCCCATGGATATTTCAGCAATTGAATAATATTTAGGATGTACCATTTGAAAAAATCATCGAGGACGTCATGAATCAGACGTAAATCACCCTGTATATTTGATGTCTGCCTACAAATGCGACCTGCTTCAATAGATTCCTCAAAAATGAATGTATCCACTACTACTATACGAGAATCCTGCTCGATGTGACGTATTTGCTGCATAACAACCCTGTATGTGTGATATATGTTTGAATTCAGTTTTCCATAAAGATTTCAAAAATTGAATAATATATAGAAAAAATTCACGCGGACATAATAATTCCAAATTGAATCTCCCTCTATATTTAATTTTCCTGTATGAATCTGGCGAATTTAAATTGAAAGTCGAATTATTCCAAGAATTTGAAGAAAAGTTATCGAAAAAATAAACGAAATATAGATTGACCGACAAAAACGCCCCAAGCCAAACAAGCACCGTTAGTTATTATTCGACTTCTATGAACAAAAAATAGTAGGAAATGCGAGGAAATGGCTCATCAGATACTAGGAGGAACATATTTTTATAATTCAAACTCCCCTAACAACACAGGGATGTCCTAGGTACGTCCCTTCTTTGTCCCGCGGTACAAGGACATGATTGGGGCATCCAGGGGATGTCCCGCAGTGGTTGTCGAGTTGGCATCCCGCCCGGTACATCTCTAAGTTATCCTATTCGTGTCCCTGGAATATCTGATATCGATTCACAGTCATTGAATGTCTCAGAACTTCTTAAGAAATTACCATTTTTCGCAAACAGAAATCGTAAATGCATAATGCCCCTCATTTTCAAACAAAAATGTATTTATTCAGGTTTCTGTAGTTTGGTCCTGTTCATAAATTTGTTCAGTACATGAATCTTCAGAAGGCATATTAGCTAATGGAGTAAGGTGCGTGCATTATGAGCTGAAGGTCCCGGGTTCAATCCCTACTCGACCTACATTTTTTCCTTTTGTCGAAGGGATGTCCCTGGAATATCCCTGGGACGTCCTAGGTATATCCTTCCTTCGTACTTGGTACATCCTAGGGACGTACCAGAAGGCGGCCAGCGGATGTCCCTTGGACATCCCTAGTATTAAATCAGGGACGTCCCTGGGAATGTACTAGTATCAGCGATAGTAATTTCTTTTTAAATAGTATAAACCTTTTTTTTTTATTGATTCTAACTTTCACGTAAAATTATTCGACGATAAACCTTGAAAATGCTCTTCATTATCGTACTGACAATTTGATTCATATGTATGAAAAATCCCGTAAGACGCTGTGATTTTGTCATTATGACAGCAAAAAAACATTGCTCTGAGTTTTCCAGCGACAAACCGCAATTTGACATTTGAAACCATGACAACCAAAATTATTGTAAACGAATACTTTTTGAGAGCGTTCATGTCAATTTTTCTCAATCATGCGTTGTCACAAAAGTATCTTATCTGTGAAAAATCCATCGACAATAATGTGATAAGCAATCATTGAATTGTTGAATTGTCTTACCGAATAACACTCAAGAATCTTCCTGTAGGAAGGTTTAGAAAATACAAAATCATCTCCACAACGTTTGATAATAGTAGAAGTTGCAACGATCAACCTTAGTATTCGATGTGGTCCCCTACTACTCTACTACATCACTGGTTATGTCAACTCCTCAGATTTTGATACAGGGTGAAATGATGAAGCAAAAATATCAAAATTTGATATTGAATTACTACAGAGATATTGTCGTTGAAATTCTGGCTGGGGGTATTCCAGCTATATCCACTTTTTCTGAATGAAGTTGCCTGATAGTCTACTTTGAAATTTCGACCCATTCAACAAACAATATGAAGTAGGTATTAGGCCTTGACAATCTGTTTATATTCCAGATGTCCATATTTTCGAAAAGAGCTCGTTGTATACTACATAATGGAATTTTTATTCTGAAGAACATGTTCCAAATTAAAAGGGTGTTGCGAGCTGATTTCGCACATACTGTTGTAGGTTCATGAATGAATCGCAATAATATGTAAGTTGAGAATAAATTAACTATGTCGAAGAGCCGGCTGCAAATATCGCTGTCATCAGATAATGAAATGATATATGTCCCAAAGTTATGTGGAAACAATATTGTATTTTATCGAACGCACCTGTGTCAATCACTATCCTGAGCAGAATGATGGAGAAATTGCACTTTCCTGTGCGGAAATTTGCACTCGATTCCACCATTTGATAACAAAATAAGAATTATGACATCTGATCATCCTATCATTCTGCTCAGGATGGTGATTGGCACAGGTGCCGTTCGATGAACTACAATGTTTTCTCAATCCTTCGGGCAGCCAGCTCTCCTTACTATAATGGGATTCATTCTGTGGACGTATAATACAGAATGATATTGAAAGAATAAACGAACGTTATTTTTGTTGATCTTGTATTGATTTTTTTTTATTTTTGCATCTCTTGGACCACACAAAAGGAAATTCCCATGATGTTTTGAGAACATCGTTCGTACCTAGGAAGTACAGAAAGAGGTGGTAGGTGTTTTTCCAACTTCTGGATAATGAGTTCTTGGGAAAACTTCCTTTGGAGATGAATTCCCATGCTTTGTCGTTATATCGATTATATCGATTATATCGATTATATCGATTATATCGATTATATCGATTATATCGATTATATCGATTATATCGATTATATCGATTATATCGATTATATCGATTATATCGATTATATCGATTATATCGATTATATCGATTATATCGATTATATCGATTATATCGATTATATCGATTATATCGATTATATCGATTATATCGATTATATCGATTAAATCGATTATATCGATTATATCGATTATATCGATTATATCGATTATATCGATTATATCGATTATATCGATTATATCGATTATATCGATTATATCGATTATATCGATTATATCGATTATATCGATTATACCGATTATATCGATTATATCGATTATATCGATTATATCGATTTATCGATTATATCGATTTTATCGCTTATATTATCAGTTTTATAAGTAGATGTTCTGTTTTTCATCAAAGTGCGGCTCACAAGAGTAATGAATGAACTTTCTTATAGGAAATCCATCAGCCCGTTTCATTGATCGAATTGTACTGACTTTACCATTTTCGATGTCCTATAATGGTATATCTTACCCATTTTCAACGAAAGAGATCTGCGGATTTCGCGAATGTTGACTACTTTCTTGTGAAACTCATGATATACCATAAACACAATTTGTCATAGTTCGCTTCGTTTCATAGATATAGTGCAAAATTCAAAATGTTGCCTCTTAGGACCACCTCTGTATCTGAACGTATAGAAAAAGTAGAAGTTGTCTATTGTTTACATTCTCCACGGAGGATCCAGTGGCATACTTAGTCAGATTTTCGAAACGAACTTTTCAGATAGATGCTTTGCGCTTTTCAAAACACATAACATTAAACTTATAATATTTATAGTATTTGCCTTGTATTTTGATAATTTCCAGTTTTTTCAGTAGGTACATGTAGGTATATCTTATTGATGGGTCTTGGCAACATTTTCACGAATGTTCATATTTACCTTGTTGCTGACAGTATTTTCTCACATACTAGTTTCAATTTTATATTGATATACGAAATACACCAATATTCACCACAATTTATTGGCTATAAAAGCTGTGATTCTAATAAGTATGTGGCAATGAAAAAAAGTGAGTGCAGAATGTTTTGAAATTTTTGTCAACTGACTACCTGTCGTTAGAATCAGTAATGGTTGATGATATTGGTGGTTGGTTATCATTCGTCATTGTATGAAACAAGACAGGTAGTCAGATGGAAAGAATTATAAAACATTCTGCACTCGCTTAGTGTGTGACGAAACAATGTGTCAACAACAAGGTGAATATGAAAGTGTGAAATTATCTGAAACGAAAAATTATCTATATACAAGGCTAATACCCAAAATGTCGTACTAACTATTGTGTTTTCCAAAATCACAAAATATCATTATTCCAATTATTTTGGGATTTTCTCTCCTCGTCTCTATAAAATGAAAAAATGAATATTATTTCGATATACGTGTAGTAAGGACAAATCAGATGATTCGCCCAAAATGTCACTGTGTTTGAAGAATTTTCCTATCAGAGAGCCTAAAAGAAAAAATTCACTACTCTCTCTGATAGGAAAATTCTTCAAACGCAGTGACATCTTGGGGCAAATCATCTAATTTGTCCCTACTACACGTATATTGGAATGATATTCATATATTTTATTTTATAGAAACGAAGAGAGAAAATCCCAAAAAATTTGGAATAATGAATGTATCACCTCCTCGATTAACCTACAGGCAGTATTTCACAAAATATCAATTCATAAATATAAAAAATATACTGTGTTGTATTTGAAGAAATATAAATTCAGTTATATCTGAATAATGAATAACAGGAGCCAAAAATAATATTTTTTGACATACCCCGTATAAGACTGAAAAACTTTGATATCCAATATTTGGGTCAACGATTTCAAGCCTGGCAAAGCTTTTCACGACGAATAACATGTTTTCCTGAAATTAATAAAGAACAAGTTTTGAATTTGTTGCCAACTGTTCCAGAATAAGGTTACGTTTCTTATATGATTATCAAATATACACAGAAGTGCACGAAAAACGGACACAACTGTAACTTCTGAATCATTCGATTTCGGAATTTGAAAATATACTGAATTTCTCATCAATTGACAAGACAATTTTAGTTCGATCACTTCCTGTTTCAGCAGAAAGAAACGAACCCAACTTTGTATCTTCAAATTGGACACACTGCGTTATATTCCATAATAGTTTAGGTATTATTATGACGAATTCAGTGATACCAGGTTTGATAGGGTTATTTCAAATGATCACGAAGGTATTTGATTTAGATTTCTCCATAAATGCTCAATGGGTGTTACTTCGCAATATCTGTACTTCTCTGTCACACTCATTGGGCATATGGAAGCTAAGAACGCCATTATCTTCGTATTCGTTTGAAATAACCTTGTCAAACCCGCTATCCTAGAACTCGTTATGATAATCCTTATTGCCAAATCATGGAATAATAAACATTAAAAAATCAGCAGTTGGGATAATTTCTGGTGAGACTGGAAGTGACAGAACTGATATTTTGTCAATTGATCAGGATCTGATCCCGAATGAATCAGAAATAACAGCCCTGGCCGTTTGTTGTGCACATCTCTGTACATATTGAAAGTATTCTGATTTTTCCAATTTCCATATGGAGGTAGAATATGGAGGTAGAATTCTCAAATTTCAAGGAAATAGAAAGCTTTCAAAGATACATTCCATGATCGAATGCGATTATCATCAGTGGAATACACTGCTCACCGGTAGCAATGGATTCACTGATATTTCCAAAAGGAGTTTCAGTTCTGAAAAATGTATTCCTCGCCTCACTCCTCATGAAGGCAATCTTGTACATTCGATAATCAGGATGATACAATTTGCTGAAGCGATAAATTGAAGTTATGGAAGGTAAAATCATTTCCCAGATTTTTTTATATCTCTCTCTCTTCATTTCTATAGATAAAAATCATCAGCAACATGCCTTCTCAGTATGACACTTCTCAAGACAATTTGAAAGAATTACTTTTTCCATTCTTTATGGGATCAGATTCGTTACCGAAATATCAGAGTATAAATTTTCAAGTAATGTGATTCCAAATTTCTTGAATGTTACTCTTCTTCAACCATTTTCAAAACTGAGTGGCACTGACAACCGAATGAATTTTTCTCTTAGGCTCTCTGATAGAAAAGTCTTTGAACGCAGTGATATTATGGGACGTGTCCTGACTACATGAAATGGAATATTTTGATTTTGCCTATGTTTCGCTTAAATATCTTATTCTTTGACAAAATTCGTTGAGAATGCAATGAAATGTACTCACTAGAATTGAAATCACGAGTCCAATCTGGATCAGTAACGAGGAAACGGAGGGAATAAAGCCTTTTTTTTTCAGTTCTCTAAAGTTGCCGTAAAAAAAATTCTACTGTTTTGAAAAATTTTCAAACCGTATCATCCTGAAGTTAGGTGAACTATCAATACGAATATCTGTTTTTTTTAAATTTATAAATCTAACATGTTTTAGAACGTTTATGCATATTTATCTCAAAAACGGTTCGTTTATCGGAAAAAATTAAGGAAAAAAAAAGCCTCTAAATTGAACGATCTACACAATTTGATCACTGAAAGATGCCAGAGGCGTACTACGAAGAAGTTTGGAGAGGATAAAAAGCCTCTACCTCCAAAAACGTATCACCCTGTAGATTTTGAAAATCTCCAATATGCTTGAAATGATGATCTTCTAGGAAGTATTGACTACACCAGATTTCAAAATGATATCTTGAAAAGTGAGCGAGATAGTTCAATTAATAAAAAAAAATAATTAAATTTTGACCCCCTGTAGCTCCGCTACTGAACGAGATCAGACTAATGTTTGTATAAACTTTTGTGATTAATATGATGAGATCTATCTCCCATTTCAGTTTGTGCCTGAAAACCTGAATCACCCTGTATATTCTTCAGCGTTATAGGAATATGACTGGAAAACTTCCCAAACATTTTTCGTCAAATGGGAAGCATGGGGAATTCTTCGATATTTTTTAGACTTATAATAGTGAAATATCCATTTTCAGAATGAAAACACGGCAGCAGAATATGTTGAATTATCGCAAAGACATTCAATGTTCCATTTAGTAAAAGATGTGCTTGTTGCGTTTGTTTCAATCAGTAGTTTGATTCATCAAACAATCGAAAATCATCCCAAACAAACCCTGAACAGCATCTATATGCATTCGGCGGTACTAACACAAATATTCTGTGCATCTAACTGTGATGAAGTTATCTGTAATAATTGGATATTTAGTGTATTTACAGAATGCTGTACTGATGAAATACGATTCTGATAGAATACGGTTTTGACGAAATGCGGTTTTGACGAAATACGGAACTGACGAAATACGGTTCTGACGAAATACGGTGATGATGGAATACGGTTCTGATGAAATACAGTTTTGATGAAATATGTTTCTGATAGAATACAGTTCCGATGGAATACGGTTCCGATGAATTACTGAAACTATAAAATACAGTGCAGATGAATTGATGTGACGATGAAATACAGTTCCCATTCGATACGATTTTGATGAATTACGATTCTGATGTTTTACTGAAGCGACGAATTACGGTTCTGATAGAATACCCTAACGATAGAATTAGATTATGATAAATTACCGTGATGATGAAATACTGTTCTGATGAATTACTGTTATGATCAAATACGGTTCTTATCGAATACCATTTTGATGGATTACATTTTGACGAATCACGTTTTGTTATAATACATACCTACAAATTACGGAGCTATGTTTTACAAAGCGATGAAAGACGTGCTTACAGAATACAGTAACTATCAATTACGGTACCTACGAATTACCATTCTGATGAAATATATTCTTATGAATTATATTTTGATGCATTATATTCTGACGTTTTGGGTGTTCCCATAGGCGCCTACATTTTCACAGCATGGTGTGAAGATTGTTTCAAGAAAAAAAAATATAAAATGATATAGATTGTGATTATCTCATTTGTCAATAAAATATTTGATAAGTATCCACATCTTTTATTGACCCCATTACACCCATTACTTTACTAAAATATGTAGGCAGTTCAGATCAAAATCAAGACATAAAATAGAAAGTTCCAAAATAAATGCATCTTTGAGAAAATCTTCACATTATGTATACTTTATAGAACTTTTTTCTATGGACTCTCTATATATTTGCCAAACCCCAGACAACTGATAACATCCAGTATACTAATTTAAAACGAAAAACATTTTCTGAATGACTATATTTTTCAAACCTAGATAACCAAAAGCACCCTGTATATACCATCAACTACATGGACATTTCGAATGAAAAATAAAATCCCAACTTATTTTATTAGCTGAAATCTAGCATAATATGAAAGAAAGAAAGACCTGATGTTTTACGAAACACCCTGTATTCAAATAAAATTCAATTTCTGTTATTAGCTGAGAATCAGGCAAAATATTAAACTGAAAAATCTCAATGTTGCACGAAACACCCTGTATTTAAATAAAATTCTATTTCAGAGTTATACTTTTTTCGTAAGCTAAATTATACCGAAATATAAAACTGAAAATCCAAATGTTTTACGAAACACCATGTATTAGAATAAAATCCTAATTCAGATTTTTATACTTTTTCGTTAGCTGAAATCTAGAAAAATATAAAAAATCCTAATATTTTATGACACACCCTGTATTTGAATAGAATCATATTTCAGATTTATACTTGCTTCGTCAGCTGAAATCTAACAAGATATAAAAAAAATCCTATAATGCTCTACGGAATACCTTGTATTTGAGTAAAATTCTATTTCTGTTATTAGCTGAGAATCAGGCAAAATATTAAACTGAAAAATCTCAATGTTGCACGAAACACCCTGTATTTAAATAAAATTCTATTTCAGAGTTATACTTTTTTCGTAAGCTAAATTATACCGAAATATAAAACTGAAAATCCAAATGTTTTACGAAACACCATGTATTTGAATAAAATCCTAATTCAGATTTTTATACTTTTTCGTTAGCTGAAATCTAGAAAAATATAAAAAATCCTAATATTTTATGACACGCCCTGTATTTGAATAGAATCATATTTCAGATTTATACTTGCTTCGTCAGCTGAAATCTAACAAGATATAAAAAAAATCCTATAATGCTCTACGGAATACCTTGTATTTGAATAAAATTCTATTTCTGTTATTAGTGGGATTTTAGAAAATATAAAAAATAAATTCCAAATGTTTCACGAAAACGCCCTGTACATCAAGTTATTATTATACACAGTTTTCAAAATGTTTCGCTTATTATTGTTGATGTAAACTGTTCTCTTGTTGTCCCCAAAATTCAAGGTAAGTATTTTAAAAAAGTGTCCAACTCAGTTCAATTTGATAATTTTTCTCAGACATGTACCTAAGCACAATAATTTTTAAGAATCAAATGAAATCGTTGCTAAGAAACAATGGGTTTAAATAACTATAGTTTTTCGTGTCTATTCAAATAATACCGAACTATCCAAGACTGACGCCTTTTTCGGTTGATAAGCAGAAAACTAAGCAACTTACCAATTTCATTATATCCAGAAATGAACGAGTAGCATCCATCTATACAGTGAGGGTTGCTCCATTATCTAGTTTCCCATACACACAAACACACACAAACGGCACAGATTTTGGCAAAACACAATAAAACATATGTCCTACACGAATGAAATAATACTCTTATGATAGAAAGAAATATTGTTATTCGAACTTTAATCACACAGGAAATATGATGATAGCGAGAAACAGGAAATCGTAATCTCGGGCTGTTTCAGTCACCTATAATGAATTATTAAATATTCGAATACTTTTCCTTCTAATCTTCTACGAACTGAAAATGCCAATGTTATACAGGGTGGCTCGAAAAGAAATTCCTTTTTTCAGTGGGGCACTATATGTATAATATTCCTAAGTGTTGATTATCCCTGGCAATATTAACATGTCAACATGACATAGAGGTCTTGATCATTCAGTGGCACTATATTATTATATATGTTGTACGAGTTAAAACATACCATAGGAAGAATAAATAAATTTGCTATACCGAGTGTCTGAAATGGAACATAACCTCAAAGAGCTTTGTCTAGTATTGATGTATGATAGCGTTTTTTTGGTCATCTGTCAAATGTCAAACGTCAGGCCATGAGTGCCCTATGTGAGTTTGTATTGCTATTATTGCTGTATATCAAACGGATACTCTATCATACGTATGTTTTGCTGAGTGTACCTGTGAGACGCCCTATTTCTTATCGCTATTGCTAACTCAAACATCCAGTATATTAAATTATTAGGTAGCGGTACTTGCAGGTCATCTAGTCACGTCGTGTCATCAATCCTTTGTTAACTGTCAAATGTCTTATGTAATACGTCAGCTGTCTAATCCCGCAAAAGTGGGTGAGGCGTCCAGTATTTTTTTTCTTTAATTGCTATCCAACTCAAACGCCCTGTATATATCATGTTATAGCGGGTAGCCTTTATATGTAGGTCGGACAGGTATAACGCCTTTTTGGGTTCACCCTATATTTTTTTCCAAACTATTACCCAACTCAAACACCCTGTATATAACCGTTGTTGAAAAATGGAATAAAATGCGCGCCGTTATCTCTAGAACGGATCTATCGCAGTCCAACCGATGATGACGACCCGTTCGCTAGGCCGCGAGTAGCTAGCCGAGTCAGGCCGGCCTGTGATTGGTCGGCCGAGTCACGTGGTTTGGAGAAAAGTGGAGGGGAGGGGCTGGACTGGGGTGACGCGACCACTACTCATATTACCTGAACTAAACCACAGATATAATAATAAAAAACATCGCACCATCGGAATGAGACCTGTAGATGTTTTACCTTCAACACAGATAGAAGCATATAGTCACCCGAAAATAGCTTTGAAGCCAAAATTTAAAGAATGTGAAATTGTCAGAATAAGCAAGTACAAAGGTGTTTTTGAAAAAGGATACACTGCAAACTTCTCAACAGAACTCTTCGAAATCACTACAGTGAAAAGAACTAATCCAACTACTTACTTACTTCAAGACATGGAGGGGAATCCAATCAAAGGATGTTTTTATGAAATGGAATTACTTAAAACGTTTAATCCCAACGTATATTTGGTTGAGAAAATTTTGAAACGCAAAGGAGATAAAATATATGTAAAGTGGTTAGGATTTTCAGATAAGCATAATTCATGGATCAAAGCATCGAATATGATATGAGGTGTATAACTAGGAAATAAAAATAAATGGTTTCGAAAATTGAGCACATGTCTAATTTATTTGAAATTATCTTGATGAAACAACATTGAAACCCTCAATGAGAGGTATCGACTTATAACTCATCATCACTACCTGATGACTGCTCTAAGGCTCGAAATGGGTCAACTCTTCTACCTGTTGTGTATGGGCTACATGTAATGACACCACAGTCCTTTCTGAGAGTTTGTTTTTCGAAATTCAAGCACCAGCATGTTTTGAAGTGATGATTACTATTCAGGAAAAAATGTCCTACACTTTCACACAGAAGTAAATCGGATGTACATGAACTACACATTCCATTGAAACAATCATTCCTATAATTATTGCATGACATACAGCGTTGCTTCAATGGGTGATCACTTTTCATGCAACTATTACAGATATCACGACAGATTCCAAAATTCGAATTCTTCAATGCTTTTGCTTGACACTTGGAACATCTTGGGCCACTTGTATCATCAATAACTGGTTCTGGTACCATCCAAGGTGGTCTATTCTCATAAATGCATCTTCGACATAATCCTGTAGATGGATTCATTTCCTCTTTATTATAAGCCCCATTGCAATTGAAACACATTACTGACTCATCAATTCTGAATGGGAAAGTGGCTATTTTCGGCTTTGAATCCCATGATTTTGGAAATGGCATCATTAAGTGATAGATGTGTTCAGTTATCAAGTAGAATTGATACTGGAACTCAAAAGTGTCTCCTCCTCCCTTTATAGGTACCAAAATGGTATCCTATGACGTCACACCCCTCTCCATATGAATCTTGACGTCAAACTCCTCCTCCTGGGAATTGTATAAAAGAGGGGGAAGTCCATGAGTTAGATCATTCGCTTCAGTTGTCCCAAGAAGTAAATTGAAGAAAATGGAAGCTATGTATAATGTTTTGAGGCAAATTGCTGTTGAAGACATGAATAATATTGATGTAAGTTGTTCAAATATGAAACTTTTTATATGATTATATGTTTATTATTGCTCTCAAGTTCAGAATCGAGCAGCAGTGATTGACGTAAGTAATGAAAAATTTACATGATTATTTGCATTACATTTACTAATTATTGTACTCTTTAGAATGACGGAGTTGCACATGCACATCAAGATGAAGGATTGGGAAGCGATATTGATGATGAGCCTGAGGACATGCGAGTCAGAAGTCGCAATGTAAATATCGAAGATGTACGTCCTCATCGGAATCCCCTGTACTGCATCACCTTGTCCTACGTACAGGTTGACACTGCGAATGGCGATAGGCTCCTGTGCTACACATGTTTTTATCGCTATATACCATTGTCCCAAGGAGGCCTATACAGACACGTAGAAACACACTACACATCCCATCTGGACGGAATTCCAAGAAGGGAGTCATGTACCGTATGTGGTATCCGGTTGTGGATGATGAGATTAGTGGAAGTGTGTATTATGTGTAATAACACTCCAGTTGTAGGGTCAATTAGAGCATAAGCTGTAATTTTAATATATTATGTTGTGTCTTTCTAGTTATTAATGTCAATGTATGTTCTGATAAAAGTAGATTTGAATATACGTTAATTTTGTACTGATTTGTTTGATTCAATACCTGGCTGAATAAAAAAATAATGATCATTACTATCTGAGACTTCATTGTTGAAAGATGGACACAATTGATAAGTTTGGACGCAAAAGAAGCAGATCACATGGGTCGTTGCGAGGCCCGCAGGGTATTGGTTTCGTTCTAGATTCCGATGGGAATTATAATATGCTCGGAAAACGACTGAAAAATGTGGGTAAATCCATGGATGATACAGATTGTGTTCGATTGCAAGTTTTGAAGGAACACATCGACGAAGCGAAAGAAGTAATCCTAATGGCACTCCAAGCATCAATCTCATCAGTTGTCAAAGATCTAGCACTTCGAATAAGCAAGGAGCATCAGAAAATCTATGATGATATCAAGAAATTGAAAGAGAAACAGAGAGAGACAAAAGGAGAAATACCAACTTTCATAATTAAATAGGAATATAATTGTACTATAGACACCATGTGATTGAACCAATCATTCCTACCTTTTTCACATCACTTCACCCCTTTTCACCACTTCACACCTCCCCACCACTTCACCCACCACTTCACCTCTCCCCACCAACGCTCCCTCTACCACTCCTTCGATATATAGATGAACTCCTCCTCAATCTACCACAGTTGAAGACAACCATCCTGCTGATAATAATGGCACCAAGACGTCAAGTAGCTGACCAATCGTCACGTCAGAGAAGATCCACCAATCGACCAAGGATACCTAGAAGGGTTGCAAGTATAAGACCAAGCAGCCCAGACAGCACAATGGAGACAGGTCGTCAAAGAGCTGTGAATCGAGACCCTTCACCAGGACCTTGTGACTCTACTAATGGGGTTGTAGTGGAGATAATTGCAGAAGGTCACGATCAAAGTGATCGAGACCTTCCCGATCAAAGCCACTGGAGTTCACCAGGACTCTATCCTATGATGGAGGGAAACGATGCTTGGGTAAGAAAGTTGATAATGAGTGAGTAGAACAATTGAAGTAATTTGATTTTTCTTCATAGGACATTGTCTCCGATTGGTGGGATCTACTAGATGGGCTTCGGGAACCTAGAGATGGTGAACTTTCTCCCAGACAGCAGAGCCAATTGTTCCTGAATGCTAACTTCGGAAAGAGACAATAAATGTGTTAAGTTAATGTTAGTTATAGATTAATATTTAAATATAGTGGGAGAATGGTTGATAATTGTTAGATTGTATTATATTTTATGTTATTATAGATGATAATTGATAGATTGTAATTAGTTTTACGAATAATTATAGGATATTTTGAATGGTAGACTAAGTTTGAATAAAATTATTCAATCAACAAATCGATTATTAGTCAAAAAAAACTTAAGAGATGAGGTGAAAGATTTGCTGTACTATTTACAAACATATTCCGTGGTAGATGGAAAATGTCAGCGTTATGACGTAGTGCACCTAATTAATTGTTTTGCGCACATGGAATGATATATTTCGACCAATTCGAGTAACTCGAGATCAAATAATAAAATATAATAAATAAAGTAGTACTCCTAATGAAACAGGAGAATGCGCAAGGAAAATTATCAAATAACAGTGTGCGCATGCGCTAACTCCTTCAATATAATTCTCATCAAAGAGATATACTAGTGTTTGGAGTTAGTTGTGGGTTGAAGATGATTGTAGAATATACTGCGCATGAGAAAAATCATTAGGAATATGATGCGCATGCGTTTTCTGAAAAAAAGAATCATCTATCAGACTGATAATGGTAGGTATGTTCTAATTACTCGAAAATATATACATTTTGATGTACTGCGCATATTTATTTCTCTTGCGCACATAGAATGATCAATTATGACGAATTCGAAAAACTTGATATCAAATCTCTGCGCAACTCATGAAATACAAAGAATAATATTGCATTTACATTGAAACATGAGATCGCGCAAGAAAAAACCGTCTCCCTACAATCTGCGCATGCGCTAACTCACATAGATGTTATGATGTTTCGGATTGCTATTGAGTTGTAGATGAGTATTAAATATACTGCGCATAAGAAAAATCAGTAGGAATATGATGCGCATGCGTTTTATGAGGAAAAAAAAACATCTATTAGATTGATATCGGATAGAATGTTCAAGTTACTTAAAATTAATCAAACGACCCAATTTGGTATATCTCGAAAACCGTGTATCCTAGGGCTGCGCACTACCGAAACACCCCCCCTTCCTGGTTGGTGTTGGTGTGGTGGTGGGAGGGAGGGGGGGGGGGAGGGGGGGGTGATGGGTTTGGATATTGTAGGTTGAGGGATTAGAGCTTTAGAGGAAGATAAAAAGTCAGTTCACGAAAATAAATCAATATATTTATTCATTCTCTAGAGCACCTGACACCAAGTCTTGAAACCACTTTAATTTGGCTCGGTTTTTATCTTCGGACGTTCGATGTCTTTCTATCGCCTGGTCAACATTTTGCAACGACGTTACACACATGCTCACTTGCCGCTCGTGTGTTTTCTGGAGTTCCTCGAACTCCCTATGTCGTTCATCTCTCTCCTTCATCAGTGCTGCTTTCTGCCTCTCAAGTTCAGCCAATTGCGCTTCTATACCATCATCAAACTTGCGGCGTTGTTCGATGATGGCATTCACTTCCCGTTTGGCTTCCTGATATTCTGTATTGTATTTCTTGGCATCCTCCATCACCTTCTGCCGACAGTTATGTGCGGTACGTATGCGGAGTTTTAATTCTTTTACGTACCGTCAAGCATCTCTGAAGACTTGTTTATTTTCCTCCTGCGTTGCTGGAATACAGTCTTCATCTTCTTCATCTTCATCGATGGTAATGGAGGATGCCACTTTCTTGATTTTCTGCGCTCTCTGCAGCTCCGAAGAACGCTTGAATTTTTCAGGAACGGGAGGTGGAGCGGCAATTGAAATGGCTTTCACTGGTGGTGCAGAAATTGTCGGAGTCACCTTCTTTATTGTTTTCTCCAGCACTTTTCTCAACAATGAAGGAGTGTTTCTAGGACGCTTAGGAGACGACGATAAACAAGATGGGCCAGCTATCGGTCCCACTGCCGTTTCTGCTTTCTGGATGACAACGTCCGAAATAATCTTGACCGGCTCCGATGCCCTCTTCATTCTGCGACGCTGAGATATTTTCCTAACCGGCATCGTTTTCAGTGCCGGCTCGGATTTATGCTCGTTGCCCAGAACCTTAGGGCCTTCATCTTCCTTCGTGACAACAACCTCCGATTGCATGTCAGTTGCCGGTACAATCATTGGCAACAAAAAAGGCACTTCTTCACTACTTGTGGATGCCACCTCCGTTGGCATGACAATTGTATCCGGCGCCGCTGACGTACTAGCCGCAAGCACATCACCGTTTGTTGATATGGAAGATGGTATTATATCCTCATCTCCGAACGGTGACACGGCCTTTGGCGTGGCATCCATGTAGCCCTGTTTCCTGAATTCTTTGATGCACATTTCCGGAAAATGTGGCCATTCCATCTCGTCAAAGTTCCTCCAGAACTCTTCAGAAGCCGACTTGTCGAACGACGTATTCCACACAGAAGACATGGCCGAAATAATGAAGCGTGAGATGAAGAACCAAGAAAAAATACAAACTGCACGAATAATAGTCGATACCACGAATAGCGCGTGTAGGCTTGAACTAAAGAATAGCTAAGACTGAACGCTCCTTCTTCGAAGAGAGGCAAGGAAGCGTCACATCTCCCACTCCTCACAAAATTCTCAGGCATGCGCATCTATTACCATCTCTCTCGCACTCAAAGCATAACATCTAGCCTGCTCTCTCCCAACGCCCAGCGACTTGGAGGCGAAGCATTTCCGAGAATTTTATATCGGCAGATGTTAGGCATCTTTCTACCTGCCTACCAGCGATAGACCCTTTTGTATCTGGTATGCACGAAGTGTTCGAATATTCTTCAGGGCTTTGCATTATAAATATCATCGTTCTTTATACCTGATGTTCAACATTAGACCCACAAAGTACAGTCACGAAAATAGTTTGAGAATTCTTGTAGCATATCTGTTTCACTTGGATATTTCAGGGAATAGTCATTAAGAAAAATAGAGATTTGAATAATATAAGATGTTTATTTCATTTACAGATAATTACTCGTTACAATCATACACAATTATTATCATTATACATTATACTCTGAATACTTTGAACATTACACAGATCCGATTTCAGGACATCATTTGCTATTTAATCTGGTACATTCTTCCTCCAAACATTTTATAAGAAAATCTAGACTATCATTCTCATTTACTTTCCTTTCTGTTTGTTCAGGTTTATAATACATTATGTCTCTATGGCCCCACGGAAGAGTTTTAGTTGTGTTAGGTATTAAAAATCTTTTATCATCATGATATGATAGGGCAACCTTATTCTTCAGTACTGTGAACATGTCATGTAATATACTAACGAAAGAATTCATTTTTCGGAATATCAACCCGCCTCTCTCTACAATTCGCTTATAATCAGCTAAGTGAATTTGTTCTTTGACAACTGATTTCTTAACACCTTTTGCTTTTTTCAGTTCACTATTCACAGATTTAACGTAATAAGCTTTCGCTCCCGTACCATAAAAATTTATTATTGGGTCATTGGGAAATTCGTCTTTCATATTTCCCAAGACTGACTTTCCTACAGGTATCCCAAAACTATTACCAATTTCATAATTGGAAGTGTCGAAACGATTCAAATTATCCTTAATGAAATCATAAAAATTTTCTGTTTGAACTTTCAGAATGAGAGAATCTGTGTCGGTATATAGCAATGACGCATTTTGTTCGAATATATTACTGTCTTGGATAATTCTAATATGCAGAATCCTAAATAGAGTGGTTTATTATAGTTAACTTTCGTTCTACCCATATGAATAGCTACAAAATTTTCGTTAAATATAGAGACCGTTTCGAAATTAGGTCGTGCTATGAATGCATTGACTCCTATTGTTCTTTTGATATTTTCCCAATGCGTCAATAGTTTTATGTCGCGTCTGTTATCCACATTCTCCATCGTTTTTCCATACACAGCATTATTCATCAGTTTGTACTGATTTCTTTCAAACTTACTTTTTGCCTTATTTCTCATTTCTGTATTCAAATCTATATATCTCTTGAGCCATGGTGATTGATTGAACTTGAGAATCCTATGTATTCTTGTTAGAATCAAACCATTATTGATTGCCTGTTTCAAATTTTTATAGTGAACTATATAATTCTTCTTGTTATTCAAATTAGGTACAAGCTTAGGCACTTTTGATTTCGACTCTGGTGGAATCATCGACTCTACTAGAAATGGAAGGTCTGAATGTTTATCATGTAGTTCTTCTGGATAATGAATATCAACTTCCAATACAAAACCGTTGGAACTATCATCTGAAATGCTCATTAAATCAAATTCTGATATTTCTTTCGTGGATAGCCATCGAAAACCACCAGTTGGTAATGATTGACTCATACTATGACCATAAAGATTGGTTGCATCGAGATACATAATGAATGATGTTGGTTCATTTGCGTCGAAATTTGATATGAATTTATTATTTGCTTCATGTTTTCTATCGCTACATTGACTAATACCACCCCGAATTCCCTTTTTGAAAAAATTCAACATATCTATGTCTGTTAATAACTCCAGTTCTACTTTGGTATATCTCAACATAGCATCCCATGAGAGACCCGGTGATGTGAAATACTGAGCAGGATCTAACTTATATGTCTCGATACAAATATCACGAAAATTTTCGAATATGTCGCATAAAAGTAAAACATCTGATTTCAAGTAAATATCTGAATAATCACCCAATGTGTGACAATTGAATACGTTCCAAACAGATCTTGCTCTGTCATATTCTTCATCGCTTATGTGTCGATCATTCAAATTATCATAAAATTCTTCTTTAGATGGTAATTCCGTAACATCAAGTCTACTCAAATCATTCACAAAACTGTACGGAAATATACCCTTTTTTCTGATTAAACAAAATTTGTCATAGTCTGGAAAGTATTGTCGCGTTACTGTAAACTGATCATCTTTCAAATTATCCCCCAAATTTTGTAGAGATTCCGACATGAATCTGTAACTATCAATGAATCTCAATTTCAAGAATACATTCTTCAACTGCCCTTGTTTATTTTTATAGTTATCGACTAATAAATGTTTGGTGAACGAAATGTACTTCTCTTTCGTTTGAGGAATTACTTCCACCTTTTCACCTTTCTTGAATAACTCTTTTATGAATAAATGGCAGTCATATCCACTCAGATTATGGAAGATAATGGGAACGAAGAACGGAATTTTGAAATTAAGGTTGCAAATTGAGTGGGCGGCCCCAAATCTCTTTTTTCCAGTCAGATGACAATGGTCCTTTACCTTAACATCACCATTTTTAAATGGACATTCACAAATATTACAAATAGAGGCATTGGAAAATTCAATTTCTTCCTCAACTGTCAACTTATGCATTGGAACGATACGTTTCAAATATTTATTGTATATCTCCATCAAGTCATCTTCCAGTCTTGATATGAATATGTCGGAAGCATTTGTTCCTCTATATGTAACAAATTTTGTAACTGAATCATCGAATGAACATTTAACTATGTATGCAAATGAGTATGGGTCATGTTTGAAAGTTTTTGCTGTGAATGAATTGCTTGGATCTGGTTCACAAAGATTCATAGCTCTGAGTATTGATTCGAAATCAGCATATACAACGAATGGAACACGTAATTGCTTTTCGAAATTCTGGAATTTCAATATATTTTCTGGTACCATTTTACCGTACTTATTGAGTTTTGGATTACTAGTAGGTACAGTAGTATAAATATGATTGCAATCATGTGACTGATGTTGTAACAAAGATCTCTCATTCTCAAAGTATATCAAACAACCGTCACAAAAATAATATTTATGTTCATGGGATGAAATTTGGCTGGAGACTAATCTTGATAGATCTTTTATCCAACAGTAATGACTATTACCAAGATCATCCGTTATGAACAATAAGTTGATATGTTTTGCTAACCTTTTTCTAGAATAATGAAGAGGTCCAACAATCTCATACGTTAGCTTGTCACCATCATAAATCTTTTCCAGACCATAAACATTAATGGAACAATCATTCATAATCTCAAATTTGGATATATCACGCAATTTCATAGGAAACTCAATACCTTGCAATTTCAATACTGTCGAGAAGTATGGATAAGACGATGTACTGTTGACTCTGTCTGCTGCCGGATATAATGCTGAAGTAACGGCCCATGCAAAGCAATATTGGTCTGTATTGACAACATTCACTACAGCCTTCTTTCTTTCGATGAACTGAGGTAGTTTTATATGTGAACATCCTTTGAGTGGACTGTATTTGTTGATATTCACCTCCAGGAATAATATTTTCTCTAAGGCCCAACCTACGAAAATATTTCAATTATTGATATTGGTATGGATGGAAATATCTAAAAAACTATCAACTCACCAGAATCACGTTCTTCGAACTCTGTGGTTTGACTTATCATGATATCTTGAAACATATTCACAATGGCTTCCAGATCATTGGAACGAGCAACGATATGGTTAGGAGTATTAAATAATTTTATGTCGATCAAATCTTGAGTTTGGTGAATATATCGACCAAACAATTCCATATTAACCTTGACAATAGTATGCATTTCCAAAGCATTCTCGAGTAATGCAATCACTTTCTGCCGAACATTATCGAAAAATATCTTGTAATCCAAAGTGTCTGTATTAGAATCCACTCTATAGCTGATGATCCTACACTTGAAAGCGCCATTGATTACTTTCACTCCACTTGATAAATGGGTACATGAGTTTGTTCTGTGTTGCAATGTTCTTCTGTGAGTATTCATATCATCTTTGGATACCATGATGTTACAACAAATACATAGCTCCGTATTAGATTTCGAAGGCTGCAAATCCATTTTTGGTCTCTTTGGAGGAGTTGATGAGTCGTCCATTGCAGCTCGACAGGAAGTTTTTTCATGACGTCGTAAATTATCATTACGCGTAAAGATTTTACCACATCTTCTACATTCAAACATGACTCGAGTCTACCTTCACTATCAAATGAAACTTCTCGACTGACGTGTGAACTTTCAGTAAAGCCTATTTATAGGAATGAATAGAGGAGGGGATTCTCCCTCCCCATCCGAGCTCATCATGTATAATGGTTCTCTCCCCACTCTCATAAATAATGACCATACTTTAGTTTCGCTCTCCAGTTAGTCGGGTACCTCAACTCGACCTGATAAGATGCCTGCATTGATGCCATAGTTGACATGACGACAAGAGTTGATGTACTTGCACATCATAATAGGCGTATGGTTACTTAGTAACACCTTCTCAAGGTTATCATTGACAAAAAATCAACTTCAAGTTCAATACATACAATCGCGACATACTATGAACTCTTACCGAACTCAAGGTCATATGACTTAAACATTATCCATATTGGGAACAAGTACCTTCGACCTTGGCAAGCCTCAGACTCTGGTATTTAGGATGATGAATGCTATAATTACTAGATACATGCATGCACTCACCAACTATATATTATTGCAGCAAAATACACTCACATTACACTCAAGGTCATCTGACTTATTCCCGGAATGAAATAAAACAAGTACCCTCGACGTTGGTCGGTCTCAGCCTCTGGTAATTAGAATTGTAATTGCGATAATTACCCTTCAAATGACCTTTAGAGGCTGTAGAACCGGCCAAGAATCACTACTGGCGAACCGTGAATTCCTGTCACCCAGAAACCTTGCATAAGTGTTGACTGCATTATGATTTAGATCCCAGTCACCGTCATCGGGAGGCCTTTCAATTCACGCTTTTCAGGTACTCAGTTCCCCAAATATAGCTCGTGAACTATTCGCCTCTCCCGGATAACTTTGATTGTGCGATTTTCCTCTTCACCTTCTTATGTTAGGTCAAAAATCTCTATGATCCCAATCGAATCCAGCCAACCCTGCATACCTTCTGTCTGCATCCCAGACGGCCATCACTCTTTTGTAAAATTCGTTGACCTCCTAGTATCCGACGCCTCGAACTCGTTGTGAATGGTCCTCCATTACCCATGAAACAAAATTGTGCAAGTAAGTCCTTATCGTGTATTACAGTTGTTGCTTATTCATTTAATTTCAATTTATTTGACAATCCATTCGTCCATAATACTATGTATTAATTCATTGATTACGAAAAAAAATCATATTTGACGTTACTTCCTAATCCAATATGAGGTCAGTTCAAAACAAAAAAAAAACTTTTAATATATGGGTCGGCCAGCTCAGTAACCCTTAACATTATTAATCTAATCAAATAATAATCACAAGTTTGTCATCCCTCTCGTTATTCTTGAATAGAGCTTATCTAAATAATACATATACAATTTGAACAATTTGAACAATTTGGACAATTTGAACTTTTTCAATAATCAAACCTACTACCATTCTGTCCATATTATATGATATGAAAAAACATGATCTTTAACTCTCATATAACTCTAGTGTCAACTTTTTTTTTTTTTTCAATTCAAAATATCGGTATTGTTACTGTTGAATTTTCATTTTTTTCATGTTCTCTTTATAAATGATTTTGATTCTGCAGTTGAATGAGTTTTCATTTTGTTTCGAATCTGGTATGAACATATCCTTTTACGAATAACGGTATAAAATTTACTTATACATACATACCAACAGTTGTTGTCTGTCCATATATCAACATAATTATTTCAGTCAAATTTCAAATATTCCATTCATGAATTTCTCTTGGGTTTTGTTATATGATTCGTTATATGCTCGGTCAAAGTTCAATTATTCCAACACAATTTTAAGTTCTAACTATAAAAACAACAAAAAGAGCCCTGTTATGGTTTCATTATTGGATTACTGAATATAATACTTCATATAACAGAAGTACTCCAGGTTATTTCAATGATATTTTCGGAAGATTTTCGTACTCTTAGGGCGCGCACACAAACAGGAAACTCGATGTTTCGTATTTGCTCATTTCTGTAGAGGAACATCATTCCACAGATTCATCATATAATAATAATCATTTGTCATCCCTTGAATAGGAAATCTTTCAGCACTGTTTCAGCCATCTTCCAAGATTTCCTATTAGCCAGCATATTAGATTAACACTATAATACTACCTCAACTTTCCTTAAATAGGAAATCTTTCAGTATCTTTTCAACCATCTTCCAAGATTTCCTATTGGCCAACCTCTCTTGTAGAATCAACGTTCTACCATACCTTCTTATTTTTATATATTTCCTTATACTCTTCAATATCTCATATTCAATAAATTCATCTCTCAAATATACTCATAATCATTGAAGCACAATCATCTCACCAAAGAGGTGGGTATTCAGTTACCAAGTCATTGACTGAACCATCTTCCATACCCTCCTCCATGTTTTTCTTCCAGTAAATACTATACTCATAATAACCCAGGTTATATTACTATAATATGCTCATTTATGCGTTAGTTATATTCATTATCATTATATATTTTCCTTATCTACTTCTTTGCGATATAACAATTTCAAACTTTGACTCTTTTATATTTGAAATGGTTGATCTCTTTTGAAACATATTGTTAATTTGTTATCTTATTCAATTTCCACGTCCAAGACAAATTTCAAATACATTCTATTTTTTTTTCAGGATGTGGGATACCGTTGTCCTCGTTTGATATTACTTTTGATAATTTGATCAGCAGTCCCAACAGGACAGTTAGTTGAACTACCTATATATATTATTATATCATATAATATAATACTTATATTTGTAGGCATGCAGTCTTTTCGAAATGACTTGAGATATACCGATTCATAATTTTCATCTGGAATCAACACAACAAAATGAGGTACCGATACCTACTTTACTGAATTCAAAGAAAAGTGTAAGATTTTACTGCACATACTGAAAAAAATTGAACTTTGAATTAACCCCAGTTTCCAAAATTTATTCCTGTATGAGTACAGACGGTTTTAGCATGCCGCACTGTAACGCACTACCAGAAAAGGCCTTACATGGATAAATTCCCATGCAGAAGCACATCGGTTTTGGCATGCCGAAATGTGAGCTTTTTCTGGCCAGTGCCACATACGAGAATCATTTTGTTTACCGACATTGTAAGTAGGAACCTATTATATTTGAATTGACACCCAAGAAATAATTAATGAAAAATCAAAAAAAAAATTATTCAATACCGTGTAATAATCATCCAAATAAGTATTTCCGTTATTGATATTTCTACAATATTTAATTTTTCGTTGGTAGGAAAATTATTCATACATATTCACTAATTCTCGTATTTTATTCGGGACTCATTTTTAAAAAAGGAAGACATTTGAACTAAACAAAAATATCACCTGAAAATCCTCAATGTGACAATACCATAGTATAGACACTAGATGAGTGGCACCCATATCAATTTATGACATATCAAATTCAATTATTATAGCATCAAATTGTCATTATTTTTATTATTATTGCTGAATTTCCCAAAGGTAAATCTTTGAACAAAAAGGAGAAATAACAAAGTATATAGGTTTGCAAAAGTGAAAGGTACTGAAAATTCGAAAATGTTGAAATAAATTCATCGCAAAAAATATATATTCGAGGTGAATCAGGAGAAGTATTACCAACCTGATTTTCGCTCGAAGTAATCTAAATATTCGTAGTCGCACTGTGCCCTGAAGGAGCAAAGTTCGGTATCCCATGTTGGGAGTTTTAACTGGTAATGAGTTTTCCCAAATGATTTGATTGTATTTCCTCTTTTGAAAGGTTAATTCCCCGACATATAAAGATTGTATACCGTTGGACGTTATTCAATATGTGTATATAAAATATGTAACTGTAAAAATGTATACATAAGTATTGTCAATATAATATTATAGTGCAAAACAAGTTCTCTTTCATAGCATATCCACCAAGCTTTTCAGAATTTTTGATAAATAGAATAATTATACCAACTCAAACTTCAATATTAAGGTGAAAAGCTTCGATTTTCAATCTATCCTCGTGAGTTACTTCGCCAAATAGTTTGAAAAATTTTATTATAGTTTTATTTATAGAAGAATTTATTTGTTTTCTTGCCTCTCTTCTGGCCTGACGTTCTCTTTTCCCCAGTTTTCTACGTGTCATAATATAAAAAAATATCTATACAGGGTATATATGGAAAATTATTACCAACCAGTGGAACACTAGCACGGCAACTGGGTGGGAAATTGATACCAACCAGTGGATCACTAGCACGGTAATAGGGTGGGAAATTGATATACCAACCAGTGGATCACTAGCACGGTAGTATAGGTTAGGAGATTATTATACCAACCAGTGGATCACTAGCATGGTACCAGGGTAGGTATACCTATTCATATTGAAAAGTGAGCAAACAAAAATGTTTTAAGTTATGGAAATCAGGATAATGAACAGAATTCATGGAAATGAGTTCTACGACAACACAAGATTCCTAATGAATTGCGAAATATAACAGTGGTATACAACTTTGTTTAATATGAACTAGATACTTAACAACACGTGCAAGGTCGTTTCAGACATAGTTTTACCTTGAACCTTCATAATCATCCTTGTCTACTAAGCTAACATGGATGGACCGGAATGAATCCTGGACCTATCCCACTACTAGGGTTCACTGAAACTGGTATCGCGATAAAAAGTAGACCACGGCGTTATTATATGTTTCGCATTTCATAGGATACTGTTCAATTGTTTGAGGAAAAAAAAAAAGATTATTTGATTATATTGACCTCAGGATTCCAAGTCATGTGCAATGTTGGTACAAAAATTGTTGTTTTTTCGAACATATTGTGACGAATATGTTTGCAGAAATCGAAAACCGGCAGGCCTCCACCATATGTCACACCTGTGAATAGTGTTCGGTCTAGGGCGTAGCTTTAGGGGTAGTTTTATGCATTCATGACTTGGAAATAACGAGGCAATTACGTAGAAATGTAAAACAGTTTATTTGAATCAAATGAAGCAAAGTGGAAAACACTAGAATGAATAGTTTATTTGAATTGAATGAACCAAAAAGAAAATACTAAAATGACCACAAAACCTGAACAACATATGAAATAAATCCTATCTGACACAAGGGTTACTCACCAGGGTAGAAATGTGTCAAACCACGACCTCATCGTTGGGCTCGGCAAGTACGACTGTCCCTCTGATTGATTTTCCTACTCCTCAGGTTGGATATGATTATTGATGATCAATGCAGTATCAGCAAGCAAGTACAATGCCCGCAGGGAATGAACTCGCCTAGCTGAGACTGCATGTCGGAAATGGAAGCGAAATATGAATTTAACAAATAATATCTATACTGTTGAATAAAATGATTTTAGGAATTGATTTTATATTTGGTTCGTGAAATCAATCAGATTATGGGATTTTTCCTCAAGCTTGACAATATCAATGATCTGTTGGGAGTAACAACTTGCCCCATCCACATCTTTGCAGATGATAGTACCCTCCATACTGCGTTCTCTTCCAGAATTCCCATTTCTTCCCAGGAAACTAAGAACTCACGACGCAGGCAGGTCAATGCTGTCAATGAAGATCTTGCAGAAATCACAGCCTGGGGTACAAACAACCTAGTTGAATTCAACGCCACCAAAACTCAAGCCTGCATTTTCTCTAGAAAGGCAAAACTCAGTATGCCCGATATTGTAATGTCTGGCTCCACTGTCCCCACCAAGCCCACCATATCTATGCTCGGTTATTCCATCATCAACACTCTTTCATGGGATAATCATTTCAGATCCATCGCAAAAGTTGCTTCACAAAAACTCGGATTCTTGTTCCGTGCGAAAAGCTACTTCACACCTCAACAGCTTCTCATGATGTACAAAGCGCAGATACGGCCTGTTCTAGAATACTGTTCCCACATATGGGGTTCAGCACCAGAACATACGCTGATGCTCTTAGATTCCATCCAGAAAAGAGCCATTCGCCTGGTGGGTGACGCCACACTCACTAACTTTTTGACATAATTGGATCACGGTCGAAAGGTCGGCGACCTTTCACTTTTCTATCGATACTTCCACGGGAAATGTTCTTCGGAAATCTCTGCTATCATCCTTTCACTAGCAATACGAATCAGACGAACTAGACAAGCCCAGTCAGCACACCCTTTCTTTGTCAACCTCGGAAGATGTCGAACAGCACTTCATCAAGACTTCTTCATCCATAGAACGGCTAGGCTCTGGAATTCATTGCCTGTGGAAGTATTCCCAACAACATATAATCTCCAGAAGTTCAGAAAGAATTCCAATACCTACCTCCTGTCCCTATCCTCCCTAGGAACGCACGATGTTCTTTGAACATTATAGGGATGCCCTTTCGTGCGCTCCAAGCGATAAAAAAAAAAGTTCAACCCTCAAGTTCAACCTTCAAGTTCAAACTTCAAGTTCAACCTTCAAGTTCAACTTCAAGTTCAACCTTCGAGTTCAAACTTCAAGTTCAACCTTCAAGACCAACCTTCAAGTTCAACCTTCAAGTTCATCCGTCAAGTTCAAACTTCAAGTTCATCCTTCAAGTTCAACCTTCAAGTTTAACTTCGAGTTCAAACTTCAAGTTCAACCTTCGATTTCAAACTCCAAGTTCGAACTTCAAGTTCAACCTTCAAGTTCAACTTCAAGTTCAAACTCCAAGTTCAAACTTCAAGTTTAACTTCGAGTTCAAACTTCAAGTTCAACCTTCAAGTTCATACTTCAAGTTGAAAATTCATGTTCAAACTTCAAGTTCAACCTTCAAGTTCAAACTTCAAGTTGAACCTTCGAGTTCAAACTTCAAGTTCAACCTTCAAGTTCAACTTCAAGTTCAAACTCCAAGTTCAAACTTCAAGTTTAAATTCGAGTTCAAACTTCAAGTTGAACCTTCAAGTTCAAAATTCAAGTTGAACCTTCAAGTTCAACCTCCGAGTTCAAACTTCAAGTTCAACCTCCAAGATGAACCTTCAAGTTCAACCTTCAAGTTCATTCATCAAGTTCAAACTTCAAGTTCAACCTTCAATTTCAACTTTCGAGTTCAACTTCGAGTTGAACCTTCAAGTTAAAACTTAACGTTCAACCTTCAAGTTCGGACTTCGAATTGAACATTCAAGTTCAACCTTCACGTTCAAATTTCAAGTTCAACCTTCAAGTTCAAACTTCAAGTTGAACCGTCAAGTACAACCTTCGAGTTCAACCTTCAAGTTCAACTTCAAGTTCGAACTTCAAGTTCGACCTTCAAGTTAGAACTTCAAGTTGAACCTTCAAGTTCAAACTTCAAGTTCAACCTTCAAGTTCAAACTTCAAGTTGAACCTTCAAGTTCAACCTTCAAGTTCAACCTTCAAGTTTGACTTCGAGTTCAAACTTCAAGTTCAACCTTCGAGTTCAAACTTCAAGTTCAACCTTCAAGTTCAACCTTCAAGTTCAAACCTCAAGTTCAACCTTCAAGTTCAACTTCAAGTTCAAACTCCAAGTTCAAACTTCAAGTTTAACTTCGAGTTCAAACTTCAAGTTGAACCTTCAAGTTCAACCTTCGAGTTCAAACTTCAAGTTCAACCTTCAAGTTCAACCTCCAAGTTCAAACTTTAAGTTCAACCTTCAAGTTCAACTTCAAGTTCAAACTCCAAGTTGAAACTTCAAGTTTAACTTCGAGTTCAAACTTCAAGTTCAACCTTCAAGTTCATACTGCAAGTTGAACATTCATGTTCAAACTCCAAGTTCAACGTTCAAGTTCAAACTTCATGATGAACCTTCAAGATCATCCTTGAAGTTCAAACTTCAAGTTCATCCTCCAAGTTCAACCTCCAAGTTCAACTTCAATTTCAAACTTCAAGTTCCACCTTCGAGTTCAAACTTCGAGTTCAACCTTCAAGTTCATACTTCAAGTTGAACATTCATGTTCAAACTTCAAGTTCAACCTTCAAGTTCAAACTTCAAGTTGAACCTTCAAGTTCAACGTTCGAGTTCAAACTTCAAGTTCAACCTTCGAGTTCAACCTTCAAGTTCATGCTTCAAGTTAAACATTCATGTGCAAACTTCAAGATCAACATTCAAAATAAAACTTCAAGTTGAACCTTCAAGTTCAACCTTTGAGTTCAAACTTCAAGTTCAACCTTCAAGTTCTAACTTCAAGTTCAACATTCAAGTTCAACATTCTAGTTCATCTTTCAAGTTCAAACTTCAAGTTCATCCTTCAAGTTCATTCTTCAAGTTCATCTTCGAGTTCAAACTTCAAGTTTAACTTCGAGTTCAAACTTCAAGTTCAACCTTCAATTTCATACTTCAAGTTGAACATTCATGTTCAAACTTCAAGTTCAAACTTCAAGTTGAACCTTCAAGTTCAACGTTCGAGTTCGAACTTCAAGTTCAACTTTCAAGTTCAACCTTCAAGTTCAACTTCGAGTTCAAACTTCAAGTTCAACCTTCAAGTTCAAACTTGAAGTTCAACCTTCAAGTTCAAACTTCATGTTGAACCTTCAAGTTCAACCTTCTCGTTCAAACTTCAAGTTCAACCTTCAAGTTCAACCTTCAAGTTAAACTTCGAGTTCAAACTTCAAGTTCAACCTTCAAGTTCAAACTTGAAGTTCAACCTTCAAGTTCAAACTTCATGTTGAACCTTCAAGTTCAACCTTCTCGTTCAAACTTCAAGTTCAACCTTCAAGTTCACACTCCAAGTTCAACCTTCAAGTTGAACCATCTAGTACAACCTCCGAGTTCAACCTTCAATTTTAACTTCAAGTTCAACCTTCAAGTTCAACCTTCAAGTTCAACTTCAAGTTCATACTTCAAGTTGAGAATTCATGTTCAAACTTCAAGTTCAACCTTCAAGTTCAACTTCAAGTTCAAACTCCAAGTTCAAACTTCAAGTTTACCTTCGAGTTCAAACTTCAAGTTCAGCCTTCAAGTTCAACTTCAAGTTCAAACTCCAAGTTCAAACTTCAAGTTAAACTTCGAGTTCAAACTTCAAGTTGAACCTTCGAGTTCAAACTTCAAGTTGAACCTTCAAGTTCAACCTCCGAGTTCAAACTTCGAGTTCAACCTCCAAGATAAACCTTCAAGTTCAACCTTCAAGTTCATTCATCAAGTTCAAACTTCAAGTTCAACCTTCAATTTCAACTTTCGAGTTCAACTTCAAGTTGAACCTTCAAGTTCAAACTTAACGTTCAACCTTCAAGTTCAAACTTCGAATTCAACATTCAAGTTCAACCTTCACGTTCAAATTTCAAGTTCAACCTTCAAGTTCAAACTTCAAGTTCAAACTTCAAGTTGAACCTTCAAGTTCAAACTTCAAGTTCAACCTTCAAGTTCAAACTTCAAGTTGAACCTTCAAGTTCAACCTTCAAGTTCAACCTTCAAGTTTGACTTCGACTTCAAACTTCAAGTTCAACCATCGAGTTCAAACTTCAAGTTCAACCTTCAAGTTCAACCTTCAAGTTCAAACCTCAAGTTCAACCTTCAAGTTCAACTTCAAGTTCAAACTCCAAGTTCTAACTTCAAGTTTAACTTCGAGTTCAAACTTCAAGTTGAACCTTCAAGTTCAACCTTCGAGTTCAAACTTCAAGTTCAACCTTCAAGTTCAACCTCCAAGTTCAAACTTTAAGTTCAACCTTCAAGTTCAACTTCAAGTTCAAACTCCAAGTTGAAACTTCAAGTTTAACTTCAAGTCCAAACTTCAAGTTCAACCTTCAAGTTCATACTGCAAGTTGAACATTCATGTTCAAACTCCAAGTTCAACGTTCAAGTTCAAACTTCATGATGAACCTTCAAGATCATCCTTCAAGTTCAAACTTCAAGTTCATCCTCCAAGTTCAACCTTCAAGTTCATACTTCAAGTTGAACATTCATGTTCAAACTTCAAGTTCAACCTTCAAGTTCAAACTTCAAGTTGAACCTTCAAGTTCAACGTTCGAGTTCAAACTTCAAGTTCAACCTTCGAGTTCAACCTTCAAGTTCATACTTCGAGTTAAACATTCATGTTCAAACTTCAAGTTCATCATTCAAGATAAAACTCCAAGTTGAACCTTCAAGTTCAACATTCGAGTTCAAACTTCAAGTTCAACCTTCAAGTTCTAACTTCAAGTTCAACATTCAAGTTCAACCTTCTAGTTCATCTTTCAAGTTCAAACTTCAAGTTCATCCTTCGTGTTCATTCTTCAAGTTCATCTTCGAGTTCAAACTTCAAGTTTAACTTCGAGTTCAAACTTCAAGTTCAACCTTCAATTTCATACTTCAAGTTGAACATTCATGTTCAAACTTCAAGTTCAACCTTCAAGTTCAAACTTCAAGTTGAACCTTCGAGTTCAAACTTCAAGTTCAACCTTCAAGTTCAATTTCAAGTTCAAACTCCAAGTTCAAACTTCAAGTTTAACTTCGAGTTCAAACTTCAAGTTGAACCTTCAAGTTCAAACTTCATGTTGAACCTTCAAGTTCAACCTTCTCGTTCAAACTTCAAGTTCAACCTTCAAGTTCACACTCCAAGTTCAACCTTCAAGTTGAACCATCAAGTACAACCTCCGAGTTCAACCTTCAAGTTTGACTTCAAGTTCGAACTTCAAGTTCAACCTTCAAGTTCAGAATTCAAGTTGAACCTTCAAGTTCAAACTTCAAGTTCAAACTTCAAGTTCAACCTTCAAGTTCAACCTCTAAGTTCAAACGTCAAGTTGAACCTCCAAGTTCAACTTCAAGTTCAAACTCCAGGATCAAACTTCAAGTTTAACTTCGAGTTCAAACTTCAAGTTCAACCTTCAAGTTGAACATTCATGTTCAAACTTCAAGTTCAACCTTCAAGTTCAAACTTCAAGTCGAACCTTCAAGTTCAACCTTCAAGTTCAACCTTCAAGTTCATCTTTCAAGTTCAAAATTCAAGTTCAACCTTCGAGTTCAACCTTCAAGTTTAACTTCGTGTTCAAACTTCAAGTTCAACCTTCATGTTCAAACTTCAAGTTCAACCTTCAAGTTCGAACTTAAAGTTCAACCTTCAAGTTCAAACTTCAAGTTGAACCTTCAAGTTCAACCTTCTCGTTCAAACTTCAAGTTCAACCTTCAAGTTCAAACTCCAAGTTCAACCTTCAAGTTGAACCATCTAGTACAACCTCAGAGTTCAACCTTCAAGTTTAACTTCAATTTCGAACTTCAAGTTCAACCTTCAAGTTCAAACTTCAAGTTGAACCTTCAAGTTCAAACTTCAAGTTCAACCTTCAAGTGCATCCTTCAAGTTCAACTTCAAGTTCAAACTCCAGGATCAAACTTCAAGTTTAACTTCGAGTTAAAACTTCAAGTTCAACCTTCAAGTTCAAACTCCAAGTTGAACCTTCAAGTTCAACGTTCGAGTTCAAACTTCAAGTTCAACCTTCAATTTCAACCTTCAAGTTCAACCTTCAAGTTCATCCTTCAAGTTTAAACTTCAAGTTCAACCTTCAAGTTCAACATTCAAATTCGAACTCCAAGATCAACCTTCAAGTTCAAACTTAAAGTTCAACCTTCAAGTTCAAACTTCAAGTTGAACCTTCAAGTTCAACCTTCTCGTTCAAACTCCAAGTTCAACCTTCAAGTTCAAACTCCAAGTTGAACCTTCAAGTTGAACCATCTAGTACAACCTTCGAGTTCAACCTTCAGGTTTAACTTCAAGTTCGAACTTCAAGTTCAACCTTCAAGTTCAAACTTCAAGTTGAACCTTCAAGTTCAAACTTCAAGTTCAAACTTAAAGTTCAACCTTCAAGTTCAAACTTCAAGTTGAACCTTCAAGTTCAACCTTCTCGTTCAAACTCCAAGTTCAACCTTCAAGTTCAAACTCCAAGTTGAACCTTCAAGTTGAACCATCTAGTACAACCTTCGAGTTCAACCTTCAGGTTTAACTTCAAGTTCGAACTTCAAGTTCAACCTTCAAGTTCAAACTTCAAGTTGAACCTTCAAGTTCAAACTTGAAGTTCAACCTTCAAGTTCAACCGTCAAGTTCAAACTTCAAGTTGAACCTCCAAGTTCAACTTCAAGTTTAAACTCCAGGATCAAACTTCAAGTTTTACTTCGAGTTCAAACTTCAAGTTCAACCTTCAAGTTGAACATTCATGTTCAAACTCCAAGTTCAACCTTCAAGTTGAAACTTCAAGTTGAACCTTCAAGTTCAACCTTCAAGTTCAAACTCCAAGTTCAACCTTCAAGTTGAACCATCTAGTACAACCTCCGAGTTCAACCTTCAAGTTTAACTTCAAGTTCGAACTTCAAGTTCAACCTTCAAGTTCAAACTTCAAGTTGAACCTTCAAGTTCAAACTTCAAGTTCAACCTCCAAGTTCGACCTTTAAGTTCAAACTTCAAGTTGAACCTCCAAGTTCAACTTCAAGTTCAAACTCCAGGATCAAACTTCAAGTTTAACTTCGAGTTCAAACTTTGAGTTCAACCTTCAAGTTGAACCTTCAAGTTCAACCTTCAAGTTCAACCTTCAAGTTCATCCTTCAAGTTCAAACTTCAAGTTCAACCTTCAAGTTCAACCTTCAAGTTTAACTTCGAGTTCAAACTTCAAGTTCAACCTTCAAGTTCAAATTCCAAGTCCAACCTTCAAGTTCAAACTTAAAGTTCAACATTCAAGTTCAAACTTCAAGTTGAACCTTCAAGTTCAACCTTCTTGTCCAAACTTCAAGTTCAACCTTCAAGTTCAAACTCCAATTTGAACCTTCAAGTTGAACCATCTAGTACAACCTCAGAGTTCAACCTTCAAGTTTAACTTCATTTTCGAACTTCAAGTTCAACCTTCAAGTTCAAACTTCAAGTTGAACCTTCAAGTTCAAACTTCAAGTTCAACCTTCAAGTTCAAACTGCAAGTTGAACCTTCAAGTTCAACTTCAGGTTCAAACTCCAGGATCAAACTTCAAGTTTAACTTCGAGTTCAAACTTCAAGTTCAACCTTCGAGTTCAAACTTCAAGTTGAACCTTCAAGTTCAACCTTCTCGTTCAAACTCCAAGTTCAACCTTTCAGTTCAAACTCCAAGTTGAACCTTCAAGTTGAACCATCTAGAACAACCTCCGAGTTCAACCTTCAAGTTTAACTGCAAGTTCAAACTTCAAGTTCAACCTTCAAGTTCAAACTCCAAGTTGAACCTTCAAGTTCAAACTTCAAGTTCAACCTTCAAGTTCAGCTTCAAGTTCAAACTCCAAGTTCAAACTTCAAGTTTAACTTCGAGTTCAAACTTCAAGTTGAACCTTCAAGTTCAAACTTCAAGTTGAACCTTCAAGTTCAAACTTCAAGTTGAACCTTCAAGTTCAACCTCCGAGTTCAAACTTCAAGTTCAACCTCCAAGATAAACCTTCAAGTTCAACCTTCAAGTCCTTTCATCAAGTTCAAACTTCAAGTTCAACCTTCAATTTCAACTTTCGAGTTCAACTTCAAGTTGAACCTTCAAGTTCAAACTTAACGTTCAACCTTCAAGTTCAAACTTCGAATTGAACATTCAAGTTCAACCTTCACGTTCAAATTTCAAGTTCAACCTTCAAGTTCAAACTTCAAGTTCAAACTTCAAGTTCGACCTTCAAGTTCAAACTTCAAGTTGAACCGTCAAGTACAACCTTCGAGTTCAACCTTCAAGTTCAACTTCAAGTTCGAACTTCAAGTTCGACCTTCAAGTTCAAACTTCAAGTTGAACCTTCAAGTTCAAACTTCGAGTTCAACCTTCAAGTTCAAACTTTAAGTTGAACCTTCAAGTTCAACCTTCAAGTTCAACCTTCAAGTTTGACTTCGAGTTCAATCTCCAAGTTCAACCTTCGAGTTCAAACTTCACGTTCAACCTTCAAGTTCAACCTTCAAGTTCAACCTTCAAGTTCAAACTTCAAGTTCAACCTTCAAGTTCAACTTCAAGTTCAAACTCCAAGTTCAAACTTCAAGTTTAACTTCGAGTTCAAACTTCAAGTTGAACCTTCAAGTTCAACCTTCGAGTTCAAACTTCAAGTTCAACCTTCAAGTTCAACCTCCAAGTTTAAACTTTAAGTTCAACCTTCAAGTTCAACTTCAAGTTCAAACTCCAAGTTGAAACTTCAAGTTTAACTTCGAGTTCAAACTTCAAGTTCATACTGCAAGTTGAACAGTCATGTTTAAACTCCAAGTTCAACGTTCAAGTTCAAACTTCATGATGAACCTTCAAGATCATCCTTCAAGTTCAAACTTCAAGTTCATCCTCCAAGTTCAACCTTCAAGTTCATCTTCGAGTTCAAATTTCAAGTTCCACCTTTGAGTTCAAACTTCGAGTTCAACCTTCAAGTTCATACTTCAAGTTGAACATTCATGTTCAAACTTCAAGTTCAACCTTCAAGTTCAAACTTCAAGTTGAACCTTCAAGTTCAACGTTCGAGTTCAAACTTCAAGTTCAACCTTCGAGTTCAACCTTCAAGTTCATACTTCAAGTTAAACATTCATGTTCAAACTTCAAGTTCAACATTCAAGATAAAACTTCAAGTTGAACCTTCAAGTTCAACCTTCGAGTTCAAACTTCAAGATCAACCTTCAAGTTCTAACTTCAAGTTCTACATTCAAGTTCAACCTTCTAGTTCATCTTTCAAGTTCAAACTTCAAGTTCATCCTTCAAGTTCATTCTTCAAGTTCATCTTCAAGTTCAAACTTCAAGTTCAACTACGAGTTCAAACTTCAAGTTCAACCTTCAATTTCATACTTCAAGTTGAACATTCATGTTCAAACTTCAAGTTCAACCTTCAAGTTCAAACTTCAAGTTGAACCTTCAAGTTCAACGTTCGAGTTCGAACTTCAAGTTCATCCTTCAAGTTCAACCTTCAAGTTCAACCATCAAGTTCATCCTTCAAGTTCGAACTTCAATTTCAACCTTCAAGTTCAACCTTCAAGTTTAACTTCGAGTTCAAACTTCAAATTCAACCTTCAAGTTCAAACTTAAAGTTCAACCTTCAAGTTCAAACTTCATGTTGAACCTTCAAGTTCAACCTTCCCGTTCAAACTTCAAGTTCAACCTTCAAGTTCACACTCCAAGTTCAACCTTCAAGTTGAACCATCTAGTACAACCTCCGAGTTCAACCTTCAAGTTTAACTTCAAGTTCGAACTTCAAGTTCGAACTTCAAGTTCAACCTTCAAGTTCAAACTTCAAGTTGAACCTTCGAGTTCAAACTTCAAGTTCAAACTTCAAGTTCAAACTTCAAGTTCAAACTTCAAGTTCATCCTTCAAGTTCAAACTTCAAGTTCAACCTTCAAGTTCAACATTCAAATTCGAACTCCAAGTTCAACCTTCAAGTTCAAACTCAAAGTTCAACCTTCAAGTTCAAACTTCAAGTCGAACCTTCAAGTTCAACCTTCAAGTTCAAACTCCAAGTTCAACCTTCAAGTTGAACCATCTAGTACAACCTCCGAGTTCAACCTTCAGGTTTAACTTCAAGTTCGAACTTCAAGTTCAACCTTCAAGTTCAAACTTCAAGTTGAACCTCTAAGTTCAACTTCAAGTTTAAACTCCAGGATCAAACTTCAAGTTTTACTTCGAGTTCAAACTCCAAGTTCAACCTTCAAGTTGAAACTTCAAGTTGAACCTTCAAGTTCAACCTTCAAGTTCAAACTCCAAGTTCAACCTTCAAGTTGAACCATCTAGTACAACCTCCGAGTTCAACCTTCAAGTTTAACTTCAAGTTCGAACTTCAAGTTCAACCTTCAAGTTCAAACTTCAAGTTGAACCTTCAAGTTCAAACTTCAAGTTCAACCTCCAAGTTCGACCTTTAAGTTCAAACTTCAAGTTGAACCTCCAAGTTCAACTTCAAGTTCAAACTCCAGGATCAAACTTCAAGTTTAACTTCGAGTTCAAACTTCGAGTTCAACCTTCAAGTTGAACCTTCAAGTTCAACCTTCAAGTTCAACCTTCAAGTTCATCCTTCAAGTTCAAACTTTAAGTTCAACCTTCAAGTTCAACCTTCAAGTTTAACTTCGAGTTCAAACTTCAAGTTCAACCTTCAAGTTCAAATTTCAAGTCCAACCTTCAAGTTCAAACTTAAAGTTCAACATTCAAGTTCAAACTTCAAGTTGAACCTTCAAGTTCAACCTTCTTGTCCAAACTTCAAGTTCAACCTTCAAGTTCAAACTCCAATTTGAACCTTCAAGTTGAACCATCTAGTACAACCTCAGAGTTAAACCTTCAAGTTTAACTTCATTTTCGAACTTCAAGTTCAACCTTCAAGTTTAAACTTCAAGTTGAACCTTCAAGTTCAAACTTCAAGTTCAACCTTCAAGTTCAAACTGCAAGTTGAACCTTCAAGTTCAACTTCAGGTTCAAACTCCAGGATCAAACTTCAAGTTTAACTTCGAGTTCAAACTTCAAGTTCAACCTTCGAGTTCAAACTTCAAGTTGAACCTTCAAGTTCAACGTTCGAGTTCAAACTTCAAGTTCAACCTTCAAGTTCAACCTTCAAGTTCAACCTTCAAGTTCATCCTTCAAGTTCAAACTTCGAGTTCAACCTTCAAGTTCAAATTTCAAGTTCAACTTCGAGTTCAAACTTCGAGTTCAACCTTCAAGTTCAAACTTCAAGTTCAACCTTCAAGTTCGAACTTAAAGTTCAACCTTCAATTTGAAACTTCAAGTTGAACCTTCAAGTTCAACCTTCTCGTTCAAACTCCAAGTTCAACCTTTCAGTTCAAACTCCAAGCATAGCTCATGACTTAACACTCATCCAGCGAGAGGAGTACAAAATCTTAAGAAAACACCTAAGTCTAGCAAAAGCAAATAACCATATAAACTGCTACATAAAAAGAAATAAATTATTTGTTGATGGAAAGATATATTCTACAAACGACTTGGAAGAAACGGAAACAAATGAAGTGAATATAGTGAAATCAAATAGCGAACCTGGTACACCGACCCCAAATAGAACGCTAGCAAACATTTCCAAAATACCAACTTTACAAACAGCTCTTCCTCCCAAAACCATAGCAACAATAGCTTCCATTCCCGTTTTACCAACCTCAGGAAAAAAAGAAGAAAAATCACTTGTGAAAGAAAAAATAAAAACAAGAGCTCGTGCAGGCTCTACTCAAAGCATCAGATAATTCATCAGATAATTCATGTATTATATTTCATAATAAGCCTGATGCATTCAAATGGATCATTATATAAGAGATTTTGTAGTAGAAAAAATAGCAACATACCCCTTAAATAATTCAAATGAAGCAAAAGAAGTTTTATCTGTGAACAACAAATGCAATAATTTCAAAATTCTCAATACTAATATTTGTAGTGTCTCAAAAAATATAGATGAATTTAAAATATATCTTGAGGAACTTGAAGCATGTTTCGATTGTATAGTTTTGACGGAAACTTGGCAAGTTCCGGATACCTCCTTCCTCAATATGACCGACTACATAACCATATATAACGGAGGTAACTATAACCAAAACGATGGTGTTATTGTCTTTGCAAAAACCAACTCATATCATTCCCATGAACATTTTGAGATAAATGGAAGTAAACTACTCAAAATTGTAATGACTATAGATAAGTTGACCTTTTGCATCTACGCATTCTACAGATCACTAGCAAGTCGAATTGACGACTTTCTTGACCAGCTTAATAAAATATTAGATGAAGAAAATAATAAATATCATTACAGCTTATTTGTAGGTGATATAAATATCGATTTACTGAGAGAAACTGAAGACTCAAGAAATTATCTCGACATGATGAGTGAGTATGACTTCCATTCAACTATTAACACCACAACAAGAACGAGAAATGGATCTGAATCATGTCTCGATCATAAATTTATTAAATCAAAACAACAAAACTTCAATAATATATTACCTCTTACTATATCAACAACAATCACAGATCACTACATAACGTTATTACAAATTGTTTCGAATAAAACAAAAAAATATCCAATGAATGATAATAAAAAATATTTTCAAAAAATAGACGAAAAATTATTACAAAAAACAATAAGCTCCATTGATTGGAAACATGAACTTTATCCAATGCATAATCTCGAATTAACAACAGAAAAATTTATTAACATCATAAACACATGTGTACAAAAATCAACCAAATACTTTAAAATAAAAAACAGTGAACGAAAAAGGAAAAATTGGATAACAAAGTCATTGATAAAACAAATCAACAAAAAAAATCATTCCTTTTTCTTATGGAAGCAAAATCCAAATAATGAAAACTTAAAAAATGATTATCTAGCGAGAAAAAAAGAAATGGAGAAAAAAATAAAAACTGCCAAAGACAATTATTATAAAAAATTAGTAGAAAAAGAACAAAATGAAAGTAAAAAACTATGGAACACTGTAAATGAAATCTTAAATATCAAAACAGGAAGAAGAATAAGCAATATAAAAAATGAAAAAAATGAGATTGTCACAGATCGAAAAGACATTGCTGATATTTTAAATAACTTTTTCGCGAATGTGGGAGAAAATCTGGCAAAAAACATAAGACAAAATCCCAACTACAGATGTAAAAAATATATAAATAAAAATTCACTTTTTCTCACACCAACAAATACTACCGAGGTTGAAAATACAATAATTAATTTAAAAAACAAAAAGGCTCCCGGACTTGATGGAATCAAAGCTGAAACTCTAAAATTAGTTTATAAATTCATAAGTGAACCTTTGACGGACATCATAAATAAATCCTTCGAATTGGGCATATTTCCTTCGATTCTGAAAAAATCACTTATAAATCCAATCTTCAAAAACGGCGATACAGAAAATGCTTCAAATTATAGGCCTATTTCACTTCTTTCTTCAGTTAGCAAAGTTTTTGAAAAAATTATTAAAAAGAGACTTACCGCATACCTATCAAAATACAATCTGCTGTCGACATCCCAGTATGGTTTTAGAGAGAAAAAATCCACAAATATCTACGTATCTTTAGATTCAAGTACTCCGTCCATCGGTGTTTTTATAGACCTGAAAAAGGCCTTCGATACTGTTGACCACTCCATACTTTTAGATACACTAGATGACATGGGTGTAAGAGGTTTAGCACACAATCTATCCGAAAGCTACTTAACAAGCAGAACACAGAAAGTTAAATTCAAAAATCATATTAGTAAAGAAATCAACATTAACTGTGGTGTACCTCAAGGAACAGTATTGGGGCCAGTGCTATTCGTTATTTACCTAAATAACCTATTTCAACAGGAAACAATCGGCAAAATAATCAGTTTCGCGGACGACACTGTAATATATTATAAAAATGATGACTGGTATAATCTCAAATTAAACATTGAAAATGATCTTGGAAAACTCAAAGACTGGTTCGACAGCAGATTACTCTCAATAAACTATAACCCTTAAACGTGAGAAATTTAGAAATTCCAGATTACACTGTGCGAACGGTCAGCTCATATAGTCGGGGCAAATAGGTCGTGGTTCATTTACTTACCATATCATGTAACTTTGTCAAAAACATAACAATTAGCATAAGAAAGATAGTTCCACCAGATAAGATTTTGTTTGGACGCCATCTACAGAAAATAAAGTTCAACAAACCTCTTTCTTAAGCCAATCCCTGTAGAAAGAAATTGTCTGTGCTGAAGGATAGGAAAACAAATCAAACAAATAAAATTTAGGTTCATTTACTGACTAAAAAAGTTATTCGAAGTATCAAATCTGCATCACAAACATTCATAATATATATGTGTCACAAATAATTTCGACTGCAACTGAAATGCAGGTGTGCATATTTATCATACAGGGTGTTAAATAAACGTTTTTCTATCAGTGAAACTTGACACAATGATCATCATATAGCTTTGGATAAATCTAATCAATATAATCAATGGAATATTCCCCAGATATAATGCATTACACCTTCACAGATATAGGAATATTGAATAGTGACTTTTCAATTGTACTAGATTTCAAATTGTACTTGATTTTAGATTATAAAAGATTTGATAATGAATGTTTCAACGATCAGTGAGTATTTTATAATATGCAGAGAATACCTTTTGTCAGCAAGATTGTAAATAAGCCAGAAAATGTTGTTTGACCAGAGCTTATTGATATTTCCAGCTTCCAAATTACATCCTGGTCAATTTCATCATCATTTTGGGCTCCTCTTTCCAGATTTCATGAGAGCATACGAGTCTGGTGAGACGTCAGGTGACCTATAAGTATGCTTAGTCCAGCCAGTACGTTGAATTTATGACATCAAGTTGGAAATTATCTATATCTTCTGGAAATTCACATCAATCGTCTTCCAGCATTAACAGGAACAATAAATCGGCTCTAAAAGCCAGGACAATCTTTCCGTGAAGATTAATTCCACAAATCATCAAAAATGCTCACTCTTTCGAGTCCATAAAAAGCATTGATGAGCAAAAGTTACATAATCTTCCAAATCCAAACAGTGAAGATTAAAAGTACAAAAGCAAGTAAAAGTACAATAAAAGTACAATAACAGTAAACAAAAGTCTGGCAGAACTATAACATAGGAAAAATAGAAAACATGTTGAAATAACGTAACCTCAAGATGATGAAAGTTCACAAACTAATTTCCTTGAATATGGACCAAATTCCACAAAAATAATAATTTCAATGAATCAAAAATATTCTTAATAATTGAATGGTTACCTCTAATTAGATGTTCTTCATGAAAAATGGTGGATGATTAGAAATTAACTTTAGCGGACATCCACCTAGGAGTTCATTCGATGATGGCCAGATGCAGAAATGAACGATTTTCAATTTTTCTTTCTCTTTTCTAGTTGTAAATTCAAATGTCCCTGTCATAAAAGTCAAAAAATCATAGTAACCAAATAGCCAGATTCGAATCAACCGTTGTAATAACCGATATCAGGTTCAAATGAAAAATCAATACAAATCAATACAGATCAATAACAATAAGAAAACGCTGACGGCCTACTATCTAGACATTCTAAAGATATAGCGAAGTTTATCAACCTTGATATGTTACTGTCGCGATCCTGCTCGTTGAAGGTCTGAACACTGAACTATTCGTTAATGCTACGTGGGACAAAGGAACAAAAGAAAAAGAAGAATTAAAATTACAACCTTAACAACTCGTTTGACATTTCATATGAATATTTTCAAAACAAACTGAAATAATGAACTTTCATCAAGTCAACAAAACATAACATGCTATTAAAATCAATTATGCAAGGAATATACAGGATGATCTCCGATGTATGCCATCGTGTATGCCAGTGACTCGCAGCTCCATGAAATCTGTAACAGAAAAGCTCAAAATATCCTACAAAAGGGAATGCAAGTTCTCAAAATACATTCAGTGAAAACCAGAGTTGAATTAATTACTTGGAAAAGGTCAGTTGAATACTTGGTACTATCAATATTTCATAGAAAAAGTAACATTCACTAAAAGTGGATGTTATACCACCCTCCTAGCCAGAGAAAATTTAAATTCACAGCAATTTAAATTTTTAGGGAAATCATAATATCATCAATAATTAATATAGAGGGATATGTATTCCGGATCCCCTAGACATCTATCAGTATCCAAATATCAACAGACAACAAAGCAAATAAAAACAACAATGCACTAGTTCGCAAAACTACAAAGATTTTCATCCTAAAATGTGCATGTCTCAGAAAAAATATGGTCTTCAACTGATAAAACGCATTTTGACGGACTTTTACTGCCATCAACCTAATGTGGAGTCTCAACAACATACTCAAGTGTTATTGATAAATTCAAAAGTTAAAGTGGAGCAGTGTATATGGACCATCACTGGTTATGACTGTCCACATAACACAGTGGTAATAAATGACAGAGGTGTTACTGCTGTGATATAATCACAAGTTGGGAACATGTCCAAGCTCAAGTTGCTTCAGGAAAAATCCAGGGATAACCAACTTTTACCCCCAAAAGAAATATGACAAATACATATGTCAAAGATGTTCAAAAATGTCCAATGGTAGGACACCACAGGAAATTCAACTTACTTCAGGTAAGTGTGTACTAAACAAGGTCATAATTTGTTTCAATCACCTTTGAAAACTTCAACAAAAGTGTACAAGTACCAAAAAAAATTTTCAAAGTTCAGGGTATCCTCATCAAGGATTTAAACCCATGAATGCAACTGCAAAAGCTAATGTGATAATTCAATCACATTTTTCAATCATTTTGCAGGTGAAACAAAACCTAAGACAACTATCCTCAACCTGTAAGAAATGACATCAGAAAAGTATGACACATTGTTGACTGAAAGCAGTAATCAGAGATGTTTCTGATGTGGACTCAAGTTTGTACCTCATAGCGTCCCATGAGTACATAACTACCACTAGTTGGGAACCATGTCAAGTTCAAGTTGCTTTAAGCTCAAGGCTAGGGATAGCCAACTTCTACCCCAAAATAAGGTAAGCTACCTCAACTACCTATCCTAAGAAATATCTACAAAAATTACAAACTATAAAATATTTACAAGTACTGTAAATCCTGAAAATCATGTTGCACACTATACTGTATACACTCAGATTTTCCTGAATTTATCTATAGCTTTATCTACAGCTTCTTCTAGAGCTCCATCCAGAACTGGATAACCTAAACTATAACTACCTATAATATTTTTTTTTGTACAAGTACCCCTGGGAACCAGAGAGTAACTTGATTTCATTTTATTTTCCTAGCCTAACTATATCTAATTATCAAACTAAGAGAATAAAGTCAATAGGTTGGAGATGTACATCTACTCCAAAAAGATTTTACAAACAAAATCCAAGTTCAAAAGTCTACAGGTATGAGAAGTGCAAGTAAAAACTTCAAAAAATACTTTCAGTGACCTGAGTTCATCAAAAAGGCGGTCTTTTAAACCGACAGACAAAGTCTGCTGAGAATCCAAGAAAAAACAAATGATTCTCCAAAAGATCAAAAAATGTCAGATGACTTATTATTCATCAGTTCTTTACCTATCAAGTACAAAAAGAACTGTTTTAAGTCATCAATAAGTTTTACTTTTATCTAACTATTTTGCTCATCATCATTAAGATCAGTGCCAAAATATGGCTTGAGTTTTGAGACATGCCAAGTACCTGCAGGTGTACCATCTAAATTGCTCAACTCATAAGCCACTTTTGATAGCACCTTCTTTATCTTACACAAAACATGACGCTGTGCCAATTTCGCAGAAAAATCTTTGGCAGCATCAGACAAGACCATATTGCGCCTCCAGACCAATTCACCTACTTTAAAGACATGTTCACGCCTTCTCAGATTGTAATACTGGGCGTTTTTATTATAAGAAGCTGTTAATCTATCTTTAACCTTTTTATAAAGTGGTGGTAATTTTTCAATTTCTTCAGAATATTTTCTTCTGGCTTCCTCATTATTATCTAACTCAAAATCAAAGTTTTCCCCATAATAATCTCCAGATGCTGGAGTTATCCTTCCATAATTCAAGAAATTTGGACTGACACCAGTCACTTCATGAGTGGCAGAATTTAATGCATGCTGGATTTCTAAAATTTCTTTATCCCAGTGTTTGTGAGAGTCTTTTATGAAACTTCTAATGGCAGTTCCAATAGTGCGATTAACTCTCTCAGTCTGATTAACTTGAGGGTGATAACGACAATTGAAATATATTTTAGGGATTTTGAAATTTTTGACAAACTCATCAAATATCTTACCAGTATGAGCAGGGGCATTATCCAATGCTAAAACTTGAGGAACACCATAAGTCAAAAATACCTCTTTCAAAAATGATACTATAGCAGGAGCTGTAGCATTTTTAACAGGTTTTAAAATCACGAATTTTGAAAAATAGTCTGACGCCACAATAAGAAATTTATTACCCTTGGTACTTCTAGGAAAAGGACCCATCACATCAGTACTTACAAATTGAAATGGAAAACTCACTTTCTTTTCAGTTCCCATTAAACCAAAGCGTCTACCATTTAAAGATTTTTGACTACCACATTCTTTACAATTTCTGATATAATTCAAGATATCTTTTCTCATTTTAGGCCAATAAAAAGTTTCAGCAACCTTTTTCAAAGTTTTGAAATGTCCTAAATGAGCAGAAGTTGGTAAATCATGACAATCATGAATTATCTTCAATTTTTGATCAGATGGAACTAATAATTTCCATTCTGAAATGTTAGTTTTCAGAGCTATTTTACCTGGCGTGTGTTTAAATAAATAGCCATCTTTAATCATCCACTGTGGATATTTTTCAGGATTTTTACTAACATTGTTTTTCATTTTCAGATACCATGGTTCAAGATTATCAAGAGTTACACCCAAAAAATTAATTTCTGTGCTCAGAGGGGCTCTACTTAGTGCATCAGGAGTCACATGAAGTTTTCCTCTTCTATAGAATACTTCGAAGTCGAAACAAGACAATCTCATAGCCCATCTGCTAAGTCTACCAGATGTACCAGCCATCTTAGTGAGATATTTCAAGCTTGAGTGATCAGTAATTGCTTCAAAGTGTACCCCATCGACATAAGGTCTGAACTTTTCTAAAGAGAAAACAAGAGCTAGACATTCTCGCTCTGTAGCTGAATAATTTCTCTCGGCCCTAGAAAGACTTCTACTAGCATATGCTATGACTCTTTCTTCATTATTTTGCACTTGTGTCAAAACAGCACTTAATCCAGTTTCACTAGCATCACATTGGATACAAAATTCCAATGAAAAATCTGGAGCACATAAAATTGGAGCAGAAATCAATCTTTGTTTAATTTCAATAAATGCCTTTTCGGCCTGATCATTCCATGGAACAGTTTGCTTTTTAATCCTCCCCTTCAATAAGTCATTCAAAGGACTCAACAAAGTACTGAAGTGGGGAATAAAACGCCTGTACCATGAACACATACCGACAAAACGTTTTATTTCTGTAGTGGTTTTAGGTCTGGGATATTCTACCATTGACTTTATTTTATTTGGTGACGTTCTCAAACCGTGAGAATCTACAACGAAGCCCAAATAATGTAAAGATTCTCTGAAAAATTGACATTTCTTGAAATTGACAGTTAAATTAGCCTCAACTAAACGTTTATGAACTTCTTTCAATAAACTAATATGCTCATCAAAATTTGAACTAGTACATATTATATCATCCAGATAAACAAATACCTCAGGTTGTAACTCTGGTCCCAAAATTCTATCCATCAAACGCTGCGTAATTGCTGCTGAATTTGATAAACCAAAAGGCAAGCACTTGAAGTGAAAAAAGCCACGACCAGGTACACTAAATGCAGTTTTCTCTCTGCTTTCCTCATCAAGAGGTATTTGCCAAAATGCACTTCTTAAATCGATAGATGAAATAAATTTTGCATTACTGAGCATATTCAAAATATCATCAACAAGAGGGAGCGGATATGAATCTTTTTTAGTAATTTCATTTAAGGATCTTCCATCAAAACAAAATCTGAATTCACCTGAACTTTTCTTTACTAGCAGAACTGGGGAATTCCAAGGACTCTCAGATTTTTCAACTACTTTCAAGGCTAACATTCTATCTAGTTCTTTATTTAAATGTTCCATCATATATGGAGATAATCTGTACTGTCTTTTCTTGAAAGGGGCATTGTCTCCTGTATTAATATGAGCTGTAATTTTATCAGTTAAACCTAGACGATCCTCACTTGAAATTGATGAAAATAAATTCATAATGCTCTTTACTTTTTCCAACTGTTCATTTGATAAATTTTTACAAAGACCAATATCTGAATCATTTTGTTTAGGAGCTTCAGATACAACATTTACGTTGAAAATGAATTCACTTTGAATTTCCCAAGAATTATTGAGAAAATTGATGGAAAGGGCAAACATTTTGCAAAAGTCACTACCAAGAATCAATCCACATTTCAAACTTGGGATAACTGAAACAGTTACCAATTTACAAATATTTCCAAGATTTAATGGTATTTGACATCGTCCTATAACTTTTTGTCCATTTCCATCAGCTGTTGTTACAATCTTTTTCTGACTTTTATTCAATTTGATCTTATATTTTCTCAACAATTCCATAGAGTAAGCACCTAGACAAGTTAAATTTGCTCCACTATCAACTAGTGCAACAATTTCTTCATCATAAAGTTTTAGTGAAATATAAGGTCTATTATCAAAAGGTCTTGAAATTAACAGTGGTGAAACATCATTAGATTCAATTACATCGTCAACTGTCTTTTTTCTAGAATCTTCACAATTATTTGTTAGAAAGTGGTCACATTTAGAAATATTATTTTTTCTTTTCCTTTGGAAATTTTGAGAATTTTGGCCAACAGACAATGAGATTGAGCTATTGCCAACCTGCTCAACCTCAGTAACTAGTTTTTTGAATTACATTTGGGGAAATTAGGTCTCATTACATTAGGTCTTCCACAACCAAAACATACTAATTTGCGGGACTCTTTACACTCTCGAGAAATATGACCTATTTTTCTACATCGAGAACAAGTTATTTGTCTTGATTCATTATTGGAGTTTACTCCTGAGACAGAAGGTCTATCAGACAAATTTGACTCATTCAAATTTTGAGAAAAGCTCTTAGTATTTTTCTTACTACATTTTCCTCTATAATTTCTCTCCTGATTTCCAATATTTGAATCAACATAGGCAAGGTCGCTCTCCAAACAGTTCAGGGATTTTGGTGGAGTATATCTCTGCTGAAGTTCATTACATTCATCAACTTTCCTACAGAAACTTATCAATTCGGCTATAGTGTTTATATTCTGCAAAGGAAGAAGTTTAGTATATCTTGGCAAAACATTTCTCCTGATGATTTTCAAAATTTCCTGGTCTTCAAGAGGATGGCTCAATCTTTTAGATAAATTCAACATTATTGCCACAAAAATGTCAACAGGTTCATCTCGACCCTGTGTTCGAGATTTAATTTCTTGCAAAAGTTTATCATCATAAAAAGCTGGCAAAAAGGCATTTTCTAATTGAGATACCAGTTCATTCCAATTGAAAATTGACTCTCTAACTGCTCTATACCAAATCAAAGCACGACCAGAAAATAAATCTATAGCTGACTGAAAAAGTTCTAATTCTGATACACCTCTAGCTTGAGATAACTCTTTTACCCTCTCCAAAAAAGATTTTGAACTACTAGTCCCATCAAATTGTATTCCCCATTTATAGACTGGAATAGAATTATTATTTCCTGAAGAAAAACTTGTTGAAGCTCTATTAGTATCAGGTTTTACATTAAAAGATAATCTTGCTTCTAATTCAATGCAAGTGGAAACTGCATAATCTTTATATTCAGACAAAGATAATTTCAACTCTTCAGGTTGATCAGGAATCTTGAAACGTCCTACTCTACCAGTTAAAGAAGTCAACCTAGACTCAATAATTTTATACATTTGATCTGATGTTGGACCTGAAAAACTGATAATCAAAGATTCTAAATCTGACAGAGTTTTATCAATGAAAGTTTTCTCTGAATCTGCATCAAATTCAAGATCCACTAATTTTACTGATACAGTTTCAGTACTAATTAATCGGTTTAAAATTATCCTTTTAGATGTTAGAGTTTTCCTAGCAGCTTTTATATTCCTGATACGCAGCTCATAATCAATTTCTTCTTCAGACAAGAACAAGGCTTCAATCTTTCCTTCCATTTTAAAAATTCAAACTTTTCGAAAAAATGTACCAAAAATCTCACTAAAAATATTCTCAGTACCAAGTATCAAAATACACCCAAAATATACTTACACAACAATAAAAAAATTCTTGAAGATAGATTCAAAATAAATTCAACAACTGTCAACTCAGATTTTCACCAAAAAAAATATTTGTTGTCCAACCTTACAGCACTTTTTTGACAGAGTTAAATGAAATTCACAGGCCCCACGTTGGGCGCCATTTGTATAACCCTCAAACGTGAGAAATTTAGAAATTCCAGGTTACACTGTGCGAACGGTCAGCTCATATAGTCGGGGCAAATAGGTCGTGGTTCATTTACTTACCATATCATGTAACTTTGTCAAAAACATAACAATTAGCATAAGAAAGATAGTTCCACCAGATAAGATTTTATTTGGACGCCATCTACAGAAAATAAAGTTCAACAAACCTCTTTCTTAAGCCAATCCCTGTAGAAAGAAATTGTCTGTGCTGAAGGATAGGAAAACAAATCAAACAAATAAAATTTAGGTTCATTTACTGACTAAAAAAGTTATTCGAAGTATCAAATCTGCATCACAAACATTCATAATATATATGTGTCACAAATAATTTCGACTGCAACTGAAATGCAGGTGTGCATATTTATCATACAGGGTGTTAAATAAACGTTTTTCTATCAGTGAAACTTGACACAATGATCATCATATAGCTTTGGATAAATCTAATCAATATAATCAATGGAATATTCCCCAGATATAATGCATTACACCTTCACAGATACAGGAATATTGAATAGTGACTTTTCAATTGTACTAGATTCCAAATTGTACTTGATTTTAGATTATAAAAGATTTGATAATAAATGTTTCAACGATCAGTATTTTATAATATGCAGAGAATACCTTTTGTCAGCAAGATTGTAAATAAGCCAGAAAATGTTGTTTGACCAGAGCTTATTGATATTTCCAGCTTCCAAATTACATCCTGGTCAATTTCATCATCATTTTGGGCTCCTCTTTCCAGATTTCATGAGAGCATACGAGTCTGGTGAGACGTCAGGTGACCTATAAGTATGCTTAGTCCAGCCAGTACGTTGAATTTATGACATCAAGTTGGAAATTATCTATATCTTCTTGAAATTCACATCAATCGTCTTTCAGCATTAACAGGAACAATAAATCGGCTCTAAAAGCCAGGACAATCTTTCCGTGAAGATTGTTTCCACAAATCATCAAAAATGCTCACTCTTTCGAGTCCATAAAAAGCATTGATGAGCAAAAGTTACATAATCTTCCAAATCCAAACAGTGAAGATTAAAAGTACAAAAGCAAGTAAAAGTACAATAAAAGTACAATAACAGTAAACAAAAGTCTGGCAGATTTATAACATAGGAAAAATAGAAAACATGTTGAAATAACGTAACCTCAAGATGATGAAAGTTCACAAACTAATTTCCTTGAATATGGACCAAATTCCACAAAAATAATAATTTCAATGAATCAAAAATATTCTTAATAATTGAATGGTTACCTCTAATTAGATGTTCTTCATGAAAAATGGTGGATGATTAGAAATTAACTTTAGCGGACATCCACCTAGGAGTTCATTCGATGATGGCCAGATGCAGAAATGAACGATTTTCAATTTTTCTTTCTCTTTTCTAGTTGTAAATTCAAATGTCCCTGTCATAAAAGTCAAAAAATCATAGTAACCAAATAGCCAGATTCGAATCAACCGTTGTAATAACCGATATCAGGTTCAAATGAAAAATCAATACAAATCAATATAGATCAATAACAATAAGAAAACGCTGACGGCCTACTATCTAGACATTCTAAAGATATAGCGAAGTTTATCAACCTTGATATGTTACTGTCGCGATCCTGCTCGTTGAAGGTCTGAACACTGAACTATTCGTTAATGCTACGTGGGACAAAGGAACAAAAGAAAAAGAAGAATTAAAATTACAACCTTAACAACTCGTTTGACATTTCATATGAATATTTTCAAAACAAACTGAAATAATGAACTTTCATCAAGTCAACAAAACATAACATGCTATTAAAATCAATTATGCAAGGAATATACAGGATGATCTCCGATGTATGCCATCGTGTATGCCAGTGACTCGCAGCTCCATGAAATCTGTAACAGAAAAGCTCAAAATATCCTACAAAAGGGAATGCAAGTTCTCAAAATACATTCAGTGAAAACCAGAGTTGAATTAATTACTTGGAAAAGGTCAGTTGAATACTTGGTACTATCAATATTTCATAGAAAAAGTAACATTCACTAAAAGTGGATGTTATAAAACTTTGACAAAACCGTATACTTACCTTTCAGTAGCCATGAAATATCCTTGCCAGAATACAGTCTGAATATCAACCAAGACTTTTCTATTAAACCTGCAAAAAAAATTAAATATCTGGGCATCTACATTGACAACCATTTACGATGGAACCATCATATGGAATATTTAACCAAAAAACTCCGCTGTATTCTATTTAGATTCAAACAAGTTGGACCATATTTGAGCTTTAAATATAAAACAATACTATACCATAGTTTGGTAGAGTCGCACCTAAATTATGGCATTATTGGTTGGGGAGGAGTATCCAGGAACTATCTACATTCCCTCGAAATCTCTCAAAAGCGATTCCTCCGAATTATGCTCAACAAACCTGCAAGATATCCAAGTTATATTATTCAGATAGGATGTCAGCAATATAAAAATAAAAACGAACTTACCACTCAAAACCATATATATGGGACCAGATCGAAAAATAAATATTGTATACCAATAGCATCTAAAACAATAGGTCAAAAAAGTTACTCCTATTTGGCACCAAAATTATTCGGTCAACTACCACAAAAAGTAATCGATGAAACTTCTTTGAAACGCTTTAAAACCCAACTTTCGAAATTTGTTAAAGAAGAGGACAAAAACAAAATATACAAAATTATAGAAAATTGAATTATTTATAAATAAAAAATAAAAAAGTTTAAATAGAACGTCTTGTACTTTTTTGTATTACCGTAGATGTTTGTTTTATCAGTGTCAGTTGTTTTATTTATTATCATACATTTAATGTCATCCTATACTTTTATATCAATGTCAGATATATTATTTATTATTTGTAAAGGGTTAAAGGTACCCTTGACTTTATTCGGGCACTTGAAGCGGGTTCTACAATTATTTACAAGAAATGTTAACTCGGGCGCCACCTATATTATAGTGGTAGGTCCACTTGCACCGGGCAGCTTTCAGTGAAGAAACGGTAATCCAGGGGTCTGATACCTATCTCTCAAAATGATAAGTTGATCTCAATAATTGGTTTGATTTTTCCCGGATTACCAACTGCTCTGTTATAAAACAAAATGAAACTCAATATCAACTAACTTGATTTATTCCTTAACTCTACTATACAATCATCTAGTGAATCTACTATCCTAAATATAATTTAGGTTCCTATGGCTCTTCCCCAGTATATGTACAAATTTACCCCAAGAAACCAGAAATCATTACCTTCTGTTGACGCGGAATGCAAAATGCATTTATCACTGAAACATCTACTCATTAAATACAATCAAGCAATAAGCACGCAATCTAATTATCGACACAGGCAGGGTTAGAAAAGCATCTCTAGTACAAAGCCTCTAGCTCTCCAGCTCAAATCAAACTTTTATTTTCAAGCATAAGCAGTTAATAGTAAAATAAAGTGCAGTTGCAGTGCTTCGGTTGACTCCGACAGGTAATCTCCTTTTTTTTCGATGCACTTGGCAACACCGTCCTATCACGAGCGTGACCCAGTGATAGAGCCGTGCTGTACAATTGGATCGAAGATTTTCAGAACTCCCGTACTCTGATTCATCCGGCAACACCGTCCTACTACGAGCGTAGCCCAGTAATAGAGCCGTGCTGTACAGTTGAATAAAAGATTCCAAGATCTCCGGTTTTCCAATTCATCCGGCAACACCGTCCTATTACGAGCGTAGCCCAGTAATAAAGCCGTGCTGTGCAGTTGGACCAAAGTCTCTAAGGTCTACCACCCTTTAATGCATCCGGCAACACCGTCCTATTACGAGCGTAGCCCAGTAATAAAGCCGTGCTGTTCAGCTGATTAAAAGTTTCCAAGATCTACGGTTTTCCAATGCATCCGGCAACACCGTCCTATTACGAGCGTAGCCCAGAAATAGAACCGTGCTGATAAACTGAATCGGATATCCGGAATCTTCGTAATTTCAATTCATCCGGCAACACCGTCTTATCACGAGCGTAGCCCAGTAATAAAGCCGTGCTGTTCAACTAAATTGAAACTCACGAGATCTAAGCAAACTCAAGAACGGCGGTATCCGTTCTTGCAACCTACACAAGCAGCACTGTTATCGTTTGCATATCAAGCGGACTCACCTAAGTAAGTTTATTTTCAAGCACTTGCGGTATCAAGTGGATCGGTCTAGCGGTTTCTATTTTATTCCTCAGCGTGTAATTCGGTATATGCGGTCAGCAACAACTAACTTTTCTTGGTTCCTATCGACGGAGCTCGCCTCGGGTTCCCACTCTCACCCGAGAGTGGGGCGAAAATTGCGCTATCGCGCAGCCGACCGCCGTCCGTGAGTCTCGGCTATGCTTCGGATATCTCTATTTCGCTATCATTTAATTACTGATTAATCCAACCTATCAAAATTCTAATTCGCGCTCACGAACAAATTACAGTATTACTCCCGGAGAAATAAATGATTCAGTTACGAAAAAGAACGGCGCCGATAGCTTGTCATTTACTCAAGTTAATATCATCAGAGTTATTCTCTATACTAAGTATACAGGATGTCTCCCCTGAGAGTAATCAAATCTGAGTAACTTCGTTACATCCCCCTCCTACTTACAAAAAAAAAAAATTTTAATTATTTTTCATAAACTGACACTTCTGAAACAAATATCGAACGCCAAGGGAAAATATGTATTTGAATAAAACTTCAATTCCAACCCTCACCCTACTCTAAAAATAATTTAAATATTTCTCCTTCAGCCGGCACTAACCTATCCCCACATTTCTAACCTAATTTTACAATAATACCCTATCGCGGACTAAAAAAAAAATTAAATTAAAAGTAAATCCTCTTCGGTGGTGTCCAATCCCTTATCCTGGAATCCCTGGTTCAATTCTACACACCGTTGTGCAGCCTCTGGAACGGCTTCGAACAGAACGGAATGGCTCGGGCGAGCTGGCATATCTCCCGAAGCTTCGGTTACAACTTCTGATTCATCAGAGTGGCTTTCTATTGTCGCCGACTCCTGAGAGGTCACTATCCCGGCGCCAGAGTGTGCGGGTATTTGCATGGCTCGCAACTGTAGCTGAGCCTTTGCTGCTGCGATCTCAGCATCTAGTGCTGGTATCCTCAACTGCGTCGGTACGGGTCTGGGGTTAACTGCAGACTTTCGGGGCATTATTCTGATTAGCTAGAACAAATAAATGCTCATCTCTATCGGTTTCCTTCATGTCATGAGCTGGTTTGAGATCTTTTATGTGAACGCGGAGCAGCTTCTTACCAGAGGTGCTTTTGAGATCATATACTACTGGCGATATAACTTTTGTGACGGTATACGGCCCGGAATACTTGGGTGCCAATTTAGCGGCAAATCCTCTGGTCGCGGACGAAAGATGATGTTCCTTTTTCATGACCTTGTCCCCAAGATGACATCTCCATTCCCTCCTTCGGAGATTGTAATGATGACTCTGAGTCGTGAACGCTCGGGAAAGGTTAATTCGGACGAATTCAAACACTTCTCGGAGTTTGCCTAGTCTATTGGCTCGGTCTGTTGTTTCCTCTCGCACATTTTCTATATCATCAGTTACCAAATTCTCTGGACGGTAGACAGCTCCTGGTAATTCCAACTCCCTCCCATAGTTGAGGAATGCCGGAGTATATCCGGTGGAGTCATGGCGAGCTGTGTTGTAAGCGAACACTAGTTCAGGTAGGTGTTGATCCCATTTGCGATGATCGCCATCGCAGAACTGCGATATCATGGTCTTCATCGTCTTATTGGTCCGTTCTACAGGGTTCGCCTGCGGGGTATAAGGTGGAGTTAAACGATGTCCAATCTTAAGATCTTTCAACAGATCTCGAAACGGTGAACCAGTGTACTGAGTCCCATTATCGGTTATGACGGTTTTCGGACACCCAAACCTGGTGATTATTTCCTCATACAAAGCTTGACTCACTGCTTTTGCTGTTGCCTTCCGTATCGGGCGGCACTGGATCCACTTCGTGAATCTGTCTTGGAATACTACCAAGTAGTTATTCCCTTTACTCGAGCGAGGCAGTGGCCCGACCAGGTCAGAACTCACAGTTTCCCAGGGTTGTCGGTTGATGGATGGTTGCATCATTCCTGGTGTCTTCTGCTGCGAAGATTTATACTGCTGACAGGACTGACAACTCCGAACGTACTTAGCTATGTCCCTGAACATACCAGGCCAATAGTACCGACTAGCGATTCTGGCTGTGGTCTTGGCAATTCCGAGATGTCCAGCAGTGGGAGCATCGTGATTCTCCTTCATAACGGATGAACGGGCTGGTTTCGGAACGCACAACTTCCAGGGGTCGGATAGCTCTGGTTCGGAATAGTCGGATGAATCCCAAAAATGACGATAGAGTCTGTCATCTTTGAGGCAATAGTCTGGACTGGCATCTGGGTCCCTCAGAATTTCGGCCTTCTTTCGAGAATACCAAGAACAGTCTAGTGTTCCCTCAACGGCAGCAATGCCATCTCCAACTGGAGGCGGGTGTCTGGATAGGGCGTCAGCCACTCGGTTCAGGACTCCTTTTCGATACTTGATCTCAAAATCGAATTGCTGGAGATACATACTCCATCTGGCCAACCTACCACTTGGGCTTTTGATATTGTGGAGCCACTTCAATGACTGATGATCTGACAGGACTGTGAAGTGGTATCCTTCAAGATAGGGGCGCATCTTCTCTATGCCCCAAACAATAGCCAGACATTCCTTTTCAGTCACTGAATAGGCCTTTTCTGGGGTTGTCAAGGTGCGGCTGGCATAAGCAATTATATGGTCGCCATCCTCCTTATTCTGTATGAGTACTGCTCCCAAACCCTGGTCACTTGCGTCCGTTTGCAGAATAAACGGCCTCTCAAAATCTGGACAGGCTAATACAGGGGATTCAGTTAAAGATTTTTTTAAGTGATTGAAAGCTTCTTCCTGTTCGGTTCCCCAGTGCCATCTATAGCCTTTCTTCAGCAGGCGGTTCAACGGTGCAGCTACATTCGAGAATCCAGGTACAAAGCGTCTGTACCAGGATGCCACTCCTAAAAATCGTCGTAATTGCCGGACTGTGGTTGGTGGTGGAAATTCCAATATTGCCTTCACCTTATCAGGATCGGTAGCTATCCCTTCACCTGTAACCACATGGCCCAGGTACTTCAGCGATCTCCTGCCAAACTGGCATTTTTCTGGGTTCAAACGTAGGTTGGCAGCTCGTAGACGGCGGAATACTTCCTTTAGTATACTGAGATGCTGCTCGAAAGTCTCTCCCAGTACTATAATGTCGTCCAGATAAGCGAAGCAGTACGGATCCAGTTCGGGCCCAATAATATGATCCATTAGACGCTGAAACGAGGCTGGGGCTGCATGCAGCCCAAATGGCATTACTCGGAACTGAAACAGTCCTCGGCCAGGTACTGTGAATGCTGTGACTGGCTTGCTTGCTTCGGTCAAGGCCACTTGCCAATACCCCTGCTTCAAATCAATGCTCGATATGTATCGAGCTCTACGCAATTTATCCAAAATTGCATTTATGAAGGGCAGTGGGTATGCATCCTTATGTGTCACAGCATTGACCTTCTGGAAGTCGATGCAGAACCTCGGTTTGCCATCCTTTTTCCGAATTATGACGACTGGTGAGCTCCATGGACTATTAGACGGCTCTATGATGGCTTCTTCCAGCATCTTATCAACTTCAGTGTTGATTACCTCCTGCATTCTAGGATTCTGTGGTCTGTACCGCTGTTTGATCGGTTCTGGGTTAATCAAACGTATCTCGTGTTTGAGTATCGGCGTTACTCCCTTGATGTCCTTGAATTGAGCCAGTTCCTGGTCCAGGAATGCTTGGAGTTCTCTATCCTCTGTCGGGGTAAGTACGAGTTTTTCGGCACGGTCGACGGCATTGATCGGGTGAATCGATGACGAAATCGACTCAGTTATTGGTTCTCCATCCATTCGTATACTTCCATTCGCAAGATCAAGCTGGAATTTCTGCGGTTTCAGAATATCCATGCCTATGACGAAATCTGATGATAGACCAGGAAGATGTCCAACTATGGCGGAAATAGTTCTTTTCCCAATCACTAAATCCAAGTAATATTTGCTGGGAACTTGAGCTGGGAGGCCATTTGCCATTCTGGCCATGGAAGCATCCGGTGCTCCTTTTGGGACTCCCATATCTTGACATTTCCTAGCTACATTATCTCCTATATACGTTCTGGATGCTCCGGTATCTAACAGTGCCTCAAAACGGTCACCAAGGGTGTGCACAGAAACGAATGGACGGGCATCTTCAGGTCGGACAGGTCGGGTCGTTTCCGAGACATTGGTGGAATGGCACTGCTCGGGTCTCGGGGCAGGGCAATGCCTTCCTAGTTTTCCGACCTAGGACAGGGACAGTCACGTGACATCACTCCTTCCTTCCCACATCTGTCTTCGGGGTTTCTGGAGCTGTCAGGAAGGTTGTCGCTGGGGATGTCGGTGGGGCTCTCGACACGACAGGGTACCTTGCAGTCATTGCATAGGTTCGGTACCTCTCCTGTAACTCTCCTCGAAGTAATTCAAATTCCTTAATAGCACGAGAGAAAGTGACAATATCGGTGAAATCAGTCCTTTTGATGTGCTGTCTGTATTCCGGTAACAGGTTCCGGTATAGCCACATCAGCTCCTGTTCTGGTGTCATATTCCCATGTCTTCGTACAAGCGTCTGTATATCGGTGATATATGCTTGTACAGGTTCGTTCGGTTCTTGTAGACGTCTACCAATAGCAACTTCCAGGTCTATCTGGTAGTTAGCGGGGAAATAAAATATCCGGAACAGTTCGATGAATGCATCCCAGGTTGTACAGGCAGATCGATTATTCCTGAACCAGAGGGCGGTTTCCCCTGAGAATAAATCTGGCAACACTGCTATCAATCTATAAGCAGGTATATTCTGGGACAGCCTGATTTCTTCCAGCCTTTCTAGAAATGCAACTGGGTCGCCTAACCCATCAAATGACAAATTCCAGTGTTGAGTGCGTATCGGTTCTGGACTCACGGTTGCCATCGATGTGGATGGAGCTGTTGTCAATGTCGGTACGCTTCCTGTCGGCACGGTTCCGGGTGATGGCAGATTCACCTGGGGTACGGTGTTCATATTCGAGAATGTCCAGGCCGAAGTCAGTGGGACATTCCCTGGAGTCGGTGTTGGTGGGGCGGTACCCATTCGACCTTCCCTCAGGAACCTAACCAGTCGTCTCCTTTTGTCCTCAACTGTTCCAGTGACTTCAAGGCCAAACTTAGACAGTTCCACGTCTATGTCAGCCTTTTTCAACTGATATACCCAGCTGACTCTGACATCTACGGGGTCCTTAGACTTCGACGGAGAAGTCTGTCCGTCTGCGGACTCCGGAGCCTTAGTATTGTCTTCGTTCACCATTTTCGATCGAATCGGTGTACTCTCCTAAACTATCGAAATATCTTGAGAACAAAAAATCGTATCCTGTCGGTAGTGTCGAAATCAGATTCACCGATTGCCAAAACCTAATGAACGAGGTGCGACACGATATATGACTAACTTGTCTGACAGCTGTCAAAGTGACAGGTAACGATCTGATCACGTCAAATGCTGTGGCCGGCCACTTAATAACGTCCTATCATGTGCTAACCTTGAATAAACTTCTTTGCCACTCCTAACACGCGACAGGGTGATCGTACCTACTCGAGAATACGCGAAGCAGTTTTCCCTACCCAAAGTACTCGCTAAACAGGAATAACTTGCCCACATTCACGAAAAGCTGACTTCGGTTTTCCTCGGGTTTCCTCGGTTTATCTTTCGATCTCACTCGGCTTTTATCGGTCCCTGCTCGGGCGCCAAATTTGTAAAGGGTTAAAGGTACCCTTGACTTTATTCGGGCACTTGAAGCGGGTTCTACAATTATTTACAAGAAATGTTAACTCGGGCGCCACCTATATTATAGTGGTAGGTCCACTTGCACCGGGCAGCTTTCAGTGAAGAAACGGTAATCCAGGGGTCTGATACCTATCTCTCAAAATGATAAGTTGATCTCAATAATTGGTTTGATTTTTCCCGGATTACCAACTGCTCTGTTATAAAACAAAATGAAACTCAATATCAACTAACTTGATTTATTCCTTAACTCTACTATACAATCATCTAGTGAATCTACTATCCTAAATATAATTTAGGTTCCTATGGCTCTTCCCCAGTATATGTACAAATTTACCCCAAGAAACCAGAAATCATTACCTTCTGTTGACGCGGAATGCAAAATGCATTTATCACTGAAACATCTACTCATTAAATACAATCAAGCAATAAGCACGCAATCTAATTATCGACACAGGCAGGGTTAGAAAAGCATCTCTAGTACAAAGCCTCTAGCTCTCCAGCTCAAATCAAACTTTTATTTTCAAGCATAAGCAGTTAATAGTAAAATAAAGTGCAGTTGCAGTGCTTCGGTTGACTCCGACAGGTAATCTCCTTTTTTTTCGATGCACTTGGCAACACCGTCCTATCACGAGCGTGACCCAGTGATAGAGCCGTGCTGTACAATTGGATCGAAGATTTTCAGAACTCCCGTACTCTGATTCATCCGGCAACACCGTCCTACTACGAGCGTAGCCCAGTAATAGAGCCGTGCTGTACAGTTGAATAAAAGATTCCAAGATCTCCGGTTTTCCAATTCATCCGGCAACACCGTCCTATTACGAGCGTAGCCCAGTAATAAAGCCGTGCTGTGCAGTTGGACCAAAGTCTCTAAGGTCTACCACCCTTTAATGCATCCGGCAACACCGTCCTATTACGAGCGTAGCCCAGTAATAAAGCCGTGCTGTTCAGCTGATTAAAAGTTTCCAAGATCTACGGTTTTCCAATGCATCCGGCAACACCGTCCTATTACGAGCGTAGCCCAGAAATAGAACCGTGCTGATAAACTGAATCGGATATCCGGAATCTTCGTAATTTCAATTCATCCGGCAACACCGTCTTATCACGAGCGTAGCCCAGTAATAAAGCCGTGCTGTTCAACTAAATTGAAACTCACGAGATCTAAGCAAACTCAAGAACGGCGGTATCCGTTCTTGCAACCTACACAAGCAGCACTGTTATCGTTTGCATATCAAGCGGACTCACCTAAGTAAGTTTATTTTCAAGCACTTGCGGTATCAAGTGGATCGGTCTAGCGGTTTCTATTTTATTCCTCAGCGTGTAATTCGGTATATGCGGTCAGCAACAACTAACTTTTCTTGGTTCCTATCGACGGAGCTCGCCTCGGGTTCCCACTCTCACCCGAGAGTGGGGCGAAAATTGCGCTATCGCGCAGCCGACCGCCGTCCGTGAGTCTCGGCTATGCTTCGGATATCTCTATTTCGCTATCATTTAATTACTGATTAATCCAACCTATCAAAATTCTAATTCGCGCTCACGAACAAATTACAGTATTACTCCCGGAGAAATAAATGATTCAGTTACGAAAAAGAACGGCGCCGATAGCTTGTCATTTACTCAAGTTAATATCATCAGAGTTATTCTCTATACTAAGTATACAGGATGTCTCCCCTGAGAGTAATCAAATCTGAGTAACTTCGTTACATATTATACATTTACTCGTCATTTTAAACTGTTCTACACCAATGTCTTTGAAAGGTTGCGATGTTCATAATTTCATATTTTATTTAGCATTAGTTCATCACACATTTGGATTACTATAGGTATTTGTTTTATTAATGTCAGTTGTTTTATTTATTATTATCCTTTAGTGCAATTTTATACTTTTACATTATACTCAAGTTTTTCACCAATGTTTTTGATATGCTGTGTTTTTATATTTCCATTTAGAATCAATCTGTTTATCACACACAAGCTGGTAAAACAGCCTTATACCTGTTTATTCCTGTTCTTATATATTCTGGATATATTGTAAAATCATTTATTGTTGAATAAACATTATTATTATATTAGTATTATTATAACCTTCAAGTTGAACCATCTAGAACAACCTCCGAGTTCAACCTTCAAGTTTAACTGCAAGTTCAAACTTCAAGTTCAACCTTCAAGTTCAAACTCCAAGTTGATCCTTGAAGTTCAAACTTCAAGTTCAACCTTCAAGTTCAGCTTCAAGTTCAAACTCCAAGTTCAAACTTCAAGTTTAACTTCGAGTTCAAACTTCAAGTTGAACCTTCAAGTTCAAACTTCAAGTTGAACCTTCGAGTTCAACCTCCGAGTTCAAACTTCAAGTTCAACCTCCAAGATAAACCTCCAAGTTCATTCATCAAGTTCAAACTTCAAGTTCAACCTTCAATTTCAACTTTCGAGTTCAACTTCAAGTTGAACCTTCAAGTTCAAAATTAACGTTCAACCTTCAAGTTCAAACTTCGAATTGAACATTCAAGTTCAACCTTCACGTTCAAATTTCAAGTTCAACCTTCAAGTTCAAACTTCAAGTTCAAACTTCAAGTTGAACCGTCAAGTACAACCTTCGAGTTCAACCTTCAAGTTCAACTTCAAGTTCGAACTTCAAGTTCGACCTTCAAGTTCAAACTTCAAGTTGAACCTTCAAGTTCAAACTTCGAGTTCAACCTTCAAGTTCAAACTTCAAGTTGAACCTTCAAGTTCAAACCTCAAGTTCAACCTTCAAGTTAAACTTCAAGTTCAAACTCCAAGTTCAAACTTCAAGTTTAACTTCGAGTTCAAACTTCAAGTTGAACCTTCAAGTTCAACCTTCGAGTTCAAACTTCAAGTTCAACCTTCAAGTTCAACCTCCAAGTTTAAACTTTAAGTTCAACCTTCAAGTTCAACTTCAAGTTCAAACTCCAAGTTGAAACTTCAAGTTTAACTTCGAGTTCAAACTTCAAGTTCATACTGCAAGTTGAACATTCATGTTTAAACTCCAAGTTCAACGTTCAAGTTCAAACTTCATGATGAACCTTCAAGATCATCCTTCAAGTTCAAACTTCAAGTTCATCCTCCAAGTTCAACCTTCAAGTTCATCTTCGAGTTCAAATTTCAAGTTCCACCTTCGAGTTCAAACTTCGAGTTCAACCTTCAAGTTCATACTTCAAGTTGAACATTCATGTTCAAACTTCAAGTTCAACCTTCAAGTTCAAACTTCAAGTTGAACCTTCAAGTTCAACGTTCGAGTTCAAACTTCAAGTTCAACCTTCGAGTTCAACCTTAAAGTTCATACTTCAAGTTAAACATTCATGTTCAAACTTCAAGTTCAACATTCAAGATAAAACTTCAAGTTGAACCTTCAAGTTCAACCTTCGAGTTCAAACTTCAAGTTCAACCTTCAAGTTCTAACTTCAAGTTCAACATTCAAGTTCAACCTTCTAGTTCATCTTTCAAGTTCAAACTTCAAGTTCATCATTCAAGTTCATTCTTCAAGTTCATCTTCAAGTTCAAACTTCAAGTTCAACTTCGAGTTCAAACTTCAATTTCAACCTTCAAATTCATACTTCAAGTTGAACATTCATGTTAATACTTCAAGTTCAACCTTCAAGTTCAAACTTCAAGTTGAACCTTCAAGTTCAACGTTCGAGTTCGAACTTCAAGTTCAACCTTCAAGTTCAACCTTCAAGTTCAACCATCAAGTTCATCCTTCAAGTTCGAACTTCAATTTCAACCTTCAAGTTCAACCTTCAAGTTTAACTTCGAGTTCAAACTTCAAGTTCAACCTTCAAGTTCAAACTTAAAGTTCAACCTTCAAGTTCAAACTTCATGTTGAACCTTCAAGTTCAACCTTCTCGTTCAAACTTCAAGTTCAACCTTCAAGTTCACACTCCAAGTTCAACCTTCAAGTTAAACCATCTAGTACAACCTCCGAGTTCAAACTTCAAGTTTAACTTCAAGTTCGAACTTCAAGTTCAACCTTCAAGTTCAAACTTCAAGTTGAACCTTCAAGTTCAAACTTCAAGTTCAAACTTCAAGTTCAAACTTCAAGTTCAAACTTCGAGTTCAAACTTCACTTCAAGTTCAAACTTCAAGTTCAAACTTCATGTTCAAACTTCAAGTTCAAACTTCAAGTTCAACCTCTAAGTTCAAACGTCGAGTTGAACCTCCAAGTTCAACTTCAAGTTCAAACTCCAGGATCAAACTTCAAGTTTAACTTCGAGTTAAAACTTCAAGTTCAACCTTCAAGTTGAACATTCATGTTCCAACTTCAAGTTCACTCTTCAAGTTCAAACTTCAAGTCGAACCTTCAAGTTCAACCTTCAAATTCAACCTTCAAGTTCATCCTTCAAGTTCAAACTTCAAGTTCAACCTTCAAGTTCAACCTTCAAGTTTAACTTCGAGTTCAAACTTCAAGTTCAACCTTCGAGTTCAAACTTCAAGTTCAACCTTCAAGTTCAAACTTAAAGTTCAACCTTCAAGTTCAAACTTCAAGTTGAACCTTCAAGTTCAACCTTCTCGTTCAAACTTCAAGTTCAACCTTCAAGTTCAAACTCCAAGTTCAACCTTCAAGTTGAACCATCTAGTACAACCTCAGAGTTCAACCTTCAAGTTTAACTTCAATTTCGAATTCCAAGTTCAACCTTCAAGTTCAAACTTCAAGTTGAACCTTCAAGTTCAAACTTCAACTTCAACCTTCAAGTTCATCCTTCAAGTTCAACTTCAAGTTCAAACTCCAGGATCAAACTTCAAGTTTTACTTCGAGTTCAAAGTTCAACCTTCAAGTTCAAACTTCAAGTTGAACCTTCAAGTTTAACGTTCGAGTTCAAACTTCAAGTTCAACCTTCAATTTCAACCTTCAAGTTCAACCTTCAAGTTCAACCTTCAAGTTCATCCTTCAAGTTCAAAATTCAAGTTCAACCTTCAAGTTCAACATTCAAATTCGAACTCCAAGTTCAACCTTCAAGTTCAAACTTGAAGTTCAACCTTCAAGTTCAAACCTCAAGTTGAACCTTCAAGTTCAACCTTCTCGTTCAAACTCCAAGTTCAACCTTCAAGTTCAAACTCCAAGTTCAACCTCCGAGTTGAACCATCTAGTACAACCTCAGAGTTCAACCTTCAAGTTCAACTTCAATTTCGAACTTCAAGTTCAACCTTCAAGTTCAAACTTCAAGTTGAACCTTCAAGTTCAAACTTCAAGTTCAACCTTCAAGTTCATCCTTCAAGTTCATCCTTCAAGTTCAAACTGCAAGTTGAACCTTCAAGTTCAACTTCAGGATCAAACTTCAAGTTTAACTTCGAGTTCAAACTCCAAGTTCAACCTTCGAGTTCAAACTTCAAGTTGAACCTTCAAGTTCAACGTTCGAGTTCAAACTTCAAGTTCAACCTTCAAGTTCAACCTTCAAGTTCAACCTTCAAGTTCAACCTTCAAGTTCAACCTTCAAGTTCAACCTTCAAGTTCAAACTTTAGTTTCAACCTTCAAGTTCAACCTTCAAGTTCAACTTCGAGTTCAAACTTCGAGTTCAAACTTCGAGTTCAACCTTCAAGTTCAAACTTCAAGTTCAACCTTCAAGTTCAAACTTAAAGTTCAACCTTCAAGTTCAAACTTCAAGTTGAACCTTCAAGTTCAACCTTCTCGTTCAAACTCCAAGTTCAACCTTTAAGTTCAAACTCCAAGTTCAACCTTCAAGTTGAACCATCTAGTACAACCTCCGAGTTCAACCTTCAAGTTTAACTTCAAGTTCGAACTTCAAGTACAACCTTCAAGTTCAAACTTCAAGTTGAACCTTCAAGTTCAAACTTCAAGTTCAACCTTCAAGTTCAACCTTCAAGTTCGAACTTCATGTTGAACCTTCAAGTTCAACTTCAAGTTCAAACTCCAGGATCAAACTACAAGTTCAACTTCGAGTTCAAACTTCAAGTTCAACCTTCAAGTTGAACATTCATGTTCAAACTTCAAGGTCAACCTTCAAGTTCAAACTTCAAGTTGAACCTTCAAGTTCAACCTTCGAGTTCAAGCTTTAACTTCAATCTTCAAGTTCAACTTCGAGTTCAAACTCCGAGTTCAAACTTCAAGTTGAACTTCGAGTTCAAACTTCAAGTTCAACCTCCAAGTTCATACTTCAAGTTGAACATTCATGTTCAAACTTCAAGTTCAACCTTCAAGTTCAAACTTCAAGTTGAACCTTCAAGTTCAACCTTCGAGTTCAAACTTCAAGTTCAACCTTCAAGTTCAACCTTCAAGTTCATCCCTCGAGTTCAAACTTCAAGTTCAACCTTCAAGTTCAACCTTCAAGTTTAACTTCGAGTTCAAACTCCAAGTTCAACCTTCAAGTTCAAACTTCTAGTTGAACCGTCAAGTTCAAACTTAACGTTCAACCTTCACGTTAAAACTTCAAGTTGAACCTTCAAGTTCAAACTCCAAGTTCAACTTTCAAGTTTAACCATCGAGTACAACCTTCGAGTTCAACTTTCAATTTTAACTTCAAGTTCGAACTTCAAGTTCAACCTTCAAGTTCAAACTTCAAGTTGAACCTTCAAGTTCAACCTTCAAGTTCAACCTTCAAGTTCAAACTTCTAGTTGAACTTTCTAGTTCAACCTTCAAGTTCAACCTTCCAGTTCAACCTTCAAGTTCAAACATCAAGTGCAACCTTCAAGTTCAAACTTCGAGTTGAACCATCAAGTTCAACCTTCACGTTCAAATTTCAAAATCATTCTTCAAGATCAAACTTCGAGTTCAACCTTCAAGTTGAACCTTCAAGTACAGCCTTCAAGTACAGTCTTCAAGTACAATCTTCAAGTTCATCCTTCAAGTTCTAACTTCGAGTTGAACCTTCATGTTCGAACATCAAGTTCAACCTTCAAGTTCAACCTTCAAGTTCAAATTTCAGGTTCAACCTTCAATGATCCGTGTGGGGGTCGGATTAGAATAACCCCACGGTAAGTCCTGCCTGTCGTAGAAGGCCACTTAAATGACGCCAACAGGTGGGAGGTGGTTAACGCCATCGCCCGGTGCGATACCACCACATCAACCATAGGCACTGTGAAATAGGTATACTTACCCGTGTTGCAGTAGCTGGTTGATGGTTCCGGTCAACCCAACCCAATTTTCCTTTCCTTCCACGCCAACCTCCCTTCTCTATACAGAATAAGCGATGATGAGTTCTCCCCAAGTAAAATTATCTGGAAGTAAAATACCTCTTCATTCGGATTTCCGGGCGACAGGTGCTAGAGGGGGTTCACCATCGACTGAAAAAGTCCTCAAGATAGACCTATGTAACATCCGAGGTCCAAGTAAGAACATCAACGATGTCCATCGACACCTTCAAATCGAAAATCCAGACATATTGGCTCTTACTGAGACACAGGTCAACTCATCCACCAATACGACCCACCTGCTCTGACTTGGGTACGAACTCCACACACTTTTCAGATTCGAGGAAGGTCTCTGCCTCTACTCTAAAACGAATCTCTCATGTCAACGAGAAAAAACTTTGGAACCAAATAAGTTTGATGTCATGTGGTTCAAACGCGATAGCCAGAAACAGACCAAATACCTTGGTTGTCTCTACTTATCACCAAATGATCCATCCTGTGGAGAGCTCTTCGAATTCTTGTTTCTGAAGCTTGACCAAATTCAACAGAACCATCCAGCGGCAGAAATCATCATCATGGGCGATTTCAATGTACACAACACTGCTTATTGGCTCGTACACTCTAACAGAACGGATGAAGCTGGGCGACAGGCCGAAGCTTTCGCCATCACTCACGGCTTAGAGTACTTATCAAAGAACCCACACGAATTCCCGATGCCAATAACCATTCAGCTAACATACTCGGAAGAAATTTCACTAATAGTTAATTTCCACCACTGTCCAAATCCGAAGGCACAGAGGTGTTAGCAGCAAACTCTACTCCAGATTCCCAAGGAAGAGTGCCGCCAGACATTCCACCCGTTAAGAGTCGAATGCCCGAAATCGTCCTCCGTCAACGCACTATCTGACCAATTTTGCTTGGTCTCAAAACGAATAAGGCTAACGGTCCTGGTGGAATACCACCCATCATCCTCAACAAATGTGCACCAGAATCAACACCAATTCTCTGCAAGTTGTTTACCGTCTCGTACAGGTCGGGTATTTTTTCATCATGCTGGAAAAGAGCTAGAGTCCAACCAATCCCCAAAAAAGGGAACAAGAACCTGCCCAACAACTACAGGCCCATTGCCCTGTTATCAGTAATCTCCAAAGTGATGGAGAAAGACATAAATATTGAGCTAATCAAATATTTGCTTTCGCCACCGAAGATCTACTGGAGATCTACTTGCCTACGTCACCCATTTATTGCAAGCTCCATTAGAAAAACACGCGGAATCTCTAGCTGTCGCGTTGGACATATCGAAAGCATTCGACCGTGTTTGGCACGAAGGACTCCTCCACAAACTACCATCATACTGCTTACCACCTCAGCTATGCCATCTCTTATCGAGTTTTCTTTCAGGCAGATCGCTCCACGTGGTGGTGGACGGTGTATCGTCTGATACCATTGGCATCAATAACGGCGTTCCACAAGGATCAATTTTGGCACCAACATTATTCCATCTTCATATCAATGATCTGTTGGGAGTAACAACTTGCCCCATCCACAGCTTTGCAGATGATAGTACAATCCATACTGCGTTCTCTTCCAGAGTTCCCATTTCTTTCCAGGAAACAAAGAACTCACGTCGCAATCAGGTCAAAGCTGTCAATGAAGACCTTGCTGAAATCACAGCCTGAGGAACCAACAACCAAGTTAAATTCAACGCCACCAAAACTCAAGCCTGTATCTTCTCTATAAAGGCAGAACTCAGTATGCCGATATTGTAATGTCTGGCACCACCATCCCCACCAAGCCCACCATATCTATGCTCGGTATCTCCATCAGCAACACTCTTTCATGGGATAATCATGTCAGATCCATCGCAAAAGCCGCTTCACAAAAACTCGGATTGTTGTTCCGTGCGAAAAGATACTTTACACCTCAACAGCTTCTCATGATTCACAAAGCGCAGATACGGCCTGTTCCAGAATACTGTTTCCACATATCCTCTGAAATTCATTGCCTGAGGAAGTATTCCCAACAATATATAATCTCCAGAAGTTCAGAAGAAAATTACAATACCTACCTCCTGTCCCTATCCTTCCTAGAAACGCACGATGTTGCTTGAACATCATAGGGATTTCCTTTCGTGCGCTCCAAGCGATAAAAAAAAACTTCGAACATACATTGCAAATTGAATAAAAGCTTCAATCTTTCACTAAAATGATATGAACTTTCACATTATACCCCATACAAAACACGTTCCTCGTATAGAAACTTTCAGAAACGCAAATGTGAATAAAAAAATGCTCACCTTGAAGAGCAAGTATAACGCACTGCGGAACGAACCCCTCAAGCCTTTCAGGGTTAGTAAGGAATACCGAATCAAAGAACAACTACAAAAAGACAAGAGATTAGTTTGACCGGGCAAGTTTATCGCGAACAAGCCTGGTTTTTTTCCTAGTTACAAAAAGAAGCGAGCGCTCGATGAATATCCATACGCATGGAACACAGCTGTATACAGTATGTTTCGTCGCAACTTGCCCCCGGAATCCTTTGTGGGAGGAGAAATCGCAGGAGAAGGAATTGACCAGATTCAAGAGTTGAAAGGACGGAGATGACTTACATGGAAGTATCCTCGATCCAAACCAGTTTCATATTTCTCCAAAGCATATACATGGTTATCAAAAATTCACTTAACCCGGTATGGACCTTCAAAAAGTAACATGAACTATTTGGTTTCAGAGGTGATTGCTAAAGAAATTGTGTTGGACCGTAACAATACCAAGTCGTTAATTGAAAATTTTGTATGAGGACGACCGAGATTATGGACTTCTGTGGAGGGTTCGGCAACGAGCAATGTTCAATGACCTGGCATATTCGGGATGTTATAACTTCCCGTTTAATGAGGCGGTGCATGTTCTCAAAGTTGACCTTCCGCCTCAAGGCACACCACGTTTCATACACACCAAAGTGTTCTATGGTAGGGTGGAAGGTTCTCATCACCGAACGAACCAGATATTTCGAAATACACGAAAGAACTGGTTCGGCTTGGGACCTGTACATGTACGGGAAATTATTATGCATTATGAAACGGCGATGGTCCTGGTGATCTGCAATTTTCATATGCGATATAACTTTGGACAACTCCTCGTCTTGAGCTTGACTTCCCTCTAGGTTAGCCAGCGCACTGCGCAGCTGGTTAATAGAATCAGAAGTCAAGTTCTTATTGGCACTGCATGCGAATATTCTGAAACACTATTCGATGGGGGTTGGAGGTCGGAGCAGAGAGTTCCTCGACAAAATGTCAGACACCACGTTTTCCTTTATCGAGATGTATTCGACTGTATGGTCAAACTCTTGAAGGGCAAATACCAACAGGTTATACGCGCGGAAAGCAACCTACATGATTAAAGATATGATAATGCACTGTGGTCCGGAAGTACAGTAAACACCAAGAAGAAAGATCCTCCTTCTAATATTCTTTAGCGTCATTACAGAAATCACTCAAATCCGTCTGTACGTGAAAATTCGCAGAATAGTCTGGATGAAACGCAAGGACTTTTCGGGATATAATCGTCTTGAGTTCCTGAAACGTAGAATCTTGTGGAGGTCCTTACTTCCATCTTATTTTTTTCGGAGGAGACACACCAAAGACTCAGAGACCGTTGCAAAGTTAGGACAGAATGCTCTATTATAATTGAAAAGTTCGATAAACCTCTGGAGCTGCTTGATATTTCTGGGAATGATGAAATCTATCATCGCCTGCACTCTTTCAGGACCACTATGGAGACCTAGAGGTGAAATAATATAGTCGACAATCTCCAATTTCTACCTGAAAAACGTACATTTAATGGATGGAGCCTAGGCAATACTCTATCGATGTGATCAAGGAGGTCCTCAAATGACTCTGATTCCATCAGAATATCATCAATATACGCAGTAACCAATGACCTGAATTCTGATCCCAAGATGCTGTCCACGCATCGGGTGGAAGATGAAACCGCAGTTTTCAAGCCAACGGACAGAACGCTGAATTGGTAGTGTAAACGAGGTGGTCTCTGATAAGCAATCAACCTATCTTTATCACTAATTTATTAACCTGTCTTAAACCACCTCATTTAATATAATTTTAATTTCCAACAAAAAATATTTCTTGCCGAGCGAGACAGGTCGGCAAGTAGGTTCTTGAATAAATCGTATTGAAATGCCACATAATCATTCACAAAATATCATGAAATCAACTTACCTTGTTTATCTGAAGTCCCAGCTAGCAACTTGTGACACATTCACGTGCATATGCATCGCACTAGTAAAATATCTGTGCTTGCATACTCTTTTATCAACGTATATTACTCTACTTTGAGACATTATTTAGTTATTGTTTGAAACAATGAAACAATGAATTACGTTAACTTTACTCTCAATCTCAAACAAACCTGGGAAATGGGATAGGAAGGAGGTCCATAAATCAAACTATTCGGTTCCTAACTGAATTAACTATTTTTATTATCAGATGGATAATAAATGAATGAAAATGAATGAAAATAGGGTCTGGACCTATCTAAATGACATAAAACTGACTTGGTATTTACGGCATCCAAAGACTAGTTTAGAAATAGTGATAATTGAATATTAATCGTGAATAACCATGATAATTGAGTTATCAACTCTAGTAGTTGATAACTCTTCAACTCAAAATGAAAGTGTAGATTTCAAATATAAAACAGATTACTTTACCAGCGTCCGCATATCACGTGACACAACTGAACAGAACAAAATTCAAAAACGAACTTCCACAAAATTGTGACAAACATTACTTTTGTATGCAGAGTGTATCACGTGACATGAGGGAAGCGAAAGCTCAGCGCCAAATTGTATCTGACCAATCATGTGATGGTATTTCATCATTAGGGTGATGTTTAGAAATCTCCTAACTCGCCTTTGTATCAATTCGACGGAAACCATAAATAACCTTCAACATATGTTTCAAACCTAACAAGATTTACTTGACAATTTGTTATTCTTTCTAGAAACTAAACGTATTATATGGTTGTCTTTGCATGGGCAAAAAGCAATAAACTGGTCTCAGACCCTTTACAGTATGTGTTTGAAGAAAGAAAACTATTTGGACCTCGTTCAGATGGATCGAGCTAGCCTTGTCCGTTATACAATACAAAAATGATATCGGGTTGTTGGAAAAAAGGCATAGTAAAAAAACCAACAACTATATCTATCGATACCATGTCCTTATTCATCTTATACTAGTAGTATAATAGTTACTTGAATCTAGAAGTATTCTGGTCGCAACATATCATAAGTAAATCTATGCAAATTCATTTGCAGTTATGATGATCAGCTGAGGGCTATTAGAAACCCGAGCTTTATACCTACCCGTTACACGAGAGTTGTGAACTTTTATTCCGGTTTGGCTTTCGATTTCGATGAGCAGTGCAATATACTGGGCGATGTAATTTTAACCAGCTTAGGATTGATTCGATAATCTAATGAATGATAAAAACCTAATTATAGTAGCTTTCTTACATTTGCCCCCCCTTAAAAAGCAATAATTTTTTTCAAAGGCTAAATAAATTGTTGCTCCAAAATACTTCACGGTGATAAACTTTTTATCTTAAAATTATTCATAATTAAATCTAAGTGTACATTTGATGGCCCTACTCTGTTGTGGTTACAAACAAACTCATATGCTGATGTTTAAATTATTAAAAAAAACAATAAGGAAATGAGAAAACAATGCACTCGATTTTATACTCGATATGGACTTGCGGATCACTCACGCACTCACGATAATTCACGGCTTCAATATCGAGTTCTGAATTTTTCGAAATTATTTACTTGACAATATAATTATTCTTTTATTACCATTACAAATTCCCTATGAGATCTAATTATACGAGATTCAAAATTTTCGGACACGAATTCGGACGACCTTTTCTTGATAATGTCGATGGTACTCTGCAATATACCTGCGCGATTACGCAACAGGAGTTCCTGACGGTGCTGTCTTGCCCTGTAGTCGAAGTACTAGAAGTTCTGAGACCCATGAGCCTCGGTTTCTGATGCCTCACCTGAGACATCGTCGACGTTGGTGTGACGGTATTCTCACACCTCTGATGGCTTCACCTGCGTCAACCAGCTGATCTAGTTGTTCGCTGGGTGACATAACCTCGAACAAGGAAATATTTCGATCGCCCTCTCAGAATGAGAGCTGTCGGTAGCCCTGCTGATCAGGATTTGGCTTCCACTAGATAAGACATTCTCGCCTGATAGATGTCTAGTATTCTAGAGCTCATTGTAGGTGATATGATCAACAACATTGTCTGAAAAATAGCTCATCAATTCTTAACTAACTACTCTGGAATGAAACTTTTTTTTTTGACTATCTTCCAGGATATCTTAATACACCATCAAAAACATTCATGAGATTCTATAAAATAAAATTCGTTCAACTGTTGAAAGATGATACATTTCGCTAAGCATACTGTTGTATTCAGTGATAGTGAATTTATGGTAACATTGAATGACTATTTGTTGAGTTTGATCGACGATCGAATAACAGTCCTAATAAAAAAAATCAAATTTGTTGTAGATATATAACTCAGTGGTTACTTTTGTCCCGATTTGGAGAAATAAATGGAATTTCATCAATTATTTTATTAAGATCGATAATTTATTGAGACTTACTCTATATATTCTATGAGAGGAAAATCTGATCAAGAATTTGTTTCCACTTTTTATAATCTTCATCAATTATGAAAATTATTCAACAACATTTTTTCATAGTGTACACAGATTCCTACTCAATAAATACACGTTTTGAATATAGATGTTCAACAGTTCACCAATTTTCCAATAATATTATTCGTATGAGAATTGATGCAGAGGTATTCGGTTTTTCCGAAACTATTTCATTTTCCAATAAGGTAGATTTATTTTAAAGATGAGAACTGATGTTGTAAATCAAAACAAACCTTCGTTTCTGATGTTCTGTGAAATGCCTTATTTTTCGCATTAGGTATTCTCAAAATCGTCTTCAATTTCCATCGCGTGGTACATTATAACAAAATTTTTACCTATACATTTGATCTCGAGCGGACTATGAAGGTGATGGTACTAACACCAACTAACACAATCATCGATTATTTTCATTATTATTGATTCTTCTCGGATAATATTATACTTCATATTTCTTTTTTCTTTTTCACATATTGGATAGGACCTCTCTTTATTTCTCTTTCTCCTGAAATGCGGGATTCCCTTTCGATCCATCTATTGCATTTCTTCAGCTTGTCGTACTTTTTCGCGAAATTCCTAATCTTCTTAATCCACTTTCGCGTTTGCTAACCTCAAAATCGGAGACTTCTTCCAAATGTCTGTGCGACAGAAGAAGTATTGAGAATCCGTACCACAATTTCCTTTTTATTAATGGGGAGTTCGGTGGTAAAGTATAACCACATATCAAGCGACATATTATATTTCAGGGGTTATGGGTAGTGGTTCACAACTTTTATGCTTTCGTGGAATGGCCATTTCCACTTGGACATGCAAGTCGAAACCTTGAAAAGCCGGTATCTCCAAATTTTTCCGCATCCTCACTAGGCTAGGATTTTTTTTTAAATTATTGTCCTATCCGGTTGCTTCAACTTGGTTTAAGCTTCCTTGGTCATGAGGAGGGATGACTATTGCTGAATCCTGTTTATTGAGAGAACGGTGGTAGGAGACTTCCTCAAAATCAGTGCTCAAACTCTAGGTGGCGGCACTAGGAATCGTCAATGTGGCGGTACCTTCTTCCAGAGGAACCAAGTTGACAGAGCAGTGACAATGACTCCCTCTGTCAAAGAGGTGCGGGCTGATGGCATTACTATGTCCATCATACCCTAATTTGAATTCTTTATCTGGGTCTTATTCTGCCCTCTATTGATTTCAGAATCAATTTTCTTGCGAGTCTTATTCTGCTCGTCTTTATAACCCTCTCTTTCGGGGTGATTCAAATTTACCTCCGAACATCATAGTGTTGCCTTGATTCTCCGGACCCCATCTTGTTCCATGGCTCTGAAAATTGTGTCTGGAAAATCTTGTTTTCGGACAGCTGATTTTCTCTATTCATTTCTACACTGAGCATCCTTTTACACCAATATATGAGTCTAATCTTGAGCATTCAAGTTTCCATCTTATTAAGATCTACCGTTCAGGTTTTATGAGTTTTTTTTAAAATATTTTTCGAGAATAATTTATTTTTCAATCTAGAGTGCAGTTCCCTCATTACTTCCTGTGTGATTTCTTTTTGTTGATCGATTGCTATATATAATGCTATAACAGGTAAACCTCTCACAATCAATTAAATATTTATATTTCAGGTATAAATTTTCTATATAAAATGAAACATATCAATCTTACCCATATTATAACTATACGTGTAAATCAGAATCGATCAAACTAGAGATGTCAAAGGTCCTTCTTTTTGTGAATTTTCAAAAATTGTATATATTACCATACTTCCTTTGCTTACTCCATTGAAAATTCGACAAATATCTTCACAAAATAATAAGTTACTAAACAGAAATAAATTCTTTATTGACTGGAATCGAAATAAAATGAACCAAGATCCTGCATAAGGAAAATTCGATTTCCTTCTACTATTTCGTTAACTTTCTGATAATGATATTCGTATTTCAACGAGTTTTTGGTACTGTCTCTGGAGAAACAACTAAATTTTAAAACAAAATGTTATTTGATTCACATTGATAAAAAATCACATTGAAGTTTAAAAATTATATCTCTCAATTATGATGTGAAAACTGATTAGTGACTAGATATTTAAGTGTTAAGCTCGAATAGCAGAAAAATTATGACTGTTTAATGTAAATCCATTTCAATATAAATTATTTAACTTTGATTCATATCTACTACAACTAACTGGAGAAAGTTTTATAGCAAGAATTTCATTTGATTGTGAATGAATCATTGTAAAAATATCGAAAACTTCGATTTCGAAGTATTTTGTGCGTTTTTTTTTAAATTTACTCTATTCATCGTTTGTTCAATTCATTTCTCTTCATTGTATTTCATTTTGGAATAAAACAAAAAAAACATGCAAGGCATTGAATACTGACAAATATTTTCTCTGTGAAACAAAATCAAGAACATATTTACTATTATGACCATCTCTAGATTAATTCGCACAGTTCATATTATCCCATTAATCATAATAATAATCATCATCTACACCCATTAACCGAAAATCAAACATTATAATAACATGAGTGTGAAATATGTGGATAAAAGTAAAAACGTATTTCAAATGTAATGTTCATAAACCTGAAAAAATAAATTTTTATGATTATAGCATTTTTCTTAGCCACAACAAGAGCGGGTGATCTATCTATACTATTTACTATGTAAGATTATAGGCAACAAACAATCAAACAGATAGGCAAACAGCCAAACTAAATCTCAGTGAGTTTCTATCTTTAATTGAATTTTACTTCTTTTTTTTCTTTCTGATAGCCTATAATCCTTTCTCGCGTGAACAATGGAACTCAGATTTTCAATTTTCATTCAGACTTGTTTTCATCATATCATTATTTTATCAGTAGTCATTTCTATTATCTTACAATTCCATTTACTCCAATTGAATTCAAAAAGCATTTTTGCTTAAAAATTTTCCTTATTATCCATATTTCAAGAATTAATTGGATATCTTCTCTACACATATGACTCTATGACAAATTGTTGCAATTATTGAATGAAACATTTTATATTCTAGATTGATTTCCACAGCAATTTTCCATTTTATATTATTACAAAGAGAATTATCTCATACTAAACTTTTAGTATACTTCAATCTGATTTCCATTTTTCTATCTTTCGATTCGCGATTTTCTTGAACGCCTGCTCCTTTTCTTTTCATTTTTCAATTTTGACATTCAGTTCAATTATTCAGTAATTCAATAACTCTGACAAATATGGAATCAATAATTCTCTATAGCTGAAAAATTCTCATAAGTAAAATATCAATCGTTTCATGAAATTCATTACGTATCTCTAAATTTGCAAGAATTCTTGAAATACATTTTATGTATGATCTTTACAGTGAATTATTATCGAACATTAGTGAATTTGATATTACGCTTCGCTTCAAATAGGCGTCAATTTGCTTTCTGAGGGACATTTTACTCAATTTCTAGTTTTCCTTGTATCTAATTCTATGAAAATCTTCGATCTCATATTACTTTATTACTTCTGATGAATCTAAAAATGAAACTTGATTCTTCTTCATGTCTTTAATCTTGCTATTCATTAATGACATTCTTCATTGGACGTGATGTGATATCATTTATATCTTTTTATAAATAAAATGCTAAAGGTAATCTATACGAATTTTTCAATGTGTATTATTAACAGAATATTGATGATTCTATACGAAAACTCAGTAAAGGAACAGCTGTTCATCTTCAATAGATTACATTCAAAATTCCTTCCATTTACTGTCATCTAATACATTTCTGATTAGGATAACTCCACTTAGTGATTGGAAATGGAATAAATGAACATATCCTATTCACGACGTGGACGTCGGGAGTTCGTTTTGGAATTTCGCCGTTCGTGAATTGTCCTCAGTTTTCTTAATATCATTATATACTTCATAACATTTCATAAGTTACCTATCTCCAATTATGAAGAATTAATACTAAAACTATTTCTATTTGCTGAGGAGAATTCATTCGAGCATTGATTATGTGTGCAATTTCTTTACGGTTTTCAATATTACCATTATTACATAAATTGAATGAAAATGACAATATCTCAAGTTTCAAAACAAAATTTTGTTTGTGAGAGTTATGTTCTCTGTCATCTCAATAATCTTGAATTCAAATTCAATTCGTTCTCTGATTCAAGTTTAATTCAATATTCAATTCATGTTCAATTTGATCAATTATCTAAGTTCAATTCAATATTCAATTTAATCCTGTATCGACTGCGCCAAATTGTAAACGAGGTGGTCTCTGATAAGCAATCAACCTATCTTTATCACTAATTTATTAACCTGTCTTAAACCACCTCATTTAATATAATTTTAATTTCCAACAAAAAATATTTCTTGCCGAGCGAGACAGGTCGGCAAGTAGGTTCTTGAATAAATCGTATTGAAATGCCACATAATCATTCACAAAATATCATAAAATCAACTTACCTTGTTTATCTGAAGTCCCAGCTAGCAACTTGTGACACATTCACGTGCATATGCATCGCACTAGTAAAATATCTGTGCTTGCATACTCTTTTATCAACGTATATTACTCTACTTTGAGACATTATTTAGTTATTGTTTGAAACAATGAAACAATGAATTACGTTAACTCTACTCTCAATCTCAAACAAACCTGGGAAATGGGATAGGAAGGAGGTCCATAAATCAAACTATTCGGTTCCTAACTGAATTAACTATTTTTATTATCAGATGGATAATAAATGAATGAAAGTGAATGAAAATAGGGTCTGGACCTATCTAAATGACATAAAACTGACTTGGTATTTACGGCATCCAAAGACTAGTTCAGAAATAGTGATAATTGAATATTAATCGTGAATAACCATGATAATTGAGTTATCAACTCTAGTAGTTGATAACTCTTCAACTCAAAATGAAAGTGTAGATTTCAAATATAAAACAGATTACTTTACCAGCGTCCGCATATCACGTGACACAACTGAACAGAACAAAATTCAAAAACGAACTTCCACAAAATTGTGACAAACATTACTTTTGTATGCAGAGTGTATCACGTGACATGAGGGAAGCGAAAGCTCAGCGCCAAATTGTATCTGACCAATCATGTGATGGTATTCCATCATTAGGGTGATGTTTAGAAATCTCCTAACTCGCCTTTGTATCAATTCGACGGAAACCATAAATAACCTTCAACATATGTTTCAAACCTAACAAGATTTACTTGACAATTTGTTATTCTTTCTAGAAACTAAACGTATTATATGGTTGTCTTTGCATGGGCAAAAAGCAATAAACTGGTCTCAGACCCTTTACAGTATGTGTTTGAAGAAAGAAAACTATTTGGACCTCGTTCAGATGGATCGAGCTAGCCTTGTCCGTTATACAATACAAAAATGATATCGGGTTGTTGGAAAAAAGGCATAGTAAAAAAACCAACAACTATATCTATCGATACCATGTCCTTATTCATCTTATACTAGTAGTATAATAGTTACTTGAATCTAGAAGTATTCTGGTCGCAACATATCATAAGTAAATCTATGCAAATTCATTTGCAGTTATGATGATCAGCTGAGGGCTATTAGAAACCCGAGCTTTATACCTACCCGTTACACGAGAGTTGTGAACTTTTATTCCGGTTTGGCTTTCGATTTCGATGAGCAGTGCAATATACTGGGCGATGTAATTTTAACCAGCTTAGGATTGATTCGATAATCTAATGAATGATAAAAACCTAATTATAGTAGCTTTCTTACAGTAGCAACGCGTTTCCACCACAAAACCGGTATACTTTCTTGCCTCACTTCTGAGTGGTATCTGCCAATAGGAATGTGTGAGGTCTATGGATGACATAAATCCAACTTTTGATAGGCTTCGCACCATTTCGTCAATTTTGTTTGGCAGATCCGAATCAGAAACTGTGACCTCTTATTCAGTCGGCGAGCGTCCAAGCATACTCGAACGCTTTCGTTCCTCTAAAGGCTCGTTACTAAAGGACTCCAAAATGGGGTAGAAGCCCTTCCTATAACGCACGATTTCTCCATTCGGTCAAGATCATCCTGTACTGCTTTTCGGTGAGCCACCGGTGTGGAGTAAGGCTTCATTCGATAAAGGATAACGTCAGTTAGCCGTATATATCATGGTGATACCCTTCGACATGGCCAGGGGTATCTGAAAAAATATGGTGATGTTTCATCAACAGTTTCCTGAATGACTCCTTTCGTGTGGGATCTAGATAACAGTCTTGCATGAAAATATTCAATGTATTTTGGGGCTCACAATCTTCTGATTCTAACCCTTAAGTACCTACAGAGCCTGATTCTGAATTGTTGATGGCTAAAAGACGCAAGCTTGTAACGACAAAATGTCGTTTTAGATTGCCCAGGCTATTTCAGTGGAATAGGGTTGTGGTTCTTTGGACTGCCTTGCCAGTTTCTGATTTGTTTTATTGTGTCAAGCAAGGGGTTTTGAAATTACTTAGTGACTGGACGCCAGAATTTTTTGTTTACTGAATAGGATAAAAATTCAAAGTTCCTATGAATAAAAAAAAAAGATAAATTTCCTTTCTACAATGGAACAATAAAACTATTACTCAATATATATACAATTTACTAAATTATATGAGCAATATACATAGTTCGATGAATGATTAATTTACACAAGATTGTATGAGTGTTCTCATATGTGATGAATGAATGTTGTCAAGTATAAATGATAAGCCAAGATAAGAATTATAACTTGAAATCAAATTCTAGCATATTTTCTGCTATAACAAAAGAAACAACTCTATAGTGTCGCTGCTGAATCTGTTGGTGCTATGTTTGGAGAATACCTTGGTTGCTGGAGTTTTCCTAAAACTAGGAACCTGGATCTATCGTGACTCCTTAGGTATTTTATGTAGTCAGCTCGACATACACCAACCAGACTTCAAATGTTCGACCTCAACTCAGGAACGTGGATGTTTCAGGATTGTCGTAGTTGTCGTTAATAGCATGAAAAACAATCAAGAATATTAGATTTCTGATAACTTTTGTTGTTATAGAATTACAACTTGGCTTTATCCTTTGACAAATCTATCTATAGGATGATATGCTGATGTAAAAAAAACAATGTTGAAGAAAGAAATGTTAAAGACAATAGAGGCTGATTATTTTTCAAGATACTGAAAATCACTCTTTAGCATGCAAGCCAAAATTAAATGAGTGACCCAATAAATGTTTGGATTAACAATTTTTAATCAGCTCTAATTTTAAATTGAACCTATATGAATTGATTAACTAAAATTGATGGTCTTATATCTAGGTGATGTAACAATTCTTAATCAACACGTGTTGAGTGAGCTAGTCATTCATTCCTGAATTTCATGAAAGGATAATCAAAAATTAATATAGAGAAAATTAGAATCTGAAATTGATTCTGAAATCAACAGGTATAAAGTCGATATCAAATATTTAAATTTCCAATATTTGGAGTAAAGTAAATATATTTCAAGAGAAAAGATTCATCTGGTTGCTACAAGAAGTTACTCAATGAATTTCCAGATAAAAGATTATTCAATAAATTTCTAAGATAACAGATCAAAACTTATGATCTCAAATAATAGATCTGACAGTGGCTTTAAGTAAAAGATATCACCCAGTGTATGTAATATGATTCCTAGATGTGATTTTGACTACTAACTGGTCAAATGAGTCTTCACAAAATCTTCCAAAATGTATAAAAGATATAATTCACTAAAAAGCTTGAATATTTTTAATGGCACAGTAGCAAAAGTTACAATAAGATAATGAAAATGAATATGTCCTTAATGTGGACACATGATCAATACTATGATTGATCACAAAAGATAAGTTGAGATAAGTTAAGATAAGATATATATTCATCTCAGATAGACAATTTTGAGATAGATATTTCTATACAGGAAAATATAGCAAATTTTGATCTTTCTTTTATTGGAAACCTGGTGATCTTGAAAACAGATCAGGTGAGTTGAAAGGCACACATTCAAATTTATTCATATAGAAAATAACATGTGTTTTCGGTACTCACCTGAACTGATTCCATCGATGATTTCCAGGCCACCAATTGATTAGACTGGTTTCCAGTAAAATTCTTACTAGATGTGTAAGTATATCAACTCTGACTTCCTGGCTGTACAATTAATTTGTAAATTCCTTGGATTTGTACAGGGTTTGAAGACCAAGTGCTGTGAAAACGAAAACGCAGTCAATTCTTAAAGATCAACATTTGTAGTAATCAAAAACGATGAACACATCAATCTGCTACGCCACTGGACATTCGAGCAATGCTTCCTCCTAGGAAATTAACATTCATCGAAAATTCAAAATGATTACAACGATAATCGAAGATTGAACCTTTGAAAAAATTTGTGAACATTCACTCAAGCCGCCATGCTGCTAAATTTCGCAGTCAAAAATTTTGCGTGCACAATAACAATTAAAGCAATTAAATTGGAATCATACTACGTACCTGTCTAATATCTTCAATTAAACACGAAACCACTCTGATATTTTTGCGGAGAAAGGTAAGAAATTCAACATAAAGATAGTTGGGATTTATCCCAAAATGGAGAATCAACCTGTTGATTTCGCTGCCAAATTCAGAAAGGGAAGAGCTCATGCAAATCATGAACGTCTTGTCGTTTTCAATTCGATTCTGTCGCCCTCTAACTTTTTTATCCTGAACGGAACTTATGATGATACAGATCACTAATTGATCAATGTGCGGTTGATCTGTTCCTGCGGTTCTGTGAGTTGAAGTTCTAATAATTATACATAGAGGGACGACAATGATCATTAATGGATATTAATTATAAATGTAACGATTGTATCGTTACATATCCCCCTTTCTCCGCAAAAAAATTCAAAGCAACGCTTTCGAATTTTTTCTGTTGAAATAAACGGAAATGATAATTTATCAAATTATCCTAAATTGAAACTTTCTACTCTCTGTACTCATGACAGACTTAATGAGTGAAAGGTATTAGATTGAGACACCTGATCGTCCCCAAGCAAGGAAACAGCGTGATTGGAGCTCTCCCGAACAATCCAGCCAAGAAATCCTCTTCGCTGCGAGATGTTGATTACAGCGCCGGTGAGAAATTCTATGTCCACTCGCCTCCAGATTGTTCGAGACAACCACCAACCACCCTGAATCCATGGCAGAAGGCAAGCAGGTATATCATCTATGGTGGAACAAAAAAAAATATATAAAATCACGCGAAGAAATTTAGATTAACCAGTTGTCACCTTCAACTGGAGTAGGAAGGTCCTACCAACGAAATGATGAAACTAAATAAGTTTCACCAGAATACAAATGAGGCCAAGAGGGTTTGCGGGAGTGTTCCCACTTGAGTCACTGCGAACAAATCCTCAGGCCTGACAGATCAGTGGAGCTCAGGAGAAGCACAGTAGCATCCACCCAGCCGCCATTTAAGTCAATGTTGTGATCGCCCGTAGCCGCACAACTAGCCAAGCAAATGCCCCCCAATACTCTCCCTTCCAAGGACCCTTGCCATACCTGGCTGTCAGTCTGAACCATGTTCGCACCCAACTCAAGTGAGTCCCTTTTAAAATTTGGAAAAAAATATTTGCAAAACACAATTTGCAAATGAAGAACACCCAAAAGTGTTGTTCTAAGATAAATCACTCAGTATTGAATGTGAAGTTCTGAACCAAGGTATGTGATAGGTCTTGAAAATCAAACTTTTTAAAGTTCCTGAAAATGATTTGAAATGTAATTAATGTAACCAGAAAACTCCTAGATGTTCACTTATGCTCGAAATCCAAATCACTCTTGAATACATGTCTTGTCAAAATGAATATTCATATTCCTAGATAGAAGGTAAGATAGGCGATACGTACCATGAAAACAAAATGCATCATAAGGACATGTTGCATGATATTCAAAGATAAATGGTAAGCATCATGAATGAAGGAAATATAAATTCATAGGTAGAAGATAAATACAGATAACAAGACAAGTATTCAGATGAGATATTTGGATAAATAAGATATTTAGATATGATAAGATATTTGAATACAAGACATAGTGCATGAGATGAACATCGTAGGTAGAAACACTTCAAAATTCCCCTAGACCAACAATTCAAGAAAGTGACAGTTCTCATATAGGTACAAGATAAGAGTTCTAGTACAAAAATTACGCTTCAAAGATCTTCAAATGTTCAGATGCTATATCATCATGATATATATTATAAGAGAAGTAAATCTTCAAGAAACTCTATTAGCATTGTTAGAAAATTTTCCACCGTGAAAGAACCATGTGTAATCCTTGCTGTAAAATTCAGAATTGAAGAAGTGTCAAAAAACAGTCTCTTAACAAGAGAAAATCTTATATAACGGTATTTAAGCTCCCAAAAGGAATCTATTTGAGTTCGATTTCATACTTGATGAAAACCTTCATTTTCAGGCAATATGTCAAGAAACAACTACTTTCCGGGCACCTACCCACGCCGAACATTGTATTATACTAAAAACATTATCTGAAAAATTGAGTTCTCCCCAAGGCAAGAAATCTTCAAACTTTCAAACCAAATTGATCATGAAACAACTATTTTCCGGGCTAAAACCCACGCCGAACGTTGAATTATACAAGATAAACTTGCATTTAAAATTTGCAAACGAGAAAAGGTATACATTTTGTGCTGATGTTCTGAGCATGAAAATGTAAAAAAATTTTTGTAGCCAATTGATCGGAGTTTTACCGTCAGGATGGTGAATGCCCCTGCAGAGATAGTCTCAAGCCGTCTACTGCCCAGCTATCAAAAAAATTTAAGGCACTTCCTCATCTGAATTTTCATCAGCATCCAATTCAGAGTCATCATCGGAGTCATCATCTGAATCAAGAAAAGCGGGATCTAATTTCAAATCTTTCACATGCCAGTTTCCTAAGTCAGTACCATTTTCATTTTTGAGAGAGTATACCAAAGGAGAGAGAACTTTGTCCACAACACAAGGAATGTATTTTGGAGCAAATTTAGCAGAAAATGAATTTTCAGCTTTTGACATAATTTCTCTTCAGTACTCTATCACCAACTTTATATTTAGTTTCGCGTTTTCTAAGATTGTAAGTTTTGGTATTTTGGTCATACGCCTTCCGTATTCTCTCGCGAACTTTTGAAAAGATTTCTGGTAATTCCTGAAGATCTTCAATCCTTGAATTTTTCTCAGTAATCGTAACTATGTTTTTAGAATTGTCTGCAATTTGTCCATAATAATCTCCTGTAACTGGTATATTTCTGCCGAAAGTTAAGAAAGCTGCTGAATGACCTGTAACGTCACTTTTTGCAGTACGTATTGCTTGAGCAATCTTAAAAATGGACTGATCCCAAGTTTTATGATTTTCTTTGATATATGACCTAATAGCAGTTACTATCACTTTGTTTTGCCTTTCTGTGGCATTTATCTGTGGATGATATCTGGCTGTATACCAAGTCTTCTGAACATTGTATTGAGATATGAAAGATTTAAATTCCTTGCTCGTAAAAACTGAACCATTATCGCAAGCAAAAATTTGAGGTACTCCAAAAATGAGAAAAACTTGATTTTCCAAAAATTTTATGATGGCTCTTGATGTGGCTTTAACTAAAGGATGCACTAATACGAATTTCGTGAACCAATCCACTACTACTAGTACAAATTGGTTACCGTTCTTAGATCTAGGATAAGGTCCTAATAAATCTGCAGATATTAATTGAAATGGAAAATTAATATTTTTATATGAACCCATCAGTCCAGCTTGAGGTAAGTTTGACGGTTTACAAGAGGCACAGGTGGAACACTTTCTAACATACTTATAGACACTTTTACGCAGCCCAGGCCAATAGTATAATTCCTGAACACGAGCTAAAGTTTTGGCAATACCAAGATGTCCTGAAGTTTCATCATCATGAAACATTTTCAACACCTCTTTCCTATTTGCTGTAGGAACAACAATTTTCCAATCAGTTAAATTACCAATTAATTTATCTCTACTGAAAACATGTTTATACAAAACATTCTGCTCTATTCTGAAGGAAGGATAGCTATCTGGATTCTCTTCAACCTTTTTACACATATCTGTGTACCACTTATCTGGCATAATTTTAGATAGATTTAATAAAGCTGTCTCAGGTAATGGAGCTCTAGAAAGTGAGTCGGCGACCACATTCAGTGTGCCTCGCCTATGTTCAATATCAAACGAAAATTGAGACAGTTTTACAGCCCATCTGGTTAATCTACCAGAAGGGTTAGACATATTATTAAGCCAGACCAAGCTAGCACAATCTGTTATAACTTTGAAATGTGTCCCTTCAATATAACATCTGAATTTTTCTATACCAAAAATAACAGCAAGAAGTTCCTTCTCTGTTGCAGAATATTTACGTTGACATTTGTTCAAAGTCTTACTGGCATAAGCTATTGGGTGTTCGATTCCATCTGTTTCTTGATACAAGACAGATCCTACGCCAGTATTTGAAGCATCACAGTATATGATGAATGGTTGAGAGAAATCAGGACTTGCCAAAACTGGAGCTGTAGTCAGGGATTTCTTTATATCTTCAAAGGCTTTATCAGCTTCCTCAGTCCATATTATGCCTTGACCTTTTTTTCGACCTCGTAATAGGTCTGTTATTGGACTACACAAAGAGGAAAAATTATTGAGAAACCTCCTATAATATCCAACCATACCAACCAGTCGTCTGATTTGTGTGGTTGTTTTAGGTTTTTCATAATTCAAGATAGCAGATACTTTGGAATCGTCCATTCTGAGACCTTCTTTGTCAACTACATAACCAAGAAATTTAAGGGATGGTCTACAGAACTGCGACTTTTCCAAATTGATGGTGAGGCCGGCATTTTTCAATGTTTCTTTGAGTTTGAGCAAAATTTTCATATGAGTCTCAAAGTCTGGGGTTGCAATAATGATATCATCAATATAGTAAAATACAAATGGTTCAAGAGATGGACCTATAACCAAATCCATTAAACGACACATTGTCTGACTCGAACAAGAGAGACCAAATGGCATTCTGGTGTACTCAAATAAACCTCTACCGTGGATGGCAAATGCTGTTTTAGGACGAGAGGAAGGTGTCAGGCAAATTTGATGAAATGCTTTCTTTAAATCTACAGATGAAAGGAATTTGGCGTCTCTCAGCTTACTCAAGATAGAGTCGATGAGGGTCATGGGATATGCATCAGGAATAGTTACAGAGTTCAATTTTCTGGAATCTAAGACAACTCTAAATTCACCAGAATGTTTTTCAACCAACCATACTGGATTACACCATGGAGACTGTGAAGGCTGAATAATACCTAATTTCAACATTTCATCAACTTCTTTGTTGAGATGGCTCTGCATTGCGGGAGACAATGGATATTGACGTTGACGAATTGGAGTAGCTGAGCCTGTATCAATGTTATGTTGAAGCAAATGAGTTTTTCCTATTGTATCAGCAGGTGCAATCTCTAAAAATGAATCTACAACAAATTCTAGCCTTTTCAGTTGTTCCTCGGTAAGATCTTCATGTGACTGAATTGTGTTAACTATACAGACATCTCCTTGCTGCTGCAAGTCATAAGATAGGTTGAAAAAATCTGCTTTCACTTGAAATTTACTGAGAAAATCAACACCTAATATTAAAGTGTGTTTAAGAGAAGGAATAATTAATATTTTCATCATCTTACTCTGTCCTAATAGTGTAATAAATAAATCCACAAATCCTAAACACTGCTGTGGAACGCCATCTGCAGTAGTTACTTGTAAGATATCATCATTTTTTATACTGATATTCCATTTCTTCAGTAGAAAAAGTCCATTTGAACCAAATATTGAACAAGAACTTCCAGAATCAACAAGACACAGGATTTCATCTCCATAAATTTGAACTCTGAGATAAGGACGGTTATCGTTAGATTTAACTTCGAAAATGGGGTTAAGGGAAGGTATTTTATGTACAACATTATCTTTAACTGTACCAGATAAATTCGAAGATAAAGAGGAAGGTTTGTCAGAATTTATTTTAGGAATATTTTGTTGAGAAAGAAAATTTCTGACAACTTCCAACCATGAATGCCATTCATCACGATTTACCGTTTTGACTTGACATTCTTTCCTTTTGAACCATTTGTGTTCGTGTCTGGAGCTGTTGAACTTGTGGCTACAGCGTCCAGACTCACTGCACCACTGTTTAAGTTTTTTGGATTACATTTAAAACATTTGGATTTTGTAAATCCCTTTTTTCCGCAACCATAGCAAAAAATAGTTTTCTCCGAACGACATTCTCTATGTGAATGACCATTGCGTGAGCAATTCCAGCAACGTAATGAAGATAAGGTAGATACCTCTCTACTTGAACTGAAGTTTTTCTTATATGAAAAATTTTGTGATTCTTGAGAAACAGGGCAACTCAAATCAGGCTCTAAAAAGTTTGATCTACGTGTAGATGGTGGTTTATACCTTTCAGACCATTCACGAGATTCCTCTAATTTCTTACATAAATTGTTCAATTCTGAAATAGTATCAATATCACGTAAAGATAGGTGTGAAATATAATAAGGTAATAAATTCCTCTGAATTTTGTTCACCATTTCCTTTTCAGTAGGTTTATCCTTCAACCTATTAAAAAGACCTTCCATAGAAGAAATGTAGATTGTAACTCTTTCAGATGTACCCTGAGTTCTGTTGTCTATTTCCCTTTTCAAATCTTCATCATAGTGATATGGCAAGAAGTCATCTTTGAGCTTTTGAACTAATTCATCCCAATTTCTCAGTTTATTTCTATTATTGTTATACCATGTCCAAGCCTGGTCTTTGAATAAATCACCAGCTGACAAAAATAAATCATCTTTAGTTACGTTACGTGCAAAACTGAAAGCATCGACTTTTTCTAGAAATGATATCAAAGATTCTCTGCGAGAGTCACCACTGAAATGAATATTCCATTTATATGTAGGAATTGACTTTGGAAAGTTGAATTGAGGTAATTGTTGATTTACGTTGGTTGGAGTGGATGTCTGAGCTGCTGAAGCACCAGATACCCACTCCAACCAACGTAAATCAACAATTACAATCAATTTTGGCCCCACGTTGGGCGCCAAAATTATGTAACGACAAAATGTCGTTTTAGATTGCCCAGGCTATTTCAGTGGAATAGGGTTGTGGTTCTTTGGACTGCCTTGCCAGTTTCTGATTTGTTTTATTGTGTCAAGCAAGGGGTTTTGAAATTACTTAGTGACTGGACGCCAGAATTTTTTGTTTACTGAATAGGATAAAAATTCAAAGTTCCTATGAATAAAAAAAAAAAGATAAATTTCCTTTCTACAATGGAACAATAAAACTATTACTCAATATATATACAATTTACTAAATTATATGAGCAATATACATAGTTCGATGAATGATTAATTTACACAAGATTGTATGAGTGTTCTCATATGTGATGAATGAATGTTGTCAAGTATAAATGATAAGCCAAGATAAGAATTATAACTTGAAATCAAATTCTAGCATATTTTCTGCTATAACAAAAGAAACAACTCTATAGTGTCGCTGCTGAATCTGTTGGTGCTATGTTTGGAGAATACCTTGGTTGCTGGAGTTTTCCTAAAACTAGGAACCTGGATCTATCGTGACTCCTTAGGTATTTTATGTAGTCAGCTCGACATACACCAACCAGACTTCAAATGTTCGACCTCAACTCAGGAACGTGGATGTTTCAGGATTGTCGTAGTTGTCGTTAATAGCATGAAAAACAATCAAGAATATTAGATTTCTGATAACTTTTGTTGTTATAGAATTACAACTTGGCTTTATCCTTTGACAAATCTATCTATAGGATGATATGCTGATGTAAAAAAAACAATGTTGAAGAAAGAAATGTTAAAGACAATAGAGGCTGATTATTTTTCAAGATACTGGAAATCACTCTTTAGCATGCAAGCCAAAATTAAATGAGTGACCCAATAAATGTTTGGATTAACAATTTTTAATCAGCTCTAATTTTAAATTGAACCTATATGAATTGATTAACTAAAATTGATGGTCTTATATCTAGGTGATGTAACAATTCTTAATCAACACGTGTTGAGTGAGCTAGTCATTCATTCCTGAATTTCATGAAAGGATAATCAAAAATTAATATAGAGAAAATTAGAATCTGAAATTGATTCTGAAATCAACAGGTATAAAGTCGATATCAAATATTTAAATTTCCAATATTTGGAGTAAAGTAAATATATTTCAAGAGAAAAGATTCATCTGGTTGCTACAAGAAGTTACTCAATGAATTTCCAGATAAAAGATTATTCAATAAATTTCTAAGATAACAGATCAAAACTTATGATCTCAAATAATAGATCTGACAGTGGCTTCAAGTAAAAGATATCACCCAGTGTATGTAATATGATTCCTAGATGTGATTTTGACTACTAACTGGTCAAATGAGTCTTCACAAAATCTTCCAAAATGTATAAAAGATATAATTCACTAAAAAGCTTGAATATTTTTAATGGCACAGTAGCAAAAGTTACAATAAGATAATGAAAATGAATATGTCCTTAATGTGGACACATGATCAATACTATGATTGATCACAAAAGATAAGTTGAGATAAGTTAAGATAAGATATATATTTATCTCAGATAGACAATTTTGAGATAGATATTTCTATACAGGAAAATATAGCAAATTTTGATCTTTCTTTTATTGGAAACCTGGTGATCTTGAAAACAGATCAGGTGAGTTGAAAGGCACACATTCAAATTTATTCATATAGAAAATAACATGTGTTTTCGGTACTCACCTGAACTGATTCCATCGATGATTTCCAGGCCACCAATTGATTAGACTGGTTTCCAGTAAAATTCTTACTAGATGTGTAAGTATATCAACTCTGACTTCCTGGCTGTACAATTAATTTGTAAATTCCTTGGATTTGTACAGGGTTTGAAGACCAAGTGCTGTGAAAACGAAAACGCAGTCAATTCTTAAAGATCAACATTTGTAGTAATCAAAAACGATGAACACATCAATCTGCTACGCCACTGGACATTCGAGCAATGCTTCCTCCTAGGAAATTAACATTCATCGAAAATTCAAAATGATTACAACGATAATCGAAGATTGAACCTTTGAAAAAATTTGTGAACATTCACTCAAGCCGCCATGCTGCTAAATTTCGCAGTCAAAAATTTTGCGTGCACAATAACAATTAAAGCAATTAAATTGGAATCATACTACGTACCTGTCTAATATCTTCAATTAAACACGAAACCACTCTGATATTTTTGCGGAGAAAGGTAAGAAATTCAACATAAAGATAGTTGGGATTTATCCCAAAATGGAGAATCAACCTGTTGATTTCGCTGCCAAATTCAGAAAGGGAAGAGCTCATGCAAATCATGAACGTCTTGTCGTTTTCAATTCGATTCTGTCGCCCTCTAACTTTTTTATCCTGAACGGAACTTATGATGATACAGATCACTAATTGATCAATGTGCGGTTGATCTGTTCCTGCGGTTCTGTGAGTTGAAGTTCTAATAATTATACATAGAGGGACGACAATGATCATTAATGGATATTAATTATAAATGTAACGATTGTATCGTTACAAGCTTAATGAATGTGGAGGTCTGAAATTATGATCAAGGGTCATCTGTGGAATGCAAATGTTCGCAATACCAATCTCTAGTTTTCTATAATGCAGGTCTAATTTAGCTTGTACTATCCTAAGCCAATCCACACCGATACTAACAGAATGAACTAGGTCATTGATAACCATAAATTTGTGACGAAGAGGATGTCCCGAGAAAAAAATTTAATAAGATTTGATGACTTATGATGATGATACGTTGTTCTCCTCGAAATGTCGCCGACACGCGTTCACCCGCTACAGAAAACACAGGGATCTTTGGATTCAGATGCTGGACTCCATCCCACACTTGGCCAGATATACAAGAGATATCCGAATGACGCATAGAACAATTTTAGAACAACAACAACAATATCACTACCGGTATCAAGGATGGCAGGAAAACCACAGCCTGAAATAGATATCGATACTACCGGACACCTACAGTCCATGGAGTGATCAAACTGTCAATTGTTGTCGCAGAGTTCTTCACTTGGATTGACATTGTCCTAGCAGAGCGGTACTTCATTGACATATTTTGTAGCCCTACAGGTCAACACCCTCACTCTGAGGCTGAGAGAGTAAAGGCTCTCTCTCTTTCCGACTTGTATTGGTTGTCTTCTTTGAATGTTATACTCTTGATCGTGCTGGGCTCGGAGATCGGCTCCTTGCACCAGAGTTCGCCTCGCCTCGGTTATTCTCAGAATATTTAGGATTGAAGTGTCTTCGTTGTTGAATGAAATTGACAAAATCAGTCTGCCGTAGACGCTCCAGTGCATCTGATACTGTGTAGCCCTACCAAGGACAAAGCAATTTTCGTAGGGTGACCGCGACATATGATAGTGACTAGAACCTGTTCTGGATAGGGAGGCTCGATATATTTTGCTTTCGCGAAAAGGTTTTTGTCTCGTATCTTCATCACAATCAATTTAGTTATAATTTGAAATAACTCGAACAATTGATGTATTGGTACCTGAATTTGAAACTATACTTTATTGCAACGTTATGACAAAATAGCATTGAGAGAAACCTGGACGACTCAGTCAAATTTTGTGGATATATAAGACATGATAGATATTCTAGAGGAGGTGGTATTTTTTTAATATGCTATATGCTATTGAACAATTATAGATATCCCTCTCACTCAATAGAGTTTCCTACGTAGTTGAAGTTAGTTATAGACCTCAATATATTTTTAGTTGAGTGGAAAGAAACATTTTCGAACTATATGTAACAAGAATACAAAATTCTGTGTTCAGGCGATATAAACATTACCATCTGATTCTCTATTGACTCAATATATTCTGTCTAGGCTGAACTCTACTAATATGCATCAAATGGTGTAAGAAGCAACTAGAATATCAGCCACAGAAAAATCACTTATTGATTGAATTATATGTGCATGATGATCCGAATTTAATATTCTCAACTCATGTGGGTGGAATTAAACTCTCTGATCGTGAAATTATTTCTTTTAAAAGTTTTAAATCGAACTGCACTGAACCGAAGTCTGAACCAAAGGTTTATAAATTCAGAGATTTGGAAAATTTTCATATTGATCAAGTTCATATGAATTTCAATTGACTTGTTCTTCAACAACTATTTTCCGCAAATTACATTGACGAAAAATTGTCTTTTTTGATGAACAACTACTGCAATTATTTATTAAACATGTCCTTCGGAAAGTGTCAGGATAACGAAAAATAGCTCCTTGGCTGGATGATGAACTCAAACGTCTGATGTCTAAGGAGGATGAATGTGGGTATAAATTGAAAAAAAAAAATAACTCACCGGCAATTTTTTCTTTTTGTTCTGGTTCCCACGGAAAGGAATATCCTGTAATTTTCAGAGAACATCGTGAGAACCAAGGGAAATAAGGTTGGAATTGGTGTTCTCCTTGAATTTCTGGAGGTTATATGCCTCGGGAAACACCTCCCTTGGCAATGTGTTCCAGAGCCTCGCTGTTCGTTGGATGAACGAGTATTTGGAAAGAGATTTTCTGCAGGTCTCCAAAGTGACCACGAAGGGGTGCGGAGCCTCAATTCGACGATTTAATCTCGCGGGGACTGCCAAGGGAGGAACAATTGTTGATATTTCAGAAGAGCATCGCCCATGACATTATCTATAAAATAGAACCAGATCGCCAACTTTTTTACGGTGTTCCAGAGAAGTGAATGAGTTTGTGAGCAAGGCATTACCCACGAGACGAATTGCTCTTTTTTGGACAGAATCCAACAGTTTCAGGGTATGTATTAGGGTGCTGCACTCCAAATATGGGAACAGTATTCCAGAACAAGTCGGATCTGTGCCTTATAGAACATAAGCAGCTGACTGGAAGTGAAATAGCTCCTGGCCCGAAACAGAAAAAGTTTTTGGGATGCACTTTCAGCAATTGATCTCACGTGATTTTCCCAAGAATGTTTATTACTGATTCACGCAACCATGACAATCGAGTGATATCTGACAAGGAGGAAGATCATTTCAATTCAATTTCTCATAACAAAAACTCTAAACTCCTGTGGAGAGAGTTGAAGACACTCAATATAATGAATAATGATAGAAAGGAACTACCCAAGATACTAAAAAATTCCGAACCAATTATCATTTTCTTCATCGACAGTTTTCCCCAAGATAATTAAGGAACTGACAGAATCAAGAAATGCTATTGACGAAACGGAAATTGCAATTCTGAATTTCTGATTTCCTCGTTTCGACAAAAGAAGTTGTTGGAAATTCAACTAAGATAAAAAATACCTCACCTGGATCAGATGACTTTCAAATTGGTTTGATAAAACTACTATCATCATATATTTCACCATACATTGTTGATATTAGCAATAGTATTATACAGAGTGGAATCTTTCCTACCTGCTGGAAGAAATCTCTGATATCACCAATTCCCAAAATGCGTTGTGCGTTAATCTGGCTTCCGTCCCACCTAATCATATAGTGGCACAACTGCTCTTCTACATATTATGATCGATTATATGATCAAGCCACTGATAAAGGTCAATGAACTGCACACGTTCTCCTATTTTTTAGTGAAGCTTTTGCCGACGCATTGACACAATCAGACTTGACATTTCATTTTCAATTCAGAAATCTTGCGGTATAGGTGCAGAAAGTTTGCAGCTGTTCAAATCATATTCATCTGATCATAGGCAAGTAGTCAGAATCAAAGATGAATAATTATCTAGATGCAATGCAATCAGCCCTCTACTGTTCACCATTTATACAATAGCCAGCTACCGAAATTTCTGGATTACTGTAACATCCACATATATGCTGATGACAGTGATGACACACAACTATATTATAATATATATTATAATAGCAGAGTTCAAAATCTATTATGACCTACTAACAATTTTTAATATATCAGCTGAACATTTTCTGAAATTCAATCCAGGTCAATCGACATCAATTTTCAATTTTGTTGAAAATCCGAACAATTCACTCAATAAATTCGTATCAATGTAAACGTATCCTCCGTTTTAGAATTTTCTGACTCGATGAAAAATCTTGGTCATTTATTTCCATTATTATTATTATTGCTATTATTATCATTCAGGAGGGGTGAAAGAACTCACAGTCACAACTCCACCACATAAACAATTTAATAATTACCAACGGTCATGGACAAGAGGACATGTTTCGAAGGAGTAATCCTTCATCATCAGCAAATTCATAAAAAGAAGAAAATCTGTAAGAAGAAAACAACGCTTATGATGTTAGTATTTAAGTATTGTTAAAAAGTCTGAATATTCGTATACCAATACCAGAAAATTACTAAAATAACCAAATACACTATTTAAACCGCACGCGGGTGAATAGCTGTTAGGAAACAAACATTATTATATAAACAGCTCTATAAGAGCCTAAATTCCAGAAATTGTTTGATGTAAAGAAAATATTCGAAAGCACCAACATGTGGTTCTGAATTTGTTGAATTAGGTTAACTAATCACAAGTGACGATCGAAAATATGACACTTGACAATAATGACGCTGCGGACAAAACACAACATCAGAATGACACAAGTCACGTCAAAAATCAAAACATTCCTTGGTTTTCGACGTGACGTATATTCAGACTCTTTGACAATACTCAAAAACTGACATAAGCGTTATTTGTAGAGATTTTCTTCTTTTTATAAATTCGCTGATGATGAAGGATTAATTCTCCGAAATATGTCCTTTTGTCCATGACCGTTGGTCATTATCAAATTGTTTATATGGTTGAGTTGTGACTGTAAGTTCTTTCACCCTTCCTGATTTATATCACCTCCACTGTGAGTTATGGATCACCTACGTTGAATATTCTTCTTATTATTATCAATATGTTGAGAACCGCTGTTTTAGAACAACTTGTAAGAATCACCTTCGAACGCTCTCCTCTACGGGTCAGGAGTTTTAGCATATAGTTATTCATGACACTTATTTTACCACCGTACAGGGTGCCCAACTTAAAATGGAACCCCTCCTTGACCATTTTGTTTTCAGAGATGTGAGAAAATGGTCAATAGAAACATTTACTTTGATTTTTTCAATAGAACACCCTATATATTTTCTTACATGTCTTCTGATTTCACAAACAAAGATGAATTGAATATTTAAATGGAAAATGATTCAGTTATTGGTACACTACACTGTTTTACCACTAACCAAACCGATTTTTTAACGCCTCGACACGTGTTTCGCTAACTATGTTAGCAACTTCAGGAAAAGATTAAAACTAAATATCCTATATATTCTAGTGTGCTGCATATACTAGGTATATGTTCACCCAACTGTGAAAAATACTAACCGTCAAGTTAATGTTTGTCATGGTTGAGTTCACATGTTAATCTTAATTTTTATTTCACTAAACTATATAGAGGGCTATATGGAATAGGTCCATTATCCTTATTCATCACTCTATTACTATTCTTAAATATCTCCAAGCTTTTATATGCGTCTAGTTTTCTAATATTATTAACTTGCTTAACTAATTTGAGGTTAGTAATATGTGTGTTATGATTGTGATTGAACATATGTTCGGCTACACAAGATTTATTTAACCTGCCATATTTTTTTTTGCTATGTGTTCCGAAAGATAAAGTGGACACACTTGAAAAGTCGGGAATATACGAAATAAGTCGTAATGACTGTGATAAAACATATACAGGGTGTTTCATGAGAAGACTCACATAGCCAAATGGTTAATAGGGAAAATCAAGACGAGTTGATGTATATATATGAAAACATTTTTTGACCCTCCATAACGAAGATACAGGGTATTATATGTGAAATTTGTATATAACTTTTATGGTCGATATATTACAGAAATGATTCGTCGTAATCTGCTGAAATTTGGCAGCGACGTATCTCTACTGAAACTCTTCAAGATAACATATTATGAAAAAAATATTCAGGTCCGGACTTGGGAAAATTTTATGTTTCATTGTTATGTCAAAAAAGTTCACTTTGTGACCACTTTTCTCAAAAAATTCCATCAGATTCAGAAAGATCAGACAAAATGCTATAAGAACTGCTCTTCAATTTACACGGCACACTCTGACCGGTTCAACAAAAAAATATGGAACAAAAACGTTCGAATGAATTTTCAATTTCGACCTGGCTGATAACTCTCAACTTTCAACTGGATTCGTGTAAATTGATTTTTTGTACATTTTTATTGGATAGAAATTGACAGAAGAGATTAGTTCTGATTTGTTTATGATTTGACATGTTAGTTTTTGACCGAACTTCTAGACAGGTATGATTGCTCGTGACTCTATTTTATGAATTCATTATAAAGTGGGCCCTGTTTTTATTTTATGTAACGTGAAGTTTGTTGATAGGTAAACACTCGTAATCGAAATATTCCTACACTCTAGGTGCCACTTCAAAAAAAATTCCAATACCTACCTCCTATCCCTATCCTCCCTATAGGAACGCACGATGTTCTTTGAACATTATAGGGATTCCCTTTCGTGCGCTCCAAGCGATAAAAAAAATCCAAATGCTATGCTATGTTTAATACCATAGAATATTTCCAGACCCAAGAAAACGTTGCAGTAAAACCTTCACGAGGATGAACATTAGGAATTTTGAATAAGTAGCAAATGCAAATCCATATATAACTTGCAGAAGTGTATCAATAACAAAAAATGGAGCTAAGTTTATGCGTGATGGCATAACTTATTTGATAAATCACCATAATATGGGCACATGAATCCTTATGTCGTAATTTCATCAGTTGGTACCTACCTAGTACTAGCCTAGTACCTACCTATCAGTTCGGATTATCAACAAACGTCACGTCTCGTCACACAAATGAAAAACAGGACCTACTCGATATCTCACTTCAAGCGACACCCATAAAACAAAGTCAGGAATAATAATATCTATCTGAAATTTCGGTAGAAAATATCGTGTTTTTTCTTCCCGTCTATCTTTCTGTCAATTACTATTCAACAAAAATGTCGAAAAAACAATTCACATGATACCAGTTAAAAGTTGACAGTTATCAGCCAGGTCGAAATTTAAAATTCATTCTAACGAGTTTGTTCCATATTTTTTTATTGGACCGATCAAAGTGTGCCGTGTGAATTGAAGAGCAGTTCCAATTGAATTTTGTCTGATCTTTCTGAATCTGATGGAATTTTTCGAGAAAAGTGGTCACAAAGTGAACTTTTTTGACATAACAATGAAACATAAAATTTTCCCAAGTCCGGACCTGGATATTTTTTTCATAATATGTTATCTTGAAAAGTTTCAGTAGTGATACATCGATGCCAAATTTCAGCAGATTACGACGAATCATTTCGGTAATATCGACGATCAAAGTTATATAGCAATTTCACATAATACCCTGTATCTTCGTTATGGAGGGTCAAAGAATGTTTTCATATATATACATCAACTCGTCTTGATTTCTCCTATTAACCATTCGGCTATGTGAGTCTTCTCATGAAACACCCTGTATAGGCCAAACCAGGCGACCCATAAAAACAAGGTTCAAAGAACACATAGCCCATTTAAAATATGGCAGGTTAGATAAATTTTGTGTACCCGAACATATGTTCAATCACAATCATAACACACATATTACTAACCTCAAATTATTTAAGCAAGTTAATAACATTAGAAAACTAGACGCATATGAAAGCTTGGAGATATTTAAGAATAGTAATAGAGTGATAAATAAGGATAGTGGACCTATTCCATATAGCCCTCTATATAGTTTAGTGAAATAAAAATTAAGATTAACATGTGAACTCAACCATGACAAACATTAACTTGACGGTTAGTATTTTTCACAGTTGGGTGAACATATACCAAGTATATATGCAGCACACTTAGAATAGGATATTTAGTTTTAATCTTCTCCTGAAGATGCTAACATTGTTAGCGAAACACGTGTCGAGGCGTTAAAAAATCGGTTTGGTTAGTGGTAAAACAGTGTAGTGTATTATCGTGCCAAAGGTTCCAGTCTTCGATATAACAGTTATTGGTGATTGAAATTTACATCAAAATACCACCACATCTCCCATTCAAACTGTTCATTCATATTTGTTTCTTATGAGATTGAACGATTTCAATTTCATAATAGACAATATCACGACATTTCCATAGAGCCTAGACAATATATAAACATCATTTCAAAGCTCACTATGTTCAACTCACATTATTATGATATAAAGCGGTATTTTATTGGTAAACTTTGATCATCAATTACTCAACTATTTTTCATCCATATATACAACTCATGTATATTCTTGGGATCAGAGAAAGAAGCTGTATCGACATGTCGGAAAATATAAAGGGTCCTGTTTATTGAAAAAATAGAAGTTCATGTCCTTTCTGGAAAAACTAATGATCCTGTATATTTCACGAAATGTAAGTTTGGGTCGTTTTAAAAAACGTCTTTTTTATATCTCTGTAGAAAAAAAATAGTAAAAGGGGTTTCATTTCAAGAGGCGCACCCTGTACAAACAATTGTGACAGCACGATGTATTTGTGAGAGCTAAACATTTTTAGGTCTTCACATTGATGAACATTTAAATTGGCAGAATCACTTTGGTTTTCTGATAAAAAAATTAACTCTACTTCATATCAGTTCAGGAATATAAAGCAGGTTTCAAATGATGATCAGCTGCTGAAGCTGTACTATGCTCAGGTAGATTCCAGACTGAGATATGGAGTGTGCTACTGGGGTTTTCCTCTAGCTGCTCTGATGTCTTCATAGCACAAAAAAAACTCATAAGAATCATTAGTGGCATAGGTCTCTCTTCATGCAGACCAGCTTTCAGAAATTTCAAAATTTTAACTGTCCCTATTCTTTTAATTTATGACATGTGCTGATCTCTGTTCGAGGATAGAGTTAAATTGTTTGTACTGAATGAATATAAACATAATATTGATACAAGACAAAAAACAATGTTTTTGTACCATTTGGAAAAACCAAATTAGCTTTCGAATCTCCTGACCAGATGGCTCCACGTGTTTATAATTTGCTAGCAGATTGTATAAAAAAATCAAAACTGTTTCAATGTTTAAACGAACACTCAAGAATTATCTTGTTGATAAGCGTTATTATAGTTTTCAAGAATTTTTGTTTATAAGTAGATAGTTTTGTCCTCTTTTTTCCAGGATTTTTTTGATCTCTGATCTCCTTTTCTCTTCTTGTTTTTTGACGATTCCTATAAAAATTTTGTAAGTTTGTCTTGAAGGATATAAAGATTATTATTATTGTTATTATTTTCAATATTTCCCCAATTCAACCTCTTTCAGCCCTGTTGGTCTCAGTATATCTGACTTTTGAAAAAAATATGCTCTTGGGTTTAGATAGTCAAGTCAAATGAGCCCATGTACCCATACCAACTTTGTTTCAAGACGTATCTCAGAACTATCGCGGCTCTCTCCCTTTTGCCCCTTTATTCGGCCTAATGTGATAATTAAGGGAGTGACGTTTAAGTGATGAGTGACATTAGAGTTCAGTTACGTAACTATTATATTTAATCTCCAGTTAAAGTTCACCCCGCTTAATGATTCGTTAACTAAAATTAGCGAGGAATTTGACTGGATGCATCAGTTCCCATTTCTAATATGCGTTAGGTATTCGAGCTTTTCTTCGGCCTCATTTGATGCCAAGATTGGCCTGAATATACCAGAACTCGACAAGAATCTCAGCAATCAACTTACATCGACTAAGTGTTGAATAGATGAGAATCCAAAATTCCAATCTCAGCAATCAACTTACATCGACTAAGTGTTGAATAGATGAGAATCCAAAATTCCAGCCAGATTAATTTGATTGTCAGGGCGATTCTTCGAGAGAGCTGATTAGACGTTATACAGGGTGGAGCGTTTTAATCTATTATGGATAATAGTACTTTCCAGAAGCCGCTAACAAGAGAATGGTTACAACAAAAATTGAAGGATTCAATTGGGGCCAAAGAATGACCCTACTCACAACCCCCACCCCCCCTTGGGCCCCCATACGGCTAGGAGATGCCTTTTTCTTCAATGGGAACCCTATTAACTCACAACGGATTCTTGTTCTACGGAGAAAAACAAATAAAAAATGTGTCTAGCAAATTTTTATTTGGGCCCCTTCGTCAGCCAACTACAAGGGAAGATATGATCAACCGTATACGAGAAGCTTGCGATATCATCCCTGAAAATGTTCTTCTTAGTACTGTGAATAATTTTCAGAGACGGTTGAATCTGTGTAAGCAACTATTAAATGGTTGAATAACTTACACGGAAAGATTAAAGGTACATGCCAATGGATTAAGATTCTTTGTTTTCTCCAACTCAAATACCAAAACTAAAAATTTGGGCCCCTTTAAGGGGCCCAAAAACGAATTTGCTAGAGACATTTCTTATTTGTTTTTTTCTGTAGAACAAGAATCCGTTGTGAAAAAATAGGGTTCCCATTGAAAAAAGACATTTCTTCTCCCAGGGCCGTATGAGACCACTTGGGGGGGAGGGGGGGTTGTGAGTAGGGTCATTCTTTGGCCCCCACTGAATAATTCAACTTTTGTTCGAACCATTTTTTTGTTAGCAGCTTTCGGAGAGAACTATTATCCATAATAGATTAAAATGGTCCACCCTGCATATAGAAACTCTAGAACGACTGGAATCAACTCGGATAATTTGCCTTAAACTGTCAGTGCGTATGGAAATATTATAATCATTTTATTAGAGAGCCTACAGGAATTCAATCGATGTTCAGTTTGAAGAAGAGGAAACATGGATATACAGTGTGTCTCTGGCCTAACTCGTCTTACTCTGACAGTCGATAGCGAAAATTGAAATATTATAAACGTATTTTTTCGACTTGTCGTGGAGACACTTCCTTTCATCATACGGGATGTTGAAGTTTTTCATCTCTGTTGAGACAAAACCTTGCAATTTGAAATAAGGTGGACACTTTTCTATCTACAATATAAACATTCCTTATCAGTAGAGAGGACTCAGCTACACTGGGTGTTATTTTATTCATACCTACTGACATAAAACCCAACAATTTTTTCCATTGGGACGCTTATGGTGAATTATAGCTGATGGAAAATGATCCTCATTTATTCACATTGCCATCTTCGCTTCATTTAATTTGATATATTTAATAGTCTCCTTGTTATTTCAAATAATGTTACACTATGCAGAACAGTTTTTCAACCAGAACGTATATTTTACACCAAATTATCATTCGAATTGAATATTGAATTGTTCACGGACACGAACGATATTGGAACAAATGGAAAACACGAAGGTTGGTTAAGAAATAATGATGATTTTTCATTAGGTTATATCCACTACTAGTGTCCCAATGAAGGAATATAATTAGTTCAGTTTTATGTCAGGGGGGCCGAAAACTAATAACACCCAGTGTATTCTATTGATGAGGACTGTTTCATATTGCAGATATAAAAATGTTCACTGAATTCCAGATCGCTAGGTTTTGTTTCAACTGAGATAAAAAAGAGAAACCAAAAATTTATGCGAAATTCGCAACACCCCGTATTATGAAAACAAGTTTCTCCATGACAAAACAGAAAAAAATGTATCTAGTATTTTGATATTTGCTATCGATTGTCAAAGCTGGACGAATTGAACCTGTGACACCCTGTATATTGAGAAAATATCGAATTTTCACTTAGTTCTGGACGTTCTTGAAACAAATTAGAACAATTTTTTTAGAACATCGTGTGTATATACCTAACCTATAGGGAGAAAAGGGAGAGGAGGTAGGTATTGGATTTTTTTTTTGAACTCCTGGAGGTTCTGAGTTCTTGGGAATACTCCCATTGGCATGGAATTCCAAAGCTTTGCCGTCTTATGAACGAACGAGGTTGACTACGGAAAGATGTGCTGACTGAGCTGGTCGAGTTCGTCTGACTGGTATATTGCCAGTGATGGAACGATAGCAGATACTCCTGAAGAACATTGCTCGTGGAAATATCTATAGGAAAGTGGAAGGTCGCCGACTTCTCTACGGTGTTTTAATGATGTCAAAGGATTAGTGAATGTGGCATCACCCACCAGGCAAATGGCTCTTCTCTGGATAGGATCTAAAAGCATCAGCGAACGTTTCTAGAGAAAAGTGGAAGGTCGCCGACTTTTCCACAGTGTTTTAATGAGGTCGAAGGATACGTGAGTGCAGCATCACCAACTAGGCGAATGACTCTCCTCTGGATGGGATCTACGAGCATCAGCGTATGTTTGGGTTTCGAATCCTATATGTGTTGAAAGTATCCTGAAATAGGACGTATCTGTGCGTTACCGCCGATGTTGATCTTGAGAAGCTGTTGAGGTGTGAACTTGATTTTCACATGGAATAAAAATTCGAGTTTTCCTGGAGCAACTTTCGCGATTGAGAATTGCTGATTAAAATACCGAGACATTGATGCATCAGGCGTACTGGGTTCTGTCTTTCTAGAGAAAATTTAGGCTTGTATTTTTGTGGCGTTGAAGTCAACTAGCTCATTGGGTTGGTTCTCAGGCTGTAATTATAGCAAGATATAAATTGACCTTCCTTTGTCGAAAGTTCTTAGTTCCCTGGAAAGATATGAGAATTCTATGAGAGAACCATCGCAGTATGGAGAGTACACTCAGAGAAATTGATGGGTTAAATCAACCAAAAAGAGCATATGAAAATGAGCCTATCTGGTTTAATGATTATATCAACCAGCAAACAATAGTTGAATATGTTTAGTCACCATACGAATGGAATTGTTGTTTTGATCAAGAGAATTTGTTATCAACCAGATTTTAGTCTCACAACAAAATGAGTGGTATGTTAACCATCATATTTGTCCCTTCACTCATATTTTGTATAGATAGCCATATTATTTGGTTTACCAACAGAGTGTATAGTAGATATAGGTCATGACCGTATAAATACGTCCATGATATAGGTATATTGACTATTTTTCAGGTTCTCGTACCACTGAATTAATACATGTTTGTTGAGGGATATTCTTGAATCCTGTTATTTTTTGGTTTGCAGACTTATTCTTGGGGTTTGGATTCAGTATCATAAAAATTCGAGGATTTAGTAGAAAAACGTTTCGCCCATGGCCATGGGCTTTGTCAATTTATTGTTGGAATTTTTTGGCACTGTAAATAATGTTTGACATTGTAGGGTGATGGTGATGAACATGAATCTAAAGAAAAAAAGAGAGATATGTACCTCAACCAATTCATGATTCAAAGCAGTGTGGTATTTTTCTGATGTTTTTTTTTTATTTATTTATTTAAACATATTGGTAGTTTTTTTAATATTTTTCCTTCTTTCTTCTTTTGGAAGGAGTTGAACATTTTTGTACCATCCTTTAATGTGATAGAACACGAGGGAGACTACAATTTGATGAGGTTAATTTAGAAATGTTGATCACATGATTATGTAAAGGAAATTTGACTGACATTACAGAAAGATGACAAGAATGACATGGAATAATTATAGAGACATATGTCAGGTAGGAGTTTTCTTCTTCTTTTTTGTTGTTCTTTTAACATTAACAATGCACAGTGTTTTATAAATCTTGGTAAGTGTGGGAGCAGTAGTGAAAAATTGGATTTGAAATAGTGGGACTTGTGCTTATAGAATAGTCTGATAGATACTACTTAGATTACTGATATCTGTTCTGTCGTTCATCGAGTTAGTGTCTTTTTTAATATATATCATTTCTTTTATGCATCTCTTGTAGTAGTTACTTTCATAATCAAGAATTTTAACATTGTTAAAGGAAGTCGTATGGTCATTATCCATTAGATGTTTAGTTAGAGCGGTTGGGTTCTGTTTGTTGTAGTGATGTCCGTTCAATCTGTTTTCTAAGTATTGTGTTGTCATGCCAATATATGTTTTATTGCGATCATTGCATGGAATGGAATATATAAGATTTGAATTTTTTAATATTGGGGTTTTGCTTTTAAGTTTTGAAAAAAATTTGTTTGTAGTGTTATGGGATTTATGACATGTATCTATGTTAAATTTTGATAGGATGTGTGAAATTTTGTGTGATAAGCCATCAATGTATGGGATGGATATTGTATTTAATGGGTTGATTTCTTTCTGTTTTTTATGTTTTTTATATTGTGACTTGTTGTATAATCTGTGTACTCTATGTTCAAGGGATAATTATTGTTTTTAATGTTTGTTCTCTATATTGTGGATGGGTTAGAATGATAGCTCTATCAACCAAGCCTGTGATAACACTCTTTTTGTGTGATAAGGGGTGTTGTGAGTTGAAATTCATGTACCTGCCAGACCACGTGTCTTTTGTATACCATTTAGTGAGAATTTTATTATTTTTTTTGATTAATGTTAAATCTAGGAAGTTAATTTCATTATTGATTTCTTGTTCTATTGTGAATTGTAATTTTGGATTGAAGGAATTGAATTCTTTGAGTACATTTGTTAGTTCATTTTGTGGTATTGCAAGTAAGCAGTCATCTACATATCTTTTGAAAAATGGTAATGGGAATTTAAATTTTTTAATAACATTTTCTTCTAAGTGTTCCATTACTAATTGGGCAATGGTGCTAGAGATGGGAGATCCCATAGCAACACCATCAATTTGTTGATAAAAATCCTCTTTGTACTGAAAAAAGTTTGTGTTTAATGTTAAATCTATGGCTTTTGTGAATTCTTCTATTGGTAATGTTGTATATTCTTTCAACTCGTCCCATTTTATTTTTAATATATCTGTGATTAGGTTATTTGGGATATTAGTGTACAGTGAAACAACATCTAGTGAAATGATTAAGTAGTTATCTGGTATGTGTACAGTGTCGATGAATTCTTTGAAGGAAAAAGAATCTTTAATGTAATATTCATTTTTACCAGTTATTTGTGATATAATATTTGATAGAAATTTTGAAAGTTTGTAGAAAGGTGATTGTATACATGAAACAATTGGCCTAAGTGGTATGTTTTCTTTGTGTAATTTGGGTAAACCATATATTTTTGGGGGGTTTGCATTATGGATTTTTAGCTGTTTGCCAAGGTCTTCATTGATTAGATTTTTTGTGAGCCAGGATTTTATTAAATTATTGTTTTTATTTTGATAGTTGGTGGTAGGGTTGTTTTTCAGTTTTCAGTTTTACACTGTTATGTCATTTAATAGTTCTGACATTTTAATGTTGTAGTCTTCAGTGTTCATAATAACCGTTTTGTTGCTTTTGTCTGGTTTCATTATCATAATTTGGGGGTTATTTTTGATGAATTCTTTGGTTTCTGAAATATTTTTGAGTAATGTTTTTTGAATTTTGTTTTTTTTGGAATTATTAGCTTTGATTCTTTTTTTGTGGTTGGAAATGGCTTGTACTACAATTGTTCGAATTTCATTTTTGACACATTCTGGTTTGTTTTTTATTCCTGTTTCTATGCTTGCTATGTATTCAAAAGTATAGGGATTTCATTTTCTTTCGTTATTGGTAGTGCATGTTTTTGTCCAAGGGCTAGGATGTTGGATATGTTGTTAGGTATTTGAGTGTCTGACATATTTTCTATCCATTTTTCCATGTTTGTGGAGTTATTATTAATATTAGGGTTTGACTTGTTCATTAGCCATTGAAATTTTTTCACATTTTTTTCTCTGGTTTTGATGAACATTTTTTCAATTTTTTTATCTTCAAAAAGTAAGTAGGTGTCCATTATTTCATCTGATAGTGTGGTTCTTAACAGTCTGGTTGATTGTGCTATTTGAATTAATACAGATTCCGAATGAACATCAAGTTTATTCATTACATCAAATTTTCGACATGTTAAGTTTGTAACGAAAAATAGAATAAACATTTTCCTAGTGTGTCTACTTCTCCAACACAAGTAACATTGTAGAAAACTTCTTTCCCCTTTATGTAAGTTGGAGATGTCCAATCCATCTTACTGTTGAATGGCCAACTTTTCAAAATACTTATCTACAGTATAATTTTTTATATAATTTATAGCAAAAAATACCGTTTTTCTGCAACGGATTCAAAAGTACTCCATTTTAATTCCAAAATATACTCCTGAAGTTGACGTTTCTATTACTGACACGTGAATAGGTACCTATGTTGCTATGTCGGCAAAAAATATTTAAGGGATTGCAACTCCTTTTTTATGTTTTATATAAGTATTTGTCCTACTATTTTATCAAAACCAACCGCTGGTTTGAAATGCCCCTTTGAAGTGTTTTTAGGTGCGGTGCAATTGTTTTTGGATATACTTCACTCCCAACAGATCATTGATATGAAGTAGGAACAATGTTGGTGCCAAAATTGATCCTTGTGGATCGCCAGAAAATATCAATCTTACTTTTTTTCTGTCTTGACACTCCTCAGTCATAGATGTTGATGCGAAAAATTCACCATTTTCATATTCAGATATTAGTAGTGAATAATAAAATCCACCAGATCAAAAATGTTCTTGAAAATACAAATGGGAATCATCCTCACTCGATCGAAGACAAAAACGAAAAACGATAATCAATAATTTAATTCACATCAATTAACTTACATTCTAATCATTTGGAAAGTATATTATACTTCAGGTGAAAAAAGAAAATATCTCTCGAACTTGAATGAGCTGAAAAATTCTCACTGATAATGGACACCATGATATGGTAGAGTGAAATAACATTATTATTGTAGATTAATGAGAAGAGGGAAAATTCAAAGAATCCACGCTAGAATTCTCCTGAAGGAGGATAATAAAATTGTTTGAGTTGATATAGATAGAACATAGTATTTAATAATACTTGAATCTTGATAAAGAAGATTTGTTTCCGAAACATCAAAACCCAAGTGAAAATTAGATATTTTCCCGATATGCTCCATTTATTTTTCAGAACAAAGTGTCAGTGATGGACTATCAATTGAATTGTTTTTAGGCTTTAAAATAGTGGAATTTTTGAATGTAGTGACATTTTGGGGCAAATCATTTGATTTGTTCTCCTTTTTTTACTTACGACAGTATTGTATAATCTTCTCAAATCAAATTCCTTTCATCTTTCTTTATCAAATCCGAATTAAATGGACGATTATTTCAACCATTAAAGGAATTCCGTTTATGAAGAATATATCGTTTTCAACATACTCCTCCTCAAGTTCGCCATGTATCCATCTATCACCAGATAAGGACAGCCAATTTCACCCTTGTTGAAAAAAATGCCTGTTGATCCATTTAATCAGATTATCCCCTTGGAAGCACAAAAAATCCTGGCAGGATCCTTTCAAACAGATTTGCGGAGTTTTCCAAATCAGTGTTAAAAAGGTAATTTATCTTCCGTGAAAAAAACACCCTTGATACAACTTGTTGCCGGTTAGTCCGTGAGCCATGCCTAAATGGATTGTTACTTCTAGTATTTGGCATTTTTATATCAGGTATTACCTCAAAAGAGAGATTGAAGTAAGTAGATACCTACTAATTGAATCTTCTGATGGGAATTGAAGATGTTGGTGATTATTTATCACCTACATTATATTTGAATTCATTTTATATTCGATTGGCAGAGAAAACGCAGCAAAAGTAGATATACTTTATGAGACAAATGTAATTCGAATAATATGGAAACATCGTAATTGATCCAGAATATGTATTTCGAGCATGAGAGTTACCTCGTCAGCATTTTGCCAAATATGTAGATACTCTACACCAAGACAGCTTCTTCTGATATACAAAGCACAGATCCGGCTTGTTAGAGATTACTGTTCCCACATATAGGATTCAACACCCAAGCATATGGCGCTATTGCACTCGGATTCCATTCATCAGAGACGTAATTGAAACACCGTATAGGAATGTCGGCAAAACTTTGAGATTCTTTGCCAAAGACAGTATTTCTAAGAAGTTATAACCTCCAAAAGTGAAAAAACATCCAATCCTCACCTTCTCTCCTTATCCTTCTTGGGTAAGCATCACGATGTTCTTTGAAGATGATATGGAGAAAAAATATATTACACACCGAGGTGGGAAGAGATTCATTCCTGTCGTGAGATTAGTTAGTTATCTATGATCTCGAGACAAGAATGAAACTTTCTACCGAGGTTTGTATACCATTTTATTTACAACCATCATATTCCTATCAAAATCGATAAATCTCTGTTTCATTCTGAACATACCTAAAATATTACATAAGTGAGGGCGGGAAGTGAGGGTGAAAAGTAGTGGTGTGTAATGTGACACTTCTCTACTTTGATCTGAATTCTGTGTTCTATGTTCTTGCATAACTTATCGCATGGAATTGGATGTGTACTATTATAGCAGAAAAAAAATTAACAGGTGAATAATACAAATAATAATGAATTATACGAATACTTATGAATAATACAGATATTAAAAAAAATCAATTGAACTGCTCGAAATGGCCCCCATTGTTCTCGATACATTTTAATATTCGCGAGTGAACATGATTCGCTGCTTTTCTCAGATGAACTCTGTTGATGTGCTGGAATATGTCCATCACTCTCTCGTAGATCATCAATATCTTGAAATGGCTCTTCATAAATTTTATTTTTGGCGTAGCCCCACAGGTAAAAATCGAGAGGCGTACAATCAGGCGACCTTGGAGGCCATCTCACAGGTCCATGAGTAGTTATTATACGACGCTATACATAGTGGAGTATACTACGACCTTGCCAGAAATGCTATCTCGGAAATTAAGCGAGATAGAGGTATAGTAACTTTGGAGAAAATGATCCCCATCGAATTTTGAGCAAGAGCAACTTTGGTTTTTGTGTGTGGTCTGTTTTTCTGTCTGTCTGTAGTCTGTGGTAATCATAAATCGATATATCTCCGGAACCCTTTGACATATCGACTTGACATCCATCTTATTGTACTCAAAACAATATTATGTTATTGAAATAAGAAGAAAATCGGAAAACTCTAAGGTGGTTTTTCCGTTTTTTTTTCGATTATTCACCGAAAGTTTCTTGTGACCACTCTACAAATCGCAAAAGTGATCCGATCGATTTCATTTTCTGTGAAAAAAAACTCTATCAGGGAGAGACGAAGCCTATTGAAATTGAGCAGGGTCGGGAAATTCCAAGTGGGTTTTTCAAGGAGATTTTCCGAAACACACGGTTCGCTTCAAAACGACATATCTCCTGAACCAATAGACTGAATCCAAATTTGAGAAATGCACCGTATGCCTCTTTGATGACGCAACAAATTATTATTCCACCATTTTTTTGTGCATCCATCGGAAAATGGAAAAACAAATGAAAATCAAAACATCAAAATTTGAAATCCTTTCAATTCAATATATATCGAAAACAAATGAAAAAAATCAAAAATTATCAGGAGTGCAAAGTTATTCACTGGAACATTTCCTACAAATTATTACCCATAATTTTTTCTGTGAACCCAATAGTACAGGAAATAAAGTGAAAAATATGAAGAAAAAAATTTGAACGACCCATAGGGTACCATGAAGATATATTGAAAAACAAAGATAATCGATAGATGAAGCTCATCGACTTCCACTGAACCATGAAATATCTTTTTCTCTTGTTGATTGGAAGTTGGAACAAAATAGTTGAAGATTTTATTCTCAGATAATTCCAAATATTTCGAAAACAACTGAGAATATCTGAAAATGTTAAAGAACCAAAATCATTCCTTTTGATAAAATCTACAAAAAATCCGAATAACATTTTTCTCTGAATTCAATAGTTCGGGAGATACGATGAAAAAACTAAAAAATTTAAAAGTTCCTAGATAATCACTTGCCACTAGAAAACAAAACAAAAAACAAAAGAAAGTGGAAAAAAGCACACTCGACTGTCTTGATTTTTTTCCACAAACTACGTACCCAGCTCACTCGACTGTCTTCATTTTTTTCCACAAACTACGTACCTAGCTAACTCGACTGTCTTGATTTCCCACAAAGAAGAAATATGTTGGCATTGTTTTAACTTTCTTTTGTTCTTGTTTTTTTAGTCCCTATTGGCAGTCGAGTGGACTGGGTACGTAGTTTGTGTGGAAAAACCAAGACAGTCGAGTGGGCTAAGTCGTGCTAAGTACGTAGTTTGTGGGAAAAATCTCTAGTTATCTGAACTTTCATAGCGTTGTATACACATCTCTGGTGCTTAATGATAGTTTCAATATGAAAATATGCTCATGATATGGTGCCATGGCCACTACTTCCATCTTACATGAGCAATGATAAAATATCATCTGCTTTGCGTCGTATAAATTATCTGACCTCTATACTAATCTAATACCTAATGAAAACTACATCTATACTAATCTGATACCTTTCAAAAACTACCTACCTCACTTGTTAATTTACCACCAAATTGATTCTCGAGATATTCCCTAACCAATCGCGTATTGTGCGGTGGGGCGGGCACCATCTTGCTGAAACCACATCAACTCATCATATTCAGCATGTGGTATCTCATTTCTTAGTAGCTCTAAATAACGTGGACCATTCAAGTTATAATCGTAGATTATTGGACCTAGAAGTCTACTGTCTGAAGAAAACACACAATGGGAAACAGCTATTTATGGACAAAAATTCGAGTAAGGTACAAAATATCCCAAACCAAACATTGAAACCAAATTTGTTCTGCCACTTCGATTCTCTGATGACATGCGGATTATTTCGTGCCCAGTAATGATGATTATGTTTATTGTAAATTCCATCATTATGAAATATCGTTCCATCGGTCCAGCAGATATTCAATGGAAAGTTCTTGATTCTTTCACACTGGTTGACGAACCAGTGACAGAACTCGAGACGACGTTCATTATCACCAGGTCTCAACCCTTGTACTGTCACTGGTTTTTGTGATCGGCATTGTTTGCCCCGAAATAATTAACTTGTATTTTCTCTCGACGTTTGTAGAAATGTCACTTGGGTCCAAGCCTTCTCTATGAAACTTGTGCCATAACACATATTCGTTATTGTTCATAGAGAGTTTAGCGCATAGCCTACTCGACAGAAAAACAAAAATTGGAAATCAGTACTCCTAATATGATGGAACTGTGACTGTGATACATCACTAGGAAGGAAATTTTATGCTGATTTCAAATCTGTGAAAATCCAATATAGCGTTCATAAGAAAAATCGAGGTGGTAGGTGATATCTCAGAAATTTGACATTTTGATAGAAAACTGACGAATGTAAAAGTCATTTCCTCATAAAATCAACAGTTTCCGAGAAAAACAAAAATACAAGATTTAATTTTTTCTCAAATAACTCAAGAATGACTGAAGCTAGCCTGGATTTCTTGATAGTTTCTGATTCAACATTAAATTTGCTACAACGAGGATTACTTGTAGTAAGAGCTTTGCCACAAGATGGCTACAACATGACCACAACTTCATGTTATACCCTGCGTAAGTGACTCACACTCTATATATGTTCCATGTACCGTATTCAACATCACCACCAACTCTAATATATCCACTAACATGGAGTAGGCATTCCATCCAAAATGTTTGAACAGTATAACCCATATACTATTTTATGGAGTAATCATTAGACCCCAGGCTCACAGTTGTTCACCAGACCTGAAAAAAACCTTTAAAACGAGGAAATGCGAAAAATGTGCCCGTAGTGAAGAGAGGAACAGTAAATCGTTCTGTTGCTGAATACAGTAATTGCTTTATCGAGGTTTTTTAATTGAAATTGTGCGGTGCTACCCAATTAGTGGAGATGGCTTCACTTCAGCTTCTTTGCGCTTTGTTAGGGATACTCTTTTTTTTATTATTTGCAAGTGATAAATGTAACGAGCAGAATATATACTTGAAATGTTCCTGTTTGAGTAACCCACATAATGTTATGTTACAAAATATTGCCACAATTTATTGTAAAGTTTTCTTCCCTAATATGAAAATACATTATTATAGCAATTTTGCTGCTATATTCGTGTTGACAATATAACAGAAAAACCTATTGACAAATTGTTCGTGAGTTACAAAATTACCCTTCTATTTGAGTTCCAATAGCAATATTGTATCAACTATACAGGGTGTTTCCGAAATTGGGGTAATAAATTGAATGGGGTGTTCGATCACACATTATGATACAATAAATGGCTATAAAAACCATTTCTAGAGCTAACGAGAATTTTCTAAATATCGATCATTTGACTCACCACAGTTTAAATGAGGTATAAAGCACATCACGGTACATAGGTTTATCATTTACTGATCATCTGAAAACTATTTTAATTCGTTGTGTGATAAGAATATATAGGGTAATCGAAGAATTTCTCATTTTGATGTAAATAGTAACGTAGATACTTGACAAACATTTTTTTTGCATGTTTTCACGACATCAAACAAAACAATGCACGCACACTGAGCACCGGTAGACAACACGCATCAACATATCAGACACCCAGGGGGATGCAGCCACGCAGCCAGATGGCCAAACAAGGACTGTTTGACTGTACAGCATGGTTCGATGGAAGCTGCTGAGTAGCCCAAGAACGAATAGGAGACAAGTGAGAATACTACAAGTTGTGGATAGCTACTAGAAGTTTGACGTTTCACGAGATGCCTGATCAGCCTCTCATATGACGGGAATTCGTCGTTGCCTCCCATGGACACAGTCAACTAGCTTCATTGAGACGAATAGACCAAGATGTTTCACCATCATGACAGCAACTGCTAACAGCCAGTATTCCCTATCGTTCAGCTGCTTACTACCTTGAAGGAATCTCTGAGCCCGAAAGATTTCACCCTTATGCCCAGGACGAGGATACCTTCCGAGCCCAAAATGAATCTAGCCAAAATTCGATTGAAGGATGCCAAGACCATCAGTCGTCATTCGCTACCCTAAGAAGCCAGCAGTTCCCTTCGTTCAGCTGGCAACAACCTCGAAGGACAGTCTAGGAAATCTTGAAGCCCAACAGATTCCATCCCAATGCCCAGGACGAGGATACCTTCCGAGCCCAAAATGGATCTAGCCAAAATTCGATTGAAGGATGCCAAGACCATCAGTCGTCATTCGCTACCCTAAGAAGCCAACAGTTCCCTTCGTTCAGCTGGCAACAACCTCGAAGGACAGTCTAGGAAATCTTGAAGCCCAACAGATTCCATCCCAATGCCCAGGACAAGGATACCTCCGAGCCCAAGACGATCCTCCCAAATTTCCCATGAAGATTGGAGGATGCCATTCCCTATATCGTCATTCCCTACCCTCGAGCTGCCAGAAGTTCCACTGAGAAGAGTCTGATTAAAATCAGTTGAATACACAGTGCCGGACTAAGTGAAGGTGTGAGTGTGTATTGACACTAAACTTTTGAGTGTGTGAACTCAATTTCCAAGATGTATTGTATATTGGCATTTATGTATAATAGGTATATGTTCTCCTCGATATCTTCAGGTAGGTAGTAATTTTGGAACTGGGGTTCAGTTTTCTCGGAAAGAGGGGTCATGTCACGAGTAAAACATACGGTATATTAATAATTACGAACCATAAGGGTTTTATATCACATAACATCAACATATCAAGCAAAGCAAACCCTTTATAAATCGATATGGATGGACTAACCATCTATTGTAACGTGATATGGTAGAGAACTGAACCATCTATTTCATCGTAACATGGTCGAAGCCTCTCCATATCGTGACATGATGGAACCATCTAATATATCGTGACACTCTCTTCCTATTAGAATCTTCGTTGGACTTTATCGATTTGAGAAATTTTTATTAATCTTTGTTAGTATAGATCGAAAGCAATATAAACGATTGAATGAAGGATAGGGTTGGGGAATGAATCATGGGGGAGACGATAGAATACCTTTCTGGTCTGACAACTCAATAGCTGGATCAATTCCTCGTATCTCGTCCACTGCCGCCGCACGCCACTTAATATCTTGCTGGAAGCCCAATTGATTCTAAAATCCGGCTCGACAAACCAATGTTCCTTTTCAATTGTGGACTATGTAAGAGTTTTACTTAACAAATGTGAATATTGCTGACAATACTTTATTTCTGGCAGACTTATACATAACAACATCAAAAAAATATCATCAGCCTTCTAACTACAAGAAAACTGGCAGTAGTATATAAAGAGGATTGTCGAATACACGGGGTTCTCTGTAACACTACTCTTCTGGTAGTAGACGGTACTTTTTTGCAAAGCAATCATGACGATATCGCGGTTCACATCTTCTTCTGCAGATGAGATCAAGGAGATCAGTCAATAATTAGAAATTTGAGATCTTCCATCCGATTTATAGATAGGCTTGATTACAGTCTTCTTTGAAGTGTCTGGGTCCTTTCTCAAACGTCAAATTTATGATATATGATATAGGTTTTGCACTTTATTTGCTATAGTTAGTTTGGGGACTTCGTCTGGGATACCATCAATGTCAGTAGCTTTTTTATTTTTCAGTTCACCAATGATTGCTTCTCTTTATGGTCCGTTGGTTTCTGGACGTTGGCGGATGGCTTCAGCATTTTTCCACTTATACTGATGTAATGTTCGTTGATGTGATTGGCAATTTGATGTTTGTGGGTTATCACCGATCCGTTCTCCTATTTGATGTGTCTGATTTGGATTGGATTCGATTTTGTACAATATTCCAAGGATTTCTAGAAAATGATTTGTTTTTCTCGATTTTGTTCTTGAGATAATCATTTTGAGTTGTTTCAAGCGATAGCGTTAGTTTGATTTCGTATCTTTTATATAATGCTTGTTTCTCGGTATTGAAAGGATCTTCCAAAAATCCTTTATGCAGTTTATCTCTCTTATCAATGAATGTTTTCAAACCATGGTTTCTTTTTCCTGAATGGTTCTATCAATCTTATCCTAGTGCCTTTTTGAATTACTCATTTCAGGGTAGACATAAAGTTATCTCTTGCCAAATTCGCATCGTTAACGCTGTTTTGAACAGTTAATTGTACCAGTATATCAGCTGACAAAGCTACTATTTTAGCGAAACATATCGCGTGTTTGTGAATTTTGTGGAAATCTTATCGTTTGTGAAGTTTTTACAATTTTTAGGTGCTAACATCATCAATGATACCACGGTAATTTTCAAACAAAAAAGAGTTTACCGCGAGTAAAAACTGACGTCACGTCTTCGTAAGTAGAGGCAGACCATAGCACAGTTGCCATGTGTTGAAATACGATTGAGAACTTCAGTAAAATTATTGATTCAAACATCATGAATTCCCAATTATGTATTAGTAATATTTCTGTTTAGCAATACACCATCAATTTTCCCCATTTGTGTTAATAGTGATTATATTGATAATTCACACTAGAGAACATTGAAGCGGTAAACGTGACAACACGGCGCGCACGACTTGTTGGCGTGGCCTTGTCCCTTCTCAGCTTTCAGCACAATGTTGCCAAGTCTCCAACATTTACAGGATATTTCGTTATGGAATATAAGAAATATTTGGACTTTCTGGTTGCTCGAAAAAGTCAAGAATAAACTATAATATCATGGGTTACTCCTATTAGGTATGTTTTATTCAACGACAGGACTCTTACACCTTTTTGTTAATTTGATTATAATTGGTGACTTGACAACCTTGCTTTTTGAGTGGAAATGGAAGATTATCTGACCAATAACGATAACAGCATAGAAGCTGACGTCACCATTCATTCCACGTCTCGCCAAATGGTGGACATGACGGTACGTTTGAAATGAACCCCAAAATTCAACAATTTCGAACAACGCATACACTCCTTATTTACAAGAAATAGTAGTAATTGAGTGCCAATAATTCATTCAAGTCCACTCGCCCATTTCTCAGATTTTTCAAAATTGATGAAGTAAAATAATGGTCAGTTATGATGTTTATACAATGGCTTGGAATACATTTTCAGTATTATCGGTGCTGTTTTCGAGAAATATATGATCAAGGCATGAGGCATAGAAGTTAGATTAGATCAGATTTAAAATGGGGCCTTCGGGCTATCTGCCTCCACACCGCGACCTTTTCAGATCTATTGTGTTTCTCAAAATCGATTAAAGTTCTTCGGCTAACCCCGCTTTCTCTATGAGACTCCATAGGCTAGCTTTCAGATCTCCTGTGTATCTTTGGGCTTCTGGTTTCTTCTCACCCAGCGTAAGGAACCTTAGTCTTGACAAGCCCTCACAGTGGCAAAGTATGTGTACTGCTGTTTCCTCTTCTTCCTGACAGAACCTGCACAGCAGTTCTACAGTCGGACCTATCGTACTCATGTGTTTGTTGAGCCTACAATGCCCTGTGAGAAGTCCTACTAGTATTCTAGTTGAACTTCGTTTCTGGCTCTGTAGATATTCTGTGAATGTTGGCGATGGTTTTTTGATAAACTCTTTTGCCTGTCTCATACCTGGCGAGTTGTTTCACCATTCTTGAGATTTGGTTCGCATCCATGATTTGATACTATTCTTTTGTATAGTTTTCGCAATACCACAGAAGGGTTCTGGGCCATTCAGAGCTTTGTTTGCTCCTGCTCGGGCAAGTGAGTCTGCCTCTTCATTGCCCTCGTACCCATGCTAGAGTCAGTCTGTTCTGACTGCCCAGTTCATTTAGGGTTTCTATGCAGTCCCATACTAGTTTTGAGTTAACTTGCATAGATTTGACTGCTTTGATGGCCACCTGGCTATCTGAATAGATTGCAATGGTTTTGCTTTTGAACTCTTGTCTTATCAATTCTTTCGCGCAATGATGTATTGCAATAACTTCTGCCTGAAACACCGTCGCGTATTCACCTAAGCTGAGTGAGATTCTTGTCTTTGTCTTGGCCCCATAAATGCCAGCTCCTGATCCTTCCTCAGTTTTGGAGCCGTCTGTATAGACAGCTAATGTCTGAATTGATAGGAGGTCCTTCCTTCCATGCCTATCTGTCTGTTATACTTATTTTGAAAGTTTTTTCAAAGCTATATTTTGGAATTATGCCATCCGTTGGCATTCCCATGATGGGGTCGCTTTCCACCTCTTCATATAGCTTTCTATAGTCTTTACCGTGCGCGTTGCTTATGGGTGTTTGTCCCCTTGACAATCTACTCATGACCGCTCTGGCTTCGCCTTGAATATATATTTGTAGTGGAGGCATGTTCAAGAGAACCTCTAAAGCGGCTGTTGGAGTGGTTTTCATTGCACCAGTGGCACTCAGGCAAGCTTGCCTTTTAATAGCACTGAGCCTTCGAATCACTTCAGTCTGTTGTGTCTTTGGCCACCAAACTACTGACCCATATGCTATCATGTGTCTGATGACGCTGGCATAGAGTCATGTGGACATTTTTGGTTGCAGTCCCCAATTTTTTTCGCACATTCGTCTGCACAGATTGAAGGCTACTGTATTTTTTTGAGCAATGTTCAGGTAGGTGTTGATTCCATGTTAACTTATGGTCAAAGATGACTCCTAAGTATTTTGCCTCTAGGGCGAACGGAATTTCTACCCCGTTGAGTACTGGTGGCTTTCATCCTTCCAGTACTCTCTTTTTCGTGAAATTCACTATAGAGGTTTTATGAGGGTTCACGGTGAGTTCCTCCTCTTTACACCACTTGTCAATTATGTTTAGATCGGTTTGTGTGAGCTCCGAGACCGTACTTGCGAATCTACCTTTAGCGATAACCGCCAGATCGTCGGCGTATCAAGCAGTAATACCCTTTGGATGTTAGCCTTTTGATCAGTTCATCCATAGAAGTTACTCGAGTTGGGTTTTTGATCAATGAATGGATCAGTTAATGAATAAATACTGTTATTTTCCCCAGATTTCTCAAGATTATCACATGCAGGCGTTAGAATTTGAGGGTGCTCAACTTATTAATTAAATTGGTAAAATCTGCCTATCTTTGACGAGCGATGGTGGCTGAACGGCTAAACCGATTTCAATGTTCAGAACGCCATTCGACGCGAAATTCAATGATATTTGAAGAAGAAAAATATATTATTTTTTGTTGGATTCCTACCTCATGAGGGATCAAATGAATTCTAGATCACGAGCAATATTTAGGAGCTAGAGCTCTTTTTTGCACTAACTATACTGGGCTAGTTACATTTTTTCCTGTCAGGAAGAAAACTTATGAAATCATAAGTTTGTCATAATCAATAAAATGCATTTTATGTTGCACCTCTCAACATTATCAGGTTGACGATGAAAATTTCAAAAGATTTCGTTTATATATACGCTGTTCAAATACCACAAGCAATAATGAAATACTTCTTATATGCTAGAATTCTGTGACATTTCCCTATTTCGAGAGTACTTTATTATAAACTATTCAATTTCATGGAAGCTCATACGACTCTGGATGTGTGGGTAGAAAATTTAAAATTCATGGAATTAAAGATGAATGAATGTATTATTCAAACAGTGTGCCTTGGGAAAGAGCTAAGAGGAATGAACATATGCGGAATAAACAAAACTTACTCCACACTAGCAAACTCCAATCTAAAATAAGATAATTTGTTTTCTTGGTAACTACTGTGACAAACAGTGGAGGTTATTCACGGGTGTGAATAAATATGTAGGCACAATATTAATGAACAATTCCTTATTTATTCCAGAGGAATTATGGATCAACTTATACATTCAATGTCATATTTTTTTCCAACTTCCGAATATCATCAACTTTTTTATACCTGTATGAACTGTATATAAAAGAGGTATATAGTTGTATGACCATATCAATTCACAAAAAAATTCTGTCGATTCACTTCCACTGGAGGAAAAATAACTATTACTTTTAGTAGGAATATATACAGGGTGTATCTAAATAACACCGAAAAATTCAAGGGGTGATTCCTTGTGATATTTCAGGAAATAAGCTTCATATAAACATGTGTCCTAACTTGCTTCGTTTTCGAGATACAGGGTATTAATATTTCCATGAAAAATCTTTTTCCTATTCATTTCTCAATTGTCTTTTTATCAATTTCAATAAAACGTTGTAGTTTTGTTAATAGTAATATGGAGCTTCTTCTAGTGCAATTAAATTCGAAATAATTTTATCGATATTCATGGTGAATGTCATTGTACGCCACCGGTTTTTCTGAGTTTTATATTTTTATTAGATTGAACTATTGAAATAACAACTTTTTCATTCTCTCTATGATTTCTGTATCTAGCTTAGTTCTTGAGGAAACAATAAGAATTCGATTTGGTTCCTAATTTCAATGTAGGTGGTTTCAAGACTTCCATTGATATTACTCAATAACCCCAATTACAATCATTTTGAAATTTTGGAGCTTTTTCAGTCTCCATCCATACTTAATTTCGGCACCATGAAAGCTTATACAGGGGGGGTTATAAATAAAAATGAATAATTCTTCCAACTTCAACATCCTGTATCTCAAAAACGGAGCAAGTTAGGAAACATGTTCCTATGAACTTTATTTGCTAGAATATCACAAGGAAACACCCCTTGAATTTTTTCGGTGTTATTCAGATACACCCTGTATACAGGGTGTCCTGGAAATTAGCCTGCCAAACTTCACCAGCGGCTTCTTCGACCAAAAATGGAAAGAAAAGTTCAAGAGAACATGAGTCGAGAAATGTCTTCCAAGGGAGCTACGGCCCCCTGGAAGGGGGCTCCTGAAGATGATATTTCTTGAATATTTCCGAAACGCTACGTGATACAATGATGCAATTTAGTACAAGAACTGATCTTTCCATGCCCAATGCGGTGAACATAAAATCATTTCAGGGTTTCATTCAGGAGTGTATAATAAAGGGTGGGACTACATTAAATATTGCTCAAACTTTTTTGTATGCACATTTTTTGACAATTCAATCTCGAATTATGAAAATCCACACCGTTTCACAGAAAAAAGGTGCTCCTGTTCCGCATCGATCAGATGTATCATTTTCGAATAAAATCGATTTGAAAATATTGATGGAGTCACATCTCATGCATAATGTTGGCAATTTTCAAATCATAGTAGCTATAGAAAAATTAATTACTTGTTTTTAACAAAACAATCTCATGAAAGCGCGAAAAATAGAAAAATGATGATGGAAAAACTACTTCAATTTTGGTGCATTTTTTTTCCATTCCCACTTCGCCTCATTGCAATCTAATGCATAATATCTAAGATGTAATAATATTTTTAAATAGCTTTCACTCGATGATAATATATCTGATCGTCACGGAACAAGAGTACCTTTTTTTTATAAAGAGGTGTGAGATTTCATAATCCGAGATTAAATTGTCGAAAATTATGCAAACAAAAAGATTTGAACAATATTTATTTTAGTCCCACTCTGTATTATACACTCCTGATTCAAATTTTGAGATGATTTTATTTTCACTGCATTGGGCATGGAAATGTTATAGTTCTTGTACCAAATTGCATTTTTTTATCACATGGAGTTTCGGAAAAACTCAAGAAACATCATCCTCAGGAGTCCCCTTTCAGGGGGCCGTAGCTCCATTAGGAGACATTCCTCGACTCATGTTCATTGAAAGTTTTCCTTCTTTTTTTGGTAGTAAGAGCCGCTGGTGAAGTTTGGCATGCTAATTTCGGGACACCCTTTATGTTTTTGGTTATCACCAAAAGCTTTTTAAAAAATGAATTTATTTATTGAACACAAAAATATCGAAGTTTTATTAGAGAGAAAATTACAATGCGTCTTTACTGTGTGAAGTCTATGTCAAATCTGATGAAAACTAGTCGGTGAACGTCTCGTTTCCTGCAAAGCGTAAACTGATTCTGCATCCGTCAGCGGTCTCGGCATATCCCGTGAGAACATGGTAGCTTATGATGTTCCCATACATAATTCACCCTGTATATACAGGGTGTCTGTAAAAGGTTGGGACATGGCTTGGCTGTGGTCTCCTAGGATGAAAATGAGTTGATTCAAGCCAACTTACTTATATCCAGGATACTCTCGTTGAGTTGATACAAGGCTTTGAAGTTTTTTGGGAAAAAATAATTTTGCTCATGAAAAGAGCAAGCTGAGGTCAATTTTCATAATTTTTGATATGGCATGTTCTGTGACTGTGGGTCACGTTCTGAGATGTTTTTGATCATCATCAAAAATGCGTAGAAATGCGTAAAAATTTTATAGATAGCCAATGTTGTCACTTCTACAGTTATTCCGGAATTTTTTGTAACTTCCTTATTCCAGCTAGACCGATGATAGATCGATGTAATCAGCTCTTCAAGGAGAATCTGAAAATCCAATGAAGTACAGAATGTTCCATTCGAAATGAAGAAGTTAATAAAAAAATAAAGAATCCAGAATAACTGAAAAAGTGGCAACATTGGCTATAACATTTTCAATCCGTCACATTTTGAAATCACACAGTGTATGTATTCAAAAAAATTCAACTACAGGTTACCGAGATATTCACCTGTTTCCATACATATTAGCGACCCTGTATATATATTGTTCTTTTCTGTCTCAACTATTGCTATGGTTTGAAGAAAGTGTTGGAGGCAAAAATTATTTGAACTTATGGTACTTATGAATAGTTCATAGTTCATAATTTTTTATCTATCTCTTACCAAGAGGCTTCATCAATTCTGTAATATTGTAGATACTTTAATGTCTGTTTGTATCATTTATGGCCATTAGATGAATTGAATAAATAAAATAGTATACATTTTTTTTCGATTCATCAGGAGACAGTTTCGATTTTTTCTCTGAATGGGTAATTTTTATCAAATTTTGAAGATGATGCATTGTTTTTGGCAATTCAGTAGCAGTAATTAGAATGAAAAGTAATGAAATATTGAAAACCCCGGAAACTGCTTCACTAGGTACTCGGAGCAACAAAAATAGACAAAGAGAATCAAAGTCATTGGTTGACTCTGGGGAAGAATATATTCAAAAAACCGTTCTGACAGCTGGGAGATTTTTGATCTTTTAGAGCGCACGAAAGGACAAAAGTCGTTTATTTCTTGGAGCAATGAGGAGGGTAGGTAATATTTACTTGAAATCCCAGTGATCATTAATTCTTGGGAATACTTCATCAGAACTTCCCCGTTATATAAACAAACGAGTCTTGATGAAGAGTTGTTCGACTTATTCCGAGGTGACGACGAAAGGATGTGATCACCCATTATTTTGGTTTGAAAGACATTGTCAGAGAAAGATTGATTTGACTTCTCTTCATAATTTGGCATCTTCTACTTTAGACCTTCACTGATGTGAAACACCCTGTAAAATGAGTAGAGGCTAGAACAAAGGCATATTCTTGAAGTATGATATATGAGAGTAGGAAGAAATTATGGTGGATTCTTGGAAGGGCTGTAGATTCCAGGCATTTAATAAATAGTTTGAAGTGCTTTCAGTATTTTAATATAGCGTCTTAGACAGCAATTATGGAGGAAAAGCAGCGATCCAACATAAAGTTGAGAATTTGAGGAAAATAATTATTATTAATCACATGTACGAAGCGGAGAATTGAGGATGAAACAATCATCAGCCGATTCAAGTATATTATAAAATGCGCTTGGCTCAAAATTTATTAATAAAACGATAGAGGGTAGCAAAAGAGAATACATACGGCAAAATGCATTCTTCAATATGAAACAGAAACAACAATTACTCCTGTCTGTAGGTTAATCGAGAATGAGGAATAGCGAATCACTATCGGCCTCAACAGTAAATGCCTCCACAGTATTTATTTCAGTTAATCGCACTTTGGGAAAACAAAGAAAAAAAGGTATCTGGAGAAGGATTCGAACTCGGACCTCTGGCTCAAAAGAGAGAACAAGCGAGACTACTTTATCTGAACTATCTGAGTTAACTCGACCTAAATGAACCTTCTTTCATCAGTGTAAAACCAGCTACGAGTTCCAGTCACGACTTCGCCAATTATTGGCGAACGCCATACCACCAATGGTCGTTTATTACTTTTATGCTCGTGGCTCCATAAAATTACCAAAATCTCCAAAATATGGTTGAAACTATTTTCCAACAATGTATTCCTCTAAGGGTCCTTAATAATCAGTATATCACTCAATATTTTGTCGGGCAAGAATTCACCCCACCGGCCACCTTCTTTGGAATTTCGAATTGAACATCATATATTTTGCAAAATAAACGTGAATGGAACTTTCCTCCTATGAATGTGCTTCTCTGATGGTACTTGCTGATTGTGTATATCTCACAATATATTGTCGGGCTTGAATTAACCCCACATGCCTTTTTTTTTGAATTTCGAAAATAAATCACAACCTTTTCAAAATACACGTGAATAAGAGTTGTTTTTTATGAATGTTCTCCTCTAATGGAAATTGATAATGTGTATATCTCACAATATTTTGTCGAGCAAGAATTAACTCCACCGGTCCCTTATTTGAAACAAACAAATCATAACTTTTTCAAAATACACGTGGATGGAGTTTTTTCTCATGAATGTTTTCCTTTGATGGTACTTGATAGTGTGCATATCTCACAATAATTTGTTGGGCAAGAATTAACCCCACAGCCAAATTTTTTTCAAAATTTCATTAAAAAAATATTACTTTTTCAAAATGAACGTGGTTATATATGAGTGATTTCCTATGAATGTGTTTCTCTGATGGTACTCAATAATGTGTATATCTCACGATAATTTGTCGGGCCAGAATCACCCCCACATGCCCATCTTTTTAAATTTCGAATATAATTCATAACCTTTTCAAAATACACGTGGATGAGAGTTTTCTTCTATAAATGTGTTTCTCTAATGAAATTAGATAATGTGAATATTTCAAAATAATTTGTGGGGGCCTGTGGGGTTAATCCTTGCACGACAAAATATTTTGAGATGAACTTATCAGCAGGTACCATTAGAGGAACATATTCATGGTGAAAAACTCCCATCCACGTTTATTTTGGAAGTTATGATTCATTTCCGAAATTCGAGAAGGAGGAGGCCTGTGGGGTTATTTCTTGCCCGACAAAATATTGAGAGATATACACTTCAGCGAGTACCATCAGAGGACACATTCATAGAAAAAAAACTCCCATCCACGTGTATTCTGAAAAAATAACGATTCTTGTTTCGAAATATCAAAGAAAGGGGCCTGTGGAATCAATTCTTGCCCGACTGAATATTGTGAGATATACACATCACCAAGTACCATCAAAGAAACACATTTTGAAGAAAAACTCCCATTCACGAGTTCCCCGATGCATATAACCTCCAGAAATTCAAGAAGAACACCAATTCCTACCTTATTTTCTTGGTTCTCACGATGTTTCCTGAACTTTACAGGATATCCCTTTTCGTGGGAACCAGAAAATTTTTGAAAAAGTTATAAATTTTTTTCAAAATTCCAAAAGAGGTAGTTTGTGTTGTTAATTTCTGCTCGACAAAACATTGTGGGATATACACATTATCAAAGTACAGAAAAACACATTTCTCGAAAGAAACTTCCATCCACGTGTATATTTTGAGAAAGATATGATTTTTTCTTCCGAAATTTCAAGAAAGGGGGCCTGTGAGGTTGAGTCTGGTAAAGTGGTGGCTGGTTTCACACTGATCCTTCTTCCTAGATATACAGAAATAGTTTTGAAAAATTTTGATAACAGTTGTAGCATACTCATTGATTTTTTCCATTATGAAGAAGTCACGCAGAAATATTCGTTATTTTTTCAATTTCTCAAGTACGAAGCAAGATAGAAATAATTCAAATAGTTATTGCGGCAATTTCACCTCATTGGGCAATATAATAATAATAATTATAATAATAATAATAATAATAATACGTTCATTATTCCCCAAAAACCATGGCAAGTATAAGGTTGTAGGTTAAGCATACTTAATGTGGCGAATAAATGGCCAGAGTTCAGTTACATTCTACCAACTAGATTGAAACTGTTCTTTCATTCTGTCCAGACCTAAACCTAACAAGAACCTAAGAGCATTAGTATATAGTATATAAAGAGTTAAGAAGGAAAGTAAGAGAGGAAAAGAGGAGGGAAAAGAAGGAAAGAGATAAGTATGCACAGCAGGAGGATTACTAAAAATGAATAGAAACGATTCGTTCTCATATATTGATATCAAAAATGAATCAGAAATTCTGGAGTTGAATCAGTTGTTTCGTTACCATACTTTCAAATGATCGAAAATCTTTGACACGAAGAGCATTAATAAGATTGGCGATGTTGTATATGTCCAAAATATGTCCAAATCGCTGTTTTGGCGTTTCGCTCACTTTCGGCCAAATGTCCTAATATAGCTGTTTCGAGGTCGCAACCACTTTGGCATATTCTTGTTCACGGCGTTTTTCGACTTAACGACCACTTTCGGCGTCCACTCATATGTCTAGGCGTTCTGACCGAAAATTCTACGACTTGTCCATTCGGTGAAATGTCCGATTCCCATTTGTATTGATGCATGCATTTTCTCGTTTCAAATTTCAAAGGCATTTTTTATCTCTTCAATCGCACGAAAGGTAATCCCAATAATGTTCGTAGAACATCGTGCGTATGTAGGGAGGATAGGGAGTGGAGGTAGAAATCAGATTCACCCCTTTTCAATCTCTGGAGGTTACTATTACTTGGGAATACTTCCGTTGGCAAGAAATTCCAAAGCTTTGCCGTTCTATAGACGAACGAATTTTGGTGTAGTTTCGTTCGACATATTCCAAGGTTAACAACGAAGGGATGTGCTGATTGGATGTATCATTTCAAATATTCCAAATTTGTTTTATTCTCTGATATCCATAGCAATTTTAATTCAATATTTAGAAAAGCCAACTTATTGAGGGTGAAAAAGGCTCAAGGGAACATAAGCAAGCTGCAAGTAAACAGAAAAAATATATCTCATTGAAGTTGAAGATATGCAAAGAGATTCCTTCAATAATTCTTTGGACTTTCATTTTAGATTTCGCGATTCACATCTGTCCATTTAAGAAGTGCCAAATGTAACTCTACAACTTTCATCATATGTATTTCAAGCTTTTTCTACCACATATAGCTAAAGCTGTGAGTAGGGGTCAAAGTATTGGAGATATCCGGTATAAAACATGAATTATGACATGAGGAGAAAACAATCAGAAAATCTATCGATTTGGATGGAATGAATGAAAAGAATTGTGTCGCTAATATACGCTGTCGTATAGGTAATGCAAGCAACTGAAGTTGATTTTTTTATTCTTTTACTGCTGATATTGCAATTTCGTGTTCTACAATGTTCTTGTTTCTGTCCCTCATTCCATTCAAATCTATAGATTTTTTCAATTGTATTACTACGAGAAAAATGTTTTTTTTTTCTATGACGTATTTTCTGTGATGTTAGTTGTTACCCTGAATACTAAGGGTCTTCCGACCAAAACTACAATTGTGCGCCTGGCTTCTGTTTGTTGAACCTTTTATCTTTTTCTTATATCTTCAATCAAGTGTTGCCTATCTTTCGCACTTTTTTCACCGTACAGATGAGGGCCAAAATCTTGGAACACGTGTGCGTCTACGGTTAATTTTTATGAGGGCTTTGACCACTATTTCTTTCTCTGTTATTTACAGCATTCCCCTCAATATTCCTTGCATCATGGTTGTGATCCTGGACTCGGATGTCACGCAGGAAGCTATAGCTGCCTCCGTGGTGACGATCTTCTGACCGAAACCACAATTTTTTGTCTGGATTCTGTTTGTTGACTCCGTTATTTTGTTGTTTCGTCTTCCACCAAGTGTTGCCTACCTATCTTTCGCACTTTTCTCTCCGTACTGATGAGGGCCAAATGCTCGAAACACGTGTCCACAGTAAACTTTTCATGAGGGCTTCGTCCACCACACACACGTTGTTTACAACATTCCCCTCAATATTAATTCCTTTCATCATGGTTGTAATCCTGGACTAGGATATCACGCAGGTATAGCTATAGCTACCTCCGTGGTGACTTTTTATTTGTTTATCTGAATTCTCGGGGTCCTCTGACCAATCCACAATAATTGTGCGTCTGGCTTCTGTCCGTTATTTTGTTGTTTCGTCTTCCACCAAGTATTGCCAATATTTCGTACTGTCTCCACCGAACTGATGAGGGCCAGATGCCCGAAAAATGTGTTCATTGTTAACTTTTCATAAGGGCTCTGTCTACTACATACAGTGTCATTCATAAAGTCGGCATCATATGGGAAAAACTTTTATTAATGACTTATTTTGAAATTCGAGTCGGACGTTGAGTTCTGCTTCAAAAAAGATGAAGAATGGCCTACTCAATCGGGGTCACGTGACTTTCGCTACATGTTAAAAGTGACATTTTTTCAAATTATTCGCTGAAAGTAGGCTTATTTGTTCGAATATCGAAAAAGTTCACTTGAAAAAGTTGTTTCTATTTCAATTTTACATATGGGACTCGGATTTTATTTTTCTATTACATTTTTTAGATTTCGATATTTTTTTAAAATTTTCGAAATTTCTGTAATATTAAAAAAATTGTGAATTCGATAAAACTACTTCATACCAGTAGTTTCATCATGCTACTAACTTTCAATTACTAATTATCACTAATTATCGACAAAAATATGATTTTCTTCAGAAAATGATAATCTCCGCTTCAAAATTCTGTTATGTTTGATGCAAACATAACATCAAAATTCTGTTATGTTTGAGTCAAGCATTTAGACACGAAATTCATTCAAATTCAATTTTTCAGTACTGAAAAGATCAGTTTAAATGAATTCCGTGTCTAAAAGCTTGACGATGTATCAACTTTGCATCAAACATATCAGAATTTGGAAGCGGGTATTATCATTTTCTGAAGAAAATCATATTTCTGTCCATAATCAGTGATAATGAGTAATTGAAAGAAGGTAGCATGAAAAAGCTACTGGTATGAAGTAGTTTCGTGGAATTAACAATTCTTCAAATATTACAGAAATTTCGAAAAATTAAAAAAATCAAAATCAAAAAGTTGCAATGGAAAGATCAAATCCGAGAAGCATGTGTATAATTGAAATAGAAACAACTTTTTCAAGTCAACTTTTTCGATATTCGAACAAATAAGCCTTTTTTCAGCGATTAATTCGAAAAAATGTTACTTTCGACATGTAGCGAAAGTCACGTGACCCCGATTGAGTAGGCCATTTTTCATCTTTTTTGAAGCAAAACTCAACATCCAACTCGAATTCCAAAATAAGTCATTGATAAAAGCTCTTCCCACATGATGCCGACTTTATGAATGACACTGTATATACAGGGTGTGCTGAAATTAGCCTGCCAAACTTCACCAGCGGCTTCTTTGACCAAAAATTGGGAGAAAAGTTCCAATTAACATGTGTCGAGAAATGTCCCCTATAAGGGAGCTACGGCCCCCTGAAAGGGGGCTCCTGAGGATGATATTTCTTGAATATTTCCGAAACGCCACGTGATAAAATGATACAATTTGGTACAAGAACTGAACTTTCCATGCCCAATGCGGTGAATATATAAAATCATTTCAGAGTTTCATTCAGGAGTGTAAAATACAGGGTGGGACTACATTAAATATGGCTCAAACTTTTTCGTATGCATATTTTTTGACAATTTAGTCTCGGATTATAAAAATCCACACAATTTCACAAAAATGAGTACTCCTGTTCCGCATTGATCAGATGTATAATTTTCGAGTGAAATCGATTTAAAAATATTGATGCACTCACATCTGATGCATAACGTTGCCAATTTTCAAATCATAATGGCTATAAAAAAATCGAGTACTTTCTTACCAAACAATTTCATAAGAGCGCGAACAATAGGAAAATGAAGATGAATAAACTACTTCAATTTCTGCGCATTTAATATCTGAGATGTATCAATATTTTTAAATTGCTTTTACTCGATAACAATACATCTGATCATCACGGAGCAGGAGTACTTTTTTCTGTGAATAGGTGTGAAATTTCATAATCCGAGATTGAATAGTCGAAAAATGTGCAAACAGAAAATTTGGAGCAATATTTAATATAGTTCCACCCTGTATTATACACTCCTGATTCTAATTCTGATTTTTTTTTCATTTACGCCGCTTCGGGCATGAAAATTTCAGTTCTTGTACAAAAGGGTATCTTTTTATTACATGGAGTTTAGGAAATACTCAAGAAATATCATCTTCAAGGGCACCCTTCCGGGGGACCATAGCTCCCTCAGGAGACATTTCTCGTCCCATGTTCATTGAAAGTTCTCTTTCTATTTTTGGTAGTAAAAGCCGCTGGTGAAATTTGGCAGGCTAATTTCGGGACACCCTGTTTAGTGTTGATGGCTTTTCTTGCGCTAGTTCCGAAAAATAAGCCAATAACACCGTCTCCGAGAAAGAACTGCGAGTCCTTTTATCTTCCATTGCATTTCGCAGTCACGTAAATTACGACACAACCACTAAATTCGCAATTTTTGTGAAATCAAATCACAGAATTAGACTGACAGATATTTGATTACTTCAAAAGAATGACAAAGATGCCTACAAAATGATGCCTGCAATGCAGGAGTAATTCCAGTTGAAACCTCCAAAGTTCACGTCTGATTTCCATATAATCTGATACCTTCTCAACATTGATTCGTCCTTCTTCCTGTCACAGTAAATACCTAATGGTGTAATATACACGAGAAAAACATTAGATTTCAGTTCGAGATTGTGTTCTCTCCCTTGTATGATAAATACCTAACTATTTATCAAGTGCGATAATCAATACCTGTACATTCATTCCTTCCACAATTCAGTTCAAACTCTTATACCTGTTTCGCCTTTCGGAAGAGCTTATTTACTGTCCCAGTACGTCATATAAATTCCAGGAATTTACGTGTTAGAAATCACTGCATGAATATATAAATTAATGGGCCATTTAAGTCATTTATCTATAAGTTATGAGTAAAGGGTCTAATTTCTTATTCTCAGTAACTATGGAGGACTGGAGAGTAACGAAATAAGTAGGAACGGATAATTGTGAAGGGTCGGAAATTGAGCATTAGCAAAGATTCTGTCGATATTTTTTATTCCTTACAGCCTTGAGACTGTACAAATGTTCAGTTAACAGTATACCTATATACAGGGTATTTGAAAAATCAAAAATATTTCAGGATCGTAAAGGAAACTGGTTTTCGATGTTACACAAGCGGTGTTTAAACTCCCCTATATTTTTGATTCAGAGTTTTATCTCTGTTCCATGCACACCCTGTATTATGTACTTTGTTGGTGTGTTCACACACGATTAGGACATCGACTTTGAGAGTCCTTGTGTGAATATTTCGGAAGATCTAATCATTTTATACCAAACAGACACATACCAGATTTCAAGGAAACAATTTATGAATGACAATGATATCTCCTTAACCATTCTCTTATCTTCCATGGTGAAACTCCTCAGAGTGACTGCTCACCGGCTGGTATATCTACATCTACATTATCTTATTTGGGTACAGCATTCCTTCAAAATGGATTATTCGTTGTGAGGTAGGTATACTCTTAAAATATAAAATTTCTCATCAGTTATCAGGGGCCTTTCTCGATATCAGAATTTTTCCTCCATGAGAGTTCATAACTTGATCAATATTATCTGATAACGTGATATAACATAAAGACCTTTCCAATCCACATTATTATTTGTCAAACTCGTTTTTCCACCACTAGCTGTGAAACCTACCATTTTACACTCCTTTTCGAGGCGTAAAGTGTGTTTTTACTACCAAGGTAATTTTCGTCATTTTATGAACTACTAGTCAACAATGACATATCCACCTCTGTTATGATTAACCAGAATTCACTGTTCAATGGTAGTATAAATAACTACCTATATTACATAACCTAAGTTTACTTTTCATAGCAACGAACGAGTTAAACATGATAGTTATGCTTCGGAAAGGTAGAGGCACTCCAATTCTTATGATCACTAGGTATATGATGCTATGTGATACAAAACACATGCATTCCATAATGAAATTCGAAACACGAGATATAGGTAGATTGATTATCATAATTGAAGAATCCATCTTTTATTTTATCAATTGAGAATATATACTCCTGTCATCATAAATAACGACCAGGTGAAGTAAGGAGCATGATAATTCGAAAACAGACCAGCGAAAAACGAAACATTCGCTATCACTAGAGTTACATATAGGTGATAATGATCCAAATGATCAGCTGATTGTTGATGTAGACGTTCCAAGAACATCCACCAGTGGAGAGGAGTAGTGAACAGGATATTGGCCCGCAAAGGGTCCCAACTCGTTAGTGTTCAGCTGGTTCCAGATATTTTACCATGAGAAGATATAGATATATATCATTTCAGATATAGGTATAATTCGACATCATCGATAACTATCATGGACCACCATATTGAAGGAATAGAAACTTTCCATGTTTATAACCATATACAGTGTTTCTCACTTCTAATGAAAACACTCCTGTATCTTTCGTAATTGTTTGGTAAGGATTCTGAAATTTGTAGGAGCAGGAGATATAATGAGAATACACACTATATCCAAGTGGCGTAATCTTCAGTTATATACACTGCTCATCAACAGCCATGCAAACACCCACATTTCCGTTAAATGATATTAGGAGGCGAGATAGGTCGAAAATCTCTTCAGATTCGAAATCAGGACGTCCAATTCACTAACTAGTCATATTTCTCCTAAAATCATGTTCTGTTCTGAAAAATAAAATTGTGTCTCAGTGGTCATGGAAGCACCCCCGTCTCTTACGTAATTATTGAGGTAGGGTTCTGAAATTTGCAGGAGGAAGGAGAGGCTAATGATCACGTCAATCACGTAAGATACGGAATACGGGAGTACTTCCATTAAAATTGAGGCGAAATTAAATTTTTCTGAACTAGAAAATGTTCAAGAAAAATATAAAAAATCAGTGAACTGGATGTCCGGATTACGAATCCGAAATGATTTTCAACCTACCTTGCCTCCTAATATCATTTTCTGGAAATGTGGGTGGCTCCATGGTTGTTGGCGAGCAGTGTATTCCACTGAAGACTACTTCACTGGGTTTTAGCGTGTATTTTCAGAATACCTCTAGCTCTCTACATAGGTAACAAAATTACTTACATTATGTGAGCATCTGTTGGATTATATTTTTATGGTCTCAACTTGGAATTCGTTATATGGTTTCAGGAACGAACAAGGTGAAAAAAAAACATAAGACCTCTAGACTCTCCGGTTACGTAGGTATACATACAACAAATAGCATCAGTTTTCCAATCTTTTCAGTTTCGTTATTATTTCCATCAGTTGGTGTGAAGAAATATTCAACAGTTTTTTCTTGATCTGACCTCCAAAACTATAGGAGTCGATAGATCGTCGTATAAATACTTTGTAATTGATATTCAACATAAATGTATTCTTAATTAATTATTTGCCAATAGTGCGGCAATCTAGATATGCCATATACTTCACTTGATCACTTCCACCTCTGGTAAACAATACATCTATTGAATTGATTGGTGAAAATCCGTGAAAATCACAAAATCAGATTAACTAACGGCTTATTGTATCAAATACTCCCTCTATGGTGTTCTACTAAATATATCCATGGTGAATTTTACCAGAATGTCTTGTTAATTGATTTCAACTTCTCGCATCTAGTTCCACGACGACGCCTAGTTTCAGATAGCTATAGGTTGTTGTAACGTTTTCAACTAGTATAAGTATTTCAGATAAATTATGAACATACAAAAATGGATATATATTTAAATGAAGCAATACATTGAGAATTCGCATTCTCTATGTGATGAGAATATCTACTCTTTTTCAGTTTATTCAATAGAAAACAACTACTTTCCTGTATGATGAATGTCAATTTATCATACACCCCAAGTAGCACACATATATTGGTACAATATCGGTGCAATATTACGAGAATATCGGCAAAATATTGTGAAAGTAATATTGGCGAGAAAAAAAAAGTGAACATTCGGCGATATTGGTACAATATCAGTTCCAAATGTGGGTAGAATATTCTCATATCAATATTGGTTGAATATTCGTGGAGTTATATTGGTCACAAGATGTGATATCAATATTTGCGAGGAATTGATGGTGAACATTCGGCAATATTATATGGAAATATCGGTGAATCATTGAAAAACATCATGAAGCTATGTTGTCCCGAAAATATTCGTAGAATATTGTCATACCAATATTGGAATATTATAGTAATATACTGGTGCAATATTGGTTGAAAATATTGGTAAATTATTGAAAATAATTATGTAGCTATGTTGTCTTCGAAATATTGGTGGAATATTTTCATATCAATATTTGCGAGTTATTCGCATTAGGAATAATCATAAAGGTCAGCCCAGCCGAAGTGCAATGGGAGGGCCTTGCCTTGGGGAAGCCGCCTAATTGATCCTACTCCAGGTAATAATGGTTTACAATCGTCTAGAGCCAATATTTATATTCTCTCGTCTGATCGGCAATGGGAGTACGTCACGGATCATTTATAGCGCCATCTATCGAGATCGGTTTGAGAGTGCATGATGCTATGGAATTGATATCGAAATTTCGATATCGATATGTATTCTCAAAACAATATGTGAACAATATTGCTCACATGATATTGTACAATTCCATAATTATTAATAATTTCCTGATAATAATCTAAGACCCAGTATTCATTCATGAGCAACGGGATTCTCTTGTGTAATCCGTATATGAATGTAATCAAAATAGTTACGAAACTTTTGTTTAATTTTTGTCGAGTTGTTATGTACGAAAGATGACATGTAATGTCAATTTGTAATAAAATATTGTCTGAAAAAAGTTTGATATTCATTCAGTCATATTCATCGTCAATCTCATAGTCTCAATACAGTCCATATCACATTACTCAAGATTCAAGGAATTAGTGAAAACTATCACGAAATTCTACATGGTCCTTCGAGCCGGATTTTCGCGGCAATCTCAAATCAAGTTGAAACCATCGGAAGCAAAAAGCGCAATCGTCCGGTCGGAGCATTTTCGTCGAAAGAAAAACGGCCAGTTTTGGTACATCATTCAGCATCAACATCGTTCAGTATCCCAGTATCGTTCTCTGGTAATAACAGACGTTGGAAACTGTGGAGTTGCATATATCCAAGAGGCATTCATGGTATCTATCTGGTGAGAAAACGACAGCGATTATTGTGAGTTTCGTCTCCTTCATTCCTTTCCTTGCATCCCATGTCTCAATATTGATACTGCTTCAGCTTGTGTTGTTATTATTTAACATTTTCAACTCATATAAAATTTGAAATGGCTACAAATATTCAAGACCTCAAGTTCAAGCGCGGACTTGCAAAGTCTTCACTAACTCGTTTTAAATCTTTCATTGACAAAATGGAAGATAATAGAAAATTGAATGAATTAAAGGCGCGATTACAGAAAATAGAAGAACTTTGGAATGAATTTCATGATATTCAAACAGAACTCGAACTCAAGGATCAGGAAAATGATCACGCTCAGGACAGAATTGAATTTGAGGAAAATTTCTTCGAATATACAAGCATAGCTAAAGAAATCATTGAAAAATCTATTACCTTATTTTCTCAATCCACAAATATTTCTTCTGTAGCATCACGGAGTGTTTCAGATTATGCGAATTTACCCAAACTAAACTTACCAGAATTCTTTGGAGCATATGATAAATGGCTTCAATTTTCAGACACATACAAAGCTATGATTCATCGAAGTAATTCACTCAGCAAAGTTAAAAAATTCTGGTATTTGGAATCTTGTCTCAAGGGTGAAGCAGCTAATATTTTATCAGCGTTAGAAGTATCCGAATCAAATTATGATGTAGCTTGGGAGCTATTAACTACACGATTTGAAAACAAAAGAATAATTATTCAGTCCCATTTGAAAGCTATTTTTGAAACTCAGGCCATCCAAAAAGAATCTCATTTTGCATTAAGAAATCTAATTGATACTCATACTCAACATTTAAGAGCCCTCAAATCTTTAGGACTGCCCGTGGACCAATGGGACACATTAATTATACATATTATTTCATCGAAATTAGATTTTGCCACTAGAAGAGATTGGGAGGAATTCTCTTTGAACAGTTCATCTGATTTAACTACATTTGAAGATTTGAAATCGTTTCTGAATAAAAAATGTCAGATATTAAAGAATTTAAAGTCAAATATCAAGCCAACTCAATCTCATATGCATAAACCAATAATATATAAAAAACCTTCTGAACTCACTACAACTTTTACTCATATCACGACAGCTCCTTTCTGCATTTATTGCCACAAGGATCATTATGTTTTTACATGTAGTGACTTTTTAAAGTTAACGCCACATGAACGACTCAATCATGTAAAAAAGGAACGAGCCTGTACAAATTGCCTTCGCAAAGGTCATTTGCAAAAGGATTGTAAAAATTCTTATGTATGCAAGAAGTGTTCTATGAAACATAATACTATTCTCCATTTAGATCGAAAATCAGTTACTGAAAATCAAACGATTACGAACAATGAATCTCAATCAATGAACAGCCCAAGTGGAGAGATACAACCACCAAATCAATCTCTTTCATGCATATCTCATTCAGTACCATCTCAAGATGATTATTATATATTATTATCAACAGCAAATTTGTTTATATTTGATAAAAATAATAAACCACACAAGTGTCGTGCGTTGCTGGACAATTGCAGTCAGTCGAATTTCATATCCCAAGATTTATGTGACAAATTACAACTTCCAATCTCAAGAATCATTCATGAAGTGGAAGGATTCGGTTCAAATGTCACGTCAATATTCCAGAAAACTAGAACTTCAATCAAATCAACTATTAATTCCTTCAAACTAAAAGACATCACATTTTTGGTATCACCTCAAATTGCTAAAGATTTGCCTTCTCTATCATTTGATAAAGAACAACTCAATATTCCCTCAAATATAGTTTTAGCTGACGATAATTTCAACAAATCAAGACCTATTGACTTGTTAATAGGAGCGTCTATATTTTGGAAGCTGATTTGCATAGGTCAATTCACTCTCGCAAATGAACATACTATACTACAAAAAACTAATTTAGGCTGGATAGTGTCTGGACCTTTACCACTCAAACACACTTCAATTCCCAAGTCAGTTTGTAATCTATCTATAAATAACCAAGATTTACATGATCAACTAGAACGGTTCTGGAAACATGAGGAATGTTTTCAAGATCCACGAGGATTGAATCCAACATACTCAAATGAAGAAAAAGACTGCGAGAAGCTTTTTTCTGAAACAACTATTCGAGATCAATACGGGAAATATATTGTAAAGCTTCCTCTCAAGGAAAATGTTAATCAACTAGGAAATTCATTTGATACAGCCTTAAAAAGATTTTATTCTATCGAGAGAAAATTGAGCAATAATTCTGATTTTAAAAAGTTATATAATTCATTCATGAAGGAATATGAAGATCTTGGTCATATGACAAAGGTTTGTGCAAAAGATTGGGACAGTCAATTCCCTGTCTTCTATTTACCACATCATGGGGTGATGAGAGAGGCAAGTTCTACTACTAAGCTTCGTGTTGTGTTTGACGGTTCCTCAAAGACATCCAGTGGTATTTCTCTCAACGACGTGTTGAAAGTTGGTCCCACAATTCAGGATGATTTATTTACTATTGTAACTAGATTTCGAACATATGATTATGTTGTTTCTGCCGATATTGAAAAAATGTATCGGATGGTATTAATTGATCATTCACAACGAGATTTACAACGTATTCTATGGCGTTCTGATCCATCAGAACCTATTGATCATTTTCAACTTAATACTGTGACATACGGCACTGCCAGTGCATCATTCCTTGCAATGAGAGCTCTACAGCAGGTAGGTTTAGATAATAAAGATAAATATCCCTCAGCCTCTGAAATAATCATGAACAGTTTTTATGTTGATGATTTATTGACAGGTTTCAATTCAATTGAAAGGGGCAAGAAAGTTTTATCAGATCTCATTCTCATTCTTAAGGCAGCAGGATTCAATTTGCGAAAATTTGTTTCTAATAATCCTAATATTTTTCATGACATCACCAATACTATATCAGATTTTCCAGAAATATTCATCTCAGATGATAAAGTCATCAAGACTTTGGGCTTGAGTTGGGATTCTCATAAGGATACACTTCAATATAAAGTAAATTTGAGTCCAAGTAAATGTATTACAAAACGCATGATATTATCAGTGTCATCACAAATATTCGATCCATTAGGCCTTGTTGGCCCATGTACTATTAAAGCTAAACTTTTAATTCAGAAAATATGGCAACTTGGTTTGGACTGGGATGAAAGTCTTCCCATGGAATTGCATGAATCATGGTTGCAATTCTCAGAACAACTCCATTTTTTGAATGATATAAAGATCTTTAGGCATGTAATCTGTTCAAACCCATATTCCATTGAACTGCATTGTTTCAGTGATGCATCTCAGAAGGCTTATGGTGCTTGTTGTTATTTACGCTGCACTAATCAATTTGGCGAAACATATGTTCATTTGATATGTGCCAAATCGCGAGTTTCTCCGCTCAAAACTATTTCTTTGCCTAGGCTTGAACTCTGTGGAGCAGTTCTTCTGATCAGACTCACGCTCAAGGTTCTCAAAGCATTACATAACATCAATATCAATAAAATACAGTACTGGACAGATTCCACCATTGTATTATCTTGGATTAATGCAGCACCAAATACTTTACAAACTTTTATTGCAAACCGTGTGGCAGAAATTCAAAATAATTCAACAAATGATCAATGGAGTCATATTTCTAGTGGTGATAATCCAGCTGACGTCATATCCAGAGGTTTAAATCCTCATGATTTAATATTTCATTCAATATGGTGGTCAGGACCTGACTGGTTATCTAAACAAAAAGCATGCTGGCCAACATCTAAAAACTTAATTTTACCTGAACCATTAGAGCAGAAAAGAAAAGATTTCACATTCATTATTCGGTCTAATGATTTCCAAAATATTCTCGATTGCTATTCATCTATCCATAAATTACAAGGCACAATAGCTTATTGCTTTAGATTTGTCAAAAACTCAAAACTTTCAGACAAGTCAAATAGACAAGTCGGCCCACTGACTAATTCAGAATTAGAAAATTCATTAATATTCTTGTGTAAATTAGTTCAAGAACATTCATTTCCTTCAGAATTGCACTCCTTGAAAAAGGATAACATGGTAATGACAAACAGTAAAATCATTTCACTCAGTCCCTTTTTAGATCAAAATGGTGTAATAAGAGTAGGAGGTCGATTGAAAAACGCAAATATTCTGTATGAACAAAAACACCCGATTATTTTACCTAGCGAAGGAAATTTCACAAAATTGATAATTAAGCGAGAACACAATAGGTTATTACACGCAGGCGCGCAAGCCACATTAGCTTCTATCAGATTACAATTTTGGCCCTTGAATGGTCGCAATACAGTTCGTGGAGTTATTAGAAAATGTGTGACTTGTTTCAAGGCTAAACCTAGTGATGTAAAATATAAAATGGGAGATTTGCCCCGGTCAAGGATCATTCCGCACAGGGCTTTCTTAACTGTCGGTGTGGACTTTGCTGGGCCTCTGTTTATCAAGGATAGCAAAATGAGACGCAAACAAATGCCAATCATAAAATGTTATTTATGTATTTTCGTATGCTTCATCACTAAGGCTACTCACATTGAATTATCAGATGATTTATCAACAAACGCATTTCTGAACTGTTTGAAACGATTCGTGTCCAGAAGAGGAATTTGCACTAACATTTATTCCGACAATGGATCAAATTTCATTGGAGCACAAAGGGAATTGAAATCTATATTGAAAGCACTCGAGGTAAGTAGAGATTTCAAGGAATTCTTAAATCTCAATAGAATACAATGGCATTTCTCGCCACCACATGCACCAAATTTCAATGGTTTGACTGAAGCTTGTGTCAAATCTTTCAAATACCATATCAAAAGAATCATCGGAAATGCGCATTTAACATTTGAAGGTTTATACACAGTTATAACTCAGGTTGAAGCAGTTCTTAATTCGAGACCTCTGATTCCTTTAACCCACGATCCTAATGACCTTGATGCCCTGACTCCTTCCCATTTCCTTATTGGCGAGCCCTTATGTGCTATTCCTCAAGAAGATGTCAGAACAGTAGCTTCAAATCGCTTATCCCATTTCCAACTACTTCAACAATACCTACAGCACTTTTGGCAAAGGTGGTCACGCGAATATCTATCACATCTACAAGAGAGAGCTAAATGGGAAAAATCATTTCCAAACGTTCAGGTTGGTGCTTTGGTACTCCTCAAGGATGAAAACTCAGCTCCTTTGTGTTGGAAGCTGGCGAGAGTTGTGGAGGTGTTCCCAGGCGACGATGGTATTGTTCGCGTAGTGAATGTTAAAACCAATGCTGGTATTTACAAAAGAGCAGTGTCTAAAGTGTGTGTTTTGCCGATAGGTACTTGACTTGATTCGTAAAATTCTTTGACGATTGTTCATTGTTTATGTACTTTGATGCTTTGAAAGCCAATCCTTTCAAGGGGGGCGGTATGTACAATTCCATAATTATTAATAATTTTCTGATAATAATCTAAGACCCAGTATTCATTCATGAGCAACGGGATTCTCTTGTGTAATCCGTATATGAATGTAATCAAAATAGTTACGAAACTTTTGTTTAATTTTTGTCGAGTTGTTATGTACGAAAGATGACATGTAATGTCAATTTGTAATAAAATATTGTCTGAAAAAAGTTTGATATTCATTCAGTCATATTCATCGTCAATCTCATAGTCTCAATACAGTCCATATCACATTACTCAAGATTCAAGGAATTAGTGAAAACTATCACGAAATTCTACAGATATAGTGAATCAGATATCAGCCAATATAAGATGATATTACTTTCTGCATGAATATTCCTGGAAAACTATTCAATCGATATGCAATTGAACTTGGAAATACAATATTGTTTTTCTCTTCCATGACCGATATAAGATATTTATTGAATTGCCGTTATTGATATTCATATTTGAAACAATATGCATTCCATGTCTTTCGCATGATATAGTTGAAACGATATCAATCAATTTGGGTAAATATGATGTTTTGGATATTGTCGAATAAACAGTATTCAAAAATGAGCCGTCGAACCGTTATCACCTCGAATATACAATTTTGCATAACCGCTTCAGAATCGACATGGGGAGAATGTTCAGATTGCGATATTGGTTATAATTGTTGGAAACAATATGTATACGATATCTTCCGCGTGATATAGTTGAAATGATATCAATCAATATAGGTGAATTCGATGTGCCAAATATTGTTGAAACAATATTCTACCAATGTGCCGTCGAACTCGAACATACAATATTTCATAACCGCTTCAGAATTGACATGGGGGGAATGTTCAAATTGCTATATTGGTTATAATTGTTGGAAACAATATGTATACGATATCTTCCGCGTGATATAGTTGAAATGATATCAATCAATATAGGTGAATTCGATTTGCCAAATATTGTTGAAACAATATTCTACCAATGTGCCGTCGAACTCGAACATACAATATTTCATAACCGCTTCAGAATTGACATGGGGGGAATGTTCAAATTGCTATAGTGGTTATAATTGTTGGAAACAATATGTATACGATACCCTCCTCATGATATGGATAAAATGATATCAATCAACATAGGTGAATAAGATGTTTCGAATATTGTTGGAACAATATTCAACAATATGCCATCGAACTTTAATATACAATATTGCACAACCGCTTCAGAATCGACATGAGGAGAATATTGAAATCACGATATTGGTTATAAATGTGCGAAACAAAATGAATACGATATCTTCCGCATGAAGATGTTTCAAATATTGTTAAAACAATATCCAATCAATATGCCGTTTAACTTGAATATACAATATTGCATAACCGCTTCAGAATCGACATGGGGAGAATGTTCAAATTGCGATATTGGTTATTGATGTCGGGAACAATATGTAAACGATGTTGTTGTATCGACATTTGTAAAACAATATTATATAACATTTATGAATATGTTTTTCAACACATTGTTAACGAATTTTACAACCAATATTGCTCCAATATTGTAGCTGACAATCCATATCCAGCTCAGGTTGAACCAATATTCCACCAATATTATCATTTCAATATTGTATGTCCGATATACTCTTATATTGGACCTATATTATGTTCCACATGTACGATATATCTATATCGGCCCAATATGAAATCGGGTTCCAGCCAATATGATGTGCTACCTGGGACCCAATAGTATATTTCAATTCGACGAAGGTTAGGGACATTCTTACGCTTTTCATGGTAAGATTTACAGCGATTTTCGTAGTTTTTACGATTCCTTTTTCTGCGTGTATACAGGGTGTTGCGAAATTCGACCGACAACGCTTGACAAGTGATAGCCCTCGTGATTTCATGATGTCTGAAATAGGGACATTCGGTCTTCAAGTGTTCAGTTCTCGAGATACAGGGCGTTAAAGTTGAGAAATAGAAATAGTTTTTTCGCAATATCTCAAGAATGATTGCATTACATGCATTCAAATTCGGTATATGGTTTCATATTTGGATGGGTCATTTTTTGACCAGAAAGCCATTCCGGACATTTCATCCAGTGGTGCTCTACAGGGGGTTATGGTAACTTTTGCTCCCATATTTTTTACGCCACTGATGAAATTTCTATTATTTCCAATTCCTCGAATTCATTGTTCAATTTTGTTCAAAAAATGCATCACCTTCAACTGAGCTAAAATGAACAGTTTTCGAGATGTTCGACTCAAAATAAGAGATTACATAGTAATATTTCATCATTTTCAGTAGTAGAAATTTACGAAAATATTTTTCTGGTGTTGAGTAGATCAGATACTATTCAGATCTCATTCTGTACCTGAACAGAAATAGTTATTCCACGCATAAAGAGAAAAAAAATATTTTTGTAATTTTCTACTGCCGAGGAAGATGAAAAATTACTATGCAAACTTCTATTTTGGATCAAATATCTCTAGAACTGTTTATTTTAGCTCAATTGAAGGTGACTCATTTTTTCAACGTTATTGAACAATTGATTCGAGAAATTGGAAATAATCGGAATTTCATCAGTGGCGTGGAAAATATGGGAGGAAAAGTTATCCCATCCCCCTGTAGTGCACCTCTGGATGACATTCTTGGAATGTCTTTCTTGTCAGAAAATGAACCATTGGCAGATGAAACCATATACCGAATTTGAATGTGAAATATTCAATCAATTCTGAGAAATTGCGAAAAAACTTTTATTATTTCTCAACTTCAACGCCCTGTATCTCGCGAACTGAACACTTGAGGAACGTATGTCCCTATCTCAGTGATTATGAAATCACGAGAGCTATCACCTGTCAGAAGTTGTCGGTCGAATTTCGCAACACCCTGTATATGGAACAATCAATAGAAATAAAATAGACATGGCGTTGATTCGACTAATAATTGTGGAGCCATTTTGCGTATATAGGTACAACATGCATGCATGTAGCAACTACTCATTAGTACATATTGTCAAATTCATAAACATACAGTATTCAATTGGAAACTAAGATCTAGAAACTTTGTATATTGTGTGTCATTGATTATCATATTAGATGGAATATTTTGTTGGGCTTTTTATTTCGAGAGTGTCATTTGAGATGATCATCCTTTGAACTCTCTGATGGTATTTCAGGTAGTTTTTCAGATGTAAATGAAATTGTCAACGGATTCAGTATGGTTTAATATCTTTTATATAATAATAATATGAAAATTCTTAAAATTGATGCAACATTTGTCTAGTTAACTGTAAGGAAATTCATGTCAGATATTTTAGATTTGAACTGATCTTCAATAAAGAAATATTAACGAAGAGTTTGCTTTACAACAACCTCTCGACCCATTTGTGGGAATAAGTATACCTGATCAAATTCATCAGATGTAATACCACAAGTGATACATTCCATCAAAGATATTCGACGATTGTTACGACAGCTTGTTGCCTAATGTTGCATCCATTATTCTGGCTTCCAACGTTCCAAATTTCATCGCTGAAAAACGAGGAAGGTTAGTCACGTGTGGGTCAATTCTGATTCTGTATTGGTAGAGCGAGTCCGATAAAATTTAGTAAACAAAAAAATATTGCTGTTATACAGAAGAAACCGTGAAAATAGCCGATTCTGATTGATTCTGTTCCGGATTCTTGTTCCGTGCGAAAAGCTACTTTACACCTCAACAGCTTCTCATGATCTACAAAGCGCAGATACGGCCTGTTCTAGAATACTGTTCCCACATATGGGGTTCAGCACCAAAACATACGCTGATGCTCTTAGATTCCATCCAGAGAAGAGCCATTCGCCTGGTGGGTGACGCCACACTCACTCACTCTTTGACATCATTGGAACATCGTAGAAAGGTCGGCGACCTTTCACTTTTCTATCGATACTTCCACGGGAAATGTTCTTCGGAAATCTCTGCAATCATCCCTTCACTAGCAATACCAATCAGACGAACTAGACAAGCCCAGTCAGCACATATCCTTTCGTTGTCAACCTCGAAAGATGTCGAACAGCACTTTATCAAGACTCCTTATCCATAGAACGGCTAGGCTCTGGAATTCATTGCCTGTGGAAGTATTCCCAACAACATATAATCTCCAAAAATTCAAAAAATATTCCAATACCTACCTCCTGTCCCTATCCTTCCTAGGAACGCACGATGTTCTTTGAACATTATAGGGATTCCCTTTCGTGCGCTCCAATCGATAAAAAAAATTCTAGAGACCAAGAGTGATATAGTCATAAATATACGTTACAGCAGTGAACCATGAAGTAGCAATCAATAAAAGTAAGTTGGTCGAATCGTTGGTTAACTGATTCAAATATTTGCAGACAAAAAACAGTATACGATTACATTATTTTGTTAGCAGTTTCATTTTGAAATACATTTCTGTGAGAGAAAACACTATCGCATCCACGCGAGATCACACCAATGAACAAAATAGCTCAGTTAAACGGATTAGGACCCAATACGGGAAAAAATTCAAGTAGTCGGTTTCTCTGTGGTTTTTTCATGTTATTGAAGGTGCTGAATTCAAATCTGGATTTTGCAAACAGAATTTTCTAAAGCGTTCCGAGACATTAGCAAAAAACTGGAATTTTCAAACTTTTTTCGGTTTTTTGCCCGTAACTCGGAAATCATACATTATATCGAAGAAAACGCCTCATGAAAAGTTGAAGTAGATGAAATTTTCTAGATAAAATAGTTTTTGCTCATGAATGTAAGACTGAAGGGTGCGGAGATAGAGCCAGTTGAAAATTGACCAAATTTGGGTACTTTTAAAAAAATAGCGTTTCTCGTCGGTTTTCGCAGATAATTCATATTTTACGTATTACTCAGAGACAGAGCATCATGCACATATTGGAAGAGCATCAAATTTTCTATCGAGCTCATGTAAATTTCGTCATTATGAAAATAGATGAACGACTGTTAGAGCGCTCGGACTTGGAGAAGAGTCTTTTGTCGTAGTTGCCACTCTCATGTTCATCCTTTCAACTTATATGATTTGGATCATATCAACATATATTCATTAGAGCTCTAAAACGTATAAATTAGTAATTGTTTTTGTATTCTGTGGGGGGGGGGGATTGAAATTCTGTATGCCGGAATTATATAGCTTTACAATAATTCCAAATGCTATAGGGTATTCCTTGAACATTTTGATAAAAAAACTGATAAACCATTCAAACTATCAAAATTACCTATTTTGTGATGAATAAGTATCAGAATCAATTCTCGCTCATGTGGGTTCCAAGGCGTCAAGGAAATGAGGCAGCTGATCGCCTAGCAAAAAAGTGCAGAGCTCACATTTTACTTTTCTGACTACCCTATAGTACAGGTCTAGATAACTTGATTTTTCTACTCCGTTGACGAATAACTAGAAGCTGTTATGGTGTTTATGTTATATAACCCTCTGTATAATATAATATATATTTATGATCATGTCTGTAGATGATAACAGTTGAGAAAGGTTGTTGATACTTCTGTCAGATTTAGGGAATTGTCAATGGAATATATTTTCGAATACCTACCGTTGTATTACTTATAACAGAGGCAGGTAGGAAAAACAATATTCTTTCTAGTGGATGTGAATACTCAAGTACAGTGACAAGTCGTGAGTCATGAGTAACATCATGCTGACAGATGTAAGTATTCACATGGCTAGGACTCTTCCACACCAGGTTATTGTTCGTTTCTTCGAGGAATGCGTAGATTTGGAATTATCTGCGAAAACCTACGAAAACGCTATTTTTTTATAAGTTCGCAAATTGGTCAATTTTCAACTGGCTCTATTTCCGCACTCGTCGTAGTTACAGGCGAAAAACCGAAGGAAGTCCAAAAATTTCGCTGTTTTTTTGCTAATATCTCGGAACGCTCCAAGAAATTTTGTTTTCAAAATTCAGATTCGAATTCAGCACCTCCAAAAACACATGAAACCACAGAGAAGTCGACTACTTGAATTTTTTCCAAGTGAAAATACCATCTGATTGGAATAAAACAAAAACAATTTAAAATAAAATCATCAGATACAGAAAAAAATCCATTATTTGACACATACTGACATCAGTACTGTTTGTTCATTCCGTTAGGAGGTATAAAATCATTGATTTGAAATATCTAATTCGAATACCTATACATGTAATGAAACAAAAAAAAACAATTCAAAACAATAATTCTACGTCTTCATTTCCCAACACTGTTTTTCCGATACTCCATTCGGAGGCTTGCTGAAATCTCAGATATTCTTTCAAGTGAAGCGCAATCATCGATTTCTTATACGGAGCCACTCCCTGTTACAGCTTCAACCCCTCCTTAATTCCCCTGCAACCCCTACAGCCACTCTAGATTTCTCTTCTTACTATTACCTCTCCTACCGTGCTCGCATCCCCATGAAAATATGCGAAAGAAAGTAAGAGAGAAACAGAGAATCTACGAAAGAGGTAAGGAGGCTTGGCTCGGATGTTCTCCTGGCGTTGCTAGAGTGGTGCTTTTTCTCCATCTTTTTCATCTGAAAACAGGATCTCGTTGATGGAGGGTGGAAGTTGGATTCTGAAAGGAAAAAAACAGTGAGATTGAAGACCTTCAAGGTACAGTGTTTCAGTGTTATTATATACCTATGGGGATCTATGAATATGACTTTCATAGATTTCCATTATTTCTTCTCCTTCATTTCTCTATACCCAAGTTATTATATTTTATTGATAGGTATATAAATATATAATAAAAATGAACCAAGTCGGTTATGAGTATGTATCCTCTCGACTTTTTATGAGAAATTGATATTCTGGAAGATTTTTGCCGTAGCTGTCGTATTGGTAATGTCGCATAAGATGAATGGTGACGATTGAACAAATAAGTTTGAAGCAAAGTTTAAGAAGTATATATACCTATACTGAACTGGAAAGAGTTATCGAATCTATTATTTCGACATATTTTTATAAAGAAGTTCGATTATGGAATTAGAAATGCAACATTTTATCATTCTGGAAGGCAATAGAACAGTTTCGAGAGAAATTTAACACGGCGTCGCCCACAGGTAAGGTCCAAGAAATGAAGAAAATTCAAATTGGAATTCCTCAGACCTATACGTTTAATATTGCATTGGCTGAAGACGATTTCGAGATTTCGAATTTCATCAGAAGAAATATCTAGCGACTTTCTTCCCTATGGTAAAAAATGCACGCGTTGTAGAAATAAACTATCAATAAAACCTACTGCTTAAGCCAGGGAATAAAACGAACGGAAGACATACAAAAAATCGATGATCTTATATCCGTCTAATTTCTTTTTTCACATAGGTATGTATAAAGGTATGTATATACAGTGCTTCTTAAAATTCCCCTTTCCAACACAAATTCAAAAACTTGGACAATTACAAAAACTTCAAATTGGTGGAACTACCAAAAACATCAGATTATCTGACAACTATCCAGAGGCAGAGCTTGAAATTTGAATTTCAATCAAAAAATCAAATCAAATCAAAATTTATTCCTTCACCCATACATACCTTTTTTTTTACACATAATTGCATAATTAAGTTCAATGTATAAGCAACAGTTAATTACATTTTTTTTTTTCAAGCGATGATTCTGCTGGGAGGATACAACCTAGGTACGAGTACCTGTATTGTTGAAGTCCTTCAGCAGGACCATTTACATTTAGGAAATTGAGCTTTATTTCAATTTTTTCTCAATTGAGAGTGAGTGGATGAATGGCAGGAAAAGAAATGGAATTTATGGTGTTGATTAATTAATTATGGCAGTTTTTTTACGATTTGCGGTGGTAGTAATAATAGTAATTAAGATGAGAACAATCAAGCAGGTATTAATGAAATATATCAAATTTCTCAGGGCATTGTAAGAGCAATTTTTTCATTTCTTCTTTGAATTTAGGTTTTTTGGAAATTTGTTTTATGTTAACGGGCAGTGAGTTGAATAGCTTGGGTCCATAGTAAAAATAGGTTTTTTGTGTGAGAGTTTTTCTAAATACGTTTATTTGTATATTCTGCCCTGTAGCTGATCTTGTGGTGGAGGTTAATTTTGGATATTTATCCTGCTCAGAAAAAATTTTTTGGAGACAATGATAGACGTATATTTGTCTGATTTTGAACAAGTTGGTTTCCTCGTACAGTAGTGTAGTTGAAAACTTTCTGTCTTTTTTAAATATTATTTTGATTAAGGTATTTTGAGCCGTTTGTAAGTTTTGCATTGTGGTTGTGAACGTTCCCCCCCAAATGGTTATACAGTAGCTTAATATAGATTCTACCAATGACCTATATATCATTAATAGAATTTTTCTAGATAAATTATCTCTGATGTTGTAAAATTTATGCATTATGTATCGTACCCTCTTAGTAAGAAAAACTATTTGATCCGACCATCTAATATGCTGGTCAAATACCTTAACTGTTTTTTTGGATGCATGATAAATTGACATTCATCATACACGTGGAAAGAAATTCTGAATTGAGAAAAACCTTATCACGAATCTGCGATTGAGCAGGTCTATAAAAATAAGAAGTTTACATCGTTCAAGTTTGAACCCCTTGATTGGGTGAAAGTATTGAAAAGGAACATTCACAGATATATTTATAAACACAAAAAAATGGATATATTCATAAAGAAAGACATTGAGAATTTGCATTCTCCATGTGATAAAAATATTAATTCTTTCTCGGTTCATTGAACAGAAAACAACTACTTTCCTGGCTATATGCCACGACGAATATTGAATTACATCTATTGAACACACACGATGAGAATTTGAAAATAAAATCTTCTCAAGTACCTAGAGAATTTGCATTCTCCTCCATATATAATGATATGCATATAATAGAATTCTCTTTCCTGGCTATTTGCCACGTCGAACATTGCTAGAGCTAGAAGAGAAAATCCCAAATAATCAAGTTGAATGAAAATTAGTTCCTTGAATAGGTTTCTTCGATACCTCTCAAAAGAGGTGTGGCTTGCCGTAAAGAAATTCATATAGATATGTTGATAGATGACTGAGCAAGCTGAAAATTCAGCATAAGATAATGAGTGTGTTCAAAAAATTTCAATCGGTCTAATTATGATGATGAAATTCAATGCTCAGGATCTACTTATCACTCAAGATTCGATAGTATTCGAACAATTTTTTTTATTCAAAATACTTCTGGTTTGAGTCGATCTCGACCGAAATATAAGTGAACATATATACGATGTTGCGGTCATTTCCGGTCAAACTGAAAGTACGGCAATGCGAGTAGATATGTCAGAAAATGTTAAATTTCTTCCTTCAATGAATTCACCCGGTATAGAGTTATCTTTCAAGATATTTTCACATAATGTCCTCCTGAAATATTTACTTCCCATTTCAGAACACCTTGGGTACATAAATAAATTAGTAAGTTTAGGAAATGAAGACCACAGGAAAAAAGGGGAAATGTCACCGAAAGTAAGTTTCGAGAAAAACGCATTTCGAAGTTTGGAACCTCCTTACTTTTTGGAAGTTGAAGCAAACTGAAATCAAACTACCTGGATTCATTTGATGGAGTATAATGAGCAATAAAGTTGAACAACTAGAAATAAAAATCATATTTGAATGGCAAATCATCGGAAACAAAACTAAGAACTAAGTCCAAAGAATCCAGAGAAAAATGGGGAATGTCCATAATAAATTGTCAACGAACTGGATTGTTCACTCGCAATTATCTGCTCTGGTACATTTCTCCATACTTGCCTGACTATACCTAATGAGCGGTAAGTTGTCATATATTACAGCTAGCATCTCGATAATTTGATCATTTTCTATAAATTCTACGCAATATGAGTAGAAATCATCATGTAGCAATCTCATTATAACATTCCCATCATTCAGAAGTACTCGACAAGCCCAGTCAACTCAACACACCTTCTTGTCGTCAACCTTGAAATATGTCAAACAATTCTTTACCAAAACTCGTATATACAGAGAACGGCAAAGCTTTGTAATTTTTTGCCTAACAGAGTATTCCCAAGAACCTATGACCTCCACAAGTTGAAAAAAAAAACAATTCCTACCTCCTCTCCCTGTCCTCCCAAGGTACCCACAATGTTCCCCGAACATTATAGGACTTTGACCTTCTGACAGTGTGAAAACAACCTATTGAAATCACATTGGAATCTGGCATTCAAAAAAACAAGCACTGAGCTTGGACGTTCCCCTTTCTTCACATTTTTGAAGTGGACATTCCGAGTTTTTTCCATGTGAACGTATTTTCAAACGAGCATATTAGCTGACTATTCTGGTTATTGTTATAAGATGCCTATATACGGCTGATTCACGGTGGATGACACATTAGACGTTTCTGGTGAACCAGACAACGGATCATTTTGAAAATTCAATGAAGGGCATATTCGGACATTCTCTAGCCAACTAAAATATTTTCGACAATGCGGTGTTGCCGCTTCAATTAGAAAGCAGTAGCAACTTTGATTTTTCGAATAGAACACTCTGTATTTTATTGCATTTTTGGATTCTCCCTGAAGAGCTGGTTTCATCAATGTATCACACTTGGGGCCTAGCGGAAATGATTACAGAGATATAGGGTGTGAAAAATCGTCATTTTTCAACTTTAGGATTTTTTTGTGTTGAAACTATTGATCATTGGTCAAAATGGCTCACATGTCCCTATCTCAACTTTTGATTAACTATCTACTGATATTCAATTGGGACATATACCGGGTGATCAAGATTCTGAATTCTGCACCACCCTGTATTTGTTTCAATTAAATGTTAGTAGATAATTGATCAAAAGTTGAGATAGGGACATGTGAGCCGTTTTGACCAATAATGAATAGTTTCGACAAAAAAAAATCCTAAAGTTGAAAAATGTCGATTTTTCACACCCTATATCTCTGTAATCATTTCCGCTAGACCCCAAGTGTGATACATCGTTAAGATCTGCTCTTCAGGGAGAATCTAAAAATGCAATAAAATACAGAGTGCTCCGTTTGAAAAATCAAAGTTGCTACTGCTTTCTAATAGAAGCGGCAACACCGCATTGTCGAAAATATTTTAGTTGGCTAGAGAATGTCCAAATATGCCCTCCATTAAATTTTCAAAATGATCCGTTGTCTGGTTCACCAGAAACGTCTTATGTGCCATCCACCGTGAATCAGACTGTATAGCCCCTTTCAGTTATTGCTATGGACTTCTGTTTGTACTAAAATATAGTGGTTAAAATATCAGATAACGGTGTCAAGTCAATTTCCACTATATTGTGACATTCTTCCTTTTTCCCCTGTGGTCTTCAAATATTTTTGGTGTGTGTGATTTCATCATTTCACATTCATATAATACAGGGTGATCCAAGCTGGATGACCTATTAGAAGTAACTGGAGAACGACAAGACATAACATTCTGAAAATTCGGATGCTTTGATAATTTAACATTCTCTATCTGTCTAAAATATTTTCATCGATACAGTGTTACTTCTATCAGAAACAACTAGCAACTTTGTTATTTCAACTAGAACACCCTGTATTTCATTGCATTTTCAGATTCTTCCTGAAGAGTTGATTTCATCAATGCATCACACTTGGGGTCTAACAAGAATTATCACAGAGATATAGGGTGTTCAAAATCAAGATTTTTCAATTTTATGATTTTTTTGTGTCGATACTATTCATTATCGATCAGAACGGCTCACATGTCCCTATCTCAACTTTTTATTCACTATATCTACTGGAAGTTAATTGAAAAAAATACAGGGAGCTTCAAGATTCATAATTATTATTATGATCACCCTGTATCTGTTCCATTCAAATGTCAGTAGATAGTGAATCGAAAGTTAAGATATGGACATGAAATCCGTTTTGACTGATAATGAATAGTTGCTACACAAAAGAATCCTAAAATTGAAAAATCTCGATTTTGAACACCCTATATATCTCTGTAATCATTTCTGCTAGACCCCAAGTGTGATGCATTGATGAAATCAGCTCTTCAGGAAGAATCTAAAAATGCAATAAAATACAGGATGCTCCATTTAAAATAACGAAAATCGAAAATTCGAGATGGCGGATCCATTATGGCGGACGAGTATTTTTATCCGATTTCATTCAAAATTGGTATTCAGGGGGAAATTCAAGATGGCGGATCCAATATGGTGGACGAGTTTTGTAATAATGATCAGATTCCATTCAAAATTGGTATCTGGGGGTTTTCGAGGTCGGAGATTATGATTTCTTCATCAAAATTAGGTAATTCAAAATGGCGGATCCAATATTTCGGACTAGTTTTGTAATTATGGCCAGATTCCACTTAAAATCGGTATCTGGGGGTTTTCGAGGTCAGAGATTATGATTTTCTATCAAAATTAGGGAATTTGTAATGACGGATCCAATATGGCGAACGAGCTTTGTAATCATGATCCAATTATATTCAAAATTGGTATCTGAGGGTTTTCGGGGTCGGAGATTATGGTTCGTTCGACAAAATTTGGAAATTCAAAATGGCAGACGAGTTTTGTAATTATGGTAAGATTTTATTCAAAATTGGTATCTGGAGGTTTTATAGAGGTCGGAGATATGAATCGTTTGTCAAAATGGGGAAATTCAAAATGGCGGATCCAATATGGCGGACGAGTTTTTCAATTAGGATCAGATTCAATGCAAAATTGGTATCGGGGGGTTTTGGAAATCCAAGATGGCAGATTTACTATGGCAGACGAGTTTTGTAACTATTTTGTATCTAGGGGATTTTGGGATCGGAGATTATGATTCTTCATCAAAATTAGGAAATTAAAGTTGGAGGATTCAATATGGCAACTGAATATTGTAATTATGATCCGATTCCATTTAAAATTTGTATCTGGGTGTTTTCGGGGTCGGAGAAGAATTAGAAAACAAAATAATAAAAGTATGTTGATAGATATTTAACTAAAGAATTTCCTAGAAATAAGTGTAACAACGTTTGCCGGGTATCAGCTATTGTAACCCAGGTAGCACATCATATTGGCTGGAACCCGATTTCATATTGGGCCGATATAGATATATCGTACATGTGAAAGATAATATAGGTCCAATATGAGAGTATATCGGACATACAATATTGAAATGATAATATTGGTGGAATATTGGTTCAACCTGAGCTGAATATGGATTGTCAGCTACAATATTGGAGCAATATTGGTTGTAAAATTCGTTAACAATTTGTTGAAAAACATATTCATAAATGTTATATAATATTGTTCTACAAATGTCGATACAACAACATCGTATACATATTGTTTCCGACATCAATAACCAATATCGGAATTTGAACATTCTCCCCATGTCGATTCTGAAGCAGTTATGCAATATTGTATATTCAAGTTAAACGGCATATTGGTTGGATACTGTTTTAACAATATTTGAAACAACATATTCACCTATATCGATTGATATCATTTTATCTATATCATGCGGAAGATATCGTATACATTTTGTTTCTTACATTTATAACCAATATCGTGATTTCAATATTCTCCTCATGTCGATTCTGAAGCGGTTGTGCAATATTGTATATTGAAGTTCGATGGCATATTGGTTGAATATTGTTTCAACAATATTCGAAACATCATATTCACCTATGTTGATTGATATCATTTTATCCATATCATGCGGAAGATATCGTATACATATTGTTTCCAACAATTATAACCAATATAGCAATTTGAACATTCCCCCCATGTCAATTCTGAAGCGGTTATGAAATATTGTATGTTCGAGTTCGACGGCACATTGGTAGAATATTGTTTCAACAATATTTGGCACATCGAATTCACCTATATTGATTGATATCATTTCAACTATATCACGCGGAAGATATCGAATACATATTGTTTCCAACAATTATAACCAATATCGCAATCTGAACATTCTCCCCATGTCGATTCTGAAGCGGTTATGCCAAATCGTATATTCGAGTTCGACGGCTTATTTTTGAATACTGTTTATTCGACAATATTCAAAACATCATATTTACCCAAATTGATTGATATCGTTTCAACTATATCATGCGAAAGACATGGAATGCATATTGTTTCAAATATGAATATCAATAACGGCAATTCAATAAATATCTCATATCGGTTATAGAAGAGAAAAACAATATTGTATTTTCAAGTTCAACTGCATATCGGTTGAATAGTTTTCCAGGAATATTCAGAAAGTAATATCATCTTATATTGGCTGATATCTGATTCACTATATCATGTGAGCAATATTGTTCACATATTGTTTTGAGAATACATATCGATATCGAAATTTCGATATCAATTCCATAGCATGCACTCTCAAACCGATGTCGATAGATGGCGCTATAAATGATTCGTAACGTACTCCCATCGCCGATCAGACGAGAGAATATAAATATTGGCTCTAGACGATTGTAAAGCATTATTACCTGGAGTAGGATCAATAAGGCGGCTTCCCCAAGGCAAGGCCCTCCCATTGCACTTTGGCTGGACTGACCTTTGTGATTATTCCTAATGCGAATAACTCGCAAATATTGATATGAAAATATTCCACCAATATCTCGAAAACACAATAGCTACCTAATGATTTTCAATAATGTACCAATATTCCCAACCAATATTGCACCAGTATATTACTATAATATTCCAACAATATTGGTATGACAATATTTCACCAATATTTTTGAGACAACATAGCTTCATGATGTTTTTCAATGATTCACCGATATTTCCATAAAATATTTCCGAATGTTCACCATTAATTCCTCTCCAATATTGATATTACATTTTGTGACCAATATAACTCCACGAATATTCAACCAATATTGATATGAGAATATTCTACCCACATTTTGAAACTGATATCGTACCAATATCGCCGAATGTTCACATTTTTTTTCTCGCCAATATTACTTTCACAATATTTTGCCGATATTTTCGTAATATTGCACCGATATTGTCCCAATATATGTGTGCTACTTGGGAATAAATATCAGTTTGAAAAACTAATGAAACACTTTTTGTATAGATAGCCAAACTAAAAAGAAGTGAGTAGAAGATGAAGAGTAGTTTGAAGAAATGAAGAGGTATAGAGTACCGAGCTAAAAAAAAGTAGAACATAAATATAGAGTAGTTTAAAAACTAAAGAATCCCGTTTTTATTGATTGACAAACTAAAAAGAAATTGAAATAAAATGATGAAAGTTTTCTGATCAATAATTATCTGAAAATTATTTTCTACAAATAATGTTCATGGCAAAACAACGTTTGCCGGGTTAGCTAGTCATATATACAATACAAATACATGCTACTGCACACTTGTTATAATGAAAAAAATATAAATGATACCTCTCCTAAGTCTCCTGGTTTGGGGTCTCAATAATTATTCTATTGTCTGTTCTTTATCTCCTTTTTATTATCAAAATGTATTCTTTATTGTCACCTTACTTCAACGGCACGGTGTCCAGGATGAATGGGAATGCATGAACCCATTGTATTGAAATTTTTCGCTTACCTGTCATGCCCACTTTTTTGTGTCGAAGCACAGGGTATACAGGTGATTCGGTTCTTTTCTAATGTTGATTACTTTGTGTTGTATCTGACAGTTCAAGTGCTACTTGGCTCACTACTTGTCAACCAAATTAATGCGCGTTTGTTTCGTCGAAAATCTGTTATAGCAATGTTTTGTTCCCCTATATCAGGTGGTTGGACACGACAGTAGAGTTCAGATCTGATGGGGAATATAAAAACGAATTTCTATCAATGTGATTATGACGATATTTCAAGAACAATTCGAATTGATCTGTTTATACAAGGTGTTCAGAAAAAGGTGGCCTATTACTGGAATGTTGGGTTCGATCAGGAAAAAATGTTGGTGATGTTCCAGGGTATTGAGAATATTTTTCACGATTATGTCGAAGCTACTGGCAACTTGGTAATGCCACTTCATTCGTATATGTTTCCGTATAGCTGACACATCGCATGAATTTATTTGCATATCTTACACTCATATATATAGAGGGCCCTAATTATATAATTCATACCGAATGATGTCAAACTTAACTTTCTTGGGAACATTTATGTTCCTGTACAAATTTCATGAGAATTTGAAGATAATTCCAAATATACCGTTATCGGAATATTTTGATATGCAAATGATGAAGTTATATCTAACTGATTGAACAGTGTCTTTATTCCTGAAGGACAACAAAAATAATACAAGTGAAGTTTGTCATAAGTCAACTTGATCGTGAAAAGTTGGGAAAAAAATTCCCAAAAAATATGAATATTAAACGTACCTGATGGTTCCTATATAAGCGAAGTATTGCCCTAAAATACGCATTGGCATATCCAACCCGTCGTTCTGTTTAGAAGAATTCATGCTTCCAGATTCTCATACTGAAAAAATACTTATAGAAAAAGAGGAACTCGAAAAATCACTAACGAGTTTCAGATCTTTTGAACGAGTTCTAACAGGATTCTAAGGTGCGCTTGACATTTGTGATTTGAACAAGTAACACTCTCTCGTGGGAAAATCATGTCACATTCATCGCAGAAGCTGTTTGACAAAAATTCGGAATTTTATTGTTAGTGAGAAGCTACTTCACACCTCCAACAGCATTTTATGATCTACAAAACACAGATCCAGCCAGTTTCAGAATACTGTATAAGCTGATGCTGAAGCTGATTGGTGAGCCCAACAAAGTCTTCCTTCCGTCCTTCCTCTTTTCTTCCACAGAAAATGTTTTTCAGATCATTTTTACTAAAATATTGTAAGTACATATATAAAGATTTTTCTGAATGAGTTTTTTTGTTTCATAAACCTATAAAATTGACGTTATACTCTGAAAAAATTTTTCGGGCGCCATTTATCAATAAAATGATGGCACGAGCTGCGGTAGCTCTTGGTCGCAAACTCAGGGCTGAAATCAGGACTACCAAGTCTATAGGATTCTGCCAAGTTCAATAATGCTTCATCACATCTTGCACGAAAACATTCCTTCTATGTTCCTTATTTATAATATCTGTCAATTTCTGATTCAGAGTTACAAAAGAACCTTACAGATACACTTGACAGGCATGAAAATCTCACTACCATAACTGACTAATAGCGACAAAATTATACCAAGGAGCAAAATCGTTCTCGCTGCCTTCTTCCTATTTGGTCAAGAAATATCTCAGCAAGGACTCTATAGTGGCAAAATATTCCTCAGTGCTGCAGTGCCTCGAAACAATTGATCCGATAATTGACAACTTTTGAAATTGTTAGGACTTGTAATGAAAGGGTATACTAGACAAAATTATTATGTGAAGCATTGAAGTCTATTGAACTTGTATATAAGAATAATTTCATGCGTCTACGAGGAATAATTTGAAAGAACTAACTATACAGGCAATATTGTTACGAGAACGAAATAATGTTTATTTTGAATTGAATGCAGAATTGATAGCATGAACAAATGTATAGAATGAGTAGGTACGTTTTCTCATAAAATAATTCAGAAGTACGACAAAACTTTTTAGTTTCGCAAATTAATCCTAACATCCGTAATTTATCGCTCAAATATCTACGAAAAATCTTGCCTAATATAAACACAACATGGAACTTGTCTTATATTTGATTGATTCTTTCAAAATGTATTGCCAAAATTCAGTATAAAAGCAGAAACAATCCGAATAAAAGGAGACAGTCTGGAGTTATACTTGAAGCAGTCTTGATCAGTCTTCAATACGATGTCTCGATCTCCGTTGTGTTAGTTGAAAGTTTTGTTAGTGAGACTCGGGAATGATTGAAGTTCACTCATTGAATCTTCCGAGCAGAATGTGAAATGTTGAGTTTTAAACGTGACTCAATACAAAACGTGTGAATCTTTCGCCAATTGAACACAAGTGAACAGTGGAAACAAAAAATGTTCAATTTAAAATGTAAGCAAACTTCGATTTTGTTGCCTGTAACCTCTGCCTGACCATACCTGAATATATGTCTCAGTAACTATCTATATGGTGTCTTAATGTCTACAATCTCAGTCTCCCTCCTGCCTCAATAATCACGAGCAAATTGATCATAAAAAAATACTTTGTGACGACCCCCTATGATAGGCCAACGAACGAAGAAAGATGGGAGCTTCACAGACACACTGCAAATAGTCGGTGCCTGTTTTGCGAAGAGCCAAATCCTAGAAGCATTTCATGTAACAATTAGATGAATGACGTTTACCCCCTAATTTGACTCCTCTGAATCCGAAAATACCGTTTATCAAGTGAAAATTTCAACCGGAAGTGAGATATTCAAGATGGCGTCCAAAATACCACTTAAATCAAATTATTTTCTACTTTTGGTCAGCTATAGGAATGAGTTGCCGATATCTATGTTTTGGTGGTGTAGAACACGATGAGACACTCAAAAAATGATTTGGAGCATTAAAAGTTTATCATATGATGTAATTTTGACGAAATGGGCCAAAATCCCCAAAAAACATGTTGTATATGCTTGCATACGTTTACGAGAGCGTTTAATACGTTTACGATCTCAAAAAAGCATTTAAATATTGTCCAAGCCCTCATTTCTTACATTTTGAAAGAAAATAATTCACTATCAGTAGTCTTTTTCATCTTTTTCTACTCCACTTTGCCCGAGACTTTGCCTTGCACTTCTTGGTGCACCGCACCGTCAGCGGCTCCCTGTAGCCACATTGCTTCGTGCTGCAGAGTCCCTTGCAGCCACAAGCTCCAAATTCGATACATGACTTGGGAATAGGTGGCAAAGTCATCAAGATCGGGACATACCATCCATCAACAATTTTCCAGCCGCAATTAATCGGGTCTGGTGCATCAGGATACTGATCATGGGCGTTAATTCCCACTTGTATATAAAAAGAAAACAGAATAAAATTGAAATTCCTCGATACATTTTATTTTTTTGTTTTCTTTTGTTAATTTTACTTGGAAGTGGCACCAAGGAATGTGTTGACGGAGGGCATCAGTGGTAGGTGGCAAAAATTCTAACATTCCCACTGTCCCAAAAATTGCAACACGGGCAGCGGCTGCCGTTGTTATGTCCGGTCCAACCCAAAATAAAAATTAACAGTTAGTTAACAGTAGTTTTCTTCTATGTTCTGCTTCGACCGTCCTGTTTTTGTGACTGACGCTAACTCAGATGTAGTATCACATCCGGTGCTTGCGTGGAAAGCCATCAGGCCTTTGATCTGTTGTGGTGTGAGCTTCTTACATAGTTCGTGAATTGGAATATACTTTCTGTCTCGGGAAGTACCACACATCACCCAGCATTTCTTGCATTGCACTTTTTCAAAGTGATAGATGAATAATAAAATCACATCGGTGTCTCTAACTCTCTTTCGGTTTTTACCGCATGGAGCACCATCCTGGTATCAGCCTCTTCATGGTTTGAAAATACGAGGTAAGGTCCCTTTGTTTCTTTGACTCGGCTTGCGTCTCATCCACACAACCACCAGCTACAATGACTTCCAGACTGCCAAAGTCATAGTTCATGGCTTCTCCGCTTAGGTCGGCCTTGTTGGGAGAACTCCATCGTTCTTAATTACTCATCTATCGAGAGCAAAACCCTTTCCTCTGTTGTCTTGACCATGAAGAGGCTGATACCAAAACCGATAGAGAGGCTGTTGTTGTTTCTGTTAGAGACACCGATGTGATTTTATTGTTCATCTATCACTTTGAAAAATTGAAATGCAAGGAATGCTGGGTGATGGGTGGTACTTCCCGAGACAGAAAGTATATTCCAATTTCCAAACTATGTAAGAAGCTCACACCACAACATATCAGAAACCTGATGGTTTTCCACGCAATCACCGGATGTGATACTACATCTAAGTTTGTGTCAGTCACAAAAACAGAACCATAGAAGCAGTACATAGAAGAAAACTACTGTAAACTCCTCATTCAGCTTGGAAAGACTCCTGATCTAGCCCCCGAGGATCTCCATTTGGTTGAACAGTTTGTGGTGCAAGCCTTATACAAGGTTTGTTGGGTTTCTTTTCTAAGTCACATGGTGAATAGAAACTGTTAGCTGTTTTGATACTGAAACCATTTTTATTTTAGGTTGGACCGGACATCACAACGGCAGACGTAGTCCGTGTTGCAATTTTTGGGACAGTGCGAATGCTTGAGTTTTTGCCACCTTCCACTGATGCCCTCCGTCAACAAATTCTTCTGTGCCACTTCCAGGTAAGATCAACAAGAAAAAAAAAAGAAAAAAAATCGAGGGATTTTATTTCTATTCTGTTTTTTTTAGGCACTAGTGTTTAAATGCTTTTTTGAGCTCGTACACGCATTAAGCGCCCCCCAGAACGAATGCAAGCATATACAACACGTTTTCACAAGTTTTTTGGAATTTTGGCCCATTTCGTGAAAATTTGACCGTTTGATGAACTTTTAATGCTCCAAATCAGTTTTTGAGTGTCTCATCGTGTTATACACCCCCGAAAACATAGACATCGGCACCTCAGTCGTATAGCTGACCAAAAGTAAAAAATAATTTGATTTTAGGGGTATTTTTGACGCCATTTTGAATATCTCACTACCGGTTGGAATTTTGACTTGATAAACGGTATTTTCGGATTCAGCGGGGTCGAAATAGGGGGTTAATGTAATTTATTCAATTGTTACAATAAATGCTTCTAGGATTGAAACAGAGGACTTTTCTTGGAATTTAGCCCCGACTAAAAGGCATTTTTCTGACTGTGACCCGAAATACCGCAGACCAAAGGTCAACATCTAGGTAGATGAATTAGTTAGTGACGCATCAATAACCGATTAAATTGTGTCATGTTTCCATCGACAAATGTAAACAAGACGGGCTAGAGCAGGTGATCATGTCACTGAAAGGGCGTTCCTGAATCGCACGTATACTCTCCTGCGTTTCATGTTGTATGAGCCAACCTCGATAAAGGGCACATCAGACCACTATTTTCAATTTCATCACCAAACCAATATAAACCTGCGATAGGTTTTTGGACATGATTATTGACGGCAAATTAGTTGATACTTCGAACGGGGTGAAGCATACAGGGTGGAGTGGATCACAAAATGTTACTTATAATTACGCGACTGAATCGTGCGCGCTCATTCGATCACTAGAAGATATTGTTAGTCTGTTGTGATTTCATGACCTATTTTGATCGTTCAAAATTGATGAAAAATAATTGGTGTTTGATTTCAAGTTCGTCACAAATGGTTGAAACAAACTCTTGTAAACGGTAAGTAATAGGTAGCTTTTGTCTGATGAAAACATATTTGTATAATATATTTTTTCTATAAACGTCAAAAAATGACAAGGTTCGCGCATTGATAACAAATTGCGAAGTGACACTTTTTTTCAGTTTCCTACGTTACCATGATACCTTGCACAAAACAATGCGCGAAGTGAAACAGTGCATGCGCGAAGTACCTACTTCGCGCATTGTTATGTAAAATATCTGAGATATTTACATTTGAACTTTATGGTTCTCAATCGAGCAAACATCCACGAAATCATTCATTTCTGAATGTTCAACAATACCTCCGTTCCATCTCTTGGAGCGCACGAAAGGAAATTCCTATTATGTTCGTGGAACATCGTGCGTACCTACACAGAACGAAAAAGGTACGTTATATTAATAAAAAAGTACATCAAATCAGTGAACGTCAACATTAATTTTGGGCCGATGACGGGTGTCTTTAATACAATGAACGTTCGTACGTAAATTTTCTTGTTGATTAAGTTATGACTGCAGTACGTTGAATCAACGAATAATGGTCATGGATCTATGTTTGCCGGTTATTGATATTACGAATGGATTTACATTGGTTCATGGTTGTTGTACATCGAATCAATAAACAGCGAGCATGGATCTGTGATGATAAACATTGGTTTATAGTTGATGTACATTGTATCAATTAAGAGAGAGCATGAATATGTAAGTGCCAGTTACGAAGGACAGACTCAATTTATTATTATGATCGGCGGTTATTGATATTACGAACGATAGGCATCACTTGATGATTTTCTTCATTGAATCAATGAAAAATTAGAATGAATCTATGTTCGCCAGTTATCGATGTAACGAACAAATTCTATTGGTATTTAACAGTGGTATAGTCGTCGTCGAAGATAATGCTGTCAACAGTATCGTCACTATCAGTAATAAGGGGACAATTTTTTCACGCATCAGAGTAATTGATTTCTAAAATTTTGAAAAACCCAAAATCGGCTCAAAATTATCTAGAACATCCACTGATTTGATGTGACCTGATGAATAATATAATATACATTTACGAAGGCAGTCGCAGAACACTGGTTTTCTTAATGAAATATCTATTTTTATTATTTTTTGTTGAAATCTACCTAATAATTGTATTGAATAACAAATGTAATGAATATTTGTTAATAAAGTCAACCAAAAATGTTTCTAAAATGTCAAAAATACACTGAATGATCGAGGACTGATAAACTTGGACGATATTCAAAAAACAAATATTCGCTCACCTTATTTTTTTTTTCTCGGAATAAACAAATATTGCCCTTTCCATTCATTATGATATAATTATATTTGAGTACCTGATAAAAAGGGAAATGTTCCACAGAAATCTCTGCTATAATTCAATCACAAGTAATACCAGTCAGACGAACTCGACAGGCTCAGTCAGCACATTCTTTCTTTGTTTACTTTGAAATATGTTGAACTACACTCTACCAAAACTCGTTCGTCTATAGAACGGCGAAGCTTTGGAATTCTTTGCCAATGGAAGTATTTTCAAGAACTAATAACCTCCAGAAGTTAAAAAAGAATCCCAACACCTATACCCCCTCTCCCTATACAAGGCAACGGAAATTTTGTCAAATCAGGCAAAATACTGATCTGAACACCTAATTATCTTGATTTTCATTTTCTGTAGAAAATAAAATGATAACAATGTGATGACAATAACCAGTAGCTAGAATAGTACCTTGTGCATCCCACGAGTACCTACCCAGCAAACATTTTGATATGGGTACAACATAATCGACACATTGAGTTGCCCATAGCAAGCCCAGCACATACAATTGTGTACATATTAACGAGGTAGGGTGAGGGGGAGGGGTTTCAGGGGTCCAATTGATCTGGAAGTTCTAGTAACTCAATATATTTTTTTATGTTTATCATCATATTATATCAAATAGACACCAGATTTAAAGAAACAATTTATGAATGACACAATGATATCTTCTTAACCTCTCTCTTCTTTCATGATAAAACTTCTCAGAGTGACTGGTTACCGGCTGGTATATCTACATCTTCATCTTATTTGGGAAGCATTCCTCCAAAATAGATTCTTCGTTGCGAGGTAGGTACTCCTGAAATATAAAATTTTCATAAGTTATCATGAAGTGGCCTTTCTTGATGTCAGAATTTTTTCTTCATAGAAGTATGAGAAACAAAATACTCTGTTACATGAGTTTATAACTTGATCAATATATAGTCTGATTACGTGATATATACTTACCTACATATGGAGCTTTTCAAGTCTCGTTATTTTTTTGGCACTGGCCTTATTGTTATTCACTTCAGTGATAGAGACAGGTTTCCATAACCTAATATCACTTTTGATAATAACGAACCAAGCAGTCCATGATAGTTACGCTTCTGGAGAGGTAGGAGCCACTACAATTATTATCATCACAAACACATGCATTTCTTAACAAAATTTGGAACACTAGATAGGTAGATTGATACTTACTCAATACATATTATCATCATTGAAGAATCCATCTTCCATATTATCAATTGAGAATACTCCTGCCACCATAACTGCCATTATAACGACCAGGGAAAGTGATGAGCACAATGATATGACAACAAACCAGAGAAAAACGAAACATACGCTATCACAAGAGTGACATATAATAATTATCCAAATGATCAGCTGATTGTTGATGTAGACGTTCCCAGAAAATCCACCAGTGGGACGAGTAGTGAACAGGATCTTGGCCAGCAAGGGACCACAGCTCGTTCTATACATCATACCATCACAAGGCCATCATCGTATTTTCAACTGATGGTTACTTAGCATAGAGAGATCATCGGCCATTACCAATACACCGGCATCAACACTTTCTCACACTTGCCTGCACTAGGCCGGAATTCTCCCGGTAGTTCAATGTTTGCTGAGTAAATATATCCTAATCGTAAGAATTGTGAAAAAAGTAATTCAAAATTAACAGGACTCACCTTTCTCAAATATGTTAGGTTTTGTATCCCATTGATCTGGCACAATTTCACAAATAGGTAGGAATTCTACGAGCCACAGAAACACAAAACACGACCCAGCCCTTTCAACTTCTCATCAACAACTGAACAAATAGAAATGAAATGAAACGGCAAATGAAAAATTCACCGCGTATTATGAAACCTTTTCATAGTAATAATGTTTGGCGTGATTGATCCATGGGTAGGCAGCATTAATTTGGCGCCTGTTTTGGAAGTTGATGTTACATTTCATGAAATCAACGTTTAGTGTTCATTGAAACAATGAAGACCATTCATTATTTTCTTATGTTTGTTGTTGATAGATCTATGACGAAAAGTTTATTGCTTCAATGATGAAAAACATAGATCAATAAACATCAAACGTTGACTCAATGCATTTTTTCATCACATGAATAAAAAAAATGATTAACTTTTGATGTTTTTCGTTCATTGTTCAATGTTGGCTCGTTCATTGCTTCAGTGTCTTGCGGTATGAACCCATCATCAGAAATGATTGTAATAATAATCGATTCGTAATATTAATGTTCAAAAAATTGACGACCGCCGTTCATTAATTTTACGTACAAAATTATTTTCTGTGTAGGGAGTATAGGAGGAAGCCTTTTTACCATCAAGCTTAGCATATTTTTACTCCAGAAATATATTTTTTGACGTTTGTAGAAAACATTTTGTTTGCAACTCGAGCGCGAAATACTTTGGTCATCTCCACTATTTTTTTAACTCGGCTACGCCTCGTTCAAAAAATCAGGTCTTGATCACCAAAGTAGCATTTCGCGCTCTAGATACAAAAATAACTATACAACATGATAGTTTTCAGCTACGATGATGATTTTGAAATTATGTTCATATAGATTTAATTACCTACCAGAAAAAAATTTTGGCGGGGTAAACTCGATCATCAGATTTTTTCGAACCCAGAAAATTTCCTCAGACGTAAAGATGTATGGATATCAACTACGAAATAGCCACAATGCTCAAAGTGGAATGAAATGTTATATAAAAACAAAAGCTCAAAGTCATATCCACACAATGTTCGTGAAATGCTAAGCAGAACATAGAATTACATCCTCCCAAAATCTTTGCATCGACTCGTAAAAACGAATACTGATACAAGTGATTCTTTCTGAATGCCTATTGATTACGATTTAGCCAGGCCACGCTAGACACCTACACACCGGTTTGGAGCTCTTTGACCCTCATCAGTGCAGGTTAGTCTCCAGCCAGCAGCCCTGAGACCTCCGACTAAGCGTAGCCTAGGCAAACAAAACTCGAGTAGGCATTATATTTCCCCAGAGGCGTCTTTCATAGACAATATGAAAGCAACGCCATCTGAGTAGAAAAGAAGGAAAGAAACACTCCGAAACTGAAATTCCCATACGGGAGTGGCTGGTTGCCCGACTGGCGTAATTTCATCTACGAAATAGCCACAATGCTCGAAGTGGAATGAACTGTTAAATAGATACAAAAGCTCAAAGTCATATCCACACAATGTTCATAAAAGGAACAACAATGGTAGATTTCGGAAGAAAAACAACGAACAACTACTTTCCTAGCTAATGCCACGCAGAACATAGAATTACATCCTCCCGAAATCTATGCATCGACCCGTAAAAACGAATACTGATACAAGTGATTCTTTCCTGAGTGCCTATTGATTTCGATATAGCCAGGCCACGCTAGACACCAACAGACCGGTTTTGAGGTCTTTGACCCTCATCAGTGCAGGTCAGTCTCCAGCCAGCAGTCCTGAGACCGCCGACTTAGCGTAGCCTATAGGCAAACAAAACTCGAGTAGGCATTATATTTCCCCAGAGGCGTCTTTGATAGACAATATGAAAGCAACACCATCTGAGCAGGTAAGAAGGAAAGAAACACTCCAAAACTAAAATTCCCATACGGGAGTGGCTGGTTGCCCGACTGGCGTAATTTCAACTACGAAATAGCTACAATGCTCAAAGTGGAATGAAATGTTTAATAAATACAAGAAGCTCGAAGTCATATCCACACAATGTTCATGAAATGAACAACAATGGTAGATTTCGGGAGAAAAACAGCTACTTTCCTGGCCAATGCCACGCAGAACATTGAATTACATCCTCCTGAAATCTATGCATCGACTTCTAAAAACGAATACTGATACAAGTGATTCTTTCCTGAATGCCTATTGATTTCGATTGAGCCAGGCCACGCTAGACATCTACAGACCGGTTTCGAGCTCTTCGATTCTCATCAGTGCAGGGCAGTCTCCAGCCAGCAGTCCCAAGACCGCCGACTAAACGTATCCTATCCAAACAAAACTCAAGTAGGCATTATACTTCCCCAGATGCGTCTTTCATAGACTATATGAAAGCAACGCCATCTGAGTAGAAAATAAGGAAAGAAACACTCCAAAACTGAAATTCCCATACGGGAGTGGCTGGTTTCCCGACTGGCGTAATTATTCAACTATGAAATAGCCAAACTGCTCGAAGTGGAATGAAATGTTATATAAAAACAAAGGCTCAAAGACATATCCACACAATGTTCATAAAATGAACAACAATGGTAGATTTCGGGAGAAAAACAACTACTTTCCTATTGCCACGCAGAGCATAGAATTACATCCTCCCGAAATCTATGCATCGACTCGTAAAAACGAAACGAAAACGAATTCTGTTTAGAAGTGGAAGGTGGAGTATTGGAGGTTTTTTTCAACTTTGTTTTGTTTGTTTTTGCGAAGAATACACTTCTAGCTCATTACGTCGTTCCTAATTCAAAACCATAGTTCTTAAGTAGGTTAGCTTTACGAAAATGTGAACTTTCCAGATCCAAATTCTTGAAATGTCTCAATTTAGTTGGTGAAACAAAATTGGTGCCGTTTTTTTCTAAAGCACACACTTCGCAAAAATGTTCTTCCAATTTTGATGAACAGGTATGATCCGATCATATCGTGTCTTACATCATTGTAATCAGGAAGAAAAAGAGTTTTCAACAATGAAAAATTCCAATATGGCGCCCATAAGCAACAGAGTTGAGTATTGTAACTTTGGCATCAAGAATAACGACATGAAAAATACGATGATAGATTCAGATTCCTTGTTTTTACACTTTTTTAAGTGTCTCAAGAATGTCTCAGTCAGAAACAACTAGGTCACTCGAAAGTAAATTTTTTCCGTTTTCTCTTAATTATTCAAAAATATAGAATCAAACTTATCAAATTCTCACGCATTGTTCAGCATGAAAATGCTCAACTTTACCATGATTTAACCGACCTGGTATCTCTTATAATAACCGAGATCGCCATGGTGGAGTTCGAAAAACGGGCACCCTGTACATATTCGAATATCATGAAAAAATACGCTGTGATAAAAATACATTTTTATGTGAATACAGTTTGCATAAAAATTTTCAAATCAAAAAACGTCCAAGTCGGACGATTACAGTCACCGGCAAAAAACCGACCAGCAGAAAATTTTGCCAAATTGATTTCGTGGAATTTCGACCAAATCATAAAATGAAGTTTCGAAATGTCAACCTAGATTTGAGTTTTCGAGAAATGCTGATGGCTTGATCATTATACAGGAAGGAACAAAAGTCACTTCAAACATAACTTCTTAACGCCATCTGGCAAAAGTTAGTGATAAAGCTCAGCTTTATCATATTCAGGATTGCAGTGTGATCCGTTCTCGATAAAATGGTTCTTGATCAACCCAATATATTTCCTTGAAGATTAGATACAAGTGTTATATATAAGAAAGTATGGAATTTTCAAATTTGCAGAACATTTACATAAACTCATGAATTATAGCAACTCTAAAAAACATCAACAGTGATATCACTTGCTTCCCCTACATTTTTTGAGCATTCACCATCAAAGAGAAACTTTGGTTCCTAGAAACAAATGAAAATTAACCCTCCTAGATAAAGTCAATAACGAGTATGCCCTCGCGCTTGAAATACAGCATTCAATTGATGTGGAATCAAGTTGATCAAATTTCTTGGAAAATTGCCTACCTCTTCAGCAAATATGCATACTATCGAGTAGTGATTCACACGAGACCAACGAGACGAGACTTACATAAAGTCTCGTCTCGTCTCGCCGATGAATTATGAAGTCTTGTCTCGAGTCTCGTCTCGCAGCCTCCAGTCTCGTCTTGTCTCGCGTCTTGTACGAGAGTCTCGTAGATGTATCGCAATTTCGTCATGCATAATCTTTTTGTTCCAGTCTAGTACGGGATATTTACCTTCATCTCCTTTCTAGGTATAATGTAGAAGTAGGAAGACAAAGTTACAACAAAAATAACATTATTTATTGAAAAGTAAGTAGGTACCTTATATAGGTACATACTCACATCATACATCTAAACAAGAAAGGTGAAGTAGCCGGTATGCTTAAGAGATCTCGTGCCATCAAACTTAGAATGGGAAATTCAGAAGCATGCATTTTCCACCATTGCAATATATCTGTGTTTTAATTACACCGAGGCACAGAATAATATTTTTGAAGCTACTGCATCCATACTCCCGTCAAAACAAAGTTATTCTTTATCTTGGACTATTTAGCACAGCATGACTTATTTATAGATTTTCAGGTAGTCATTCAATTTGCGATCTGTCGTTATTGCAGAATTGCCTTCATTTGCCGCCGCCATAAGAGATCATGGACTGTGTTTTTATAGTTATTTATGAATGAAATGTTTTGTCTATCTGTGCTAAATAGTCTGAAATCTTTCTAAATATGTTTTATTATGAATGCAATTCTAAAGTCTGCAGTCGACACGCAGAAATTTTTACCTGCGAGACTCTCGCACGTGATACGAGAAGTCTTGCACGAGACTCGAGACGAGACCAATAAAAGTCTCGTCTCGTCTTGTCCGAGTCTCGTCTCGAGTCTTGTCTCGAAAACGAGACGAGACCATGCGAGACTCTCGAAAACGAGACTCTCGCGGGCACCACTACTATCGAGCAATATTTCAGGGGCAAATACCCCTAATGTCCCACAGCCGGGAAAAATTGATGACAAAAATGGATTGCAAATCATAGAAAGGAGAGAGGAGTTGAATCTTGAGCAGTTCTTCAGAATACCATTACAGAGATTATTCCTTTTTACACCCTATGACAAGGAGTATTATCAATACAATCAAGGTTAGAGATTCATATCAATCAATTGACATGAAAAAGAGATTATTTTATCAAACTCACTCTGATTCCTTCTTCAATATTTCATTATACAACTTAATTGTGGTAAAACTGGTGAATGTTTTATCTGTAATGATTCAGATACACCTTCCGTGATGCAATCCATTTCAAGTTGTTTGCATTAGATTCTGAGGATCTCGAGCTCATTTACAAAAGACAGGAACCTCCTCCTCGATGAACAGTTTACCAAGTTTTGAATCATCGTCAACGTTATAATCCATCGTCGTCCAGAGACTCTGATCCAAATACTGCTTAAGTTACGGAAGAAAACCCTGTTCGTGAAGTGCTTGAAATTGCAATAATCGTGCAGAAAAAAAAGGTATACTCTCAGTGAATGAAATTTGAAATAATCCCAATTCAATGAGAATTTGGAGACAACCGCTTATAAAAAGAGTATTCCGCTGAAAGATACACTGAGGGAAAAAATTTGTAGCCGTTACTAAAAAATTAGTAACCACAGAAAAAATTTTTAGTACGATAGGGGACAGCAAGCATTAGTGGTTGCCATAACTAATTCTGTTTTTCTGGAAACGCCTATTTGCCTCTAATGAAAAGTTTAGTTGAGTCATCTACGACGTTGTTGTGGTAACTAATAAGCCTTTTTAAAGAATAATACCAAGTTTTATTTTCCACAATCAAGATACATAGTTATGACAATTAGATTGTTAGTACTCTGTTTCAATATATGTTTGTTATCACAACAAATTATCCCAGTTGGGGCAATTACTCATTTCTTCTGACGTTAAGAGTGAGTGTGTTGTTGCAAATTAAATATTAAGTTGTGACTGAAATGGAATCTAGTTACTATTAAAAATGATTTAGTAAATTTTGAAATATAATTCAGTTATTCTGGCAACTTAATAGTTTTATATCAATTAAAATCAAGGCCCCATTCTAATGATGACAGTTTGTATGCCATTTTCCTTCCAATTTCCAATGGAATCGTGAACAGGAATACACCACACACCGTAAGTGCCACAGGTCACAGCTCAGCAAAAAGAGAGGAAATTATAAATATACACCGTGTACACGTGACGTCGGTTGGACGTTTTTCACAGTCGCCCGTCGTAAACTGAACTGAATTGTGAATAGGTACCTAAACCTGATAACTAGTGACGCACAGATAACGATGGTAAACTGCGAAATATTATTTTGCCAACCAAATGCCAAATGGCTCAGCGCGAAGTGCAAAAAACACAAAACAGTGATTTGAAAACACACAGAGCAGTGAACCAGGAAGAACACGACGCTCCCGGCTACACTAGACAATTATTTTATTTATTTTGTCTAAGCTCGACGACCGTGCGATCTATCCACTATTAAGACACAAGTTCAAATGATGAAACAGAAAGACAAACAGATGCAAGATGCATAATTTTTGTCGGTGGGTCCCAAAGAGACGCGAGGCGGTCCCCAACGACGCAGTACAACTAAAATTATTAGTTATGGCTAAACAATTTCTGCTATGAATAATAATAAACCTTTTACGATAAATGTGTCATCAGTTGTGGCAAATAGTCAGCTGTTGTTAGTAACCCCAGAATGAGGTTTTTAAACCCCAATATGAAATTTTAATTGACTGAATAGACAACACTGTGATAATTCTGTCACAAATAGTATTTTTATTGATGACAAATAATTGGCGAATAATAGAAAAGTCATTTGTAGGAAATAAGGATACGTTGTCATTGTTAATAAAATTCCAAATATTTTTAATTATCGGTATACTAAAAAAATACCAACTAGACGTTTCAATTAACCAGTTTTTCTCAGTGTAAAAGGAAGGACCTCCTCTTGTTCGTATATGCCAATCAGATTCCTAGATTTTATGCTAACTTCTACAACTATTTGAAATGTGAAAACTCATCCAGATGTTTTTCAGTATTCTAGTATAATCTGAGAATTCCAGTTTTTTTTTTATTTTTGCCAAAGTCACCAAAGTTTTATGTGACTTCGTTCTCAGTTCATATATAAGTTCCATTGTAAGTAGATATTATGTAAGTATAAATAACACCACTGTATGATTATTTGTTCCCTTCTATATAGATATGGTTTCACAACTCGATTTTTGAATGAATCACTATTTTTTCTGAAACGACACATCTCACAATAGTCAGAGTACCATGCAGGCTTGCTTTGTGGAATTTTTCTCCATATCTCCATATTTTGAGTTACGACACTTTTGAAGTTTGGTGCGATATGTGGAACAACTCTTCACCTGAACTCGTTGCCTATAGATCAGCGGCAAAGATTCGAAAATTCCAAGAATGTATAGGTAATCTACAAAAGTTCCAAACAAATCCAAAACCTTCTCTCTCTTTCCTCCCAAGGTATACGAACGATGTGTCTTGTAATTAATATGTATCTATTCTCATTCGTGCGCTTCAAGAGCTGAAGAAATATCTATATCTTTGCATGGTAGATATTCTTCAAAAATTTTCTCCAGGCCAATACGATTCCACAATAAACTGGAAACTTGTAGGGAAACTCATCTGAAGTTGAAATCATCTCTAGAATAACTGTAGATGGGAATATGCAAGATAAGATGAACTTCTCTTCTAACATATCAGTCAGTCATACATTATAAATTAGCTAAAACTTGCGTAAAACTTTGGAAGTTCGCAACAGTCGAATTTAAATTAGTTGTCAGCAAAGTTTAAGTATGATATAGCGAACTTTACTAATAACAAAACGGAAATTAAAAGATAACAAAATAACGATCCCTGCCATTTGCTTGAGAGTATATCTTTCTAGACATCGAGTTTTTGATGTATTTTGCGACTCTATGATCAGACAATGTATACAATATGGTAATGTAAAATGAAGTATCGTGTCGATATCGACACTGTTATGATTTGGGAACTTTGGAGGCTGAAATATACAGCTTGTCTCATTTCAAGCGGCCCCCCTCTATCACAGCTATTAGTATAGTCAATAGTGCGATCTTAGGATAATCATGTCAGATCCATCGCAGAAGCTGCTTCACAAAAACTCGGATTCTTGTTCCGTGCGAAAAGCTACTTTACACCTCAACAGCTTCTCATGATCTACAAAGCGCAGATACGGCCTGTTCTAGAATACTGTTCCCACATATGGGGCTCAGCACCAAAACATACGCTGATGCTCTTAGATTACATCCAGAGAAGAGCCATTCGCCTGGTGGGTGACGCCACACTCACTCACTCTTTGACATCATTGGAACACCGTAGAAAGGTCGACGACCTTTCACTTTTTTATCAATACTTCCACGGGAAATGTTCTTCGGAAATCTCTGTTATCATCCCTTCACTAGCAATACCAATCAGACGAACTAGACAAGCCCAGTCAGCACATCCTCTCATTGTCAACTTCGAAAGATGTCGAACAGCACTTTATGAAATCTCCAGAAGTTCAAAAAAAATTCCAATACCTACCTCCTGACCCTATTCTCCCTAGGAACTCACGATGTTCTTTGAACATTATAGGGATTTCCTTTCGTGCGCTCCAAGAGATGAAAAAAATCATAGGCACATCTAAACAGCATTTTAGTGAACCTATAATATTTATTTACTCGGAAACGGTGAGTTCAAAATGAAATGGTTAGTATTTCTTGTTGTTTTGTTTTTTCGAATTCTACTTACCGGAGCCATATTGAACGCTCCAAAATTTGAAGTCAATTTGAATTCACTCTTTTTTCGGGGCTGAAAATGGAAAAAGTTCTGTTAGGTAATTTGAAATGAGTTGATTTTTCTCATATATGAGAAACAATATTGGAAAGTTAGTTTTTTTGCAAAAAAAATCCTGATATGATTTCATAAAAGTCGGCCTCTTTTTATTTCCATACAAAAGCACAGCATCGTCCAGAAGGATGCTCGTCTCTGAAATTCTTATCATATCGATATTCATACTTGTATAATTTTGTGACAAATAGCACGACTGACGCGGAGAGAAAAAATCATTTATGCTTGAATTATTTTTGTTGGACTGAGCAATTTTTTGTTGAATCAAACGAAAACATGATTATTTCATGAAAGCAGCTTATTCAAATCGAAAATGTAGTCTAATTTAATCAAAACAGTATAAAATCAATTCCATCAACAAATTATGTCAATACAAAATAATGTCGATGTTGATTCAACCGTGAAAATTTAAATTTATTTTGTTCATTCTACATCAAGTTGAATCTTCGCCTCTAGATGGCGATCATTTCGCCTCGTCTATGCCTGAATCGAATTCATTATATACGTGAAACCTGATTCTTCGTGTTTGAAATATCTGCTGGATAAATCGAACCTACACGGAAAAAAAGGATTTGTTGCATCAACAAATTATCAAAGCTTGAATTATTTTTGGAATAAGCAATTTTTTGTTGAATCAACCAGATACATGATTATTTCATGGAAGCAGCTTGTTCAAATCAAGAATATAGTCTAATTGAATCAACAGTATAATATCAATTCCATCAACAAAATGGATGGTTTTATCAAAGACAGATTATGTTGATCCAAAATAATGTCGATGTTGATCCAACTATAAACATTTTGTTGATTTGATCAAATAATGATAATTTCGATGGGAATATATCTTTGAAACAACATACAAGTTTTCTTATTCCGATGTAGCAATGAACTCGTAAACGTGAAGCCTGATTCTTCGAGTTTGAATTACCAGCTGGATAAATCGATCTTGATGATTAGCAATCCGAAACAGTTTTGCATTAGCTGAAGACAAGTAAAGACTGGAGATCTATGCTGAAAGTCGACTAGTTTAGTTTATTCTATTGATGAAAAATTTCAGAAAATTCTCGAATCGATACTGAATTTGGTTCAACAAAACAATTTGTCGAATGGAAATACAGTTTCTCTTGAATCAACGAAATATTTCATTGAATCAACCAAATATTTCATTGAAATCAACCAAATAATTCATTGAATCAACCAAATATTTCTTTAAATCATCCAAATATTTCATTGAATCAACTAAATATTTAATTGAATTAGTATCTTGTCATATTGAATCAAACAAAATAATTGCTTGATCCAATTCAATATCTCTTCATAAACAATGCATGGATGTGCTTGATTGAATAAGATCTAGAGTTCATTCAAGACATATTTACTCAATTCAAACTTGAAATTCGCTCTGAAACAAGATATAGATTTACTCATTTCAAGATTATATTTTGTCGTGCGTATATGACACTTTTATTTGCTCCATTCAATTAAATTTAACTTGATTCAACAATTCCTTTTTTTCCGTGTAGGATACTTAGCAAGCCAAAATAGTTTTGCATCAGCTGATCAGCTGAAGAGAGGTAAATACTGGAGATCTATGCTCGAAGTCGACTAGTTTACTAATTAAGTTCATTCTATTAATGTTAAATTTCAGAAAATTCCCGAATCAATACTGAATTTGGTTCAAGAAAACAATTTGTCGAATGAAAATACATTTTCTCTTGAATCATCGAAATCATTTCATTGGATCGACAAAACATTCCATTGAATCAACCAAATATTTCATTGAATCAACCAAATCATCCATTGAATCAACGAAATATTTCATTGAATCAACTAAATATTTGATTGAATCAATTTCTTGTGATTCTAAATCAAGCCAAAATAGTTTTGCATCAGCTGATCAGCTGAAGAGAGGTAAATACTGGAGATCTATGCTCGAAGTCGACTAGTTTTCTAATTAAGTTTATTCTATTGATGTTAAATTTCAGAAAATTCCCGAATCAATACTGAATTTGGTTCAAGAAAACAATTTGTCGAATGAAAATACATTTTCTCTTGAATCAACGAAATTATTTCATTGGATCGACAAAATATTCCATTGAATCAACCAAATATTTCATTGAATCAACCAAATTATCCATTGAATCAACGAAATATTTCATTGAATCAACTAAATATTTGATTGAATCAATTTCTTGTGATTCTAAATCAAACAAAATGAGTTTGATCCAATTCAATATGTTTTCATAAACAACTCATGGATGTGCTTGATTGAATAAGATCCAGCAGAGTTCATGCAAGACATATTTACTCGATTCAAACTTTGAATTCGCTCTGAAACAAGATATAGAGTTACTCATTTCAAGATTATAATTTGTCGTACATATATGACACTTATATATTTGCTTAATTCAATTGCTTGTCGCTTGATTCAACAATTCCTTTTTTCCGTGTACCTACCGAGTTTCAATTATTTTCCATGTGGGGTTTTGAAGAAATCAATATAAACCTTAATTCTCAGAGGAGATGCATTTCAGAATATACGGTGATACATGAGAACTTTTCATCTCATATAGAAGCAAGGATTTCGTATACGAAGTTTTACACTTGGAATTTTTCCGACGTACCCTGTATAATATATTTAAACTGAATCTGACATCCTCAAACTCGAAAACTTTCTACATCTGAGAATCCCCAATTTCATAATCTAATAAAGCATTTTTCTTATTCCCCTTCATTTAATTCCATCCCAGCCCAGGGCAATTATACCTTCATAAAATCCTTCTTGAACTTAAACACAACTAAAATCTGGAATCTACATTGAGATATTCAAATTAGAATTACTTTCCCCACATTAAATACTACGCCATTTTGATGCAAAAATCATACAAATATCACCCTTATAGTGGAATGCTCAAAGGGTGAATATCTTAAATAAAATATCTAAGGCATACTTGAGGGATAAGGGTTGAGTTTTCTAGAGAGGGATATTTGTGTTCGGTTTTAGACGTCCTTTCAAGCCAAAATAACCCTAAAGCAATCTTGACTTAGGAGGTGTTTTAGATTGTCGGTAGAGATCATAAAGAGGGAGATTTTATACCCAGGGTTGGCGAAGTTAGGAATGAGGGTGCAAACTTCAGGAGATAAATAAGGAAGGTTTTGTTTGAAGAAAAGAAAAACAGCGTAGAACGGGTAATGAGAGAAAACGTAACAGAATTTCGCTAGTTTGTGTTTACTGAGAGACTAATTAAATGTGGTAGGTATAGGTAGTTGGAAAAGGAAAATAATGCTGAATCAGGAATTCGCTCTATAGTACCTATATATACCTATTATATTTCTCAGGCAATAATTATTGCATGATGCTGTGAAATTCGAGATTCACTCTATTTTTGTTCATTGGGGGTAAATGCCGAAGTGAATATACGTACGGACATACATATACAGGGTGTCCCGAAATGTGCCAGCCAAACTCCACCTGCGGCTTACACGACCAAAATTAGGACGAAAAGTTTCAGGAACATAGGTCGAGAAATGTTTCCTAAAGAAGATATCTGAATACCACCGAAAAAAATCAAGGGATGATTCCTTGTGATATTTTAGGAAATGAAGTTCATATAAACATGTGTCATAACTTGCTTCGTTTCCGAGATACAGCGTAATCAAATTTCCACCATGAAAGCTCATACAGGAGGGTAATGAATAAAAACAATTAATATTTCCAACTTCAACATGCTATATCTCAAAAACGGAGCAAGTTAGGACACGTGTTCAAATTTGAATGAACTTTATTTGCAAGAATATCAGAAGGATGATGATGAACTATTTTTCGGTGTTATTTAAATACAGCCTATATAGTCTGAAATGATGCGTTTTGGTACAAGAACTAAACTTTCCACTCTCAATGCATTGAAGATAAAATCATTCCAAAATTTCATTAAGGAGTGTATAATACGGTAGGACTAAATTAGATATTGCTCAAAATTTTTAATATGCATATTTATTACACCGTTCTATACATAAAAAAGGTGCCCTTATTGTTTTGAATCGATCAGATGTATCATTTTCGAGTGAATTCGATTCAAAATCGAGTGAATTCGATTCAAAAATATTGTCATCACACATAGTGTATATAGTGGCTATAAGAAAATCAACTACTTTATTTTCACAAGACAATCTCATAGAAGCGCGTAAAATTGGAGAATGAAAATGAAAAAGAAACTTCAATTCTTGTGCAATGTTTTTCCATATCCTCTATACTACGATTGATTGCAATGTTATGCGTGATTTCTGATGAGATGTTACAATATATTCAATTCAATTTTACTCGAGAATGATACAACTCGAGTACCTTTTTTTCGGAAAGAGGTGTGGATTTTCATAATCCGTGAAAGAATTGACAGAAAATATGCATTCAGAATAGTTTGAGCAATATTTAATATAGTTTCACCCTGTATTATACACTCCTGAGTGAAATTTTGAAATAATTCTATTTTCACTACATTGGGCATGAAAATATCAGTTGTTTTACCGAATTGCATCGTTATATCACGTTACGTTTCAGAAATATTCAAGAAATAGCATCTTCAGGAGCCCTCTTTCAGGGGGCCGTAGCCCTTAGGAGACCTTTCTCGACTAATGTTCATGGAAACTTTTTCTTCTATTTTTTTGTCGGAGAAGCAGCTGGCGAAGTTTGGTAGGCTAATTTCGAGACATCCTGGTAGGTATATAGGATGAAAGGGGTACAATTTTGAATGGAAATTGATTGGAATTCGAAACTAATTCCACATATATATTTATATTATATATACAGGGTGTTTCACAGGTAAAGGGAAATGTTCCAATGGTACATAGGGGTCACCAAGGTGGTGCTGAAAATACCATATTTGATAGGTCTTAGAGTCTTCATAACGGAGATACAAGGCGATTTAACGATTTCGAATAATCATTCATTCGTCTATAAGTATTGAACTACCCAGTATAGTTTTCTAAAATTTGGTATGAAGCTCATACTTGGGACGTTGAATTCATTCACCTATCGGGCGAAGTGAAAATCCAGGTTCGGCTTCAGGAAAAATTTACATTTACTCGAAATATTAAAATAACACACTGTATGTAATAATTGACAGAGTTCATCGAGGAATCGTGAAGAGGAGGAAAAACTGAACTGGATTTGATGCTTTTTGTTTTTCTGCCACCAATTCTCATCGTAACAATCATAAACAGGAAGCTAAAAGAATGTCAATGTGAAGAGTATTAAAATTATGATATTCTTGTTAAATGATCGTTCGGAAGAACTCACTAAGTCTCACAGTCCACATAATCTCCAAAAGTTCATAATCTCAAGAAGTTCAAAAAAAAAAATCCAATACCTACCTCCTGTCCCTATCCTCCCTAGGAACGCACGATGTTCTTTGAACATTATAGGGATTTCCTTTCGTGCGCTCCAAGCGATAAAAAAAAAGTCTTCATAAAAGAGATACAGGGTGAATTATCGGTATCGAATAATTATTCACTCGTCCATAAGTATTGAACTACCCATCGCAGTAATATCATCTCAAATTTGGTATTGAGCTTACTTGGGACGATGGATTCATTGACCTATCAGACAGAATGGAAATACAGGTTCAGCTTCAGGAAAAGTCTTATGGTCTTTATAACAGAGATACAGGGTGAATTATCGAATTATAACTATTTGATATTATTTCCATTCCGCCTGATAGGTTAATGAATCCATCGTCCCAAGTAAGCTACATACCAAATTTGAGAAAATTTTACTGGGTAGTTTAATACTTATGGACGAGTGAATAATTATTCAAAACCGATAATTCACCCTGTATCTATGTTATAAAGACTGTGAGACTTAGTAAGTTCTTTTGAGCAATTTTTTGACTGAAATATCGAATAATCATAATTGATACTGATTTCATAATTGCAATACTCTTCAAATTGACATACTTTCAACATTCTGTTAATGATTGTCACGATGAGAATTGGTGGCGGGAAAACAAAAAGCATCAAACTCAATTCAGTTTTTCCTCCTCCTCACAATTCTTCTGATGTACTGTGTCAATTATTAAATACAGTGTGTTATTTTAATATTTCGAATAAATGTAAATTTTTATTTCTGAAGCCGAACTTGGATTTTCACTCCACCCGATAGGTGAATGAATTTAACGTGGCAAGTATAAGCTCCCTACCAAATTTGAGAAAAATATACTGGGTAGGTCAATACAAATAGACGAATGAATAATTAGTCGAAATCGATAAATCGCCCTGTATCTCCGTTATGAAGATTCTAAGACCTATCAAATATGGTATTTTCGGAACCACCTTGGTGACTCCTATCTACCATTGAAATATTTTCCTTTACCTGTGAAACACCCTGTAGACACTGTTGATGGCTTTCCTTGTACTAGTTCTGAAAAATAAGTCAATAACACCACAGTTGAGAGAATATTACATATTCTCTCAACTGTGATAACACCGTCTCGGAGAAAAACTGCAAGTCATTTTACCTTCCATTCCACTTCGCCGTTACGAGAATTACCAAACAACCACTAAGAGTATGTAAAATTAGTTCACAGAATTAAACTGACATATACTTATTTGATCACTTCAGAAGAATGATAAAGATGCCTGCAAGAAGATGCCTGCAACGCAGGTGTAATTCCTGTGAAAAGCTTCAAACTTCACAAGAGTCTCGAGATCATACCCGTGTGTTCACCGAACACGCCCGATCGTTCCCTAAGCGGTGGGGAAACGTAAACGGGCAGCAGTAACTACGTTATGAATATTGGCGCGTGCCAGAATCATTTTGGAGTCAAATTTGTCAATTTAATGTACTTCGAAACGGAGCACTTGTAGTTGTGCCTTCTTGTTTTACATATATTATAGGTAGACATCAAATCAATAAACATAGTGCTCTCGCCATCGGTATCATTGCTGAACTTCGCTATGGGAAAAATGTTGAATAACTATATTGGGATGAAGAATGATCTATACAGGGTGTATCTAAATAACACCGAAATAATTCGAGGGATGATTCCTTGTGATATAATATGATGAATAAAGGTCATATAAACATGTGTCCTAAACTTGCTTCGTTTTCGAGGTACAGGGTTACGTCCTGATTTCGAATCCGAAGTGATTTTCAACCTATCTTGCCTCCTTATATCATTTTCCGGAAATGTTGGTGGGTTCATGACCAGAGCAGTGTTTTTCACTGAAGATTACCTCACTTTGGTCATAGTTGGTATATATATCTAGCGCTCCTTAAAATTGAACAGTTACGTTAGATATACGGGTTGATATTCCATTATAGAAGTGACATGCACACTGTTTATATTTTTAAATACATCCAGTGGGATTGAATTTTATTTCATTTTATATATATATTTTTTTAGTAGGCATACTAGTACTTCTTTTATATAATTCTGAAATCTGATCCACCCTGTATTTATTTCAATTAAATAGCATCAGTAGATAGTAAATAGAATGTTAGGATAGGGACACATGTAAGCCATTTTGACAAATCAATATATGTATTGTATAGTTTCGATACCAAAAAAAATCTCGATTTTTCACATTCTACGAATAGGTATACCTTGAGCTTGATCAACGAAATCATAGCTCAATTAGAAGAATCGAAAAATGTAATAAAATGTAAGGTGTTCCATTTTGAATAACAAAGCTGCTACTATACTATACTACTAAGTACTACATAACCCTAATAATAATTTCTAGTGAAGCAGATGAACATTATCGAAAATAATTTGAATAAAACGAGCGTCCTCGCCAACAAAACATAAGCATACATATTGTTTCATGATTTTCGATGAGTGGTTCGCTATTTACATGTAGGACTCGTCGTGACATAGCGAATTATTGCAAATCAAAACATCGCTTTCATTATCTGATAGGTCGCAGTAGATCACTTGATGCCTATCAAATGTTTCTTATTTATTCGAAAAAAAAAAAAATGTTGAAATGTGATCAAGAAAACTGTTGGTGGCCCACCCCGTACTACAAAAACAAAGACAGCATGAGAGAAGCTGCCTGCCCACTGTCTCGGTCTCCCCACCGTTTAGGTAACGATCGAGCGTGTTCGGTGAACACACGGGTATGATCTCGAGACTCTTGTCAAACTTCACGTCAATTTTCTTTTTATTTTAATATAATATAATATCTTCTCAATATTGATTCATCCTTCTTCTCGTTACAAAAAGTAATAGTGTGGGTAATACCTACACTATTACACGGGAAAAATATTAGATTTTAACTCATAACCTCGAGCTAAAATCTACTACTTTTCCCCACATAGCGAACACTCCACATTCATAATATATTAGTATCAAACACGTCTCGACACGTGTTTCGCTAACTATGTGTGTGATTAAAACTAGTTTTACAACTGGTTTTAATCTTCTCCTGATGATGCTATAACATATAGTTAGCGAAACACGTGTCGAGGAGTTTAAAAAAACCGGTTTGGTTAGTGGTAAAACAGTGTAGTGTATTATCGTGCCAAAGGTTTCAGTCTTCGATATATCAAACAAACAAATTCAGATATACATTTTTTCTTATTTTATTGCATTCATATCAGGTCTCCATTTTTTTGTCTTATTAACTGGATAAGATACAAATTAACTCATGAAAGAAAAAAATTTATCTCTATTGTGAAACTGTAAAACCGAATGAAAATTTTGAAAGAACCCTCAAGGGAGTCACTGGAATAATTACGGGCAATCTAGTTACGCAAAAAGATACATTTCCATATCAAAAACAAACCTGCTCATTCAACGAGATAATCAGCAGAGGAGTTTTGGGCCGGTTTAATCACCTTTCATCTCGAAAACGAAGCTCCTAAATATTTCTTTTTATTGTCTATTGAAATTTCCAGATTATATATATATACATTTTGAAACACTCTCTTTACCTCGGGTCCCAAAAGGAGTTTCCTCTGCTTGGTATATATTCATGAAACGGCTGATAGAACCAGCTGAACGATTGTTACAAATTGCTATTTTAAAATATTCGGTATTTTCAATAACACCATATATAGTCAGTCACCAATGGTACGCAATCAATTTGGTTTAAGGTATACATAATTTATACAATCTTGGCTGTCCATTTCGTGAAGCGAATCAATGATGAAGTTGATGTGCAACCTTATATGATTTTCTGATATGATTATGGGCTTATGACTTGAAGCAATATAGATACGTTTTCAAAACTGAATCCTATAGTCCGCTCGTCCTATAAGTATCTATACCTGAAAATATTTATTCCATTCGAAACTCCATTCTTTTTCAAAAAATGTTATCGGCTATTTTTGCGAAGCTTTACTAGCTTTTGTTCATTAGACTCTCTATAATCATCCAAAGTCTGGAGGATATGTATAGGGATACGTAATTATAGGAACCAGAAATATATTATGCACCCTCCTTTGCGAATACTAGGAAAACCGACTGACTAGGTTTAAAACTTCGGAATTGGAATGAGAATGAGAACACGAGAAATGTTTCAAATCAGAAAATAATTATTCAGTGGTTTTATAAAAGCAAGGTACTAATTAGGCACGAGAGAAAGTTCCAATGATAAGTCATATTGCTGTGAAATGATTTGAATTGAGGAGATTGATATCACCTTCAAGAATGGGATATGGGAAATCCAAATATTTTTAGTTCAAAATTCTCAATCTCTTGCATTGCGGATGACACCCTTGTTATACTGGAAGTAGAAGGAGGAAGGAGATCAAAATAACTAAAGGGGTGGAATTCAGTGAATATTGAATAATGTCTATGATATACCGGGTGACACGGGTTATCGGGCCACCCCTAACTTTTGCATTCGAAAACGGCTTCATCTGAAATTAGGTACAGTTATATAAGCAACTATTTTGAATATGATTACATTATAATCCAAAATGGCGGGCTTCAAATTTTTCTAAAAAATTAATTTTTTTCAAATCGAGAAATTGAATGTATACAATTTGTTACTTGTCATTTTTTTCCTAAATGTATGTTCTGAAGGGACATGTAGATGGCCCCTGTAACTTCTGCATTCGAAAACGGATTCTTCTGAAATTTGGTATATATACGATATAAGCAACCATCTCGGATATGATCACATCACAATCCAATATGGCGGACTTTCTTTCTTTTTCTAAATAATTCAATTTTTTTCAATCGAGAAATTGAATGTATACAATTTCACTCAAGGTCCACGCCGAGGTCCACGCAATAATGTCTCAATTTCGGTCCACGCCCGATTTACCTGAAATTCTACCCTACTTGATTGTGTAAAAATAATGGTAATTCATGAGCCGATTCAATCAAATGTGTTATAAACATCCTCATTGGTAGGAAAACTTTATGAAAAATCTAGTTTGAGTTGAGAATTCACTCAAAAATTTCAATCAGTAAATTCACTCACAACCACATATTTATGCAGTCACTCAAAGGAATTTTCTACAGTGTATTTGTCTTTTTTTTCTATATGTATGTTCTGAAGGGACATGTAGATGGCCCCTGTAACTTCTGCATTCGAAAACGGATTTTTCTGAAATTTGGTATAGTTATATAAGCAACCATTTCGGATATGATCACATTACAATGCAATATGGCGGACTTCCAATTTTTCGAAAGAATTGGATTTTCATTTTATCTCGTGGATAAGATGAGATGTATGTTCAAGACTATTCACAATGAGTCGCACATAACTGAGAAACATGTTTTTTTTCTGAAAAATTTATTATTTGACAAGATTCAGAAATGTTGTTTCCAACAGCTTAAGTATACTCAGTTGTGACATTGAATGTATACAATTAGTTATTACTTGTCATTGTTTTCCTCAATTCATGTTTCAAAGAGACATGTAAGGTTTCTATTTGGAAAAAAAGAATCTTTGATCACATTGTGATGCGACTGACTTCATTTATCGATATGTGACACAAAAAAATATTTTTCGCAAAAAATGAGTTTCTCTTTGCGACTCATTGGAAATAGCCTTGACTACATCTTATTTATCCACGAGGTAAATTGAAAAACAATTCGAATTTGAATTATTTGAAAAAAAATCACATTCGACATTGAGATTGCACTCATGACGACCTGTTGAACTTGAATATGTGAAAATATACAGGGTGTTCCATTTGAAAAAACGAAGTTGCTGGAATTTTCAGAACAACCGGAACTTCGTCATAAATTTTGGAAAAATCCGTTTACGAATGCAGAAATCATTAGGGTGGCCAAGCACCATGTGTCACCCGGTATTTTAAGGTCCATGACATGTCTTCGAATTTCTGGTGAACACTTTGCCGAAACAATTCATGTTGCTGAAATCTAAAACGATGCTGCATCGCTCGGGAATGCATCAGCGTCAAGGAAGCTCAATTCTGATTTCTGCTTGAAATGACAATATAATTCGTCAGACTATGGACATTACGCCGAAACATCTCTTCGAGCATTTCGCCAAAAGAATGGTCGAATTGCCGAAACTACTCTCCTGACATGCACATCGCCGAAAGTGGTTGAACATATATATAACGCAACAAGTGTTTTTTTTTCATCTCTTGAAGCGCACGAAAGAAAATTCCCATAATGTTCGAATAACATCGTGCGTACCTATGGAGGATAAGGAAAGGCGTAGGTGTTGGGTTTTTTTTCGAACTTCTGGAGGTTAGAAGTTCTTGGTAATACTTCCATTGGCAAATAATTCAAAAGCTGTGCCATTCTATGGACGAATAAGTTCACGAGTTACGCCGCAACCGCTCCTCTTATACATATAGGTATGTACATATTCAAGAGAATACTGATGAGAGGAGAGTACTCAAAAATATGGAGACTTCAACTGCGGCGCATTTGAAATCAATTCCATCTATTTTCATTGTGTGATACAATTAAATTCAATCAGTTATCCTTTATCCAAATTCGGTTTCTGGAGTAGAATGAACGATTTTTATTCCGAATGGTCTATGAATTGTGTGTTGAGTATTAATCATTGTCTTGATCATTGAGCATTCTGAACTGCATCAAATGAAATTTCATCAAATATCTTGTGAACGTAACGGTTAAGCCGTTTGGAATAATTGAATTCTGACGCAGGTAACTACTTCTTTCTCTCAATAATTTGCTCACGTCAATAATGCTCAGTATCTAGCATGAATAACTAATCTCGGGATTTCAGGGTAGTGCTTTTTTGTATTAAATAAGCATTCAAAAACTCTTTCCTCATGGTAGTGGTATACAGGGTGGCCAACTAAGACTCCAGAGTTTGATTTCTCTGTTGTCTTGAGAGATACAAAAAAAAGTCATGTATCAAAATTGAAGTAATAATCAAGCTTCACAAATCAAAATTTCTTTCATTGGAACACCCTATATTTTATTTCATTTTCGAATTCTCCCTAAAGATCTGATTTCAACGACCTATCATACTTAGGGTCTAGCAGTGGAAGTTACTGACATATAGGGTGTGCAAAATCGAGATTTTCCAAGTTCAGAATTTTTTTCTGTCGAAACTGTTCATCATTCGTCAAAACGGTTTACATGTTCCTATATCAACTTTTCACCCACTATCAATTGGTGTTCAATTGAAATTGATCCAAGGTGGTCAAAAAATCTTAATTTATAATTTGTTCCAATTAAATGTCAATTGAACACCAATTGATAGTGGGTGAAAAGTTAGGATAGGGACAAGTAAACCGTTTCGACGAATAATGAACAGTTTCGACAGAAAAAAATTCTGAACTTGGAAAATCTCGATTTTGCACACCCTATATGTCAGTAACTTTCACTGCTAGACCCTAAGTATGATACGTCGTTGAAATCAGATTTTCAGGGAGAATTCAAAAATGAAATAAAATATAGGGTGTTCCGATGAAAAAAACATAGCTTTGATGTGCTGTGACCTTACGGAATACCCTGTGTATTTTAAAGATATTTTGAAATGTGAAGCTCGGTTATCACTTTAATTTGAATGCAAAACTTTTTTTTGTATCTCTCAAGACAACAGAGGCATCGAACTCTGGATTCATAGTTGGCCACCCTGTACAAATACCCCTTTCCAAAATGTCCACCTCTCACCAATCCCCAAACAAGAAAACAAAAACCTAACCAACAACTATAGGCCTATTGCCCTGTTATCAGTTTTCTCCAAAATGATGGATAAAGCCGTCAACATAGAGCTCATGAAATATCTGGAAAGCTCAAGAATCATTGATGATAGACAATATGATGACTTTCGCCATCGAAGATAAACTGGAAATATACCTACCTATATCACCCCTATATGGCAAGCCCCATTTGAAAAAAAACATGGGAAATCTCTAGCTGAGGCGTTAGATATATCGAAAGCGTTCGACCGTGCTTCTCCACAAAATTCCATCGTACACTTCGCCACCTCAGCTATGCCAGCTCTTATCAAGTTTTCTTTTAGACAGATCGCTTCATGTATCGTCTGATACCATAGTCATCAATTCCGACGTTTCACAAGGATCAATTTTGGCACCACCTTTGTTCTTTATTTATGTCCATGATCTGTTAGGGGTCACTAATTGCCCTTTCCACATAGCTTTGCAGATTATAGTACTCTCCATGCTGCGTTCAATGCCAGAATTCCCTTCTTCTCCCAAGAAACTTAGACCGCACGACGAAGTAGGGTTAACGCTAGGCCACTATATCTGAGCCCGGTATTGCCACCAGCAATACAATATCAAGGAAAAATCAGGTCCATCGCAAAAAGCTGCTTCACATGAACTCAGATTTGTATATTGTGTTAGTTTCTATTCAACTCCTCAACAGCTCCTCATCATGATCTACAAAGCACAGATATGCTGTTCTAGAATACTATTCCCACATATGGGGATCAGCACTCAAACAAATGCTCTTATATTTCATACAGAGAAGATATATTCGCCTGGTGGCTGATGCCACACTCACCAATTCTGTGACATCATCAGAACACCGTGAAAAAAAGTCAGCGACCTTTCACTTTCATACAGATATTTCCATGTAAAATGTTCTTCATAAATCTCTGCTATCATTATTTCATAACTAGAAATACCAGTCAGGCGAATTCGACCAGCCCAGTCAGCACATCTCTTCGTCGTCAACCTTCGGATATGTCGAAAAAATCTTCACCAGAAGTCGTGTATCTATAGAACGGCAGAGCTACGGAATCCTTTGCCAAAGGTATAGATTTCAAAAAACTTATAATCTTGAAAAGTTCAAAAAAATGTCAATACCTGACACCTCTCCCTACCCTCCCTATAGAAAATAACCACAATGTTCCCTAAAACAGCAAAGAGGTTTTCTTTCGTGCGCCCCAAGAGATAAAAAAATATATCAATTTTCAGTGTTACTTTGTTTTGAGGGAGGTTCGCAGGAAATATCGAATTGGAGCTCTCGTTTTTACCATGAGAATGTTGAATATTTTTCTCGAAAAATTGCATCTAAATTCTTCTGTTAAATGAATGAAATGAATTCACCTTTTCTGCTATATTTCCTGGATCCAAGCAGAATTGAAAGAATATCTTGAATAAAGCTCTACATCATATAATGTCAGAAGTTTCGATTCTGAAAAGTTATTGATGCTTGAACGTGGATTCTCATATTATCTATTTTTCACTGAACAGAATATATTTCAGAGTCAAGTACATATAATTATCATCACTCTGAAAATTTCACACCAAACATTTTCGATCAATTTAAAGCTTGTATTTCGTATCGTTTTTATAGCAACTATAAACAATAAATTTCTTGGAATTTTTTTTCTCCTCCTTGGGGGACGAAGCATGATATTACACTGGAAATTTTTTGTCGTTCATAGGTTATAAATGACATTTACATTCAACTTCAGAATATTTCGAGTTCATTCTATAAGTCAATATAAATACAAATCATTTATCAACAGTTTGCCATATAATATTATGCAGGTATACTTGCAATATAATATTTCAGTCTTATCGAATACCACTTCAGCTTCAATTAATATCCCGAAATAATTGAAGTTCTCGTGATATTATAAGTGATGATTTCTCAACAGTAAGGTTATTATTGCAAATAGCACAGTATTTTTCTTCGATGCTTTTCTGCTCCTAGGTGTAGGTATCAATATTCCGTTTCCGAATACGTGGCAAGAAATTAAATTGGTCATAAACGACAAAAAAACATATCGAAATGAAAGTATACATTTTCATAAGGAAAAAAAGAAAATTGGAATATTATTGAATTTGAAAATCTGCATGGAACTTTCCTGAGCATCAGCTTTCGGCTTGTCAGCAGCACCCCAAGTATAATACACATACTTATTTTGGAAATTTCTCACAACTTATTGTCACTATGCCTGATACCTACAACACGTCATGTCTTCATCAGCAACCAGTTTAATTCACAATTTTTGATGTACCTATGCCCTACTGAAATATCACTGTCCTAACCTTACCACTATGTCATTGTTACCCTCGGACTACTTGTTCATAATAGATTGACCACCAGACGGGTTTCTTTCTCACGACCCCGAGGTGAAAACTTGAAGACACTGGCCGATCCCTTTTCTCATCAAACAGGTTTTTAGGTATCTATAATACGTAGGGACAATGGTCAGAACTACGTGGTCAAAAGAGGTTAGAAAATCTAACTATGACATTTTTCACAGGCTGTATTCAAACCATGCACATGCACTGACCAAAAATGATGAACAAAATACAATGTTATCTTTTACTAGAAATAATTTGAGCTTTCAAAGGGTCAAAGTTCAATCATTTTTTTCTATTGACATCGATTTGAGAATTTGGTGTGGTTAATACTTACTAAAAGACCACCATTTGAATCATTTTGAGAATGTTCAATATCTACAGGGCTATACGTTTTCGGAGGTATAGATACTTCTTTATCACCCCCAAACATTTTCGTAGAACGACTCTGATATCTTCTATTTACCAAATTGAGTGGATCATTCGATTCAGAGACATTTTTGCATGTCAATTCTGCTCGTGAAATAAACCGAGATACCTATACAGGGTGAGTTAGAATAAGACCGACTAACTTCGTACACGGATTCCTCACCTCATTTTGAAGTGGAAAGTTCCCATCGATGTATGTCCTAAAATGCATCCTCGATGAGATACAGGGTGTCCAAAGTAAGAAAAAACCAGATAAATTAGGGTTTTCACATAGAGTAATAAAAGTTATAACATTCTGCATGTCTGAGTGATATGTCTAAGACCCAATTAGCTGCGTGTCATAATCGCATAATGCTGATCTTTCACGAGAAATATCAACCTCCTGAACATTTTTGAATGTTGATAAGATTGAAAGCATTGTACGAGCGAGTCAGAATTAGTGCGAGAAACTTCTATTGCTCCTTATATTCCACACTTCGTTTCGAGGTGAACAGTTTATATTGAAATATTTTTCAAAGTGCAACCTATTTGACATACTGCTTGTCGAATATGTGAATTCGGTCATATATCACTCGATAACGCAGGTATGGAAATGTGGTGACATACGACCCTTAGTACGCCACTGATTGACACGAAATTCAAAAATGAAAACTCTATGTGATTACTCTGATCAATCAGAATTGGTACACCAAGTTTCGATATTTTTGCTACAGGGGTTCTGGAGAAATTTTGAGAAACCTCAAGTTTTTTCGTACTTTTGACACCCTGTATCTCAGTGAGGATGCATTTTAGGACATACGCTGATAGGAGCTTTCTACCTCAAAATAAAGTGAGAAATCTGTGTACAAAGTTTGTTGGTCTTAATCTAACTAACCTTGTATAAGCACATCCATTAAAAAATATGGTAATTTTGCCCTAGAGTATAGTTCGCTTAAATTTCATTCTTGGACAAAATAGGTTAAAAATGCAATGAAATGTTTGAAAACATTGCAATTCCATCACATTCAATTTTATTTTGAAAGCATTTTGTACAAGAATGGAATTTAAGCGAAACATATGACATATGCGAAATTAATTTGTTTTGGAAAGAGGATATGCGTATTTATCTCGAACGGTTCGTTTCTCGAAAACAAATGATGAGCGAAAAAAGCCTCTAACACTAAACGAACTACCTGATTTGGTAACTGACAGATGTCAGAAGCGTACTACGAAGAAGTTTGGGAGGGAGAAAGAAGCATCTACCCCCAAAAACGTATAACCCTGTAGACAATGAACATCTCTAAAATGCTTTCAACTATGATCTTCTCAGGATTATCGACCACACTAAATTTCAAATCGATATCTCTATAATTGAGTGAGCTATTTTGATTATTAGAGAAAAATAATTAAATTTCGACCTCCTGTAGCTCTGCTTTCCATCGAGATCGGAGATGTTTAAAGAACTTTCTTGATTAAAATGATGAGATCTATCATCCATTTCAGTTGGTACCTGAAAACATGAACCACCCTGTATACCCTCTACAAATCTTTTTTTTTTCATAATTATTTTCTATGAAAAAATACGAAGATGTACTGATTTCATAGTGTCTTTTGAAATAGATATACATCTTCAGTTCCAAACTCCTTGATTCACTTTGATATGATTTAATTGAAGCAAAACCGCTCTCTGAACCGTGAAGTTTTTCAGTTTGAATATAGGATATCGTCAATTTCTACAATAATTCCCGCTGGTAATTTCTGGAATATATCCTAAAAACTGCTATAGTGTCAGCTAATCTCTGCTTCCTTTCCTTCTATATTTTGGGTGGAAACCTATCGAAATATGTATTTAGGATTTTCTAAATATTATGATGGTATTCTTGGCATATTTTTGTATTTTATTATTCAACCATATAGTCTCCAAAACTTCACTTCAATCAGATTATTTGGTCATTTCATCTCTAAGTATGATCTAGAAGGAGTTGTGACTTTCATTCAATATTTTTCATATCATTGTTGGAATATGGAATGATAATTATTTCAGAATTTTCGTTTTTTTTTTCATTTTGTCGAAAGGACACAATTTCAACAAATGAGCGGACCTGGTCCGTTAGTCAAGATATTTAACACGAAAGTAATACTGCCATGCATTTATGCATATATATTATCTATAGGTGATTTTTGTGAATTATCGATCGTCATCGACTATATCAAAGAACAAAATAGATACGTCAATGTGATAGTCCAAGTACGATAATAGTTGAGATGCGCAGGTAACAGTAGTGAAAGTCTGGGATGAATTCTCAAACTGGAGTTTCATCAGTATGAATTTCAAAATTTTCATTACAGATTTGGTGAAACTGGGAAATAACGACTTGAAAAATGAGAGTTGAAATTAGGTAAATCTCAAGATTTGTCTGATGCAGGTATCAGGGAAAGATGCTCAATGAGGTAATGGAGAAGCTTTGTAGAGATGCACTGCGTAACTCAATGATTTTTTTTCTAGGTTTTGAGGTTCTTTACATAATTCCATCTTGTTAAATGTTTTCATTTTCAATGTCCATGACTGGATGACTGTTAGGTTATTTTCGTCCACTTCTTATCCAACCTTACACATTTGTCAGATGCCCATTAATATTGTTGTTTACATTATAGTCTCTTGCCAGTAGAAGACTGTTTGTCGCGTTTAGTGGCAGTGGCCTGTAATGGTGCAGGGATATTCGCAATTTTGTATCGACTGTTGAATCGACTAATGTATCGACTATCGTATCGACTATCGATGTCATGATCGATATTTAATATTTCTTTCAAGTTGCATCCCTGAATCTGACTTGAATCATATTATTTGACACTATGCGCAGAGACGAAATTCGGTTTGCAATATTTTTTTGAAATAGATCACAAGTGCTCTGATTGACGGAAACTTGTTGTTTGAGCAATTTCCGTTTCATCATGCTTCTTGGTGATTCCTTCTCTTGCGAAAAGGTTTCATGTAATGAAGCCAAAATGAGGCCCTTTTTGATTTTGGCTATCGTATGATCAGGTCAGGTGGTGGACACCTACTTTTGTGTTAGGCCTTTCCGATAGAGAGGTAAGAAATATAAAATCTTCTTTTGTGTGAATGATATTCGATAGGGTATGTGCATTTCAGATATCACGGCCTTATACAGGGGAGTACGGGGTACAGAAGTGGATGATTTGAACTCCATTTTCTTGTGACCACATGGCTTGTTTCTGAACTTGAATTTTATCACTCAACACTGTTAACTGGATGGATCATTAAATATTGAAACTCATCAACTATGGGCATTTAGAAATCTTGAACTGTTTTCTCTGGACTTCACTGTTTGGACATCACGTGGACACTTTTTTTTCGATGGTTGAGGCACCTGAGGGATCTTCGTGCTTTGAAGCCTGAGTCACCAACACACTTGAAGGTGGAAGCAGGACCCTGGTGATTTCTTGTGTGTGTCCTTGGGCATCTATAGGACCCGACAGCCCGAAATTTCTGGCAGTATCCTTGCTGCCAACAGTGCAAGTCCCTAGCAGCCCTTCTGGTTTAGATAGCCAGTGATCCTGACTTCTGACAGGAAGTCCAGGGGAGTCCAGACTCCTGGTATTGTTGATGATTCCTCATCCCTAGGATTTTGTTACTTTGGAGCCTGAACTCCCAGTGGACAGTCAGATAGTGAGACGTCGTGGTCCAGCTTGGATGGTAGGAAGAGCTTGCCCTGGTGGCAACCTTTGGACCCGTCAGCCAGAGTTGCAGCGCAGCATCCTGTTGCCCTGTGATAAACCAAGTGCCCAGGTCTCCAGGTGGTTGTGACTCCTGTCAACTGTGTGGGGATCCAGTTTTCCTAGCACACCTAACCCCTACCGTCGACTGAGGGAGGAGTGTATTTGTTTCATCCAGGTAGTGAGATCTAGTGGACCACAGGTGGAATCTCATTATACAAAATCCAGAACTGGCAGTTAAGGTCAGAAGTTTCCATATATATTTTTCCCTGTCTGAGGACATTTAACATGTACTTTTTTCCCTGTCTTGAGGAAATTTAACATAAATATTTTTTCCCTGTCTTGAGGACATTTAAATAGTGATTTTTCACTGTCTAATGTCGAGAGACATTTTAACATTTGTCAATAAAACAAAGCAGTCTAAGATCGGATTTTACATTATTGGGTTTGTTAGAGACTATGTGAACCCAAAGTATAGGCCTATATGAAGGAAAATCTACCCTTGTACTGAGTTACAATCATAAAACATTTTCACCATCATTCTGAATACCTATTGTTGGCATGTTAGGGTGAATAAATCTGTTAACAGTTATTTTGGCATATATTTATATCTTGGATTTTTTTCTCAGTAATTCAGCTGTGAAAACTGAGTGGCGCCTGACAAAAGGATAACTCCACTAGTAAACAATAAAAAGAACTAACTCACGACCTGCTCCCAAACAAACGAGCTGCCGTGCTTATAACAAATGAAAATCTTTTTCTTTTTCAAAACATCAAAAGAGTTGTTATATCTCATTTGATGTTTTAAATTTATTCCCCAACATTGAACCTGATGATTGTTTATTTTTCGTCCAACAATTACTTTTCAATGATTCTGACCTTCCCACCCATCATATATTGAATGTCTGCTCTTCAGTTGATCTTGATCTTAAACAATTTTCTTTCCTTTTAGTAATTTCTATTATTATCAAAAATCAGACTTGGTCATGGATTCAAACCTTGGTCCTTCTTTGGTTGAAATATTCATGTCTTATTTCGAATTGTCCATTTTTCAGCACACTAACTTTGGTGATATTATTTTTCGGCACCGATATGTTGATGATATCCTAGCCCTCTTTGAAGAAACCATACTTGAACTCAATGATTTTCTTTCATTTTTGAATTCTGTTAATACTAGAATGAAACTAACAATAGAGATTGAATCTAATGATCAGTTACCTTGTCTTGGTATCTTGATACACAGAACAATTTTTTTCAACTTTTCAATTTATAGAAAACGAACAAGTACTGTTAATATTATACCTTTCAATTCGTCCCACCCTTACAGCCAGAAATTTTCATCTTTCCATGCACTTCTTCATAGACTTTTTGAAATACCCTCGAACAATGACAACTTTGAAGCTGCATTGAATATCATTAAACAAATCGCAGCTAATAACAATGTTCCTATTCATTTGATTGATCGACTTTAAATATACCAATAAATTTTCAAATAACTTTTTAACCACGTCTGTTTCAACATCTTTATATTTTCCCCTTTTTTTCTTTGGTTCTGTTTCCCTAGAACTCAGGAAGGAAGGAAGATTCTGGGAAAAAAACTCAATACCAATAATATCAGTAATTTTGATTTTTCTTTTGAAACCGCCAACACTCTAGGTAGTGCCTTAGTCAACACCAGAGATGAGATTGCTATTCTAGAAGAAGATGCTGTTTATGAATTGAATTATACAAATGAAGATTGTGGATAGTGTGCTACATTGGTCAAACAGGTGGCAAATTCAAAACCACAGTATCAGAACACAATCGTATCATAAAAAAAATTTTGAAAAAGATTTTTTTTAGTCTGTTCTGTTCTGTTTTTTCTAACCATATTATCAATGACGAACACTCTTCTGATCCCAAATCTAATTAATTTTACATATCTGTGACAAGGGAAAAAACTTAACCTCCTTGAAACCCTGGAAATCAATGAAGCTGTCAGAAACTCTAATCTCAACTGCCTCAATGAACAAACTGAATTTGATAGTCTCAAATTATTCAACTCCTTATTATTATAACCACAATTCTGTTCTCTGTTCTATGTCACTTCGAATCAAAATATTCCTTGGTTTTGACTTGACGGGTGTCATTCTGATGTTGTGTTTTGTCCTTAGCGTCATTGTTGTCAATTTTCATTTGTCGATTGTCATTTGTGATAAGTTCCCCTTATTCAACGAATTCAGACCCACATGTCGGTTCATTTTAATATCTGCTTCATATCAAACTATTTTCGAAAACAATAAGCTCTTATATAGAGCTGTGATAATGTCTGTTCCGTAACAGTTACTCTCCCGCACTATGCACGTTATTTAAGTAATCTTTTTCAATAATGGTAGGTAGGTATATTCAGATTTTCAATCAATACCTAGAAACTAACATAAGCATTATTTCTTCTTGAAGATTTTCTTTTTATAAATTTGCTGATGATGAAGGATTATTCCTTCCAAACATGTCCTCATGTCCACGACCGTTGGTCATTATTGAATTGTTTATGTGGTGGAGTTGTGACTGTAAGTTCTTTCACCCCTCCTGATGACGTCAGTATTTTCCATACTGCGATCCCTTCCAGAATTCGCATTTCCTCTCAGAAGTTTATGAACCATCGACGAAGGTAGGTCAATGCTGTCAATATATCTCTTGCTAAAATTATAGCCTGCGGGAGCAACAACTTGATTGATTATAAATCCACCACAACTCAAGCCTGTATTCTCTTTCAAAAGAGCCGAAATACCTGATTTAACAATGTATGGTACTACTATTTCCACAAAGTCTACCATATTTATGTTTGTTTTCCATGCAGCAACAGAATTTTAGAATCGACAAAGCCTAGATCCTGCACGTTTTAGAATACTGTTTCCACAAAAGGGGTTCAGCACCCAAACACATGCTGTTGATTCAAGATTACATTCACAGATATAACATTCACCTGATGGTGATTGACTAATTCCTTACATCATTGGAACACCTTGAGAAGGTTGAATTCTTTTCAATTTTCCATATTTACTATTAGGACTTGTTACAAACTCGATTGATTTACGAAACTTTATATGGAAAATCGTCACTTCTTATTCAATTATATTTTTGATTGACATTACATTATTTATTATTTTGACATCCCTCTTCTCCAATGTTATCCCGTAAATCGAACATTTATGAAATATTCAGGGGATTGTTTTACAAGAAATAAACGCCGGAACATTCTCCTCCCAGTGAAGAATCATTCTTCAACTCTAATATCTAGTTTGCACAACTTCGTCACTGTTCCCTTGTTAGTGTTTCTTCTAGATTGTACGTCGGCAACACGTACTCTTCCATCAGAACCTGGATACACAGCCACAATCTCCCTGATTTGCCACAGTGATTTCTCGGTGAGTTTCCATCAACGATGAGGACAATATCGTAATTATTTTCAAACTTTGGTTTTCAGACCATTTTTTTCGTTTGTTCAAGGTGGGTAGGTACTCTTTCACCCGTCTCTTCCAAAATCCATTAGCTAGCATTTGAGATTTGCGCTATTCCTTCCTGAGACAGTTTCCAGGATTGAATTCACCTGGTGATCCTTCAGTGTGCGCATATTCAAATAGAAAGTGAATTGGCGTAGGAGGTTGGTCCCATTATCGCAGAATATTGTCTGAGGATTTCCTCGTCTGGCAATGAATCTGCGAATTGCCATTATTACTGAATCTGTGGACATTGTAGGAATAAGTTCTAGATGTACGGTCCTAACTCCTGAACGAGTGAATAGCACGGATGGTGCGTGCTCTTCCTCTCTTCTTTTTCCTAATGCTACTGAATATGGGCCAAAACAATCCATCCCCACGTTTACGAAAAGTCTAATACAGAATGTTGAACCAACTAATGGTAATTGTCCCATGATCGGAGGTTTTGGTTCAGAATCATTATTTCCACACTTTTGGCAGCTTTTCTGGCAAATATCACTGCAGCTCGACCATCGATGATCCAAAATTTTTGTCTGATTTCAAGTGCTTTCAACTCCAGAATGCCCGAACTCTTCTTGGTAGAATTGAAGTGGTAATTTAGTATATTGATGCTTTGGGCACAAAATGAACGTTTTTTTGGTTTGGACATCTAAACAAATCGCTGAATTCATTCTTCCACTCAAAATAGTCAAAATCAGCAATCCATCATCATCAATTTCAGGGATGAGTCTGCGTATTCGACTATGTAACTTCAACATCTTATCTAATTTTTAAATAATCATATCCTCTTCGAAACTTTCCATCTGTGACTTCTTCATCCACAATTTCTCAGCATTCTCCAATATTTCACAGTAATGAATCCCCTTATTGAGTTACCACAATTTCCTCTCACTCGACTTTTCAATATTTTAGTGAACCTCAACACCCAAGCTATAGAACGTGTTGAACGTAGCCATTTTGAAAACCTCGTGATATCTGGTAAAAGTGCCTCACTCTCAAAAGTAATGTTTCCAGTGAATACATTCTTCAACTCGCAATCAAAGTTTTTACTTCTTCTGGCCATTTTTCTACTAGGTCTTTCAAAAATGAGGGTCCATTCAACCAAATTGTCGAAGCGACGCTGGTTTTACGGTCCATATGTTATGGCTATGTTTATAGAACATTTATAAAATATACAGGGGATTGTTATATACCAGGAAACGCCAGAGAAGTTACTTTCCTGAGAGATGTTCTTCATAAATATTAGCTTTCATTCTTTTACTAGCCATACTATAGTCAGATCAACTCGACAAGCTCAGTCAGGACGTCATGTTCCAGTCAAAGACCTTCATCGGTCACTATGATGCTTTGTTTCTTTAGAACCCCTGTACCACACTCAGTTATTTTTCTGGAAAGACAGGTAAAGTGAAGGCGACTAAAAATAAAACACGCTGTATATATATTTTCACATTATTTATCAAAACATAAACTTATCATTTCTCATCGAAATGGTTTGCAATAGCCCGTTTATACCTATATAAAGTGATGATATCTGTTTCTGGAAATCTCAATTTCACCCTCAATGAGCGTTCGTGACTCCTTTGATTTTGTTATTCATGCCCGTTTATTAACTATGTAGGAACTGTCTGAAGTACAAATTCCTATTCCAGTATAACTATTCAGGTAATAATATATTTTATTTGGTCATATCCCAGCAATTCTGCCACCTTATCGACTAGAAATTCCCGAGGGTATTTGAATTCGAAGACGTGCGCTCGCATTTCTACTACCCAGATAACGTCAAATGTTCCTATTAGTCTCTTAGGGACTTTAGTTAAGACGATGTTTAACGCGTTGGCTTGTTTTTAGACCAAGATATTACCATTAATCATTGAAGGAAATGGAAAGGAAATGCCTGATAGTATTTTGTTTTTGCGCGTTTAATGTATATTGTCAGGTTAGTCTACTGTTAACAGAGATAATATTTTGAGTCGTTCAAAGGCTGATGGCATAACCTCGAACCGCTGGTTTTTGCATACTGTGTGCAAGGGGCGGCGATATTATTGAGGAACTCTTTCATTTCAAAATAATTAAAGACATGTCGAGTTGTCCTTTCATTAGCAATTATACTTTTTCATGATCCATATTCGATAGGTCCTTCATTTATAATATTAGTTCTTCTTTTATTCAATCATGAAGATAGGATGATGAATTCAATCAATGAAGAACCAGTGATCATTGATCTGCATGTCTATGAATTGATATCGTTTGTCAGAAAGATTACAGTGAAGTTTCATCATATTGAAAGAACGAAATCAAATTGAAATAGATATCCTATGAAATAAAACATATAACATGATAATATATATCTTAATTCTATGTTGAATGTCAGTTCTCTAACTTTTTTGGGATCTTCTGTTTTCGTTTCTATGAATAAAAATATGATCTTCGATACTGACTAGAGGAATCAGATCAATTAACGGGTCGTTCTTGGGTGTGACAGTTTTCGAATTAATCAAGGTGTGTTTCCTTGAAACAATTGCGATAAGTATATAGAACCCTTCATTTTTGTTGAGAAACTTTTCAAGTGCGTGATGTTATTCATGCAGTTTTTGTTTATACCATTCGAAAAATCAACATATTATATATTGTATATGCACAGAAATATTGGCCTGCAGTACAATATTCTGTTCGTCGTCGAGATCACTATGATGGCATCATTATGAAATCTCATTCAGGTTATAGCGGGTTAGAGGCATATATTATAGGATGCAACAAAATTGTACTTCAGGCCAATATTCTCAAAAGGCAAATCGGAAAAACGATCAATATTTATTGCAAAAATGGTTGTGGAGATACTGATTCGATGTATTTTTTTTTTCATTCAAACTGATTCACAAAAAACAAAGTTCTCCTAGTTTTTGTGGAACAAGAAATAATCTACCAAAAATGATATAGAACACTTCTGGAGCTGAAGGTTACATAACCATTATATTCCATCCTATAAAGGACACCGCACTAAACTATAGGGAAAATGGCTCTCGATGAAAATCGCTGAATTTTTGGTATTTTGCAGATTTTGATATACTGAACAGATATTCCACTGAACTAACCTCAAAAAATGCGACAAATTTTTCATATTGACCTCCAAATGTAATTTAAAAAAAAAAAAAAAAGTATCTGAAAATGGTTGAATTTTTCGCATGTTGTAGATAGGAATGAACTGGTGAAAAAATCCAATTGACCTAACCTCCAAAAATTGAGAGTTTTCTCGATATTGACCTCCAAATGTAATTTTTAGAAGAGGAAAAATCTTTGGAAACGGCTGAATTCCTAGTATGTTGTAGATAGGAATAAACTGATGGAAAAATTCAATTGACCTAACCTCAAAAAATCGACAGTTTTTCGATATTGACCTCCAAATGTACGTATGGAAAATAAGATGAATGTAACAAAAATCAAGACAAAGTTGCTGTTTTCGAATTAGTATTTGGCTTTTCATCCTTCTGAAAACAACTTGAAGCCGAAGAGAGGATGTAATGAAATATATATTATTCAAAAGATGGTTATAGTCTCCGTTATAGCATTATAGTCTTTCCGATGTCAATGGGGTTGTAGGTATACACACTAGTCGAATTTATGCCATATAATATCTAATTTATTTTGATCATTCCATCTATTATAAGTTTTTTGAGTTTAAGTCAATAGGATTTCTTCATCAGTTCATTCATATATACAACATATCTACTCAATCCAGCCATTTTCATGAATTATTTTTCGAAAAAATTATATTTGTAGGTCGATGTCGAAAAAACTGTCGATTTTTTGAGGTCAAGTCAATTCAATTTTTTCATCAGACTATTCCTATCTACAACATACCAGAAATTCAACCATTTCCAGAGATTTTTTGTCTTGAAAAAATTATATTTTGGATGTTAATATCGAGAAAACTGTCAATTTTTGGAGGTTAGGTCAGTCAAGTTTTCTCATCTGTTCATTCCTATCTACCACATAGGTACCAAAAATTCAACCATTTTCAGATACTTTTTTTTCTCGAAAAAATGACATTTAGTTCAATTGAATATCTGTTTAGTATATCAAAGTCTGCAACATACTAAAAATTCAGCGATTTTCATCGAGAGCCATTTTCCCTATAGTTTAGTGCGGGGTGCGAGGTCCTTTGTGATGTCCATCGAAATTCTAGAGTACATTTGTTGTTTCTAAAAATCAACCCCAATAATGGATCGATGAGAAAAAAAAAACCATGAAGAAATAAAACAATTTTGAAATATATGCAAATATTCATCAATTCTGAAATACCATATATGATCATAATATTCAACTTACTGAATATGTATTGTGACGAATAAATACTTTTTGATACTATTTTGAATTTTTGATAAGACCCAGTAAGAAACTTTGTAGTTTCATATTGTAAAATAACATTGTTTCATTAAATCCTGAAATGACGTTGTATTTTTAACCAGGAATCATACTATACAGATAGTGTGAAAAATACAGAAGAAAAATTTCTACATTGCAACCTCACAGTTCACGTATACATATATAGTGATTATTTCCAGTAAATTTCATGTGAAAAAACAATCATTACTGAAATAATACACCCTCGATCATTAATCTAACTAAATAAATAGTGTAAAAGAATACATTATAGTTATAGTAATTTTTTACACGACCAATAGTGTGATATAATACATTTATAACGATAAGTAGGTAGTGTAGAAATTTTCATCAGTGTACTTCACGCTCAGGAGATTGAAGGTATTTATATGAAATCAATAACCTGTTGGCAAGTACTACATAAAGACTTGCAATAATTGAACGAAGAATATGTATATTGTCAACTCATCTTATTATTATAGTATATATATATATTTACGCAAATAGCACGATATCGTATATATTCAGCTATTCAGTAGACTGAAATCGAAGAATGTATGTACCTTATCTCCCGTTCTTTCATCAAATGCATACCCAATACCCATCCCTCTCATTCAACCCTTGCGGTCCCCTCCGAAACCAGCATTCATCCTTCGCGATTTTCAATTCCGGGCACGTTATTTTGTAAGCACAACCTTTGTTAGCGCAGAGAGAAATACAAAATGGGGACTCGATGCTTAATGGAATAAGCCATTCGTATTCAATTTCTTAAGGCTTTCCAAGGCGGCGTCGTATTTAATTTTATTACTGTCAAATGCATCTGCGTCTGAAATATCGCAGAACTTTGACTGTTTACCCAGCCATATCCGGTTGGAAAGCTATTTCGTATAGTCAAATGCCTACAGTGCGTTTCAAAGGAAATGCGGAAATTTCGGTCGCTTACGAAAACATTGCGATTATTCTTGAACCATTTTGTATTTTCAAAAATGACAATCCTGCGTCAGTTAAAGTGAGTTTCGAAAAGCGTATACTTTCGTTTGACGCACCCTCATATTCTTCCAACAAAATTTACGAATGTATTGGAGAGAAATGCTAAAACATATTCAGTGTAGAAACCAGTTATGATGATTTGAAATGAATTCAATCTTTTCTAGAGAAATTTGATGAATCCAAGAAAATATTCCCACAAGTTTGGAAAGATCATACATCAAGTACTCTGAACTATCGAATTACTTGAGAATGTATTTGTGACACATGGACTACCGACTACCCAGAGTGTTGGTATCTGATAATGCAATGATTTTCACCAGTGACAATTTCAAAAAATGGTGCACGGTGAATGAAATCTTCCAGAAGTTCTCCACCCCAGATTATCCAGCAACAAACGGCCTCGCAGAGCGCAATGTGCAAACCATTAAGAATCGTTTGAAGGCCATGGAAGATACAGATTTATCACTCAATCAAAACTTACAGAAGATTATGTATCAGTATAGAGCAACTCCACTCGCCGCAGGGAAAACTTCTGCTGAACTCTACCTGAAACGAACTTTCCGAATTCGATTATAGATATATACCATCAAACCATTTCATGAACCAGATCATCCACATCCAGTTCCAGGTATCCGATCATTCAAGGCTGGAAATCGAGTTCTGTCTCGATACTATACTAATAAGCAACCGACATGGCGTTTTGGCGTGGTGATAGAGGAATTTGGCTACCTGCACTATCTTGTGAAACTTGAGAATGGTTACATGTATAAATGCCATATCGACCAACTCAGGAGCACACAGGTTACTCGGAAAACGGTTTCCTTTGCGCCTGACACGAAGCCAGCTGAGGAAGAATCTGAAGATCCCCAGGAGAATCCAGTATATCTATCGAGCCTCCAGATTCCACCAATGGATACCTTGACGCCTCCCGAAGCCATGGTTCAATCACCAGAAAATAATCCAATTGACCAGCTTCCTGAAGAGCAACAAGAACCACCAAGGCGATCTGGACGTGACCATCGATTACCAGGTCACCTCAAGGATTTCGTTTTGAATAGACGTGTTCCGAATAATCAGTAAGTTTTGTTAAGTATTTCGAGTCCTCATGACTATCGTAGTTTTCCACTAGTAGAGGAGAATTGTAATAACTTACATTCCCGAAACATCCGTTATATTCGAAATATACTTCGAGTTGACAGACAGTCGAATAAATGTTGAAAATATGTGAGCATTTCATTCAATATTCACAACACCTCTCAAGATACAGAATTCTGATCACCCTGTATCTGATCCAATTAAATGTTAGTAGATAGTAAATAACGAGTTGAGATAAGGACATGGAAGCCGTTATGACCAATAATGAATAGTTTCGACACAAAAACATGCTAAAGTTGAAAAATCTCGATTTTGAACACTTTATATCCCTGAAACCATGACAGCTAGACCCCAAGTGTGATGCATTGATGAAATCAGCTCTTCGGGGAAAAATGCAATAAAATACAAGGTGTTCCATTTGAAATAACGAAGTTGTTGCTTCTTTTCGTTTTTTTTACATAATCCGGTTCTGGCGACCTACAGAGTCTCTGTTTCGTTTTCAAAGGCCCATTCTGTATAATAAATGAATGTTTGACACCATCGAGTAACTTAACGACTCCTTACTGTTGTTCTTCAATGGTAGCAATCATTTATCTCTACAAAAATTGAATAGCGTCATTTATATGCATTTTTCTGGAATCCCCTGAGTGTACCATCATGCCCATGATGGAACCTTTTCACGTTTCAAATATGAAAACAGATTTATTCCCATTATCATTCGAAATTTTCATTATGTGGAATACTCAACTCTAGATAAGATATGGAAATCTGGATCACCATGTTCATATCCATAAATATTCTGCGTTGTCTTCTTACCTACTAATAATCCATTCATATTGTAAGAAAGGAGAGGAGATGAAAAGTTAACGAATATATTCTAAGTCTCTCTCCCTTATTCCCAACTGAATAAATGAGTTCAGCTTTGATGAATATGGCGCAAGGAGAGTGCTTTGTTTCAAAGATTAATTCAGTAATGTATCCATTCGTCTTTGTATTCATCAAGTCCTTTCAAGGTACACGTAAAAGCCCGATTTGGTTCTGGGGATCCAATTTAACACCTTATTCATCGCTTTTATACAGACTCCGAGGACTTTTTCCCCGGGAATTTCCATTGTGCTCGTTCTCAAACTCGGTTCAACTATTCACGTTGTTATTCAGCTGGCAAACTTATCTGGAAAATGTACTGGGTGTTTCTCATTCCACTCCGTTGGGGAATGGTAATCATGATATTATGATGTTGGATAAGTTTATATTCCTCTCAAACAACGAACAAAAATGATTATAACAAACGAAATTAGGTTGTGCACATTGTATGTGATATAAATTCATATCATCAACGTACCAAGGTTATAGTTCATCATTTCTTAACATGAATATTAATTACTGTCTGTAGGTTAATCGAGGAGGTGGTACATTCATTATTCCAGATTTTTTGGCATTTTCTCTCCCTAATAACACAATTATGTCCCATGGATATCCTTGGGACGCCCTGTCGGGACATTCAGGACGTCCATAGGACGTTCGAATCTGGTACCGTGGACGTCCATTGGACGTCTGTGGGACGCACAAATGTCCCACTTGAGGACCAACTAGGGACGTCTTCGAGAGATGTCCTTAAAACATCCGTAGGACAACCTTGCAGCAACGCTGAGGGATATCAATTGGATGTCGATAGGATGTCCCAGGGACGTACTGATTATTCTTGAATTCGATTTTTTCTGGGTCCCTCTAGGGCCAGATCTTGCATAACTGATGGGGACATCCAGTTGAGTGGTTGATGGTCCGTAGGAGGTATCCAATAGATCCTGGAAAAGTTCCCCAAGGATGTCCAATGGACTTACGTGAAGGACATTGACGGGGAGTATTTATAGCCTACGAGCAATCGTTCGTCGGCGAGGTGTAAGTTAACGTCCTCGCAGGGACAACATATTGAAAGTACCGACTGGGACGTCCGTAGGACGTTATTTCTAGGACATTGGAAGAGAACAGTTCATGTACCAATTGGGACATCCGACGGATATCCCTGAGGGACATTCGAAGGATGTCCCTAAGGGATATTCCGATTGTTATACGATCCTGGAAATATTATGGGCGTCTGTGTAGAGATATTTATTGAAGGAGGCTACAATCAGGGACATCACATGGTTCTCTAGAAGGGACATTATATAAGATCTGAAGTCATGCCAGAATATGTAATACTCGGGAAAATCCGATGGATGTCCCTAGAGGGACGTTTAAAATCATGTCCCATCAGGAACATGCCAAGGACGTCCTTGTATGGACATTCTACAATATGTACCACGTGGGACGTCTAAGGGATGCTATTTCTAGGACATTTGAAATGATGTACCTGCTGGGACATTCCGTGGACGTCCTTGCTCGGATATTGCATGAGATGTACAGGATGGGACGTCCCAAGGACACTTATTTTTGGTCCGGGACATTCGGACTTGAATTGTACCAAATAGGGACGTCCCTAGGACGTTGTGTGCTATTAGGGCTCCTCGTCACTTTTCAGATGATTTGTCCCAAAATGTCACTGCGTGTAAAGAATGGAATAATATTGAAAGGAAATAACAACCATCAGAAGAGGAAAATCAAGGAATCTGCTTGAATCCTTCTGAACGGAGACTATAGCATTGCTTCCTGTTCAGTTGATATAGATAGAACATGGTAATCACTACTGAAATATGAAAACAAAAATGGTAAATTCAAGATCGAATAATGAAAACATTCCTCTAACTCATTTGATTGTCAACGTCACCAATTGTCACTGAGAACTGAGAAGTATCAAGACGAATAAGAATTTGCCATACAAAAATCCATTTTTTTTTGTTGAGAACGGGAGCAGATTAGTTCCCGAAACGCCCAAGGATAAGTGAAAATTAGATATTTTTTCGATATATATAAAGGTATTCCTTTATTCCTCTTCTCCAAAGCTTTTCCAATACAAATTGTCACTGACAAGCTTGTGAATTCTTTCTTTTAGGCTCCGCAATTGGAAAATTCTTTAAACGCAGTGACATTTTGAGGCAAATCATCTGATTTAACTTACTACACTAATATTCATATTATTCATTTTATAGAGATGACGAGAGAAAATCTCAAATAATATGGAATAATGAATGAATATTGATAACGTCATTATAGGTTACGGTAGGAAAACAGTACTACTTCTAGCCCAAACACTGAAATTCAGAACCTTTCAAGCTTCATATACTCACAGAATTTCAGGCCCGGATCTCTCAACTTCCATAAAGGAAAAACTATGATATTCAACATAATGTGGAATGTGATATTAGAAGATGAATCTACTTTTCTCAATAATTTAGCTTACATGATACAAACTGTACACCAAGCTAACGTGCCAGTAAATAGAAGGAGAATATAGCAAATGACATACCATTATGAATGACAACTGGGCATAAAAATCAATAATAACCTAACCCATGTCATCTTTGGTGCTCATAACATAAATCATGCTCATAAATATCCGTGGTCTGATTCCTTCCAGAATTCCAACCTCACTACTTATACATTGAATTGCTTCAATTTACATTTTTTACAATTTTCAATTCCAATATAGCTGTTTATTCCCGAATGAATCAATAATTCACTCATTTAGAGATTCAATTCCATTCTTAGATTCATGCATCGACTGTCAATTATTGTTGTCGCTCACAGAAAAATATCTTTCAATATTTCTTGTTTGCAAATATCAGCCTGTTGTTCGAATATACCTCATACCTGTATGCAAATTTTTGTTTTGTTCTTCTTTTCATCCACAGATTATAAAAGGTCACACCTGTCAATTATTCATAGGCCAATCGTCTTTAATTTGTCAAAATTTGCAATTCACTGACACTTGATAATATTCCCCATTTGTTTATGTATAGACAACAGTAGCCAATTCGTTCTTCAAACGTCGAAACATCAATAAACATTTCATGTTCTCCGATATACCTATTCAAATTGTTCATCGAATCGTATGAGAAACATATAGGAGGGATTTGGCAGCATGGCAGATACGAAGAATAGCGTCGGTTCTGTTTCACTGTAGTATACAGGGTGTCCCTAGACCAGTGGGACAGTTGAATATCTCCTGAACCAATAGGAATTTTCGAAATATTTTGATTACACATCATATCGCATTATGAGTGCTAACTTCAGGAATGACTATATTTTCTACGAGGGGCGCAAGAATGGCTCACAAAATCGAACATAAATTTTTTCAAATGGAACACCCTGTATTTCATTGCATTTTCATAATCTCCTTGAAGAGCTGAATTCAACGACCTAGCACACTTGGGCTCTAGCGGGAATGATTTCCGAGATATAGGGTGTGGAAAATCGAGATTTTTCATTTTTGGGATTTTTTTGTGTCAAAACTATTCATTATTGGTCAAAACGGCTTACATGTCATGTCTTAACTTTTGATTCACTATTTACTCGTATTTAATTGAAACAAATACAGGGTGGTGTGGAATTACGACTAAAACTGAGAATTCTACACCACCCTGTATTTGTTTAAATTAAATACGAGTAAATAGTAAATCAGAAGTTAAGATATGGACATGTGAGCCGTTTTGACCAATAATGAATAGTTTTGACACAAAAAATTCCCAAAAATGAAAAATCTCGATTTTCCACACCCTATATTTCGGAAATCATTCCCGCTAGACCCCAAATGTGCTATGTCGTTGAATTCAGCTCTTCAAGGAGAATATGAAAATGCAATGAAATACAGGGTGTTCTATTCGAAAAAATTCATGTTCGATTTTGTGAGCCTCTCTTGCGCCCCTCGTATAAAATATAGTCATTCCTGAAGTTAGCACTCATAATGCGATATGATGTGGAATTATAATATTTTGAAAATTCCTATTGGTTCAGAAGATATTTAACTGTCCCACTGGTCTAGGGACACCCTGTATAGCCAGCTACGCTCACCGTTTGAAAGTTGGGCACATAATGATTTTAATTTTGCATTCTGTTCAGATATTTCAGCGGAGACGTACAATAGCTGAATTGCTATGTTGCCATTTACATGCAATATGTGTAACGATTGGAAAAATAATCTTTATACAGGCTGATTTTAAAATAAGTCCTTGAGGTATACTACCGAATAGCACTATTAAAAATATTATTAGGATCAAAATAGATTTGGGGCAAAATACCCTTTTTTCGTCCAGATTTCTACTTCTGTCACAACTATCGTTTGCGAGCCGCAGTCGACCGTGATGAACGAAGCGACGTTGCCACTCTACATGAAAATTAGGAGATATTAAATAAAATGTATAATCGAGAAAATGTACATGGGGAAGAAGTTAACCCTGGTCTTGAATTTCAGAAAGATAATACAAAAACTTTAAAATGGACTCACCCAAGATTTATACACATAAGCTTGAATAGCGTATAACTTAACACCTCACGGTTGGAACTGTTGGAAGTTCTTTTACTGAAAAATCCTTTAGACCCTTCCTTCCACCTCCTTGCATCGCTATAATTTCGTGTCCTTCGAGGAGTCTCATGGGCCCCGCACAATATCGACCCGACATAAGAACCATATATCATTCAGCTCAATGTTTGAGAAATGCATCGTCACATTCAAAGCAAATTGTCAGAAACAAAACTTTACATTTACTAGTATCACGTTTTGACGTTTTCCAAAATAACATACATTCTCACAACAACAAACTGTCAAGAAAGGATCTTTGTTTTGATTGTTCTTGTGGTGTGCTAAGAATTCAGATGACCATGAATTACTAATAGGCGACTTTTACGGACCAATCAGAAACAGCAAAGTAGTGCCTGCGTCGTTGCGATTCATCCTGATTGGGCACAGGTGATTGAGATTAATATCTTTAAATGAAACTACCATTTTCATAAAAAACTAATTTGGAAAAAACATCTATTAGTTTAATTCAATGAAATAATACTTCCTCACTATACACTAATCTCACAAATCCAATCAGCTGTGTCCAATCAGGATGGATCGCAACCACGCAGGCGCTACTTTGCTGTTTCTGATTGATCCTTAGAAATCACCTATTAGTGATTCATGGTCATCTGAATTCTCGCGCCCGAAACGGTCAAAAGCATGCGCAGTTTCACAGAACTGTATGATTTTTTTGGGTTCTGTGGACTTGTGCATGCTTCTGACGGTTTCGGATTGTTTATTTTCTGAACGCGAACAATCCGAGTTAGTACCGTCAAAGGTCACAGCAAAGAGGAAATCTATGGTCACAGATACTACTGTTCTGAGAAATGATGTTGACAGATCATATGATAATAGTTTTGTTTGTGTGGTTGCTGGTTTGTAAAATAATTGTAAACGTGAAATAAAAAATAAAATAATTGGATGTTGTGTCTTGTGTCGTGATAATCGTGATATGGTCGTGATCGTGATTTTTCAATGTGAAATTGCCAGGAAGGATATGCAGTCGTCGAGTCGTTTTCGATGGTTTAAGTGCGAATATGAACCAACAAGAACACAGGACGATATTAGTCTGGAATGGACTGGATATTAGTATTTGTTTGCTCTCGGGAGTTTTGCTGTTCGAGCAGGTATGAGAAAATCTACTAGGTGAGTCGATTTTCAACTTTGCGTATGTTGTGTACCTATTTATTGTCTGCTAATTTTGTATCTACCCGCTGGGGCCTGATTTTCGAATTGAAGGAAGGGGGACGTTCTATCATTCCCCTCATGTTTCTCTCCGTCTCTCGTGATCCATGGAGATAATCACCCCACAGTTCTCTCAGTAAATTTAAAAAAATAAGGCTCCTCTACATATTACATTCACCTTTATTAGTTTCCATAACCTATTCCAATTCATATTCATTCTGTGACAAATTTTTATCAGGATATTCGTCTCTTAAACAATCTGGCATCATTGTCTTGTTTTGATGTTAGTGAATGACGAATTGGGGATTTCCTGGGATTCCGCAGATTTCACTTGCTTCCCAGTGGCGTACTCGAATTTCGAAGCATTTTATGTTCAATTTTCAAAATGAAATTTCTCGTTAATGTGAAGACTTAGGAAAAATCAAATATTTTAGTAATTTTTGTTAGACTCTCTCATATATATGTCTTGAATATATGCACTCATTTTGAAATCAGCCTGTATACTCCTTCTTCGAACATTTTTGGAACGAGCAGTCTCCGACTATATTAATTGATATTCTCGCAGTGTCATTATGGGGCCAAATCATCTGTTTAGAGATAATAATAATAGATGCATTCACAGAAACAATAAGGAGTAAAAATCCAGTTAATTTAGAGAAATGAATTTTTCACCTCCTCGAATAACCTACACACATAGTATGTATCTATTGTTTATCAAATCACATCACGCTTTCATACCTAAACTTCTGAAGTTAGTGAAATCTACAGGAAACTTTTTTTTTTCATTCTTGATAGTGTCTATGACAAAAATCACCAGACTGTTTCTTCCTCACTTTTGTGAAATGAACCCAGCTGACATCTGAATAATGTAACGTAATCTACCCCACTTAAAATTCACTTAAGTTTAAAAGTGTAGGCTATTTATCACGTTAAAAAACGGTCAGGAAAGTTAACAACCCACTCAACACACTTTCCGGCTCTTTTCGGTGTGCGGGAAAAATCTGTTTTCCTTGTTTTTCAAACAACGAGGCAATTTTTCATCCGCAGCGTGTAACCGCTAGAAAATTACCACTTAGGATCACTTTTATCAAATCCCTCTACATGGTTCGTGGGGGTTTCGGAGGAATTCTACCCTTAGCGGTTTCGTGTTAAGGGTTACTTCGCTTTGTTTGATGTGGGATGGAAGAATAATTTATTTGAAAGATATGTTAAAAGGGTATAGCTGAGTATATTTTTGTAGGTGTTTTCTATAGATCGTGAAAAACTAATCAATTTTCTCTCTGTGTCGACTTGAGATTTCAGTTGGGTGGTATATACAGGGTGTTAACAAATAAGTGTCACAACGGAAAACTGTAGATTCCTCATGAATGAAGAAACAGTTTTGCCCTTTCGAAATTTTTCTCTGGGCTTCCATTTTCAAGATACAGGGCGTCAAAACAATAAAAAAAAATCTGTTTTTTTCTACTATCTTAGGAACCGGTTGAGCTACCTTAAACCTTCGTACACCCTTCATCATCAATAATGACTACTTTTAGGGCTCTCGATCGATTTCCTTGGACATGTCAGTGGAGGAGAATTCAACGCCTCGTAAAGGTTTAACCCCCCAATCATTTATGCCAATGGAGGAATTGTAAATTTCAGAGTGGATTCTGAAGCGTCAATATCTTTCACTGAAAAAACGTCCTCCTGTCTTAATGCTCTAAAGTGAACAGTTTCCGCGAAAAATGGCCCTTCAGCGAAAACCTAAAAATGCAATGGAATCCCATTCGAAAAACTCAAAAGTAACTGAGCTAGAGAGGGGCAGCCATTTATGGTGAATTACCCTGTAACTACTTTTGCCATTGACGCAAAACTATTGGGCTCTCTAAAGATTATCTTGCCTCGGACAGAAACGTCCTCAGCGATAACTTATCTTTTGGCAAGCCAAATAGTAGATTGTTTTATTTGGATCAAAAGTGACACTTTGTTTGACAAGCTAATTTCTGTTTTGGTTCCCACGAAAAGGAATATCCTGTAATGCTCGGAGAACATCATGAGGACCAAGAGATATAAGGTAGGAATTGGTGTTCTTCTTGAATTTTTGAAGATTATATGCGTCGGGGAACACCTCCCTTTGCAATGTGATCCAGAGCCTCGCTGTTAGTTGGATGAACGAGTCTTTGGAAAGAGATGTTCTGCAGGTCTCCAAAGTGACCACGAAGGGGCGCGAAGCCTCAACTCGACGGGTTAATCTCGCGGGCACTGCCCAGGGAGGAACAATTCTTGATATTCCAGAAGAGCATCGTCCATGAAAATATCTATGGAATTGAGCCAGATCGCCAACTTATCTACGGTGTTCCAGAGAAGTGAGTGAGTTTGTGAGCGAGGCATCACCCACGAGACGAAATGCCCTTTTCTGACTTTCTTGACAGATTATTATAATACCTTCATTATAATAACATAGGTAGGTATATTATAGAAGCAAGACCTCAGACTGATTTACATGAGAATATTGGTGGACGGTGAATTTACTTTATTACAATTTGTGTTGACATGCATCATCAGATACTACAGACACGAATTCAATACTATACTCGAAACGCGAATGCCGTGCCATAATATGTATGCAATGCAACGAAAAATTCATGTGGTGACAATATTCTACCAACATAGTCAGATCAGGTTCATTCAAAAAGAATTGAAAATGTTAGGTATTTCTGTTTTGATCAGGAAAGCCTTCAGGATTCACTTACTTGATCTGTATTCCATTCATTCTCGGGATCTGATTCATTGAATAACTTGTTCTTGAAAAATCACGGCAAGCAATATTTTTTTGCCTCACACAACGAGTTAGGTCACTTTCTTTTGATTACCGAGCCAAACACAGTGGAGTATGGAGAGAAACAAATAATCGCTATCATTATCGTTGATGTGCCCACAAACCTAACATTTTCACTTCTTTTTTCCTATACCTGGCACTGGCGTGGTTTTTGCTATTAGGGCTAACACCTGGTCCAAATCATGCTACGAATTCATCGATTCATCGATTCAATAGAATACACAGATGAGTCACTCTGTAGTTGTATTTATATTGAAACTTCAATTCGAACATCCTTGAAAATTGAATAAACCTGATCTGTGAATGCAGGTAGAATATTTTCACCACACGGATTAATTGTTCCATTGCATACATATGGCATTGCATCCACGTTTCGGGTATAGTATTGAACTCGTGCCAGTAGTATCTGATGATGCATGTCAACACAAATCGTAACAAAGTAAAGTAATCGTCCACCAATATTCTAATGTGAAGTAGTCTGAGATCTTGCTTCTATCTACCTACCCATGTTATTATTAATAAGTTATCATAATAATCTGTCAAGTAAGTAGCATTGGTGGTTCTTTCACATATCAATTCCAGTTAATTCGTTCGGTTACAGAAAAAATAGCATGTTCCATTCGAATCAGAAGTCACTTTGTTTGAATCGCAAATTTTGCTCTCGCTCAGCTTCGCTAGACGCTTCTCGTCGCAAATGCAAAATTCGCTCGTCAAACAAAGTACTCCTTCTGATCCTGATAAACAATCTTTTATTATTCTTTTTTTATTATTATTTTTTTTATCGCTTGGAGCGCACGTAAGGGAATCCCTATAATTCTTGATGATATAGTACATTCTTTTTTCTGCAACCGACACAAAAGTCGTCCATTTTGATACCAAAATCAGCTTTTAAATTGACGTTTCTATTACTGACACAAATATAGGTATGTTGCTAGGCAACATATTTAGTTCCTAGGAGCTAAAGTTGAACTTTAGTTCCTAGGAGCAAAAGTTCAACTCCAGCTCCTAGGAACTAAAAACAATGTAGTGGACGTCATCAAGAATAAACAACATTGTAACGGTTGATTGTTTGGGTTGAGACGCATACCTGATTTGTTTCCGATTTCGGCAGATTTGCCGATGCTGGAGATATAAATAAACCTTATTATAGTTAAGTATTGGAATTATAAACATCTCAGTTGAGTATTTTTGGTTTGATCAGGGAAGCCTTCAAGATTCAAATATGTAGGTGTAGGAGATTATTATGACCCTCGATATATTATATATTGTATTGACGTGGTATTGTGTAGTGATGACGACAAGATAGTATCAATATATTTATTATTAATAATTCATGTATGAATAAAGTACTGTAAGAATTATTCTACATCAGTTAGATATTGTTACAATGGCGCAGTCGGTGGGAGGAGAAGATAATAATATCATACAAATCAATTATGAGGACTCTGAAGAGAATGTAGCTGAAACTAATATTCGAGGTAGAAATTCTGATGGATGTGACAGCAGCAATGTCATGATGATTGGGAAGGAAGAATTGAATGAGATGATGGAAAAATGGATGAATATTGCCACCACAAGTAAGAATCCAATGCAGATAGATCCATTTACTGGTACTAATGAGGACCCAAATGCCTGGATTAGCTCTTATGAATTTATGGCATTATCACGGAAATGGATTTCTGATTCGGAAAAAATATACAATTTGAGATTCAATCTAACTGGTATAGCATTGAGGTGGTTTGAAGATAAATTAAAAACAGAAATCAATGATTTAAATTGGATAAATTGGAGAATCAGTTTCATATCTACTTTTGACGATGAAATTGTTCACAAATGGGAGAAAACTACAAGTTCAGGTTTGGTTCATTGATGGAATACTTCTTTGAGAAACAACGATTACTAATTTGGGCTGATGCAAAGATTTCTGAGGAATCAAAAGTTGCACTGATCATCTTAGGCTTACCTGACTACATTCAGACTCAATTATGTAACAAAAGCGTAAAAACTAAAATTGAATTATTAAATGCTTTTAAATGTATGAAAATGCGGGAGAGACATTATGAATCAAGAAATGGGCTCAATAGGTATAGGGAAATAGGAAACAGTTCTCATACCAGATTTGAAGAGAGAAGAGGGAGTGAGAATAGAATACCCGATAGATCACTGATGGAAAGAAGAGGGACCGAAAGTAGAAATAATGTTCATGTCAATAATAATTATTGCAGCAACTATTCAAACGGAAATGATGTAATAAATGGAAATGAAATTTACAATACTTTTTCAAATTATTCCATACAAAAGAATGAGGATGATAACATACAAGATGTACTAATTAATGGTATTAGAGTGAGTGCTCTTTGTGACACTGGTTCAGACATAGATTTGATAAACGAGAGTATAATTAATCAATATGATATATCAGTCTCCAAAACAAATATAAATATTCGAAGCCTTGCTGGATTTACCAGATGCTCTCGGAAATGTTCCTTAGAGTTGAAATTTCGAGATAAATTGGTAATAATAACAGCTGTTGTAGTGAAAAATATTCCATATGATTTGATTTTGGGAAAACATACTCTGAAAAATCTCAATATGTTCAAGAAAAATAAATCTCTCGCCATAGAAATTTCACACAAATATATTGAAGAGAACTTTCCAAATCTTCTCAATTATTCTGATATAACTCCATCAAAATTTGAAATAGATTTTGAATTGCGATATGATGCGAACGTAATAAAAATTAAACCATATAGATTTTCATGTAGTAAAAAGGAATGGATTCATAATAAAACAAAAGAAATGCTCCGTAATGGCATTATAAGAAAATCTTACTCCCCATATGCTTCTCCGTGTGTTGTGAAAACAAAAAATGATGGATCGTTTAGATTATGCATTGATTGTATAGGCAGTTGAATGAACAAACGGAATTAGATCCTTTTCCATTTCCAACAATAGACACTATAATTGAGAAATTTGGTGACTGTAAATATTTCACTAAAATTGACCTTAAGGATGGATTTTGAAACATTAGCATTTCGGAGGAGACAAGAAAATTTTCAGCTTTCGTGACAGAAGATGGGCACTTTGAATTCAATAGATAACCATTTGGCTGGAAGAATTCGAGTGCAAAATTCCAGAGAATAATGCAGGAAGTTTTAGGAGAGTTGTTGGAAGGAAAAGTTGTTGTTTATATAGATGACATAATGTGTGGTGGGTATACATACCAGGAATGTGAGAAAGTGACCATCAAAATTTTGGAAAAATTAAACTGCCAGAACTTGAAAATAAACATAAAGAAGAGTTTATTTTGTGTCTCGGAAGTAATTTTTTTGGGCAGACAGATCGACGGAGATAGCAAGAAAATGAGGGGTGATTTAGTCGATAAGGTGAAAAATATGAAAAGACCTTATGATCTGAAATCTTTACAAAAATTTACTGGGTTAACAAATCACTTTAGATGTTACATAAAAGATTATGGAAAAATTGTAAGGCCGTTAGACGAATTGAAAGGAAGGAACAAAAACTTCATTTGGACTGATAAATGTGAAGACGCTTTTTCCAAACTCATACGGATGATTACATCACTATTTTAAAAATTGCAGATCCTAGACTGGGATATGAACTATCAACAGATGCCTCGTACTTTGGATGTGGTGCGATTTTATATCAAAGAGATCCAAACGAAATTAAAAGCCGTCAGTTAAGAGTAATAAGTTATTTTTCCTACACTTTTTCAAAAAGCGAACAGAATTATTCTGTAACTGAGAAGGAGTGTCTTGCAGTTGTTAAAGCCGTAAAATATTTCAGAATTTATTTGGATGGTAAAAAATTTTTAGTTCATACAGACCATAGAGCACTTACACAATTGTTGAGCACTGGAAATCTCAGTGATCGCCTAGCAAGATGGCAATTATTTTTAAGATGTTTTGATTTACAAATAAACCACAAAAGGGGAAGAGAATTACAAGATGCAGATGCAATCAGTAGGTTATGCATTGATGTTCCTACAGATGTTCCGGAAGTATTCTGGTGCAACTTGAACATTCAGAATCTTGATCTGATGGATGATGGAAGATATTTGGTGAAAACGAAGGAGATGGTGAGAGAAATTTTAACACTTTACCACGATGACGAATACTCTGGAGGACATGATGGATATTACAAGACGTACTATAAAATCAAGCACCGATTCTTCTGGAAGGGAATGAGCAAAGATATAAAGAAATATGTACAAACCTGTTCAGTATGTCAGCATGTTAAATTCAAATATTTGCCTAAACCAAATTTTGTTCATCTAACAACTTGTTCTCAACAACCGTTCGAAACAATTCATATAGACTTCGGAGAGATATCGAAAAAATCAGACCTGAACAGGAAAACGAAATCGTTCATTATTATTATCGATGAAGCAACCAGATACGTTTCAGCTAAAGCAATAAAGGAAAGTTCAACTGCAGTTAAAAATTATATGAACCATCTACCATATCTAGAAAATATAAAAAATATTGTTAGCGACTGTGGAAGAGCATTCATGTCTTCAGAACTAAAAGAATGGGCTTCATCTAAGGGCATCAACTTGATTCATACCACCCCATATCATCCAGCAGGTAATGGCATTGCGGAAAGAGCAGTTCGAGAATTGAAGACCTACCTGAAATGTTACGAAGATTTTCCAGTTGGATGGAAAAAGTGTTTAGAGGCATCAGTTCAGCATCATAACTATTCGCATAATGACTATTTAGGTTGTTCACCAAATTATAAGTTACATGGGAAGACGACAATACTACAAGCCGATAGAGACCTAGGAATAGAAGTATGTTCCAGAGAGAGTCCTAAGACTTTGGAGGAACAACGCAAATATAAGGAAAAAGTACAAAAACAGGCAAACAAGTCAAGAAAACTTAAACCACCCCGGTTGAGAATAGGCGATTGAATATTAGTACGAACACAACGAGTCGGAAAAGATTATATAACAAGAGGTCCTTTTCAAATAACGAAGGTCAAGTACATTGATGGGATTCTTGGATATGTTCACTTCAAAGTTGATGATATGAAAGAGACAGCACATATATCGAACATACAACAGTTTCATCACAGGAGCGATGATTTTTTTTGAAGGGGGAGTTCTGTAGGTGTAGGAGATTATTATGACCCTCGATATATTATATATTGTATTGACGTGGTATTGTGTAGTGATGACGACAAGATAGTATCAACATATTTATTATAAATGATTCATGTATGAATAAAGTACTGTAAGAATTATTCTACATCAGTTAGATATTGTTACAAAATACATGCTTGATCTGTATGTCATTCGTTATTCTCGGGATGGATAACTTGTTTTTGAATATTCACGGCAAGCAATAGTTTTTTTGTCACAAACAACGATATTGTTCAGCTTCATTTGATAATCAAGTCAAACACAGTGTAGTATGGAGAGGAATAAATAATCGCTAATATTGTTGTTGCTATGCTCACTAACCTAACATTTTCCACTTCTTCTTCCTATAGCTGGCACTGGCGAGAAACGTCAATTCAAGAGCTAATTTTGGTATTAAAATTTTCGACTTTAATACCGATTGCAGAAAATAGTTATTTTGCGGACTGGGTATACAAATAACTATTTTGCTGAAGTATATAGAGTGTTTGAATGTTGGCATGCGGTAGGTATATAGGGTTTTCAAGTATCATAAATTAAGGAACACGTAACAAATTTGGAATTTGGAAAAATTTCAAATCGAATTTCTTTCATCCGAAATATAATATGGTGTTTATTAAGTGTCGGCAGAGAGTTATTTTATTATCTTATGCGGTATACTTTAGAGTACCTAGCAGAATGTTGTAAACTGATAGAATAAGAACTCATTTTGGGATAAAAAGTTGATTTAAACAGTGGTCGAAACGAGGTCGAAAGCTTCTTTTTTTTCGATACACAGGGTGTTTGATTCGTCAACCATACACTCAGGAAAAATACGAGATATCTTTGTGACTCATCATAATATATCAAGTATATTTTGTATGAACGTAGTGAGTGGCGCCTATTTTATTAAACGTTTGGTATTCAGTACTGACTATTACTCTGAGTGTTTAATTATCTATGTTTCATAACTCTACGCCCAAATACACGCCCTAGACAATTGAATTTGTAATAATCTTCTACTACTATTACCTTACTACTCTACTAGGTGCCGAATGCAACGATGATGAAATTACGCATCAAAATGTGTTCAATATATATTTGTTTTGAGTCATCGGAATACATCCCAGTATCAAGAATAGAATGGGTACTTAATAGAAAGAAGTAAGAAATGAAAAAATACCTTTCTGTCAACGAAGAAGATGTAGTTCCACGAGAAAAACTGACATGAAATATTTGCGAGAGCCTATATAGGTCGAGTCTAATGTCAGTTTCCATTAAAAAAAATTTTGTGCGTTTTTGAGTCCGCTAATTTCATATATACATAACACCTCAATATAGTTATCGTGCCAAATTCAGGAACACCTCGTATAGTCGAAATAGAAAATAAATATATTATTGTCACCAGATCCATTTCAGTAATCTTGCGTTGTTGATATCTTCCTCAACAATAATTAATTATCTGAAACCCCTCCAGAAAGTTTAACAACATCAGTTGAAATATAGTTCAAGCAACAGCGAATATTAAGGAGTAGTTGAAAAACTTTTAATTTAATAGATACGAGGCAGGCATCTCTCCATCCAGGCACCAAACAGGAGCATAATAATTTTCTCAGTTCTCCGAAAGTTGAAGGAACGTAATTTTACTTTGAGCTTCACTCATCGCTATCGCTCAGCAGAATTCTGTTCAACAATAACCAAACCCTACGCCAGAAGACCTGCTTACTTTGCACGTCTAACTTTGCTCCTCACAATGAAATGCACGGCATCAAAATGTGTAGCCTGAATGGTGGTCTCATCTATCTTATTTCAACTGTTCTTCGTCTCGATGAATTTTGCTTACTCACTGTCATCCCACTTTTGAACGGGAATGCCGGTAGTGCGTTCTCTGTTCCCGATGGATGACGTGGGGAAAACAGCGTTAATTCTGTTTTGCGTAGAGGGATAATTTATATTAGAGAACACCTTTGGCGAAGAGAAAGGAGTTCATAATGTCAAAGCAAAGTTTCATTTCGTTCAGCAGCGAAATATATAAGGATCTTAAAAGCACGCCTCGCGCAATTTATTGGAGTGGAAACCATTTAACTCAAAAGCGAGGAAGACTAACTGCTCTGTGATGAGGCTGACGCTAATAATTTTCACTAGTCTATCATTAATAAGATGTCATTCGAGCAAAAAATTTCCACTAATAAGATTCGTTACATGAGCGTGAATTTATATCGTGAATATTGATGAATTCTCAGAATTTGTAGGTAGATATAAGGTGATTTCGAAATCACAGCGATAGATAAAATGGCTATTGAAAACAAAAAAACATCGATGAATGATAGAACGCATTTTTGCCACAAAAAATATTAGAAGACCTCGTATTTCTGAAGTGTGCCTTCACCAAGGGGCTAATAGGCGAATATTTTGAAGGGGTCAGAAACACCAGATGTATCAAAATGACCCTGGCAATATTGCCGAACGTTCAAAATAGGTCAGATATGATATAATATGTGAAGACGTACAGTTTTTGAGAAATTTCAGTCGCTTAATCTATTCCCAAAGGAGAAAAATCATAGGAAATCTGTAGCGGTGACGTTGAATATAGAGACAGAATTTCCTCGTATTTGGGACCAGGGTCTCCCTCACGAATCTCCATGATATGGCTCACCACATCAGCAGACTTTCAATTAGATAGATTGTCCGATGCTAATATTCCTAGTGAAAATCGTTGAAATATAGGTGAACATACCTACATAATACAGATGCTTCAAGTGTTCGAAATCGAACAAAATTTTCAGCTTAGGTTTTCGCAACACACTATCAGATATATTCAGCTTGGCATCGAAATGAATGAGACTATTTGAAGCACAATTGATACCCATTGTACGTTAGGTGTTTTTCCATCCTACTGAAAATCAGTTAGGCCCACACCAACTCCCACCAAGGTGTTATCAGTAACTTTGAAATGATTGAACAAATAAACAAATGAACAAATGGACAAATGAACAAATGAACAAATGAACAAATGAACAAATGAACAAATGAACAAATGAACAAATGAACAAATGACCAAATGAACAAATGAACAAATGAACAAATGAACAAATGAACAAATGAACAAATGAACAAATGAACAAATGAACAAATGAACAAATGAACAAATGAACAAATGAACAAATGAACAAATGAACAAATGAACAAATGAACAAATGAACAAATGAACAAATGAACAGATGAACAAATGAACAAATGAACAAATGAACAGATGGGCAAATGGACAAATGGACAAATGAACAAATGGACAAATGGACAAATGAACAAATGAACAAATGGGCAAATGGACAAATGGACAAATGGACAAATGAACGAATGAAAGAATGAAAGAATGAACAAATGAACAAATGGACAAATGAACAAATGAACGAATGAACGAATGAACGAATGAACGAATGCACAAATGAACAAATGAACAAATGAACGAATGAACCAATGAACGAATGAACGAATGAACGAATGAACGAATGAACGAATGAACGATGAGAATTTGAAAACAAAATCTTCTGAAGTAGAGAATTAGCATTCTCCTTCATATAAAGATATGCCTATAATATAATTCTGAATATTCAACAGAAAACAACTACTCTCCTGGAAAGTAGAATTGATATTTTCATCACATGGAGAATGCGAATTCTCAATGTATTTCTTCAGGCCTCAGAATGCTCAGTATATCAGGATGTTTTTTTAGTATGTAATTCGCATTGTTTTATCGTTCCTTCGTTATTGGTATATAGACCACCTTGATTGCATGAGAAATCAAAAGTTTATGTTATCGCTATCGCAAAAGCATTTAGGCTAGTGTCACAATATCTGACATTCAATCTCGACACAGCATACAATTTGATTAATTGAAGATCTCTATTTCATGCTGAGATTTGCATTCTGTGAATAGACGGTAGAAACTATTTTTGAATAATAATAATTACATACCCACCTTCTGAGTGAGGAATCTACTTCATGTTGAGAATATTCAGCTCTATATAGATATGCTTGTATTCGCGGAATATTAACCTGAAATCATTTTCATTCAAGCATGCACTAATTTGGATTTTCAAAACTAACATCAAAGGAATTCGAAAGACGCAAATATATTTCTCGTCCCGATGAAGAGCACGTTCCTCTTCGAACATATCAAATTATTAGAAAAGCTTGTCGCCTAGTTCACATACAAAACCGTCCTTTGTGTTCTATTTACGACGACTTTACTTGTCAATATATTCCGAGCACGCTTTTACAAATAATTGTTTAATTAAATCAAGGAGGATGGGTACCACTCTGCCGACTGTCTTTTGACTTCGCAACTTCAACAGAGCCGCCTGTGTCTTCAAATTAAATTTAAGACTTGTCTATGAATGTTCGAATTACAAGTTTGCAGACGAAATGTTGAGACTGATGTGGGGGCGATTCAGTTAGTTACATTCGATATAACTACAAACTAACAGAAATTCTAATGCATTATCAAGAATATATTATCATTTTCGTAGTATGCATCACAAGAATCAATAGAGGTTTTTCTTCATCAGGTACGCGCGATGTTCCATGAACATTATAGAAATCGCCTGTCGTGCGCTCCAAGAGATAAAATGAACAGCAGGATTACCATCAGCATATGATAGTTCATGGATCAAGCAATACAAAAACCATTATTGAGACTGAATCTGGTTTGGTCATTGTCAGGAACAGGTTGTTTCTTAACTGAGACATGTGTATATGATATTATGTGAAATGCATTTTACCTCATCAATCAGTATCTCTCTGAGGCTCGAGGGTGTAGAACAAACATACATTTTTTTTCGCAATATCAAATTATAATTCGAAATTTGCACTGATTCCGTAGGATAGCTCGAAATTATTTATCTACTTGATTCAGGGTATGTCACGAGGAGCTTACATTATCTCAATATCGAGAATCAGTTGGGAAACATCCATGAAAATATGCATGCTCATATTTTTAATTTTTAATTAATATTTTCAGAAATGCGGTGTTGCCGCTTCTATAAAAAAGTATCGACAACTTTGTTATTTCAAAAAGAATACCCTTTATCTTATTGCATTTTTAGATTCTTCCTGGAGAGCTGATTTCATCGATACATCACACTTGAGGTCTATCGGAAATGATTACAGAGATATATGGTGTTCAAAATCGAGATTTTTCAACTTTAGGATTTGTTTGTGTCGAAACTATACATAATCGGTCAAAACAGCTCACATGTCCCCATCTCGACATTTGAATCATTCACTGATATTTAGTCGGAACAGATAGAGGGTGATCAAAATTCTGAATCTTGAACCACCCCAAATCTCGATTTTGAACACCCCTATATCTCTGTTTTCATTTTCGATAGACTCCAAGAGTGATACATCGATGTAATCAACTTTTCAGGGAGAATCTAAAAAGGCGTTAAAATATAGGGTGCTTCGTTCGAAATATCAACGTTGCTACTACTTTCTAGTAGAAGCGGCAACACTGCATTGTCGATAATATTTCAAATGAAGAGAGTGTTTTCTGAAATATGAGTATGCAATTTTCATGGATTTCTCCCGACTGATTCTCGATATAAAGATAGTGTAACCTTGTCGTGACATACCCTGTATTTTGAGATTCTTTGTCATTAAATGATACTATAAGAAGATTATACAACGAGTTGATTCCATTCTCTAATATCGGGGCATATTTACGAAACGAATTGTCAGCGGCGGGGGAGAATGTTTCAGAAAATAATAGTCATTATTGCACAGATATAACGGATTTCTTCAATAACGAATCCATTTTCTTGAAGTTGAATTTTTGAACAAGAATTTTTCAATAGAATAGAGCAATATAGACTCGTCCCAAATCAATCGGCTTGCTTGCTTCGTCTTTTGAAATTTTCTGATATGAATTTGCTCAATATAAACAGTATATTATTTCTTTATTCAAGAAAACCGTGACTACAATTGACATCAGTTCCAATTCATATTGGGTCATGATAATCTCTGCTTATCTAAAAGACTTGCAGTGACATATATACAGCGGTGTGGGACAACTGATCGCCTGCGCCCATTCGATTCCTCAGTCGTTAGACGCCCTTCGTCATTGCTGTTGTTGTTTCTTCTGAAGACGATGCAAAGCACCTTCGTTTTTCAATGGTAAAGTGTTCAAGAATCAAGTTTGCCAAGTCATGGATAATTTTTTCTGGGCATTAGCCTTGAATTCCGGTAATTTACAATTCTTTAGTATATATTTCGTATTGATCCGCCTCGTAGAAGTGTGGCAATATTTTAAATATTCCAATATCATGAATTTTCATATTCACCATGTTGCTAAAAGAGTGTTTCGTCACACGAGTTTGAATTTTACCAACATTCTTTATTCACGTATATTCAGCACTATTCATTGACTAAAAAATCTGTGGAAACAAACCATACAATAGCGAATAATAATCCAGGATATCAAAACTACGAAAGATTATATAATATGGTTGGGATCTAAGTTGGTTTCTAAAGTTTCGTATAGTTTTGATAACCTGGATTAAAATTCGCCATTGGATGGATGGATTATAAACAGGCGACAAAAATGATCATATTCTGGCCTTTTTTTCATCGCTACCTACTAGTTGGGCCCACAGCTTTTATAGTCAATAGATAGTGCTGACTATTGATAAATAATGAATGATGGTAAAATTTATAGAGATATATCATAAGTGACTTTGTTTGACTTGCAAATTTGGGTTTCTCTCGGCTTCGCTAGGCGCTTCGCCTTGCAAATGCAAAATTTGCTTGTCAAACAAAGTGTCACTTCCGGTCCTGATAAAACAATCTATTAGGTATTCTTGAATGTATTTCAAAACTTGGAAAAAATCTTACAGTTGTCAGAGTATAGGAGTGTGTTGATTGATTTCATCACTGAAAATGCCTGGTAATTGGTCGATTAACGGAAATTGAAGAAATTTTATTGGATCTCGGAATAGGAATTATTTTTATTTTGATGATTCATACTTTTAAATGTTAAATGTACATACACCTTATGTATAGTGAACATCCACAATATATACAAAATACATATAGGTAATTAACATACACACCTTCCTCAGAAGCTCTACATTAATCCAGGTTATCCAACGGAGAGAAACAAACTTTCCCAGAATAAACAGTAATTTCCTTACCAAATTACCAGACTTATTTGCAGAAAGCTACATTTTCGCTGGATACATAAAATTACTATGTATTTTGCTCAAAGTTCTGTTTGTACTATGACGCGAAGTATACACATTTTCCTCTCGCTATTTCTTCAAGTTTCAATGCATCTCTCTCATTCCCGTAGAAGAGTTTACCCCTTCTCCCACCAACTCCTGACGTGCGGTTTTAAAACTTCTAGACATACTTTATAAATGGGGCAAGTTGCGGACCTATTTTCCAGGATTTTAAGGGGCAGAATCGTTGCGCTGGAAACAGCCAATGGAAATCTCAGAATTTTAATTGCATCTTAGGTTGCTTTTGTTTCCTCCTCTAAATTATTTCTCTTCGCATCGGGATAACTTTGGCTGATGGTGTACACTCGGAGAACGAGTTGTAGGATTGGGGAAGTTTCTTTTCACATATTGAATTTCAATTTTCGAAGTTAAACAGTTGAATGCGGATAATTATACGAGAATGGTTTCTCAATTAACGGATATAAGGAATGGGTATTCGCTAACTTTTCATCACCAGAATAAAATCATGCACGGTGTTCGGAATATTCGAGATATTTCAGTTGCTTTGTTCGATCAAGTATCTGCTACCAATTCATCAATATTGTTCATTTCAACCCGAATATTTATTATAAAACAAATTTTGCCAATGACAATACATCTATACATACTTTTCATTTTCAAAAGTATTCTCCGGCCATTCACGTGATTATTTCACATTTTTGATTTCAGTTGACACTCAATCACAACGCGTCAAAACTACAGTTTTTTTTTCATGTTCTGGTTCCCACGGAAAGGGATATTCTGTAATGTTTAGAGAACATCATGAGATCCAAGGGAAATAATGTAGAAACTGTTGTTCTTCTTAAATTTCTGGAGGTTACATGCCTCGGGGAACACCTCCCTTGGCAATGTGTTCCTCAGCCCTGCTGTTCGTTGGATGAACGAGTCTTTGGAAAGAGATGTTCTGCAGGTCTCCAAAGTGACCACGAAGGGGTGCGCGAAGCCTCAACTCGACGGGTTAACCTCGCGAGAACTGCCAAGGGAGGAACAATTGTTGATATTTCAGAAGAGCATCGTCTATGAAACTATTTATAAAATAGAGCGAGGCATCACCCACGAGACGAATTGGTCTTTTTTGGACAGAATCCAACAGTTTCAGGGTATGTTTGAGTGATACACTCCAAATATGGGAACAGTATTCCAGGACAGGTCGCATCTGTGCCTTAAAGATCATAATAGCAGCTGATTGGAAGTAAGATATTTGATTTATTGACTGAAGATGTTGAAATATGTTGAAATATATACAGCGTGACTCACTTTAAACGACTCCCCTCTATATTTCAGTTATTATTCGTGCGATTAACCCTCAATATGATCAGTCTTCCAAAGATGCAAATTATTCTAGACAATGCTGTGCACTCTCATTGAGATGAAAAAGGGTAATTTTTTGTGAAATCATATTAGGAATCTTTTCATAGAAAAAAGTCATACTATTGGTCTCCATGGATTCAAACAGTTATATGTGAATTTTCATATGATTTGTATGAAGGGTTTCAAAAACACAAGATCATTTCAACAGCCTTTTTGTGCACAAAAATTTACTCGGAACCGGTGAGCTAAAAACAGCTATATCTATCTTGTTTTTTCTTTCAAATCATATACCTAACCGTGGAGCTATCGAACGTTTCAAACTGTGCAGTTAACTTGAAATCACAAGAACTATTCCTTCAAAAAAGTTCTGCAATCGTGAATGCAATAACCATTCTTGGGAAAATCACGTGAGATCAATTGCTGAAAGTGCATCCCAAAAACTTGGTTTTCTGTTTCGGGCCAGGAGCAATTCCACTTCCAGTCAGCTGCTTATGATCTTTAAGGCACAGATCTGACCTGTCCAGGAATACTGTTCAAAAATGGGCAATTCGTCTCGTGGGTGATGCCTCGCTCATAAACTCACTCACTTTTCTGGAACACCGTAGAAAAGTAGGCGATCTGAAATATCCTCCTTTGGCAGTCCCCGCGAGATTAACTCGTCGAGTTGAGGCTTCGCATCCATTCGTGGTCACTTTGGAGACTTGCAGAACATCTCTTTCCACAGACTCGTTCATCCAACAAACAGCGAGGCTCTGGAATACATTGCCAATGTAGGTGGTCCCCGAGGCATATAACCTCCAGAAATTCAAGAAGGACACAAATTCCTACCTAATTTCCACATTACAGAACGTTACAGGATATCCCTTCTCGTGGGAACCGAACATGAAAAGACAAACAGATATCAGATATAATTTTTTTTGTCGTATACGAGTTATGTCAAAGGATATCAATTTTTCTCACGAGTAGAACATAGGTAGGTATACCTTTGATTTCGAAATATCGAAAATTATTAACAAGAAAAGTTTTGATTAGAATTGAAAAATACTTTCGATTTTCTGATTACAGCTATATATATACGATGAGAAACAGGTTTCATTATTCACTGCAAGAAAAATCTATATTTTTCGACTTAATAGGTTAACCTATCGCATTCATACGACTGAATGAACGTATATCTGATGTGTGCATGTTCGGTTTCAGGTCTTGCAGGATTTTCATGAAGAATGTGACTTTTTCTCCTACAATTGACAATAAAAATAAAAGCTCGTCTCATTCCAGACGGCCCTTAGGTACCTCTATATATCTCAGCGATCTTCATCAAAGAACCAGTTTGATAACCACCAATTTAAGAAGTTTTTCAGAGACGAACATTATTTTGGAAAGTGCCGTGCGTTTTTATTGAAATGAATAGTGGACAATTTTTTATAAAATCATATTGAGGCTTTTTCAAACCTCATAACATTGTCCTCCATGGTTTCAAATCCTCATATGTGAATTTTCATAGGTATATGATTCCCATGAAGGGTTTCTCATAAAAACATTAGGCACATCTTAACAGTTTTTTTGCGAACGAACCTTGCGTACTTGGAAACGGTGAGTTCAATATGAAATAAACTGGTCAACATTGATAAATAACGTCGTGGTCCAAAATATAGCCTGAATTCAAAGTAGAATAACTCACGAATTTCCTTACCTCTTTGAAATCGGTTTTTACTGATGATTAGCCTCATCTCATGACAGTTTGTTGTGGCAATATGAAACTTCTGTAATTCCAGATCAGATTGCTACAGGGTGATAATTGCATCGTGGTCGTCACCTTACCGTTTGAACCGATAATTTTTCAAATTTTTTCTCTCGCCTGTATCCTCTTGATTGATGCTTTTTCTCGAAACATTTTCGGAATTTTCAAAATCAGAGCTTTGATAATCGTGTTATGAATATTCATTCAAAATGATGCATATTTTCGAAGATTAATTGAATGAAATTGGAAGTTGAAATTCTTTCTCGACGAATCTACGTTGAATGTATAGTCGTCGGATATGTGATTGTGTTCGAACGCAGAAAATTCTGAAAAAGTCTATACAAATTGATACAAGAAATACTGAATGATGGAATGGAGAAGAACGTAGTCTTCAGTAGATGAAACATAATTTTCTCTGTGTTACCAGTGAAGTAATGGAGTGTAACTTCGTCATGAGAATGTCTGCTGTCTGACCTCGAAATGCTTTTGTAATTTCTCGGATCGAAGGTCTTATACCTAATGAAGGTACTCATTTTTAATCAAAATGATGCATTTTCGTTAAGATAAATTATAAAATTCAAAAAATTACGATTGTAGTTTCAGAAGTATGAAATTTATATTTATTCTTGACGATGGATATACAAGGTGAGCATAAAAAATATGTCCAGATTGTCCCGGGATGAAAAAGAATATGTTTGAACGTGATGAGAATCGCTATATTTCGAAAAAGAAATATAGTGTCGATCATTGTCGAAAATTGTGGAATGTATAAATACAGTAACTTCTCATGAAGCTTATACAAGGAAATATGAAAGAGACTGCAGAATTGCCATAGATTCAATAAAATGTTTTTCATGCCAATGAAGATGAATACAGTAAGTCCTCATGAGGATTATAATACGAGATAATATAAAAGAGACGTCAGAATTTTTTTTTTTTTTACAAAAAATAAGGAAGTTATAATAACTCACCTGCTGCTATAAATTTGACGAATTCTGTTGAAAAAAAATAGCCTAACTTATACTTAGAATTATTGCTATTTTGATTTTCTCACGTCAAAAATATCCTAATTGCATATTGGAATGACTTTCATTCCAATATTTGAAGTCTCTCTCATTATACGTATAAGCTTCATGAGTACTGACTGTATTTCTCTTTATTAGTATGAAAAATATTTTATCGAATCCATGGCAATTCTGCAGTCTCTTTCATATTTCCTCGTATACGCCTCATATAAAGTTACGTATTTATACATTTCACAATTTTCTACATTAACCGATACTATATTTCTTTTTGGGAACGAAGCGATTTTCATCACGTTTAAACATATTCTTCTTCATCCCGGGACAATCTGGACATATTTTTTATGCTCACCTTGTATATATCCATCGTCAAGAATAAATATAAATTCCATACTTCTGGAACTACAATCGTGATTTTTCGAATTTTATAATTTATCCCTTCATTACATGACCTTCGATCCGAGAAATTACAAAACCATTTCTAGGTCAGACACCAAACATTCTCATGACGAAGTAACACTTCATTATTTCACTAGTAACACACAGAAAATTATGTTTCATCTATTGAAGACTGCGTTATTCCCCATATTCCATCATTCAGTATTTCTTGTATCACTTTGTATAGACTTTTTCAGAATTTTCTGCCTTCCCACACACACATAGCCGACGGCTATACATACAACGTTGATTCGTCGAGAAAGAATTCCAACTTCCAATTTTATTCAATTGATCGTCGAAAAAATGCATCATTCTAAATGAATATTCTCAACACGATTATCAAAGCTCTGATTTCGAAAATTCCGAAAATGTTCCGAGAAAAAGTGAGAAAAATAATGAGAAAAATTTTCTGTTCAAACGGTGAGGTGCCGACCACGATGCAATTTCACAACCCTTCAATTATCACCCTGTAGCAATGTTATCTGAAATTACAGAAGTTTCATATCGCCACAACAAACTGTCAAGAGATTAGGCTAATCATCGGTGAGAACCGATTTCAAATTGGTGAGGAAATTCGTGAGTTATTCTACTTTGAATTCAGGCTATATTTTGGACCACGACGTTATCAATGTTGACCAGTTTATTTTTAACATGTTTTTTCTCTCAAACCATAATTTTATACCTACCGGAGCCATATAGCGTTCCAAAATTTGAAAATCAACAAAATGAAGCCAATCCTGTTAATTTGGGATGAGGTGATTTTTTGCCTATGGGCGAACGGAAGCATGGAGTAAAAATAATATGAAGATAGTTGCTTGCTTGCTTGCAAAAAATATCAATAGATGATTTAATGAAGATCGTCCCCTTCCAATTCCAATAAGAAAGCACGGCACTGTCCAAAAGGATGGTCGTCCAAATTTTGTACGAATCGCACGAGCTTTAGGTATTTATTTATGTATTTATTTATTTATTTATTTATTTATTTGTGGATCATCCGAACAGATGAACCTTAGTGGTTCATCCTTCAATAGGAAGATACATAGTAACATGTAAAAATTATAAGAAAATATCAATAGCTATGACAATATGTTGAGAGTTTCACTTATACTTATATTATATATATAATTTTGTGAAAATGTTCGACATAAAATTGTTCAAGAAATCCGAAGGTGCAATAAACTACAGGGTGTCCCAATCGATAGAAATGAGGTGTATAAGTATTCCCTGTCATACGTATATATGTCTAGACTTTTTTGGCACACTGTATATATGGCCGTAGGTGGAGTAAAGTACGTAAAGCGTATGTTGTAAAGCAATTACGCACGGATGAAAGAAATCACTGCGTAATTTTTCCATTCGTGCGAATTGTTTCATACAACACTGTCTATACTTAATGTGTAATTTGGTTGATGGCTGAAAATAAACTATATGGTTCCTTAGCTTATTTTGAGAAAAAAAGTTCATATGGACATATAATAGTAATAATTTCGATTCAATTGGAATAACCATGATACAAATGCACAAATGATGAATATTTATGTTTTGGAGGTTTGTCAAAAGGCAGAGTTCAAAATTCTTTTCGAGAACGGATTTTGTTCTTTTACTTAACCATGGAACCAAGGAATCTTGGAATTTCTTGACTGAGAATGAAAACGCTGAAACGTGCGTTTATACCTCATGATGGAAGAAAGAAAATATCAAAATAATGTACTTTTCACCACCACTTCACAAACTAGCATCATTGAAAGTACGCGACTTTGTTTGCTTTTGTCAGAAAACAAAGATTAAGATCATGGAACAGGTAACAAAATGTTATTCAATATCAAGTAATGAAAAAAAATCCTACACTCATTTATGAATAGTGACATTTGGTTACCTGTCAACATAGATGAAATGTCAAACTCCTTTCCCGTCACAGAAAAATACAAATTTCCTTGACGTCATAGGTTCACAGAACGAAAAAGGTACGTTATATTAATAAAAAAGTACATCAAATCAGTGAACGTCAACATTAATTTTGGGCCGATGACGGGTGTCATTAATACAATGAACGGTCGTACGTAAATTTTCTTGTTGATTAAGTTATGACTGCAGTACGTTGAATCAACGAATAATGGTCATGGATCTATGTTTGTCGGTTATTGATATTACGAATGGATTACATTGGTTCATGGTTGTTGTACATTGAATCAATAAACAGCGAGCATGGATCTATGATGATGAACATTGGTTTATGGTTGATGTACATTGTATCAATCAACAGTGAGCATGAATATGTAAGTTCCAGTTAAGAAGGACAGACTCAGTTTATTACAGCTGAACATTGAATCAATAATCAGCTAGCATGGATCTATGATCGGCGGTTATTGATATTACGAACGATAGACATCACTTGATGATTATCTTCATTGAATCAATGAAAAATGAGCATGAATCAATGTTCGCCAGTTATCGATGTAACGAACAAATTCTATTGGTATTTAACAGTGGTATAGTCGTCGTCGAAGATAATGTTGTCAACAGTATCGTCACTATCAGAAATAAGGGGACAATTTTTTCACGCATCAGAGTAATTAATTTCTAAAATTTTGAAAAACCCAAAATTGGCCCAAAATTATTTAGTACATCCACTGATTTGATGTGACCTGATGAATAATATAATATACATTTACAAGGCACTCAAGGCAGTCGCAGAACACTGGTTTTCTTAATGAAATATCATTTTTTTTAAATCTACCTAATTGTATTGAATAACAAATGTAATGAATATTTTTTAATGAAGTCAACTAAAAATGTTTCCGAAATATCAAAAATACACTGAATGATCGAAGACTAATAAACTTGGACGATATTCAAAAAACAAATATTCGCTCACCTTATACATTTTTTGTCGGAATAAACAAATATTGCCCTTTCCATTCATTATAATATAATTATATTTGAGTACCTGATAATAAGGGAAATGTTCCACAGAAATCTCTGCAATAATTTAATCACAAGCAATACCAGTCAGACGAACTCGACAGGCCCAGTCAGCACATTATTTCTTTGATAACTGTGAAATATGTTGAGCTACACTCTACCAAAACTCGTTCGTCTATAGAACGGCGAAGCTTTGGAATTATTTGCCAATGGAAGTATTTTCAAGAACTAATAACCTCCAGAAGTTGAAAAAAATCCCAACACCTATACCCCCTCTCCCTATACAAGGCAACGGAAATTTTGTCAAATCAGGCAAAATACTGATGTGAACACCTAATCAACTTGATTTTCATTTTCTGTAGAAAATAAAATGATAACAATGTGATGACAATAACCAGTAGTTGTAGAAAGAACCTTGTGCATCCCACGAGTACCTACCCAGCAAACATTTTGATATGGCTACAACATAATCGACACATTGAGTTGCCCATAGCAAGCCCAGCACATATATACATAAATGATGGGACTGTAATGGCCAATTATCGACATTGGGTACATATTAACGAGGTAGGGGGAGGGGTAGGAGGAGGGGTAGGGGGAGGGGTAGGGGTTTCAGGGGTCCAATTGATCTGGAAGTTCTAGTAACTCAATATATTTTTTAATGTTTATCATCATATTATATCAAATAGACACATACCAGATTTCAAGGAAACTATTTATAAATGACACAATTATATCTTCTTAACCTCTCTCTTCTTTCATGATAAAACTTCTCAGAGTGACTGCTTACCGGCTGGTATATCTACATCTTCATCTTATTTGGGAAGCATTCCTCCAAAATAGATTCTTCGTTGCGAGGTAGGTACTCCTGAAATATAAAATTCTTCATAAGTTATCATGAAGTGGCCTTTCTTGATGTCAGAATTCTTTCTTCATAGAAGTATGAGAAACAAAATACTCTGTTACATGAGTTTATAACTTGATCAATATATAGTCTGATTACGTGATATATACTTACATATGGAGCTTTTCAAGTCTCGTTATTTTTTTGGCACAGGCCTTATTGTTATTCACTTCAATGATAGAGACAGGTTTCCATAACCTAATATTACTTTTGATAGTAACGAACCAAGCAGTCCATGATAGTTACGCTTCTGGAGAGGTAGGAGCCACTACAATTATTATCATCACAAACACATGCATTTCATAACAAAATTTGGAACACTAGATAGGTAGATTGATACTTACTCAATACATATTATCATCATTGAAGAATCCATCTTCTATATTATCAATTGAGAATACTCCTGCCACCATAACTGCCATTATAACGACCAGGGAAAGTGATGAGCACAATGATATGACAACAAACCAGAGAAAAACGAAACATACGCTATCACTAGAGTGACATATAATAATTATCCAAATGATCAGCTGATTGTTGATGTAGACGTTCCCAGAAAATCCACCAGTGGGACGAGTAGTGAACAGGATATTGGCCAGCAAGGGGCCACAACTCGTTAGTACTCAACTCGTTCTATACATCATACCATCACAAGGCCATCATCGTATTTTCAACTGGTGGTTACTTAGCATAGAGAAATCATCGGCCATTACCAATACACCGGCATTGTCACTTTCTCACACTTGCCTGCACTAGGCCGGAATTCTCCCGGTAGTTCAATGTTTGCTGAGTTAATATATCCTAATCGTAATAATTGTGAAAAAAGTAATTCAAAATTAACAGGACTCACCTTTCTCAAATATGTTAGGTTTTGTATCCCTCTGATCTGGCACAATTTCACAAATAGGTAGGAATTCTACGAGCCACAGAAACACAAAACACGACCCAGCACTTTCAACTTTTCATTAACAACTGAACGACTAGAAATAAAATAAAACGGCAAATGAAAAATTCACCGCGTATTATGAACCTTTTCATAGTAATAATGTTTGGCGTGATTGATCCATGGGTAGGCAGCATTAATTTGGCGCCTGTTTTGGAAGTTGATGTTTCATTTCATGAAATCAACGTTTAGTGTTCATTGAAACAATGAAGACCATTCATTATTTTCTTATGTTTGTTGTTGATAGATCTATGACGAAAAGTTTATTGCTCCAATGATGAAAAACATAGATCAATAACCATCAAACATTGATTCAATGAATTTTTTCATCACATGAATAAAAAAAATGATTAACTTTTGATGTTTTTCGTTCATTGTTCAATGTTGGCTCGTTCATTGTTTCAGTGTCTTGCGGTATGAACCCATCATCAGAAATGATTGTAATAATCATCGATTCGTAATATTAATGTTCAAAAAATTGACGACCGCCGTTCATTAATTTTACGTACAAAATTATTTTCTGTGTTTATTCAATTATCCTGAATTTTGTATGGAATAAAATGAATCTACTGAAATCTACTGGATTCACGACAAGGTATATATACTGATGGAATAAAAATCGAGATGGCAACGCAATGAAAAGTTCGTCAAGGAATCACCATGTAGCCGGTTAATCAAGAGAAACGTCAAGACAAGATTTTTCGAAATATCTTGACTTATTCTCAAGACAAGACAAGAAGTTTTTATCAAGACAAGAATTCTTGTATTGGCGACCCCTATAGCCAAATTTCACTATATCATTATCTTCGTTCATCGATATTCTTATTTCGTAACTGGTGTTGAATTGAACATTCATAAAGTGAGACGTTACGAAACTTTCGTCAGTTTCCAAAAGTTTCAAATCACATATCAACATAATTAGAAAAATGTTCAATAATTTAAAGTTTGATGCATCAACTATATAAATTTTAACGAAATATTCCATCAATATCGTACTACATTTTGCTAAATTGCCGATTTCCTATAAGGAGGTAATAATAATTGATTAGATTTCCATCTCCCTTATACGTAATCTCACCTATTAGTCATTAATTTTAATTTAATATCACCAAAGTGTGCGGGGATAAACCGCGTAATAATTCCCATGCAAAATTTCGAGGGGTTTTAGACGTTCTCTCAAATATAATCATTTATATACTCTTCGATCATTTGAATTTGTTCTAAAGGACCCCGCACTTTTTCTATATAAAAATGGCGTTCCGTCGAATTTCCCCAATTTTTGGTAAATGATAGTACTCGACATACTGATTGAATATGCCAAGTCCCAACTCAATCCTATGACTAGTTTACGAGATACAGGGTGTTGAAGTTGAAGAATACCTAATTTTTCTCGGCCTATATCTCTAAGATAGGACAAATGAATTCCAATTTTTCGGGAGCACGTAATAGTTATGCCCTTAGGCGCAAGAACTATATAGGTATTCGACCAAAACTGATTTTTATTACAGGGTGATTCTCATTTCAAATAATGTGTTTTTTTGAATATCTGAATATCAATGCTACAAATTGATAACAATTACAAAATGAGATTTATAGCCAAGTATGCTCTTCTTACATCAATTGAATTCGTAAAATATAATAATTATACATGGTGTTTCATTAATGCTGTTGATTGCATAATTGGTCTATCCTAAAGTTCATTGGGCCACCTCGTATTATCGGGTTGATTCCAGACATTCAAAATATTCTTGAAGGATGTATCCCAATGAGTTCCATGATATACAGAGTGATTCATCGATTGAAAAAATTGACAACCACGAAAAAATATTCAAAAACCACTATTTTTTTCATCACCCTCTAATTCAAAATTATTACCGTCGATGTAAGATTTTTTTCCACCAATATACTCAGTATGGATATTTCAATCAAATTGGGAATTTTCAGACCCATGCTATGACTAGTTTTTTTTATACATCGAATAATGTGAAAATAATTATGGAAAAGTAATTACATAATAACACGAAAAATTGCTCCGAATCGCAAAACTAGTAGTCACTAGTCAACTATGTCAAAAAATGTGATTTGTTCGTAAACAAAATCTAGTGGTCTTATTATAGGTCCGCTAGCAAAACATCTCGAAAATGTTTTTCAGAAAACATCAAACAAATCACAATATGCCCCCGAAAAAATCTCATCAACGACACAACTATTCTACGCACCCCTTTCATCAACTTTCAACTCATCAACGATCCCACTCATAAACGTGCTAAAACTCATGAGCGTTCGAAGTCGACAGCGGTTTTTCCCAACTCAATCCTATGACTACTTTTCGAAAAAAGTATGAAACTAAACTTCCGCAAACGCCTAGTAAGAGGTGCGCGTTAATATATTTTGCAACTCTCCTATATCCAACCAACTTCCAATCTTTTGACCATACTGTATATTGTTAGAATCGAAGTTAGTATATGCACATCGCAAAGACACTAAAGTTGGAGTTTTGGTTATGTAGATATTCGTTACCGGGTTCAGTATAGGCCTGAAAGAAAAATGTCAATTAAGAATTTCAATCACAGATTTTGAAAAAATAGACAAACCAACTCGTTTCCCCACCACCTGAGAGGTAGAGTTTCAGGCGCGTTTTTTTTATTGTGGTATCCCCTGTAGGCCTAGTCCACGTTAGAAAGTGAAAGTTCCAATACCTATAATATGATTGTGTGTAGGCAGGATTGGCGCAGTGGACGAGCACCCGAGTCAGGACTGCGGGGTCGTGGGTTCGATTCCCAGACAGCGCAAGGAATTTTTCGAATATTAATATACGAATTAAATATTGTGAAGTTTCGGAGCATCGGCTGGGGATAGTCCTGCACGATTCACTGTTGCGTGCCTACATACAATATAGATACATGTTCAGAACACTATGGGCTAAAGGACCTCATTAGGGATCGATGGTTGGTTGGTATGTACATACCTACCAACGAAGGACATATACTACTACTACTACTATAATTATGTTTCACAAGGAACACAGAAATCAACTAATCGCCAGATTCAAATCAGTTCCGGACCGATGTTCATATTTTCAGGATTCAATCGATTTGCAGCATCGTCGATACAATTCAAAAGGCGATCAGATGGAAAGGTAATATTTCCTTGGTTTCTTGCGTATCCAAGGAACCATACCACACTGGCTACGTGTGCACACGTCCCTAATGTTCTAGCACCGGACCTACAAGTACAGTAGTACCCTAAAATGGGCGGATCTTGTAAATTATTATCATCGATTTCTCTGAATACTAACCACAGCATATGTTTAGTGGCATTTCTGAACCGAGAAAATACTCGAAATCTTAAAAAATTGGGTTCCTCAATGAGTTCGTCAATATCGAGTGTATTTTGTTCCCCTCCATCTCTTTGTATCGTGTCTTGTATGTAGGAGGCAGCTAAGTGAATGTGATATGACCCTGTGAGTGTTTTCAAATATTCTAAGTCAAGTCGAGGAAACGTCGGTACATGTCTATGGTTCAAACGAAACCATCGACCATTTCTTGTACGGAGGTTTTCAGCCTCAACTCGGGCCTGAACAATGTTGACTTCTTCGATATCATGCAACATTTGTGTAGCTAATTCCAATGTGCCCGGCATCCTTATTGGAGGATGGTATTTGTTTATTAGGGCGCCAGCAATCAAATAGAATTCGCGTAATTTTGCAACATGTGTTATTGATATCGCTCCTCGGAAAAATTTGAAAATCGATTTGAAATGCCCATTTCTAGCCTCTACAATCAATCCATCTGGTGCTAGTAATTAAGCGTGCCCTATTAGTTTCGATTGTTGTGAGTTGTCTTTGGTTTGGTGGTAGAAATGGTGGCATATGGTAATGGAGACCAAGATCCTGTGAAAGACCAATAGAGTCCCTATAACCCCTATCGACTATCACTACATCGCCTTCTTGAAACCATGTCCTCATTCTATTTATATCATTCTGTAGCTCATGCTGCAGAATGGTGGCATCATTATTTCTAGCATCAGAAAAGTATGGACCATTAATTGCCAAGATGTAGCCATCAGGAGCGACCATAATTTCAGGCTTAACCAGGTGCTCATTTTTATGGAAGCAGTAGGATTGTCTTGTTATATGTACAGTCTATATACACAATTGCTTTTGGGATATTGGGAGAAGGGTTGTATAGCTGATTGGTGTATACAGACACGTGTCTATTAATATAATCGTCTCTTGTAATAGAGTCGAAACCAATATTATTAGTTACAAATCTTTGCATTAGAGATATCCTCACATTCGATATTATCAAGCTAGTTGTTTGTCTTGAAGAAAAATGAAACAAGATTTTCAAAAACTCATCTGAAACTCCATGTTTCATTTTGATTAGAAATGTCAGTAAATGTTTCTTTTTGATATGCCTTCTATTTCCCCCTTGCTCGATTGTATCACAAAATCCATAAAGTTCTTGAAAATCTTCTTTTGAAATCGACGTCAGAGCTTTGAACTCTTCTTCTGTAAAACTATCAATATCATCCCAGTTTCTAATACGTCTATTTTCATTGGCAACTGTTCTCATACACTGTAGAAATTGAAGCATATTTGATATCAAATAGGGTTTGTTGATAAAATTCAAACCTCCATGCAAATTATTCAAGAGAAATCCATGAGGGTCAAGATGATGACCACAAATTCTCAGAAAGTCCGGAACATAAATATTCGTTACAACAAAAATGTTCACCCTACATGCAAGAGTTATTCTCTGAACATGTTGACGAGCATTACAGATTATGCAGGCACGGCTCATTACTGGACTCAATACATTTAGGCGAAGACAGTTTGGGTTATTTTCCATCTCATTGATATCAATTATTACACTGTTATGACAATTGAAACAAACTCTGGTATCATCAAAAATGTCAATTGGAGGATTTCCAGCAGCTTGTCTTCTAAATGTTGCAATTTGCAGAAAATCAACATTATCTTCACGATTTATACGAATTGTGAGTCTAGGAATGAAATTCCCTTCGCATACATAACATCTTACCCTATTTGCAAATGCCATAATGCGCACTAAATTCACTAAACAATTACTGAAAACGACTTAAAAAACACTCAGAATAAAGATATACGCTGATATGATATTTCAAGATACTGACAACCCGAAAGTTGCTGGATGACAGACACATTTATTGATATCATGATTTTGTTTTCTAAGCCTACTGAAAAATATTCTATCTGGTTGCGATAATCCAAATTCGACTTCTACGAAGTAAAACATACTTATTAATTCGTGACAACCCAAGTTTCTAGACTAATTCGACCCCGCCGATTCCGAAAATATCAGTTGTCAACTTGAATTGGGACTAGAACTTACCCTAAAATATAATTTTATAGTTATTTGAGGATGTCTATCGATCTATTACGGTATGTATATCTTACGATATACATTACCTAATGCCACTATTTCTTCCAACAAATAGAAGTTGTTGGAAAACGAGTTGGTTCATGTATTTTTTCAAAATCTATGATTGCAATTCTGAATTGATATTGAGTGGAAGAAAGAGGCTTCGAGATTGTTTCATTATTATTTTACTATATTTTTGATGTGTTGGATAAATGATGATTCCTCGGTACCTACTGATGTTCCTGTATTCCATTTTTCTTTCAAGTCTATACTGAACCCGGTAACGAATATCTACATAACCAAAACTCCAACTTTAGTGTCTTTCCGATGTGCATATACTAACTTCGATTCTAACAATATACAGTATGATCAAAAGATTGGAAGTTGGTTGGATAAAGGAGAGTTGCAAAATATATTAACGCGCACCTCTCACTAGGCGTTTGCGGAAGTTTAGTTTCATATTTTTTTCGAAAAGTATAGTCATAGGATTGAGTTGGGAAAAACCGCTGTCGACTTGGAACGCTCATGAGTTTTAGCACGTTTATATGAGTGGGATCGTTGATGAGTTGTGTCGTTGATGAGATTTTTTCGGGGGCATATTGTGATTTGTTTGATGTTTTCTGAAAAACATTTTCGAGATGTTTTGCTAGCGGACCTATAATAAGACCACTAGATTTTGTTTACGAACAAATCACATTTTTTGACATAGTTGACTAGTGACTACTAGTTTTGCGATTCGGAGCAATTTTTCGTGTTATTATGTAATTACTTTTCCATAATTATTTTCACATTATTCGATGTATAAAAAAAACTAGTCATAGCATGGGTCTGAAAATTCCCAATTTGATTGAAATATCCATACTGAGTATATTGGTGGAAAAAAATCTTACATCGACGGTAATAATTTTGAATTAGAGGGTGATGAAAAAAATAGTGGTTTTTGAATATTTTTTCGTGGTTGTCAATTTTTTCAATCGATGAATCACTCTGTATATCATAGAACTCATTGGGATACATCCTTCAAAAATATTTTGAATGTCTGGAATCAACCCGATAATACGAGGTGGCCCAATGAACTTTAGGATAGACCAATTATGCAATCAACAGCATTAATGAAACACCATGTATAATTATTATATTTTACGAATTCAATTGATGTAAGAAGAGCATACTTGGCTATAAATCTCATTTTGTAATTGTTATCAATTTGTATCATTGATATTCAGATATTCAAAAAAACACATTATTTGAAATGAGAATCACCCTGTAATAAAAATCAGTTTTGGTCGAATACCTATATAGTTCTTGCGCCTAAGGGCATAACTATTACGTGCTCCCGAAAAATTGGAATTCATTTGTCCTATCTTAGAGATATAGGCCGAGAAAAATTAGGTATTCTTCAACTTCAACACCCTGTATCTCGTAAACTAGTCATAGGATTGAGTTGGGACTTGGCATATTCAATCAGTATGTCGAGTACTATCATTTACCAAAAATTGGGGAAATTCGACGGAACGCCATTTTTATATAGAAAAAGTGCGGGGTCCAATTTAGGATTAATACGAATTTCAGAAGCTCAGAAAACACATTATAGAATGAATATTTTTCGGAATACTATATTAGTGACCATTTCTCTTATCATCTCCAAGGTGACTGTGATAATTGTTCAATTGTGAAGGTGGACATAAATGGGTACGACAAAATTCAGGGGAACGCACGATGTTCTTTGAACATTATAGGGATTCCCTTTCGTGCGCTCCAAGCGATAAAAAAAATAAAAAAAATAAATATAATATGAATATATTTGTTCCTATTATATTCACTTCGTTTTTCGTTTTAGAGATACAGGGTATCAGTATTCTCATGAGACATCTTCTTTTATTGATTATTCGGAAGTCTTTCTGTTAATTTGAAAAATTCAGTGGTTTTGTTAACATTAAGATGAGGCTGCCGCGTCGCAGCGGGTTACCTCATCGATGTTTTTGGTGACTATCATTATTGTATACGCCACTAGTTTTTTTAAGTTTCATATTTTAATCAGATTTTACAATTGCAAATAACACTTCCATGTTGCCTGTGTTATCTTTGTGTATCACATAGTTTCTGAGAAAACAATTAATTTCACTAAAATGTTTGAGATAGGTGCTTCAATTACCTCAATAAGTCATTCCGATATTCAAATACTCTGTCAGGGATATACACTAGACTCAATCTTGCCAACCATGGAACTTTTTGCAGATGGTTTATAATAAATTAAGAGTTAAAAAATTTTTTTAATGAAAAGCTTTCATTCAAACGCTTTAAAAAGAAGAAAATAATTTTTTTTCTTGAAAATACCTACAGTAAAATTTGGAGTCAAGTCGAATTTTTATTGTTTCCTCAAAAAATAAGCTAGATACTAAAATCGAACAGGGGAAAATAGTAGATTGTTTTATTAGGATCAAAAGTGCCACTTTGTTTGACAAGCGAATTTTGCATTTGCGAGGCGGAGCGTTTAGCGAAGCCGAGCGGAAGCAAAATTTGCGACTTTTTTCTGCAACCGAAACAATTAACTCAAATAAACATGTGAAGTAACCACCAATGCCGTGCCATATGTATGCAATGCAACAAATATTGACAAATAATCCATGTGGTGAGAATATTCTACCTGCATTAACAGCAGGTTAGGTTTTTTAGGATGTTCGAATTGTAGTTTCAATATAAATACAACCACAGAGTGACATATTTGTGAATGGACCAGGTGCTCTAATGGCAAATACCGCGCCAGTGCCAGCTATAGGAACAAGACGTGGAAAATGTTAGGTTAGTGAGCATATCAACAATGATAATAGTGATTATATATTCCTCTCCGTACTACACTGTGTTTTACTTAATAATCAAATGAAGCTAAACATTATCGTTGTTTGAGACAAAAAAACTATTGCTTGCTGTGATTATTCAAAAACAAGTTATCCATCCCGAGAATAACGAATGAAATACAGATCACGCAAGTATTTGAATCTTGAAGGCTTCCCTGATCAAAACAAAAATACTCAACTGAGATGTTTATAATTTCAATACTAAACTATAATAAGGTGTATTTATATCTCCAGCATGGGTATGAAATGCCAAATCTGCTAAAATCGGAAACAAATCAGGTATGCGTCTCAACCCAAATAGCCAACTGTCACAATGTAGTTTATTCCTGATGACGTCCAGTAGATCCTTTTTAGTTCCTAGGAGCTAAAGTTCAACTTTAGCTCCTAGGAACTAAAATTCAACTTTAGCTCCTAGGAACTAAATATGTTGCCTAGCAACATACCTATTTTTGTGTCAGTAATAGAAACGTCAATTTTGGTATCAAAACGGACGACTTTTGTGTCGGTTGCAGAAAAAAGTTGTTATTTTAATAGTTCCAATCTAATAAAAATATGAAGCTCACAAAAACCCGTGGCGTACTATTATACATTCATCATAAATATCGATAAATTCACCCACTATGACGCCACTGGAAATATTATTACGCATCTAATTGCACCAGAAGAAGCTCCATTTAACTGGTAACAAAACCACAACGTTTTATTGGAATTGATGGAGAGACAATTGTTTAATGAATAAAAAACGATTTTTCATGGAAATACTCATACCCTGTATCTCGAAAACAAAGCAAGTTAGGACACATGTTCATAAGAACTTTATTTCCTAAAATATTTCAAGGAAGCGCCCCTTGAATTCTTTCGGTGTTATTCAGGTACACCCTGTATATACAGGGGGTCTGAAAAAAGTGTTTTCAAAAAAATACCACATATTCCCTAGACCAAAATGAGTCGATTTAAGTAAAATTACCTCAGTACAAAGTTGCGTCGTTTGAACTCCAGAGGGCCTTGAAGTTACAATTTTTAAATCGTTTTTTTCCAGATAAATTCAAAACGGCATTTGCGATTCTGTTGAAATTTGGTATATTGATAGAGTTTTATGTGGCAAAAATATGGTGTTAAAATTTTGTCCGATAATAATACATAGGCGTAGAACTTGTTTTTTTAAATAATTGCCCCTTCAAAAATTCTACGCCAATGGAAGAAAAGGAGTTTGAGTATGAAATTTAGATTGCGCAACTCATTTACTTTAGAAAAGGTACTCCTGATAAGACTCGATTGCTCTCATTGATTTGACGAAATTTGCATTTCAGTAATTTTAGAACAAACAATAATTATTATTAAAACACAAACTTTGTCAAAACCATGAGAGTAAATCGAGTGTTATCAAGGGTACTTTTTTATAGTAAATGAGTACTCAATCCAAATTTCATACTCATACCCCTTTTCTGCCATTGGCGTAGAATTTTTGAAGGTGCAATTATTCAAAACGAAATTCGATATCTCATAATAATTCCATCTCACATATCATGTCGTGGTACGGACAAAATTGTATGATATACAGGATGGTGTGAATTTTTTTGAAATACAACATGTAAAATCATATATTAAATGAATGAATAATGCATATCATGTATAATTTATATAATCAAAATTCTGAATCAATATAAATAGTTTACTCTAGCAATTCTATTCATTGGGGAATAATAAAAATATTTTACTCACCCGTGAACTATTTATAATATTACAACGATATGTGAACACCATAAAATTTTCTAGCGAACTGAATAAAACATTCAAAATAATTTCAGATAATCCAACCGAATTTCACATGTAGCAGAACTAGAAAATCAGGTTAGCTACTGGACATCGCAATTGTTTGAAAAGGGTTAGCATTGATTTCTTGAAAAGTCCAACTCTCTACGAACCCCTTGGTAAAAGGCCTATTATCCTTTGCTGGACCTGAACTGACCCTTTCTTGAGTTTTCGATTCCCACATGTGGACTTCTAGGAACAGGTTTCGACTGACCAGTGTTATTTTTTTATGTATACATTTCTAACCTGATTCATGCACAATATACAATGCGAAGGGTATTTTGCGTGCATTGTCCGCCACAAAGGGATGATTTTCGTAGTGCAACTGGTTACTTCATGGAACAGAATAACAGAAGTAATATCAATGTTGAATTAATGATAAGTTAAAATTTTCATGTGAGAGTTTTCTGTTCACTCGGCCGTTACAATAAGTGAAATTAACGATAAATATAAAATATCAATTTTTCATCAACCTTAATCCCACACGAATATGATTATCCATAATGGATCGACTCACCATTATCAACATAAAATGGCAGCATATAATCAGTAGTAATACTATAAGTACAGTTGTGTGCATAAAGAAGTCGTACAAGGTATGTATGGTGTAAACCTGCCTATTTCATTAAAAAGTAGTACACGAACACATTTGCGCGTTACTTACAAAGATAGTTTGAATTTTGACACTACTCGTCACAATCGACAAGCAGATTAATCAAGATTGACAAGTCTGACTCACAATAGCCTATAACTGCTGTACGACCTGTTTATGCACACAACTGTACTTCAAAATATTCGGGTTATACCTACATCGATAACTTGTTGCATAATTACAAAGAGTGTCAGTTTGACAGTTTGAACAATCCGACCGCGCAGCGGGAGGATTATTCTGGTAAACTGGCAAGATTTGAAATTAGGCAGGGAGTTTGAGATGTAACCTTGGAGATTTTCAAGTTCGAATTGTATTCGATGCGATTATTTTTTGAGTATAGTTCTGAACGATAGACACAATTCATTAATTCAGGTACATATTTTTGCAGTGAAAAATCAATTATTATTAACAGCATTTTTTTATTCGTGTTATTTTCAGCGCTGGAAACGTCCACGTGGCTATTGATGGTTGCTGAAGTGCTGGACATTTCGACGTTACTACTGGATCCAGAAGTGTGTCTCTGTTTGGTTCTCCGTGATGCTCTGGATTCAATTGTAGATACAGTTTTAGAGAATTACTACTTCCATCTGTAATTGTAATAATCATTTAATCCCTATAATGTTCAAAGAACATCGTGCGTTCCTAGGAAGGATAGGGACAGGAGGTAGGTATTGGCAATGAATTCCAGAGCCTAGCCGTTCTATGGATGGAAGGAGTCTTGATGAAGTGCTGTTCGACATCTTTCGAGGTTGACAACGAAAGGATGTGCTGACTGGGCTTGTCTAGTTCGTCTGACTGGTATTGCTGGTGAAGGGATGATAGCAGAGATTTCCGAAGAACATTTCCCGTGGAAGTATCGATAGAAAAGTGGAAGGTTGCCGACCTTTCTACGGTGGTCCAATGATGTCAAAGAGTGAGTGAGTGTGGCGTCACCCACCAGGCGAATGGCTAAGAACATCAGCGTATGTTTTGGTGCTGAACCTCATATGTGGGAACAGTATTCTAGAACAGGCCGTATCTGCGCTTTGTAGATCATGAGAAGCTGTTGAGGGTAAAGAAGCTTTTCGCATGGAACAAGAATCCGAGTTCTTGTGAAGCAGCTTCTGCGATGGATCTGACATAATTATCCTATGAAAGTGTTGCTGATGGAAATACCGAGCATAGATATGGTGGGCTTGGTGGGGATGGTGAAGCCAGACATTACAATATCGGGCATACTGAGTTCCGCCTTTCTAGAGAAAATACAGGCTTGAGTTTTGGTGGCGTTGAATTCAACTAGGTTGTTGGTTCCCCAGGCTGTGATTTCAGCAAGATCTTCATTGACAGCATTGAGCTCTCTGCGCCGTGAGTTCTTAGTTTCCTGGGAAAAAATGTGAATTCTGGAAGAGAACGCAGTATTATGGAGGGTACTATCATCTGCGAAGCTGTGGATGGGGCAAGTTGTTACTTTCAACAGATCGTTGATATAAAGAAGGAATAATATTTTGGTGCCAAAATTGATCCTTGTGGAACGCCCGAATTGATGCCAATGCTCCAGATATTTGATAAGCTCAATATTGATGGCTTTCTCCATCACTTTGGAGATTACTGATAACAGGACAATGGGCCTGTAATTGTTGGGCAGATTCTTGTTCCCTTTTTTTGGGGATTGGTTGGACTCTAGCTGTCTTCCGGCATGATGGAAAAATACCCGACCTGTACGATACGGTAAACAACTTGCTAAGAATCGGTGTTAATTCTGGTGCACATTTTCTGAGGATAATGGGTGGAATTCCATCATCAGGACCGTTAGCCTCATTCATTTATTTCTTGTTCCGATACTCCTGCTTTGCCATTTGCTAATTTCGTGTACTCCAATTGGCATATATTTGTACCAACCAAGGGATTTGTGATTCTTCCAGTTTGGATTCACTGTCAAAAATAACCTGTCTGTTTTGATATTCTTGTATTTCACCCTTTTCAACATCAACTCATTCAGGAGTCTCACTGGGCAACGATTCACATCAGTTGGAATCGATTCATTCTGTACGTAGTTTCTCTCACTACAAAACGTAAAAATGGAAATAATTATTCACTCTATGTATAATCACCACGTATAATCGAAATTATACGAGGTAGCCTCATACTCAATCAAACGTTCTGTTTGGTTTGAAATCATACGAAGAAAATAATCCATATAATTATTATGATTCACAGGTCTGTGAATGTCCCTCTCTTACAGAAAATACTATAAGTAATAAATAATATACTTTCCAAGAAACTTTAGGAGAAGTTGTTCATAGTGACAACTTATATCCCACAGTCTACACTTCATGAAACAAGGTTACAACCGTGCCTATTTCATTATCAGGTATACAGGGTATGTCACGACGAGCTTAGACTATCTTTAATCGAGAATCAATCAGGAGAAATCTATGAAAATGTGCATGCCCATAATTCAGAATACGCTCTATTTATTCAAAATATTTTCGACAATGCAGTGTTGCCGCTTCAACTAGAAAGTAGTAGCAACATTGATATTTAAAATGGAATACCCTGTATTTCATCGCATTTTTAGATTCTTCCTGAAGAGCTGATTCCATCGATATATCCCACTTGGGGTTAATCGAAAATGATAACAGATTTATAGGGTGTTCAAAATCGAGATTTCTCAACTTCAGGATTCTTTTGTGTCGAAACTATTCATTATCGGTCAAAACAACTCACAAGTCCTTATCTTAACTTTTGATTAATTATCGACTGATACAGGGTGGTTCATGATTCAGAATTCTGTATGGAACATATTAAATACGTATTCTCAGAATGTTCCTAAAACGTGCAATGAACGTTCTGAGAATATTCTGAGAGCATGCAAATGGGACAAAAACTCAGAACATTCTATCAATAGAACACTCTCAGAATGATCTAGGAATATTCCGAATATACAGGGTATCGTCTAAAGAGCATAAAACATATTTCATTACTGTATGTTCCGGAAGTGACTATTAGGGTGATATTTATTTCACACACTTTGGAAAAACATCACCTAAAAACTGTTACAGAGTTCAAACACAATACATATGCCATCATACACGAATCATGGGTGCTCCACAACTATCACGATGTGTAGAAGCATCTTCAGTTTCATTCAGCGCCCCTTATGTTTAGAAAGAAAGTAATAATTGGAGAAAAGAGCTGATTCCATCGATATATCCCACTTGGGGTTAATCGAAAATGATAACAGATTTATAGGGTGTTCAAAATCGAGATTTCTCAACTTCAGGATTCTTTTGTGTCGAAACTATTCATTATCGGTCAAAACAACTCACAAGTCCTTATCTTAACTTTTGATTAATTATCGACTGATACAGGGTGGTTCATGATTCAGAATTCTGTATGGAACATATTAAATACGTATTCTCAGAATGTTCCTAAAACGTGCAATGAACGTTCTGAGAATATTCTGAGAGCATGCAAATGGGACAAAAACTCAGAACATTCTATCAATAGAACACTCTCAGAATGATCTAGGAATATTCCGAATATACAGGGTATCGTCTAAAGAGCATAAAACATATTTCATTACTGTATGTTCCGGAAGTGACTATTAGGGTGATATTTATTTCACACACTTTGGAAAAACATCACCTAAAAACTGTTACAGAGTTCAAACACAATACATATGCCATCATACACGAATCATGGGTGCTCCACAACTATCACGATGTGTAGAAGCATCTTTAGTTTCATTCAGCGCCCCTTATGTTTAGAAAGAAAGTAATAATTGGAGAAAATTGCGATAAATTTGAATTCACATTGAACGCCATTGTTACCGCAGCTGAGCATGTTCATGTTTTATCAAATTCAGCGACAAGGATTTTGAATATTCGATAAAAAATCGATTTTTTTCTGAGGACTTTGACATCCCCTATTGCAAAAACGGATGTCTATAGGATTTTCCTTTCGTGCGCTCCAAGAGATAAAGAAAGAGCATTGCTAAATGACCTTCCTAGGATATTTAGATGGGAAGGAAGGAGGTTTTTTGTGAACGTTATGAGAACATTAAGAAATTATTATGTGCTGTCTGAATTCTAAATCACTATGCTATATACATGGGACTAAATGAAACAGGTTGATTATTCTTATCCATGTAGCCCTTTTACTATTATGGAATATTGCTAGGATTTGATCCTTGTCTTTATCGTTCGTCTAGTTTGGCCTATATTTGTTTTACCACAATCATTACAACCAATTTCAAGAATTCTGAGAATTCCTGAATCCAAGTGGGTCTACTGTATCTGTTAGATTTCCTAATAAATTGCCTGATTTTTGACCCCGACTGATAAACGCTTCCGAAACCTTAGTCTCTGAAAACTGTGCAAATGTCCTTCTGTATCCTTTTGGGATTAAACGCGATTGGGATTATTTTTGAATTGTTTCTATCCACTTCAACAAACAACAACAAAAAATACTTTTGCTCATGCGAAGTTTTGTTAACCAATAATCTAATGAAATCTTGTATTTTGTTTGTGAAATTATCAACATGATATGTACAGGTTTCACACGTGGAATCTATCGGATTTCGTGAATAATTAATTTGATAACAGAATTTGTCAGTTGTTGTCAACTTACTCTCCGCGCGAACCATAGTTTCTTCTGCTCTCTTCTCCTTTTTAGGAAACGGTAATACTTTTGCTTGCCTCCAAGACAAGTTACACATGACCTACGATCACATTCTTCGAAATCTAACCCAGTTACAAGACCATTTTTTAGTTGATTCATTCCCTTACGGCTTAAAGGACCTAATCTTTTATGCCCAAAAGAGTGTATAGACAATTTCACAAAAGTTGGAACTCTGGTTCAGATTGTTATTGATTCAACATGAAAACCCTATATCATTAATCCCTAGTCTCTAGGCCCACACCTCGAAGTGGGATATATGATATACATCACATGATTTATCATGAAAACTACTCCGAGGCTAATTCAGCGATCGACAGTAAACTGGTAGCTAGTTCAGGAGTGTAGAATACATCTTTGGAAATTTTTACAACTTCATTACCATTATTATTGAGTTCCAACTCCATATTATACCACTTTCTGCACAATTCATTTTTTTGTAATCAGCCACGGCTATAGCTTTTGTGTTTGAGGCAATATCAGACGTCTTGCTCCTCGACATATGACAGGTAGCACCAGAGTCGACGGCCAATCTAGAGAATTGTCCTCTCGCTACTATGATCCTCGTCTCCATCATAGGTTCGATTACCTCGGAAGATATAACTTCCAAAGCACGGGTCAGCAGCGTGGTGTGTTGGATCATGTTGGTTGATCCTCTGCTTGCTCCTGATGACCCCTTTCTGTCGAATCTTCTCTTTATTGGTTGACTTCACCTTCCATAGTGCACAGTCTGGTATCTTATGGCCCGGCTCATTATAGTCATGGCAGACGATTGGTTCTTTGCTTCAATGAGTAGTGCCGCCTGCGAAGAAGGAAGATCCTCACGCACACGACGTCTCTCAGCCTCACTAATTAATGCTACCTTGACGTCATTTGAGGCTAGCTTCTGGTTGACTTTCATGTTTCGGTTTGAATTCTAGCCATTGTATACAGCAAAAGTATCCTATTCAAACCAATTATTTTCTCCAAATCAGTCAACCTTTGAGCTGTTGATATGATATCAGTCACATACTCAGAAACATTAATGAAACTTTCTTCTCTGGTATTGAAATTTCTTCTTGTCAATTAGAATGTTGTGGCCGTACTCCAGCTTCTAAGGCATCCTTCAGTGCGTCCAATGCTTCTTCTGCATTTGTAGCCGTCCGGACAGACCTGCTTGATGGAAAGACATATTTTTGCTAATGTCCTTTCATCCTTACTATTGTTACTCTTGGTCGTTATTGTTCCTTCTACATGCCCATAACACCCTCCCAACATTCAACTCAATCTTATCGCGAACTTCCAACTTGCATAGTTCGAATGCCCTACCAATTTTTCAAAATTGTGTGCCGAGGTTGAGATCGTAACAGCTGACTGCGTTTTTCTCTGACATTTTTGAGAACATGAATCTCTCAAAGGTATTTCGGTATCCACTGATATTTCATTGGAATTGTTAGATTTTCTTACTCAATCGCACTGGGCCCATAACCTGTTAGGCAGTGAGTGATAGATCAGTGGATACCATATTGAATAACTTTTATTGACACTCACTTTCGAAGAAAAATATTTGTTGTTTCAACAAACAACATAATCAATAATGATCCATAGTTCCATGACAAGTTACTAATACAGGATGTCCACACTTCATAACATAATATTATATACAGTAGAAACTGTCTTTAGATTACAAACTATGAATTCCAACAATGATCACCAAGACCAGTATATCTATGCTCGGATTCTTGTTCCGTTCGAAAATATACTCTACCTCTCAACAGCTTCTCATGATCACCAACTAGTGACGTCCTATAGAAATTTCCCTTGGACAACTTCGAATACTAATACCATCGAGGACATCCGTAGGACAACCTATCAGTAATTTTTTGTAAAATTTTGTAAAATTTGTAAAATTTGTATATCGCTACTTCAAAGTTGGGAACCAACTCCCCAGAAGTCGAAACTTGTGCGGGGTTAGGAAGAGCGGGACCTACAGCTCATAGTGGAATCCAAACCACTTCGAGGTGCTGCCAGGATTACAAACATGAATCACACATTTTAAAGAAAAATGCTCAGCCGATAGCCGGATTCGAACCGACAGCACCTCTGCATCGTGAACGGCTATCAAGCGAATTTCAGCGCATAGACAAACTCGGCCACGGAGTAATGCTGGGGGATATTAAATGGATGTCCATATGATGTCCCAGGAACGTACGAATTATTCTCGAATTTGAATTTATTTGGGTCTACCTAGGACCAGATCTTGCATAGCAGACGATGACATCCAGTTGAGTTGATTGTCCGTAGGAGGTGTCCAATAGATCCTGAAGAAGGTTCCCCAGAGGTCTAATCAGAGGAGATTCTCAAGGATGTTCTATGGACATCAGTAAAGGATATTGACAGGGAGTATTTATAGCCTACGAGCAGTCGATCGTCAGAGAAGTGGAAGTTAACGTCCTCTAAGGGAAATGTACACTCGTCTTCAGCGAATATGTCGCGGTTGGACGATATGAGCGCTCTAATTGCAGCGGTGATTAAGGGAGCTGACACCGTCTATGTGCGACATGATCTCTGAAGACGAGTTCACCGACTGACGCGTCCGAAGGACGTTCTTCCTAGGACATTGGGGAGAAAATGATCATTCGCTTGCGTGAAGGACATGCATATAGGATGTCTATCTGAAGTCCTGATGCCAATGTATACCACTGATGGATGTCCCTTAGAACACATACCGAATTGCGTTCAGGACATTCTGAGGACGTCCTTGGGACGTCCATAAGACGTTGTACTCATGACATCTCAAATTATATTTCCTGAAGAATATTCATGTACTTATTATTACTCAGATGGATATTTGGATTATCCATAGGAGTTCCTTTCGAAGTCATAACAGTTCATGTACCAATTGGGACATCCGACGGGTTTCCTTTGAGGACATTTCGAATGTTATGAGTACTATCCTGAAAATATTAAGGGCATTCATACTGAAATATTTGATGAAATATACCGTCTCGAATATTTCATGGTTGTTCTAGGAGGGACTACTTGTGACATCCGATGGATGTCCCTAAAAAAACGTTTGAAATTATATTCCATCAGGGGAACATGCCAAGGACATCTTTTTCTACATTATTCAATATACGTGGGACGTCTTAAAATGATGTACCAGGTGAGACATTCCATGGACGTTCTTGCTCGTACATTGCATGAGATGTATGGGATTGGACGTCCCAAGGACAATCATTTCAGGTCTGAGACATTCGGACTTGAATTGTACCATATAGAGACGTCCCTATGACGTTGGGTGCTATTAGGGTCTGAAATACTTTTCTCATGTATGGGGTTCAGCACCCAAACATACGATAATGCTTTTAGATTCCATCGAGAGAAGAGCCGTTCGCCTGGTGGGTAAGGCCACTCTCACTAACTGCGCGATCTCATTAGAACATCGTAGAAGTTCGCAAACTTTCACTTTCCTATTGATACTCTCACGGAAAGCAATTCCCAGAAATCTCTATTATAATTCCATCGCTAGCAATACCAGTCAGACAAACTCGACAGGCCCAGTCAGCACATCCTGTCGTCGTTAGCCTTGAAATATGTCGTAGCATACTCAACCAAAATTCATTCGTCCATAGAAAGGCAAAGCTTTGAAATCCTTCGCAAATGGAAGTATTTTCGAGAACTTATCTCCCTATCTTTCGTAGGTACATAAGATTTTTCACCAAAATTGTAATGAAGTGTTTTTGACCAGGTTCATTACTAGACTGGTTTTGATCAAAATCTAAGTACCTGAGCCTGATTCTAGTTGAATTTCACCTGTTCGAAAGCTCGAAACCTGAAAACCTGAGAGAGCTGAGTAATGCATTGATTCCTGACTTCACAAAGCTTTTCCTGATAGTAAACTCTCATGAACATCATTACAACCCTGAAGACTTCCATATTTTCAACCCTTTTGCTCATGATATGAAATTTGATTGAATTATTTATCAGTTAAAATGATGAATGTTTGACTGCTCATAACTTTGTTGTTATTGAATATTTTCCAGCCAAATTCATTCAGTAGCATAAGCAAAGGTAGTAGATACTGTTCCTGTGCCCATTTAGGGTGTAATATTATTTTTTCCGCGTTTTGTGTTGGAGGTGCACATGTGTTTTTCAAGGACAGATTTAGTGGCCATGGCCATGAGCCATGACAAGGTGGGAGTTTTGACCAATGAGATTCCAGATTTACTTGTCCTTGTGCCAAGGCCAAAGCCAGTGCATAAATACTGATGACAGCCAAGGATTCCAGGCAATGACTCTCTAAGCTCTTCTCGACAAGTCTACACTACCTGATCTCCGTTGCTCTTCAAGCTCCTGATTCTCGTGCTGATCTTTTAGTGCTCTCATAGTTCATTCAAAACCAGTGTAAAATAGTATTGTAAAGTGATTTCCTGTTACACATGTAAGTTTGTATATTTTTCACCACTGTTATTCATCCTGTTTATAGCCTCATTTCATTCCTGTTGTTTTTCACACCGATACTCACCCGACCTGTGTGAAGAATCCAGAACTCTAAATTGAATAAACGGATTTTGTGATTGCATATTTCATATTTCCTTCTCTGTTGTCATTGTTTTCAGTTCCAAATAGTTCAATAATCTATTTAGTGATTTTCAATATTTTCATTTGTCAAAATTGCAGAATATTATTATTGACTGACGACTGACACTGACAAGCCAGTTAACAACTCTTCTTCTTCTTTTCCTTGACAAATCCAGTCCTGTGCACCGGTGTCTCTGTGCTTTGTATCCCGTCAGGCGGTGTTCTATGTTTCATGAACTAAATAATTAATTAACCTCACTAAAAATCCGATATTAGAAAATTAGGAAAAATCGAAGGAAAAGGAAAGATAAATAGAAATTGTATCTGTTTAATTCGTTTAGAACTGTGTTTCCGATTCTCCAGGTAGAAATGATGAAATAGTTGAGTAAATAATCTTCCAGACCTAACCTTGAAATACCAAAGACCTGAGAGATATTCTGCTTTGATTCCTGTAATTATCCAGACCAGAAATAGCAACCAGTATTCCAGGCTAGACCCAGGGTTTGTAATTAAAGCCTACACTCCCTTGGCTACTTATTGATTCCAGGTCGATTCAATACCATTGACCCCTGGATTATACTGTGGGTACCGAGGTAGGTATACCTCCTGTACCTTTCTCCACTGTTGCTACTGTGGGCCTCCTTCCCGACTAAGTTGGGAGGAGCAGGTGAAGTAAATCACCTTTATCAAAAATCTGGCGCTCGAGAATCCCCAGTCAAATACCAGAGTAGTCTCCTGTCCTGAACAGAGCGTCAAAGTAAGGGCCCCAGAATAAAGACCCTTACAAAATTATTGAAATTTTCCTTGGTGCGTTCCAAGAAATGAAAAGAAATGTGTAAAAACAATAGCTGAAATCAAAGCAGGAAATGACAGCATTGCGATCAGCACAACCAAGCAAGGGGTACTATCATCCTGAATGTGGAGTCTTGTAGTGGACGAACTATCGGGATTGCTGACAAAAAGGAATCACTTGTCTGATGCGAGCTATGCAGATGACATAGTCGTAATGGCAAAAGGCAAAGTTGAAGAAACCATCTGCGATCAAATGAAAACATGACTACACATTGTAAGGGAACTGGCGTATCTTGTTGAGACTGAGAAACAACTCAACATTAACCACAATAATATCATTCACAAGAAGAATAATGCCTCAGAACTTGAGACATGTTCGCCTTGAGGGAAAGTACCTACAATCGAAGCAATAAGATTAGCATCTGGGGCTCATCTAAGACAACATAGTTTTAGAACCGACACCTAGGTAGTACAGATAGTGAACAATGCAATATCATAGCGTGTAGGACATGAGGCTGCAACTAATCAACACTGCGATGGAAGTTACCATGATCGTGAAGCCTATATTATTACAGATAACGGATCACGGTATGGCATCAGAGAACTAGCAATAACAAGGAACACTTCGGAGAGGGTTTGAAGATTAGCATACCTCTGTAGGAATATTGAACAATGATACTAATACGAACAGCAACACTAGAGATCATTCTAGACCATATACCTGTTCTTCATAGGCAGTTCTCATCAAGTTGGCCAATGTTAGACTCGAAGGAAAATCGCACAAAGCAAGGAACTATCTGCTGATGACGCATACTTCGCTCACCTTGCTGACGAAACTGTTGTGAGAATTAGTGTCGAATGATATTTCCACACGAAATTGGATGGACCACAGAAATGATTCAGGTGATAGGGCATAGTAGGTATCATGAGATGTTGTTTCCAGAGAAAGTGGAACTATTTTAAATAGAAAGATGTATTCTGATCAACATCGAAAGGAAATGAAGAAATAATAGTCAAGCAGCCATCAAATCAAACCTTCCATCAGCTCGACGATGGTATGGAGATGCCCATCCTATTTTGGACGTCGGATCAGACGGGATAATCAGATATTCTGTCATCATCAATACCACTGATGAGACAAAACCACTCTGACTTTCGGAATTAACGCTGCTTCGACAAAGTCGCATCAAGGCAAGTGTTGACAAGAACTCTTAGGATTGCTGCAGGAATTTCAACCAAGTAAAGGGAAAACGAGAGTTTTTCATGACATGATTTTTCATAAAGCACTGTAGATTCAATGCATACCTCTGAAATCAGATCTTGAACAAAAACACTACCTGTAGATTCTATTGAAAAGAACCAGAGAAACCACACTTTATTCTTCTGGAATGCGACGCTGCACACCAAATAGAAGTAGAGAAAATTCCTATTGAAACTTATCCACGATGCTCAGACTACTCAGGGAACTGAAGTTGAAAAGGCTGGTATGAACAAGAAACCTTGTGAAAACTGCGCATCAGTCACACCTCTTTTTCCATCACCAATAACGATACCTATAAACTCATTGGTATGGATATTTCATGCTTTCTCTGTCCTGAATAAGATCAACAGATTAATTGAATGAGTACAGTTTTTCGTCGCGTTACTCGATTCATGAGAATTGACAATAATTGGGAGAGTATTTTATTGATGCACCTCATAAGGGCGGCGACGTTCTCAACGAATCCTGAAGGCCTATCTCGAAGGGTACGAACAATGTCTTCTGAGAGAATTGTATTAGAATATAGTGAAGTAAATTTATCAAAGAGACGTGCCTTGCTTGGCAAAGTAAGTATAAACGACATTAAGAAGTTGCCAATTAGTTGAGTGTGTTGCCGCCAGGAACGCTGGGGAGTTTCATTTGCATATCTAATATCGCACTGTTATATAATATAGATGAATCTCGCTTCAAGGCGATGACAGAATGCAAGTGCGAAGTTTCAAGGGAAATTGAGAAAATCTCTACTTGTCCAAAATTTTTAAAATAGATGTTACATCACTATTTATTTTCACGATATGTCGACAAGAACCAAAAATATATAGATTGAGAATTCCTGAGATTGATGATTGATGTTTATTTTATTGAAATCCAGGATGCTTTCAAGAACTCCAATATTCAGAAAAATATCCTTATCGGAAGTTAAATATTGAATGGGCGTCCTTTCAAAGTTATTTGACAGAAAACGTTGGTAAATTGTTAAACTTGTGAACGTGGAGATCAGTTTGCCCAAATTCTACAAATTTGATAAGTATAGTAATATAGTGATAGTAAGTATAGTAATATACAGGGTGGGCCACCAGTAACGCCTCGGTCTCTAGAAGGCTAACCACTTATCTTCTTGGAATTCTTCCTCTCTAGGAAGTTGCATGTCAACATAGGCTACCATTTGAAATTATTTTGAAACATACTGGATGTCCCCAAAAATCACAAAACACTGAAGTTGAACTTTTTTCAATCGAACACCCTATATATTATTTCATTTTGAGATTCTCCCTGGTGAGTTGATTTCAACAATCCATCATACTTGGGGTCTAGCAGATATAATTACTGAGATATATAGGGTGTGAGAAATCGAGATTTTCCAAGTTCAAGAATTTTTTGTGTCTAAACCATTCATAATTGGTCAAAACGGCTCACATGTCCCTATCTCAACTTTTGATCAACTATCTACTGACATTTAATTGAAACAAATACAGGGTGGTGCAGAATTCAGAATCTTGATCACCCGGTATATGTCCCAACTAAATATCAGTAAATTCTTGAACTTGGAAAATCTCGATTTTTCACACCCTATATTCCAGTAATTATAACTGCTAGACCCCAAGTATGATGGGTCGTTGAAATCAGCTCATCAGGGAGAATCTCAAAATGAAATAATATATGTATAGGGTGTTCGATAGAAAAAAGTTTAACTTCAGTGTTTTATGGTTTTTGGGGACACCCTGTATGTTTCGAAATAATTTTAAATGGTAGCCTATGTTGACATGCAACTTCCTAGAGAGGAAGAATTCCAAGAAGATAAGTGGTTAGCCTTCTAGAGACCGAGGCGTTACTGGTGGCCCACCCTGTATATATAATAGTATAACCTTCAAGAGATCCATGAGCCAGTCTAGTTTCATTATCACTAGGATCAAAGTCACAATTTCAAACAAACTGAATACCTGTAAAACAGTACTATGAGAATGAGAAATCACTCATATCAAAATCATACGATGATATAATATGATGAAAAAAAAATCATATAAAAATAACTTGTAGTTGAATTATTGGCATTTCAGAATAGGGGTGATTCGATTTGTTGTGTGGGGCGTTTTTCCCAATCACTGGTGAAAAACGCCCCACCTACCTTATAGGTCAAGGCAAGGTGCAAACTTAACGAACCAATGGGAATATATAGGTTATAAATCGTATTTACTCATGGCTTCTACAAAATTACAAGAAACTTGAGAACCAAATTGAAATTTGAAATACTTATAATTACTTACCGTATTATTTTATGAGCTGGACTGGGACCTTGATCGACAGAAATGTGGATATTTTCGAGTTAAAAAGTGCCGAAATGGCCGAAATTTCTGGCATAGCAAGATGAAAAAAGTAAACAACAGAAGTAACTGGTGGCTACTGTACGAGCTGCCGGATAGTATTTATGTTACTCGGACTGGGGCATATTTCCCGGTGGGGCGTATTTCACTGGTTTACCCTACGTCAAGTTGATCAAGAAAGAAAACTCGAAGTCGTCACCACAATTTAATGTCAAAGGAGGCAGTTAATCCTGCATCAATAAGGTTCGATACATGTTTCGGCCATTCAAATGGCCGTCTTCAGTCAAATCAGCAACAAAGTGTATGTGGAATTTTTTTTTAATCATCGTGGAGGCGAAAAACTTATTCTCAAAACATAGTTGATTTGTTAGCGGAAAATGGAGTTCAAGTTGGTGAAAATTTGAGAGAAAGGCAAAAAGCCAATCCCCCAAATTTGGATTGGCTTTTTGCCTTCCTCTCAAATTTTCACCAACTTTAAGAATAAGTTTTTCGCCTTCACGATGTTTTAAAATTTTTTCCACATAGGTACACTTTGTTGCTAATTTGACTGTGCATGACTACTACAGAAGATACATCAAGTTGAATTTTTGCCTCTAGATGGCGATCATTTAGCCTCGTCTATGCCTGCCTTGAATTCATTATATACGTGAAGCCTGATTCTTCGTGTTTGAAATATCAACTGGATAAATCGAACTAAGGGTGATTAGCAATCCGAAATAGTTTTGCATCAGCTGAAGAGAAGTATACAGACTGGAGATCTATGCTAGAAGTCGACTAGTTTCCTAGTTTAGTTTATTCTATTGATGTGAAATTTCAAAAAACTCCCAAATTGATACGGAATTTGGTTCAACAAAACAATTTGTCGAATGGAAATACAATTTCTCTTGAATCAACGAGATATTTCATTGAATCAACAAAATATTTCATTGAATTAACCAAATATTTCATTGAATCAATCAAATAATTCATTGAATCAACCAAATATTTCTTTGAATTAACCAAATATTTCATTGAATCAACTAAATATCTGATTGAATCAATATCTTGTCATTTTGAATCGAACAAACTGAGTGTTTGAGCCAATTCAATATCTCTTCATAAACAATTCATGGATGTGCTTGATTGAATAAGATCCAGAGTTCATCCAAGACAGATTTACTTAATTCAAACTCCAAATTCGCTCTGAAACAAGATTTACTCATTTCAAGAATATATTTTGTCGTGCATATATGACACTTTTATTTGCTTCATTTAATAAAATTTTGCTTGATTCAACAATTCCTTTTTTTCCTTGTTGAGGGATATCCTTTGTTGGTGTGAAGTTGGGACATTTGTACTTCCCACGGACGCACTATGGATGTCCGCTATACCGGGAACGTATTTCCTATGGACGTTTCGAATGTCCCGACAGGATGTCCTATGAATATCCATGTGACTTCAGTGTGCTAGTTGGGAAAGCCATTCAACCAACGGCATAATTGCATGGGGTGCAGCTTTAAGAATTCAGATTCTAGGTCTCGAAAGTATCCAAAAATAAATGTTGAGAACCATATAACCATATAACCACATAACTCAAAAAGTAGCCAACAAAAGGAATTTTCAGAATTTCTGAAATATTTGATATATTTGTTATCTTTTTCTTTATCAACTGTATAGAAAATATAAACTCTCACCGATAGTCCACCACAACAACAAGAGGTTTAACAATGCAAATAATTATCTCATCTTCCAAGCTGATGAGAAAGAGAGAGAAAGAAGTCTCGATATTGCGCCGTCACACCCATTGAGTTTATGGAAAACGAACACAGATATCTTCGTAATCGTTCGAAATAACCTTATCAAAACTTGTTTTGTTGAATTTGTTGTGATAACCCTGGATAATCCTCAAATAACATTCGGAATTCGAAAGTTCCCATCGCTTCCGATGAAACCGGAAGTGTTGGGAGAGCCTGAAATATCGAAAAATTTTACAAATCTCGAATCCAACAACCCTACCAGATATGAATATGATACTTTCAGAACTCTGGAAACTATGACTCGTCAAATGAATACGTTGACACCCGGTAATTTAAAGGTCGATCTCCATAAGTGGAAGGCGGCAAATCAAACAAATCTTTCAACGGCAACTACGATGCTACGCTCCTTTATCGGAACCCATAGTATATGAAATCAACTGACTGAATGACTGACTGACGGAACCTGTGTGAAATGAAACTTGACAGAATTCATGGAAACAATGATAATAATTCCGTGAAATCGATTAAAGTTATTTGCATTTGCTGTTCGTTTCAACATATGCTCTTAACTATCAGCTATTAGATTTCTTGTAAATATACGTCTCACATCGAACAAAAACGACCAACCCTGTTCAATTCTGACTCAATAATTGCGCAGAGATTCTCTCTAGAATTTGAACATTTATAGAAATAAACTGAGGTGTCTGTGTTACAATTCAAATTACAAAGTTTGAGAGAATGAATCAAACTTTGTACGTGCTATATTTTACGCGAACTTTCGTCATTACGAACATACAATTAGCATCAGAAGAGAGAGAAAGACCGGAGGCTAATGATATAAATGGAGTTGGAATTGGAGAGACAAAGACGACTGAACGAATGAAAATTCGAAACGTCTAATCACAAAGTTCCACTTGTACTTTTCTCCAGTTTGACAGAGTTTCGTCTCTCGGAAAACTGATATTATTCACAAGTTCTGATGAAAGCTTCATCAGATTGTCTTATTCATATTGAAATTACTAAATTGATCAGAAAATCCAGGAATAGTCCTCAATGACCTTCGCTCGTCAACTATTGAGTTTAAGACAAAAGTGTATATAGCACTTTCGACTATAAATTGTTCAATGAATAGGTATATATGCTCTCAAAAGCAATGGTATCGAGTTAAGAGGAACCCTTTATATAATACGATTAAGGAGATAGGTGATTATTTCCATTAAGCTATTGAAAAATAGATTATTGTCTAACGAGCACGGAATGATATAGTTATCTCTCACGAGAATGAAGTTTGCAGCATGAGCTGTTGGCCTATGCTGCAAATCATACGAATAAAAAGATATCATTCCGTGCGAGTTATACACTAAACTTTTTCCACGGTTATAACAGATAACAGAACATTTTTTATTTCTTCGGTTTGTATACCCATCTGACTTTCTCTAAAGTAATCCTGATCTATTAGTCAGAGCTGCCATTGCTTGAAATTTGAAATTTCATGAGAGATGAGAATTTGTGAAATAATAACACAATGAAGTCATTGTGTTATCAGATATACGGAAATTAAATTGAGGACATACAAAGTACCTCATAGAGTTATCTAATACAGTATAAGGCAAGAGCAATCTTGTGTTTAACCCGTAGAACAAAAATAGCGATGTTCTTAAAAAATGAACGATTTTATCAGATAGCCTTATTACTTAATACAATTAATGATCTATATAAAATATGTATGTGGCATAAATCCGACTATAGTGTGCACAACCTCATTTGATATTGACAAGATATTATGTTATTCAAAAACTCAATTCCTATCAACCTGCCTGTGCCTGACAATATAAAGACATGATGAAACTCACCGATTCATTAAATGAATGGCCAAGTGAGGTATACGAATTTTTTTTTATCACTTGGAGTGCACGAAAGGGAATCCCTATAATGTGAAACACCAGCCGCGGCATCAAATCTTGCTATTTTCTGTCTATATAGTAAAACGAATAATTTTAGAAGAAATCCATGGTAAGAGTTGGTGGTATAGTTCATAGATGAAAATCAAGTCATCTCCTCAACATCTATCAGAATGATCAAAGATCAATCGTAACGGATCATATTTCGGGCTTAAATAAGCCCATCATCAGCCAATAGACAGTATAATAGTTCTAGAAAAATCGGTATTGACTTAGGATATACAAATGCCATGTCAGAAAGTCTCAAATGTATTGCTTGACTTGGCATTTGAAATTTTCTTACGTCTGTAATGGTAATTTTTGTATAACCTTCATTTTCACGCACGTGTGATTTTTTCACTTTATCAGGTTAATTTTGAGGCCTCACCAAACTTTTCAGTTTGGTTTTTCGAAGATTAATCATCACCTTCCGATAATTCAAGGGCATACGTGGGCCCTTGTAAAATATGAACCCGACCCTCAACCGTTCGAATAAGTTATAACATAATAAATTTATATCATTTCACAGAGAGAGAAAGTTTTTCACTTTGTTTCTTGATATTTCTGAACCCATTGTTTTTCAGATCATGGAGCATATTTTTCTGTTTGCCTGTTATTAACTATACTATTTGTATGCATGATTGCATGTCTACTTTTTCATTTCCATGTGAGTACTAAGTAATTTTTGCATCTCTATCCTCATTCAATATCGATTTATCTAGAACTAGGATTCTTTCCATTGCCTGATGATGGGCTTATATAAGCCGAAAACATGTTTCGTTACGATTGATCTGTGATCAATCTAAAGAATGTTGTGGACATATGACTTTGGGTTTTCACTATGAAACAAATAACTATTGTTGTCGAGTTTTATTCCTTCCCACATTCGGATAGAATAAATACATCAAGATAACACAAGTTACTAAAAAAGGTGATGGAACTTGTCATAATTTTTTTATGTATTCTATATGAATCCGGGAGATAGCCCACTTATATATTCTGGTACACACTGTACATGGCTCAGAAGTTATTGATCTAATGAAATGTAATATAGTTTTGGTTCTTATGTAGGTATGCGATGTCTCACCTGGCTCTACATTCACGACGACATACTCACGCATTTTTCTTTCTATATATATTTATCTTCACCCTTCACATTGTAACCCGTTGCTGACCATTGGGCCCAAGTGGCTAGTTTTATTACAATAAAAACAAGTTTTCATTGTGGACTCACTCTGCAGGAAAATAACAAGCTTCATTCGTTATGTCATTATATTGAAGGTATCAAATGAAATTCATGTTTTAGTTTGAGCTGAATTATAGTATCATACGTATATGAGGTCGGTAGATCTCTTGGAGTTTTTCTTATATATACTCTGAAATAAAATGTTGCCGGGATTAACAAGTTCTATATCGGCTCAACAATTTCAGTTTTTCTAATTTCAATACCTTCATAGGTAACTTTTAGCAGTTTCAAGAAAACCCAGATAAGAATGAAAATGATTATTTTTTCATGCGATTCAAAAGATCAATGTAGGATCGGACATTCTCTATCCAACTGTATATTATGTGCGACAACCAGTGTTGCCACCTTAATATTAAAGAGTATAGTATAGCAACTTTGATATTTTGAATAGGTTTATAATGTTGATTTCAGAATTCCTAAAGATTTCTAATAAATTCTCTTGATGTTGTTCTATACTTATCCTGAAACTTTTTTTTTTTCCTCTTTAAAATATGTGTAATGGGAATTGAAGGAATACGTGTTCCCTAAGTGAAAATGGTCCTGGTTATATAGGCTCAAAACATTCACTCCAGCTACAATCTTTATAGATATCAAAATATACAGGGTGCTCCTCCAAATTGAATGAGGTGATTCATTTTACACAGTGAAATAAAAATAACACCAGTTCACACCAGTATTTATTGCATTATTTTCACGAAATTATCCGTTCTTATTGTCACTTATGATTATGAATCCGGATACCAAAATTCGTGGAAGTTGATGAACCTACACTATTTTTATGCATTCATCAATGAGTTTAGATTTTTCAGGGGGTAATTCCAAGTTCAGCAATGTTATATTTTATTCACATGGGAGAATGCAAGACGATGAGTAAATTATATTAGCACCAAATCTCATAATGCATGCACGGTTTTGATTCATTCGTGATTGGTCAGGGTGTATCTGAATAATAATTTCCTATAATAAGTTAATTTCTTGCGTTAACTTCAATAATATCACTATCGGAAGTAATTACTTTTCATCCTTTTGGAGTGTCTTTTGAATGGATATTTCAGAACCCCTCTAAATTACCACATTCGTTTAATTTTTCACTATGAAGGTGTTGATCGACACTACTGTCCTCGGTTTTAACAAATTTTCAATAATATTGATATCATATTGCCAATCAAGTGTTGATTCAATCGGAGTTATTTCTGAAGTCCATGCACTCGATTGAAATTACACCGAAAACTTCTCACTGTGTAGGACTAATACATTTTATATGACGTGTTGGAGTCGGAGTTCCAAGTATGAAATGATCACAGATGAAAAGGCTTTCTTGATTCAATGCGAAACATCACTGATTCAACCATTTCCCATCAGTTAACACATAGGTACTCATCGTTTATAAAACGTCGAGTAACCATTAGAATCGTGAACGTTACTGTTTGAGAACTCAAACGTTTAAAATTGGTTGAAAAGGAAAATGAGGAATCAACACGTTATTTAGACGTTTCATTTCCAAAAATTCATTACATTGTGTTGATCGACAACCACTATTGAACTTTCAAGCAAAATGTTGATAATTTCAAGCAATAACACTTCATTCTTTATTAACAAAACGACACCTTTTCAATGTGCGTTAGAGATAATTGCCAGAAATATAACCTATTTCAACGTTTGAAAAATATAAGATTGAAGAATCAAATCACTGTTTATTTCAACGTTTGAAATGTTCATATTTATAACTGTTGGTATAGGTATACATTGTTTAATCGTGAACTGATTATCTTGAAAATACATATAAAATTACTCATCAGACGTACCTATATAATTTTGTTTGAGAAATGATTGATATCGAATGAGTATTGTTGAGAACATATATGTGTACTGGTTGAAAACAATGTGTATGCTCATCGACAATTTTGCATTATTTTTCGTTTGTTGTGGTAATTTTACCACGTTATTTCGATGTACCTATGAGTGTGTTCATTGATGGGATGGCGCTCTTGAATATTTGTTTGATTTTTCTACATAACTGTCTTAACTCATTCATTAAAAAACATTTTGATTCGAATGAATATTTCTCTTTTCTGTCAGTACGCATTGGTCGAAGCAAGAATCAATTAGTTTAAAGCAAGAAAATTCATTCATTGTCCTGGTATTCTCTCATCATATAGGTAGTTGAACAATAATTGTGTTCATGAATCAACACATTTCTAGCTCGTTGGAAATGGATAATCGGGTCGATTCTGTTCAGATCTTGTTATAACATTGCTAAGATAATAATATTGTTATGATCATAACATATAACAATATTGCTATGAAGTTCTGTATTCTGTTAGACTGTTAGAAGAGTAACTGCAAGACTGGTTATAAGTTCAAGTGATAGCAATATTGTTGAAAAATTGAGAATTTTTGAGCTGACAACACTGTTTTCAACTCATTGTTTAAGGGTTAGGTATCGATTTTAACATTATTTCATAAAGAAGAAGAGTTCATGATTATCTAACCTCTCAAATCAGTCAGCCCTGCACTGACATTTTACAAAATTATACAGGGTGTCCCTAGACCAGTGGGACAGTTAAATATCTTCTGCACCATTAGGAATTTTCAAAATATTATAATTCCACATCATATCGCATCATGAGTGCTATCTTCAGGAATGACTATATTTTATACGAGGGGCGCAAGGAACGCTCACAAAATCGAACATCAATTTTTTCAAATGGAACACCCTGTATTTTATTACATTTTCATATTCTCCTTGAAGAGCTGAATTCAACGACCTAGCACATTTGGGGTCTAGCGGGAATGATTTCCGAGATATAGGGTGTGGAAAATCGAGATTTTTCATTTTTGGGAATTTTTTGTGTCAAAACTATTCATTATTGGTCAAAATGGCTCACATGTCCATATCTCAACTTTTGATTTACTATTCACTCGTATTTAAATTAAACAAATACAGGGTGGTGTAGAATTCTCAGTTTCAGTCGGAATTCCACACCACCCTGTATTTGTTTCAATTAAATACGAGTGAATAGTAAATCAAAAGTTAAGATATGGACATGTAAGCCGTTTTGACCAATAATGAATAGTTTTGACACAAAAATTCCCAAACATGAAAAATCTCGATTTTCCACACCCTATAACTCGGAAATCATTCCCGCTAGAGCCCAAGTGTGCTAGGTCGTTGAATTCAGCTCTTCAAGGAGATTATGAAAATGCAATAAAATACAGGGTGTTCCATTTGAAAAAATTGATGTTCGATTTTGTGAGCTTTTCTTCTGCCCCTCGTAGAAAATATAGTCATTCCTGAAGTTAGCACTCATAATGCGATATGATGTGAAATTATGATATTTCGAAAATCCCTATTGGTTCAGGAGATATTCAACTGTCCCACTGGTCTAGGGACCTGTATTGTTCAAATTGAGAGATTTTGTATTTGCTGAATCTGGTCGTCGTTGTGCGACTGGTGCAAGTAGTCACTCATGTCCCCGAAATGAGAAAACAACTAAAAGCCGGAAGAAAATAATCGTGATTTTTTGTTAATATTCTAGCAAAATAGCTTGATGAACTATCCATCAGGCAACTGAAATGGTTTTTCTGGTTCCTCTGATATGCCGAAATTGTAGTCTCATATTTCCTCTACGAATTGGAACTTCTATATAGAAAAGGTTTTCAAGTAGTTGGCCACAGTAGTGAACCTACCCTATATGATTGTAATCACCAAGTTTTTCAATAATTCTTGAATTGAAACTTTGAGGAAAGGTTTTCGAGTAGTCAGTGACACAACTGAACTCTCATAATGTTATTAATCCACTATTTACTGAATTTTCATACAGTTGGAAGAATTTGTAGTGCAAAAACAAAGAATCCACTACCTTGCAGCACAAAAATGATGTTGCCGAGATAGCAAGAAAGCTGACCAGATGTCATTGAAATTGACAGATCATATTGCCAAAAATCGATGATTAGAATTCCACTTTTTCGAATCTTGCTGTGATAGCAACATCTTCTCTACAACCATATTGCTATTTGCAAACAGAATCGACCCGAAATGTATCAAGAACATCGTGCGTACCTAGGAGGAATAAGGAGAGCTCGTCTGGTTGGTATTGCTAGTCGTGGAATGATAGCAGAGATTTCTGAAGGACATTTCCCGTGAGAGGATCTATAAAAGAGTGAAAGGTGGCTGACCTTTCTACGGTGTTCCAATGATACCAAAGTGTGAGGTAAATTCTATTTGTGCTCAGCTCACCGGTGCTCACCCTAGACTCTCGTAATACGAAGCAACGTTCAAAGGACGAAGTATTCGATGTGAGATGGCACATGCACTACCATCTCTCTCTCTCATGCTTCGCCGCCGCCTTCAGGAATTAAGAAACGCCTTGAAAATGTATAAGGGAAATAAAGCTCAGGATTTTCCTGGAGAAAATCATTTATTTTTGACCTGCGCACTCTGCCATTTTATGCGGATTGCTTGAAGAAACATCCAGCCCATTCATCGACCAATGCTACATTGGCGTTACAGGAAGAATTCCTGAGGTTTTTCTTACAAGGCGGCAGGGGCGTCAGCAGAAATAGTCTCAGGGAGGGGCAAGTCACAATAAATAATGTACAATATTCAGTACATATCAAAATAACAGTTTTTGCACGAGCTATAAGCGATGTTACACCGACAAAAGCAGGAATACAGAGTAGACACTCTCTAGGCTAAACAATTTTCCGGTATTTTTCTGGCAATAAATCTACCACTATGTTTGCAGCAGTTTCTTCAATAGTTTTTTCACACATTCCTGCAATATTAAATTCATCGAAAAAACTTGGAAAAGCAATTAAGAAAATATGCTACCACACTTTTTCGATGTTCACAAAAAGCAATATGGCTACTCTTCTTTATTGGTAGTCATGATAATCAAACTTGATTTTGTGATTATTGTGTTCAGATTTTCATTTTCATATAGACAATGATTAATTTTATCATAAGATTCTTTCAATTAAATCGTCGCGTCGTGCAAAAAATGGTATATAAACCTCGGAAGTGAGTTCTTTCTTCCCTCAGTGCATTGTAGCACCCTGGCTACAAAACCAACTCTGGAAAAATCATGCACTTTACTCTCGATATACAGTGTGTCCCACTTACCATGCTCACCATGGGTATCTTTTAAACGGTGAGAGATACGAGGTCGGTTAAATGACACCAAATGTGGAGTTTGTTAAGGTCATCTATAATGTGAAAAAATATTTTGATAAAATCTATTCGTTTTTGTTTTATACGCAAAAAACAGATTTTGATCATTTTCATGTCTCCTCTATAACTTCTTTATTCATGGAAATATTCGAATAGGAATTTCGCATTTCCATGGCAGTTTTTTAAAGTGATTTCGAAAAAATTATGAAATTTATACCAACTCTTCTAGAATTTGAGATATCAGCACCAACTTTAGTTTTTCAAATGTAGGTCATAGCTCACTTTAAATTAGTTACAAATATTTTTTTTTCTCCTACAGATGATATGTTGCAGTAATAGTTTTGTGTAAATAACAACGGAGTTATCGTCATTTATACAAGAACAAAAAATTATTCGGAAGCCGCCATCTTGAATTTATGAATTTTAACAAAAAAATCATGATCTCCGACCTCAAAAACTCCCACTTACCAATTTTGAATGGAATCGGACCAAATCTTGTCCGCCATCTTGGAGCAGCCATTTTTTTTATTTCAACAAAAATTCCATAATGTATTGTCACCGAAATTATGAACACCTGCCAAATTTCAAGTTTATCGGAATTTTTGTTGAAATTAAAAAAAATGGCTGCTCCAAGATGGCGGACACGATTTGGTCCGATTCCATTCAAAATTGGTAAGTGAGGGTTTTTGGGGTCGGAGATCATGATTTTTCTGTTAAAATTCATAAATTCAAGATGGCGGCTTCCGAATAATTTTTTGTTTTTGTATAAATGACGATAACTCCGTTGTTATCAACACAAAACTATTACTGCGACATATCATCTGTGAAAGAAAAATAAGTTATTTGTAACTGAGTCATAGTGAGCTATGACCTACATTTGAAAAACTAAAGCTGGTGCTGATATTTCAAATTCTAGAAGATAGTTGGTATAAATTTCATATTATTTTCGAAATCACTTCGAAAAACTACCACGAGAATGTGAAATTCCTATATTTGAATATTTTCATAAATAAAGAAGTTACGGAGGAGACATGAAAATGATCAAAATCTGTTTTTTGCCTATAAAACGGAAACGAATAGATTTTATCGAAATACTTTTTCACATTATAGTTGGTCTTGACAAACTCCACATTTGGTGTCATTTAACCAACCTCGTATCTCTCACCGTCTAAAAGATACCCATGGTGAGCATGGTATGTGGGGCACACTGTATAATCTACTATTATTGTACATATAACATGGAATAAAAGAATGGAAATTAATTGAATTGACATCACATAGGTATTCTGTTTTCAGTCAAAATTACAATAAAAAATTGCACGTGATAATAATCATAATCTTGTTCAAACAAAAATGGCATTCTTATAGAGTCTTGAGCAAATCTATCAATAACTTTGTTGATAAAATGAGCAAATTCATCAATACTAATTAAACAAAGTCTCAGAATGTCATTATAATAAGCGCTAATCAAGATAGGAATTAAATAATGCAAATGTATCTTGTTTAGAAAGTTTCTGAGTAAAGACCATCAGGCGCTAGGGGGCGAGCGCCCCTCCTTGCCTCCCCCTCCGGACGCCCCTGCAAGGCGGCAAACTTAAAAACAAATTTTTCGTATGCATGTTACAACTGAACTAGAAACAGTACTTTCATCTCTTCTATTGTTTGTCATTGAGAAAGGGCATGATGAAGAATGTGAATGGAATTGGAATAGTTTCACTGCCAATAATCTCTTCAAAGGCATTACTGCATATTTGGTAATGAGAAGATCTGTACATACAGGGTGATCCACGGTGGATGGCCTTTTAGAAGTTTGTGGAGAACGAAAAGACAGAACATTCTGAAAATTGTGATGCTTTGATAATTGAACATTCTCTATCTGTCTGAAATATTTGTGCCACTTCTATCAAAAACAACTAGCAACTTCGTTATTTTGAAACGAACACCCTGTATTTTATTGCATTTTTAGATTTATCCTAAAGAGCTGATTTCATCAATGCATCACACTTGGGGTCTAGTAGGAATGATTACAGAGATATAGGGTGTTCAAAATCGATATTTTCCAATTTTAGGATTTTTTTTTGTTGAAAATATTCATTATCGATCAAAACGGCTCAAATGTCCCCATCCTAGCTTTTGATTCACTATCTACTCGAATTTAATTGGAAACAATACAGATTGGTTCAAGATTCAGAATTCTGATCACCCTGTACCTATCTGTTTCAATTAAATGTCAGTTGATAGTGAATCGAAAGTTAACATAGGGACATGTGAGCCGTTTTTCGACACAAAAAAACCTTAAATTGAAAAATTTTGATTTTGAACACCCAATATCTCTGTAATCATTCCTACTAGAAGTCAAGTGTGATGCATTGATGAAATCAGCTCTTCAGGAAGAATCTGAAAATGCAATAAAATACAGGACGTTCTATTTGAAATAACAAAGTTGCTATTTGTTTCTGATAGCAGTGGCAACACTGTATCGATTAAAATATTTTATACGGATAGAAACTGTTCAATCATAGTGATTCACACGAGACCAACGAGACGAGACTTCCATAAAGTTTCAAGCGATTTATTCAATCAAAATTTGTGTATAGTTTGTTTCCACAATCACAATTCTAAAAAACTATAATTGAGTTACTTCTCATTCACAAAGAGATAGAAACTCAAAGTCATTACCACACTATTTCATAAAATGAACGATAATGGTAGATAACGAGAGAAAAACAACTACTTTCCTGGCTATATGCCAGGCAGAAAATTGGATTACATCCTCCCGAAATCTATGCAATAGTTCGGAATAAAATCGCAAGTGTTTCCTTCCTAACCTCTGAGCTGCGCTGAGGTGGTTCAGGAACGCTGACTACCTGCAGACCGGTTTCGAGCTGTTGGCTCTCCTCAGTACAGGGCTGTCTTAGATAGCTTCATGACCGCTATCTGGTGCGAACCTGGCCAAACGTAAACGCATATCAGCATTTATACCATACGAGGCGTTCGAAGTCCGCGAAATGAAAACGCGAACGCCACCTGGCAAGGTAAGAAACATTCCAAAACAAGATCCCATATCAGGTGGAATGGAAGTGGCTGGTTGCCCGACTGGCGTATTTTCAACTTGATGAGTAGTTGAAATACGACATAAGAAGTGCAACGTTGCACTTCTGAATGAGTACTCACTCATTTTCGAGCAATTCTGCCAAATAATTAGTAAACCGTCCAGTCCATGCAGGTTTCGTTATTTTCTGATTACCGCTTCTCCACAGCCCTCTTTCAATGTGACTCCCAGGTAACACGAACCTCTCCGCAAGATCTCGTGATCCAGATTGACAGTTCAGGGGTATTAGTGATAGTTTTTGGTACCATAATAATTTACGTCAGAACCTAATATATCATCTTAGTCAGGCTATTTCGTGTACTTGAATGAGCACATTGGGATATAATGGGTGTAGAAGTATTTTTCCCTTGCGATGCAGTGAATTCGCATACAATTTCGTTTCTGCGGAAGGTCTAGGTTTCTGAAAAGTTGAGTGATTCTCTCCCATTCCTAGACTTACTGATTAATATAAATAATGATAAGTTCACCTTCTCCATATATCGAAAACCGACTCACACTGACACAGTTATCCCCTTTTTTTCTTGTCATGCGATATCCCACAAATTAGCTGCTTTTAACTCCCATTTTCATAGACTCTACAATATTCCAATATTCCAATGGATCCTTCAGATTTCAACAAAGAATTGGACATTATAAAACAAATTGGTCACAACAATGGCTACCCACCCCACCTTATTGATAGAATTTACAATAGACATCGACAAAAATGTATCAACCATGATGCATAGTTTAATACCACTCGATAGTTCTTGAACCTTTTTCTCTTCAATTCCATTCTCAGGCAAAGTATCCAATGATTTGAAAAATATTTTCCATCGTTTCAGCACAGATATTAACCTTTCCTTCCATACTTTAGACACAATTTCTCATAATTTCGTTGATACTTAAGACAAATTACCACCTACGTCTGAGTAAGGTGTATTGTGAATTCTCTTGTTCAGAACCCGATTGTCATGCACAATATATTGGTCAAACTGGTAGAAGAATTCATACGAGAGTAAACGAACATGTCAAATGTATAAAAAAAATCAGAAATACTATTATTGACGAAGATTCCAATACCCAAAGTACATTTGCTAAAAATATGCTTAACTCTGAACACAACATCAATACTGATTTGGAAATTCTACATATTTGCCAGAAGGGTAGTTTGCTGAATCTGTTGGAAATTTTTGAGATCAATTCATCTTTAAAGGACAAAAATATTCTTTCACTCAATGAACAAATCCATTTCGATTGCCAAAAACTCTTCAATGCCTTGAGTTTCTGATGATTGTGTTATTGTTCCCTCTTGATTATTTGGTCCCCAGTGTAAGTGTTTTCAGTTCTTTGAAGCGACATCTATCAGACAAAAAAGAAAGAAGAACCTTATTCTGCGATATTCAAATGTTAAATGTCGTCAAGTTTGGGCAAAACAAACGCGCATCACTGCAAAGACCATAATTGGGACATAGCCTAACGTGGCCAAACCACATACAAGCAAGAAAAGGAATATGCGAATTTGTCCTATTTTTTGTCTAGGGTCAGCGGCATATTTGGTTTTGGAGAACATTGAGTATGAATTTCATGTTATTTCTGCAATTGAATCATTTCTTTTTCACATGTTGATGGGGGAGAATAAGGCACAGAATACTAATTTCCCACCCATATGATTTTGTGCCCAGCGTATCCGCCAAAAATTAGAAATGTATTTTCTGAATAATGGTGCATGCGTTGCTTCAGTCTTTTCTGTCATATCAATAGATGAACAGTTTTCAATTCCACAAGTGGTGTTCAATGAAATAAAAAACAATGGTAGATTACGGGAAACAAGAAACTACTTTCCAGGCTAATCTATGCAACGATTCGTACAAACGAGTACTGATTGCAAGTGGTCATTTGGCTATTTATATATACAGTGTGTCCACCTTAAGGACTTACCACCCTTGTGAAATCGTTATAATCTGATCGATATCAAAGCACTTTCTTTTGTTGGATATGTATTTGAAATGTACATCCAACAAGAGAGTGATTTTATTCTTGGACTGCTATCATGGCCAACTTATTGACCCATATTTCAGAAAGTACTATTACACATTTCTACCTCGAAAAATAATCATGGATTCTGAATCAGGATCACTTGAAAGATAGGTGTCGAAAAAACGATTTTTTTTAATAGGTGATCAGAAAATGTAGTACTGTAGTATTTCTCAGAAGAACTAATGACATGTCATCATTGAGGATCACTTCAAACATATCTATACCAATTTTCATCATTCGAATATACAATGTGTCTGAGAAAAAAAAAATAAAAAGAATAAGTAAGCAATATTTTTCATCATGATAGTTCTTCACCCGAAAAATACTGATGAATCAAAATCACTAGAAACATACCTGTATTAATTTTCTCCATCTTCAAACACAAGGTTTCTAACGACGAGGAGAGAAAATCCCAATATTTGAAAACTGTAATAATGGAGTTATCGTATTCAAACTATCCAACGCCCTGTATTCAAGATTCAGTACATGTCTGGAGCAGTGGCGGCTCGTGACTTTCATGACAGAGGAGGCTGAATGATATGAGATTTATTGTGAAAAACAACTCTCTACTCACCCAAATCAATAGCTTTAATGACATTCTGTTTACCAGTTAACCTGAACTCAATACTTCGAGAGATGTGTTCCTGTGATTTGCAGTGTCTATCCAATCCGCGAGGCAAATGTTTCGAATCATTATATCCTAATCGCGCCCAACATGATGACTTATCGGTTGAAAATAATACGCAGTACCAACAAATTCCTTACCTCAGATCCCATCAAACAGATATATTTTTTATAATTATCAGAATTGAACGAACGATTTTGTTTGTTACCTGTTACAATCAGATTTTTTAATTCCGGTGTCGGACGTTTGTTTTTCACAATCAATTTATCTTCAAGACAAAGCACTGAATGGGTTCCACTAAATCGCAATCGTTTAAAACACTCATTTTTCAGAAATTTATAGAGCCCCTAACCATTAACCTAACATAAACATAAACAATGCACTCGCGTTTGTCCGCAATTCGCGAAGCGACACGATAAACAACGTGCTATTCGGGAGTATTCGGGCATTTGCATTGCGCGCATAGGTTTCGAAATGTGAAGGAGTCTGTTACCTTGTCTTTTCCCTGGTTGCTAATTATCCATATGTGGCATAAGAAAAGATCAAGCGTACGGGATATCTTAGATAAAAGTTTGAGAAAATATTATTCCCCGGGCTCAGGGAGAGAGGGTGTGGAAATAAGCAAGGCTCAATTCAGATCACTTGGTTTAATCATAGAAGATTTAATTTATCATATCCATATACTTATACTTAGTTCTACCGAAACTTCTGGCTTGGCAACCCCGAGATTTGGGTCCCCACGGAAAATTAATAAGCGCGGCAACACTGGTTTGTTTGTGATTGACAGTGCACAGAGAACTCAAGTAAGTTTTGTGTTCCGTGTCATACGTGGTCAGACGTCAGATATTACGTTTCACATTCTAAGTGATGACACAGGTAAACAACCATCCTAATCGTCGAATGATACAAAATCAAAATATACTGATATGAGAAACTAATAAGTGGTTTTATGGGATGTTCTTCTTACACAATAACAATGAAATGGCAAATTGAGAAATGAGAAATATGCTTCAAATGACCTATATTAGCGACACCTGATTGTCTTCACAGTGGGAGGTAGGCAGTCTTATCTCTATATTGACTAGTGAATTCAAAATAAATACAAAACACAGTAATGATTTTGACCTACGTCCTACTCACTTACAAGTACCTAGCTCTGAAGGTTCAACCTTCCAGGGTACCTTCAGTATATATACTGAAAGTGCAGTCTTAAACCTATGAACACTTATCACTATATCGATAAATACTGAGAAACACACCCTTAAGATTACTAGGTGAGTAATCCTGTACACTGCACCTAATACTTTCAAAGTAAATTATAAACTTTGGCAAACCTCATATAACTAACTCCCTGAGTGAGTTCTAACACTGCTGTCGTTGAAGGTATGAGAAATACAGGACGGTTAATAATCAGTTAAGTCACATAGAAAGCAAAGCGAAGCAGTTATCCTGCACTAACAATAATAATATGGAACAGACTCGCCTGGTTATACTGCTGAGGTTCAGTTTGCAGCACAGAAGTCTTTGGGCTTCCTCAGACTGATCGTTTCATCTTAGAGTACTTTCTTCTGCGATTGATGTCTGATCTTCAAATGCTACTCTAATCAAGCAAAAGGTGAATAGCATAGGTAATGCAGTACTTAGATTAGGGTTCAACTATCAAGCAAATCATGCATGGTATCATAAGCTCAATGGTACAAGCAAGTACGGGATGTCTGAGAGGGTATATACTAGAAGGCCTACAAGAAATGATCTTATGTTAAGAAAAGCAACTGGAAAGAGTTCTGGATATGAGTATAAGAAATTAGTACAATTGAGCCAAGAACCTACCTCAATGATGATGTGTGGCCTTTAGGTAAGTTTTTATCAACAAAACTTGTGGGTAGTCAATTGTTGAATCAAAGATCCATCTCCATGATGCAACCTATATCCCTTGATATAACATTATTTTGATTTCAACGATTATTTTAACTACCTAACTTTTCTTTTATAGGGAAAATTAAATCCACCGAACAGGTGCTAGCACTTCCAACAAGTAGCCAAATTATCCCAAAGAAACACGTGTTGAAAAATGTCTTGATTTTTACAAAAAAATACCTATCTTCGATTTCAACCTTGGCCTTGAATTTTTTGACAAATGGAAATTACGATTGAACTATGATCATTCATGAAACGGTCAAGTTCGCGAGCCTACGATCCATTTCAGATCCACCTTAATAAGAGAGTGACGTCACGCGGCCTGACACCTCCCTAGTCGGTTTATCAATCTTGAGCGTAGATCAGTACCAAACGGAAGGATCAAATCATTCACGGGCTCGGTTCTCTAGACGGACCAAGGTGAAACGATCAGTGTGAAGCGCGCGAAGATTCAGATTGTTCTAATCGATATGCCCTGAGGTTGATCTCAACTATCAAGTTGGCTGTTTACCCGAAAAGAAATTTGATTATTAATAAATTGAAATAAAAGCAGTATTGTTTCATTATTTTTATCAGTGGAATTTTAAACCGTAACAACACCACCCCTTCCCAATTGAAGTTTTTTTCCATGATAAAAAAAAACTGGGGACAGACATCTAGTGCTTCCACTGGACGGATAGGTCACTATCTAAACATATTTCTGAGGCTTTCTCTCATTAGGGCTCTGGAGGGTGGGCTTTGAGATCCTTAGCGTGCCAAACGCCAGAACTTTTTCCTGATCCATCAATTAGTTCGTATGTCCAAGGGGACAGGACCTTATGGATAGTATATGGACCCACGAATTTATTAGAAAACTTTGCGGTGAACTGTTTGGTTGCATCTGATATGGCATAGTTTTTCCGCCAAACTACCTGGTGTAAAGAGTATTTTTCATCGCGGCGTCTCAAGTTGTATACTTTCCGACTTTGTTCGTAAGCTCTACTTAATCGTTTAGTCACATCCTCGTACAACTTTGTGAGAGTAGTAACGCGATGTCCCTGATCCTGGTTTCTAGAGAATTGGATTTCTTCATCTACGGGTAACTGTGATTCGCCCGAAATACTAACTTCTCTTCCAAAATTAATAAAATTGGGGGTCATTCCCGTTACCTCGTGACGCGCTGATCGTATTGCAAATGCTACTTTAGCTAAATACTTATCCCAATCCCGGTGGTTTTCGGAGACATAGGCCGTCAACATCGTTTTCACCACTCGGTGGACCCTCTCCACCGGATTCGACTGCGGGTGATAATTAGCCGTGCACGCTTGAGTGATTTTATATTCAGCTAACTTATCGACGAACATGTGACTTTTAAATTGTACACCGTTATCGGTAATTACTTTGTTAGGTGCTCCAAACATAAGGATTACCTGCTCCTCAAATAGTTTCGTAACCTTAGCGGCTGTCGCGGTACGAATCGGAAACAATAAAACGAATTTACTGAAGCAATCGCAAATCGATAAAATATATGCGTTACCCGCAGTGGTGCGGGGTAAAGGTCCCACCAGATCCACACTTACCAACTGCCAAGGTCTTGATACAGAGGCTGGAATACTACTGAGCATTAAGCCCGCAGGTCTTTTTTGTTCAGGTTTAGTTCGTATGCAAACCTCACAGTTTCGCACGAATCGAGCCACGTCGCAGCGCATTTTAGGCCAATAATACCTGGCTGATAGGCGCGCCCACGTCTTGTAGATCCCTGGATGTCCGCAAGTTGGAGGATCATGATGATCCCGAATGATTTGTTGTCGGTCAGGCTTTGGAACCACCAATAACCACCGATCTGCATCATTATCGAGGAGGTCCGAATATTTGAACTTATTTCGTTTGAACATCTGGTGTCCATCCACTCTCCATAACGGATACTTGGCAGGAAATTGTAGAACCCGCGCTCGCATATCCCTAGTCCACTTGTCCTCGTCTGGTTGCTCCCCCGCAGCAGTACGACCCTCAACAGAGTCCAACTTGGGTACCGCCCGCGAAAGTGCATCCGGGACAACATGTTCCTTGCCTTTCCGGTGTACTATGTCGAAGTCATACTGCTGCAGGCGAACCGCCCAACGAGCAATACGACCCACAGGATCCTTGATACTGTATAACCATTTCAAGCTCCAGTGATCGGTGATAACTGTGAAACGTACTCCCTCAATGTATGGGCGAAGTCGTTCCACGGCAAACAGTACCGCCAGGCACTCTTTCTCGGTTGTGGTAAATTTCCTCTCATTTTTCGTGAGTGAGCGAGAAAGATAGCACACTACCCTTTCCTCTCCATCGAGTACCTGCGATAATACGGCTCCAAGACCGTAGTCCGAAGCATCCGTTTGAATAGTAAACGGTTCCTTAAAATTTGGACATGTTAAGACTGGTGCAGTCACCAGATAATTTTTCACATTCTCCAAAGCTACATTGCATGAGTCATCCCAATTGAATTTAACATTCTTTCGAAGGAGGGAGTTCAAAGGTGCTGTCACCGTGGAGAAATTGGGGACGAAGCGCCTGTACCAAGAAGCCAAACCCACTATCCGTCGTACTTCAGACACATTTTTAGGGATAGGGATCTTAATTATGGCTTCCACCTTTTCGGGATCTACCATTAACCCGGTAGAATTTACGATATAACCTAGATATCTCAACTCAGGTTTACAGAAGTTGCATTTCTCTCTGTTTAACGTCAAGCCCGCACCAGTTATTCGCTGTAAAACTTTCTGTAGGACTTCCAGATGTTGTGTGAACGTAGGGGTGCAGATAATTATATCGTCTAAGTACACAAAGACGAACTGTTCCAAGTCAATGCCGATAACCCGGTCGATGAAACGCTGCCAGGTTGCTGGAGCATTGTGCAACCCAAAGGGCATCCTTTTGAATTGGAACAGTCCTCTAGTGGGTACTACGAAAGCCGTCAGTGGTCGCGATGACTCTGCCATTGGAATCTGCCAATAGGCCGATTTAATGTCGAGTGTTGTCAAAAACTTTGCATCCCGCAACTTATCCAAGGTGGAATTTACAAAGGGTATGGGATAGGCATCTGGCAGGCTGACTTCGTTCAACTTTTTATAGTTGACGCAGAAACGGTGACTTCCATCAGACTTCTTCACTAATACGATGGGTGATGCCCAAGGAGAGGAAGAAGGTTCGATGATCCCGTTTTGCAACATCTGTTCGAGTTCCTTATTGACGTGAGTTTGTAAAGCCGGACTCAACGGATAGTGGCGTTGCTTGATTGGTATCTGGTTGGGATGCGTGCGAATCACATGCTCCACGATAGTTGTACACCCTGGTTGTTTAGACATGTTCTGGAACGTCGCACTAATTAGTTCGTCTAGCTGCCTACGTTGATCTGGCATCAAATTTTCTTCTCCATTGAGTAAGCCAATATTCGATTCATTCAATTTTCCGGTCCCGAAACACCAACTATCTGAGTATAAATCTGGCACCACGCCCATCTGTATCCAAAAATCGACCCCGAGAATAAGATGGTGAGGGATTGAAGGTACCACCAAGATCCGGAATAGCTTCATCCGGTTCTCCAGCTTGATCGGGATGGTTATACAGCCCAAGACCTCACACGAATTACCATTAGCGACGGTACATACCTTCAGGCTAGTCACTCCGATTGGGCAGAATTTCCTCAACATGTTCCATAAGGGCTGACCAATAACAGTCGTACTGCATCCGGAGTCGAGGAGTCCTAAAATTTCCTTCCCATATATCTCTACTTTTAGATATGGTCGGGCGTCATTCTTAGCATGTGCCAATACGAAGTCAAGTACTGCTAGAGTTGAGTGCGTCTGGGTCGGTGGGGAGGATGGGGACGGCTGCACCCGACCTAGTGCTTGCCCCCCTTCCCATTTTTTTGACGGCATGTCATACAATTAGGAGCTGTAACACCTTCTTGACCACAGCGGAAGCAAAATAATCGACGTGGTTTAGGGCATTTCTTGAAGCGATGACCTGGTTCGTGGCAATTCCAACATGTTGCATTCACTAGGTTCATCGGAGAAGGTGACGTATCAGTGAGGTGTCTCGAATTATTATGGACACTCGACGGATTTGGTATAACAGTGGCAATGGATTCTGGTCCCACTGATATCTCAGGCTGCTGCATTTGTGCTACCAAAGCATTTGCTGTGTGTGCAGGTGCTCTCCGATATGCCAGCTCAGGCTCCACACATTGCCGGAAATTTGTTGGTGGGGGACAGAATCTTTGACTTCTTATTGCAGTTTCTTCCACCATTCGACTCAGGCGTGTTAGTTCCACGACGGAATTAGTTGGGTGTAGCGCTATCTGAGATTGGATATACGGGAGCAAGTTACGTCGAATCATTTGTGCTCGAGTTTCTTCTGACGGTCTAGACGTGCCTAACTTATTGAATAAGTTCTCCATGACGGAAATATAGATTATAACTTTTTCCTTAGCTCCTTGGGTTCGTTTCCGAATCTCCTCCCATAAGTCGTGCTCGTAATCGTATGGCATGAAATCGTTTCTTAGTTGTTGGATCAAATCCTCCCACGAGTCGAAAAAATGAGTCCGGTACCATAATAATGCATCTCTTGTGAAAATTTCCGCAGCCGACCGCAAGAGCTGGGTGCTAGTAACACCTCGCGAGTATCTCAATTCTTCTATTCTTTCTAGAAAATTGGTCACACTACTCTCTCCGTCGAAATGGATCTTCCATCTAGACACATCAAAGTATGACGGTGCTGTTTGCCCACTCCCCATTGAATTATTGATAGGAGACAAGTGAAGATTTTGTAGGCCAGATAGGGTATCACATGTAGCGTTTGTCGTCGGTGCCTGCACGGAATGCCATGTACTCCGAATGTCCTGTTGCCTGGGAATGTCGTAATACGGTGGTGGTTTTTGCTTGGGAATTTCGGGTTCAGGCTGGAATTGGACCTGAGTTGGCAGACCAAACCCTAGGGTATCTCTACCTACAGGATAATCCCGTAGTCTAGACGAGACTCGAGGTATATTCGTCTCCACCTCGTCCATCCTAGCTCTGGATGATTCTCTTCTCAAGATGTTTCTACTCGGTACCTGTCTAGCACCTAGGCTCTGGCGTATTTCGCGGATGTCTGATAGTGCCTCCCTAGCTAAGTCAGCTACTCCACTAGGTCTCGGTTGTGAGGTATTATCCTGTCCACAAGCCTCACAGTCAGCGGCTTCAGGGCTCTGTAAGTTATTTCTTGAAGCTTCTTTCGGAGTTGGTGTCACCTCAGGAAGCAAAAGGTTTGGTGCGTCTATAAGGGAACCTGTCAAAGGATTCTCACTATCCATGATACCGTCATTTTTACCACTCCTTACGTCAGAGTTATTCTCGGGGTAAAGAACTTCTTCATTTATTGTTCCAACTTCGTCGACCAGGATCATACATCGACATAGTAGAGAGCGTCTGAGTTCTTCCTGCTGTTCATCTCCACCAGGAGCTCTTTGTATCCTGTGGTGAACATGGTACAGTCTCGTAGATATTCTCCTGAACTCATTCAATCTATTCTCCACATCGAATTGTTTGATGTCTTCCTGGAGATCAACTAACTTCCGTCGACAAATTTCATACTCCTCCTCTGGAATCAGGTTGAGTCCCTCCACTTTGACCATGCTACTGCCTTCACGTTCGCACCTCAATGCCCCTCGCAATGTCATTCGATTTTCATTCACAGTAGTCAATACTGGCAAATTTCTTATTTTCAGTTCATAGGCGATTTCATCGCCTAACAATCTATTCACTTCCATCGTGTATATGAACTGCCTAGCAAGAGTTCAGCAACGAAAGGAAACCCAAACCCCCCTCCTTCCTCTCAAGAGAAAGAGAATGAGGTATCCACAAGAAGAAAAAAAAAGTTGGTGCGACAGCCAGTACTATATCCGTCGCTTCAAAACAGTAAATCCCAGCAGATGAGCCAAAATCTCAGTGTGCCAAACCAGCAAGTTAAAAATTTGTGAAATTGAAATAAAGTAAACTCTATAGGCCTTGTACTTATGAAACGAAATAATGTCTGACTTTACTAAGTACAATAATTATCTCAGAACCATATACAGATTTGACAGCAAAAAAAAATTACAAGTATACAGTCCCACCCTGTATTTACAAAATCCACAGTATGAACAGTAGGAAATCTGTGTGTACTTACTACGAATAATAATACAATAGTATCTACAAATGACAAATTTTATCAGAAAAACAAAAAAAAATTCAAACATCCATTGTCGAACCACCCTGTATATGGAACAAAGAAATCAAAACTTGGTTGGGCGCCAGTTGTTACCTTGTCTTTTCCCTGGTTGCTAATTATCCATATGTGGCATAAGAAAAGATCAAGCGTACGGGATATCTTAGATAAAAGTTTGAGAAAATATTATTCCCCGGGCTCAGGGAGAGAGGGTGTGGAAATAAGCAAGGCTCAATTCAGATCACTTGGTTTAATCATAGAAGATTTAATTTATCATATCCATATACTTATACTTAGTTCTACCGAAACTTCTGGCTTGGCAACCCCGAGATTTGGGTCCCCACGGAAAATTAATAAGCGCGGCAACACTGGTTTGTTTGTGATTGACAGTGCACAGAGAACTCAAGTAAGTTTTGTGTTCCGTGTCATACGTGGTCAGACGTCAGATATTACGTTTCACATTCTAAGTGATGACACAGGTAAACAACCATCCTAATCGTCGAATGATACAAAATCAAAATATACTGATATGAGAAACTAATAAGAGCCAATTCCACACATCAGACTTAAAATTAAAGTGCCACTTTAAGCGGGACTTAAGAGTTAAGTTCAGCTTAATGCATTCCACCAATTTCTAAACCACAGTTCAAGCTCCGCCTACTTAAGCGGTACGTAAGGTTCCCCTTATATTTAAGGATCAGTTATCAGTTTGGTCTGTGACTCGGTTTTGTGTTGAGGTTGAGTATTCTAACCTCAGATTTGTTTTTGAATTTTCATAAATTGAAAATTGCTGATCATTATAGAAATAGAAATAGGGATGGATGGCTTTGAAGACGATATAGAAATATTAGAGATTATTGAATATGGAGTTCCACGCCAAGTTCGTCCCAGGGTTGACTTTTTTCATTCTTATGATGATTTGTCTTTCTTCAGAAGATTTCGTCTCACAAAAGAAACCGTTCTCGAGTTACTTCCAGCGTTGGAACCACTTTTGGAATACCCTTTTGATGTGTAGGAATCCAATTACAATAAACATGGCATGGTAATATCATTTCATGTTTTTCAGTAACCAGTCAATATCCCCAATGAATCAGATACTCATCACACTAATGTACTATTCCTCGAATAGTCACATGTTGATTGTGTCTGATATTGCTAAAATTAGCAATTCATCTATTTGCCGAATCGTAAACCGGGTGTCTTTGGCAATCGCAGGATTGGCTCCCCAATACATTAAGTTTCCCATAAACCAAGTAGATATTGATGAAGCGAAGAATGCTTTCTATGAAAAAGCTTCTTTTCCCAATGTAGTAGGAGCCATTGATGGAACTCATATACGTATTCAGTCGCCTGGTGAGTTAGACAAATCTGCAACATCTAATTTATGTGAAAAATATATTTTTTTTTTGTTCACCTAGGTGGAGATGATGCAGAAGTATATAGGAACAGAAAAAACTACTTCTCACTCAATGTGCAGGTCATTTCCAATGCAAAACTAGAAATAGTTGACTTGGTAGCAAGATGGCCTGGTTCTGCCCATGATGCTACAATTTTCAATGGTTCCAATATTAGGAGAGAATTTGAAAATAATGTGCATAGAAATATGTTTCTTCTTGGTGGGTATTTTTCGTATTTAATCAATGTTAGGATAACAATCGAATGTTATTTGTTATCCCAATATCAGAGTATTTCATCCTTACTTAAGTGCACAATTTTTCAATTTGCAGGTGATAGTGCTTATCCAGTTCGAGAATTCTTATTAACACCTCTACAGAATCCAAATACAGATGCAGAACAGCGTTATAATGAATCTCATATAAGAACTAGAACTGTGGTGGAAAGGCTCTTTGGTGTTTGGAAAAGGAGATTCCCAATATTAGCTTATGGAAGTAGGTTAAAATTGAGAAATACTCTCACAGTGATTGTGGCTACTGCAGTACTTCATAATATTGCCAGAAAAAAGAACGAGCAAGAACCACCATTACCTCAACAAGTAGATGACCACCAATTTCAACAATTGATAAGAGAAGGAAATATACCTCCTGTGCCTTATGCTGACCAGAGACAGTTCTTAGGTCCAAGAGTTCGAAGAGATCTTATTGATAATTATTTTGCAAGATTATGATCTGCTGTCATAATTTCAGTTAATTTCACATATTTTAATATTACATGTTATGAATGATTATTGACATATTTTTATTGTAGTATGTTCATGCATATTTTTGACACCTCCTGTGAAGTTTGTTATAAAAGTAGAAATAAATAAATCAAGAGTTGCAGGATTTTTCTACAGGTGTCAAAATATACTGGAACACATGTATAAAGATTTATTGTTGAATAGATGAATAAAAATCCTCAATTAGTAAATTTTATTTTCAAAAATACAATACATGATTCATTTCATGAGAGAAATTAAATCTGATGGATTTAAATAATCAATTTTTTTAAGAATTGCTTCCTTTATTTCAATATCCAGTTCCAATGATTTCTTCCTAAGTTCGAATTCTATCTTATCTTGCTGCTCCTTTCTAGTTCTTGAAATTTCTACTTGTCCTAACTCATGTTTTGCTATTTGGATTTTCAAATCAGCAAGCATAATATACTTCTTTGAAATATCTGATGAAGCTAATGCAGATGTGATGGGTCTCCTTTTCGCTGACCAAGATGTTGATGTAGAAGGTTCAGGCTCATTAGTGGCTGCAGAAAATTCCTTTTCTGCAGGCAATTGGGTGGTCTTCATGGCCTTTGAACTATTATGTTTCAATTTTGAATGCACTGGTGTGTGGAGATGTGAAACCTTAAAGTCTCCCCAATCAACAGTATCAACAGGTGTATCCTAAAATAATAAAATAATGTCATTTTTCATATGGGTTGAAAAATTAGACAAATGTTGCAAAATGGATGTGAATCATCCTGAAGAAAAGGTGGTCAGGACAGCATGAGTCATGAAAATATAGTTGATGTATCATTAGAAGTGTATGAATTATTTTTTCATCACAAAATGGTCATTATACTATCTACATAATATATAATTTAAGTATTTCTCAAGATCTACTTGTGCTTACCAATTCATCTTCCATGCGAATTATTACAGTTTCAACATTTTCTGCATTGCAACTGAATGATTCTTCTGTGTATGGCTGAACAGTTTCTTCCTCCTGTTTATCACCTTGACAGTCACTATCAAAGGGGTTTGATAAACCATAAACAGTTTTTGTGTTGATAACTTCTAATGCCAAATCTATTGTTGGATCATCATTGAATGAGGCTTCTCCACCACCAGTTTTTTTAAATGAAACTTTCTCATCTGATACTGTTTTACGCACAGTCTTTTTCACATTTTCATAAACCTTGCGCAGTGAAGTTACATCTCTATAGGTTCCAGTTGGTGACTGAGAATTGAACAAAGTTGCTATTTTGGTCCATGTAGAATTTTTATCACGCCAGGTCACCGCATCGGTTTTCTTTGATTCTACTACATGTTTGAATCTCAAGATGATATTTAAAAGCAGGTTTTTCTCCTGCTGGGTATAATTTGATGACCTGGCTCTCTTCACTTTCTTCTCATCGGCATCACTCATTTTTTCTGGAAATATAGGTACCTTCTAGATTCTAAAATAAAATAACACCAATGAAAAAAATATCAACAAAACAGAAGGTTATGTCGTCATTTTGGCGAAATATAAAAGTAAAGTACACAAAACCAGAAAACACCAGAATAATATCACAGAACATCAACTTAACAACAACAATGAAGTAAGCCCCATCTAATATCTGCGACTAACAAAATGTGAACTGCCACTTAGGTGAGGGCTGGTTTGAAACTGATGGTGGAATAGGAATAACATTTAAGTTACACTTAGATTTAAGCTGACCTTTGTTAAGGGGAAGGTTCAAGGGGAACGTGTGGAATTGGCTCTAAGTGGTTTTATGGGATGTTCTTCTTACACAATAACAATGAAATGGCAAATTGAGAAATGAGAAATATGCTTCAAATGACCTATATTAGCGACACCTGATTGTCTTCACAGTGGGAGGTAGGCAGTCTTATCTCTATATTGACTAGTGAATTCAAAATAAATACAAAACACAGTAATGATTTTGACCTACGTCCTACTCACTTACAAGTACCTAGCTCTGAAGGTTCAACCTTCCAGGGTACCTTCAGTATATATACTGAAAGTGCAGTCTTAAACCTATGAACACTTATCACTATATCGATAAATACTGAGAAACACACCCTTAAGATTACTAGGTGAGTAATCCTGTACACTGCACCTAATACTTTCAAAGTAAATTATAAACTTTGGCAAACCTCATATAACTAACTCCCTGAGTGAGTTCTAACACTGCTGTCGTTGAAGGTATGAGAAATACAGGACGGTTAATAATCAGTTAAGTCACATAGAAAGCAAAGCGAAGCAGTTATCCTGCACTAACAATAATAATATGGAACAGACTCGCCTGGTTATACTGCTGAGGTTCAGTTTGCAGCACAGAAGTCTTTGGGCTTCCTCAGACTGATCGTTTCATCTTAGAGTACTTTCTTCTGCGATTGATGTCTGATCTTCAAATGCTACTCTAATCAAGCAAAAGGTGAATAGCATAGGTAATGCAGTACTTAGATTAGGGTTCAACTATCAAGCAAATCATGCATGGTATCATAAGCTCAATGGTACAAGCAAGTACGGGATGTCTGAGAGGGTATATACTAGAAGGCCTACAAGAAATGATCTTATGTTAAGAAAAGCAACTGGAAAGAGTTCTGGATATGAGTATAAGAAATTAGTACAATTGAGCCAAGAACCTACCTCAATGATGATGTGTGGCCTTTAGGTAAGTTTTTATCAACAAAACTTGTGGGTAGTCAATTGTTGAATCAAAGATCCATCTCCATGATGCAACCTATATCCCTTGATATAACATTATTTTGATTTCAACGATTATTTTAACTACCTAACTTTTCTTTTATAGGGAAAATTAAATCCACCGAACAGGTGCTAGCACTTCCAACAAGTAGCCAAATTATCCCAAAGAAACACGTGTTGAAAAATGTCTTGATTTTTACAAAAAAATACCTATCTTCGATTTCAACCTTGGCCTTGAATTTTTTGACAAATGGAAATTACGATTGAACTATGATCATTCATGAAACGGTCAAGTTCGCGAGCCTACGATCCATTTCAGATCCACCTTAATAAGAGAGTGACGTCACGCGGCCTGACACCTCCCTAGTCGGTTTATCAATCTTGAGCGTAGATCAGTACCAAACGGAAGGATCAAATCATTCACGGGCTCGGTTCTCTAGACGGACCAAGGTGAAACGATCAGTGTGAAGCGCGCGAAGATTCAGATTGTTCTAATCGATATGCCCTGAGGTTGATCTCAACTATCAAGTTGGCTGTTTACCCGAAAAGAAATTTGATTATTAATAAATTGAAATAAAAGCAGTATTGTTTCATTATTTTTATCAGTGGAATTTTAAACCGTAACAAGTCTAGCCTCCTATAGATGTTGCCAAATTGAATATTTTACGCGTGATTTGCAGACTTCAACGTGTGATGCGTGGGCAAACACTGTTGCCAATTCAAAAATATTTAACTAAAAACAGAAAATAAAATCGAAATCCATGTATTTTGGTGTCCTTCTAATGAGAAAGTATAGATAATATTAGTTTAAGGAAAATCTCTGAGGAGGCTCAGCCTACGTTGCCTCCTCTGAGGAGCCGCCACTGGTCTGGAGTAATCTTCTTTGAAATTACTCCCTTTTGTTTATAAGTCTCTCTATCGCCACTCGAAATTGTTGTCTAAAAATCTGATGATTAATCGATTTCTAATTTGAATGATAGTGTTATAACAATCGATAAACCCAATATATTTTTGAATCCGAGAACAACTATTCAATTCCATGCCACCTTCCGTACGAAACGACATTGACATTGAAACTCCTTTACCCTTTGGAGCAAGATCTCTGGAACGGTCGGGTTATCACTTTAAACCAAAAGCGCCCAGAGAATATTAAATTAAAATTATATAAAACCTGCCACTCCTGATTTCCTTGGTGTGAGAATTTGATGAAGGGTTAACCTTCAAACTAATAATGTAGAGAACAGTATATAAGGCCATTGATATGATTCTGTATAAGTGAAGCTAATTTTAGTATACATGTTAAACGAAATGACCTCGAAGAAATAGTTATAACTGTGTGGATGGTAGTGTTGTTTTTTTTAATCTTTTGGTGCGCACGAGAAGTAATGTGTGAGTGGTAGTCAAAGTAAATGACCACATATCAGATCCATTTGATAAGGACTTGGGAACACCGCAAGGGGGAGTACTTGGACCACTGCTGTTTTTATTATACGTAAACGATCTTCCAGAAAATATAACAGAAGGCCGAGTTTTTATGTACGCCGATGATACTACCATCATTATTGTGGCTTCTCCAAGTCCAGACGAAATGAATAATAATAAAAAATCAGTCATTGATGAATTCGAAGTATGGTGTAGATGTAACCATTTGATAAACAATTTGGATAAAACAACGTTCATTCAATTTTCAAACAAATACTATCGTCCACTTCATATTGATCCGCGATTAGAATTATCAGACTGTACAAAATTCCTTGGAACACAACTTGAACTTGAGTCCCTATAATGTTCGGAGGTCATCGTGCGTGCCAGGAAAGGTAAGGGAGAGGTGGAAGGTATAAGATTTTGTGAGTTATATAGGCTCTTGGAAATACTTCCATTGGCAAAGAATTCCAGAGCTTTGTCGTTCAATAGACAAACGAATTTTGGAAAATTGTTGTTCGACATATTTCAAGGTTGACAACCAAAGTATGTGACTGGGCTTGTTTTCGGATGACGATGTGAGCAATAGGTCTTTGGTAAGACGATCGCAATACAGTGTTATTCAGAAAGTTGGCATCATCATTTTGATTATAATCTATTTATAAATTCGACTCATGCGTTGAGTTTCTCTTAGAAAGAGATAACTTGGCTTTCGCAACATGTCAAAAAGTTATCTAAATTTTTTCGAATGAGTCGCTGATAAAAAGCTTATTTGTTTGCTATTAGAAAATTGAAATTTCTAATCATTCAGCGAAAATTATTTGGACTTGGACCTTGAGAATATGGATATTTCAGGAATGTTCCAGAATCATCCTCATTATTCAAGAGAACTCTTTGAGTAATGAGTATATTGAAGGATCTCTTTCTTTTTTAAATCGGTCAATGGGTATTTAGGTTCATGCGGCTCGAACAGTGTGTTTGATAATTTTTCATAGAGCTTTCTCTGTATGTTCCATCATTATTGAAGTGGGATTCTGAAATATGCAAGAGAAATACAAAAATAAGTCAATGTTCGAGTAATACACATTGCTTTTCAGCAACCCTCATGGGATCACCGATATGTCCAGAATATAAGGTTGATGGAGCTTAAATTTGTCAAAAATCTTTCTGATTCAATTACTACCCTATTAATAACACAATAATGTCCCATTGATATCCATAGGACGCCCTGTCGGGACATTCAGGACGTCCATATAGGACGTTTGAAAGTAGTACCGTGGACGTCCATTGGACGTCTGTGGGACGCACAAATGTCCCACTTGAGGACCAACTAGGGACGTCCTTGAGGGATCTTCCTGGGAAAACTATCGAATACCTAAATCCTACAGTATTCCTCATCAAGCACTACGGAGGACATCCTTCGGACATCCGTAGGACAACCTATCAGCAATGCTGAGGGATATCAATTTAATGTCCATAGGATGTCCCAGGGACGTACGAATTATTCTTGAATTTGAATTTTTCTGGGTCCCTCTAAGACCAGATCTTGCATAACTGATAAGGACATCTAGTTGAGTTGATGGTCCGTAGAAGGTCCCAAATAGATCCTTTTTTTTCATTCTCTTCAAATTATCTCACATACAAACTAATCCTTGATACTCATGTATTTGAGGTATAGTTTCGTGAGTATATTTCGTTTATTCACATAATTATGCTACCGTTATATATACGCACACTGCTACAATGTAAAATGTTCTTCTGTGAATGTTATATTCTTGGTAAATAAACTATCCTATTATATTCTATAGAGGGCTTCGCAAGACCAAAACCAAGACCAAGACTGATCAGCCTTGGTCTTGGTCACGAAAAATTAATGTAGCCTTGACTTTGGTGTTGGTCTTGATGGTTCAAGACCAAGACCAAGACAATACTGGCTCAGTCTTGGTCATAGTCTTGATAGTATGGTCGTGGATCAAAATGCGTCGAGAAATTTGAATTATTCAGTTCAAGTATTCAACGGTTTATATGCATTTAATAGGTATTTCGTATTTATCAGTCTTCGAAGTTGTCAATTTGTGCGTATAAAGTAAGCGAAATGAATTTCTCCTCTTACCATGAGAATATAATTTTGAAGAAACCTCAAATAACCATTAAATAGGACCCAAACAGCAAACAGGCCGACGCCCGACAGGGTCCAAAAGGAGCGGAACTGACAACAACGCATTATCAGAATATTTAAAACAATTTCGAATTTAAACCAAATAAATTTTGTAATAAATTTGTTTATCCACAACTATGGAGTCATTCATACATTGCTTATTCGATTTTCGACATTTAATGACAGACATTATTGTGATGAATCGAGTAATAAGAGTAATGATGACAGTAGGGTGGCGTAAAAATCTGACATCCCATCGTCTTGTCAAATTCAACTAGGTAGGTATTCGTTATATTAGTTCGCAAATTCAAAAGACCCACCTTACCATGGTTCTCCTATAGTTTTAATCACCTTTCTACAAATATACGGAAAATTGAGAATTCACTGTTTTCCATCCTCAACAGTGGCTACTAATGACTTCCTATCTATTTTTCTTCAAGTGTTGAATCACTTTTGAGTATTTTTTGTCTCATGTGAAATTTTTATAAAATTATTTGATTTTAAGATAATTCGAAAAGTACTGGTTATTGTTTGATGCCTATGCGGCTTACAATAATCTCATAATGTTCACATACTCCTATTTATTTCATCTAAATTGGAATAGGACGTAACTTTTTACGTACGGAAAGGTAAATATGGAAATACCGGGATCTCCAGAAATTCTTAAATTAGATTAATTAAAAGGACTCGCATGTGTTTTCAAATAATTGGAGGTCATATCGAGCAACCATTCTTTAGACGTGTTGAATTTCTACCAATTTTTTTATTATTATTATTTTAGTACATCTGCTCTGAGCACCGGGTATTTCCATATTCACCTCTTCGTGCGTAAAAATTTACGCCCTCTTCCAATTTCGACGAAATAAATAGGACTATGTGAATATTATGAGATTACCGCATAGGCATCAAACAATAACCAGTACTTTTAAAATTATCTTAAAAACAAATAATTTTATAAAAATTCTACAAGAGACAGAAAATACTCAGAAATGATTCAACACTTATAGAAAAATAGCTAGGAAGTCATTAGCGCACGTACAAAAAAAATATGGGGTTAAGTGTGTACTTGGCCCCCAGTATTTTCAATATTTGACAGTTAAGTATTTTCTGTTTTGTTTTCCTCACACGATGTCATTCTTTGTGCTGAAGTGAAGTACCAATTTTGAGATTGATATCTTAATAAATACGCGAGTAATTAAATGAAAACAGTTTTTAATTTCCAACTTTGACACCCTGTATATCTAATATGAAGGGCTAAAATGAAAAATGGTATTGTGAAACTCATATTGTTTTTGTTCAAGGAATATATGGTTGAGGGATTGACCTCCTTTTAGCGGACACCCTGTATACAGTGTGTCCCACTTACCATGCTCACCATATGGGTATCTTTTTAACGGTGAGAGATACGAGGTCGGTTAAATGACACCAAATGTGGAGTTTGTCAAGGCCAACTATAATGTGAAAAAATATTTTCATAAAATCTATTCGTTTTTGTTTTATTCGCAAAAAACTGATTTTGATCATTTTCATGTCTCCTCCGTAACTTCTTTATTTATGAAAATATTCAAATAGGAATTTCACATTCTCATTGCAGTTTTTCAAAGTGATTTCGAAAAAAATATGAAATTTATACCAACTCTTCTAGAATTTGAGATATCAGCACCAACTTAAGTTTTCCAAAGGTAGGTCATAGCTCACCATGACTTAGTTACAAATAACTTATTTTTCTCTCACAGATGATATGTCGCAGTGATAGTTTTGTGTTGATAACAACGGAGTTATCGTCATTTATACAAAAACAAAAAATTATTTGGAAGCCGCCATCTTGAATTTATAAATTTTAACAAAAAAATCATGATCTCCGACCTCAAAAACCCCTACTTACCAATTTTGAATGGAATCGGACCAAATCTTGTCCGCCATCTTGGGGCAGCCATTTTCTTTGATTTCAACTAAAATTCCATAATGAATTGTCACCGAAATTATGAACACCTGCGAAATTTCAAGTTAATCGGAGTAATGTTAGTGTGGGACTCCCCTGACTCTAGCCAGGATTTACCCACTAAAAACTCCACCCCGTTTGTAGGCTCGTCTGACCATGTCTCCGACGACACTCAGGCCTATGGTGGCCCATTGTATCTTACCTAATGTTCTTTATTGTGCCCACTCCATCATCTCTGTACCTTGAACAAGTCTGTACAAATCCTTCACTGGATGTGAGTTGAATATTTCTGGTTCGCCAACTGGTTGCCCAAAGACCTTCTGTCTTCTGCGGTCCAATGCCTCACATCGGCACAGTATATGTGCTACTGTTTCTGGTTCCTTGCCACATAGTCTGCAGCTTGGGTAGCCATTGTACAGTCCCATTCTGGCGAGATGCTCCTTTACTGGCGCATGGCCAGTCATGATAGTCCCGTAACAGTTTTTATCTGTGCTCTGTTCAAGTTGAGCAGGTCTACAGTTAGTGTATGACTTGGTTCCTTAATGTATTGTTTCCCATGTCTGTTTCTTGGGATGTTTTCCCAGTAGCTCTTATGTTTTGCCTGAATCCAGTCTTTAACTGACACTCGTGCTGTACGTTTTCGTACTCCAAGAGTCTGTCCTGGATCTGGCTCGTTGTCCGACACTCTTCTTGAAAGTTCGTCAGCCTTCTCATTGCCAGCGATTCTCTGATGACCTGGCACCCAGATTAGCTTGACGCAGTTCCGGTCTGCCAGAGTTCTCAGTTCCCTCTTGCAATCCCATACCAGTCGAAATGTCACTTCCTGGCTTTCTATTGCCTTAAGTGCCGCTTGACTGTCTGACATAATACGGATCTGCTCGTTTTCCACAGCTCTCCTGCTTGGAAAACTGAAGCTTACTTCCCCAATGAGTAGCTGAGGCTGGTTCGCGGATGTTTGGAGTATACTCCTGCTCCTGACCCATTCGCAGTCTTGGACCCGTCTGTATACCAGATCTTTACCTGCAGTATGATGCTGAGTTCTCCGTCATTCCATGTCTGGTATGGACACTCTGAATGAAGTGTCGAATATATATCGTTTCGGAATGTGATCTGTTCTCATATTAAGTATGTTCCTGTTCACTATTCTGACGATGCTCATATGTCCTGTTCCTATGTTAAACTTGCCCAGTGTATTTTGCAGTCTTAGGGCACCAAGTCTCGCCTCTCCCTGTACCATGAAATGATGGGTTGGCAGATCCAGTAGTGTTTCCATGGCTGCGGTTGGCGTTGACCGTGATTCCTAGACATGCAAGTCTTTGTATCTTGCTCAGTCTTGTTATAGCTCCTCTTTGTAGTGTCTTCTGCCACCATACCAGAGAGGCATATGTTATGGAAGGCATCACCACCTTGTTATACAACCAGTACAGCATGTTTGGTCTCAGTCCCCATTTCTTCCCACTAAAGCGTCTAATCATCATCAGTGACGTTACCGCTTTTTTGGTTGTCTCTTCCAGTTGTTGATTCCAAGTCAATTTCGGATCTAATATCACCCCGAGGTATTTGACCCCCTCTTTCAACTGGATTGTTTCGCCTCGAAGTTTAAGAGGACCTAATCCCTCTAGTTTATGTCTTCGTGTGGATGCTATCATGGTGGCCTTGTGAGGACTGATATTCAGCCCTTCTTGATCCATCCATTCCGTTACCAGCTCTAGAGGCTCTGTCATACGATCTCTGACTGTGGTATTATACTTTCCTTGTGCCAAGACTACTATGTCGTCTGCGTATTCAAGGACTCTATGTCCACTGTCATTGAGTACCCTCAGTATCCCGTCCATAACCAGATTCCACAGGAGTGGGGAGAGTACTCCTTCCTGCGGGCATCCTCTGGTCGCCCTGGCCTCTACGGTCTCTCCCATCACAGTGGTGTAAATCGTTCTGTTTCTCAACATTGAGTCTATCCAGGCCACACAGGGTTCCTCGATTCCTCTCTGTCTGAGAGCTCTAATTATAGAGTTTATTGAGGTATTATCAAAGGCTCCTTCTATGTCTAAGAAGTGTTTTCCACCCTTTCAACAAGTTTATGGAGTGCCGTTTCTGTCGAACAACCGGTCCTGTAGGCGTATTGGTCTCGGTGCAGTGGGTTTTCTACCAGTGCGCCGCCCCTCATGTGCCTGTCTACCAGCTTCTCTAAAGTCTTCAGTGTGAATGACATAAGACTAATTGGTCTGAGGGACTTTGCCGTTTCCTGTCCAGTGCTTTCAGGTTTCGGTATGAAGGTGACCCTCAGTTTCCTCCAAATTCTTGGTATGTATCCAGGAGCTAGACTTCCTCTTAGTATATTGCAGAGCCACCTTATCAGTGGTTCTGTTCCCTTTTGCAGCAGTGCTGGGTAGATCCCGTCTGGTCCTGGTGATTTAAAGGGTTCGAATGAATTAACTGCCCATTCAACTTTATCATAGGTCACCACTTCTTTAGCTATGTTCCAACTTTCCCTGGATCTTCTCGATAGCGCCCCCAGTCCGTTTTCGTTTCCCATAGCAGGTGTCTGAACTATTTGAGATCCAGGAAAGTGAACTCTGAAGAGTTCCTTTATTGTTTTCTTTCCTGTATTTGTGTCCTCAGGGACACGTAGAATAAAACGTGTATACTTATCATTCTTCATATATTATGAAGATTATCAATATTCGAATATTTTGAAGTACTTATTGTAATACCACTGAAAATATCTTCCAGCAACCTACATTCTACTACTACTACTATCTGACTACTGATACATTACAGATATTATTAAACTAATGACTCTAGTGCTTCTCACGAGACCAACGAGACGAGACTCTCATAAAGTCTCGTCTCGTCTCGCCAATGAAATATGAAGTCTTGTCTCGAGTCTCGTCTCGCAGCTTCAAGTCTCGTCTTGTCTCGCGTCTCGTACGAGAGTCTCGCAAATGTATCGCAATTTCGTCATGCATAAACTTGTTCCAGTCTAGTACGGGATATTCAACTTCACCTACTGTTTAGGTATAATGTAGAAGTAGGAAGAGAAAATTACAACAAAAATAACATTATTTATTGAAAAGTAAGTACCTAATAGGTACATACCTACATCATTTTTCTGAAAAAGGAAAAAAACACAGCATTATATATTCGAAAGTAATAAACATAAGATAAAAAGTAACACGTATATTCTAAACAAATAAACAAAACATAAACTTATGAGAGAGAATAGTCCGTTTTCGTTTGACGCATTTCGTCGTTTTACAACAATCATGGATTGTGTTTTTGTGCTAAATAGTCTGAATTTTTTCTAAATTTATTACTGACTCTCGAAAACGAGACTCTCGCGGGCACCACTAAATGACTCCAAGATAATTATTGTCACTATTATACTCAGCAACCCAATCAACGTCACGTTCTATGACATTCTTCCATACACTTGCTGTTGGTACGATTCCATGGAGTGCGTGTTTTTTATCAATTGTATCTGTGAACAAAAAAAAATTCTTAACTCTTTTCAGCCTCAACCATATATTACATATACAAGGTGGCTTTACTGAAATGAAAGAGACTATATACACATTAATACCAGGTATCTATAGGTTTTTGTCGACAAATTCAAGTTGAATGATCTCAAAAAAAGAAATGGTTCGTTTTCTTGACATTTCATTGAATACAATAACTTTTCACAGGAACCAGTGATTGGTTGTTTGAAATGCTGGAATTTCAACATGAACCAACATTCATCCAGATCGATGTTCAGTTCTAATTCATTTTCGGATTTCTGTTATATTGAACTACAAAAGGTATTAGTAGGTACCTACATTGTATATTTTGTCAGTATTTTTGTTTCGATTTCCGAGAAGAGTTCTTGGTGTATAGATGTTGAAGATGTTGAAGACTCTGAAATATTTCATACCATCCGATGTGTTGGTACTCATAAATAGTCCATTCAATGAAGGAACACATCGAATACTTATAGATAGGAATTTTCATCTTCTACAGGAAAATCTATCTACACTGAAAAAAAATTAGTGAAATTTCACTCAAGGTCCACGCAATAATGAGTCAATTTCGGTCCACGCCCGATTGAGTTGAAATTGCACCCTACTCGACTGTGTAAAATGGTAATTCATGAACCGATTCAACCAAATTTTTTATAAACATCCTCATTGATATGAGGACTTGATAAAATATTTATTTTGAGTTGAGAATTCACTCAAAAATGTCAATCAGTAAATTCACTCCCAACCACATATGCATTCACTCAGAGGAATTTTCTACATTGTAGATCAACCAAAGATGATTAATGGTAACTAATTTGAGGGGTTATTCTCTATACCGGGAACACACAAATCACCAGAATGTAAAATCGCAGATCCGTAATCCATCAGAATATACATTTTCAAACCAGTAACTTAACAGAACAATATTTTATAGGAATCGTATTTATCTCTACTGTAGTTGCACAGAACCGCAATCCCTCAAACCGTATTTTGTATACTGTACATGAGCATACCAGACAATAACAGATTGCAAATGCGCAGTTTTGTATTTTTCTATAATAGCAATATCGCAGATCCGCAAATATACAGAATCGAAAACTAACAAACCAACATCACAGCGGAATGATATTTCGTCAGAATCATAGCAACACAGACCGTAATTCGTCAGAATCGCAGAATGACAGACCGCACATTAGCAGACCGTACTTTGTCAGAATCGAAATACAACAGACCGTTTATCGACAGAATAGTAAAATGTCAGAACCGTACATTGACAGAATAGCAAAAACTCAGAACAGCATATTCACAGAAACTCAAAATATCAGAACTGTAAATTGAAAGAATCGTAAAATGCTAAAACCGTACATCGACAGACTCGTAATACAACAGACCGTATTCCATCAGAATCATATTATATCAGAACGTACAATGACAGAATGTACTTCATCAGACTGTAATGTCATATACTGTATTGTGATAGAATCGTAAACTATCAGAACCGTAATTCAGCAGAATAGTAAAATGTTAGATCCGTAAAATAACAGAATCGTAAAAATTCAGAACCGTACATCGACAGAATCGTGAAATATAGGAACTGTACGTCAGCAGAACCGTAAAAAATCAAAACCGTACATTGGCAGAATCGGAATTCATCAGAATGTAATGCAGCAGAACCGTAAAATGACAGACTGCAGAGAGGCCTACCAGCCACGCGCAGAGCGAACGCCGGTCACAGTGTTGCCTGCTCTCACGTCATGTGGGGATTCTACGTATACTTTCAGTTCGACCTGCTTTTATGTTCCTATTGCTCTTGTACACTCGAGAATAAGATCGTTCATATGATATGAAGTGATGAATGACCACATTTAAATATGAATTATATGAACGTCACCCAACTTTTTTGCTATATGGAGAAGAAAGTGTTTATTTGAAGTATTTTCTTAAAAACTACAATTCCTCGAAGTCAGTTGAGAGAAGGGTTCGAGAAATAGGTGTTTGGCATGTTACAAGTGTTTGGGATCACACGTTAAAAGGTAAGGCCGCCGTCATTCCTTGCTCGCACAAGACTTTCGAAGACTTCTGAGGGTTGCTCGTAAGGGGGCAACCGAATGACGGATAAAACAATTTTCCAATTTTTTTTTTACAACAAACTTTGGAGTTTTCAAAGTTTGATTATACATACAAGATATTGGATGTTCTTTATATGAATCTATGTCATACCCAAATTCATTCATTTTGTATTTTGTACCCATATTTATAGAAAAAGGAAGAAGGTGATACGAAACTAGATTGAAATCGAAGTTCAGCTACGGAATTTAGTTTCGAGAAATTAACGATAATTAGTGCGGTGCTGTAGATAGAGATTGATGAAAAAATGCTTATACATACATACATATACATATGGAAGCCATTGAATAAACGTTCTTGTAAAACTCACTATGGAAGCTATTAAATGAACGTTCTTGTCTATCTGATTCTGATTCTGATCTATATCAGGTGACCTTGGAACATAGGCGCCACCAGATAAAAATAGGATATAGGGCGGACAAAATTCGAAGATGAAATCGGGTAACCTACGAATGAAAACTGAGTGTGAATACTCAAAGCTAATATTAATCTGTGTAATTCTCGAAATGTCATCTCCAACCATTCAGAACTTGAAGACTAATCCATGATATTGACCATATCCACTCGTCAAAACTGAACCCATCACCAGTTCCTAACCAGTTTTTTGAACAGCCTCTGCGAATCTGAGATAGAACAATCAATAAAACAATAATTGATCTTCGCATTGTCGAGTTTAAACGAAAATGTAGTTTACCTAACAAATGCCGAAAGTCATACTTTTCCGCACCTGTTTATTTAGATATAAAGAAATACATAGAGAATTCGCATTCGGTATGTGATGAAATTATCAATTCTTTCTCAGTATATTCAACAGAAAACAACTACTTTCCTGGCTGCGATTTTACTAAATATACTGTACGCTAGCACAAACCACGCCGACCGTAATGTCTCATCTTCGAAGTACTTAGGCAAAACTCAGAAAATATTTAACCTTAACGAACTAACCTATCCCTGATTGCAATATTTTATTTTTGTGGAAGGAAAACCGAATGGAGTGTAGAAACACATAGATTAATAATATATTTCAAAAGTTGAGTTCTTCAACAAAATTGAATAAAATGAGACTGTTTATCCTAAACGCACTAACCTATTTGACTTCAAATATTTTATGAAAAAGGAAAACCAGAATGAAGTAAAAAAACAAAAAAGTTGCAAAAAAAAGTTCAAGTTCACAGCGATTCGAACCATGGACCTTCAGACTGAAAATCGACAGCGCTAACCAGTAGACCATTTGGGTGTATGAATTTACTGAGTACAGAAAAAAACATATTCAACACAGAAGTGCATTTGCAAAACAGAGGATGTATTTTGTTGTACTGAATGTAAATGTAACGCTCATTGTAAGAATATTGAAAAATCCGATGACGAAGACCATCAATAAATGTACAGGGTGGCCAACTAAGAATTCAGAGTTCGATACCTCTGTTGTCTTGAGAGATACAAAAAAAAGTTTCGCATTCGAATTGAAGTGATAACCGAGCTTCACATTTCAAAATTTCTTTGAAATACACAGGGTGTTCCGTAAGGTCACAGCACATCAAAGCTATGTTTTTTCATCGAAACACCATATATTTTATTTTATTTCTGACAGTGACATTATAAGCTTATATCGTCATAGTTACGATATCTATTATGAGGGTCATAACTCCCTTGGGATGTTATAGATGCTATAATTCCCTCTAGCTAAAATTGAATAAGAAATGCATAGCAACAACCACGCAATAACGTAGCAATAAGGAATCTCCTATTCGCGGTAGTCAAGATCATCATCTGACGTTCTGATGACATTGAAACTATACGGAAAAACATGTCTAACTTCCAATCGGGAAGGTATCTAATGAATGAAATCAGTCAGAAATAAAATTATCTATGTATCACGGGAATTATAGAGCCTCAATAACCTCTGGCAATTGCTGTCCCTCGGGCCAGAGGCCCTCGGGACGCAAACTTTGCCATCGGTAATTAAGGCCCTCATAATTCCCTTAATACATAAATAACTATTATTTTTGAATTCTCCCAGGAGATCTGATTTCAACGAAGTATCATACTTAGGGTCTAGCAGTGAAAGTTACTGACATATAGGGTGTGCAAAATCGAGATTTTCCAAGTTCAGGATTTTCTTCTGTCGAAACTGTTCATTATTCGTCAAAACGGTTTACATGTCCCTATCTCAACTTTTCACTCACTATCAATTGGTGTTCAATTGACATTTAATTGAAACTCTGAAAATTGATGAGAATCATGTGATAAAAAGAACCGACTATATCAAATATTTAGGCATTATTATAGATAAACATTTGAGATGGGATAAGCACATAGAAAACATCAGCAGAAATCTCAGATGTTTAATCTATAAATTTAAACTTATCAGAACAATTCTAGACACTAATAAACTCAAAATGGTTTATCATGCTTTAGTAGGTTCCCGATTAAACTATGGCATCATAGGATGGGGTGGTGCAATGAACACACACCTTGAAAAAATTAGTATTATACAAAAGAAAATATTGAAAATAATCTTAAGAAAACCTCATACCTATCCGTCAGATAATCTCTATACAGAAGCGAAGATCTTCGACATAAAGCAATTGTTTTATCGTACCATTGTGCTATATCAATTCAGAAATAAATCAAATCTACAATCTCTAAACCATGAATATAATACGAGACAACAAAGTAATTGTTACAAAACTCCATTTTCTACAAAAGCAGTTGGCCAGCGCAATTTTGCTTATTTAGCGCCAAGAATGTACCAGATTCTACCCAAAGGTCTGACAGAACTTGATAATCTACGCCAATTCAAGAAAAAATTGAATGAATTTATTGCAAAGTATCCGAGAAATCAACTCATCAAAACAATAGACATGCAAAGATAAAAATTCGTGACACTTATATCTCACATTATTTACACACCTTCATCAATCAATACACCTTTTAGTTTCACACATTACTTATACACACTTTATCAATATATTATATGTTATTTTATCTGTCTGATGTTTATCTATGCCTATTATGTTATTACTTATATTATTTTATTCACAAATCCAGTATTTATACATTTTCACTACACTTCATCTATACCTCGATCTATACATTGTTATTAAAATTAAAATTAAAATTGAAATATGATTATAGATTATAGAATTAGTATATACAACAAACCAATGTATGTTATATAAATCTTAACAACTCACGCACAGGCAATCTGCCTTAGTGAGTTTTGCGGTTTATTGAAACTCTATTTCTGAATCCATATTGAATTTTATACAAAACTGTACTTTTTCAATAAACTATATATATTATTATTAAAAAATCATAAATTTAGATTTTTCGACCACCTTGTATCAATTTCAATTGAACACCAATTGGTAGTGAGTGAAAAGTTGAGATAGGGACATGTGAACCGTTTTGATGAATAATGAACAGTTTCGACAGAAAAAAATCCTGAACTCTTTGAAAATCTCGATTTTGAACACCCTATATGTCAGTAACTTTCACTGCTAGACCCTAAGTATGATGGGTCGTTGAAATCAGATCTTCAGGGAGAATTCAAAAATGACATAAAATATAGGGTGTTCCAATAAAAAAAACATTGCTTTGATGTGCTGTGACCTTACGGAACACCCTGTGTATTTCAAAAAAATTTTGAAATGTGAAGCTCGGTTATTACTTCAATTTTGATTCATGAATTTTTTTTTGTATCTCTCAAGACAACAGAGAAATCGAACTCTGGAGTCTTAGTTGGCCACCCTGTACATTGTTTACTTTTCTGTAAGATGTTTCTTGAAAAAACCGCCTAATTTGCATTTGTGACAATCAACTATACATTCGAAGATATCTAGTTAAATATAAATTGCTCACCATATCTTCCATTTCGACAAAATGAGCATATTTTAATGAAGAATACGGTCTAAGCGCGCGACGAGTGAAGGTTTCATCGATCGTTACGCTTAGAATGTTTTATTGATTTTACATTTTTGCTCCAACGAAACGCCTCAATTGTGGTGCGCTGTCCTAAAAATTTAATTGCAGAACAAAAACTGTTAGGAATATCCATACCATTGATCGAGATGAAATGTTCCTCATAAAATTACGCAGTTTTTGATGGGAAAATATGATGAAGTTCATTTGGAAAATAATCGAGTTCTTGCTTGTTGAAGATTAATGAAATATTGAAAAATTATATAGGATAGTTTTTGAAAGTGGTGAAATTTTTAGATATTCGGATGATAAAATATGAATTGTCAATACACCATTCGATTGGTTATACTTCAGGCTACAAAATGAGCCCTCATATGTTTTTTTAGCTTCATCCCCATTATTGATAGACTGCTATTTTTCAGACATATTGAAAAACGCGTACATTTTTCCCTGTAGAAAATCTCTCGACCATGGGGCGATGTCGTAATTTCTCATTATATATGTGGATGATGATGACAAAAAATGTCCTTGATGTTCAAATAAGTTATACCCCATGATTGGGTTATTGAACGATAGACCGCACCGTCTGTCGTACTAAAACATGTTCCATTTTTATGTTGAATACGGAAGCAAATTCGCTCCGGAAACGTCAATGTGAAAATGTACCTAATATTTTTATGGTATTCTTCCTTTTTCAAACATTCTTCAAAACAAGGTGTCACTCGTTTTTTCAACAGAATTGAACAAGGATTTCGAGAAATTGGATGAAACCAAAATTGTAGTACTTTTGATCCCGATGCGAAAAGTTGGTAGCTCGACCGGAGTAGGCCGGCTAGATTTCGAAAATAAAAAAAATATTACATTCAGTATTGAGTGATATAATAAATAAGGAGAGTGCCGTAGGCGATTTTTTTCCTTATTCAAGGTCAAATGAGGATTGGATTTTCTCCTACCCTTCGAATAAGTGATTATTTTCACCAAAATCATGAGCCAAAAAATTTAAATGGAAAACATATTCATTGATTTTAGAAACTGAACAGGTACAAATCTGGTACACCTACCTTCATTCATACACGTATTGAAAGAACCAGAGAATATATCGAATGACATCGGTCTACGAATGATGAAACAAATTTCTTTCCTTCCTGATCTTCTTTCAGTTTGTTCGTATTCCTTATTATCCTAATATCAGTCCCGTGGTATATATACTATTTTTTCCACCACTAGCTATAAAACCTACCATTATTTACTCCTTCCCGAGGCGTGAAGTGTACTTTTACTGCCAAGGTAGTTTTCGTCATTTTATAACCACTAGTCAATAAAGACATAGCCACCCACCTCTGATATAATAACCCGAACTCACTGTTCTGGATGGCATTTGAATCTGTTATAGGTATTTACTACTAGATTTTTTTTAAATTGAAAAGAAGTGCTTTCATAGTAGCAATAGGTTCATATCTCAGTTCCACAAAAATGTAATGATTGTAATGTATTGCTGTCTCTGGGTAATACTAATATTCTTCACTACCTTGGTGTATTAATAACTATTATGCACCTGAGGAGTGGAAAAATTGATTAAATATGCAAGAAAATAATGAAAGGCCGTGCATGGTTATCATATTGCTTCGAAAGCATTATTGCTATAGCGTTTGAGAAAAAACGCCAGTATTTACTTTTGATCCTTCAAATATTGAAAGTGCTACCAAGTTCCTCAAATGAAAGATTGAAATTAGGTACCCTGCTCTTATGTGCATAACAGTGCATAAAAAAATTATTGGAGGAAAACTTAGCCCCTGCAGCGCTGAAGCGCAACACTGAATAATACTTATATGTCCGGAATGATTTTCTGATCAAGAGATGACCTATGTGAGCATGAAACCATTATGTACAGGGTGATTCAAACTTTCCGCCCTTGGCTCATAACAGGAGAAGGAAAACTGCAAATGCAAATACGGCAGAGAGGATTAGAATGGATGTGTCGTGTAAAGTATATGTTCTCGTATTTAAATATATTTCAACTTTTCCCAAGATAGCGTCAGATAATTGTTTTTTTCACGAAGCCACTATTTTTTCCTCATATTCCGAAAGAACATATTTTTTTAACAACTTTCATCATGACAAGTTTCTCCTATCTCCATTTGGTTAAAAGCCGTGGGACTCTGGATTTAGTTTTTCCATTTCAATAATCTTTGGTATTTTCAAATAAATCTCAACTGACCCCGCCGTAACAAGTCGCCAGGTTTACGTTTCAATCGGTTCAAATATGAATGCAAAATGTATCCCAATCCATATTGCTTGCAAAACGATTTGCCTTGATTTTCATTACAACGGGGTCAGTTAAGATTTATTCAAAACTGCTAACATCAAAGTCCCGATAGCTATCAACCAAATGATGATAGGAGAAAATTTCCTGTCTGAAAGTTGTTGAATGAAATATTTTCTTTCAGAACATGAGAAAAAAATTGTGACTTTATGCAAAGAATATTTTCGAATGAATATCAACTGACCCTGCCGTAATCAAAAATCGAGCCAGCTGGTTTCAGTTTTAATCGGTTCTAAATGATGAATGCAAAATATATCAAATTACTTACTATTTGTTTTCCGGTCGACTTGATTTTTATCACGGCGGGGTCAGTTGAAGTTTATTCGAAAATGCCAATCATATATCACATCATAGCTATCAGCTTAATGAAGAAAGAAAGAAAGTTTCACGATGGAAGATGCTTGAAAAAATATATGTTTTTTCAGAATATGAGGAAAAATTGTGACTCTGTGGAAAAAATAATTTTGCAGACGTCATTTCCGCCATTTTGAAAGGAGCTGAGATATTTTCAAATAAGGATAAATATATCCCCTCTGAGAGATTTCCATCTGCAGTTTTCCTTTCCTTGTTATGAGCCAAGGGCGGGGAGTTTGAATCACCCTGTACAGTGTATTCCATTTTGGTTCAGACATCTGAGGTATCTCTGTTGTTGTGGAACATGGAATAACCTTGCGGTTTTTGCGGTTCTGTGCCACTTTTTTGTGAAACTCAGATTTTGCCTATAACTTATTTCACATTTTGGACACCCTCTTTATTCACGGAGTTTTTCAAATCATTTGTCATGAAGAATATCATTCAGATTCCAATGTCGTACTCAATTCTTTTTTCGCAGTATGGTTTTGGAGATTCAACTCAAACTTATGATTTTTTCAATTTATTAACTCATTACACAGTGAAAAAAAAATTACACCAGTTCACAACAGCTAACACCCTTGGGTGTCCCCTGAGGTCCTGATCATTTTAGTGGGAATTAACTCTGATATTTTTAACACCATCATAGGGTGTCATTCGTTCTTACATACAGTCAAGAACTACACTAGAGTATCTAGAGCTAATTTGATCGAATCGTGTTATTCAACACCAGAGTGGTGACTGTACAATCATTTGGTGATCATTTTGGCACTGTATCTGTTGCGTTTTTGCTTTTACTGATAATATTATGATAATATGTGAATATTTGTCGGATATTCTTCTGTTGTGAAAACACACTTATCGAGTGTTATCACGCTGAGAAGCAGTGTTTTCTTGTATGCATCTGAGTGTTGAATAACACGACTCTGATATACTAACATTAGTATTCAGTGTATAAAACGATCCAATGTTGTGAGAATTGTGACTTACAAAACATCTCTGAGCTGATACTATTTGTAGGCTGTCGAGAAACGTGCGTCGAAGGAGCGCTAGTGTCACCATCTATCAAAAAATTCACTAAATATTTTTCTGTGCACAAAATTTCTACTTTGATATTCAATTTCATGTTCAATCTGGTTCGATAAGAGTACTCTATATCGCTTCGCAATATAAAAATCATCATATATAATTTATGAATCAGCTTAAAATTTATTTAATGCATTATTTTCACGAAATCATCCGTTCTTATTGTCACCTATCAATCTGGATACCAGAATTCTTGGATGATGATATACTTACACAATGTCCATCAATTCTTTAATGAGTTCATGTTTTTCAGTGGGTAATTTCATAATCAGCAAACATTATCTATTCACATCACATGGGAGAATGCTAGATTTGTTTGTGATTGGTGAGGGTGTAACTAGGTAATGATTTTATATAATGAGTGTATTTTTTGCGTTAACTTGGATGATACCACTATCGAAAGTAATTACTTTTCATCCTGTTGGTGTTTCTCTCGAATGGATATTTCAGAACCCCTCTAAATTACCACATCCGTGTAATTTTTCACTATGACTGTGTGAATTGACACCACTGTACACGGTATTATCAAATTCCTGATAAAATTGGTATGAAATTGCTAATCCAGTGTTGATTCAATCGGAGTTATTTCTGAAATCCACTCGGTTGAAATTACACCCGGAAATTTTTCACTGTGTAAATTCCTCTTTTCTCCTTCAAAATGATATATATTGTACCTATAGATAAATTCAAAGATGCTCAAAAATCACTCAAACATTGTATTTCAATAGTGGACTATTGATTTTTTATATGAAAAAGTCTAATTGGAGGAATATTACTTCTGATATTTTTTTTGATGAGGACAGAAACGATATACTGACACTAATTACCTAACAGAACACAAAACGTACCTAGGTGTACCTAATAGCAACAAATAAATAGTAATAAGAATAAATTCATGATGTAAAAGAGGCACCTGATTGAATATTCACCGAAACAGTTGAATTTCGAAATTATACAGTAACTTGATTGTTGCCCAGTTTTCCAAACAATTGCCACAATTGACACAATTAACACACCTAACCTGAAGACGCATTAAAAATCATTGAAGGATATCTTTGTAATTCCTAAAAAACTGCCTCTGTTGTTACACCATTTTGCACGAATTTCTTCAAGATTGTTGTGCTTCCTAGTGTATTAAGACGTACACTCGTATTCAGAAAACATGTCGCAGTTGGACGATGTAAGCGCTCTAAATCACCGCTACAATAAAAGCGGTTACACCGTCCAACTGCGACATGATTTCTGCATACCAGTGTACTTGTACCTGTTGAGGAATTGTGTCAATTGTGTGATAGAGAAAAGGGACATCAATTCGAATAATTCAATGAATAAGTTACTGAATGATTTCGAAATTCAATTGTTTTAGTAAATATTGAAACAGCTGCTTATTCAACATTATGTATACTTCTGATTACTATTTATTTGTTGCTATTAGGTACCTACGTTTTGTTTTGTGTTAGTTATTCAGTGTTGGAATTGTTTTTTCTCTTCATGGTAAAATCAAAAGTTCAAGTGGAACTTTTTTATTTAAAAAATCTATATCACTATGAAAGTCCATGCATCATTGATTTTGGAGCATCTTTGAAAATTTTATATTCATAACATTATACATAATTCGAAAGGAAAGAAAACAAGGAATTTGATGAGCGGATGAAATACAGGGTGTTCTACTGAAAAAATCATAAGTTTGATGCGTACTTACCTCCAAAATCATATACTTACCCCGAAAAGAATAAAATAAAATGAGTGCGCCACTAGTTTCTGAGTGACATTCTCTATGAGCTGCTTCGCAAAGGCTAACAATGAGAAAAGTCACCCAATCCTAAGGTGGAGTGGATCCCGTGCCGATGGGATGCGTGGTACATGGGAGATGTGCAGACAACGAGCCCTCCAGAGAACCAGGCGAAACTCTGGAGTAAACAGCCTTGCCTCAGTAAACGGCTCTGCTGAGGTCGACCAACACATCCGCATTACTCGTGGGAACCATATGGAAAACCAAAAACAAAATAATGACGAACCTGCCCATCTGATGGAGGTTGAGGGGACACCATCCTCATCTTCATTGGATGCAGAGAATAGGCTTCTGGAGGGCGACTCTTCTGGAACGGGAACTGAGGCACATCAAACCTTGGTTACTGTGGAGGAAGAGCGCATCCTACAGGAGCTGATGGAGTCGACAGAGGAAGGGGAGGAATCTGGGGGCAGCCGTGAGCAGCCACCGGTTCCAAACCCTCAGGATCTGCCGGACACAAAAGTGAAGATGTCTGGAGCGCAGCGCAGGAAGCTGGCGATCCAGGCGGCTATGGCTCGTGGGGACCCAATCATTCCTAGGAAGCCTAGGTCAAATCGGAGGCCCACGAAAAAACCTCAAGCACTGGTGGCCGTAAATCCATCATGTCTTAAGAGACCAGACAAAACCATCTCCACAACGGGAAGTGGGAAAGTCTGCGAGGCCGCTGGAAAGAGGGGGAGATCCGAGACCAGCACACCTTCGCCGCTCCTTAAGAGGAGCAAACAGAGTGTCTCTGCGGGACCTTCTGTAACTAAACCCGTCAGTACACCAACTGGAGGCAGTTACAGTAAGGCCCTGACCTCCTTTAAGATGGCAGTGACTACGGGCAACTATCCCGAAGACAAGCTATCTTTGGAGCAGGTGAAGCAAATCCAGCTTCTTATTACGAGAGAGATCTGGAGATGTGAGCCAGGAACTGGGCCTCAATTCGCAGGCAGCTACCCTCAATCGGGGGTGCTGATCCTAACCTGCGAAAATGAGGAATCCAGAGAATGGCTCAAGCGGAAGGTGCCTACGCTGAAGCCTTGGGAGGGGGCCGCCCTTAGCGTCGATGACGCTAATAAGGTGGTCAAAACTCACAGGGCTGTGGTATGGGTGCCAACCGAGTTCCTGGACGCCAAGGAGCCGGCTAGGATCCTACAGCTCCTGGAAACCCAGAACAAGGGCATTAAAACAGGAGACTGGAGGATTATTTCCACCAATTCCGACAAACAAGGAATTACCCTTGTTCTTGGAATTGACGACCTCAACCTGAAGGAGTTGGCCAAGAGAGGCTTCAAAGCCTACCTAGGCCTGTCCCAACTTACCTTCAGGGTGGTAAGTAAAAAGAGCGCCGAAGATGCTGCAGGTCCTTCAAGTAAACCTGCAGCATAAAAAGGCTGCGACTGCTGCCTTAGTGAGGTACCTGTCCCGAGGCGAAGCTGACATAGTCCTGATACAAGAGCCCTGGATTCACGGGGGACGAGTCTCAGGACTGGGAGAAGCCAAGGGTAAGGTAATATACGATCTGACGGCAGGGAATGTGAGATCCTGCATTTTCGTTAAGAACGAGCTACACGCACTAAAACTGCTTGATTTCTGTTCTAGGGACCAGGCAGCAATTAGGCTGAAAATACGTATGGGAGGAATCTGGACGGAAATCATAATAGCCTCAGTGTATCTGCCATACGATTCTATCGGGCCACCTCCGTCAGCAGAACTGGAGAGGCTAGAGGAGTACTGCAGGCTTTCAAACCTACAGCTCATCTTTGGCATTGATGCCAATGCTCACAGCACAGCTTGGAGGAGCAGTGACACAAACAGAAGGGGTGAGTTCTTATTAGATTACATAATTTCTAAGAATTTAGTTATAATGAATCGCGGGAACGAAGCAACTTTTGTTACCAAAACTCGTAAGGAGATCATTGACATAACCCTGGCGTCTTCTAGAATAAGCTCTCAGGTAACTCGGTGGCGTGTATCTGAGGAACCGTCCTTGTCGGACCATAGGTATATCTGTATGGAAATTTCAGATACTGAACACCCGACAGAAGCCTATCGAAACCCGAGAGGTACGAACTGGGAGAAATTCAGAGAGGACTTAACAATAAACCTAGGAAACGTCAAGAAGATTATCAAAAACGGCACTGATGTAGAGGTAGCCTCCTGTCAGTTGCAGGAGGCAATAATATCCTCATATCAGGACAACTGTCCTTTGGTAAGGCGCAACAGCAGCAAAGACGTTAGCTGGTGGAACGAAGAACTTAAAACGCTAAGAAAAGAAACACGCAAACTTTTCAATAAGGCGAAGAAAACTGGGGAGTGGGGGCAGTATTCCATCACTCTGACCAATTATAATAAACAGATCCGTAGGGCGAAAAGGGAGTCGTGGAGGCGTTTCTGTGGAGAGGTGGAAACAACCTCTGAAGCAGCACGCCTCCATCGAATCCTAGCCAAGGCACCTGTTAATCCTATGGGGAATATAATGAAACCTGACGGGAGATATACTGAAACTGGCAGGGAAACTCTGGAGATTCTACTTCGGGCTCATCTGCCAGATTCGGTTGAAATTGAAAACGATAATCTACCAGACCCACTAAACCCTCACATGAGGGCTGCTGTTGGGGACTGGCGGGTATCGAAGAAGATTGTTGACCACAGTAAACTGCTGTGGGTCATAGAAACTCTTGAATCCTACAAGGCGCCGGGACCGGACGGAATTATCCCTGCAATGCTACAGCAGGGTAAGGACCAGCTGGCTCCGTTTATTTGTGGGATATTGAGAGCAAGCCTGGCAACGGGGTACATTCCGGTTGCATGGAAGAGAGCGAGGATCGTCTTCATCCCAAAGCCTGGAAGAGATTACTCTCAGGCTAAGGCGTTCAGGCCGATAACACTATCATCATTCATGTTGAAGGTGATGGAGAAGTTAATTGAAATGCATATCAGGGAAAACTTTCTCATTGAAAGGCCACTACATAAAAACCAGCATGCATATCAATCGGGAAAATCCTGTGAAACGGCACTTCATCAACTGGTGGGGAAACTTGAGGCCGCAATAAGCAACAAGAGCATAGCTCTTGCGGCTTTCCTGGATATTGAAGGGGCATTCGACCACACACCCTTCATATCCATGGTAGCAGCGGTTGTTGAGCGTGGCGTGGAAGACACCACATGTCGGTGGATAAAAAACATGCTACACAACAGAACAGCGGAATCCACATTGCTTGGTGAAACCATGGAGGTGACGATTTCTAGGGGTTGCCCACAGGGAGGAGTTCTTTCTCCCCTGCTGTGGGATCTGGTTATTGACGAACTCCTGAAAAAACTAAACAATGTAGGAATTTACTCACAGGGGTATGCAGATGATGTTGTCATTCTAGTAGAGGGGCAGCATCCTGAAATTATTTCAGACTTGATGCAGAGAGCCCTGAAGATAGTAGAGGGCTGGTGCAGAAAGGCAGACCTCAGGGTCAATCCTAGTAAAACTGCACTTGTGGCCTTCACGAAAAAGAAGAAACTGGACAAACTAAAAGTTCCCAGACTTTTTGACACACAGCTAAGTATGACACAGGAGGTTAAGTATCTGGGAGTAACCCTAGATGCTAGGCTAACCTGGAATACTCAACTGCGAAAAACTGTCAGCAAAGGCAAAATGGCACTAATGGCTTCTCGGAGAGCGATTGGTAACACATGGGGACTGAAACCACGCATGGTACATTGGCTGTATACTGCTGTGGTGAGACCAATGATTGTATATGGATCGCTTGTCTGGTGGCCTAAGACTGAACAGAGATCAGCTATAATGGAGCTTTCAAAACTCCAGAGATTAGCTTGTCTCTGCATCACAGGTGCTATGCGCAGCACTCCTACCGCTGCTATGGAAACCATACTCAATATTCCACCTCTTGAAATCTTCATCAGGGCGGAAGCGAGGATGGGGGCATACAGACTGGAGTGTACCGGCAACTGGTATGCTCGGGGTGACTCCCTGGGACATACAAAAATAATCAGCCAAGTTTCAAGCCCACTAATGGATATGGGAAGGGACAAAATGCTGCCTAGAAATAACTATTACAGACCCTTCAACACTCAGCTCTACTGGGATGAAAGGGTCTTGACTAACTGTCAGGAAGGCACGTTAGTATGGTACACTGACGGTTCTAAGACTGATGAGGGCACGGGAGCCGGAATATATGGAGATAGACCCAGAACCAGGATGTGTGCTTCCTTGGGGAGGTATGCTTCAGTATTCCAGGCAGAGGTGCATGCTATTGAGGCATGCCTGAGAGAGAATATAGTAAGAGGATACAGAGGTAAACAAATCCTCATATGCTCAGATAGTCAGGCGGCCATTCAATCTCTAACATGCAATAAAATCAGATCAAAATTGGTCTGGGATTGCCTTCAAAGCCTGCTAACCCTGGCTAACCACAACAAGGTAACTCTTCAATGGGTGCCAGGGCATAAGGGAATTGAAGGCAATGAAGCAGCTGACGCTCTTGCCCGGCAGGGGTCTGCGACGTTGTTTATGGGGCCGGAACCTGTGTTCGGTATCCCCAAAACCTCAATACGCGGCTGGCTGGCAAGGTGGACGCAAGAAAGACATCAGGCATACTGGAACAATGTCCCAGGACAAAGACACAGTAAACTGATGGTTGGAACACTGTCCAAAACAGTGACTAACGACATTCTGAGCCTAAACAGAAGTCAGATCAAACAAGTGACGGGACTAATAACCGGTCACTGCCCCTTGAGGAAACATATGCATCAAATGGGCATCTATACAGACGAACCCATATGCAGACTATGCAATGAGGAGGAGGAAACTGCCACCCATGTAATACTGGAGTGCGAAGCACTAGCGCGTTGGAGATACAACCTTCTGGGAGCAGTAAACTCTCAAGAGGCATTTTCAAAGAATGATCTGGTGAAGAGGCTGCTAAACCTCATCAAGGTAGCGAACCTGTTCACCTGAGTCAACAGCATGATCAGGAATACAATAGGCCCAAAGGCTGCAGTGTTTTGGGCTTCAAACCCTGACTGATCATTCTGCCATTAATCAATCAATCAATCAATCAATCAATGAGATAAAATGTCAATTAGTCATTATCGCATTTTTCATCACTGAGGAACTTGATATGGAGATGGTCGACAAAGTGTGAAATGTACAGTGCTTGATAATACGTAACCAGCTCGGTAACCAGTTAGGAAACGCGTCATTTTGTTTGACGACGGGATTATGCGAGACGAACGAACGTATTACGTGTAATTTTTTTTTTTTTAATTTTGCTAGAAATTTTCGCTCGAACAGATAATATAATGACCATCATTTCTACATGAATTCTACCGATTATGAACAAAAATTGAGTATAGGCAAGTCGACTCCGCCCGTCACTTCGAAGTATCCGTCATAAAATAATATGGTCGCAAATTAGTGACCAAATTCACGAAAAAGACTCGTTCGATACTTCCATCAGTGGAAAATGGCTGATTCAAGTTCAGTTTTTCCAACTGATAACGAGAAAGCAGCTTGAAATACATTATTCTTTTCGTCCAACCACATATTCAATATAACGTAACTGGTGCTGTAGTGAATAATATTTCATCACCAGTTGAACCAGTTATGTTATATTTCACTTTACACCACAGGTTATACGAAAAGTGAGAAGTTTCAATATTTCCGTAGTTTTGAAAAGTTCCACATCACATGTCAAATTAAATAAAAAAGAATTTCGATCCAAACTCAATATTTCCAAGGGATATCCTGAAACAGGTTGATTTTCATTCTCAATTTCCACATTTATAATAGACAAATTCTCGAATGGAACATCCTATCAACTATTGCATTCTCGAAATCTTCATGGAAAGCTGAATTCAGGGTGTTCCATTGAAAAAAAAAACACAAAGCTATTAGCCTACCCGAAAAAACGAATGACACTGTATATAAAACTACTACACAAAATAAAAGTTTGGGTGGTTTCAAACAACTTTTTCATTTAACATTCCTCAATATTCCTATAAAAACAACATAATGACCTCTTTATACTGAACTTTCCTTGAATAAATTACCATTCCTATTTCACATTCTTGGGGGAATTTAAGACAAAGAAAATTGTTTGAAATGATGACTTAATAAAAACAAATTATCATAGGGATTTCCTTTCGTGCGCTTCAAGCGTTGAAAAAAAATATGTTCCATCAATAACTAATCCAAATGCTTCGTAAATTTTTTATTTTATAAGGATTCTTGCCCAAAATTCGACGGATGACGTCACAATGTGTCCATGATGATTGCAGACAAAAAGGTTCCTGCATGATCCGCCATTTTGAAAACAAATGTCATTTGAAAGGTATTTTTTCGCTCTATCGACTTACGTAAAATTATTCATACAGAGTGTCATTTGAATTTCAGTAAAATTTTGGGGCAAATCCTCTGTACTCGTACAGGGTGATTCACCATAAATGTCCCCCCCTCTAGCTCACTTATTTTTGAATCTATCTAAACATTTGAAAAAGCATCTAAAATGATTTTTCAGAAATTTTTTTCCCGTTGCATCAGAAAATACAGGGTGCTCGGACCAAAACGATCTACAGAGTACTACTTGATTTCTTCAAATGGAACACCCTGTATTTCATTGTATTTTTATATTTTCCCTGAAGAGCTGATTTCATCAATGTATCACACTTGGGGTCTAGCGGGAATGATTACAGAGATATGGGGTGTTCAAAATCGAGATTTTTCAACTTTAGGATTTTTTTGTGTCGAAACTATTCATTATTGGTCAAAACGGCTTCAATGTTCCTATCTCAACTTTCGATTTACTATCTACTGACATTCAATTGGAACATATACAGTGTGATTCAAGATTCAGAATTCTAATCACCCTGTATCTGTTCCAATTAATAAATGTCAGTAGATAGTGAATCACAAAAGAGATACGGACATGAAAGCCGTTTTGACCAATAATGAATAGTTTCAACACAAAAAAATCCTAAAGTTGAAAAATCTCGATTTTGAACTCCCTATATCTCTGTAATCATTCCCGCTAGACCCCAAGTGTGATATATTGATGAAATCAGCTCTTCAGGAAGAATATAAGAATTCAATGAAATACAGGGTGTTCCATTTGAAAAAATTAAGTAATACTCTGAAAATCGTTTGGTCCGAGCACCCTGTATTTTCTGATGCAACGGAAATTTTTTTTCTGAAATAGTAATTTTTCTAACAAGTGCGGAAAGTGATTCTTTCCCGCACGTGACTGCCGTTGACACGAACGACGCGAAGCGGAGTTCGGGCAAGCAGTCGAGTGCGGGAACTAAACTTTCCGCATGAGTTAGGAACAATATTTTTTCTACAAGCGTAGGAAATTGATTGAATCGTTCAATTCATTATTCAAGCAAATAGGAACAACTAACAAGAGATATATATTCTCTATCTATTAATTATTAGTCATAGCTATTGTGAACTTACAGTTTGACGCATTATGTTGGTTCATTGCGGAATCCAGCAGGCCCATTAGGAGTTTGGTCTCTAGGTTCCAGACACTTCTATGAAATGAGCCAAAAATACCTATTCTTCATTCGGTTTTTTCATTTCTTTATTGTTGCACCATTCAATAAAACGCGTGTATAGAGTCGTTGGTGATAACGCATCTGTATCAAATCCCTATAGCTAGAAGTTTTTGATCACATTGTGGCATTTCCACTGAATCGAAAATGACAGTAACGCTGCGTCTGTCACTTCGACAATTTCAAACTTATTTGAGGTTTGATTGGCATGAAAAATTGACGTTTTCCGTCAGATCAATCCAAATCTATAGGGGGATTTTTATAATAATCAATTTTTATTTCTCAATATTTCTTAATTTTTACAATAAATAGTGCAATTTGATGGATGATTCTGAACATACATACTTGATACTGCAACAAACAAACTCGAACTTTTATATTCCATCACCAACCATACTTGTATTACTAGCGATTTTATCATATCTTTGTTTTCCCGCACTAGTTCGGGAAAAAATTTCCCGCACTAGTGTCGGAAAATTTTCCCGCACTGTTGCGGGAAAATGACACTTCCCAAACTAAATTGCGTGCGGGTATAGGGTGAATCACGCACGCTTGTAGAAAAAATTATTTTAGATGATTCTTCAAATTTTCAAATCGGTTCAATAATAAGTGAGCTAAAGGGGGGGACATTTATGGTGAATCACCCTGTACAGTGTGCAACATATGGAAATTTTTTTGATGAATTGCACAACCAAAATACAGATAGTGTCAAAGGTTAGTGCATGTTCGGTAATCATTTGAGGTGCACTTAGAATCGTTGCAAGTCAAACAGCATACAGGGTAGGTCAAAAAGTATAAAAAATGCTCAGGAGTAAAGTACCCTTATTTCAGAAAATTCAGCAAACTGTTATGAAAAAAAGTTCTTTACAATTGAAAGTTTTTCCTGAATACCAAAACATGGCCTCCTAAGACATATTTTAGTGTTTCGATTTGTTCCCAATTTGTATTTTTTTTTATATTCACCCTAAACACTTTCATAATTTGATCATAACAAAATCAGTTGATCATACTTTTGTTGAAATTAATGCACTTTTGTGCAATCAACTTGGATTTTATTTTTTTAGGGAATCACAAACTTGATGTTTGTTGCAACGATATACAGCTTAATTTTGAGATTTCGCAAACCATATTCTCAACAAGGTAAAACATCATTAGATGAGGAGTATGTCACCAAACTGCCTCAATATTTACTGTCAACCCTCATTTGTTCTGTTCCTTGGGTGTCCGTGATTTTTCAAAAGATATCATGGTTGTCGATCAATTTGTTCAGCTTTTTCATAAACATTTCAAATACAAACTGTTCACATTAAATGAAGGTTTTTGAATATGCATATTATCATTAATGATGTTTTACCTTGTTGAAAATAAGGTTCGCAAAATTTCAAAGTTGAGCAGAATATCGTTGCAACAAACATGAAGTTTGTGATTTCCTAAAAAAATTGAAATCCAAGTTGAATGCAAAAATATACTTGAATTTGAAAAAAAAAGGGAATTTATTAACGAAAGGAATTGAAGAACTGAAGAATGTCTTAGGAAGCCATGTTCTGGTATTTAGGTATGAATTTTAATTGTGAACAACTTTTCTCAATAACATTCTGCTGAATTTTTTGAAATACGGGTACTTTACTCCTGAGCACTTTTTATATCTTTTTACCTACCCTGTATGCTGTTGGACTTGCAACTATTCTGAGTGCACCTGAAATGATGATCGAACATGCACCAACTCTTGGCACTATCTGTATTTTGGTTGTGCAATTCATTAAGAAGATTCCCATATGTTGCACACTTAAATGACCACACTGTATATTGAAATTATGCTCATATTTATTATTTTGTAGAAGCGAGGAGGGTAAATCCCAAATAATCAAGTAAAATGTATGTAACACCTCCTCGATCAACCAACAGGCGGTATTTCGAGCCGCCATTGCTTGAGATTTGACATTTCATGGAAGATGAATGAAGTCATTATGATATCCGAAACGCAAATGAAATTGATCACATACAAAGTACCTCATTGATCACATACAAAGTACCCCATTGACGAACGAAACATTTTGGTATATAAACGAATTGGGTCCAATCAACTTATTTTGACCTCTACTTCAAGTAGAGCAATTTTGGGACACCCTATATATAATCTATAACTGAAGTCATGTGAGGGATTCAAGCACAATTGACAATAAGAAATCACTAGATTCGAAAACTCTTGGGGAGTAGGTTTTCCGAAACGAAATAGCGATATACAAATGCTACAAGTTCTTTATTTATATTATCTACTATTTAATTGGAGAATCAAATTGAAAGGTATACACTCTGATCCGAATCTCAGACCATTGGACTATAGAAAAGTTTGAAAGTTTGATGTTTTTCTCCAATATTTATATGTTCAGAAATGGACATACAATGATTCCATTTCTGCCTTATAGAATCTCCGAGAATAGATTCACCTATTATACATAGAAAACATCGTTATATTCTCATGTCTGATGTTTTGTTATATAATTTTTCAACAAAAAGAATGATAATTATATACTTCTTTATCTTGATACAATCAAATTATCATGTCAATATCTTCCTGATTCGGATCAAACAGATTATCAAACACAAATACTACAATGTACGAACCTTTCTCAGCCCTCTAGAATTCTTCATAAAACAGTTTGAATCAGATTTGAGTAGGTATAGCAAGGAATTTCTATCGATTCAACTTGGCAACAATGCGCTACCGCTTGTTCCAAGTCTCCACGCGCGTCTCACACATTCTGGTATATTGACGGTCTGTCGATGTACGGTTCTGATGTTTTACGGGTCTGTCAATGTACGGTTCTGCCATTTTACGGTTCTGCTATTTCACGGGTCTTAATCCAAAAAATTCTGAAAATTTACGGGTTTGGTAGCTGCACGATTCTGCCATTGTACGAGTCTGTCATTTTACGATTCTGCTGTTTTACGGGTCTGTCGTTTTACGGTTTTGATGGATTATGGATCGGAAATTCCGGTAGTCCGATGGATTATGAGTCTGTCGATGTACGGTTCTTGCATTTTACGGATCTAGAGTATTGGCAGTCTGTGCTTTTACGAGTCTGTCATTGTACGGATCTTTCATTTTACGGGTATCAAAAATCGACAGTCTGTCTTTTTACGGGTATGAACTTTTCGCATTCTGCCATTTTCAGATTCTGTACATCACAATTCTGCCAGTTTGCTGGTCGGGAATGTTCATTCTGATGAAATGGTGGTCTACAGAGTACGGGTCGCTGAATTACAGTCTGTGCTTTTACGGTTCCATGACTTTACGATTATATATTTTTATGATTCTGACGACATGAAGAGTATTTTATTTACTGGTTTGGCAAAGTACACTTCTGAATATATGGCAGTCTTTCGATGTACTATTGTGATTTATGCATTCTGACATAATGCAGTCTGTCAAAGTACGGTTCGACAAATTACGGGTTGTACATATTGCAGTCGCTGAAATATGGTTCTGATGATTTGCTATTCTGATTTCTTACTATTCTAGTCAAATAAATTCCTACTAATCGACGGTCTGTGTCGATACGTTCTGATGATGTATATGGACCCCTCTATACCTAACGATTTATATATATATATATATATATATATTAGGATCACCTAATCTCCTTCGGAGAACGTTTGTTCGTCATTTTATTTGTGTGTTATTAGACAGCTCCTTATCATTCGAGACGATTTTCAAAGTTACTTTGTGGTGGAGTGTGTGCACTGAGAAAAAATATTAATAACCCCAAGCGAATATTTAATGATGACGAATAAAAACTTATATACTATATGGGACAGCTCTCCAACTAACTTACCACAAGTAAAAAGAGTTTGCTGAAATGAATCACTCACCATCATTAAGTTGTTTACAGCAACTTTAATTACTAGCCACTAGTTAACTGGTAAACCATGCACCCATATGTGAGTTATTTTTTTTGTCAATAATGAATAATGTCTCATGATTAATCACCAGATATCTTGTTCTAGTTGCCTCTAGTCTAAACATAAGTAATCAGTTATCTTCCAATGAGTTTGTAACTAGCTTGCATTGAATTGATAGTTAGCTTATGGTGAGTTATTACACTCGCTTCCTATGAGTTAGCTGATGAGTAAACATAACTAACCAGTCATCTTCCAATGAGTTTGTAACTAGCTTGCATTAAATTGATAGTTAGCCTATGGTGAGTTACTAAACTCGCTCCCTATGAGTTAGTTGATGAGTAAACATGAGTAATTAGTTATCTTCCAATGAGTTTGTAACTAGCCTGCATTGAATTGATGTTTGATCAACTCACTTCTTATGATTCAGCTGATGAGCTATTGTAATCAAAAAAACTATCGTATAATGAGTAGACAACTAGCTTGTGACCAAAGTGTCAAGTAGAGGGATGTTTAATTAGAATCAACAATTATTGAAATAAAAGAACCTTTATTTGAGCAACTTTGTATAAAGGAAAATAATATACAGGGTGTTTCAAAAAAACCTGACCCCCTTGCTAGGGTAGGTAGATCACTGCAAAATAAGTTGGGTTTGCTCAGTGAAAAAATGTCTTAACGGCATCCGTTTCCATGATACAAGGTGTTGAAAAAATTACTTTTTTACACATTTTTCACGATTATGTCGAAACCACTGGAAACATTGTGATGAAATTTTGTACGGATATTTCTTGAAATCTGACACATCGCATGAATTTGTTTTTATATCTGACTCTCATAGAGGGCGCTAGTTACACGGTTCGTATTGAGTAGTTTAGAACATAACTTTTTTGAGGTTAGATTTCCCAATCCAAATATGATATGAACTTGAACATCATTCAATTTTACACCAAAAAGGAACTCTTGGTGAAACTCGATACTATGTTCCGTTTTCGGAATATTTCGATTTGAAAATATTGGAGTAGTATTGATGCTGGTATAAAATGAATTTTATTGAGTTCAATTACCTATTTATTCAGATTCAAAAACAATAGGATCATTCTTGTGCTGAAGGTATTGATGGAACAAAGAATCATAAGTAGAAAATTAGGAGATATTTGACAAGAAACATGAAATATTGAATCAGTTAGAGTAAGTGTTCAAAATGTCCTACGTTTCACGAATACACGATTCTATGTTCTTTTCTTGAGAATGTATTATTCTTCTAAACAGTTGAGGATCAGGTGTTAGGTCATTTAAGTGATGTTCAATTATGTCTCACAACTCTTGACGTGAATTTACCTATGTAACTTAGACTTTCTGCTCAAGATACAACAAAACTGTGTAATCCATGTTCTTAGTCAAATCTGTTTCGATGTTATTCTTGTGATTCATTGTTAAATCAATAAGGTTAGCATCAGAAATGTATTTCTGTTTTTGGTTTTCAATAAATAGGTGATAATTTTTCATAATACTCGCTCTATTACATAGCTTTATACCAGCAACAGTTATCACTTGATCATTTTCAAATCGAAATATTTCGAAAACGGAACACAGTATCGAGTTTTACCAAGAGTACCTTTTTGGTGTGAAATTGAATGATGTTCAAGTTCACATCAAATTTGGATTGAAAAATCTAACCTCAAAAAAGTTATGTTCAAAACTACTCGGTACGAACCGTGTAACTAGCGCCCTCTATGAGAGTCAGATATAGAAACAAAGGCATGCGATGTGTCAGATTCCAAGAAACATCCATACAAAATTTCATTACAAGGGTGCCAGTAGTTTCGACATAATCTTGAAAAATGTGTAAAAAAATCCTTTTTTCAACACCTTGTATCTTGATAACGGATGCCGTAACGAAATTTTCTTACTGAGTGAACCCAACGTATTTTGCAGTGTTCTACCTACCCTATTAAGGGGGTCAGGTTTTTTTGAAACACCCTGTATCTCATAACATACATTACTCAGTCTACACTACCATAATATACAAAATGAAACGAAAATTCACAAAGAACAACATAACATCCTATATTCCTATGAGATCAAAAAATATTCAAAATATGAATTCGACAATTTCTCATTATACATAAACTAGCCTGATTTAGAGTCCCTGTATGAATTTGACAGTTTTTGTATAATAAGAGTACGTACACTTGGCAGTGCTACATAACCACAAAAAAGTTGGAATGTCATGAGTAAATTGACGGGATTGGACAATACATGAACGTAACATGACATTACATTTAAGGTTTGTCAAATACGTTAAATACACAGGTATTCGAATCATATTCGAATGATAATACATCATGAATATTTGCGCTGTTTCGAACTGCCGAAATGCAGGCAGCATATATCAATTATTCGATTTTTCAACGGATCATATCGAAAATTTGAAGCGGCCAGTATGGAACATCAGTCCAGCGAGCAAAATTTGCGACATTTTGACATTCAATTGAAACAAATACAGGGTGCAGGAAGGAAGGAATGCTCGAAGTCATCTCCACAAATTTGTGGAGATGACTTCGAGCATTCCTTCCTTCCTGTGAAATATTTCACTCCACTTTGAGCAATATGGACTTCTACCAAAGATTAAATACAGGGTGGTTGAAAATTTTGAGTTATGCACCACCCTGTATTCCAATTGAATATCAATGAACAGTAAATGAAAAGTAAAGATAGGGACATGCAAGCAGTTTTGAGCAATAATATGGATAGTTTCGGCACGAAAATTCTTGAAGTCGAACAAAATTGATTTTTCACACCCTATATCTCTGTAATTATTCTCGCTAGACCCTAAGTATGAGAGATCTACGAAATCAGCTCTTCAGGGAGCATCTGATAATGAAACAAAATACAGAGGGTCCTATTCGAAATAGAATGAGAATGAACCACAAAACAAATACACACACCTCGACCTGTGACCTCGACACACACTCACTTCGTTTGACCGACCGACCGTTTCGCAATCGCAACTACTGTGTTTGCGACCTTCGCTTGGCGTCGAATCAGGGCGGAAACTTCCGAAAGCTCGAATCTTATATGATAGATCACTACTCACCAATATTTTGCAACCTGCAATGATCTTTCTGGTCGATAATGGATGAAAAATGAGCTGCTATGACAGACATTATATTTCAGAAATATAGGTTCATTAATAGCAATTATTGTTTCTGTCCCAATCAGTTATCTGCATATCAGTATTATCGAATTATTGAACGGAATTTTAATCGCGAGTAGTTATTGCTCTTAGGACGAAACTCTCACTTCAGAAACAACTTTTTTGCTTTCAGAAGTAGCAGAAATATTTCCGGCAATAAAAATTTCATCTATCCGAAATGAAGAAAACTCAGGAACAAATTTTACTTGGACGACTTTTCTCAGTGTGGAAATCGGTTTAGTCGATTTCTCAAAATGAACCTCAACCTTTCATTTTTTTGATTTTTGATTGATCTATAAAGATCTTCCTGTAGAAGTTACAACGCTGAAACTTCGTATCTAAGTATTCGATGTGGTTCTCCATTGATCGACTCTTTCCCAGGTTATATCAGTTCCTCAGATTTTGATACAGGGTGAATTAAAAAATCAAGAATATCAAAATTTGGCATCGAATAGCTAACACCCTATATGTGATTTTGCGTTCAAATTTTGTATGGTATTTAGACCCCTCCATCAACAATCAGAAGTATAAGAATAAAAAATCTGAATATTTCAGATTTGTCCACAGTTTTGAATAGAGCTCGTTGAGAACTATAATTTTGTGTGTGAAAATTGGTCGACATGTTCCAAATTAGGAGGATATTGGTGGTTAAAATCGCACACACTGTATTTATTTATATATATACTAGTTGACCCGGCGCACGTATAGTTTTGCCATAGAAATTATTTCCAGGGCTTTTTTTAATCGTTCAAAAATATTTTCATTAGATTCAGATTTCAAATAATGAATTGGCTCAAAGAGAGGAAGTATTCGTAACTGTCGTGTCGTCGAGATTGTTGTCCTGTAGGTACATGGTACATGGGTTTGCACCAACAACCCAACTGAGAATGATTGAATGATTGAGCATGTCTTTGGGACGCAAGATGTCTGACAAATGCTCATACAGGAGAAAAAATCTGCAAAATATCGAATTACTCTGAATAGGCGCTGAATAACTCCAAATAGGTTCGTCAGATATTCGTGGCAGGCTGACAGTTGTATTATTGGTAGCGAGTGCAGTTGTATTCTGAGTAGTAGTAATTCAGCTGAACAATTATTAAGAAAATCATGCTATCTCAGAGTGGCTGCCTGATAGCAACAGCAATACAGTGTGTCCCACTTACCATGCGTACCATGGGTATCTTTTTAACGGTGAGAGATACGAGGTCGGTTAAATGACACCAAATGTGGAGTTTGTCAAGGCCAACTATAATGTGAAAAATATTTCGATAAAATCTATTCGTTTTTGTTTTATACGCAAGAAACAGATTTTGATCATTTTCATGTCACCTCCGTAACTTATTTATTTATGAAAATATTCAAATAGGAATTTCACATTCTCATGGCAGTTTTTCAAGGTGATTTAGAAAAAAATATGAAATTTATACCAACTCTTCTAGAATTTGAGATATCAGCACCAACTTTAGTTTCTCAAATGTATTGTCACCGAAATTATGAACACCTGCCAAATTTCAAGTTAATCGGAGTTATGGAGTTTTGTTGAAATAAAAAAAAAGGCTGCTCCAAGATGGCGGACAAGAATTGGTCCGATTCCATTCAAACTTGGTAAGTGGGGGTTTTTGAGGTCGGAGATCACGATTTTTTTGTTGAGATTTATAAATTCAAAATGGCGGCTTCCAAATAATTTTTTGTTTTTGTATAAATGACGATAACTTCGTTGTTATCAACACAAAACTATTACTGCGACATATCATCTGTGAGAGAAAAAAAAGTTATTTGTAACTAAATCATAGTAAGCTATGACCTACATTTGAAAAACTAAAATTGGTGCTGATTTCTCAAATTCTAGAAGAGTTGGTACAAATTTCATATTTTTTTCGAAATCACTTTGAAAAACTGCCAGGAGAATGTGAAATTCCTTTTTGAATATTTTCATAAATAAAGAAGTTACGGAGAAGACATGAAAATGATCAAAATCTGTTTTTTGCGTATAAAACAAAAACGAATAGATTTTACCAAAATATTTTTTCACATTATAGCTGGCCTTGACAAATTCCACATTTGGTGTCATTTAACCGACCTCGTATCTCTCACCGTTAAAAAGATACCCATGGTGAGCATGGTAAGTGGGACACACTGTATACCTTCCTGTGGCAGAAAATTAACTTTCAGCAAAGTTGTTATTGCTATCATAGGATTTCAATGTTCTGCTTCTATTACGTCGAATTAATGCTTATGACGTTAGTTGTGATGCTGTTTCGTTATTGGTCAGATGATCTTCCATTCACACTCATGAAGCAAGGTTGTCAAGTCACCAATTATAATCAAGTTATCGAAAATATGATAGAGTTCTGTCGTTGAATGAAACATCATATGAGAAGCCGATGATATAATAGTTCATCTTTGACTTTTTCGAGCAACCCACATATCCAAACATTGTTTATTCTCCATAACAAAATATCATGTAAATGTTGGAGACTTGACAACATTGTGCTGAATGCTGAGAACTGAGTAGACCACGCCTACAATTCGTGCGCCGTGTTGTCACGTCCACCCATTCAAATGTCCTCTAGAGTGAATCAAAATAATTATTATTTACACAAATCTATTATAAGCAATAAGCCACAAATCCTGAGGAAACATTTTGAGACATTTGAATTCTCATTGCTAATTAGGAATATTACCAATACTTCATTGGGAATTCATGTATTATTGAATAAGTAATATTTCTGAAGTTTCCAATAGTATTTCAACATATGGCAACTGTGCTATGGTCTACCCATACCATAGAGAAAGGAATAGAAAAGAGAGATGTCAAACCTGCAGTAAAATTTGGCACCACGTTTAGAGCGACACACTTGGCAACTGGGTGGAACTAGTTACTATGATCGATAAAACAGATTCCCTAGTTACCGATTGAGATAAGGCGGTTTATTTCAAACCTTCACTTTCAAAATTTGTATTAATCAGGAAATTTACAAAAAAAAATGAAAAAACTGTAAAAAAAATATGTTATTCCATCCAAGACTAGAGAACTACATATCATGAAACAATAAGTAAATAAAACTCTGAAAAAAAAATAAAATAAGATATAAACTCTTCAGCCTAATAATGACTAGACATACAAAAACAAAAAAACAAACAAAAATGATGAAAATTGATGATGAAAATTATGAATAAATGAATAACTTGCTCTGAAAAAAAACTGTCCTGCTACATCGAGTGCTACATTATGTTGCCTGGGTGTCAAATTCTGAGTCAGAAAACACAATATCAAAATTTGGAATAACCAACTCATTAACAAGAACTGATGATGGCCCTGGCTCCTCTGGGCAAGTTAAAAATAAGTTGAGATTATCTAATATGGTACTCACATCGTCTTCACAATTTTTGTTGGCATTTTTAGGTATTATCAAGCTATTTCAACACTTGCTTGCACACTTGTATTTGCCTGACATCTCACCACACTTTTACATCTGTGATATTCTTTTAATCTGAAATATAACTGAAATCAGTTAACATGAGTTTTTTCGAAATACTTACTTCAATTCGATAAAATGTATGTTCAATTCAGTTCAGTTCAAGTGAAATATTTCGGTTAGTTTAGAATGGAAGAATATCACTTATGTTTCTAGAAAAATGTACTTACGTGCAACCTACATGAATATTATCAATTTCACCTTGTCAATAATAGAAATAAACTCGGAAATAAAGTAAAATAAATGTGAAAGAAATGTGAAAGAGAAACTCGAATTTCAGCGAATTTCAGTATCAACATCAACTCGGAAAGCAAACAATATTGTATTCCATAGGTCTGTTCCTTCGTTCTAAAATAGAACTTGCTAAAGTTGATGTTTCTCCATAGTTGTCTCTGTTCATAGCATGATATAAACAGAGAAAGTCATACAAAAAAAATTAAGTTTAGCAAGTAGAGCAAACACAAATGAACAGGCCTTATACTGTCGTGCTGTCGAATGTCGAAATTCGAAATGTTTCATGTCATGAGTCGGTTGTCGATTGCGAACAGCGCCTCCATGCGCGACTCGGTTGCGCACAAACTTGATGGTCAAAATTTCCTATGTTTTGAACAGTCTCTTTATTTTTGGTTTGTCTATGACCCCTACTTACGAAATCGTGGTGTCAGTTTTTACTGGCAGTAAATTTCTATTCTTTTGAATATTACCGTGGCATTTAGATGAACTTTGACCAACCCTTTATTCCCCTCCCGATTGTGTGACATTCCTTGTTTTTTTTTTCGAACTGATATGTTCCTGCAAGAATTTACAATTCTTTTCTGCATAACGAATGGAGCTGTTTGTTTTAAATTCGTAGATTATATGGGAATGTACTCTTACTATATATATTTTTTTATGTTCTGGTTCCCACGAAAAGGGATATGATGTAATGTTCAGAGAACATCGTGAGAACCAAAAGGTATAAGGTAGGAATTAGTGTTCTTCTTGAATTTCCGGAGGTTATATGCCTCGGGGAACACCTCCCTTAGCAACAATGTGTTCCAGGGCCTCGCTGTTCGTTGGATGAACGAGTCTCTGGAAAGAGATGTTCTGTGGGTCTCCAAATTGACCACGAAGGGTGCGAAGCCTCAACTCGACGGGTTAATCTCGCGGGATTGCCAAGGGAGGAACAATTGTTGATATTTCAGAAGAGCATCGTCCATGAAAATATCTATAAAATAGAGCCAGATCGTCAACTTTTCTTCGGTGTTTCAAAGAAGTGACTGAGATTGTGAGCGAGGTATCACCCACGAGACGAATTGCCCTTTTTGGACTGATTCCAACAGTTTCAGGGTATGTTTGGGTGCTGAACCCCAAATTACAGGACAGATCATTATTTCAAAATAAATAGTTCAAAAGTAATCCGGTGTTTGATTGTTAAAATGCTATTATCTCAAAACAAAGTTATTGTGACATTTCTAGTTTTTTCCCTACACCTTCAATTGATACCCAAGAGGGTAGAACCTATAATAGTCGTCGAACATCGACGATAGTTTATGTTCGACTGTTCGATGATAATATATAGTCTAGATCACCACCCGTTGTCGCTACCTTTCATTGCAGAACGCGCCAGTCCCAATTTATTGACTCTCTCCCAAACTAGGAATAAGTTACTGCCCCGGTATTCCAGATGTCGCTGGCTGGCTTTGCTGAATAAACGTTGGGCAGTATTGCACAGATGGAGCTAAGATCCCATTCCATGTTTCATAATCTCGAATTTTTTTAAATACCGTGTGGGGGGAGTGTATAATCTCTGCCAGTCTGCCGTGTGGATTTTTTCAGTACACCTTGAGGTGAGGAGGAAAATATATCGTTGTTCCATCAGCTGACAGCGGATAGAAAATAATATACAGGAATCAGAGGGTGCATTATGAATGGGTGATTCCTTGACATATATTATCACAGTTAAAAACCCTTCGAGTTAAATTCGTAGAGTATGTTTCGAACTCATACTATTGTTAACTGACACTAGTGAACTTGAATGTCCCACTCCTGTCGATTGAAATGAGTCTTCACACACTTCAATTCAATTTATACAGGGTGATTCACATAAGAACCGACATAGAGCAGGGGCATGTAGGGGGTACCGAAATACGGCAATTTAACGCAACTCACCTCCATACCAAGTTGCTTCCCTAAGGAGATATAGGCTTTGAAAGTGAAGTTATAAATTTTGATAAGAATCAATATCTTCGTTATTCTTGAACTTATAAAGCTGTCACGAGTAGAACATACGGTATATCAGTAATTTCGAACCATGAGGGTTTTATAAACATAAAGTAAATCAAATCATCCATTGACATTGAACTATAAAAACTGACCAAGGAACTCTCATGAGAAACGTGCATTTCTAATAGAATGATGTATATAAATATTGGATGTGAGGGTTCCGAAGTTAGTCTGGTCTGGGTCTACTCTTGACTTGACAAGAGCTCGTCGTGATGGTCGTTATAATGTAAGTTGTTATTAGGTCTTTATATTCATTGTTGTTTATTCATAGGTATTCATAATCACTTCACCCATAATGTTTCATGCTATAATAAATATTGTTATGTTTGAATATAATCTCATACTTCCAGATACCCCTAAACTATTAGTGCCTATTCGAATATTACCTCTCGCAAACTATCAAGCCAAGCATTACCCCTCATAAATCGATATGGTGGAAACATAACCATCTATTTATATCGTGTGAGACAGTTTCCATTATTTAAAGTATTGAATATAAAAATGTGTTTTTATATGGGGCATCTGGCCAGGATTTGCGAACGGTCCAGCATGCTAAAACTGGACTGCCTCGGTTTGATCTTCAAATGGGGCGTTCCTGGTAGCGTACGTCACTCCTTTATTGTCGGGTTTTGGCCGTGAATTCTACTGGACTGTAGGGACAGTGTCTATTGTGGGGACATGAACACGTCCCCACAACATTTCTTGTAAATAAATCCTCTTAATAATATTATTCCCAACTATATTTTATGTTTGCTGAATAGAAAATTGAATTCTGTTTCAGAAAATTTGTCATTCGAATTATTATTCAACATTGTAACGGATTTATGAACGAAAATGTGATGTCCCCATAATATTGGTAGAAAGTACACGAGTAAGATAGTATAGGAGTACATATATTATGAGGACACAATAGAAGAACCGTGTAGTGGCGCCCCCTATCACATTATTTTCATTTCGAGCGCATATTAATAGTTTTCGAGTTTTCGCTAGTGTATAATACCAGTGATGACTTTATTGTCGCTTCAAATTGCTCTGATTAGAATATTAAATAATCTTCAATTATTTTTATGATATAAGAATAATATTTTATATGGCGTTTTTTAGCATGAGCTAAGGATGCTCAAATGGAAATATGTGAACGCATGTAAAAATATCATTTATCATTTTAGAACAGTATATTTTGATTATGTATTGAATTTTTCATTAACCGTGCTTGAATGAATAAACATATAATGTTATTCTTCAATTCAACTCTATTTCATGGACTATACGTACTTTCGTAAATTTGATTTTACAATTTCTATTTAGAAGAATACAATTTCGAGAGATATCGTATTGAGAAGATATTTTATATTTCTACTACTCGAACCTTAATTTTTGACATAAAATATCTCACTGATTTGAAAAATATCAATGAAATCCTCTGTATACCTAAATACCTAAAAACTCATTAGTGGATATTGGGATGTACTGATAACACGCAATATGAATTCAGGAATTGTTGTGAGGACAGATTATTACAGTTCATTGATCAATATATTGTGGAGTCATACGTGTATTGTGGGTACTTATAGCCATTTACTTCATCAATAAACACGTACAAATGCCCATTCACAGAGAGGACTGTCCCCATAACTTGAGTAGCGTGATATTTTCATGGAGTGTATAGAATGAAACGATCTCATTTTGGATTTTTCAACAGTGGAATTATTTCAATCACGATACATTCCTATATAAAACTCGTGAAGAATTATAATCACATTATCATCGCAGTATATCACATCATTTTAATTTCGAGTGCATAATAATATTTACCTAACATTTTAGAACAGTATATTTTGATTAGGTTGTACATTTTTTTTAACCGTGCTAGGATGAATATACAAATAATGTCATTTTTTAATTCAACTCTATTTCATGGACTATACGTACTATCATAAATTTGATTTTACATTTACTATTTGGAAGAATACAATTTCGAGAGATATCGTATTGAGAAGATTTTATACTACTACTAGAACCTCCATTTTTGATATAAAATCTCCCACTGATTTAAACAGTACTATAATGAAATATTATACCTTTACCTAATACTCATTAGTGGGTATATGGGATGTACTGATAACACGCAATATGAATTTGGGTATTATTGTGAGGACACATTAATACAGTTCATTGATAACTATATTGATAACTATATTGACGTGGGAAATAATAATTTCGTATCAATTTTCATGTAACATCTACAGGACGCATTATTTATTTCAAATTGCCCTAACATTTTTGACAGTAAACTGTTGGTACTTTTTATGAATAAAACTTATTCCTACATCTTTTCCAAGTAAGAGAGGTACACTTCCTCAACAACGCTGGAGGTGATCGTTTTCGAGATATTTACTTTATGACGGAAACCAACCATATTTTGGAAAATTTTAACCATCTGTATCTCGGAAACAAATGATTTTTCGATGAATATTTTATAGGCAGGTAGTTTATTTTGACGAGACCTACCACATACTTGTTTTTTTTTAATGTTGTCAGCAACTTCACTTAGCGCCCTAGGAGCTAAGTAACATGCATCGATATAGAAAATTGTAAATATACTGATCTAGAATGATACATGATGTTTTTACATTCGTTCACATATTTCCATTTAAGCATTTTTAGCTCATGCTAAAAACGCCATATAGAATGTTATCCTTAATCAGAAAAATAATTGAATATTTAATAAATATTCCAATCAAAGCAATTTGAACCGACAGTGAAGAGACTCAAGCGAAAACTCGAAAAATATTAATATGCACTCGAAATAAAAATAATGTGATACACTGATGATAATGTGATTATAATTCTTCATAAGTTTTAGGAATGTATAGTAATAGAATTCCACTGTTAAAAAATCCAAAATGAGATCATAATTTCATTCTATACACTCCACATGAAAATATCACGCTACTCAAGTTATGGGGACAGTCCTCTCTGTAAATGGGCATTTGTACGTGTTTATTGATGGAGTAAATGGCTATAAGTACCCACAATAAATTAATATGAATGTAATACACGTATGACTCCACAATATATTGATCAATGAACTGTAATAATCTGTCCTCACAACAATTCTGAATTCATATTGCGTGTTATCAGTACATCCCAATACCCACTAATGAGTTTTTAGGTAAACATAGTATTTCATTGATATTTTTCAAAACAGTGAGATATTTTATGTCAAAAATGAAGGTTCTAGTAGTAGAAATATAAAATTTCTTCTCAATACGATATCTCTCGAAATTGTATTCTTCTAAATAGTAATTGTAAAATTAAATTTACGAAAGTATATACGTATAGTCCATGAAATAGAGTTGAAATAAAATTTATTATTTTCATCAGGTTACAATAATTATTACAGTATATATACTGGGTGATTCATTAAAAATGGGAAATCTTTGAACCACAGATAGTATAGACACTGAAATATCAATATTTCGTCCAATATGATGCCTTATAAAAATGTTGCTGGTGTAGGAGATACTGGGTGTTCAATTGGAAGATTTTATTCTTAAATTTCTCAATAACTCTCTTGGTTTCAACAGCATGAATTTGGTAGCTTTAGGTCTTCTGACGTGAGAAATACGAATTTATAATTTATTTTGCTCATAGAGGGCTCTAATCGAAATCCGTTAAGAGGGCGCATCAGTCAAAACTGCCATGCAGAGGTCAGTTTGGTACCAAATCATTAATAAACTATAAGTGTAAGCGCAAAAGTGGTTGGTACATATTAAAGACGAAGGTTGAGAATAGGATATGAAGGAATTTTCCAGCGAAATTCGATTTGTGTAAAAAAATATATGGTAATGAAAAACAATAACATTGACAACGTTTGTGTAACAGAATCGAATAAAAACCTGGCATACCCTAAGTTAGTAATTCAATAAATTTTTGATGAAATAATCAGCTTCTGGAACATTGTCGTTTGGGAATGTATTGTTCGTAAAAATAATTCTGACGTTTCTGCATCTATTTTCAATATCGCCATATTGTTAGCGAGGTTTCGACAGTGGCAGAGTAGTTCAGCTATTGTCTCTCAGAGGGCTACACAGTGAAACTACCGTGCTGCGCTCCTTCAAGAACTAATACAAACATTACAGTTATCTTTCTATTCATTTCTTCTTTCTGGGTCTGGGGAACAGTGTTGCCAATAAGTCGCTTTTTAACTTCGTTTTGCGTCATTGCGATTTTTTGTAAGTAATTGCGCATTATTTTCTTTTTATAGTCTATCGAGTGTATTGCATAACTGACTCTGTTGATTGATATTATCAATCTAATATATAAAATTCTCCTGTCCCTGTCACGGTGTTTGACGCCAAATTCCTCCGAACGGCTTGGCCGATTCTTATGAAAATTTTTGTGCATATTCGGTAGGTCTGAGAATCAGTCGTAAACGATTTTTCAAATTGAAAATTCAAGATGGCGGATATCCAATATGGCGGACGAGTTTTGTAATCCGATTCTATTCAAAATTGGCATCTGAGGGTTTTCGGGATCGGATATTATGATTTCTTCGTCAAAATGAGGAGATTCAGAATGGCAGATACAATATATGGCAGACGAGTTGTTCAAATATGATCCGATTCTGTTCAAAATTGGTATCTAGGGGGTTTTCGGAGTCGGAGATAACAATTATTTCTTCAAAATTTGGAAATCCAAGATGGCGGATCCAATATGGCGGACAAGTTTCGAAATTATAGACCAATTGTTTTCAAAATTGGTATCTGGGATTTTCGGGTCACAGATTCAGAATCTTTAGTCAAAATTGGGAAATTCAAGATGGCGGTTTCAATATGGCGGACGAGTTTTGTAATTATCGACCAATTCTATTCAAAATTGGTATTTGGGGGTTTTCGGGGTCGGAGATTATGATCATTTGGTCAAAATTGAGAAATTCTCATATCCCATATCTCAATCGTAACGTAACCACCACTTTTCTTCCAATTTATAGAAAATAGTTTTGATTATCTTGAATTCCCATTCAAAAAACTGAAGTAAGTATACATAATCCACTCATGACAGGTAATATTCATAAAAAAATTAGTGTAGGCATAAACAAAATATTGTCTTTTGTGATAGGCCCATATGAAACTCGAAAATTTTTTATGAAAGCAAGTAATCAATCCTTTCCTCCTTTTCTCATTTGCTAAGAATTAGAAATCTGGTGCTACTTAGTTTCAACCAGTGACCAGTGATGCCAGGTCTAAGGAAATGTCATGAACATGAACGATACGATGATATATACAAAAACATCAGTGTTATAATATAAAATAGCAGAACGCTGGCAGCACTGCAACTGGCGGAGCGGGCGGTGTCGCGGTATCAGGCAGTGTATGTGATTCCCCGAACGATTCCAACTGGACTTCAAAGAAAAATCGATAAGTGACCAGTGTTGCCAGTATGGGCGATTTCTCGACAATTGGGCTATCTCTGAACCTATTTTGGCGACCAAAAATTGAACTTGGCGACAGGCGACTTATTGAGACGGCTTGATGGGCTTCTGGGAGGGAGATGAGTATCGCGAGTCCAAATTCAATGGCTTTGTGGCTTTACCATCCAAGTAGATTCGAGTCATCCGCACAGAGCGAGATCCATTTGACGTTAGCAGGTGTTTTGTTTATATTATGGTTCTACACTCTACAGTATCATTCATAAAGTTGGCATCATATGAGAAAATTTTTTGATAATAATATATCATAAACATCTCATCTATTTTCATCAGGTAAATGTGTCTGAAATGTTACAAAAACGCACAGAGAAAACATGTCAACAAAAACTTCAAAATCTCCGGGAAGTTCAAATGATTATAAGAACCAAAGGTACAATGATACGTATAACTTCTTCATTCTCTGGCCACAGAACTCTGAAATAAAAAGAGAAAATCCCTTTCAACGAAAACCTATATAGATCCGGATCCAATATGCAAATTAGATCCGCCATCTTCAATTTCCTAATTTTGTCAAAAGAATCATAAACACCGATACCGAAAACCCCCAAATACCAATTTTTAATAGAATAGGGTTATAATTACGAAACTCTACCATATTGGATCCGTCATCTTCATTTTTCTGATTTTGACAAAAGAATCATATTCTCCGATTCCGAAAACCCTCAGATACCTACGAATTTTGAAAATAATCGGATCATGAACAAAACTCGTCCGCCATATTGGATCCGATATCTTTATTTTTTAAATGTCGACAAAAGAATCATAAACTCCGATACCGAAAACCCCCAAATACCAATTTTGAATAGAATAGGATTATTTTTTTTTTCGCTTGGAGCGCACGATAGGGAATCCCTATAATGTTCAAAGAAATGTTCAAAGAACATCGTGCGTTCCTAGAGAGGATAGGGATAGGAGGTAGGTATTGGAATTTTTTTATAATTACAAAACTCTACCATATTGGATCCGTCATCTTTATTTTTCTGATTTTGACAAAATAATCATATTCTCCGATACCGAAAACCCCCAGATACCAATTTTGAAAATATTCGGATCACAAGTACAAAACTCGTCCGCCATATTGGATCCACCATATTTAATTTTCTTATTCTGACGGAAGTATCATTATTTTCAATCCCGAAAACCACCCGATACAGAGATTTTGAATAGAATCGGATCATAATTAGAAAACTCGTCCGCCTTATTGGATCCGCCATCTTGAGTTTCCAATTTAAAAAATAGTTTACGATCGATTATCAGACCTACCAAAAATGCACAAAAATTTTAATAAGAATCGGTCAAGCCGTTTCGGAGGAGTTTGGCCACAAACACTGTGACAGAGAATCAATAATATATGTTAGATATAAACTATCGTATGACTTTCATTCTATGGTGAGGTCATCACAGGATGGGAATACTAGGTGGTAAATATAATAATGTGAAATATATCATTCCACTATTATGAATTTCTACTACTACTAATTTGGCGACGTACTCTGATTAAATACTGGCAACACTGTAGTTGACTTTGTACCTGTTCCCTTAGTACAGCCACAAACATTATTCAGAGACATCTATTGATGAGGTTCCCTATTGATTGAATTGACTGTATCTAAAGGATTCTGTAGAAATAATTCATGAAACTATAATTATGGCGCCACTAGACGGCTGTGATATATTTATAGTTTCACTGGTGTCTGTGGGCGAACTATTTCACTGTGATGCGCGCCCTTAATTCAGTAAATTACGCATTGTTCGTCCATTGAATAATGGTAGAAATGATTTAAAAATCTGAAAGCCCGTTAAGCCCAATAATCAAAACTGGATATTAATTTATTTACTTTCGTCAATTGTGCGATAAATAGCCATTCACTTTTGAAAACATCACATGAATTCTGACCGAGAATAATCTCGAAATTTCAAAAATTTACAGGATGTTCCATTAAAAATTTCGAAGCAGGAGCCATTTCTGGTGGTACAGGAAGTGACCAGAAAGTGAAAAATATGCAAAAATTCATCTATCTCTATATCTCTCAGATATTCTAGTTATTCTAAGTTATGATGCCTAATGAGTTCGTTGGCACTCGATTTATGTGTTGAGCGTTTAGCGGTTCCAGAAATAATCGACCATTCTGGTTCTTTCCCTATAGCTAAGTGATATTCTTGTATGCAGGGTTCCCCATCGCAGTCGTTTTGGTTTAAAGTTTTCGTGACTAGAGAAAACTTGAAATCCTGAAATTTTGGATTATTGGATATCAGATTATTCGCAATTGATTTTCTTATTTCAAATCGAATGCACGGTACATTATTCAGTTTTCAGATTCCTGAGGAAATAGCATGATTAGTTTCATCAGATTTCCTTATACCTATTTTCTTTAATTTCCAAAATATTTTAATTCTTTTGATTATTTGAAATCCTAATTCTCAGTAAATTGGCAGAAAAATAATTCTTAATCATTCCAAAATAGGGATGATTCTGATTTAGAGGATATTCTGGTGTGGATATTTTGTTATATAAGCTAAATATTAATTAAGACATTTTGTTATATAATCTATATATCAATTAAAACAAAATCTGTTTTTCGAAATGATACATAATTTCTAACAATGAGAAATTCAGTATTTCTTACAATGTCTCTTATCTATGTCTCCATATATTAGCTATTATAAATATTCATTAGTGCATGGGTATTGGGATGTACAACACCCATTTATAATGTGGGTATTACTTATTGTGAGGACACTTTAACAGAGTTCATTGATTAATATGTTGTGGAGTCATTGTATGTATTTCACTCAAAATTTATTGTGGGTACTTATAGCCATTGATTTCAGCAATACACTCGTATACAAATGCTCATTTACAAAGAGGACTGTCCCCATAACATCGCGTGTTTGACATATTTTCATGAAGTATACATATACATTTAATCAAAATAAGTGTTTATTTAGGGATAAGGTTGGGTTATGGGGTAAAATAGATAAATGGAGCAACAAACATTAACTTTTCAAAAAAAGTGTTGTCCTTTGAAAATGATATGAAAAAAGATCAGAAGTAAAACAAAACCAATTCAACGTCATTTTCCAATATTAACTTTTATAAAAACTTTATTTCACTTCACTCTTCAGAAAAATAGCCCTTTCTTTTTTGACAAGAAATCGCTCTTCAATTTTTCAGGGATATTTCAAAATATACTCTGTATATAACTCATCATTAGAGGGTTTTGAGAGGTACCGATAATACCTCAGATCAACACTTTTGTTGATCTGAGGATAATACTCAATAAGAATGTATGTATTGTTGTGAGGACACATTAACACATTTCATCGATCAATATATTGTGGAGCCATACATATAGTTCAGTCATAATTTATTGTGAGTACAGGTTACACAAGTACAAACGCCCATTTAAAAAAAGGACTGTCCCCATAACTTGAATCACGAGTTCATGCTATTCATATGGAGTGTAAAGAAAAACGGCTTATATTCTCAAAATCATCATAATACGGGGAATCTGCTCACGTATACAACTTCAATGTCCCCACAGCGTGGTAAAAAACACCATGTACTCACAATATATGGCGTGACGTGTATGAGTGTGCACACAGATAGGCATGCTAAAACCATCTGTACCCATACAAAAACTAAGTAAAAAAAAAGTCATTTTTAACAACAAACAATCCTTTCATTGTATTTATGGTGTGGAAACACCATCTATTTTGTTGTGACATGGTGCCAAATTTGGTACACTTTGTGGATGTATTCAGGGCGTTACTCGACAGTAACTATAGAGTTTAATTGAAATTTGTAAAGGGGATATACCGGGTGGCGCACCATTAATATTCAACATAATGTTGTTAACCCTTGATGGATTTCAAAAATCTTTGCTTTGTTTTGTGGGCAATTCAATCCTAAAACTTTCCTTACTCTAGTAATTCTTCGAAAAACCTCATCATTTTCATCAAAAACTCGAATAACTGAAAACACGCGCTCTAGGTGTGTTATTTGAAATCATCGAAAATTCAAAAGTTGGCTATGAAGATAAATGTCAAACTTGACAATGTGGCAAGTGAGTTGTTCAATTGAGTAATTGTTGTTTGAGTGTTTTTAAAATAAACGGGAAGTTTTCTTTTCACGAGCAAGTTGACATGCTGTTAGTGCTATGCCTATAACTCCTTATAGGGAAGTAACTTGGTATAGAGGTAAGTTGCGTTAAATGGCCATATTATGGGACCCCCTACATGCCCCTGCCCTATGTCGGTTGTTATGTGAATCACCCTGTATATACGACTACCTGACCCGGCAACCGTTGTTTTGCCATTACATTATTTCTAGAAAGAATGTTTTTTTATAAATATTCAGCAAAGAACTTTCATTGTTTTATTTATACTTCTTTTCAGTTCGGCTATACATGAAAACGGGATTCTTTAGTTATTCAAATTATTCTACTTATTCTCTACTTCTTTTTAGTTCGGCACTCTATATATCTCTTCATTTTTTCATTTATTTACTTCTCACTTCTTTTTAGTTTGGCTATCTATATTAAAACGTGTTCCAATAGTTTTTCAAACTATCATTTATTACAATTGCTGATGCTGATACCTGGCACACGTTGTTTTGCTATATACATTTTCTTCTAGAAAATATTTTTTCAGTTGAATATTCATCAACACACTTCTACTATTTTCTTTTGAACTTCTTTTTCAGTTTGGATATCCATGAAATCGTATTTCATTAGTATTTTAAACTACTATTTTTATTTCCTACTTCTTTCCAGTTCGACAATCCATCTTGTTTTTTGAACTATATACTATCAGTTTTCTACTTCTATTCAGTTTGGCCTCGAGTTTGGCTATCTTTAAAAGCGTGTTTCATTATAGTTTTTCAAACTACTATTTATCACAAAGCATTTTCACCATATTGGATTCGGCATCTCGAATTTCCCAATTTTAAAGAATAAAATCATAATCTCCGACCCCAAAAACCCTCAGATACAGATTTTGAATAGAATCGTATCATGATTATTACAAAATTCGTTCGCACTAATTTTGATAAAAGAATCATAATCTCCGACATGAAAATCACCCAGATACAAATTTTGGATGAAATCGGATCATAGTTACAAAACTCGTCCGCCTTATTGGATCCGTCATCTTGAATTTCCGAATTTTGAGGAACGAACCATAATCTCTGACCCCGAGAACCCTCAGATACTGATTTTGGATATAATTGGATCATAATTACAAAACTCGTCAGCCATATTGGATCCGTCATTGTGAATTTACTGATTTCGATAAAAAAATCATAATCTCTGACCTCGAAAACCCTCCAGATACCGATTTTAAATATAATTGGATCATAATTACTAAACTCGTCCGCCATATTTGATCCGCCATTGTGAATTTCCTAATTCCGATGAAAAAATCATAATCTCTGACCTCGAAAACCCCCAGATACCGATTTTGAATATAATTGGATTATAATTACAAAACTCGTCCGCCATATTGGATCCGCCATTGTGAATTTCCTAATTTCGATAAAAAAATCATAATCTCTGACCTCGAAAACCCCAGATACCAATTTTGAATGGGATCTGACCATAATTACAAAACTCGTTCGCCATATTGTATCCGTCATTTTGAATTTCCTAATTTTGATGAAGAAATTATAATCTCCGACCTTGAAAACCCCCAGATACCCATTTTGAAAGGAATCTGATCATAATTACAAAACTCGTTCGCCATATTGGATTCACCATCTTGAATTTCCAAAATTTGACGATAGAATCATAATCTCTGACCCCGAAAACTTCCCAATACCAATGTCGAATGAAATCGGATAACAATACTCGTCTGCCATATTGAATTCGCCATCTTGAATTTTCGATTTGAAAAGTAGATTACGACCTATTCTCATACCTACCGAATACGCACAAAAAATTTCTTAAGAATCGGTCGAGCCGTTTCGGAGGAGTTCGACCACTGACACCGTGACCGGGACAGGAGAATTTTATATATTAGATGAGATATCAATCTACAGTTCCAGATCGTTTAGTGAAATAAGTATAATACCATTGAGTATTCACACTAGTGTAAATAATCAAGGATAATTGAAAGATCAATCGACTTACCTGAAGGAAGAGTGATCTCAATTATATGAGCAGTCTCGTCGAAAGATTATAAACACCCTGTAGTCCTAGCGCGCTATACCTTGCCTACGACGTTTAAAGAAATACAAGTTTTTTGTTTATTAGTCACCGGTATTTCTTTATCACTTCCCGAACTTGATTTATCTTCATTGGTTCAGAGTACTTACCTACCTAGATTGCAAGGGAGGGTATAGTTGGGAGGGAGGTTTATAATCTTTCGACGAGACTGCTCATATAATTGAGATCACTCTTCCTTCAGGTAAGTCGATTGATCTTTCAATTATATTTCGCAGTCTCGTCTCAGATTATAAACACCCTGTAGATGTTGAGAGACTGGCTAGCAATCTAGGTGGACACATTATGTGTTTGACTTTCAATAGTAGGTATGTTCATTCATTATTATTAAATGTTATTGAAATGTCAATGTATAATGTAAATAAACAGTACATTTATTAACATGTAGAAAAATAATATATACAATCATACGCAATATTCAACGATATGGTATATAAGTAATTACGATTACAAAACATATTTCCATCATTTTAACTTTAGTTAAGTATATTATACATATCAATAAATATAACAAAATATACAACAAAATTTGGATTCTAAATTTTCATTTTGAGTTCCTCAATGTATCTTTCGACATACGATTCATACAAATTCGTTCTGACATATAGATTGTTTTCATAAATAAGCCTACATAACTATACTTCAAAGCCTGAACTTCTTAATAAGCCTTTCGCGAAATCATTTGGGTATGGTTCGACAGGTTTATTATAAAATTTTGCAAATACTGCTGATTTGTTGGTCCAGCCAGCAGCCTTTCTGATGGATTCTATATTTGCGCCACCTCGATAAGCTGCTGAGGTTGCAGCGTGACGCGAGGAGTAGGCTGTGAAGACCTCAGTGTCTATGCCACACTCATTAAGAATATTTTTTATCCAATGACTGATGGTTTGACTGCTAGCTGTACGAAAGGGTTTTTTGATAGTTAATATAAGGTGGCTATCATCGGCTTGCCGGGTATTTTTGGTTCTTAGTAGGTATTCTATGACGGTCGATGCCAAGCATAATTCTGGTTTCTCGTGGAAAAAAGGAAGTATGAGAACAGGTTGAGGCCTATTCCTTCCCGATGTTTTTATTCTATCGGGTACATATATCATAATAGACTCAGGTGTTTGTTTGATATTTTCTATTTTGATTTTTGTTAAGGTTTGCAATCTTTGACCGGAGATCAGTATCATCAGAGTGACCATTTTTTGAGTTAATTGTTTCATTGTGATGTTTTCTAAAGGATACCATTTAGATAAATGATCCAGAACAGGATATGGGTCCCAGGTGGAATTATATTTGGGCTTGGGAGGATTTAAATTATAAATCCCTTTTAGGAAACGTTTGATCATATTTTGGTCCTGTTCTTGAATTTCAAGAACAAGTGCCAGTGCTGATTTATATGAATTAATTTTTGAATACGAGCACCCCAATTGTGAGGTTTCTGTAAGAAAATTTATTACGGACTTCAAATCGTATTCGTATGGTATTTGATTATTATTTATGCAGTATTCCCACCATTTCCTGAATACAGACTCATATTGAGTGAGTGTTTTCTCGGTTATTGAGGAAAGAATTGCTTCTATACCTGATTCTGGAAATTTTCTTCGAAGAAATGATTGCCTGATAAGATTCCGACCTCCAGGATAAGGCTCCTTGAAAGGGGGTGGGGTTCCCTGAAAGGTGATAAAATAAGATTGGCTTCGGGTCCTAGACATATTGATTCTCTGACTAATAACTTCCTAAACATAGGATACCAGGGTTGAGCTGTCCATTTTGGTACTACTAAGATACCGATTGCTTTATCATTAATTATTTTCCTGATTATTTTATTAATGATGGTAAAGGGTGGGAAGGCATAAAAAAAAATATGTTTCCAGGATATCAGAAAAGCATCGACAGAGCATGATTCAGGATCTGGTTTCCAAGATACATATTGTTCGCATTTAGAATTCAGATTAGAGGCAAATAGGTCTATTTGTGGTTTGCCAAACTTTTTGCAAATTATTCTGAAATGCTTCTGTGAGAGTTCGTACTCTGTTTCAATGTCTCGACATCTGGATTCGTAGTCTGCTTGAGTGTTTTGTTTAGTATTAATGTATGAGGCATGAAGAAATATATTCTTGCCTTCACAATAGCCCCATATTTCATGAGCGAGATCATTCAATTTCTCAAATTTAATACCCCCCATTCTATTTATATAGGAAATTGCAGTTGTGTTATCTATTCTGATGATAATTTCACAATTATTTTTATTTTTAGTAAAACACTTCAGAGAGTTCGAGGCTGCTTTGAGTTCTAAGAAATTGATGTGTCTTTTGCTATCTGAGTGATTCCAGAATCCTCGAGCTCTTTTATTATTACAAACGGCCCCCCAGCCGTACTTGGATGCGTCTGAATATATCTCCATTTCATATTTCGGCTCCTCGAGAGTCATTCGACTATTACCGACATGATATTGCCACCAGAGTATGTCTTCGTTAATGAAACTTGGTAATTGAAATGTCTTATCATAATCACCGTTATATTCTATTAAGGCCAAATATTTCGCCCTTTCCATTTTTTTTTGTATGAACCCACCCGTATTTGACTGCCGGGCAAGCCGCGGTTAATACGCCAATAAATTTAGCAAACTCTCTTATGGAGACATGAGGATTATTTTGATACTTTACAGTCAATTGTTTGATATTTTGTTTCTTCTCTATTGGCAATGTCATGGTCATATCGCGATAGTATTGAATATGAATCCCAAGAAACGACAATCTTGTTTCGGTTCTAGTTTACTTTTTTCTGTATTTATGATGAAGCCTAATGATTTGAGCAGATTCACGGCTAGGAGAGTGTCATGTGCACATTCTTTATATGTCTGTGATATAATAATCATATCGTCCAGGTAAGCTACGCAAATAATCCCCTGGTTTCGCAAGTGGGACAGTACCGGTTTCAGGAGTTTTGTGAAAACGTATGGTGCTGTGCATAAGCCAAAGGGCAAGCAGTTGAAGTTATATAGTGTGTTTTGAAATTTGAATTTTAGGTACTTTTTATGGTCCTGGTGAATAGGGAGTAAAAAGTATGCATCTTTGATATCAATAGTACAAACATAATTGCCATCATGTAAGAGGTCCTTGACACTACGATAGTCCTCTAATTTGAAATGAGGAGGATTTATAAATGAATTCAATTTTTTCAGATTCAATATAAATCTAAATGAACCATTTGATTTTTGTGTGAGGAAATAATTTGACAGAAACTCCCCGTTTTCGTGTTTGGAATGCGATATCGCACCCATAGTAAGTAACTCGCGGACAATATTGTCCACTGTTGTCATTTGACATGTACTTGTTATATCTGGGGGTTCTGTTCGTTGATATGGTTGTTCTTCGAAGGGAATATTATATCCTTTAGTCCATTCTAAAATTAGAGAACTATCTGTAATGTTCTTCCATACATTGGAATATTTTTTCAATCTACCGGCATAGGTTACCTCTACGTTCTCCTGCGTGGTGGTTCTTTCCTCTTCTCCCCTCCCCATCGCTGTTGCTGGACTGGCCTGTCCTTCCTGCCTCCCTCCTCTTTTTTGCGTCGAAATTTGCTCGATTGGCGCTTGAAGTTTAAAGGAGTTGCTGATGACGTTGTGGGTTGGTTGCTCTGTATCGAATTCGGACGATAAGTTGGCCGGTTGATTCGTTTCAATTTCAAATCAGCCGATGCCTTTTGAATTTCCTTGGTACTTTTGACATTATCGCCGAGGTTGCTCCCAAAAAGCCACTCATCAATTGGCCTGTCCATGACTGTTTTCTTGACCGAGTGATCCAGGGTCCCGGATACGCCATATCGTCGATGCGAGGAGATTGTATGATGAACATCTGCCAAAAGTTTAGCTGCGTTTGCTAAGTGCAGAAGATGTGGATTAGTATCATCTGCAGCTGATGAGAAAAAAGTGTTGAGCGGAATGGCTACTGCGCATATCGCGGCACTCAGTTGTTCCTGTACTTTTGTCAGGAAGCTGTCCTGCTTGTTTAGGTTTTCTGTTAAGCATCCTTGAATTTCGGGGTTCATCTTGGGTGGATTCAGGGCTGGCACGTTGTTAGGAGGTGGATATTTCTCGGTTAGCTCTTTTCGATCTACCTTCTCTATACCCTTCTGCAGAAATATGGTCCATCTGCTTGCAATTTGCTCATGCACATCCGGGCCTGTTGGCCTAGTAGCCAACGGGTCCACTCCTAATATCTCTACGGCGTCCACCACCGGTTGTTCCATTATTGGTTGCAACTCGTCAGGAACAGGAGAAAGTACTTCCTGATAACTAACTTGAGAATCGTAATCGCTCTCAGATTCACTTGAACTTGAACTCGAACCTGTGTGAGGAACCAAGCATGAGAATCTATTCACATAATACATTTAGGTATTTAGGTATTAGTATATTCGTAATATCTTCCGATCACCCTGTACAATGGAAGACGGGTGACGTCATTAAAATTTGTTTAATGAACTCAGTTGTGCATGTGCACGATTATTGTGGGCATGAAATGTTTCAGCCCTTATTTTCTTCGTTTTTGTTGGTAAAGGTATAACATAGCACATGTGTGTAGTTAGGTACCTTGTTTGTTAGCGTTTCTAGTAAATACATGTGTATTTCCATATGAAACGAGAACCAACTAAATTTCGGCATGAAATGTATCAGCCGTTTTTTATTGAATTGCAAAAACTAATGTCTTGCGATCTTCCGCCTTGAATCATCTTGTTCTAAGTCTATTTAAATATATATATACATATATATTTTGATTAAGACATAATAAATTGACGTAACTATTTGAGGAATACGTAATTAATATATTGAACTTACTTTGGCGAATTGATTCCAACTCTTTTTGAATTTTTCTAAGTTTCCGCTGGAATTTGTCCAGTTTATCATTCCTGTGTCTTTTATTATTCCCCATATTCTTAAAGCACTCGAATATTTTTCACTGTTTTCACGTTTTCACTTATTTTTAAAATAACCGAAAATAACGTCTTATAGGCGCGGTACGACGAACTAGAATGAAGATAAATCAAGTTCGGGAAGTGATAAAGAAATACCGGTGACTAATAAACAAAAAACTTGTATTTCTTTAAACGTCGTAGGCAAGGTATAGCGCGCTAGGACTACAGGGTGTTTATAATCTGAGACGAGACTGCGAAATATAATACTGATTATGGTGTCGATAATACTATGATCATGATATTAACTTTTTTACTATACCCACGTAGTGCGATATTTTCTCAACATCGAGTTATCAGCGTATGTTCGTAAATCTTCTATAAATACTGTGACATGTAGAAGAATGATAAATTCACATTGGATGAATTCTCAACAGAAAATAGTGCCTAGTTCACTCAACTAGTGTTCTATATCAATCTGAAATGATGAATGAATGATAATATTGATAACTTCCTAATAACACCTGAACACAAGGTATAGTATCAATTTGTACAGGGTGGCCAACTAAGACTCCAGAGTTCGATTTCTCTGTTGTCTTGAGAGATACAAAAAAAATTCATGTATCAAAATTGAAGTAATAACCGAGCTTCACATTTCAAAATTTCTTGGAAATACACAGGGTGTTCCGTAAGGTCACAGCACATCAAAGCTATGTTTTTGTCATCGGAACACCCTATATTTTATTTCATTCTTGAATTCTCCCTGAAGATCTGATTTCAACGACCCATCATACTTAGGGTCTAGCAGTGAAAGTTACTGACATATAGGGTGTGCAAAATCGAGATTTTCCAAGTTCAGGATTTTTTTCTGTCGAAACTGTTCATTATTCGAGAAGCTGATTTCATCAATGCATCACACTTGGGGTCTAGCGGGAATGGTTACAGAGATATAGGGTGTTCAAAATCGAGGTTTTTTCAATTTTAGTAATTTTTTGTGTCGAAACTATTCATTATAGGCCAAAACGGTTAACATGTCCCTATCTCACCTTTTAACTCACTATCAATTGGTGTTCAATTTACATTTAATTGAAACAAATTATAAATTTAGATTTTTGACCTCCTTGTATCAATTTCAATTGAACGATTTTGCACACCCCATATATCAGTAACTTTCACTGCTAGACCCTAAGTATATGATGGGTCGTTGAAATCAGATCTTCAGGGAGAATTCAAAAATGAAATAAAATATAGGGTGTTCCGATGACAAAAACATAGCTTTGATGTGCTGTGACCTTACGGAACACCCTGTGTATTTCCAAGAAATTTTGAAATGTGAAGCTCGGTTATTACTTCAATTTTGATATCGAATTTTGTTTGTATCTCTCAAGACAACAGAGAAATCGAACTCTGGAGTCTTAGTTGGCCACCCTGTACAATGCAGGAGCGATTTGACAACTATAGGTAGAGTGAATCATTTAATGAATTTCCGGTGGATTTGAAACTGTTTATAGTGTAATACTCGGTCATTCAATTTCACTCTGAAGTGATGACATTGACACTAGCTTCCCAGTAAACATTGAACTACCAGAAGAAGTTTGGCCTAGTACAGGCAAGTCTGGGAAAGTGACGATGTCGGGGTATTGGTAATGGGCCGATGATTTCCCTATAATAAGTATCCATCAGTTCAAAATACAATGATGGCCTTGTGATGGTAAGATGTCTGGAAGCAGTTGAACACTTACGAGTTTTGGCCCATTGCTGGCCAATAACCTGTTCCCTACTTGTCCCCCTGATGGATGTTCTGGGAACGTCTACATCAACAATCAGCTGACCATTTGGAGCACTATTATATGTGACTCTAGTGATAGCTACTGTTTCGTTTATCTCTGCTTTGTTGTAGAATTATTGTGCTCCTCACTTTCCCTGGTCGTGATTTATGATGGCAGGAGTATTCTCGATTGATAATATAGAAGATAGACTCTAAGATTATGATAATTTTGAATGAGTATCAATCTCCCCATCTCGTGTTTCGAATTTCATTATGAAATGCATGTGTTTGGTATCTCATATCCTCATATACCTAGTGATCATAATAATTGGAGTGGCTTTATCTCTTCAGAAGCATAACTATCATGTTCAACACATTCGTTGCTATCGAAAGTGTTTTTGGGTTATGTGAACCTGCCTTTTTTAGGAGTAAATAACAATAAGGTTCCAACTAGAGCAATGACTGTGCCAAAAAAATAATGGGAATTGAAAAGCTCCATATTCCATCACGTTATCAGGCTATATTGATATTTCGTTCATCATACTACTCCTGTATGGAGGAAGAATTCTGGTATCAAGAGAGGCCACTGATTACTGATGAAGAATTTTATATTTCAGAAGTACCTACCTCGCAACGAAGAATTCATTTTCAAGGAATAATGCTATCGAAATAACATGTAGATGTAGATACTAGCTGGTAAGCAGTCACTTTGAGAAGTTTCATCATGAAATGAGAGAAGTTAATTGAGAAGATATTGTGTCATCCATAATTTTTTTCCTTGAAACCTATAGTTTGTTTGTATTTATGAAATATAGAGTTACTAGAACTGTCAGATCCATTGAACTCCTAAAACCACTACCCCTTTCTCTTCCTTGATATAATATCCAATGTCGATAATTGGCCATTGCAGTCCCATAATCTATGAATGTGCTGGGCTTGCTATGGGAAACTCAATGTATCGATTATGTTGTACTGGCCTTTTGCCCGGGAACTGAATATGATTGCTGGGTACCCAGCACTGATGGGACCAGCTGCCGGCCGCAGTGTACTGATATACACAGTCCCGCATATGGGACCATTTACTGGGCCGTTGATGTCACGTATGGGGAAAATATACAAGGCCATTAATGCCCCTCATCAAAATGTTTGCTGGGTTAGGTCTTGAGTGAAATTTTTAATTTCGAAATTGTTCCTTTCAACTCTATTTTTGTGTTTATTCAATATATTCAGAGGAATAAATAGAGTAAGTTGGAATATGCTCACATTGAAGATTTACCCTAATTGAATCGGAAAAAATCACACTATAATATACTGAACTGAATATACAAGGTGATTCTAAAATAGATGGTCAAACTCTGGGAGTATATAGAGTGAGTGAAATAATTACGAAAACCTCGGTAACATTTTCTTCCGAAGTGCCCCCCAAGAAAGATACTGCCTCTCAAAAGGGGGCCTCAGAGAATGATTTTGTACTATTATTTCCAACACCTTGTATGATGAAAATCTAAAATTTTGTTTATCCACTAACTATTCAGTGGCGGTTCGCATGGTGTTAAAATCACCTCAAAATTAAATACAGGGGTGTGTCAAAACAGGGAGGTAGGGGGTAAAAATAACCCCAACTTTTTTGTTCATCGCAATTTCAGTTTTTCTACATGAAATTATGAAATCTCAGGGCTATCAACATAGAAAAGGAGCTCTTGTTGGATCTCGATAAACTGAACCATTAGCGAATAAAATTTATTTTTCCAAGATTCCATTTAAATAGAAATTTTGGTATGCAGTTGAGTTTAATTATCTAGTTCAAATCTTGCAACTGAATTTTCACCTACTTCTAATCGTCTGATCAACTTGGAATCTGGCAGATGACAGTTGACAACGCGTTATGGACTTTTTGATAGAAAAAAATAGGGCGGCTCCAATGTGGCTGACCAGATTTGTGATTATGGTTCGATTCGATTCAAAATTGGTTTGTAAGGGTTTTTGGGGTTGGAAATTTTGCATTCATTGTCGGAATTGATGAATCAACAATAGACGACGAGTTTCGTGATTATGGTCTGATCCAATTGAAAATACTCGTGAAAATACTAAAATGAAAAATATTGTTAATAACAAGCTTTTTTAAATTTTATTCGCTAACAGTTAATTTTATCGAGATGCAACAGGAGCACCTTTTTCATGTAAATAGCCCTGAGATTTCATAATTTCATGTCAAATAACTGAAATTGCGATGAACAAAAAAGTTGGGGTTATTTTTACCCCTACCTCCCTATTTTGAGACACCCCTGTATTTCATGTTGAGGTGATTTTAACCCCATTCGAACCGGCACTGAATAGTGAGCGGATAGACAAAATTCCAGATTTTCATTATACAAGGTGTTGGAGATAATAATACAAAATCATTCTCCGAGGCCCCCCTTTGAGGGGCACAATCTTTCTTGGGGGTCACTTCAGAAAAAAATGTCACAGAGGTTTTCGTAATTATTTCACCCCAAAATTTGACCACCTATTTCAGAATCACCTTGTACTATATAGAGTTAAAGCATTTAATCTAAAAGCTCAGTGGTCCTCCTGGTAACAGTTATAGTGTTCTATTTCACTTTATTTTTTTACTGTGTATATTTCATGAAAACCATTCCATAGAATAAAATATAGGGAAAATGTGCCTATGATGGCCCCCCTAAGAAATTTGCCACATAATTTTGTTATTGTGAATTCATTCAATACCATTGAATATAACTTACTGACTTCTTATTAGTTGTGCTCCAATATTAGCTATCATTGTTTTCGCTAAAAATTGAATGGTTCCTTTTATATGCATTTTTTCAAACCTCCTAAGTGGTCCATCATAGAAACATATATGACCATGATGACCCCTTTACGGTTTACATATAACATATTCATTTTCAACATTCGAAATGTTTATCATATGAAGTAGTCAATTTTAGATGGATATAAATGGAAAAAATCCATAAGAAACTTGAAATTAAAAATGAATTCCGAACACATAACTCGCAAACAAATTGCTTGCACCGATATGCTCATAATATCATTCTGAATATTCAATATTCAACAGGAAACAACTATAGAAAAACCATCACTCGAAAAAACGTATAATTTCATATTATTTTGTTTTGTATGCTTTCGAAATATGAAATAATGCTTGAGAAACACCTATTGTGGATGGGTGTTTTCCTTTCATTTCATATAATAGGCGAAACGAAGTCTATGAACTCTGAGCATATTCGTTTGTCAGTAAGGTCATTTGAAAATTTCCTCGTAGATTGTCGAGATGTTTCCATCTGAATAATGCAATTCTTTTTCTTGAATGATTTCTGAAGAAATTGTGTTGATCTTTTAGTTATTTACATCAAATATTTCGAAATATTCTTTGAGTTTTGTTAGAAACGCGATATACACTCGAACTGTACTGATGAAAATCTGAATAAATTTATTGATTACTTACATTGATGACATACATATTATGAAAAATACATTCTTTATGTGTCAGTATTTCATTAAGACAGCAGAAACATTTCTTTCAATGTTAGGTTCTTCAATAAATTATTAAATAAGTCAAGTTCAATTCAAGAAATGTGAATTTCATAATCATACATAATCTGAGATCAATCTCTAAAAATTTGAGTGTAAAATCAGGACTTTCGCATCAGTTTCACCTCCAATAAGATATGGCTGGCTTCATACAAAAATGTTTGAAATTGAAAAAATTAGGAGTTGAAATTCGGTGGTATTTGTTTAATATTACCAATAAAGAAGAAGAAATCAAAGCAAAACCCGTTTTCCCATTGAATATTTTCAGATGTCCCAACCACTGGTTGGGGAGGGGTTTGTGATGAAGAAGTAGCTATAGAGGGTTTTGAAGCTTCTAAGACAGGAAAAACCTTTAAACTAATTGGGAATACAAGCAGCTTCTAAGCTCTCAAATAAGTTGTCTGAAAAATCTCAAAAACCGTGATATTTTTCCAAGAAGCAATGATCAAATGGCTTAGTGATCAAATGGCTTCGAACGCTCCGAACACCATCATGAAATTTCAAGAGACCTATGGCTCTGGTGTGAAAATGAAAATATTTCAGTTTTTGCATAATACAGGGTGTCAATTTGAAAACTTCCCACCCTCAATATCTCCCTCCAAGTCGATAATATGGAAAAACGAAAAGACAGGTCGATTTTATTTTCGAGGGGGACATGGTTCCAAAATATTTTCAGCCCCGCGGCGTTGCCGCTTCTAACGAAAAGAAGCAACAACTTTGTTATTTCAAATGGAACACCCTGTATTTTATTGCATTTTTAGATTCTCCCTGAAAAGCTGATTTTATCAATGTATCTCACTTGGGGTCTAGCAGGAATGATTACAGAGATATAGGGTGTTCAAAATCGAGATTTTACAACTTTAGGATTTTTTTGAGTCGAAACTATTCATTATTGGTCAAAACGGCTTTCATGTCCCTATCTCAACTTTTGATTTACTATCTACTGACATTTATTTGAAACAAATACAGGGTGATCAAAAGTCTGAATCTTGAACCACCCTGTATTTGTTTCAAATAAATGTCAGTAGATAGTAAATCAAAAGTTGAGATAGGGACATGAAAGCCGTTTTGACCAATAATGAATAGTTTCGACTCAAAAAAATCCTAAAGTTGTAAAATCTCGATTTTGAACACCCTATATCTCTGTAATCATTCCTGCTAGACCCCAAGTGTGATGCATTGATGCAATCAGCTTTCCAGTGAGAATCTGAAAATGCATTAAAATACAGGGTGTTCCGTTTGAAATAACAAAGTTGTTGCTTCTTTTCGTTAGAAGCGGCAACGCCGCTAGTGGTGCCCGCGAGAGTCTCGTTTTCGAGAGTCTCGCATGGTCTCGTCTCGTTTTCGAGACAAGACTCGAGACGAGACTCGGACAAGGCGAGACGAGACTTTCATTGGTCTCGTCTCGAGTCTCGTGCAAGACTTCTCGTGTCTCGTGCGAGAGTCTCGCAGGTAAATATTTCTGCGTGCCGATTGCAGACTTGAGAATTTCATTCATAATAAAACATATTCAGGAAGAATTCTATAAGAAAACATCGGAATCGCCTTAATAATGAATCTGCACGATGTTTGTTATGTCTTGACGACTGGGTGAAAAACAAAAACATTTGCGATTGTGAAGGCTGATCTGACTGATAAAGGTTTTTTTCTCCAAGCGGCAGGAATAGTGGCTTCTTCCTGCCGCTTAACAGGCAGAAAAGGTGTACTTTTACTGCCTAGGCAGAAAAAGTGTGTTACTATGCAACGTTCCAAGAAATTCTAATGAAATTTGTGATCAAAATTGACACTGACGTATGGTGAACACAAAATGATGGAGTTTTCAATAAATAAATCACACAAAATTGGTTTTGTATCATTTGGAGGAAAAATTCTATGTTTCACATGGCAGAAAATGTAGATTGACTACTTTTCTGCCTAGTAAAACAAATAACTATTTTCTCGAATACCTATTTCTCAAATAAGTAAAATAATGTTGGATTAAAGTTTTTGTTTTGTTTATTTGTTGACAATATACGTGTTACTTTTTATTTCATTTTTATAACTTTCGAATATATGATGCTATGTTTTTTTTTCTTGTTTAGATATAGGTATGATGTAAGTATGTACCTATTAGATACTTACTTTTCCATGAACAATGTTATTTTTGTTGTAATTTTCTCTTTCTACTTCTACATTATACCTAGAAAGTTGGCAAAGGTAAATATCCCGTACTAGACATTATGCATGACGAAATTGCGATACTTTTGCGAGACTCTCGTACGAGACGAGAGACAAGACGAGACTCGGGGCTGCGAGACGAGACTCGAGACAAGACTTCATATTTCATCGGCGAGACGAGACGAGACTTTATGGAAGTCTCGTCTCGTTGGTCTCGTGTGAATCACTAAACGCCGCGGGGCTGAAAATATTTTAGAACCATGTCCCCCTCGAAAATAAAATCGACCTGTCTTTTCGTTTTTCCATATTATCGACTTGGAGGGAGATATTGAGGGTGGGAAGTTTTCAAATTGACACCCTGTATATCAGTACAATGATGTATGAAGTGGATGAGGACAAACTCTCAAGGTATACTTCCGTGGATGCAGAGTACGAATTGAATGTTGAGATTTTTTTCTCAATAACGATCTTTGCTATCTCCTTCCAGGGAAGCTCTCCCTCCCTAACCGCACCCTTTTTCTGGATGCTACCAAATTATCAGGAAAAACTTCGAGAGAAAAGTACCAGAAGAGGCTATGTGAATGCCATGATGGCATCCATCAGTAAAAAGACAACGAAACAGTACTCTTGTACTTTTCAAAAAAATGTGGGAGATTGGAATTTTTCAGGGTTTCGACCCATATATTTATAGCATGAATAATATTTTGAAATTTCTATCAAAGCTGGTCAGAACTTATAGAGATTACTTCGAATAATATGAAAAACTTTGGAACCAAATAAGTTTGATGTCATGTGGTTCAAACTCGATAGCCAGAAACAGACCAAATACCTTTGTTGTCTCTACTTATCACCAGATGATCCATCCTATGAAGAGCTCTTTGGATTCTTGTCTCTGAAGCTTGACCAAATTCAACAGAACCATCCAGCAGCAGAAATCATCATCATGGGCCATTTCAATGTACACAACACTACTTGGCTCGTACACTCTAACAGAACGGATGAAGCTGGGCGACAAGCCGAAAGCCGAAGCTTTCGTCTCATATGGCATTACAATTCAGGAGATTGGGACGGTCTTCGCATGTTTTCCTCCGAGTTTCTTGGGCATAGAGTATGCTTTGACTCTGAGGACCCTCCACAGTGTGCTGCTGAAATATCCGAGATCATCATGCTCGGAATGAACGCGCATACATACCTCATTCTTCGAAAAGATCATCACCATCGAAACCCTGGTTGAAAAAAGACTGTTCTAGAACTGTTGCCTTGAAACAAACAGCCTACCATCGCTGGCGCAAAAACCCTAACCTCGCGACTGGAACAGACTACGTTGATGCCAGGAATAACTGCAGCCAAACAATAGATGCTTCGAAAGAAACATGCAATGCCAAGATAAGATCGGAACTCATAGATTGTTTCAATGACTCCCGTTCGTTTTGGTCCCTTGCTAAAGCGGTCGGAAGAAATTTCACTAATAGTTCATTTCCACCACTGTCCGAATCCGACGGCATATTAGCAACAACATCGCAGAAGAAAGCAAATATTTTTGCAGAGATGTGGACGGTGTATCGTCTGATACTATTGGCATCAATTCCAGCGTTCCACAAGGATCAATTTTGGCACCAACATTATTCCTTCTTTATATCAATGATCTGTTGGGAGTAACAACTTGCCCCATACACAGCTTTGCAGATGATAGTACCCTCCATCCTGCGTTCTCTTCCAGAACTCCCATTTTTTCCCAAGAAACTAAGAACTCACGGCGCAGGCAGGTCAATGCTGTCAATGAAGACCTTGCTGAAATCACAGCCTGGGGAACCAACAACCTAGTTGAATTCAACGCCACCAAAACTCAAGCCTGTATATTCTCTAGAAAGGCGGAACTCAGTATGCCCGACATTGTAATGTCTGATGGAACCACCATCTCCACCAAGCCCACCATATCAATGCTCGGTATTTCCATCAGCAACACTCTTTCATAGAATAATCATGTCAGATCCATCGCAAAAGCTGCTACACAAAAACTCGGATTCTTGTTCCGTGCGAAAAGCTACTTTTCACCTCAACAGCTTCGCATGATCTACGAAGCGCAGATACGGCTTGTTCTAGAATACTGTTCCCTAATATGGGGTTCAGCACCAAAACATACGCTGATGCTCTTAGACTCCATCCAGAGAAGAGCCATCCGCCTGGTGGGTGACGCCACACTCACTCACTCTTTGACATCATTGGAACACCGTAGAAAGGTAGGCGACCTTTCACTTTCCTATCGATACTTCCACCGGAAATGTGCTTCGGAAATCTCTGCTATCATCCCTTCACTAGCAATACCAGTCAGACGAACTAGACAAGCCCAGTCAGCACATCCTTTCGTTGTTAACCTCGAAAGATGTCGAACATCACTTTATCAAAAGTCCTTCATCCATAGAACGGCTAGGCTCTAGAATGCATTGCCTGAGGAAGTATTCCCAACAGCATATTACCTCCAGAAGTTCAAAATAGATATCAGTGAGAGAATAAAAATAACTGGTAAAAATAGATTGCAACCATTAATTATCTTTCCATACATCAGGAAAAAACCTGAGTCATGTTCGGCATCAAACATCGAATATTATAATATATAGATAACAAGTCCAATTAGACAAAAAAATACTGACACTTCAATATTGACCTATGAGAAATCTCACAAAGCAGCAAATAAACAATTCATTAGTCGTTGGATCAAAGAAATTTGGGTGAAAGTGGAATTGATACAACGATTTTCACTGCGCACAACTTCATATACTTTCCTCTACATGAGCTGTGCACATAGCTTCGGAGATTATTATAGAGACAGCAGGTTGGACTGAGTCGTCTACAGTATCCAACGAATATTAAGATGTTACAGTTCTGCTACAAAAAGCTGACTCACTCCGTATATAATTTGAAATTTTCGGAGTTAAATATATTTTATCTAAAGTTTGAGGTATTTCGATGTAGCAATCCACATACCTATTCAATATTCACGAAATCTAGACATATTCATTGAGATTAAAGTATTCGATGGAAATCAACACAAAACTGCAAACTCAAACTTTTACGTTATCTGAAGTAGGTAGTTGTTCATTGAAATACTCCCGAGCATAATATATGATAAGAACTATATGGTTGAAATTGTTGAACTCAAAACTTTGCTTATTACATTTTCCTGAATGTATTAAATAAAACGCAAACTTCACGAATTAAAACTGTTTCGTGATGAAATAAAGAGAATATAAGGTATGGATATAATATGTATGTATCATAATATGTATATGATTAATTAATTTTCGTTGAATGTTATATACCGTGAATTTTCATTCGCCTTCGTACCTTCTCTAGACTGAAATACTGACAGTAGAATTTTATTTTTCCACCACTAACCTGAGAAATCACCATTATCAAACATAGGTGAACAATGATGAATTGATAAGTAATTTTTTCTACAAGCGTGCGTGATTCACCCTTATACCCGCACGCAATTTAGTTTGGGAAGTGTCATTTTCCCGCAACAGTGCGGGAAAAACAAAGATATGCTTATATCGCAAAATATAAGTGGTAGGTGTTGGATATGGAAGTTTGAGTTTATTTGTTGCAGTATTAAGTATGTATGTTCAGAATCATCCATCAAATTGCACTATTCATTGTGCAAATTGAGAAATATTGAAAAATAAAAATTGATTATTATAAAAATCCCCCTATAGATTTGGATTGATCTGATGGGAAACGATTATTGTTGTCATGACAATCAAACCTCGAATGAGTTTGTAGTTTTCGAAGTGACAGACACAGCGTTACTGTCATTTTTTATTCAGTCGAATTGCCACAATGTGATCAAAAACTTCCAGCTATAGGGATGCGATACAGATGCGTTATTGCCAACGAAGTATTATAAGAAAGGTATGAGAAGCTATACACGCGCTTTATTGAATGATGCAACATTTGCAACAATAAAAAAATGAAAATTCGAATAAAGAAGAAGTATTTTGTGCTCATTTCCTAGATGTGTCTGAATCCTATCCCAGATAGCACTAGATAATTTATGGACATCCTAAGAATATTCCGTTTCGGATATTCGAATATTCTCTAGACCCACTTTAAATATTTATATTCTTTTTAGAATATTCTATGGACCATGGAAATGGGAATCTTTTTAAATATTCTATAGATATTCCGACAAGAATATTCATTGGATAATCCAGAATATTCATGGGATACCTTTGGAATATCTTATCATCAAATATTTCTACTATCTATGGATTATTCCAAATCGATCATCCAATAGTAATCATTGAATATTCTGTAGGTATCCATAGAATATTCTGAGGTTTCAATTTTGATTCAGAAAATATTCTTGCTCTGGAAATATTTTATTATTCGAAGGTCTGTCTATACAACAATATCTGACAAACTTATTGTTGAATCCCAATTGATATTTTGTTTTTGTGTTTTGTTTCACTATGTATGAAAAAGTTGAATTATTGATCTGACAAGATTTGTCAGTCGTATTTTTGTATAATCTGAATAAAGATAAACTTTGGAGAGGTTTATTTGTGCTTTGAATCTCCGAAAGTTACATATGGTCCTTCGAACTACTTAAATCAGCGTTATGGATATCAGAAGTACTGCAAACACTGATATGGATGAAGCTACAATGTTGCGTAGGAGTATGAGGTGCACAAAAGGAGTACCACCTCGAAGATATGCTGCAAGTGAAATTACGAATGCGGTTTCAACTAGTAGAACTAGGGTGCCTGAAACCGTTTCTGATGCGCCCGCGATTTCCACTTCAGCACACGGTGCCTTTTCTGTGATGGTGGCCTCTGAAGATGCGCTTCAAGTGAAATCTAAATCACAAACCCATTCTCGCAGTGGATACAGAAATTCTGATGACAGAAGTCAGCAGATCCAAGAAAAGTCTGTCATTTCTAGGATTTCGAAAGCGTCGAAATTGAATCTAGAATTAGCAATAATAGAGGAGCAGGAAAAGTTGGATCAAGAAGAAGCTGAAGAGAGATTGAGAACATATGGTCCTTCGAACTACTTAAATCAGCGTTATGGATATCAGAAGTACTGCAAACACTGATATGGATGAAGCTACAATGTTGCGTAGGAGTATGAGGTGCACAAAAGGAGTACCACCTCGAAGATATGCTGCAAGTGAAATTACGAATGCGGTTTCAACTAGTAGAACTAGGGTGCCTGAGACCGTTTCTGATGCGCCCTCGATTTCCACTTCAGCACACGGTGCCTTTTCTGTGATGGTGGCCTCTGAAGATGCGCTTCAGGTGAAATCTAAATCACAAACCCATTCTCGCAGTGGATACAAAAATTCTGATGACAGAAGTCAGCAGATCCAAGAAAAGTCTGTCATTTCTAGGATTTCGAAAGCGTCGAAATTGAATCTAGAATTAGCAATAATAGAGGAGCAGGAAAAGTTGGATCAAGAAGAAGCTGAAGAGAGATTGAGAACAATTGAGAAAAAGCGTGAGAACTTGAGGAAAAAGATGGAAATCAAGAAGAAAATCATAGACACAGAATCCGTACAGGATAAAATCTCCGAATATTCTGATGGAGAGAGGCTGTACAATGGTGATAATCGTCTTGGTATGTGGATAGACAATGCAAGAAAGTGTGCTGCTGCAGAATCCATTATACAGTTGGAGAATGAATATCAACCAAACTCTCTTTCGGCGAAGGAAAATTCCAATTCTGTGAGGAACAGCAACTGCAAAGCAAACGATAGTCTTGCAGATATAGCTAAGCAGTGTGTGGAAAATTCGGCTGCTACCAATGCATTGCTATTTCGTCACAAACTTCGAGATCTTACTACATTTTCCGGAGAATTATGTGAATGGCCAATATTCATCAGTGAATATGAACGTACAACGAAATCATACAAACTCAGTGACGACGAAAACTTACTTCGATTGGACAGAGCCTTGAAGGGTAGGGCAAGGGAAACTGTTAAAGCCTTACTTACTTCTGCAGCTAATGTTCCTAGGATAGTCAAGAACCTCGAAATGAATTTTGGTCGTCCTGAATGGATTATCTTCTCGCTTATGGACAAGGTAAAGAAGCTTAGCCCAATTGAAGAAGACAAACTGGAAAGTAGCATGTCCTTCTTGAATGCCGTATCGAATATGGTAACAACAATGAAAACCGTTGGTTGCAATAATTATTTGGTCAATCCAGAGCTACTGTCTTCGTTGGTTGAAAAGTTGCCGCAAATTCAGAAGTACAACTGGGCGAAAGTCAAGTATCGACTCGAGAAGGAAGAAAATCGATACTATACTTCACTTGAAGATTTCGTTGAGTGGTTTGAGGAGGAAGTTAACTCTGTCGCTTCAATTTCGAATCCGTTCCAGAAACCATGCTCCAAGAAAGAAAATGTGTTGATCACTAAGAAAAAGTCTACGAAGAACGAACAGCCTGTGACCAAATGTGCCTATTGCAACAGCTCTAATCATATTATAACTGAATGCGGAGATTTTCTCAAAAAAACAACTACTGAAAGAAGAGCTGCTGTTTTGGAACGAAAACTCTGTTTTATTTGCCTAAAGGTTGGTCATATATCTACAAGATGCTTCAACCAGAAAATTAGATGCAATGAGAATGGCTGTAGGGGTAGACACAATAAACTTTTACACCTGGAGAAACCTGCAACTGATTTAGCTCAACCATCGACATCTTTGCCACATGAAAAACCAGATCAATTTTGTGCTAACCAGAACGATATGTGTGCAGGACAATCTGTATTGCTCAGAATCGCGCCAGTGAAGGTTCGAGGTCCATCTGGAGAGTTTAAAGTTTTTGCTCTTTTCGATGAAGGCTCTACTTGCACAATGATTGAAACTGAACTAGCAAATGAACTTCAATTGAATGGACCTACCTTCCCGTTGTGTTTCCAGTGGACCAATGGCATAAACCACTATGAAGACGATTCCAAGACTGTTTCCTTCGATATTGCAGCTGATTCCTCACACCCTGTATTCTATAAGATGAAAGAAGTTCGTACCGTTAGAAATCTGGATCTTCCACTGCAAAAAATCGATGTTGAAGATGTCATGAGGAAGTTTCCTTATCTGGATTCTCAGATTCTTGAATCTGTCAGAGTTGTCAAGCCCAAATTGTTAATAGGCCAGGACAACTGTGGATTAATTATACCCAGGCAAGTTATCCAGTCTCGTTTGAATCAACCCATAATGTCGAGATCGAAGCTAGGATGGACAATTCATGGTCCACTTAATGATGGTGGTGTGACTAATGTTGAACATGTCAACCTCTGCTGTAACCATTCCATGCAGGACGATGAACTTCACCGTTTGGTCAAAGATAGCTTCCATTTAGAAGATTTCGGCATCAAACAAAAAGACACTGTTGTCAAGTCATTAGAAGACAAGAGAGCTCTTGATATAATGACGAACACCATGCAGAAGGTTGGAAATCACTATTCAATTGGACACCTATGGAGGAATGATCAAGAAACTTTACCTGATAGTCGACACACTGCTCTGAAACGTCTCTACTGCATGGAAAGGAAGATGGACAGGGATCAACAATTTGCTGAGCAGTATTGCAATAAGATATCAGAGTATCTTGAAAAAGGTTATGCGAAGAGGTTGCATGCTGATGAGGTTGAGGAAACTCCAAAAACTTGGTATTTACCACACTTCGCTGTATGGAATATAAACAAGCCTAGTAAATTACGACTTGTTTTCGATGCAGCTGCCAAAAGTCACAGCTTCAGTCTCAATGATTTCCTCCTTCAAGGCCCAAATTTGGTTCCTTCACTGATCGGAGTACTATGGCGTTTTCGACAAGGCAGAGTGGCAATAAATGGTGACATAAAGGAGATGTTCCACCAGGTATTCATTAGAGAAGAAGATAGATGTGCGCAACGCTTCTTCTGGCGCGGAATGGATCGTGAACATCCTCCAAATGTTTATCACATGAATGTCATGATATTTGGAGCGGTATCCTCGCCTGCTGTTGCTCAATTTGTCAAAAACACAAATGGTGAAGCTTTGGAAAGTCAATACCCAGGCATCGAAAGAATCATGAAGAAGCAACACTATGTGGATGATTATCTTGATTCTTTTCACACCGAGGAGGAAGCAGTGAAGCAAGTGAAGAACGTGATAACAGCCCACCTACAAGCTGGGTTTGAGATGACGAAGTGGACAAGTAATTCAGAAAAAGTTGTTTCTTCCATACCTCAAAATCTAAGAGCAGTCGATCCAGGTAATTTGAAGATCGACACCGAGAAGTATGGTCGAGTTCTAGGTCTTTCTTGGTCTCAAACCACAGATTGTTTCGTTTTCACCTTCAACTTGCAGAAAATAGATCCTGAAGTTTGGGAATGTCGAAAGGTGCCTACAAAGAGAGAAGTCTTGCGAGTTACCATGTCTGTCTTCGACCCGTTAGGGTTTCTAGCTCCTGTTATGGTGAAAGCAAGAATCCTCGTTCAAGATATTTGGAGATGCCAAGTGAGCTGGGATGCAGAAATTACTGAAGAACATTTCGAGGCATGGAAACTATGGATAGATGAGTTGCACAATCTGATACCAGTCAGTTTCCCTAGGTACTATTTTCATTCATCTGATGCTCGTGTACACAATGTGGATCTGCATATTTTCTGTGATGCGAGTGATAAAGCATACGCTGCAGTTGCTTACCTGTGTTTCAAAGATGATGAAGATATACATGCTTCCTTGGTTAGTTGTAAATTCAAAGTTGCCCCTTTGAAACAACAAACCATCCCTAAGTTGGAACTTCAAGCTGCTGTACTTGGAATAAGGCTCGCAAAATCGATCTCCTATGAGCTCGAGTGCAAGATACAAAAGACTCACTACTGGACTGACTCTATGGTGGTAATTAGTCAAATAAGATCCGAATCAAAACGTTTCCCGATCTTTGTTGCATGTCGTTTTGAAGAAATTCATGAGTTTTCAACAGTGAAGCAGTGGCGTTGGGTTCCTTCAGCCCTAAATGTGGCAGATCTTGCAACTAAGGTGAGGAAAGTTATGAAATTCACCTCGGACAGTGTTTGGCTAAAGGGACCAGAATTCTTACGGTCTATCGAAGAAAATTGGCCAGAAGAATCAATCACTCAGTGCAGGGAGAATGTATTGGTAACTACTGCTACTCCTGATATGAAACAAAGTCTTCCAGATATTCTGAGATTTTCTAGCTGGGCCAGACTGGTTAGATCTACATCGTGGGTGATATATTTCTCCAGAATATTGCAATTGAAGAAGGCAGAGAGGCCAAAGAGTTTGTTGTTGGATTCGGAAACGATTTCTGAAGCGACGAAACTGTGGATTCGCCAAAGTCAGCAAGAATGTTTCAACGAAGAGGTGAAACTGTTGAAACTCAAAAGAGACATACCAAAGTCTAGTCGCCTTTCCAAACTCTCAGTATTTCTTGACGAAGATTCTATCCTGCGAGTATGTGGAAGAATACCAGATGATGTCGGAATCGAAAATGATTCTCGAAATCCAATTGTCCTGGACTATAAACACAAATTTACAGAACTTCTAATCAAGTATCATCATGAAACAGCAGGACATGTTGGCCTAGAAACAGTTATCAATAATTTGAGAACAAAATTTTGGATTGTCAAAGTTCGACAAGCTGTCAAGAAATGTTTTCGACTTTGTCAGTTATGTAGAATTCGGAAGTGCAAGCCTACATATCCTCAGATGGGTAATGTGCCAAGAGAACGTTTGGAAACTTACGTCTATCCCTTCACCTACGTCGGTGTCGATTTTTTTGGGCCCATAAACATATCTATCGGAAGAAGAGTTGAGAAGAGATATGGTGTCCTATTCACGTGTTTGTCGATACGAGCAGTTCATATCGAACTATCAGCAACTCTGGATACCAGTTCAACTATATCAGCTATAAGACGATTCATGTGTAGGCGAGGCCAACCAAAGGAATTTATTTCCGATAATGGTACCAATTTTGTAGGAGCTGAAAGAGAGCTCAGAGAATGGATCGAATCTCTTGACCAGGAAGAAATAGTCAACTTCTTGAGTCTCAAACAGATTAAGTGGAAATTCAATCCAGCTCGAGCATCACATATGGGAGGAATATGGGAGCGGATGATACGGACTGTGAAGACCGCCCTCAAGATATCTTTAAAGTCGATCAATCCCAGAGAAGAAGTTTTGCATACACTATTAATTGAAATTGAATACATGATGAATTCAAGACCACTCACTCACATTTCGGTTGATCCAGTGGAACGAGAAGCTATAACACCCAATCATTTCCTATTGTTACGTCCTGGGGGAGTATCATCTTGTTCAATAGCTGATGACAGAGTTTCAAAGAAACAGTGGCGAATTGCTCAATCTTTAGCAGATTCGTTTTGGAAGCGATGGATACTGGAATACAGACCTACATTGATTCAGCGCTCGAAATGGCATGCTAAAAGTGAGGGGGTTAAAATCGGCGATATTGTCTTGATCGTTGATGAGAAAGTGCCAAGTCGAGTCGTCGAGATCAGAACAAATCGAGGTGTTTATACAAGACCTGTCACGAAACTTTGCGTTCTACCTACATCTGGGCAATGATTAATGGTGAAGAGATGTCTTCACGCGCCGGAGAATGTTGAATCCCAATTGATATTTTGTTTTTGTGTTTTGTTTCACTATGTATGAAAAAGTTGAATTATTGATCTGACAAGATTTGTCAGTCGTATTTTTGTATAATCTGAATAAAGATAAACTTTGGAGAGGTTTATTTGTGCTTTGAATCTCCGAAAGTTACACTTATGATCTGTATGGTGATTATAGCCTCAGTTCTTCGATCACGACTTTCTGCGGCCATCCCTGAAATTATCAAACATATTATAATCCCAAATGCTATTCAGTATATCCTGAAAAGAAATTGAAAAAATGTAACAGGAAATATTTATTCAGAGTCATTTTCATAACTTCAAATAACTCACCTGATGAGATTTTATTACACTGGACACTTGTATGAAAGGACATCTGAGTAAAGGTTTCATTATCAATATCCTCATTTCATTACGTAGGTATGTATAGATCCAGACTAATCACTTCTCTACAGATACATCATTTTCAGAAAAGAATCTGGAACAAAAATGTTTATCATGCACATATCAGTTTATCTATGACAATTATATAAAGTACCTATGTCTACTTGAGTTGGCTACATATAAAGAGAAACTCTTTCATTATAATATGGAGTTATATTTCATAAAACATGCTGGATGGGCTGACACAAAAAATGTGAGCATAAGATATGTTTTTTTTTGCATGTCAAGGAGACTGAAAAAAAAAAACAATTTGAATTCTTGGTTTTAGGCCTAGCAGAACTATTTATGAAGAAATACTTTTTTCCTCAAAATTGATAAGATAAAAAAGTTTTCCATGTGAATTGATCAGAAATTAAAAAAAATAGTAAAACCTGCTTTTCATCATAGGTAGATGTGATTAGATATTTGAACCTAGTTTCCAATTGCAGTAAACTTCTCTCCATAATACTTTTCAATATTGTCAAAAATAAAGGTACTTTATTCTTGAACAAAATTGATTGTTTTAGACATATAACTAGTATACGACTGGAAAAATCAGATATCTGATATTTGCATTGTACGTTTTGGGCCATGCAGAACTTTTTATGAGGAATAATAACATTTTTTCGTGAAATTGATGATAAAAAAAGTGCCCCATATGTAGCCAACTTAAGTAGACACTCTGTATATATTATAGTTTAGAAATACCCCTCAGGGATGACTTTATTGAATTTACCTTCAAAATAATTGTTGGCCAATCTCTGAATTATTCCATAAATAGGTAGGTAGGCATGTTCTCATCATGCATTGGAGTATCACCATATTGTTTCACTGGAAAAATAATATGTAGATGTTATAGTTAGTAGGTATGCTATAATAGCTTAGTATAAAAATGAACCTACCTAATTGGCATTGACCTGATTAGATTTATTGTGCCTCATCTTCTCTTTTACTATCTCTAGGTCTTCTTGTTTATAGCAGCCCCTCAAGCTTCAATTCTATTAGGAATTCGAGGATTTTGAGAGGATCTGTTCCTGTATGGTATTTCTTTCAGGGTCTGCTGGTATATAGTCCCAGTATGTCTGATTTTGTGTGATGTTCGTACCTACAGCATAAAAATAGGTAGGTACCATATCCTCATTATATTGTACATAAATAACTCACCACCAACGGCACCACCCATTTTCACCAGAAATCATTCATTATTTGAGTATACCTATATTAGAGGCTTAGAATGTCTTACCCTCAATTTCCTGAAATGAGAGCTGATATCGGTTATATTGTTGATGCACCTGAGATGCTTACAATTCAACACAATGAAGTATACTTACCTTATAACAATAAAGAAAGCTTCACTATTGTTGCAATTGAGATGATTATACTCACCTACGACTACGATAACAGAACCTCACATAGATTGCTTCATTATCAATCATTTTTGCTTGAAATTTCATACCTACTTGAACTTCTTGAACTACAAACAGGACTGTGTAGTGTGTATAGTGTATACGCTAATGTTGTCGTATCGCCGCCATCTTCTTGACTCTTTCATTTAGCCTCTCTCCGAGGGTCCGTGTGGTCCTTACCCTAGCCTCGGTACACGGTACCTCACTTAGATTGACAGGTTAATATTTACGGGAAGTTCGACAAGTACAAGTGTTGAAAATGACTTCATGTTGTAACATTCTTCAATTATTCCAGAAATACTTTAATTTTGCGATATTTTCAATAAAATGAAAGAAGACATTAGATATTTGAAATAGAATGATCTCAATCAAATCTGTAAATATATCGAAACTGATGAACCTACAGAAGAAAAAAACGAATTATTACCAACCTATTTTCGATTCCAAAACAAAAAATCATAGATAGATTTGAAATGTTCTCAATATAATAACTTTTGGAGATTCAAAACCGGACATGCAATGAATATTCGATACGGAATGATTTTTATCCAGAATGAATAATCATGAATTATCCATAGAACAATGCGTTCAGAATATTCTCAATCGAATAATCTGTGGATATACGAAACTGAACCTACGATGAATATTCGAAATGGAATAATATATAAATATCTATAGATATTCTGGATATATTCAGGACATCCATATAATATCTGGATATATATCTTCCAAATCGAACACTGACAGATCATTCTATGAATATCTGGTGCTATCTGGGATAGAGACCAAGCACCTTGTGGGCCTGCTGGCTTCCTCAATGTACCTGTTCGATAAATCGACAAAACGAGAAATGAGAGTAATGGTTGAAATAGGCTCACCCGATATCGTGGACTGTATAATGTAGCCGTGTTTGTCGCGGGCTGTATCTTGAATTCTCCTTGGTAGGCCTACCTTACCCCAATAATCTCACGGGATCTGAAAATGGGATCAATGTTCGTATGCACAAAAACTGCACTCAGAAACCACAACTGCATAAAATGTTCGACCACGATGTGTTCTCGATATCATCTATATATCGAATGCTGTCTCTGATAATTCTTGTCCGAAAACCCTTTTTTGCAACAAAAACTCTCTTTCGAATAGGTACACGATAAAATACCCGTATTCACTAAATGATAAAATGTTTTTTGCTCAAACCATTTGCCCATTCTCTTTCGTAGTTGATTCTAATAATAATAATAATAAAAATAATAATGCCAAAAAAATAATAATTGTTGTTGTTGTTTGAAAATGAGGTTGAAGATAACACGAATAAAACGTGAACGTTAGGTTGAAAAATTGGTCAACATGAATTTATGAAGCATTCAAAGATAAAACAATGTTCAGTTTTAGTTGGAGATGAGGATACCAATGTTCCAAATTCTAGCACATCACCTTTGAAGTAACGTCAAAGAAGAACTCACAAATGGTCTTTGAATGTTCATGTAATTCTCAAAATGATAAGCCGTTTTTCAATGTTTATTCAACTTAATTTTGTCTTCATCTACATCGCTCAAATGAAAATATAGTTGAACAAACCATTGGGTACTGGTTGAAGATGAAGCGTATATATCAGGGATATTTCAATCAACACCAATAATAAACATCTCTATGGCACAACGTTATTTCGACCGTACGGCCACTAATCAGATCCCCATGAGAATCAATGCTTCAATCAGTACCTGCCTCGACATTCTTCAGTATTCATGAGATCGTTGAAATTATTACTTCGAAGTAACTTTCTTTGAGGTGAACGAATTATCACTTGCACATATATATGAGTGTAATAAGTATGGGGGAGGAGACATTTTAGAGCAAAACTGTGGATTAGCGGTTTTAAAACCACAAGTTTGCGGAATTAGGTAAGTTCTGTTTAATCCACGGTACATGCCATATAAGAATGGATTAACATAAACATGCAGATAAAATTACCCACCAGCTTCGTTGGTGACTTATATTCCGATGCAACTGAATGCTTTTCTGAATATTTTCACTAATCAAATTTACCAATTGAAAAAAAGAACAACATAATGAATCACTAGGCCAATAAATTATTCAAATACATGACTCAGAACTCACAAATATTTTTTTATGTCATACAAGAATAATGATTGCATTAACGTTCATCGGAATGAAACTTCCTTCGAATTGTGGAAAGAAATTTCCAACTTGGAAACCATTATATAACGAAATGAACTGCAAATAGAAGTTATCTTCCTCATCACGTTTGAATTTATGGAAATTATTAATAATACTTATCAGTGTATTAATTTCTCCAGATCTATGACTACGCTGGATGACGAAGCAGATGACTCCGGATATTTTACTAGATCGAAGTTTTTCCTGAAGAATGTTTCACTAACTGATAATAATGTCCGTTCCATCTTGATACTGCTCAAACAAATTTGAACTTGCTGGTATCATTGTTTAGGGGGCTGAATAAAAGGGATGATGATGTTTTGATTGCCGATACAACAATTTCCTTCTGCTCATTAACTGTATATCATCGGCGAAGACATGGATCTCTTCGTACTGTCTACAGCATTTGAATCATCGAAAGACAACTTCTTCCTACGAGAACTGAAGAAAGGTAATGATGGGTGTATTCGTCGGATAGTTTAAAACAAGAAAAACAAAACAAAAAAAACTGTTTTGATAAGCTCCCAGTGGCTGTGTTATGACATTATTCCTCTTCATTTGAGGGTGAGTTCCTTCAGCTTGTTCAAGAAAACGAATAACTAAATCCAATCATCGGCCCCTCAAAAGATTCGAATGACAAAGCTAAAGATCTTAAAGAGGCTGAAGCACGGTGTCTTGTTGCTTTGTATTTTTGCCAAATCAACAAACTATAAATAACAAATACATCCTTACCTCATTATCACCAACATCGGATGAGGCACAATGTCACACGGTTAGGATCTACCATCAAGTCCAAATGATGTGGAAGTCCAAAAATTTTATCAGAGTGATGCTAGAGATTTGGTGGGTATATGCTCACTCCATCAGTAACAATAATGCCGGAGGAACCAGCTCTCGCTAAACTATTCAACGTGATTGCATTTAGTTGCCAAGAAATAGGTGATATCGCATGTGGCTGCAGAAGAGGTGGGCTGAAGTGCTTTGTTGTCTCAAGCGGATTCTGTAATCCCTGACAACACAAGTGAATCCTAGGGACTTCTCAGGGACGTCCCTAATTTTATACTAGGACATCCCAGGGATATCGTCTGTCTGGACAAAGTACATACTAGGGACGTCCCAGAGACATCCACTTTCAGACAAAAAGGACATTCAAGGGATGTCGTTCTGGTACTTCCCCGGGATGTACCAAGTACGAAGGAAGGCTATCCCTAGGACGTCCCAAAGATATTCCAGGAACATCCCTTCGACAAAAAAAATCAAGTCGAGTAGGGATTGAACCCGGGACCTTCAGCTTATCAGGCACGCGCCTTACTCTATTGGCTAATACGCCTTCTGAATATTTATATAGGTACTAAACAGATTCATAAACAATACAAAACTGAAACCTGAATAAATTCAGGATTTCATGTATAATTTTATTATTCACATTCTTGGGTGTTTGAAAATGAACAGCCTCATGCATTTACGATTTCAGATTGCGAAAAATGGTCTTTTCTCAAGAAGTTCTGAGACTATGTTCTTTATTTTTATAACAATTATTTTTCGGAAGAAAAACAAACATTTTCAAACAAATTCAACTCAATATTTTAATCAAATTCAATGACTCTGATGTGAATGGATATCAGATATTCAAGGGACACGAATAGGATAACCTAGGGATGTACCGGGCGGAATGTCTACTGGACAATCACTGCGAGACATCCCCTGGATGCCCCAATCATGTCCTTGTACCGCGGGACAAAAAAGGGACGTACCTAGGACATTCCCGTGTTGTTAGGAATGGCGAATCATGTGACAATGCACCGGAGGATATCATCCAGAGAAACGACGAAGATCACGAAACTCTATCAGCTGCCAAGATTGTCACTGGGACACTGAGTACAATGGATATTGACATTATAACATGGACAATTACAAATATGATGAAAGAACTACGATTTACTGGCCAGGGGCATCAAGAAAAAAATCAGATGATACTCCGACACATAAATAAAGCATACAATATGAGTTATTCTCGTTTGGAAAAAATTAATATCTGTGGAATTAGCCTATATTGGAGATACCCTATCAAACACACGTCATTCACCTTGCCGCATGGTGCTGTGAAAAATTAAGATAATTCTGTAAAGAATAGCTTTCAATCATTTCTCAAATTGATACAAAGTATGAGTATGCGATTTTTCTGAAAATTTCGTACATATCCGTATAGTATTTCGTTACCCGTTAAGTGATAACCTCTATGGTCGGTCAGAATGCCCATCAATATCTTCTAGACATAAAGGAGAAATCTGAATAGAGTCGTATTAATTATATGTAATATTTTCACATATTCTAGAAAAATATGAATCGAATCTAAAAATATTGATAAAGTAATTGCAGGTTTGCAGAAAGTCATGATTGTTTTTAAAAAATCAAGATATCGTTTTTTTCAGATTTTTCTTCTAATTATTATTGATTTTTTTCTCCAAATATTAATTCGCATTCTCTATGTGATGAGAATTTCAACTCTTTTTCAGTTTATTCAATAGATAATGAACTTCGAAATTCCTTTTATTCACCCAAAAATAATTGTTATCTAGATTCACAGTTAGAGATAGCTATATACTAGGTGTGGTCAACCAGCAAGGAAACATTGCTTTAAATGAGGTGCTCCTGATGTCACAGTACGAACATGCGGTAGTGAGCCACCATTAGGTCGTGTGGTGAGCTCAAGTATTCAGTCGGCCATTCAAAATCTTATATTTTCCACCCAAAAGAATTTGGCGTACCCTTCAGCAATACCCTTCGACTCACATAGTTGTAAGCCAATGAGGTGCATGACTTTTGGAATTTGGAATGCCTGATCTTCATTTAGATCCGAAAAATTCCAGAAACTTTGTGGATCAGAATTTATATTACGCTCAATCTTATTTTTGTACTGGATGTGTTCAAGTTGAGTTTGAATTTGAATACTTTTGCGAAGTTCATTGTATTCAGTAAGTTAATCATTTTTGTCTTTTTTCCTATCAATCATAGCATGGATACCATTTTTCTTTACAATTGTATATTGATTAGGTTGTAAAAAGTCCAGACTGAAAATTTACTAACCTCTCTTGGAAGATTAATCGCTATCTCAGGAACACTTTCGTGGATACAAGAATAAATCTGTTTTCAAAGAGAAACCAGTCCTTAACTTAATCAGTACAAAATCACCTTCACAGTATCATAGACAAAATTAGGGTGTTTTTCATTGTCAGAGGTTCATCATTATGTGATAGTGAGATATTTGTTGTTGCAGATGGGTGAGAGTTATCCTCATTCACAAGTGGATTCTCATCTGTATCAACCTCCACAGAATAGTTAGCCAGAACAAGATCAAGTTCACAAGATATCGAATTTTACATATCATTATATTGTGCTAAGGTCACTGAAAGTACGAAGATCCATTGATACCTCGATTCACTTTTTTCAGAAAACACTATTTTCAAATTCAAGCAAGTTGAAGTTACCTTCAATTAAGATCTTGGTGTTGATGCTGTTAGATGATTCAAACCTAGTTCTTTATTTTAATGCGAACTATTAGGCATTCTAGCTCTCAATCTTTTTGGACAACTTTGAACTTGAGATATTGCTTGATAGCTACAAATTCTCCTCCTCCACGTTCAGTAGTCGCATCTCGAACCATTTTAAAAACTTTGCACTCATCGTAATTGTGATTATATTATAGTCTTCTGATTGATTATTACTGTGAATTTTGCCTGTTCCAGTCCTCAGACCTCTTGTGATCTGGTAGCTCACATTCAAGGTCCTATTACTAGAGGGTTCTTCAGTGGTCATTTAAGTTGCCATTCAAGCATTCTGAGGTTTCACTTTTTTTGTCAACTGCAGTGGCACCATTTTTTTATCCAAAAAACTTGGCACAATATCTCCAACTGGTCAAATTTCACTTCTCCAAGTAATCATAAATGATAGCTCCTGCCATATAGTACCACTGGGGAATATGAATCTCGATGTTCAAATGTATATGCTGCTCACATTGGATGCCCAGGATATGTGGGTCCAGAAAGCCTCCAGCGCTTCGATGGTCGTATTGGGCTTGGGCTATGGCTTGAGTCTACAACATTTTCAGTTGTATTTCGGGAAAGTCAATTCAATTTCAGAAGTCAATTGTTTCCCAGTATAGTCACTCGTATTTCAGAAATTATCAGTTTAATTGCAGAATAGTCAATTGGATTTCAGAAATCGTCAATTGTATTCCAGAATTGTCACTTGTGTGAAGTTATTTGTATTTTCCTCAGGTGCCGCTATTTGTGGTTGGAGAATGAATATGTACACTTGTTCAGTTACTCATGACTCACCCTGTATAACTTGCAAAATGCGAGATAGAAGGAAGAACGTAACTGAGCAACAAGGAATTATCGATACATTAGTATGTACAATGTTCCCATATTCTAGTAGAACTCAGTGTCCCGAACGGGGGCCATAGATGCAATTGGTCGAGTATATCCTCAGTTCTGATTTTCCTGTAGGTCTGTTTTCATAAAGGTACACCTGTATTGTTGAAACGTCAAACTTGCTATTCTCGTCAATGTGTCAAAAAACAGCGCAATGTGTTACTTTGTCCTGATTTTATTAGAGTTTCAGCATGAAGGACTGGTTTGACTGAAAAATCATTCAGTTCTCTTCTGAAGAGAAGTAACTTGTCTTTTATTCAAAATGGTAATCACCTTCATGAGCATTGAACTTTTAAAGTAACAGCCATTTAAATTTTGATCAAATTTTTCAAATTTCAAAAAATTCTTAGTTTACAGCTATTACTCGTGAATTGTCACTGTGACTGTGAAGCAATAGTTATTCAATGGAGTTACATATAACTGTCGTATTCTTAGATATCAGAATCACCCAGTATCCTAGACTATTCGATATATGTCAATAGTTCATGACATACGATAATAAGTTTTTCAATAAATGTGTCAAGTAACATTACAAGCCGTTCTAATATATCCCAGTTCTATACAATAATTGGCGACGATAGTGAAAAATAAGGAGCTGATGTTAGCGCTACAGGACCAACAGCAAGTATTACTGACTCAACTTGCCAATCAATTTCGATCGGAACAACGTTCTGAAGTTCCAATTTCCTTTTCAAATGTAGTGCCGTTTGAAAATTTCGATCCGAGACGTGAGAAATTCCTATGTTATCTGGAACGTTTCGAAAATTATTACACCATGAAAGGTATCACGGATAAATTCAAAATCGCCCAACTTCTATGTGTGTCGATTGGGTCAATTCACTATAATAGCTTAGCAGCTTTTCTAGGGCCCGAAAAACCAGTAAAAAATCTATCTTACGATGATCTTGTTCAATCATTCAAACAAATGCTCATTCCTAAAAGTAACGTCATTTGTTAACGAATTTGTTGCTGCTCTTCAACGAGACATAGTCGAATGCGAGTTTTCCGTGAAGTGCGAATGTAACGCAGCAGTTTCAATAGCTGATGTTTTTCTCAGAGCACAATTCATCAGAGGCATACGTGATGACTGGCTACGGGAACAGCTACTTCAATCCAATGTCACGAATTTTGATGAAATTTTGTCCAAAGCCATCGCATTGGAAGCTTCAAAAATTGAAAGCAAAGAGCTAACTCAATCTCAACGCTCTAGTTCGGAATGTTCGGATCATTCCAACTTCAATACAAGTGATGCAAACAAACTTTCAAGCTCTTCTAGGAACCGTTATAGAAATCGATCCAGTTCTAGAACCAGGAACTGTTCATCAAGTACCAGGTACTGTTCATCAAGTCCCAGTAACCGTCCCCGTTCTCGGCGTCAACGACCAAACTTACAGGCCCTTGGCATTGACAATATGTGTTTCCGCTGTGGAAAAAACAACCATAAAGTGGACGATTGTCGTGTAGATCGTTCAAATGTTACATGTGATCACTGTAAAAAGACAGGTCACGTGGGAAAGGTCTGTATAACAAACCTGTTAAAGAACTCACATCGGAGACCTACCAGTACCAGTTCTTCGTCTTCAGTTCAAAACGTTTGCTCAAATTTTTCATATGGACTCAACCAAATAAAACCCTTCAATGTTGTCGATTTATTCGAAATGACCCCAGAATCCGACAAATATCTAATCTCAGTGTATTTGAATGGAAAACCTCAATGGTTTGAGGTAGATTCAGGTGCAAAATTTTCACTGATAGCTGAAAATGACTTCAAGAGACTGAATTTCCAGGTGCCTCTTGAACCTTCGACTGTGGCTTTCCGATCTTACTCAGGCAATATTATCGAACCAAAAGGAAAAATAAACGTCACTGTTGAATATCGTAACAAGCAAATCCTAGGTGAATTACATATTGTACCAGAGGGTCACGATGCATTACTAGGTCGTCAATGGATACGAGGATTAGGAATTGAACTTCGACAAATTGATGCAGATAAAAAAATTTCAAGTCACATATCTCGTGTTCATTCGATTAGATCAACTGAAGACATATTCAATCATTTTCCTTCGATTTTTCTGGAAAAGGTTGGATGTGTGCCGCATTTCCAAGTATCCCTTCGACTTCGTAAGGATGCTAAACCCGTCTACACCAGAGAGCGAGATGTTCCGTACGCACTACGTGAGCTAGTAGAGAAAGAATTGAACAACCTGGAAGTCGACGGTATAATATCTCCTGTCGCTGTCACTGATTGGGGTTCTCCACTTGTCATCATTCCCAAACCTGATGGAGGAGTACGCTTGTGCGTTGACTACAAATGTGGCGTTAATGAACGATAAATACAGGCAAACACGCCCATTCGAAGAATTGACGATGTGCTCAACAGTCTACGCAACTCTCAGTATTTCTGCAAACTTGACCTTTTCAAGGCGTACTTACATCTGCAAGTTGACGAAAACAGCAGTATAATTCAAACTTTATCCACACATCGGGGAACCTATATCGGATGAATCGCTTGAGTTTTGGGATCAAAACTGCTCCAGCTGAATTCAATAGGATTTTATCTCAGATCCTCAAGGATCTTCCAAAAACTGAAGCGTATTTTGATGATATAATAGTTCATGGAACAGATTTCGACGAGTGTGCTCAAAATCTTGAAGAATGTCTCCGTAGACTCTCGGACTACGATCTTCACGTTAACAAGAAGAAATGTTCATTTTTCATGGAAAAAATTGATTATCTTGGTCATATTGTTGAATACAGCAGAATAAGCAAGTCTCCAGCCAAAATGCGCGCCGTTCAGGATTCACCACGACTTTCGAATGCTGATGATATCAAACGATTTCTCGGACTTGTCACTTATTACTCTCGGTTTATACCACATTTTTCAACGATGTCATACCCACTTCGATGTTTGCTTAGGAAAAACCAACCCTGGGTATGGTCATCAAACTGTGAAGCTGCTTTCCTGAATATCAAAACAGAACTTTGTAGTGACCGAGTACTAATGCCTTTCGACCCATCTCTTTCACTGGTTCTAACAACGGATGCTAGCCCATTTGGGGTTGCTGCGGTGTTAAGTCATCAATTCAATGGATTCGAGAGACCCATCGCTTATGCTTCTCGTGCACTCACAGACTCAGAGAAGAACTATAGTCAGTTGGATAGAGAGGCTCTTGCCATAATTTTTGGTGTCACTCACTTCTACATGTACTTGTTCGGTACTCATTTCCTTCTGGTCACTGATAACGAACCCTTATCGAGAATATTACATCCTCACAAAGCCCTGCCACAAATGACTTCATCGCGCCTTCTACGTTATGCTTCTTTTTTGTCCGGATTCAATTATTCCGTTAAATTCAAGAGAGGACAAGAAAATCAAAATGTTGACTGTTTGTCTCGAGCTCCAGTGAAGCAACTGAATGTTTCAGCAGATGGATTTATTGGTGATGAAGTAAATCAAATCTGTGATCAACTTGTTTTTCATATTCCAAGCAGTGAGATTACTTCGACTACAATCAAAATGGAAACTGAAAAAGATTCAGACCTGAAACGAATACTCGAAACTCTACAATCAACATCAGCAGATAGCGAATTCACCTTGGTTGATGGCATAATTTTTCGAAAAGATAGAGTTGTCATTCCAGCCGTGCTACGCACCAATGTTCTCGATGAACTCCATGATACAGCTCGCACGTCGGTATGTATTTTGGCCAAACATCGACCGTGATATAGAGCGAATGGTCAAAAGCTGCGAAATATGTGCCTTGACAAAATCAAACCCCCCAAAAGCGCCTGTGCACCCGTGGGATCCTCCTGAGATGAATTGGGAAAGGATTCACATCGATTATGCGGGTCCATTCGAAGACCGTTACTTCCTGATGTGCGTGGATGCCAGATCTAAGTGGACTGAAGTGAAAATCTCAAAAGATGCACCAACGAGTTCATCCACCATTTATCTTTTAGAAAATATCTTCTCTATGCATGGTTATCCACAAGTGATGGTATCAGACAACGCTTCTATTTTTCAAAGCGAAGATTTCCACGTTTACTGCGTTTCGGAAGGAATCTTCCAGAAATTTGTCGTTCCAAACTATCCTGCTACTAATGGTCTCGCATAAAGGAATATTCAAACTCTGAAGAATCGGCTAAAGGCTGCTTCTAATGATAACAGGCCGATCCAGGATAAGCTACAGGATATTCTCTTCCGCTACAGAGCTACTCCACTTGTCTGTGGTAAATCACCTGCAGAATTGTACCTCAATAGGAAATTGAGAATTCGTTTGGATGCTATTTTTCCGTATACACTCCACAAGTCCAGGACATCTTCGAGGACTCCTCGTTCATTTCATAAGGGGGAAAGAGTCCAGATCAGACTTCTTATCAATAATAAGAACGTCTGGCATTTCGGCGTAATTCAAAAAGTTCTTGGACAACGCCACTATTCGGTTACATTGGATTCCGGCCGAACACTGAAACGACATGTCGACCAACTTAGATCGAGTTTGGTTCCGAAGCCTACAGTTACCTTTGGACCTACTCAATCATTCGATGTTCCAAGAATACCAACAGTGCCACAGCCACATAATATACCAGAATGTGTTGTTGAACCAGTAGAACCAAATAGGTGTCATGTTCCAGATCTTCCTCAAGATCGACCACAGCGCCAGCGACGCCTACCTTCACGTTTTGCTGACTACGACATGAAGTCTTAAAATTGTTGTTAACTTTTATTTTGATGATTTGTGTATTTTCTAATTATGTGGGGGAGACTGTCGTATTCTTAGATATTAGAATCACCCAGTATCCTAGACTATTCGATATATGTCAATAGTTCATGACATACGATAATAAGTTTTTCAATAAATGTGTCAAGTAACATTACAAGCCCTTTTGATATATCCCAGTTCTATACAATAATAACTTACTCTAAAGAAGTGAATGGGATATTTAATTCGTGATTTGGGTAAGGTTTTTCAATTGTTCGAATTTTGGGAAAACTTATTCCAAATGAATAACATGAAATCTAAGAACAAAAGAATTTCACTGAGAAGAAAGAGTTGTTGGCATAAGGCGATACCATCACATAAAATATAATCGAGTAGTATGTGATTAACATATAAAATTCAACATTTTGAGAAATAATGGAAGTGTTTTATGAAGTAATTCGAATTGAATAATGCACCACTTTGATGAGCTTGGGGTGATCGATACTTCTCACTGTTGTACTGGGGTGTGGTGCAAACATTTTCTTCATAAACCATCTCCATAATATTTCCAAAGATATATTTCTGGTATATTGTCTAGCCTGCATCCACACGAAGTGCTGCATCCTTTTCTCTAGGTGCACAAAATCAATTCCAGAAGGGTCCAGTTTATTCGAATAGAGAATGAAGAGCTGACTGCATCCATGCAACCCCATTCCCCATGATTCTGACCATATCTGCAACCGAAAGGAAGCAATATTATAATAAGTTTTTCTACACACGTATCACCCGATTTCTCAATATTGTTCATTTTGACACGAACCAATGAAGACCTGAACTTTTCAATCGAATTAACAATTGAAACGATAATATACAAGGCTTTCAATTTTGAGTCGGCACTAGTGCTAACTTGGTCATTATAGAAGCAATTCACAATGTCATTCAAATGGGCAAACTAGTAGTAATAAAAATACTTCTAGTTTGTCCGTTTGATCGACTTCGTAGCTCCAATAATAACCGCAAGTTGGCAACAGTGCCTGTATAGTGTCATTTCTGAGAAGCAGTCATTTCCATATCTTCATCTTGTAACGGTCTTCATTTCTGTGGGGCCCTTACTTTGGCGATTGTTGAACAGGCTTCTGGAACCTGTCAGGGTGTCTCGGGCGCCAGATTGTTTTTGAGGAAGTTTACTCCACCTTTTCTGCACAAAATATTTTTGCACAGAGGCCCAAAGTAGCACGGTTAAAAAGACAAAGAGGGTGTCTAGTGAACCAGGGGTCAGTGCTGTTGAATTGATCTGGAATCAAGGGGCCAAGAGACTGTTGGCTTCAATTACAGCCCCTTGGGGAATACTGAAATACTGGGTGCTCTGGATGGATGTTCTTGATTAATACTCTCACTCTTGGTTGAATCCATATCATACCAATATTGATTATCATGAATGGGGTTTCTGGAATGGAAGTGACTTTGTACCTTTGTTAACAGGACAGGAAATTCAGACGCACATAGACAGGTCGAGTACAGGTTTATTCAATTCCCTTTTTAGTGCATCAGGTGTTACAAGAACTGAGTAATCAATGGATACATCATGTTCATGTAGCTAAATTGACCTTTCTATTGACATTGACAACTGACAGTCACGAGGAACAGTATGTTCCACTGAGCATATGCAAACACCATAGATCATTGAATTATCGAGTGGCATTAGCAAAAGGTTAGGCAACAGGCAAGCAGAAAAGCGAAAGAAATAAAGAAATAAATGCAAGCAGGAAAAGATATATCGTTGAATCAATCAAGCAGGAAGAAAAAAAAACAGGCAGGATAATTAAGCAGTGCAACAAAGAAAAATAACAAAGCCCGGAAAGCGAGGACGAGTGCAGGTTTAGTGTTAGGCCCAGGCTCTCTGGACAGACAAAAGAGTCCACTACCTAGCTCATCCGTTTTATTATGCTGAGTTTTACTGAACTTATGATCACTTCCAGAACAGGATTCGCTTGATTAATCAAAATTGAAAATTGACTTATCGCAAAGCTAGCAACAATTCTTACTCTAGAACGTCAAGTACTGGATCTTTACTGAATGTCAAACTCCCGTCAATTGTTAACTTTGACGGGTCAATGAATGCTGTCAATGTTGTCGATGAAATTGAGTTATGTAAATGATGGCACTGGTTTCTGATCGACTGGAAATATCGATTGCTTTTCGAGTTTATTGAATTGTTCAGGAAAATAGCAAGCAAATTCAAAGTAAGTTCTAATGGAAAAATCTGGAACACGAATTCAAATCAAAATTATAATCGAAACTGGAATTGATAATTTACTGGAAACTGGAAGGTGAATCAATGTATACAGGATGAATATAAAAGTAATTTCAGGACTGAATAATACATAACCGGAAATACAGTTTTCAAAATATCAACACCGTATATACTGGACTCTGAAATCGAAGGCAAGTGGATGGGCCTGGGCGCCCTGCAGTCTGCAGATTTATAAACGAGTGTGACCTTGGGCCGCTAAATCAAGGACATACGGTTTTCTCGCTGATGCTGATTGGCTCAAATTTCACCCGAGTGGAGCCGCCGTTTCGACCTCGTAAACTTGCTGTGCATCAGATTTGGCTTTGAGAATCGAAATTTCGCGGAGAAAATCATTTTCTATGCCTGAAGGAATCATGAACAGGACCCTTGTTATTGCCACTGGAGTAAATTTGAAGCGAAAATATTCTGAACTGACAAAGTTACATGCAGGTAAAAAGTTCTGACCACAAGGGCTAGTGAGATCAGCCTTACATCCTATATTTTTAGTAAATGACTATGTATTCCCTCTGAAAAGAACCAAGAAGTCCTACAGACTCATTCAACCACTAATGTATGGTCTTCAGGAATCACTAAGTTGATTTGCATATAGCTTACTATAGAGCCTCTTGAGAACTTCCCGTTCCTGTTCATCATTAACCCTATCAATCTAGAGCTATAGCGCTCTTATATCACAGGAAGGTTCCCTGATACTTTCGTAGAGCTAGAAACATCAATCAGACTCAGTTTGAAGTAGATAAGTGTGTAACGAGTCTAGTATCTTTATGACCAGCTATGAGTCGAAAATGAGGTTAGTACTTGGTTATTAATGACATTTGCCCACCATGTATCGTGTAGAACAACTGATTTTACTGGAATTTATGTCTGGAATTGAAATATGAATGATGAGACAGGCATTTCTACATAAAACGGTTCTTAGTAATGAAGTCCTCAAAAATATTTCATTACGATATTCTTTTTTTTTTAAGGCTTGGAGCGCACGAAAGGAAATCCTTATATTGTTCAAGAAACATTGTGCGTTCCTAGGGAGGATAGGGATAGGAGGTAGGTATTGGACTTTTTTTGATCTTCTGGAGGTTATATGTTGTTGTGAAAACTTCCTCAGGCATCTTTCGAGGTTGACAACGAAAGGATGTGCTGACTGGGGTTGTCTAGTTCGTCTGACTGGTATTGCTAGTGAAGGGATGATAGCAGAGATTTCCGAAGCTCATTTCCCGTAAAAGTATCGATAGAAAAGTAAAAGGTCGCCGACCTTCCTACGGTGTTCCAATGATGTCAAAGAGTGAGTGAGTGTGGCGTCACCCACTAGGCGGATGGCTCTTTTCTGGATGGAATCTAAGAGCATCAGCGTATGTTTTGGTGCTGAACCCCATATGTGGGAACAGTATTCTAGAACAGGCCGTATCTGCGCTTTGTAGATCATGGAAAGCTGTTGAGGTGTAAAGTAGCTTTTCGCACGGAACAAGAATCCGAGTTTTTGTGAAGCAGCTTTCGCGATGGATCTGACTTGATTATCTCATGAAAGAGTGTTTGATGATGGAAATACCGAGCATAGATATGGTGGGCTTGGTGGAGATGGTGGTACCAGACATTACAATGTCGGGCATACTGAGTTCCACCTTTCTAGAGAACATACAGGCTTGAGTTTTGGTGGCGTTGAATTCAACTAGGTTGTTGGTTCCCCAGGCTGTGATTTCAGCAAGGTCTAAATTGACAGCATTGACCTGCCTGCGCCGTGAGTTCTTAGTTTCCTGGGAAGAAATGGGAAAGCTGGAAGAGAACGCAGTATGGAGGGTACTATCATCTGCAAAGCTGTGGATGGGGCAAGTTGTTACTCCCAACAGATCATTGATATGAAGAAGAAATAATGTTGGTGCCAAAATTGATCCTTGTGGAACGCCGGAATTGATGCCAATGGTATCAGACGATACACCGTCCACCACCACATGAAGCGATCTGCCTGAAAAAAAAACTCAATAAGAGATGGCATAGCTGAGGTGGTAAGCCGTATGATGATAGTTTGTGGAGGAGTCCTTCGTGCCAAACACGGTCAAATGCTTTCGATATGTCCAACGTGACAGCTAGAGATTCCCCGTGTTTTTCTAATGAAGCTTGCCATAAATGAGTGACGTAGGCAAGTAGATCTCCAGTAGATCCTCTGTGGCGAAAGCCGTATTGTCTATCATTGATGATTCCTGAGCTCTCCAGATATTTGATAAGCTCAATGTTGATGGCTTTCTCCATCACTTTGGAGATTACTGATAACAGGGCAATGGGCCTGTAGTTGTTGGGCAGGTTCTTGTTCCCTTTTTTGGGGATTGGTTGGACTCTAGCTGTCTTCCAGCATGATGGGAAAATACTCGACCTGTACGAGATGGTAAACAACTTGCAGAGAATTGGTGTTAGTTCTGGTGCACATTTTTTGAGGATAATAGGTGGAATTCCATCAGGACCGTTAGCCTTATTCGAGACCAAGCAAAATTCGTCTGATAGTGCGTTGACGGAAGACGATTTCGGGCATTCGACTCTCAACCGGTGGAATTCTTGAGTTGAATGCAATAATGCCAAATAAATCACTAGGTTCTCATTGGATTCAACCGCAGAAGTGAATTCGATTCTACTTCCAATGTTTTCAATCAGAATATAAGTTGTCTATTTTATTACATCAACACTAATTTTGTGAATATACCTACGACAATCCATATAGGGTGTTTCATTTGAAAAGTCAAGTAGTTATAGATATTGCTTTTATTTTATATATTATATTTATAGAAAACTTTCATGCGTTCTTACTACAAAAATGTCAAGACACTGTCAAAATATTTGAGCAGAACAGACAGTGCATGATAAAGTTAGTTGATAAAATATCCGAAGCACAAGTAGAATAATTTTAAACAACTTCAAAAATAAATGAACCTATATTTATGAATGAAGTGATTTGCACCAGTCATTGATTTGCTCTCATTTCGTTCAATATATACCAATTCATATCAAAACAACAAATTTCTAATGAAAACAAATAGAACATCATTTAATACAGAATTATTAATGATGCCATATTTCTAAGTACCTACAATTTCTATCTAGAGCATATCCAACATCTATCTTACGCCAAGCGAATCCAGCAAATTCAGCGAAATATCAGGGAAAGGGTGTGAAAAACAATAACAGCGAACGTTTTAAGAGCAAAACGAACGAAGATGATAAATTCAAGTCCATGTTTTGAATGTATGTTCCTAAAACACAAGGTTAGGTAACAATAGACTCTATTTATTTGATAAATTACTTTGTTTTCACTTATTACTTTGCGCAACGAGAAATCCTTTTGCTCGAATTTTCTTTGATACATTTATCAAATGTCTACTCTGCTTTTGACGAAATTAATTACAAAAACGAAGTTCCTGCTCGAATCGATGCAGCTCGGTTGTTATATAGGTATACAAATTCAGTTAATATTTCTGTTCAATATAATACCTATTCGGTGGAACTAAATTTGAAATAATGAATACAAACCCTCATAAATTTTTGTATGAAGAAAAATGAGACGACTCAAAATATCACAGCGTTGAAAATGTTAGATGAATTTTTTCTGTTCCTATTCGATTGATATAGTTAGGATATGAAAGATCTTGGTCATGTTTTGATATTGCTGACATTACTGGCCACATTTATCAGTTTAAAAACACTAAACAACACTGAGAAAAATAGGTGGAATAAAACAGTATATAATCTGTAAAATAATGCATAATATCTACTGGATTTTCGCAGAATCCAGTATTTTCACCTGAAATATGTATTTGTCCCATGTTATATAGTACTTTTCTGGTATAAAGTCTTTTTGATTTTACCACTTAAATTTCAGTTCGTTACTGAATAATCAATTGTAATACTGTCATTTCACTATGCGAATTCCATTTACAATGCTTTTTTCCCTGGGAATAACGTGAAACTACAAGAGTTCAGTGAAATTCAGGTACGTATTATGCACGTGACACGTGACGTCTACGCCTACATGCCCCCGCGCCGAACAGAGAACGCCTCAAACGGATAACCTCAAATAAATTAGGTAGTTGATAATGTGACACAGTGACCATAGATTTTCATCGCAGTGTCATGTGTTTTTCAAGGTGAAACAATTATGCCATTCATATAACTATAGATCTAAACACAATAATCAATATAATCACGTGTAGAACTTGTTATCACAATTTTTTGATAATAGACAAATTTAATAAACATCAGTATTTGCACAGACAAAATGAAAGAGCAGAATTCCCTTGATTATAATATATTAATTGTAGTTTCAACGAATTATATTTCGTTTTTTTTTCATCGAGGTGGTTGAAATCCTTAATGGACACCATATGGGTCCAATCCACCATATGATAGTGTGGGAGTCCCCTGACTCCAGGTATACCCACTAAACATGCCACCCCGTTTGTAGGCTTGTCTGACCGAAGTCTCCGACGACACTTAGACCTAGTGGCCCATTGTATCTTACCTATATGCCGTCATCAATTTTACCATATACGACTCATGGGGCACTTCAATATGAAAGACCCTTTTCGTTCAGGTTCCTGAAGATTGCTCTTCCGATCTTTGTTCTCGTCTACGAAGAAGGCCAAAAGTTTTCTTTCTCCTACGAGTGACGGGGGAAGGGGTTGGTCCAGCACTGTGGTGCCCCCTGCACAGGGCTAAGGCTACTCACTCTGAGATGTCGCCCTGTTTCCCAGAGGCCCCGTTAGCGACACCATACCTCGGTATGCCATTCATTCATCACCACGGGTTCTCACAGCTTGGATTAGGTTGCTAGAGCCTCGTTGACCAGTCCTCGGCCACCCAAACAGACATCAGCTATAATCGCCCCATTCCTGCCACAGATGTCCACAAATTGTCCCATCTGGTCGGAGATAGCAAAGATGGTCCCAAAATGCTTCATCCGCGTTGAGCGGCTGCGGTCTGTCCTCCCCACACCACTTGATGGTGAGGTTGGGCTTGGAGAGGAGGAGGAAAGGAAAAGAGAAGTTGGCCAAGAAAGGCCGATAGATACACCGAAATAAAAATCTCAGTAATTATTATCAAATATTTGTTAACGTCAAATTTGTTCATAATTAATTAGCCATATTCATAATTGAAAAGGCTTATTCATCAAAATCGTATCTGTTTTTATGCATTATTTATAAACAATAAATGATTTATTACTGTCATATTCGTTCATTGTGAACAACATAATTTAATAATTAACAATTCATCTATAAAGCAGATTCATAAAGTGAAAATCAATAAGATGAATTTATAATTATAATGTGATTTGGTGATAATGTACATTTGTTTATTATAAATAAACGTAATATGAAGGATAACATATATACTTGGTTTATATACTTACCCCCAAGTAAAGTTTTTTTGAGGAACTACAAGGCATTGAAGTGCATCACAAGGACGATACTCAGTTCACAATATCTCAGTTTGTGTAGGACAAGAATGCTTCCAATTTGGACTATTTGTTCTCATTGTCAGTGCATTGGATTATTAGTTAACATATAGTGGCCAAAAATGTAATTACACAGTATCGTCAGTGAATTAGAGTTCACATTCGCAGATTTCGTTTTATTTTATTTACCGTTATTGCCACTTGAGCTTTACAAAAGAGCGTTGAGAGACTTTTCTTACGACGTTTTCGAGATCCCCATGATAGTAAGCTTTTGCCACTTAGTGAATAGTGAGGTGAGTTAAAAAAATAAAAGTTTTTCCAATTTGGAAGACATTCCGATACATACACTCACCGATATATCGTGAAAACACTATAACGCCCAGAGGCAGTTCAACATTCTGTATAGTTCCTCAACAAATCTTGGGGGATATATGAACAAATATGTCTCTAATATTTCTAGAAGATCTCTCAACCACTTCACTTTTTCGAAAAAAAAAATATCACTCTGCAAGAAGAGTTCACGAGCTGCCGCGAGCTAATATGTCCTTTCATATCAGGAATCCGGAGACGACTAACGATTCTCATCGAACAAGTGTTCATAGGTGAGTGAGATGACTCATTGAGGTAAACGAGTATGACAAAGATGGAAAATGATAGAAGGGATGAAATTAAATGGTAATTGTATAACTGTGAAATGACATCTTTTAGGATCTAAATGATTATCTTCAAATTTCCATCTTTTAACTATAATCTTGTCTCATTTCGAATCTAAAAGATAACTTTTTTGAAACAAAATGAGTGATTTGAAAGGGTGACCTGTTTCACGTTAAAAACGTGAACTTTTCACGTTCATCAGATGACATTTCGTGGTTAAATTGTTTCATTTGGCGGTTATAAGAAGTTTTTAAATAGAGACATGTATAACTGGACTTTTCTCGGTGTATGTTTCCCTTGGAATTGACTCTTTTATTACATAAATCTCAACCTTCCAAATATACAATTGGACAGTACCAAAGTACATTGTACATTACTTATTAAACCAATGAAAAAGTACCTGGTGAAAAGACAGAGCTATTAATCACACGTGAAAAGTCCTACAGAATATATCCCGAATAATGAGAATAACTATGTGAAAATACAATATACTTATTCACCAGAAAATCGCATGTAATAAGCGGTTTATGTTATGTATTATTATACAAAATAATCAAATTAGCCATGTGAAAATACCGAATATTTACCTAAAAATCAGGAAGTAATAAAGCATTATATATTATGTATCACGGTACCAGGGACTGTAAATGCATTTTACAGATTCGACTGTAAAATTTCGGTATAAAACATTGGTCAAAAAATAACCAACGTTATTTACCGGAATTTTACATGTCTGTTTTTCATAGTGAAAAGCAGTAGCATTGCATTTTCATTCAATTCACTGGCAGCAAAACATTACCATAACATATGATCTTTCGGTTTTCGATGTTTTGTTTTGTTGATATTTATCGGTTTTTATTTTCATCATTTTCATTATTATCTTCTTTACTCACGTCAAAATTATGGAAGGAGTGCTGATTCATCAGAAACACCAAGCTCTACTTCCTCTAGTTCCAGTGATGGAGAAATGAAACATATATAGATAGCTGTGGAATATTTTATATCACTAGTGGAAATAACAAAACATATTGTAGATCAGTGGCAGTTTCAGCGTCTATTGCCTCTCGTGAGATCGTCCAGTTTGAATTCATACATTTTCCCAAAGTATTTGAAAATAATAATAGGCATACATTTCCAATCGACTCATACCTAACCATCCAAACACTCAACCTAACATTTCATAAGTACTGGCCCAACGCACAACATCACCATTTCAGCTCTAGTGGCCAACATGAAACTTTTAGCCTCTAACAGGGTTCCTAGCAATGACTCGCAAATTGGGTGTAATTGGGTAATGTAGAATTACCCCCATCAGACAGGAATCAAACTTCTGTCGTGTTTTCACCAACCTTCCAGAATGTTACTATACTATTTTCTTCCGTTGGAAAAATCCAGTTGATAAACAAGTATCTATTCAAAAATATCCTATAACTGCTGAATGAAGATGTGTAGGTCGACATCAAACATCAAAGTCCAAAGAGTTAGTTGTATGCCAGCTATATCGGGGAAGAGAAAAACAGTTTCTTTCCGAGGTGATATAAAATAATGTTGGCAAAATAGTGGGTACTAGTTACTAGTATATTTCGATATAATATTATTCCTCTTTTATTAACAAGACAAGTTTTGTGTTTATTCCGAGATACGAAAAACTTGCTAGATGTGGAGGTCCACATCAAATATCAAAGTCGAAAGAGTTGTATGCCAACTGTTTGGGCAAAGAAAATGTGTTCCTTTCCGAGGTAGTGAGAAATAATATTTGGCAGAATTGTTATACTATAGTATAAATCGAACTAATTTTCTCGCTTTCATTAGCAGGACTAATTTTGTGTATATTCAGAGTCATTTGAGATACAAGAAACTCGGGCTAAGAATAATGACTGACTATTTTTTCTAACCGTTATGATGTGAGTTATACATATATGATAAAGTATAATATTTTCATGCAATTATTTATTTATTATACGAGGGAAAAAATAGTAGATTTTAGCTCCAGGTTGTGTTGTCTCCCGATGCGTAACGGAGGGAGACAAAAAACCGTGAGCTAAAATCTAATATTTTTCCCGTGTATAATACACTATTTTTACTGTGACAGACGAAAGGACGAATCAATATTGAGAAGATATTACATTATTTCGAAATCTGAAAATTATCGACGTGAAATTTTAAGTTTTTAACATCAGTAGGAACACCTGCGTTGTAGGCATCTTTATCATTCTTTTGAAGTAATCAAATATCTGATATCATTTCTGTCAGTCTAATTCTGTGATTTGATTTCAAAAAGTTGCGAATTTAGTGGTTGTTTAGTGATATTCGTAACCGCGAAGTCGAATGGAAGAAAAAAGGACTTGCAGTTCTCTTTCGGAGACGGTATTATTGACTCATTTTTCGGAACTATAGCACAACAAAAGCCATCAACAGTATATATATATGTGATATATATCCGGGAAAGAAGTATTCCCTTTTTTTCCACGGGAAAAAAGTAATTTATGAAAAGTGACATTTTATAACCTGCCAACAGAGATGAAATGCCAATCTTTTTTCCCGTCACAGAAAAAAGAATTTTCTTCCAACCAACAATGATTAGTACCTCAGGATAATAAGGCCTGGGCAAGAATACAGCCCATCCCGTTCTTCTGAGACGTCATCTATCAACGAGTGGCCTAAGCTTAGTGTTTTAATAGATTTAATAGATAGTTTAAATTACTTCCTGCTACTTTCGCCAACTGTTGTTGTTAATCAGGCGAGATAGAGGGTACCGACTTTTTCGCTGTCTTTCTTATAAAATATTGCAGTATTGAAGTTGTTGAGAGACCGGTGAGAACATATTCAGCTCAGAAGTTAATAGTTGTTGGTAGACTTTCACCATTTTGATGAATATCCTCATATTCTTCGCCCTCCTATTCTTCACCGGGCCATATTACCCCTAATGGCGGAAATAAGGCCAATATTCAATATTTTTGAAAATTTGTTTTTCATTGTTTTTTATTATGAGTAACCTCAATTCTGAATGTATTATCAATTTTATTATGGGTTCGTAAAGATTTTGGCAAAAAAGTTGTAATGCTAATCATAAATAATTATATAACGGGCAACATATACTTGAACGTGGGCCTCATACCCCAATGTACTCACCTATTGAAAATGAAATATTGCTATAAATTCACTCAGATGTATAGTACGAACAACAATGAGCTATTGCAATGTTGGTTATTATAGAACTTGTGAGACTATCAACAGAATATAACTGAAAATACGATAAGTTGATGTAGAATCAACATAATATAATAGCTAATACAACATACTGATATTGCCTAACGACGCTCTAAGCTATTTGATGATATATAGTGATATCAGCTATTAACTATCTATATCATGAGAATGTTGTTGAGAAACAAAAGGGTAAAATGAAGTTATCAATTCACTATTGATCATATCAACAATGTCAATGTTGATTCAGTTGACTACAAATTCTTGTTGAATCTCAACCAAATTTCCAACAGTGTAGGTGTAATTGTGCCAAGAAAAACATTGAAGTCACGATATCATTCACTTTCATCATTTTTTCCTATACAATTCCTCAAGAATTATAAGTGAATTATGTCAGAAAAAATACGGAAAACATGGAGCCCTATCATGCGAAAGTGATTCAGTTTCCATTTCATCGTTATTTATTTTATTGTGATAGTGTTCAATTTTCAAAGTTATCTAGTTTCTATCCAATCATGTCGTCAGGATTTCAAAATCTTCATTTATGTCATTTACTTATTTAGTGAATAAGTGAAAGTTAAATAAATCTTTATAGTCAACACATGTTCATGGTTCATCGAAACAAATGTTCTTTCAATAAAGAGGATTCTATATAATAACAATCATGAATGTATTGTTGTATAGAAGGATATAATAAACCTACACGCAAAGAAATGGAGTTGGAAATATCAACCATTCGTTGTGGTTTCGAATTCGTGGTAGTAAATACCGAAGTTGTGATTGAATCAACCTCCCAAAATGATGCAAAGTATCTGGACGTTATTTGTATCTACTAGGATGAAATGGTTCACTGAGAAATTATTTCGTAGTAATGTTTACCACGACGCTAAGAGGTTTCAAACATTCTAGGATGGTTCTTTGTACAGAAAGTGTTATCATTACGTATCAATTGATATTCATCACATAAAATGGTAAATGCAACCCAAATTATCTGTATTTGCCACTGATCGTGTTGTGGTTATCAGTTATACGGAATTATTACCATGTCGAATGGCAAACCACACTAATTATTGATAAATTTGAATAAACTTAGGAATATCTCATTGAACAAAATTTTCGAAGTTATTCTGATATAAAAAAAAATAACAAGAATCGCCAATTATTAGCTATTACGCTACTTTGATAGAAACTATTGTGTACATTGGAATTAAATCAACTATAATGGAAGGTCGAATGTACTGGATTATGACTATTTTTCGTTTCTGGTGCGAACACATGTGAAGAAAAACTACATCAACCATAGTTATCATACCTCATTTAGTATGCGAACTAAAGCCAATCCATATACCTAGTATATCGTATATAGTTCATTCAAACAGTGAAAGTGATTTTTTCTTGAAATAAGCAGAAGACTGCGAGTGAATATATATTTGTACATCTCATGCGTAAGTAAGTAATTTTAGTCTCCATAAATTCACGCTGATGCAATCATTTGTTATAGATAAAAAGGGACGAGAAGATGAAGTGTTACATATGTCTAAACTTGGTTTGATTCAAAAAGGGAAAAAAATATACACGAGAAAGTTTCCGAAGGTAAAATGCATGGTCTTAACTCATTGTTAACGGTATGGTTATCAATCTATCACTTTTCTCCAAACAAACCCATCAAGGCAGATTTGAGTATTACTCAGGAAGCAGTATACAGGAGATGATTCACACATTTGTTCCTTTCAAAAATAAATTGGGCTGGAATCTGGTGAGTCCTGGTTATACAATTATAAAATAAACAATTTCGATTTAATGGCTTTGTGAAAAATACGTATGGACAATTGTGGTGTCATACAATGAAGAATGAAATTTTTTATTATGAATATTGCATACGGAAATTAGAGGGATCAAATGACAGTTTCTATTATTAGAAAAATAGGGGAAACATTTCTAAATATTGTTTTGAAAAGTACTTTATTGAATCATATTTAAATTTTCAGATCGAGATTGATTTCAAAATGATTTACCCGGATAAATCGGATAACCTTTTCCTGAACTGGCCCTTGAAGAGAAATATTATTTTTAAAAAGTTGCTGAAAAATAACAACAAAGAAGTTAAAAACCTCCTGTCTGAGTTCACTGAAGAGGAAATTCAACAGAGCGATATTTCCACTCTTTTTATGATCCCACTATTCCTGAACCCTAAAAAAATAAGAGGCTCTACGTGGCGTCCTTCGAAGTTGGAAGTACAGGAAGCTTTCATCATTCATGTGAAGGTGAGAAATCAAGATTTTTTTTGTTGAGGAAATAGGGTAGGGTCAATTGACACCACTTATAACTTACATACTATACTACATATATACTTTAAATGTTGCGTGCTCATAAATTCAATTCAATATTCCAAAATTAAATTCAGGATAGAGCAACTATTCCACTAAAAATTTCTAAATATTGAAATATCTGAGGTAGAAACAACGAATCAATCAGAAATGGCAAAGTCCTCTAATTATTGTACCTCAGTCCAAATGTCAATAACAAAGATATAAGGGGTATTGCAATTTTAAATACTGAAGTTGATTAATTTATTTTTTGAAATGTTCTAGCAATAATTTTTTTGTTGAACGTAATTTTTCTTTTCTTTTGCAATTGAAAATTTCCAGAGTGTAGCTGACATAGAACCAACTCTGACATACAGAAGAAATAAATACCAGGTCTTGAAGATGACAATGCAACCTGTACCGATATTCGCTGGTGAGAAGATCACAGACATAACGAAAGCTTTTGTAAGCATCAACAATATTTTGTGGGAAGTTGAGTCGCCACTCAAGGCATTTGACATATGTTTTAAGTCGTATCAAACTTTCGATGCGAAATATCCCCCAGAAGCAGAAATGGCTTGGCTATTCATTCAACAAAGTTTATATGGTATACATACTCCCCATGACAATGATTTTACAACGTTGAAGATATTTCAGTGTGATATTTGAAGGGTGACATTTGAAAGAAATGTTCATCATTCCTTCTAGTTTTGTTTTAAAGATTTTTTTTGTTTTTGTTACTTTTTTGTTTGATACTTTTTATATTTGTGAGAATATTTGTTTTTTTTTCAATTGATATAAGTATGTCAGCACCTGATATTATGATCAAAGTATTTATATTTTATATTTTTGATCTCAATGTGTGATATTTACTCATATAAATTCATGTTTTTGTACATAATGTTCACCATATCTACCAATTTTTTTTGTTGTTGTTACTTTTTTGTTCGATACTTTCTATATTTGAGAGAATATTTGTTTTTTTTACTTGATATAAGTGTGTCAGCACCTGATATTGAGACCAAACTATTTATATTGCATATTTTTGATCTCAATGTGTGATATTTATATGTAACTACTGATATAAATTCATGTTTTTGTACATTATGTTCACCATATCTACCAATTTTTTTGTTGTTGTTATTACTTCTTTGTTTGATATTTTTTATATTTGAGAGAATATCTGTTTTTTTACATATAAGTGTGTCAGCACCTGATATAATGACCAAAGTATTTATAATTTATATTTTTGTACATAATGTTCACCATATCTACCCACCCTCATAGAGTCTTCTTGCATTTTTGCCGTAAGTTCGATGAACACCCACTATACAATCATATGTTGGCAAGAAATTGTGATAAGAACACCATAAAGGTAGGTATGGTTGGATGAAAACATGCAGAGAACTGCCCAAGAAAATGCCATTTCTGTAACTCCATCATTCCTGATATGATTTTTAAATTTGCTGGAAAATGAATGCCTGTACAGGATTTTTGAATCAATATATATATCAAAAAGTATATAGGCAACCCACCAAATTTGATTATTTTGTTTCGAATTATTCAAAACTTACAGTACTGGGCGTTTGTTGGGTAATTCTGTTCGTCTCTCTTCGAAGATTAATCCAAAACAGATCAGATATGGAATAGGGAACATTCAGTATATATTTTTTATTTTTATGATTTACCTGATGGATATAATAAATGATCATATATGATGAAACCCAGTTTTTTCTTCATGTCCTTGATAATTTCAAGAATTGATCAATGAAAGCCGTAAAAACCATATAATTAGTAACAATGATAATTACTATTGTCATCATTGTTATTGCAATTCTTAATGAGCAGTTATGAATTGACACTAATACGGATAGTAATAAAATCAATGTTGAAAAATACTATACCAATTTTGAGTAATTCATGTAAAACAAATCTATCAAAAATTAATAGTTCATATGAACACTCGTTGAGTGACATTTATCAGCCGATATCAGTGAATGGCACGAACGACAATGTTTATAAATACCCTAAATGACGTGGTGAATCTGGTTGCTACTTATTTCATTTCTGATAATGTTAGATCTCGACAATATAGAACGATTATCTTAGTGCCATGCGTCGTGGTGAATATCACCATCTATTATATCTTGGTTTTACTGGACTACCATTATTAGAGCGCCATGAGTCGTGGTAATACTGAATGTGTGACGGCACTGCAAGAAGCGGTACAATTTACCTACCGGTTTGGTTCAGAAGGATCTGTTCCAATCACCAATGATTCCTAGTGAAATTAATCACGACGGAAAGTCAAAGGCTATACGCACCATTCTGTGCGGTTGAATTCACCACGATTTCAGTACAGGGTACCGGCTTTTTCTTTGCGTGTACAATTAATTTCATCCGTTCGAATTACGTTTCACTAAGGATGACTTCTCGACCTATTGAAATTATCGAAAATTCTTGGCGTTACAAATGAAACAACAATTGAGATATTCTTCCGAATAAGTACCCATCATCTGGTATGCCTATTATTGACCATACCATTTATACTTATAATTATCAATATAATATGAAGTGAAGATTATAAAATAATCATACTTATTATTTGCTTTCGATCTCCATTATCTTGATAACAATTATTGAGGATTGACAGTTGAATCAGTACCAGTGGTTTCAGTGTAGAATGCGTAACTACCATTATTTTTATTTATTTTATTCGAAATAACTTATGTGAATAATAGACCTGATGTTCGAGCAAATAATTCTATTACATTATTTTGAAGCATTAACCTCAACTTGCTCACAGTCCCTAACCCTATAGAGCTCCATATACATTTTTTGAATATCTATATCTAATTCTCGAAACTCACGACGAACGCCATAAAAATTTTCCAACTAGCAGTCGGATGAAAAACTTTAAAATTAGTGTGCTGTAATGGATAATTTCCAATCTACCTGAAATATCTTGACTCCTTCAGCTACATACAAAAGTCAACATCAACTTTCTTATTTTACCCTATAACAACACTAGTAAATTCTAGGGACTTCCCAGGGAGGTCCCTGATTTTATACTAGGATATCCCAAGGATATCCTTTACGGGACAAAGTACATACTAACGACGTTCCAAGGACATTCACTTTCAGACAAAATGGACATCCAAGGAATGTCCTGCTAGTATGTCCCTGGGATGTACCAAGTACGAAGAAAGGATAGCCCTATAGGATATTCCAGGAACATCCCTTCGACAGAATAAAAAAAAAGTAGTTCAAGTATAGGGATTGAACCTGGGACCTTTAGTTTATCAGGCACGCACCTTACTCCATTATCTAATATGGCTTCTGAAGATCTAAGTACATCAGGACAAATTTAAAAATAGTATACAAAACTGAAACCTGATGAAAACAACTTTGTTAGGATTTTATGTTTAATTACCATCATTCTGGGGTGTTTAAATATGAGGGGCATAATGCGTTTACGATTTCTGTTTGCAAAAAATGGTAATTTCTTAAAAGGTTCTGATGGTGGACTCTCCTTTTATATATATCCTCCATATATTATCAGTTGGGGTTGTTGGGCTCCCAAATGGATAATAAAATGAAACCCATCTTTGTCCAGTTCAAGATGTAACTTAACCTATATTTTCATTCCCACGATATGTATAGTAATAATTGAAGTTTAGATGTGAATGCAGTGCTGCCATGATTATAGTTCGGTGATATTGCGAATAGAAAAACTGTCTATTTCTAGTATTCTTAGGATTAGCTTTGATGAACAATTTGTTTTTCAGTATTTCAGAGCAATCAATGGAGTTTTTGAAAATGTTTTGCAGAAACAAGATCAGAGCAAGTTTGCGTCTGCCATCGAGAGTTTGAATGTTCACTATTGTGAGCCTCGTAGTAGCATCGAAACCATGAAGAGACATTCTCATTTTGTAGATTATGAATTTTGAAATGCGATTCTAGAGTGTTTCCTTGGGAGCAAGGTAAAGTGGCAAATAGATTATACCTACTATTGTATTCCCGAACACTATACGTACCAACGATAGATATAATGTTTTTATCGATTCAATGTTATATAGATTTATGTTCAGTATATCTCTTCACAAATTCAAGCAGTCTCAAGGCCTTATTGCAAATACTATTCATGTGATGATTGAAACTCAGGTCTTTGTCAAACAGAACACCTGAATCACTTATAAATATACTGAACAGACTGCAAATTGACATTATATATCAACAAAATAAACACATACATAGATGGAGAAACCCAAAGTCATATCCACAACATTCATTTGACGATCAGAGATCGATCACATAGAGGTATATGTTATATAAGCCCATCATCAGCCGAATACAAGAATTAGTTCTAGAAAAACTAACAATGACAAAGATATAGATACAATGAATACTCACTTACATGGAAACGAAAAAGTTGAACTTTTGATAATAAACATGTACCTCTATACCTCTATGTGCGTTCGATCTCTGATCGTCGAATAAATGTTGTGAGGATGACTTTGGGTTTCTTCATCTATGAAATATACCACTACACTTTGAGTTACCATGGACTTTTTCAAAAGAATAATCACTCACAATTGGATTTTATAAAAACCTAGCATATTCAATATTTATATCAAGTTAATTCAGTTCACAAAAGTTACAAAACTTCTCCAAGTCTTGTTGAATAATTTCAAGATTCGAATCCAACTGCAAGTTGGAAAACTTCTATCGTGTGCCCTACTTATAATATTAATATTATTACCCATACCGTGAACGACACATGTTGAGTAATAACCACATTATATAACCTCTTTCTCGTAGGAATTGGATATTGCGTCATAACTAACTGCTAGACTGCTAACTGCTTCAGGTATATACCACCCATTTGACCCATTTCGCGTAGAGTTGTCCCAGTTGTCAGTAGACCGAGAGCGGTTGATGAGTCCTGGTGTGTCGAAACAGTACTGTCTCGCTCCTGCTGATCTAGATCCTAGATCTCTTAGTTATGAGATCTAGCAGTTGAATAGGTCGGTTGAAAAATCCACTCAAGTATGTCAGGTAGTGCCATCTGTCAGCAAAGTTGTTCACTGTTGCGCATATATACTGCATCCATCATAATGGCTTTCGACATGATTCACGATCTGAATGTCGAAAATATTATCGCGGAAAAACGAGGTTGGTTGGTCACGTGTTTATCAATTCGATTTCTGTATTAGTTGAAGCAAGTCCAATAGAATTTCGTAAACAGAAAAATATCGCTGTAATACAGAAGAACCCATGAAAATGGTCGATTCTGATTGATTATCGAGGACAAGGGTGAAATAGTCACTGACAAGAAATATAATTTCCCAGCAACAATTACCTGACAGTACAAAGCACATCACTCTTCATAGGTAAATAAAATAATATTCGAAATCCATTTCCGAGACGTTGAACTATTCAATTGCGTTTTATTCGAAAACGGATGACAATATCACAATTACATCTATTGAACACACACGATAAGAATTTGAAAACAAAATCTTCCGAAGTAGAGAATTTGCATTCTCACTACTTTCCAGGCTATTGTTGAAAAACCAAAAAAAAAATCCTCTGAAATTGAAAAAATATAATTTACCGATATGTTCAGTGAGTTATATTTTTATATCATAATAGGTACATCATATTATTCTATTCGATTTGAGAGATGATGGTAATTCTCAATTTCAGAGGATTTTGATTTTTTATCCTCTCGTTTTTTTCGATATTCAACAGATATAATTCAATGTTCGACGTGGCAAATAGCCAGGAAAGTAGTTGTTTTTTGTTGAATATTCAGAAATATATGATATTGTTACGACCCTGGCGATCAATCCCAGCTACCTGATACGGAAGTAAATAAACCATATTTCTTGGAATAGAAATCGACGGCTATTGAGATGACTCGAGAAGATTATCGACCTGTTCACGATATTTCGAGTGGAATCTAGACGTTTTATTAGGTAGTATAAATAGTTGTTGTTAGGGACAGGAAGGGAAGTCTTTATTTGGAAGCGTTATAATAACGATCGAAGAAGTGTTGTGAATCGGAATTGTTCAGTACAAGTATTGTAATTATTGTATAGTAGTGTTCAGAATAAATTATTTTAAGTGTTATACCGAGTGTTAAATTAGTACGGACCCAGAGTAAAATCGTATCAGTGGTGTCAGAAGTGTGGATTTTCGAGGACATTTGAATACGTATGGTGAATACAAGGAGTACGTCATACGACACGATGGAAGACATTATGAAATTCATGAAGAATCAGTTCGCAGAACTAGAGACACGACGACAGGAAGATGAGAAACGTCGTCAAGAAGAGTTACAGAAAATTCTAGAACATCAAGAAAAAGAACGAGAACATCAAGAAAAAGAACGAGAACATCAGAAAATCTTCTTCGAACAAATTCTGCATAAAACTGATAAGCAAATGGATGAGTTAAGGACAGATGTCAACAGAATTGATGACAAGCTTAACCAGGAAGTTTCAAGAATAGATTCCATGCTCGATGTAATCGAAAGAAATGTAGCGAATCAGATCACCTCGCTACGGAGTCAAGATCGCCGTGACAGAGTTGCCACATCGGGTTCTTCCGTGAAACCACCAACTTTTGATGGACAGTCGCCTTGGTCTATGTATTGCCGACAATTTGAGGCTGCAGCAAGTGCAAATGGGTGGAGTGACGAGGAAAAAGCTACTGCACTCATAGTAGCTCTGAGAGGACCAGCTTTGGGGATGTTACAGTCGATCCCAGTTGAACAACAAAACCACTTCGGAGATTTAGTGGCTGCGCTAGAACTCAGGTATGGTGACCAACATCGAGAACAGCTTCACCGGGCTCAGATGAAAAATCGTGTGCAGAAGTCTGGAGAGAGCCTACAGGAGTTCGAAGCAGATGTGAGAAGACTGACTCAATTTGCCTACCCAGAGGCACCAGAGGACTTCAAAGAACAACTGGCGGTGCAGGTATTCATCGACGGGCTGAGAGACTCAGAAATACAGAAGACTCTGAGGCTTACACACTTTAAGAGGAGTGGTGAAGCCCTAGTAAGATCTCTGGAGGTAGAAGCGGCCTTCAACACCTCTAGGCCAATAGTGAGAGCTGTGTCCATCGAGGAGCCTTCCGAAGACGTGGACTCAGTGGCGAAAATGTTGAGAAAAGTGCTTGAGGAACTCAAAGAAATTAAGAGTGGGTCTAGTAACCAGCGAAATAGATCCTGCTATCGCTGTGGCAGAACTGGACACCTGATAAGGGACTGTAAGGTGAGAGTACCACCACGATCTTCTTCACCTGCAAGGACGCCATCACGATCGTACTCACCTACGAGGACTAGGTCATCTAGTGAGTCCTCAGATAGATACCAGGAAAACTAGAACTAGCCAGCGTATCGGGGCGCATGCTGGCTAGTAATAACGAAGCCCCCAGGGTCATTAACATCAAAAGGATAAGAAGAACAACTGATAGCCTGACCATCAAAGGAAAAATCAACCAAATGGATGTAACCTGCACCATAGATACCGGTGCATCAGTTTCTCTGGTACGCAGTGGCATTCTCCGGCCTGGAAGTATAAAACCAACCACTTCCAACTTTGTTCTTCGTACGGTCACTGGAGAAAATGCACCAATACGAGGGATGGCTGATATTGAGTTGACGCTTGGAAGACTCCATATAATGAACATGGTATACGTCGCAGATATCGAAGATGAGTTTATCCTCGGCATGGATCTGATAAGTGACTACGGGTTTTCATTCGACAGTGATCAGAAGACCATGAAATTTGGAGGAGAAGAGTTTGTACTAACGACACCGGCCGAGAGGGAGACGTCTGTGAGGCTACGACTAGCGAAGACTGTGAGAATTCCTGGATTCACTGAGAAGATCATCCATGCACGATTAGAAGAGAATCCTGGGTGCTGCGTTGGATTAGTACAGTCATGTGAGGAATCCCCCAGCAAGCTGTTACTTGCCCGAGCTTTAGTGACCACCGAACGAGACATTCCTGTGAGGGTAGCAAATTTTTACCTACCACCATAACAGTAAGGGAAGGAGATATTATCGGAGCTTGTGAACCAGTCAGTTGGGTAGCAAAATGTGATAAGACTAACGAGCAGAGATGGAGGGAACGAGATGACAGTGCATTGAAAGTTCTGGAAACCTCCTTGGACCACTTATCACCAACAGAATATAAAGCTGCCAAGAAATTCATAGCAGACGAAAGTGATATCTTTGAATCAACATCAACAGGGCGGACGAACTTGGTCAAGCACAGAATAGATACTGGTAAAGCTCACCCAATTCGGCAACCACCAAGAAGAATGCCATTTGCTAAGCAACAGGAGGTGAAACAGCTGGTTGACAAAATGATGAAGGATGGGGTAATTGAAGAATCATCCAGCCCTTGGTCTGCACCGGTTGTATTAGTGTCCAAGAAGGATGGATCCACAAGATTCTGTGTGGATTATAGGAAGCTCAATGACGTCACCAAGAAGGATAGCTACCCGTTACCAAGGATTGATGACACTTTGACTACATTGGCTGGCTCCCGATGGTTTTCGACACTGGACTTGAAGAGCGGATACTGGCAAGTGGGCATTCACGAAGAAGATAAGGATAAGACTGCTTTTACGACTGGTAATGGACTGTACCAGTTTACTGTGATGCCTTTTGGACTATGTAATGCCCCAGCAACCTTCGAAAGGCTGATGGAATTGGTACTGCGTGGGCTCACTTGGAAAACTTGCCTGGTATATCTGGACGATGTTTTGGTCATGGGAAAGAATTTCGAGGAACACCTGAAGAACTTACGGGAAGTGTTCCAGCGATTCAGGAATGCCAACCTCAAACTGAACCTGAAGAAATGTTCACTATTCCAGAAACGAGTAGATTTCTTGGGCCACACGGTAACGTCAGAAGGAATACAAACTGACGAGACAAAGATTCAAGCCATTCGAGACTGGCCAAGACCGAAGGACAAACATGAAGTTAGAAGTTTCTTGGGATTGTGCACTTACTATCGTCGTTTTGTGGAAGGATTTGCTGATATTGCGGCACCACTCCATAGATTGACAGAAGATCGAGTCAACTTCAACTGGTCTGTAGAATGTGAGAAATCCTTCAAGAAATTGAAGGCTGGCCTCTGTTCGAGTCCTATTTTGGGGTTCCCACAAGAAAGAGGCTTGTTTATTTTGGACACAGACGCGAGTAACATCGGAATTGGAGCCGTGATATCACAAGTACAGGATGGTCAGGAAAAGGTTATAGAATACTACAGCAGAGTGATGGCCAAACCAGAAAGGAATTATTGTGTCACCAGGAGAGAACTGCTGGCAATTGTTAAGGCTGTCGACCATTTCCACAAATATTTATACGGAAGAGGATTTCTCATTAGGACGGATCATGCAGCTTTGAGGTGGCTGATGGAGATGAAGAATCCTGAAGGTCAAATAGCAAGATGGCTGGAAAAGCTGAACCAGTATCACTTCAAGATTAAGCATCGCCCAGGAAAACTACACCAGAATGCAGATGCCATGTCCAGAAGACCTTGTTCGGAAACCTGTTAGCATTGTCTGCGCATTGAACATCGAGAAAAACCAGACTTGTGACCGATGATAAGTGGACAGCAGCACACATGAGACGAGATCAGGAGAACGATCCGAATATCGCCGATTTTCTACGTTGGATAGAAAGAGGAACAGAAAGACCGACATGGAAGGATATCTCGGATAGAGGACCCGTTTTCAAGGCGATGTGGGCACAATGGGACTCACTAGTTGTGGAGAATGGATTATTGAAGCGAGTTTGGGAATCAGCTGATGGTAGATCAACAATTTCTCAGCTGGTTGTGCCCCACATCAGAGTTAATGAAGTTCTGGAAGAAGTCCATGGCGGAAAATCTGGTGGACATTTTGGAGTTAACAAGACATTGGGTAAAATTCGAGAAAGATTTTACTGGGTTCAATGTCGTGGCGACGTGGAAAGTTGGTGTAGAAGATGTCCTGTATGCGAAGCCAGCAAAAGTCCCAGAACGAGATCAAGAGCTGGAATGAAACAACACAATGTGGGTGCTCCGTTTGAAAGGATCGCCATCGATGTAGCCGGACCATTCCCTTTGACCGATGATGGAAATAAATACATCTTGGTTGCTATGGACTACTTCAGTAAGTGGGTAGAAGCATACGGCATGCCAAATCAAGAAGCCTCCACAGTTGCCAGGATATTGGTAGACAACATGTTTTCACGGTTCGGGGTACCAATGGAGTTACATTCTGATCAAGGGAGAAATTTCGAGTCGAACTTATTCAAAAAGGTCTGTGATCTAATGGGAATCAGTAAGACCAGAACAACTCCACTACATCCACAATCCGATGGCATGGTCGAAAGATTCAACCGAACTATGGAAGAACATCTTTCCAAAGTAGTCGAAGAGCATCAGAGGGACTGGGACAGGCATCTTCCCTTATTCCTGATGGCGTATAGAGCAGCTGTCCATGATTCAACGAAGCTAACTCCAGCTAGTATAGTCTTTGGAAGAGAACTCCGCTTACCTTGTGACTTGGTGTTCGGTTCACCAAGTGTTGAAGAAAAGGAAGTACAAGACTACGCAGATGAGCTCCGGAATGGCTTGATGAAAATTCATGAGACTGCTCGGAAGAGATTGAAATTTGCAAGTGACAAAATGAAGGCACGGTACGATCTCAAAGCCAATTCAGAGGGATTCTTCGAAGGAGATCGAGTTTGGCTGTATAATCCTCGACGGAAGAAAGGCGTATCACCCAAATTAACACCATCTTGGGAAGGACCGTATAAGGTGTTGAAAAGGATCAATGATGTGGTCTATAGAATCCAACGCAGCCCTAGGACAAAGATGAAAGTCGTTCATCTTGAAAGATTGAAGACTTATCATGGTGAGGAAAGTTCTGTTTTTGATCGGGACGATCAAATTTGAAGAAGGGGGTAAATGTTACGACCCTGGCGATCAATCCCAGCTACCTGCTACGGAAGTAAATAAACCATATTTCTTGGAATAGAAATCGACGGCTATTGAGATGACTCGAGAAGATTATCGACCTGTTCACGATATTTCGAGTGGAATCTAGACGTTTTATTAGGTAGTATAAATAGTTTTTGTTAGGGACAGGAAGGGAAGTCTTTATTTGGAAGCGTTATAATAACGATCGAAGAAGTGTTGTGAATCGGAATTGTTCAGTACGAGTATTGTAATTATTGTATAGTAGTGTTCAGAATAAATTATTTTAAGTGTTATACCGAGTGTTAAATTAGTACGGACCCAGAGTAAAATCGTAACAATATGTATATTTAAATATGAAGGAGAATGCAAATTCTCTACTTCAGTAGATTTTGTTTCCAAATCCTTATCGTGTGTGTTCAATAGATGTAATTCAATATTCGTCGTGACATATAGTAGTTGTTTTCTGTTGAATAAACCGAGCAAGAATTGATATTTCCATCACATGGAGAATGCGAATTCTCAATGTATTTCTTTATATATATATATATATAACAGGGTGAGTCAAGCTGAACGCATCGGGCTATAATGACCAAATGGTAACCTTTCTGAGAAATAATTTTATCCAGGCGCATGTATGTCGATCTGGACCACATTTTTAAAATGGTGTGATGAATACAATGTGTCCCAAAAAAGGGTGGCATATCAAAGTTGTACTTTTTTGAATGGAACACCCTATATTTCATTGCATTTTTAGATTCTCCCTGAAAAGCTGATTCCATCAATGCATCACACTTGAGGTCTAGCGGGAATGGTTACAGAGATATAGGGTGTTAAAAATCGAGATTTTCCAATTATAGGATTTTTTTGTGTCGAAACTATTCATTATAGGCCAAAACGGCTCACATGTCCCTATCTCAACTTTTGATTTACTACCTACTGACATTCAATTGGAACAGATACAGGGTGATCAGAATTCTGAATCTTGAACCACCCTGTATTTGTTCCAATTAAATGTCAGTAGATAGGAAATCAGAAGTTAAAATAGGAACATGTAAGCCGTTTTGGCCTATAATGAATAGTTTCGACACAAAAAATTACTAAAATTGAAAAAACTCGATTTTGAATACCCTATATCTCTGTAACCATTCCCGCTAGACCCCAAGTGTGATGCATTGATGGAATCAGCTTTTCAGGGAGAATCTAAAAATGCAATGAAATATAGGGTGTTCCATTCAAAAAAGTACAACTTTGATATGCCACCCTTTTTTGGGACACATTGTATTCATCACACCATTTTAAAAATGTGGTCCAGATCGACATACATGCGCCTGGATAAAATTATTTCTCAGAAAGGTTACCATTTGGTCATTATAGCCCGATGCGTTCAGCTTGACTCACCCTGTATATACGTTTTTTTTTCGTTTTTTTTTTTGTGTTCATGAATATATCTAAGAATTTTTTTTTTTCAATGCTTTCACCCAATCAAGGGGTTCAACCTTGAACGATGAAAACTTGTTATTTTTATAGACCTCAATCGCAGATTCGTGATTAGGTTTTTCTGAATACAGAATTTCTTTCCACGTCCTGTATGATGAATGTCAGTTTATCATACATTTGAAAAAATAATATTTTCTGCATAAAATGTTGCCTCTGTGTCGATTTTCACAACAATTTTACCTTTTACCACAGCAATATTTTATATTTATGCATATTTGTTCCTATCGCCATATATTTTGGTCCAGACAATCCACCCTTTGCCTATAATAATATGTCCTAATAGCTATGAGTCACCCTGTATATTCACTATTTTCATTACGCAGCAGAATGTTTGAACCAGGTCATCTCGAAAATGGTGATTGCTATATCGAATCCAAACAGGAATAATATTTCTGAGTGAAAATGTTGGGATTCTTATATTTTCTGGCCAAAATGTCGAAAATTGAATAAACATAAAGTTTGGAGAAATAGTGCCTCTAGCCCACCTATATGTCTATCAACGTGTCTGATCGAAATTCAAAAAATATATTCATATTCTCAAATCAGGCACGAAATGTTGGGTACTGGTAATTTGATACATTCCTTTGGAGATGTGATAGAGGAATTGGTATACATAGTGAATTTAACACTATATAATATGCATTATGCAACAGTTAATACTTTTCGAGATATTCAATTATTCCAGTTTTTTTTTATTTCAAAGGTAGACTTCACGGGTTGAAAGTTATTTTCTCGAAAATTTGCTGTACATTTTTTCAACCTTCAAACTAGAATATATGATCGACACATTATTCTCTTATATGTTTGAAATGGAAAATATCCAGAAATAATTCAGATCATATACATTTCAAATATAAAGTCGCATTCTTGTTTGTGGATGTCGCAATTTTCTATCTAATTCCAGGACACCCTGTATAGACACATCATGTCACATACTAGAGAATGACAAGGATAGGAAGAAAGAGATGACATACTATGCATAATTTCACATATATATGCCTACAAAAATCAAGATTTCAATTTGAAACAGGACATTTATTGATGGACCCCATGTGGGAACTAGTATATATAGATTGTAGATTGTAGATTGTAGATGGGTCGTACAGGCTGAGAGACCTCTCGATCACTGCGACCTAGAAGATCTATTGTGATTACCCCTATCTAGTTTTGGTCCTCTAACCCTAGACTTCTGATGAAGCCTACGATTTTCCTGACGGTTAACTTTTCCACTTCAGCAGGGGTGAGATAGACCTGTTCTAGGTGGTTCAGTCTTTGGCGGACTAATACTTCACATGGGCAAAGTATGTGTTCCGCGGTTTCGGTCGCATTGTTACAAAAGCGGCAAGTGTCAGTCTCCGCCAGACCCATCTTTTTGAGGTGGTACCTCAGAGGGCTGTGTCCTGTGATAAGCTTTAGCTCTGGTTTGCTGAGGCTGAGTAGCTCTTTGGCTCGGTTCTGCGAATGGTTGATGAACCTTTTCGCTTGTCGTTGACCTGGAGTTGCTCTCCAGTAGGAGGACTTTTCAATTTCTCCCCATTTCCCGAGTTCTCCCTTTAGGTGACATCTGCTTATCCCACAAAAAAGTTCAGGACTAAAAAGTGCAGATGCTGCACCTTTTTTTGCAAGGCGATCAGCTGCCTCATTTCCTTTGATTCCTTCATGCCCTGGAACCCACATAAGTGTGACTTTGTTGCCCTTTCCCAGTTGCATGAGTGTTTCAAAGCAGTCCTATATGTAATCTTTGATGTGAAAACGAATGATTTTGGTAGTGACTCACACGAGACCAACGAGACGAGACTTTCAAAAAGTCTCGTCTCGTCTCGCTGATGAAATATGAAGTCTTTTCTCGAGTCTCGTCTCGCAGCCTCCAGTCTCGTCTTGTCTCGCGTCTCGTACGAGAGTCTCGCAGATGTATCGCAATTACGTCATCCATAATCTTGTTCCAGTCAAGTACGGGATATTTACCTTTACCTCCTTTCTAGGTATGATGTAGAAGTAGGAAGACAAAATTACAACAAAAATATTATTATTTATTGAAAAGTAAGTATAAACCTTTATAGGTACATACTCACATCATACATCTCAACAAGAGAACTGAAGTAGCCGGTGTGCTTAAGATATCTCGTGCTATCAAACTTATAATGGGAAATCCAGAAGCATGAATTTTCCACCATTGCAATATATCTATGTTTTTATTACACCGAGGCACAGAATAATATTTTTGAAGCTACTGCATCCATACTCCCCTCAAAACAGAGTTATTCTTTATCTTAGACTATTTAGCACAAAATGACTCATTTATAGATTTTCAGGTAGTCATTCAATTTGCGATCAGTCGTTATAGCAGAATTGCCTTTATTTTCCGCCGCCATGAGAGATCATGGATTGTGTTTTTAAAGTATTTATGAATGAAATGTTTTGTTTATCTGTGCTAAATAGTCTGAATTCTTTCTAAATATGTTGTATTATGAATGAAATTCCCAAGTCCGCTGTCGGCACGCAGAAATATTTACCTGCAAGAATCTCCGCGCCTAACCCTTCTTCCATTTTCGAACCATCGGTGTACCAAACAAGGTAACCTCTGTCCAGCTGAGACTCAGCGGAACCGTACCTAGAGCGGCTTATCATAACCACTTCAAAGGTATGATCGAAACTGAGCCTGGCTGGCATTATGTCCGATGGTTTGGTTGCAGATTCCATTTGTACTTCTTGTAGAATGACCATGTGACTAGTGACATCACCTGGTCTGGCCAATTCTGTGGAGTTCAGTCTGTATGCACTGAGAGCTGCAGTCCTCGGGAACTAGTATAAATAGTCGTTTCAAATTGTACTCTTGATTGATGTGCAATAAAATGAATATAATGTCATATACGGCACTACACTGTTTTACCACTAACCAAACCGATTTTTTAACGCCTCGACACTTGTTTCGCTAACTATGTTAGCATCTTCAGGAGAAGATTAAAGATTAAAATTTTAATCTTCTCCTGAAGATGCTAACATAGTTAGCGAAACACGTGTCGAGGCGTTAAAAAATCGGTTTGGTTTGTGGTAAAACAGTGTAGTGTATTATCGTGCCAAAGGTTCCAGTCTTCGATATGTCATATACGGACTCAACATATAATTGAGGATACTGAATTTTATGTATTTTTTTATCTATTGGAGCGCACGAATGAAAATTTCTATGGGTAGGATAGGGAGAAGGGATGCATGTTGGATATTTTCAATTTTCTGAGGTTAAAAGTTCTTGGCTACTTCCATTGGCGGAGAATTTCAAAACTTCGCCGTTCTACCTATAGACGAACGCGGGTTTTGGTAAAGTGTTGTTCGACATTTTTCAAGGGTAACGACGAAGGGAAGTGCTGACTGGGCCTGTCAAGTTCGTCTCACTGGTATTGCTAGTGATACAATTATCAGAGATTCCTGAGGAACATTTATACAGGGTTTCCAAAAATTACATAGAGAGATTTCAACCAAAGATCCCAGGAACGAAAATATTAAAAAGAGAGTTATTACATATGGTCATCTGAAAGAGGGCCCGAGATTATAGTATTTTGTAAATATGCCCGAAACCCACTGTGTTGAGATATCGAAATTTTCTACATGAATATTACTCTTCATGCCCGATTTGTGAATGTTAAGAATTTTCCAAAATTCTCATCAGGGGAAATAGGCGAGGCATAGGGGCATTTCTTCCCCCTTTTTTTTTATGCAATTTTTGGCAGTTTGGCCAGGAAATATGGAAATATCATTATTTTTACCTCGAAAAAATACACTTGTTCAGTTTCAATAGCACTCAACATTTGCGAACGGGTTCTGGTGGAGTGTTGTTCGACAGTTTTCAAGGGTAACGACGAAGGGATGTGCATGCTGACTGGGCCTGTCAAGTTCGTCTCACTGGTATTGCTAGTGATAGAATCATCAGAGATTCCTGAGGAACATTTATACATGGTTTCCAAAAATTACATAGAGAGATTCCAACCAAAGATTGCATCAGGAACGACAATAGTACAAAGAGAGTTATTATATATGGTCATCTGAAAGAGGGCCCGAGTTTATGGTATTTTGTAAATATTTCCGAAACTCTCTGTGTTGAGATAACGAAATTTTGTTCATGAATATTACTCTTCATGCCCGATTTGTGAATGTTAAGAATTTTCCAAAATTCTCATCAGGGGAAATGGGCGAGGCATAGGAGCATTTCTTCCCCATTTTTTTTTTCATGCAATTTTTGGCAGTTTGGCCAGGAAATATGGAAATATCATTATTTTTACCTAAAAATAATACACTTGTTTAGTTTCGATAGCACTCAACATTTTCGAGATAAATCCATTCTATATGAAAGTCTGCTGCGTATAAAAAGTATAGTATATGCTTTCTCCTTACCAAATTCTCCCAAAATTAATTTTTTGATAGAAAATACTCACCTTTTTTCAACATTCACCCATGAACTCTGACACAAAATATGAGAGGATCAATTAAAAGAATAATTTCAAAAATATTATGATAGGTACCCTATTAAGAGAAAGCATCAGACTTTTAGAATCGATGTGTGCTATCATGTCGATACTAAGCGGAGTATCAATTTCAGGTAAACATGATCATCATTTCATATTTCCTCGTTAAACTGCCGAAAATTACATAGAGAAAAAGTTGGGGGAGAAAGGCCCCAGCAAGCCTCACTTATTTCTCACGCCCCTGATCAAAATTTCGACAAATTCTCAGCATTTCCAAATCGAGCATAAAAAGTTAAATACCTACATGTACACAATTTCGTGATCTCAAAACATAATTATTATGGTTTCGGAAATAAGTTTCAAAAACCATAATCTTGAGCCTTCTTTCAGATGGCTATATATAACTCCTTTGAATTAACTTATTCTACTATGTCAGTTCCTAGAATTGCAATCTTTCTATGTATAATTTCCGAACATCCTATATATACCTAGATATGCTGAATGAAGGATATGAAATAAAAAACCATATTTCAAAACTTCATAATACTCAATTTTGTACCAACTAAGTATACTGAGAACTGTGATTTCAATGTATGAATTATTGGCACACGGGTACCTGTAGCATAGCTTTACCTATAGCCTATACAGGGTGTTTCAAAAAAACCTGACCCCCCTCACAAGGGTAGGTAGAACCATAGACTACAGAAGATAATCTATGAACACTGCAAAATAAGTTGGGTTTACTCAGTAAAAGAATTTCGTAACGGCATCCGTTATCAAGATACAAGGTGTTGAAATAATGATTTTTTTACACATTTCTCAAGATTCTGTCGAAACTACTGGCAACATTGTAGTGAAATTTTGTAGGTACGGATATTTCTTGGAATCTGACACATCGCATGCATTCGTTTACATATCTGACTCTCATAGAGGGCGCTAGTTCCACGGTTTGCACCGAGTAGTTTTGAACATAACTTTTTTGAGGTTAGATTTTTCAATCCAAATTTGATGTGAACTTGAACATAATTCAATTCCACACCAAAAAGGTACACTTGGTAAAACTTGATACTGAGTTCCGTTTTCGGAATATTTCGATTTGAAAATGATGAAGTGCATGATAACTGTTGCTGGTATATAAAGCTATGTATTAAAGTGAGTATTATGAAAAATTATCACCTATTTATTAAAAACCGAAAACAACAATACATTTCTGATGCTGAGCTCATTGATATAACAATGAATCACAAGAATTACATCGAAACAGATTAAGAACATCATGGATTACGCACAGTTTTGTTGTATCTTGAGCAGAAAGTCTATGCTACATAGGTAAATTCATGCACGTTCAGAGTTGTAAGACATAATCGAACATCACTTAAATGACCTAACAGCTGATCCTCAATCGTTTTTCCTTACGTAGGACATTTTGAACATTTACTCTAACTGATTCAATATTTCATGTTTCAAATCAAATATCTCTTGATTTTCTACTCATGATTCTTTGTTTCATCAATACCTTCAGCACAAGAACAATTTCATTGTTTTTGAATCAGAATAAATAGGTAATTGAACTCAAAAAAATTCATATTTTATACCAGCTTCAGCTATTACTCCATTATTTTCAAATTGAAATATTCCGAAAACGGAACATAGTATCGACTTTCACCGGACGTACCTTTTTGGTGTAAAATTAAATGATGATGTTCAAGTTCATATCATATTTGGATTGAAAAATATAACCTCAAAAAAGTTATGATCTAAACTACTCGGTACGAACCCTGTAACTAGCGCCCTCTATGAGAGTCAGATATAAAAACAAATTCATGTGATGTGTCAGATTTCAATAAACATTCATACTAAATTTCATCACAATGGTGCCAGTATAGTTTCGACATAATCGTGAAAAATGTGTGAAAAATCAATGTTTCAACACCTTGTATCATGAAAACGAATGCCGTTACGATATTTTTTCACTGAGCAAACCCAACTTATTTTGCACTGTTCTACCTACCCTAGCAAGGGGGTTAGGTTTTTTGAAACACTCTGATTAACGCTATGAATACTTACAAATTTATAAGTTGTTCTACGAAGTCATCATTGTTACTCAATTAGGTATTTTGAATCTCCAAAAACCTTGAAGCATGAAAAATCAAAGTTGCCATTCAAAAATCGACGTAATGTTCTTATCTATATCATTCAAGAATCACCTCTTGTGAGCGATAATTTCACACGAAAGAATACACAAGTATAAAAATATCATAAAATTGGTTCGAACGCCTTCCTCAAAAATTTCTCAAACTCATCATCTAGTATACCTTACGGGATCAAACTCAAATGGTGTAACTGAGAAAAATTAGTGGAGAGATTTTCCTCGCTACACCAAGGTAACAATATAATTTAAATGGCAAGTCTTAGATAGCTAGATAAGTTGATCTAGATTAATTAATGAAAGTATTTTCCAAGACCAATTTATCTTAGAATTAAGATTAAGGCGTCTCAAAATGTCTCAGTCTTAATTTGTCACTCCTCTTCTCGGGCACTTCTTTTCCCCTTTGTTCGCCATTCCACCGCCGAATTTGCATTGTAAATGAATTTCTATGGGATTTATTGATTTTTCTTTCTTCCAGGATTCATTTCCGCCGTCTTTCGCATCTCTAACGGACTTTCTCATTGCCGGAACTGGCTGGGATATATTCTCGGCGGAGGAAAATCTTGAAAGAGAACGAGTTTGTTAATGAGCGAAACGTCAATATGCATCAGATTTGGAACAGAGGCGGAGTAACTAACTAGATATACAGTGTGTCCACCTTAAGGACTTACCACCCCTGTAAAATCGTTATTATCTGACCGATTTCAAAAAACTTTTTTTTGTTGGATAGGTATTTGAAATGCCCATCCAACGCGAGAGTGATCTAATTCTTGGACTGTTATCGTGGCCAACTGCGACAAATTTCAATGACCCATATTCCAGAAAGTACCATTAGGGATTTTTTTTCACGAAACTTGATGATGGATTCTGAATCAGTACCATTTGAAATATACCTGTACCGATTTTCATCATCATAAAACACAGGGTGTCCGAAAAAACGAATCATCATTTTCTTCAAATAGGTGATCAGCAAATGTAGTTCTGTGGTTTTTCTAGAAAAAAATGATCACAAATTATCATTGAGGATTACTTCAAATATACCTGTACCAATTTTCGTCATTTGAATATACAATGTGTCTGAGAAAAAAATTAAAAAGGATAGGTAAGCAATATTTTTCATCCTGATAATTCTTCACTCAAAATGAAAAGATGAATCAGGATCACTTGGAACATACCTGTACCGATTTTCATCATCATTAAACACAGGGTGTTCGAAAAATGAAATAAATATTTTTTTTGAGTTGATGAAAAAATATTGCCTACTTTTTCTTTTTAATTGTTTTCTCATACACATCGTATTTTTGAATGATGAAAATTGGTAGAGATATGTTCAAAGTGATCCTCAATAATAATGTGTCATCAATTCTTCTCAAAAATACCACAATACTATATTTTCTGATCACCTATTAAAAAAAAACATAATTCGTTTTTTCGGACACCCTGTGTTTTATGATGATAAAAATCAGTAAAGGTGTTTTTCAAGTGATCGTGATTCAGAATCCATCATCGTTTTTTGTGAAAAAAATCCCTAATAGTACTTTCTCAAATAAGTATGGGTCAATAAAGTTGGCCGCAGTTGGCCACGATTACAGTTCATGTGTAAAATCACTCTCTTGTTGGATGGACATTTCAAATACCTATCCAAGAAAAAAATGTTTTTTGAAATCGGTCAGATAATAACAATTTTACAAGGGTGGTAAGTCCTTAAGGTGGACACACTGTATATCCTAACTAGTCACGTGGAATTTTTTTGTTTTATTTTGACAAGCAAAATTGCTTGAACAGAAATAATGACCATTTCCACATTCTATACATGAATTCTAACCAATTATCTATACCGGGTGGCACAGGGTATATCAGGTATACCTATACCCCGTAAGTTCTGCATTCGTATGAATGGATCTCCTTCTGAAGTTTGGTGCAGATATACAGTGTCATTCATAAAGTCGGCATCATATGAGAAAAACATTCAATAAAAATTTATTTAGAAATTCGACTCGGGCATTGAGTTTTGCTTTAAAAAAATACGAAAAATTAACTACTCGATCGGGGTCACGTGACTTTCGCTACTTGTCAAAAGTGACACTTTTTCAAATTTATCGCTGAAACCAGGCTTATTTGTATGAACTTCAAGAAAGCTCATCAAGGAGAAGAGTTGTTCCTATATTCAAATTTTACATATTATGTGACTCGAATTTGAACAATCTCTGAAAACACCGAGAAAACTATTCCATTCTAGTATACCTTCATCATGCTACTAACTTCCAATCAATAATTATCGACGGAAATATGATTTTCATCAGACAATAAATAATAATCCTTGCTTCGCGAATTTCTGTTATGTTTGATGTAAAGTTGATGTATCGTCTATCATTCAGGAGCGAAATATGTTCAAATTGATTTTTTCATTACTGAAATGATGCCAAAATCATCTTACAAAATATTAAACTACTTCGCGAGATTCAAACCAAAGTTTAGGACAGTTTTGTCGAAATTGAAATCAGAAGAAATAAAAGAAATCAAAAACTAAAATTTGCAACAGAACGTTCAAATTCTAGACAGATGTTTAAGATTAGAATAGAAACAACATCTCAATGTGAATTTTTTTGAGATTCGAGCAAATGAGCCTATTTTCTGCAATTAATTTGAAAGCATTTACCTTTAGACATGTATAGCGAAAATCAAGTGACTCTGAAACTCAACGTCCGAGTCGAATTCCAGAATCAATTATTATTACAAGTTTCTCCCATATGATGCCAACTTTATGAATGACATTGTATATATAGGTATATGCGACTATTTCGGATTTGATCACATTACAATCCATCGATATTTCTGAATATCCAAGTTCAACAGGTCAGATCAAGTTTGCAATCTCTATATCAAATGTAATTTTCTCGTAAAAATTCAAATTAGAATTGTTTTTTATTTTACCTCGAGCATGGATAAATGAGATGTGGTGAAGACTATCCTAGATAAAACGGATCTCTCCTCGATATCTCTGAGTACCTATAGTTATCTTCAGGATGATAATGCGAATTCCTTCATGCGAGGTGCCGAAGATCACTATAGGCTGTCACCTTAATATGGGAAATACTCTCTGGAGTCGTCCGACAGAAATCGCGGAGATCTCGCCTCAGATTTGGAATAAGTACTTTTTCTCCATTAATGCGAATACCTATAAGGTTATAAGTATTTCAAACAGGAAATGAATAAGCATTATTTTGTTTATTTGTCGAAATGATTGAAAAAAAAACGCTTTGAATGGCATTAAATACATTTCTTGATGACTATAATGAAAAATGTTATAGGTACATTTGCGAGCCCTTTCTCTGGTATTCCATTTGAAGCCCTGGAAGATTATTTCAAATCTTGCAGTGAACTAATGAGAAGTACCTACTTTAACGAAATAGACTGGAATGTTTCAATTCAAGTAGGATCGAAAACCAAATATCTACTTCGAATTGGTGGGTTATATTGGGCGACCTTGCATGTTTTTAAATGAATAGGTACTTCTGAGAGATGTTTTCAAGTCAAAATGTTTACCTGAATAATGTCTTGCTATAAAATGCATCCGGTACTCAGATTTGATTTCGTCTAACGAAAGAAACAAATGCATATAATTAAAATTACCGTTCGATATAGCCCCAGTTCGCGGTACTATATAGCCTTTGGCAGTTTGTCAAATAGTGTAGTAAATTCAAGACCCTATCGTGTCGTTTTTTTTTTCTGACGTAGAACCAGGTCAGACATGGTAGGTTTTGTTGACCATATCACTAGGTATATGAAATCTCATTTTACGACATTTTTCTGTGGTCTGGAACTTTTTAACTGAGAAAAAACTGAAAAAAATGCACTTTAAATAAAATGTATTTTTATTTGTTTCCACCGTCATATCTTTGAAATCAATGAAGATATCGAAGTGTTTTTTTCTCTAGGTTGAACTTAACACAATAGCGCTTCTAACAGTACTGATGGATTTTACAAAAGTTTCTTCTTTCATTTTTCAAAAATCAAGAGAGCATGGAATTCAAAATTTATGCATTACAATTTGCACCAATCGATAAACTTTTTTATTTTTGGAAATTTTTGTATACATATAGCGAAACAAATGGAGCCCATATATGATAGAAGTTTTTGAGCTGATTATTTTTCCCCCATTTTGTATAGTTTAGCAACAATGATTTTTTTATTGCTCGCTCAATATCGGCACGCGCCACCGAAAGACGAGGGTGGATTAGTTTGATGTAAACGGCATTCAGCGTAACATCTACATGCGCCGATAATTATAAGAAGTTCTCTGAGAAAATGGACTGTATTATTTGTGGAAATATTGTGCGGGATGATAACAAATCTGTGGTACAAAGACCTAGAATACAAGGATTGTTGTCACTAATAGCAAGTGCTGAGAGGAGACAATCGGTCAAAAGAAATTCTGTCGCAAAAAAAAGAATTTTTAATAGTGACCTAAAAATAAAGTTTCACTCAGACTGCCAAAAATCGCACACAAGCTTTCAAAATATTAATAATATTTTGCGAAATGACAGTGAGGCCGGACTCTCAAATTATTCTGGACCTCGGTTTGGATCACAAACATTTGATATCAGAAAAATGTGCCTTATCAGCAGTAGTACTGGAACAAAAAAGAAGGAAAGTTTGATATCTGTTGAATATTTTTTGTATCGTGTTAATTGTTGATGAGTATCGAGGTTCATTTGCAAATAAATAATTTCTGATGATCTGAGGCATCTTATGCATTTGAAAAAAAAAATAATCTGGTTGGGACATGGCTTGACTGTCGACTCCTGGGACAGAAATAAGTTCATTTTAGCCCACTTACCTATATCCAAAATCGTTTCGTTGAGTTGGTACAGGGCGTTAAAGTGCTCACCTTAGGTACTGAATATAGTTATCGCTATATTTGTAACACGAGAGTTCTTGTAAAGCCCGCGAGGACCAGCAACATATCAGTTTGTTTACAATAAGAATACATTGTAGCCATGATCCATAAACAGTCCGACTAATAAGATTAATTTTCAAAAATACCCGAGTTTCAACTTTTAACGATCTAGAGAGGCCTTTTTTGACACCTGTAATTAATGCTGCACAGAGAAAAACAATTCTTTGAATTTAACAAATATTGTTAAATTCAAAGAATTCCGAAGTTTGAATAGGTCCAACAAACGAGCTTGGTTGAATCAAAGTTTCCATTCCTTTGATTTTTCAAATAAGTGATTTTTTTGTATCTATATAATTTATTGAAAATGATATGATTCATAATTTGGAAGAAAGTGTATATTTGTTTGAATCAAAACTATTTCTTTGGATTCATGATCAGAATTATTCATAGTGAATAAGTATAATTTGCATCAAAGAAATGAAAGCTTGAGGGACACAAGGAAATTATTTGGAAGAAATGAATAATTATTTGTGAAGAATAAATATATGTAAATGAAATTTGTTTCAAAGAAATCAGAGCTTGACAGAAACAAGAACATTCTTTGGAAGAAACAAATGATTATTTGTGAAAAATAAATATATGTAAATGTAATTTGATTCAAAGATGTCAATGCTTGAGAAAAACAAGGAAATTGTTTGGAAGAAACAAGTTCAAATAATGGATTCCCTTACCAGAAATAAATTGTAGATTTGAACGAAATCAAAAATTTATATACTCAAAGAAATAGAATCTTCCTAAGAAGAAATTCATTTCTTAGAAAACAATACTCCTCTTAGAAAAAATTGAGAATTAACAACAAAATTGGACTATAACAAACTTTATTGAATAATAGAAAAAATGTGACACACACTGTTTGGGTTCGATACTACAGAAGTCAAGATACATGATGATCCTGAAGCAGGTTGGTATCGGCTCTATATCATCCGGTGCATCAGCATCGATGAAAATGTTTTCGGAAATCACTGGAGTATTCACATCAATGACAGACGTAGCAGATTTCTTATTGCTCTCCTGAAACTTCAGTATATTTTAATGCGGGAATAGATGAAATATATGCATAACAAGAAAATAAAAATTCCATAACATTGAAGTGCATTGATGACAATTTTTCATATGAAGAAGAGAGCTGTGATAATTTTTGTTCTAGTGATTATGTCCTCTATATAGTTACATGATATCTCAAAATACTTATACAGGGTATATCTAAATAACACCGAAAAAATTCAAGGGTTGATTCCTGAGTTTTAATATTCTCCCGAAGATGCTAACATAGAATCAAAACATTCAACATACTAATCATCATTTGTTTCATGGAAACAAATATTTTGTTTCAAGTGAAGCTGGTGACATTTGAATTAAAGAAATATTTATTTGACTGCATGGAATCTTCCATTGAAAATCATAGAAGAATTTGAACGCCATTTCACTGGAATATTTCAATATACAGCAGATTAGAAAGTATATACTTATCTACGAAATATCACACATATCTACCTACCTATTCGTACATCCTTCTATGACCTACCAAATTGCACGGTTTGTCTTTTTGATGGAGATCGGTATGAAAACATCAGATAATCAACAAATCATAAAAAATTTCACGCCATTATTCCGATTTTCAAGTATGAATTACAATTCCTTACCTCTGAAAATTGGGACCAGGTGACCCAAAATATGCTGTGGAACTGTGGAATTAACTATACTAAATCACCACTGTACGATACGACCCGGCGAACCACATCATCAGAGATACAAAACGAATGCGTTATGGCGGGTCTGGTAGTTGTATACGTTTCAGACAGGGTTGCCAGATGGAGCCGGAGAGCTCGTGAACCTTTTATATTATCTGTATAAGACAAAAAAATTTTATAGTGATGAATCAAAGGATGAAGGTCTAACCGTTGCATGTCATCATCTCCTTAATTCTTCAAGTGTAAAAATGATTTGAAAAATTAACTTGCCGCTGTAAACCTGAAATTATATTATGATGTCAATTAGACATTGTAGAAAAAAGATACGAATTGACAGACGGTTTTGATGAGAAGTAGGTGCCAGGCGAGTCCAAAACTGGGGGAAATATAATTCGAAGCCCAAAATTAAAGTTTGCTGATTGGACGTTTACCCGTTTTCCAAAAATACTTGATGACCGAGCATTTCAGGTTCAAAATTTTGCTTCAAATTGCGTATCAGTCATGTCCAGAATAGGTATTCAGCTCGAGTAAAGATTCAACTTCATGTTGGGTTTGCAGAAGATCCAGCCATAAAACATCAATTCTTGAAATCATGTCAAAAAGCCATTGACGACCCAAAGACAAAAGCGCCTAATTTGTTGTCAGATCTGGCAACCCTGATTTTGGATATTATAGAAACAAGTCACGCCACCGCACTGAACAATAATTAAGTAAGTTTTGGTTTGGTGATTTTTTCAGTCATGGGCATCGTCGATTTTACTTTGGTAGAAGAAAATAAGTCAGTTGTTATAACTTTTTCGGGATCTGGATTCTCATTTTCCCAATCATGCGAACATTCGACTACACAACAAAAACAAGCGCATAATCAAAGCAATATTTGATTTGGACCAAAAATTACTATATTTTGTTATAAATTGTGCTGTCATTCAAAAGAACAATTCCATAATGTCATTTCAATAAGCGCATTTATTCGAGATGAATGACACACTCGCTCTGTTCAAATTATATTTTTTAAATACAAATTTTTTGTTTGTGCATGACAACTATATCAATTGTTTATATTTATATCAAAATTATTTTTCGCCAACAATGTGATATTTCTGTTCAAAATAATATTTATTTGCTCCAAGTAACATTTATTTCTTCGGAATAAATATATTTTCAACAAATGGTATTGTTTCACCCAAACAAATGTCATTCAAATGAACCGATGATTTCAAACAAAGAATTTGATTTGGTTTTAAGAAATAACAATTGTTTCTCGCAAATAACATTTATTTCTTGCAAACAAATATAAGTCAAACAAATGAGATTGTTTCACGCAAAGAAACGTTTTTCTCTGTGTGGGCGCAGATGTCGAGCACTTCGAACAGTGGTAGTTTTTGACACCTACAATGAAAATTCTGTTAAAGCTATAAGCACATTTTAACGTTATTGGTAGGTAGCCGAAAATTACAAAAATATCGACACTTTTTGAAATCTTATAAAATTAAACAGTCAGTTCTTATTTTTCCAAACAGAATACAAATTGCTGCAAAGTACTTGAACGAAAATGAAATATTGATGACAGCTAGGGGATTTAAAATGTCAGAAAAAGTAGTTTCAATGCATAAACATCATTCGGAAATTATTAAGGCTCTATTTTTTAACAAACATGAAGAGGGAGATACAAGGATTATTTTGCATGCTATACATGAAACTGAATTCAGCAGATTTTACTCATCCACTTTTTTTGTTGAAAGAAAGTAATTTATTTATGCATCTTGGACACGGTACTAGCAAACGATTCATCTCAATTGAAAAAGTAGTGCAAAGTTCAGGACCTACAATGTGTTTTTGTCTGTTGGCACTTCATTGTTCTACTGGTTGCGAAACAACTAGTAGTTTTTTCAAAATAGGAAAAAAATTGACGTTTGACGTTCTTAAAAAAACCGTCTGCAGAGCTTCCCCCAAGTGAAGGTGCCTTTTACCAGCACTTCTCAAGGTGAACGTGAAAATTATATTCATTATTACATTATGAACATACTTATATTTATATTAAAATAAGATGACAATATTTCAGTTGACTATTGAAATTTTAGGTGTATATATCAACTCAGAATATGGTTCAGCAGCAACATAGCAACACCACTTATAAATACAGATGGTTCAGGATGGAATTTGAATAACAACGTTTGGATTTCAATATTTTCAAATGATAAACCAATTCCTGGTTCTGTTCGGCAATCATAAAGTATCTTTTGTTCGGATAAAAATTGTGATAGTCGAAAATGTGGTTGTTTCAAAGAATGCCTAAAATGTTGTGAAGATTGTAAATGTCGTTTTTGTAATAATGTTACCGAAGATTCTGAGGAAGATATAGGAGAAATTGACGAACTTGAATACTTTTGATGTACCTAATCTATTGGAATAATTGAAAAAATAAAAGTTGTTTTATGCATACGTTTTTAGTTCCGGTCAAAAATGATTAAATAATCATTCTGGAGGAAAAGGAAAGAATTTAGTTTGAAACATTGATTGATGTATCATTTAGATAGTTCAATATTTTGAAATATAAACATTAAAAGGTATTATCCCATCAGAAGTCCGACCATAACGTACGTACGGATCTGCTACCTATGTAGTCGACAGACATATTAAACTGGGTAATAAGAGATGAGCCGGGCGCGCCCGAGCGCAATTTTAGCCCGTTTTGTTAAAATCGCTGACTGTATACATACATACATACATGAAAAATTATCATTCCAAAAACTTTCTTCATACATTCTCCCCATTTTGTTCGCATGATGTATACACAAATTTCCAATAATAAACTTTTTTATCGATTGCTATAATTTACATCTACAAAAATATCGATGTCAAGTTTGTTATCATTTCAACAGATCGAATACAAATATATCAAAATCCCAAAGTAGGTGGTTAGAACCGCTATTGAATCTTCTTTGATTTAAAAAAAAATCAGCCCAAAACCACAATTACTTTGAGAGATATAACGGTGGAGACGTAAAAAAACATTTTTTACATATTAATCCATTTTTTCGAGTTTTTTGAAATTAAAAAGTTCACGACCACTAAAAAATGTCGTAAAAAGTGATTTCGTGTACACGACCACCTAATTGAAGAAATGGACCAGGTTTTACCTGGTTCTACGCCAGTTTTTTTTATCTCAGAAACTAAGCGACTTTGCTCTCGAAATTCGCTCGTCTAAAATACTAAATATAACAGAGTAGGTACAGTGGAGCCCATTAAATTGGTAACGACTCGTGTGAAAATCCTTTTAAAATTTCGGTTTATGCGCCCGGACTAATATCTATTCCAACCGCCCGCTGTTTCGATAACTGATTTCTTATTGTGGTTTGTAGTACGAGATAGTCTGGTGTATCTCTGGATATTTTCTAAGATTTGGGGTAAATATTCACATCGCTAGAGTATCTCTGGATTCGATGGTATTTCTATTAATGAAATAAGGACTAATTCTCATCAGCATGCGCTATAAGAAAACGGTATACACCCTATTATCTTGAAACGCGATTATCTACTTCCGGAAATTCTAATTTTTGAGTATAATACTTAGGCTTCGATAGACCGTGGAGTACAGTTTGATGAAGTTCAGTTTCTCTTATCTCCTATATTCACAAAAATAATACTTTGATTCAGAACAGTGTCCTGTCACCCTGTAATACTGTGAATGATTTAAGACATCAAGACTATCCATTGCTAAAATCTCTCAAATTGACAATTTGATATCTCAAACGACATAGGAGATACTGCACTTTATCACACTAATCAATCACCCGGCTTATTAATATTCTTTTCTGATTGGAGAGGAAGTTCTAGATCAATTACTAGATTATTTTTTTCCATTTTTAAAATCACTATAGTATTGAGTGTGATTTCTAGACAATCTGTATGAACAATTTGTCTGCTACCTTCATTCAAGGCGTTTATTGATAGTTTGTCATTGTCACTTGTCGCAATAATTTTCATAATGTCATTTTTTATATGAGCTCCACTGCTCGTATTAGATTTATTCTTGATGGAAAAATTGAGTAAATATATCACAAATTTACTCAATCTAGATAACACAGATTTATATTGAATGTCTCATAAGTAATATGTATATAGTAGGGGTCGCCCTCCTTGTAACATCTTTATTTTACATATTACAAAAACTGTTGAATGCATAAGCTGTGGGGATTGATTCAATCTATTCAATGGTTTAAGATTTATTCATATGGAGTGTCTTAAAAGAGCCCTGCGACAAATGAGTTAATTTTTTTCTATAGGGGCACCTGAAATATTATTGCATTCTTGGATTTTACGTTGAATGTAGAAAAAGTATGATATATTTTTATATTACAGAAGTTGATAGTTTTGGGATCATAAATAATAATTAATAATTGATATTTCGACTATTTTTGTACCAGTTCAAGTGAGGAAACATTTGGAATAGTATAAAGTATTATGAAAATACCAAATTCGAATAACCTATAAGATGTTTGTGATGCAGAATGTTCCTATAGTCGATTATCCCTCATAAATATAGCCATTTTCATTTGTCACTATAAACCTATACCATACTCATTTTATTTTCTGAGCGGTCATCGCTCCGAAAAATACGATGTTTTTGCGGTTTCCAACTGCACACACTATAATTAGGTTTGTAAATTCTAGCAAAAATCAGCAAATCTCATTAGGAATGTTGTCCGAGGAGAATGTGTTTATGATTATATTCATTTCAATAAATGATAATCAAAATATCAAACGTGAGTAGGATGCTGTCGTAGAATTGAAATCAAAATTCGTAACGAAACGTAATTTTTTCATCTCTTGGAACGTACGAACCTATATTATATTTATGAAATATCGTATGCATGTATATACCGTTGAAATTATAATAAAACAATATTCAATTCGTTCTATATGATCAGTGCATGTTTAAATACTACAACTCTTCATCTCTATTTGATATCAATTTGTAGTTTGCAAGATCTATTTGTCTATAATATTGGATCTACACCACACAGACAAAACAGCAACAAGAAAGAATTTCTGTCGATATCAAAAAATTTACTACTTTTCAGAGACATTTTAGAAACATTTTGATAACAGGAGTCGCCGGCGACAGTTTTTGTTGTTTTCGGAATCCCAGTCGAAGGCAGTAACTTGAAAGGGAAAATGGGTTTTTGTACGACTACGGACACAGTCGGCTGGGGGAAAATAGGTCTCGACACGTATCTTGTTTTTTGCAGTTTGCAGTTTGTGCACATTGTGTGTTTTCGGTTAGTCTATCTATTCATTTATTCATTATGCATTTGAATATATACCTATACCAATCTCTTTCAGAATATGACTGAAAAAAATAAAAAGTGCAAAACAGAAGAGGTCGGCATTTTGATTGAAGCTTATGCTAATTTATGGAACCCCAGCAAAAACATGGGCTATGAAATCCGAAATGCAAAAATGGATGCGTACAAGCATAACGACTCTAATCTATAGTACAAGCAGAGATTATACAGAGTGTATAATCTCTAGTACAAGGAAATTGGTTCCTCATTCAACACAACTACACCCGAAAAGATCATATTGTCTCAGTACCAACGCGAAAGACGGAACTATAAAAAAAATGTAAAAATCGGGAGCCGGTCATGTCCTTTTTCAGGGAATTCATAATAAACCCTCCACCCCAGGATGTGATGGAGAAATCTGCCCAGTGGAAATGAGTGAAAACTTAAATTCTGATATGTTGCTGCTTTGTCGGTTTTGTTGGAGTTTCCATTTTTGGAAACAAAACAGCGACTCGACGTGTCTGTTTGGTGGAAATCCGCCATAAATACTTGAATTCGTGAAAAAATAATACCTATACTTCCTGGAAATTAACAAACACTTGTAGATTGTAGACCAATCCCTTCGAAAGTTTAACTCTAATTCATAGAGATGTGTGGTTTGTGATTCAATCTATGCCAAATCGATTGAGAAAAGATATTGTATACACTCATGTATCCTCAACTTCCTATACTAAATACTGACAGTATTCGACCGCAGCGTAGCACTTTCGATTTGGACAACCACACATTTTTTCATAATCTCGACTCATTTTCATTATTCTATGATATAAACCGTGATACATTTTTCAATTCATATTTTGAAGCGTTCACCTTTGATATTTTTTTAAAATGTATTATTTTCAACAGTAACATTTGAACATTTCGATTGGAATTTCATTGCCAGATAGATTCTTTCAATTCAAATTTTTATATACAGTGTGTCCACTGCAAGAGCTTACCACCCCTGTTACTATAATAATATGATATAATCTGAGAACAATGTATTTGTTGGATAGGTAATCGAAATGCCCATTAAACCAGAAAATTATTTCATTCTTGAACTGTTTTCATGGCCAACGGTGACCAATTTCATCGACCCAAATTTCAAAAAGTACTATGAGACAGTTTTTCACTAAAAATATCGATGGATTTTGCAGCAGGATCATTTAGAACATACCGGTACCTATTTTCATTATCTTAAAACACAAGGTGCCCCAAAAACCGATTTATTATTTTTAAATACTTCATCAGAAAATGTAGTATACTATGGCATTACTGGGTAATGACAAATTATTATTGAGAACTACTTCAAACATATCTGTAAAATGTGGTGTTCTATCAGAAATAAGGGAATTCAATTTACTTCCCGTATTCGGAAGTGCGCTATGCCAGATTTACCCTCGGATTTACCCAAGATTTTTGAGAGATTCATTCAACTCATCATAATTTCGAAAATGAATGGGTTACCTGAAGATACCTGAAATTTTATAGTTTAGTACTATATCTTTATTATTTTATTAGAATTTTATCGATCGTTTTCTCCTGGTTATACAGGGTGTGATTTCATTGATGGTTAATGATAAGGGATATGGTTCCTTACTTGATTTTGAGAAAAAAGCTCATGTGAACATATGCCCTGAAACTTGTTGTAGACAGTATATTGAAGTTATTATAATGAAATAATTTTTGTCTGAAAATTCCAACACCCTATAGCTCGAGAGCTATAAGAGGTTTGATCAATTGTGGATTGTTGAAATTTACACATACTTAAATCCCTTTATTTCAAGATTGGATTCTTGTTATGATAATATTATATCGTTCTCATCAAAACTGAATCATTGTGAAGCAGTCCAGATCAATTCCTATTTATTTCATTGTAGTTGCCAAGAAAGAAAGAATGTCATTGTTATTTTTCAAGTTTGAATAATAATTATAACACCTCTGGGTATACTGCTGGGTATACCCTATATAATACCTTTACAGCGCGAAGCAGGTCATAAAATGCTAAAGAGGGAGGCAGCTCGTTTCTAGACAATGAATAGTACATGTGCTTAGACAAAAATATTTCAATTCGCTCAAGAGTCGTTACCAATTTATTGTACATACAACGTTTCGCTATATTGTTCCAATTGTTGAGACTCAATACGTCGATCCAAAAGTTTGGTAATGTCATCTTTGGCGCTGCAACAAATATCGAGTAAATTCAACTTCACCCCAAACAATATAGGTGGTGCTAGTCTAGTGTGACTTCGCCTACAGGCGACTGTTGATAACCAATGACTACCAAGAATATCAGTGGCAATCTTATGAGGATTGATGCGAACATCGCTCCTGAATGCCTCGTTATATGAGGCGATATCCACGGATTCTTGAATAACTCATGATTGCGAGCACTTGGAAGAGTTCGCCATATGCAACTGACGCGAATTTCCTAAAAGTCCTCGTCACAAAGCTATATCTGCGAAAATTTCGAACAGCTCGTAGTCGCGAGCACTTGAAGACCTCGCCAGTATAGCAGTTGATGCGAATCTACCCAATGTCCTCGTCACAATAAGGCTATATTTGCGAAATTGTCAAATATATATATAGCTATAATAGTAGTCGCGAACACTTTGAGGCCTCGCTAGTGGCAATTGATGCGAATATCCCAAATTTCGCTTGCCTGAGGGCATTATATGAAAATTTCTAAGTGGGATATCTTTGGGACTTTGCTGAGCTCATCCTTATAGACGACGGATATTTAGCGACCTCTTGAAGAAGTTACAAAAGGCATCACAATGTCCTATAGAAGGATATCTTCGAAATATGCTCAGAATCTTTTTGTGCTGCCTGGGCATCGACAATGAGTCCCACATACGAAAGGAACATGATTTTTTTTTTTAATTCTTTTTTGTGTCACTTATCGATGAACCATTTCAGTAGGTGACATCACATTTCCATCTAAAATAATTTTTTTTCATATAAAACCCCTATATATTATGATCTATTTATCAATTATGTCTCTATAGAACATCATTGAGGTGAAAAATTACATATCATCTATGTATTTTGGTGAAGTGAAGAATTGTGGATATACCTATATATATTCCATTATTTCAGTCTTCATTAAAACGTTACACGACAAAACAGCAAACGACAAACCGACTAACGACAGTGAATAAAAATGAATATCTCTTCTATTCACAATGCTGAGTATTGTTTTGTTATCGTTGCATAGAATTCGCCTTTTATTGACCATGGAAGGAGACACATGACGTCTCCAGGTCAAAAGTCAGTTCAATGTGTGTGCAAATCCAACAGTTTTCTAATTACCTGATCTGTATTGAAATCCAATATTTATTGTGAAGTTTAATAAGTGTGTGTGAAAATTAGCAGGCCCTTTTATCTCTACGTCGGCATATAGAGGCCGCATGATGACGGATTCATCGGGTAAAGGGGTCATACTTGAAATCAAAACGTGCTCCAGCAGGAGCACATACGATAGAATCTCGAACATTGATGAACTTGGATTCCTGGCATGATGGTGATGATGGACTATATACGGTGATCTTATAGTGCTCGAGGCAAGAGATAATATTATTACATAACCATGTATAATACATGAAAAAATTAATTACCTGATCTGAAGAAATTGTTACCAAAAGGAGACATAAATCCAATAAACCCAAAAGAAGAAGATGAAGTTAGTTGCATAAGCGTTCTGTTCATGGTCTATGAAGCGGAGCGCGATGACGCGAGCTTAATAAAGCTTATTTGAATTGAGAGGGCTGTGGCAGGAAAACAACAAATTTTATTGATTCGAAAATAAAGTCAATAAACACATGGAATGAACGGAAAAAGTCGTTCCGAAGATAACAATAACAAACATTGAAATTGAAGATCTAACGCCGCAAAATATCGTGCGATCGAAAAAATATATCTGTAAGTACCTAATTCAAAGAATTTTTCAATCAACGAAATCATCAACTGATAGAAAATACATCGGATATTCTCACGGACTGGGCATTCAATAGGAATGCGTGAATAAAAGTTTGCCAGAGTTATCAATTCATTCTTGAAATAATCTTATCTAATACAACTCGTTCCATCGAAATTTATCGAAAAATTCCTTTTCTTTTCCGAAATGAATTATAATGCTTTAGGAGTACCAAGCAACATATAATAAGCGTCTCAAAATCAAAGGAATTTGTGTTTCGATAATCATCGATACACTTGTTGTAGTACCTACATATAAAAATCAACAACTATAGTTTGATGACTTTCCTCGCAGTTCGAATATACTTACTTCAAAGAATGCTGTGGCAAATAACATTTCTGAATCTTGTGATAAAGATGCACTTGTTTTGATCTGTTGAAGTTGAATATATAAAAATATACGGGGTGGGGTGTTCCATTCGAAGGAAAGAGTGAAATTTCTGTCATTTCCAGAAAATCATCAACTCTAGTTTGATATGAATTTCCTTGCAGTTCGAATAAACTTCCAAGGATGCTGTGACAAACAACATTTCTGAACCTTGTGATGAAGATTGCACTTGTTTTGACCTGTTGAAATTGGATGTGTTGAAATATACGGGGTGTGGTGTTCCATTTGAAAAAAAAAGTATTTATAGAGTTGCTGTAATCTCCAGAAAAAATCAGAAATCCGCTTATATCGGATTAACACAACATATATATATGACACATATACCTATCTATCATTATTTTCATTAATGCAGAATGACATATATGTAACAACATATATTTCATTCTAGCACAACCTTGTTCTTATGATTGAAAAATAAAATTCCTGCAGTGCATATCCCTAATAGCACACAACGTCCTATAGGGACGTCCCTATTTGGTACAATTCACGTCCGAATGTCCCGAACTAAAAATAAGTGCAATGTCCGAGCAAGGACGTCCACGGGATGTCCCAGCTGGTACATCCTTTCAAATGTCCTAGAAATAGCATCCCTTAGACGTTACACGTGGTACATATTGTATAATGTCCATGCAAGGATGTCCTTGGCATGTCCCTGATGGGATAGGTATGATTCTTAACATTCCTTTAGGGACATCCATCGGATGTCCCGAGTAGTATAAATATTCTGGCATGACTTCAGATCTTATATATATAATGTCCCTCCTAGACAACCATGAAATGTCCCTGATGGTACATTTCTTCAAATATCTCTGCACAGACGCCCTTAATATTTCCAGGATCGTATAACAATCGAAATGTCCCTTAGGGACATCCTTCGAATGTCCCTTAGAAATATTCGTCAGATGTCCCAATTGGTGCTGTACTCTTCCAATGTCCTAGAAATAACGTCCTATGGACGTCCCAGTCGGTACTTCAATATGTTGTCCCTGCGAGAACGTTAATTTACACCTCGCCGACGAATGATTTCTCGTAGGCTATAAGTACTCCTCGTCAATGTCCTTCACGTAAGTCCATTGGACATCCTTGGGAAACTTTTTGGGGACCTTCTACGGACCATCAACTCAACTGGATGTCCTAATCAGTTATGCAAGATCTGTTCCTAGAGGTACCCAGAAAAATTCAAATTCTAGATTAATTCGTACGTCCCTGGGACATCCAATGGACATCCAATTGATATCCCTCAGCTTTGCTGATAGGTTGTCCTATGAATGTCCTAAGGATGTCCTCTGTAGTGCTTGATGAGGAATACTGTATTGGATTCTGGTATTCGATAGTCTTCCCAGGGACATTCCTCAAGGACGTCTCTAGTTGGTCCTCAAGTGGGACATTTGTGCGTCCCACAGACGTCCAATGGACGTCCACGGTACCAAATTCGAACGTCCTATGGACTTCCTGAATGTCCCGACAGGACGTCCTTGGGACATAAGTGTGTTATTAGGGATACACACATTTTTACGGACATTGGGGATGATACTATATATGTGTACTTATATATATACACTGAAAAAAAAAAGATGGTAGTTATTACCAAACGTTTATATAGTAAAATAGGCGCCAGTCACAACTTTCATCAAATGATACCACTATACAACATTATATAATACTAAACTATGAGTAATATATTATGTTGTAGTAGTATCATTTGATGAAAGTTGTGACTGATGGCGCCTATTTTACTAAACGTTTGGTATTAGCTACCATCTTTTTTTTTTCAGTGTAGGTACCTACTGTAATCATCATAGAGGAGAGGATTATATAGAGTATAGAGTTAAGCAGGATGAAACTGTGAATTCCTTTATATCATCATTGGAATGTCCACTTCTTCTTCTATTTTTATTCAGTTCAATAAAAATACCGTTGATTCTAAACGTTTTGAATTTTGTCAATAGGTAAACTCATGACAGATGAAAATTCGATCATTCCATAATACTTTAAGGCAGGTGTCCGCATGTTACTGTTCTGATTGTCAGCCATAATATGTGATAAGTAATGAGCAATGATTATCGGAGCAGAAATGCATTGCAAATTTTCACGATAAAATTGAAGTATTATGCAACATTGCATATTATTCTTCGAAAATATTGATGTTTTCATGTTGTGAATGTTCTATATTACACAACATGTATTATTCCCCACTGAATGGAAGCCAGCTTCAACGAAATCCCTTTTCCGTCAGTGTTTCATCAGTAATCGATATAATAACGATTGAACTTTCATATCAATTTTAATGTTTTATTATACCTATACATTTCCTGATGAAGAGACGATATTGACTCGAAAGCTTGAACAGAAACAAGAGCACATTTCTGTTCTACTTTGACTGCATACCCCATGCACAGAATTCACAGTTTCGTAACTATTATAGGTAGGTACTCACTTGTGGTTTTTGCAGTAGGTATATAAAGCCATATATTATTTCCTTATATAAAGACTACCTAAGTATCATCATCATTATTCTCAAAGGGGAATTCAGACTGCAAAGAAACACACGAGTATACCCAATATACTAAGAGAAATCAGTCTTATATAAAGTAGAGTACGCTACTCGCACAGAAGAGTACATGACTCGCAATACCTGCTATTATCCTTCCAAAATATCACTTCCATACCTATCAATATCGCGGTTTGATTTGGAAGTACATTATGTTCCTTGAGAATAAACGAAACTATTTCCATTGATTCGTGGTATAATCTACTACAGTGCGCAGACTTGATAATCCGAACGTTCAATAATCCGAATTCTTCAGTAGTCCGAACAAGCATTTTTAATACATTGAGTACTCTATAATCCGAATTTCATAGTACTCGATAATCCGAACCTATACCTTTAGGCCTATTTATTTCCTTTAGAAATTGTGAGTGATATTTATGTTCAGAGATTCCCCTAATTGTTCTTTTATTATAGTATCTGGGATTCACATTACGCAAGGAAGAAAATAAAAATAATATTCCGTTAAATGATATTCTTGTACTTCAAAGATTAAAAGAAATGGCCTTTATAAATAATCAAAGATGTGCTAAGCAAACAAAAATTACAAATTACTTCAGAAACTAGTATTATATTCTTACTTTTATGCATATTTCAGTGTTACTTTTTCGTATTCATGTTTTTTTTTGCATTTCGTAATAAAAAATTAAAAAAAAAAACTGCTTCGGTAATCCGAATTTGTTGGTAATCCGAATCGCCTTGGTTTTTATTAGTTCGGATTATCGAGTCTGCACTGTATTAGTATTATATCCATCAATATCATTACATCCTCCAAAGTCCAAATAGAATTAATGCGTGACAAATAAAAAGGCGTAAAAATTGCTGCAAGCTGTATGGTACCCCCAATAAACCAACGCCCACAACGACCTATTTTTTTCAATGTGTGGCAAACCAATAAGGACTACAAACAAGCAGGCGAGAATAAAATATGCCAACCCAACGGCCCTTGGAACGTGAACTAGAATCGACATCGCCTCTGACTAAATGCTGCAATTGGACAGAAAAGAAGACCGTTACAAGGGTAGAAAGAGACGATGAAAAGAATTCTCCGAAGAGGGGTAGAAATGCTCGTTCTTATTCGCCGGGCGCCAAGTTATAAAAATGCTGTTCTTTTATTCGTCTCCCCCACTGGATAGCACGGTATTTTTAAAACACACCCTTCTTTATATTGAAACAGGAGGGGTAGGGAATGGGAAGGTCAGGATACACGGGGGAAGTAAGCGTCGATATTTCTTCATTGCTCCTTCTTCATTCTCAAGGGAAAGGAAAAGAAGGAGATAATCTACACAATACATTATACCTATATATACAGAGGGAGTTGAAAGGGTGGAGGTGGATAGCACTGTGGTATGATATCGAATGAAACTGAACCCTCCATCAGGACACATCAATAACCAGGTATGCATTTTGTAGGGTGATGAGTCATCAAAAACGATCGCCACTATTTTAGGAAACTGTAAATTGATACATAAGTATTGTTAATTTTTGTAGGGGGAAGATAGATAATATGGTTTTTCCACCACTTAAAACCTACTTACCATTATTTACTCTTTTCCGAGGCGTAAAGTATGTATTAACTAACAAGGTAGTTTTTGTCATTTTATGAACCATGGACTAGTCGATATAAAGACATGTAATTAACCCGAATGCACTGTTCTGATCAGAGATTCGCAGGAATGTCACTCAAATCTATAAAGTAGGTATTTATCAATAACGGCTTGTCATATGCTGTTATCCCTATAATAACACACTAATGTCCCATGGATATCCTTAGGACGTCCTGTCGGGACATTCAGGACGTCCATAGGACGTTCGAATTTGGTACCGTGGACGTCCATTGGACGTGTGTGAGACGCACAAATGTCCCACTTGAGGACCAACTAGGGACGTCCTTGAGGGACGTCCCTGGGACAACTATCGAATACCTAAATCCTACAGTATTTCTCATCAAGCATTACAGAGGACGTCCTTAAGACATTCATAGGACAACCTATCATCAGCGCTGAGGGATATCAATTGGATGTCCATAGGATGTCCCACAGGGACGTACGAATTATTCTTGAATTCGAATGTGTCTGGGTCCCTTTAGGATCAGATCTTGCATAACTGATTATAGGACATCCACTTGAGTTGATGGTCCGTAGAAGGCCACCAAAAAGTTTCCCAAGGATGTCCAATGGACTTACGTGAAGGACATTGACGAGGAGTACTTATAGCCTACGAGCAATCATCTGTCGGCGAGGTGTAAATTAACGTCCTCGCAGGGACAACATATATTGAAAGTACCGACTAGGACGTCCATAGGACGTTATTTCTAGGACATTGAAAGAGTACAGTTCATGTACCAATTGGGACATCCGACGGATATTCGAAGGACGTCCCTAAGGGACATTTCGATTGTTATACGATCCTGGAAATATTAAGGGCGCCTATGCAGAGATATTTGAAGGAATGTACCATCATGGTCATTTCATGGTTGTCTAGAAGGGACATTATATAAGATCTGAAGTCATGCCAGTACATGTACTACTCGGGACATCCGATGGATGTCCCTAAAGGAACATTTAAAATCATATCCCATCAGGGACATGCCAATTACGTCCTTGCATGAGCATTCTACAATATGTACCACATGGGACGTCTAAGGGATGCCATTTCTAGGACATTTGAAATGATGTACCAGCTGGGACATTCCGTGGACGTCCTTGCTCGGACATTGCATGAGATGTACGGGATGGGACGTCCCAAGGACACTTATTTTTGGTTCGGGACATTCGGACGTGAATTGTACCAAATAGGGACGTCCCTAGGACGTTGTGTGCTATTAGGGATGGTCAAACCTAATCAATGAAAATAATATTATTAATCAAATTAGCTCTTAGGCTTCTTCGCCTAACTGATGAGACCCGGAAGGTCGAAAGCACACACATTGCACCCTAAAATATCGTTGGGTTAAGGAGAAACCGGAATCCCAGTTTACTGCTTTGGATTCATTTGACAAAAGCAGAAGAACTTTCAGGATTTCGCAAAAAAAACACGAATTTTGTGACATGTGGGACCCTTTTGTTCAAAAGCAAAAGTCGGAGAATCCAAAGAAGCAAAAGTATTCTTTGGTTCGAAAACATGTTAAGTTTGTGGCTTGTTTCGACTTCGGTTCGTCTTCGTCAGTCAGGGAAAGTACCCTGAGACAAGTTAGAATTTTTCTGTTTTAGAAGTCTACAGAATAGTTTTGAGCAAAGACAAAAGTCAAAAGTGCATAGCACGAAAGAAAAAAGTCACTCGAAATAATGGAAATATAGTGCTTTCATATAGTTCATATTTTGCTTGAAACAGTTCCCACAATATTCCTTCCATCTTGATCCTACTCCTGATGGACTCGGATGTCACGCAGGTATACTTAGCTATAGCTGTCTCCGTGGTGAAGTTAGCGGCTGGCTTATTTCTGTTTGTTGACTCCGTCGATTTATTGTTTCGTCTTCTACCAAGTGTTACCTACCTTTTACACTACTTTCACCGCAGTGATGAGGGCTAGAAGCCCGAAACTTGTGTCTGCGGTTAACTCTTCCTGAGGGCTCTGTCCAATAATCTTTTCCTTTTGCTTCAAACAGTTCCCTCAATATTCCTTCCATCCTATCAAGTATACCTAAAAAAATACGAATATTGACAGAAATGAGGAAATATATAGGTTATTTTCAGACATACGAGAAGTGCACAAAAATGGCAGTACTGTAAATTTTTTCTGAATTATTCGAGGTCAAATTTCGAAATTTGGTTGATGCAAGTACCTAAGTATACCAAATTGCGTCAATTATTGAATTCATTCAAGGGTATATTACTTCAAGCCCGGCCGACGCCGTGCGGTGTGGGATATTCTGCAATTGAATTTGGATATACTGAGTACTTTATCTTCCTTCCCTATCATTTTTTTTATGTTCTGGTTCTCACGAATAGGGTTATATCCTGTAATGTTCAGATAACATCGTGAGAACCAAGGGAAATAAGGTAAGAATTGGTGTTCTTCTTGAATTTTTTGAGGTTATACTTATGCCTCAGGAAACGCCTCCCTTGGCAATGTGTTCCCAGAGACTCGCTGTTCGTTGGATGAACGAGTCTTTGGAAAGAGAAGTTCTGCAGGTCTCCAAAGTGACCGCGCGCACGTAGGAGTGCGAACCCTCAAATCGACGGGTTAATCTCGTTTGGACTGAGGAACAATTGTTGATATTTCAGAAGAGCATCGTCCATGAAAAAATCTATAAAATAGAGCCAGATCCGAGATCGACAATTTTTCTCCGGTGTTCCAGAGAAGTGAGTGAGTTTGTGAGCGAGGCATCACTCACGAGACGAATTGCCCTTTTTTGGACAGAATCCAACAGTTTCAGGCTATGTTTGGGTGCTGCACTCCAAATATGGGAAGAGTATTCCAGGACAGGTCGGATCTGTGCCTTATACTTAGATCTTAAGCAGCTGACTGGAAGTGAAATAGCTCCTGGCCCGCGAAACAGAAAGCTAAGATTTTGGGATGCATACTTTTAGCAATTCATCTCACGTGATTTTCCCAAGGAAGGTTATTGCTGGATAGTAATACCTATACCAATATATTATTTCACTCAGCCATATGTTGTCCATTTTCACTGAGATATGTTCAGCTATAGTTTGGATTTGTCGACATGTTTTTTCTACGATAATTCAACTCATGTATAAAAAAAAATTTTTTTTTTGATGGCGGACAACATTTGGTCCGATTCCATTCAAAATTGGTAAGTATAGGGGTTTTTGAGGTCGGAGATCATGATTTTTTTGTTAAAATTCATGAATTCAAGATGGCGGCTTCCAGATAATTTTTTGTTTTTGTATAAATGACGATAACTCCGTAAATATCAACATAAAACTATTACTGCGACATATCATTTGTAAGAGAAAACAAAGTTATTTGTAACTAAGTCATAGTGAGCTATGACCTACATTTGAAAAACTAAAGTTAGTGCTGATATCTCATATTCTAGAAGAGTTGGTATAAATTTCATATTTTTTTCGAAATCACTTTGAAAAACTGCCATGAGAATGTGAAATTCCTATTTGAATATTTTCATCAATAAAGAAGTTATACAGAGGCATTATAGTTGGCCTTGACAAACTCCACATTTGGTGTCATTCAACCGACCTCGTATGTCTCACTGTTGAAAAGATACCCATGGTGAGCATGGTAAGTGGGACACACTGTATAGTGAGTATATAAATATCCATATATCCAGAACCGCACCTTGATCACTTCTACTCTTGACGTATTTATATATACGATTGCGAATAAATCAGTATATTATATACCTACATGCATGTATATATAGGTACCTCTTATCAGAAATCAACGAATTATTCAGAGAATTAATCCTTCCTCGTCACCCTCCATTTTTATAAGGACTATCAAATTTTTCTTTGAGCTTCATTACAATTTGAGGGGGAATACATCATGTATAACGGAACGAATATGGGATCATCCAAAAAGAGGGTACATCGAGATTGGTATAGTAGAGGGTTGGAGAAATTGATCGTTTTATACATGACGTAGCAAATAAATATATACTGAGACTGACATTTCCAATTTTCCAAGACTCCATGCACTTATTGGTAAACTTACTTGATGAAATAGTTCCTCAATTCGAATTCGATTTATAAGGGAATCAATCTCTGTTTCATCGGGTTTTTTCGATTCATAAAGTTGGAATCAGATAATCGAATCAAATAGGGTAAATATGGGATATATGCCTCACCTTAATTGATACTCATTTATCACTGAACACTTTTGACCATACGAGTACACAATACGTTATTACTATAAGGAATCATTGTTCTCATTAAAAAAATATGATCGGTCTTGATAAAAAACAATGAAGATGAAATAACCAAAAATGATGTAAAGTGGGATAAACGCCCTTTTGATGGTATTTATGCCCCATTACTAGAGGATTTATGCCCCTAATAGGGAAATATGCCCCGAGATCAATTGAGATAGAGGAATATTTGAATATTTACTGAATTGAATACCTGTCGCAAGTTTGAGAACAAAACGCATTTATTCAGTTAGCAAAAATAATAATATCAAACATTGAAAAATTATAGCTGTCTTTTACAGGTCAATGTTTTTTGTGACATCTTTCAGTTTATTTTGTCGTTTCATCAAACGACCGCAATAATTGCACCGGTTATCATATACATAGTGCAATTTTCGTGCAACCATTTTTGACAATCAATGCATTATATCCAGTCCACAGGATCTTTCGTTTCATATAGTTGCTCTCCAAACATTCCACATACAGTCTGCATCATCTTTTCTTCGACCACTTTCATCGCTTGAATTGTTCTTGGAAGGTTCATTCCGAGATTTGTTCCCTTTGATTCCACAACTTTTATGACTTCCCTTTTTTTTTCATTATTTTCCCTTCACTTGAACAGGTAGGAATGTTTTCCTCATCTTTTTCTATTTTCCTCTTCATTCTCATCTTTTCTGTCGATATTATTTTTGCAGATTGTTTTCTTGCACTTTTCTTGTTAGATATAATCTGCAATGGAGCAATTTCATGAAGATATTTAGAAGGTGTTTCTTGCACAGATAATTTGTTATTTTCTGAGTGATTTTCCGTACTTGAATTGGAATTAATTGCGACTTTTTTGGTGACATCATGAGAATTTTTATCAGCACGAATGATTCCTTCTGATATATGGTTTCATCTCGTAATAAGTTTTTAACCGCTCTCATTTCAGTTTCAATATCAATATGTTCAGCAGTTTCTATGTCTGCAACTCCACTATTTTTCTGAACACCCAAATCTTCAAACTCGAAGACGTAGTTCTGATCATCTTGCAAAAAATTATTAATCATTGCCTGATTATCTAGTTCTTCTTCAGGTTCTTTCTCTGGTTCCAGAACTAGAACTGGTTCATCGACTTGTTCTTCAGCTTGGGAATGGTCAGAAATTTGAAAGGAATAGTCTGGTATTGCATTTTTATTGGAAGGGTATATTCCAGTAGCCGAAAATCCAGAAGTAGCATTAGTTAGAGTTGCAGCTGCATTCCAAGCAGGTCCAATCATTTTTCCGATTATATTCCTATTGATATTTTTATCTTTACTTTGAAAAATGTAAGAATCAGATTCCCTCTTGAAAAAAGCTTTCAGAGGCTTGAAAAACGATCTATCAAGTGGTTGTAGGGCTTGTGTGGTATGGCTGGGGAGACATAGTAAAATGATATTGTTGCTTTCGGCAAACTCTAGCATTTCAAAATTGTTGCAATGAGATGCATGGCCATCAAGTATCAAGACGACAGGACCATCTGGCTTTCTGGGAGCGAATATTTCTTTCAACCATTTGAAAAATAATTCAGAATTGATGAACGACGATTGCTTATTCATATAAAGATCAGATCCAGCAGGCATTCCTTCTAAGGTCATCATATTTTTTCGTACTCCTTTGAGGATGAGCACTTGTGGTAGAAAAGTTCCCTCAGCATTTGCACATGCTATTACAGACACGTTTTCTCCTCTTTCTTTAGAAGTAAGAACATGAACACATTTGCTCCCTCTCATAGCCACTACTTTATCAGGTTTATTATTTATTTGTATGCCACTCTCATCCATATTGAAGATAGCCCATGGTTTTTGCACCAAGTCATACTTTTCTAGAGTTGTTTTCAACAGCTCGAAGAACTCATTTACTTCATCCCGATTCAAACCTTTTGCCCGTGCTAGTGATAAACCTTCACTTTTCCTTACAGAAAGTTCCGGATGTCTATCCATGAATGAATAAAACCAATGCATACCTGCTGTTTCAGTCATCTCGCCTTTCAAGGAGAATAAGTGTTCAAGGTGAAGTTTTTTAGCAAAACTAAAAGCAATCGATCTGACAGTTGCCCTTGTTGGCGCGAATCCTGATGCCTGTAATTTTTTTATATGATTCACTAAACGAATTTCGTTCAACTCCCCAAGAGTAGGAGGCTTTCCCAGAGACATTTTCTCGAAGTTATCAGAAGTGATTCTCCTTCTGAGAGTTCTAGATGGAATATTAAATCTTCTACTGGATTCATTGATGCCCATATTTCCGGATTTCACGCATTTTCAATGGCTTGCTTCAAGTCTTGTTCAGACCACAGAACACGTGGTTTTATATTTGGCTTCCTATAATGTATTTTCTTGGCATCTGAAAATCGACGCTAGTTGTTGAAACATATTTCAAATGGGAGGGCATAATTATATCCTCTGCACTGCTGGGGCATAAACCCCCAGAGTGGTATTTTATATGGAATATATGCCCCAGTGAAAAATTCGAAATCAACTCGACAAATCTCACAGAATCTATATAACCTAAAAATGGAGCAGAAACACATATCAACATTCGGGACAGAAAATACGATTGATAGAGGGTAATTATTCATCACGAAACGATTGTAAGTTAGTAGTCACTGAATGATCATAATTTACTAAGAACTCACCTTCCCCAGGTTTTCCTATGATAACTTGGTAAATGGTGTCCGAGCGTCAACTAAAAATGGCTAGCGTACACTAATACAGTTATGCTATTGAACTTATTAGAGTAAAGCGACTCTACGCGTATATCTTGCGAACTACGCGCTCGGGGCACATATCCTCCTAGGCCCTAGGGCGTTTATCCCACATTTACCCTAATTCAGCGTTTGAATCATCGATATACAGGGTGTTATATGCAGAGGGTGATTCCTTGTGATAGTAGTGATGGAGTTGAATATGGAGTTGAGTATAACTATAGAATATAATGTGAGATAATTAGGAAAAAATCATTAGGAAGTAGTTGAAACATACTTGAAAAAAAAACGTTACGAATAAATTTGAACATAAATATAAACATAGGTATATCTGAATGAAACGTGGCAAACTATCTTTGGAATAACTTTATCATGCAGAACCTCAAATAAACATTTAATTGGCGAATTTTTGCCTTCTATATATATATAGGTACGCACTTATATCAAAAAACAGGAGCATTTGATGTGTTGACTCATTGCCATTTCAACCATTTCAACTTTACTACGTTATTTCCACGTGAGTGTTTTTACTTGGGGAAGCCAGAAGTGTGAGAATAGTTATTTTATTTCACTAGAAAAAAAGATTCATTACCTTGGCTGGTTTCCTATAGCCTCGGCTACGCCTTGGCTATGAAACGCCATAGTCGTTGCATTGACTATTGTGCTTTTCTGCCTAGTAAAACAAATAACTACTAGATATTTAATATGCAATATGCATTATACAAGTAGGTATATATACATGTAATACGTTGCTTATTCAAATGTCAATTATTAACTAACTGAACTGAAGAAAAAGAAAGGGGTACCTACTACCAAGGATTTTGGTTTTACCTGAATTATTTATACACGTATTTATATATTGTATACAGGGTGGAGACCTAAAGTGGAATAAATTCGCTAGCAGGTAGGTGAATATTTTTTTTGAAAATTCCCGATATACGTCAACGTTTTTATGAATTTACCTATATTTTGCAAGCATTATGAAGAATATGGGCCTTCAGGGGTAGCTGAAACTACCCTCAACATGTTTTTTTCAAATGCAACCCTATATGGCTTGTGATGACCCCTCATTGGAAAGCTGATGAAAAGAGGAAGCCAGCATACTGATCAAATTTTATTTTTTCTTATGTTTGAGGGTTGCATAATATCAAAACTAAATAATGAAGTTGAATTTATTTTCAGCGTAACAATTGCTCAAAATGTGTACCATTCACTTGTTGGCAGCATCCCAGTCTGTGGTAGGTCTCGTTCCTTACATTATGCAACATTTCCGGTGTTATTTTTCTGATTTCCTCTCTTATCCTTTCCTGTATATAGGTCTGCTATGTTGTTTGGTTTTTGAATGTAAACCTTACTTTTGAGATATCCCCACAAAAAGAAATCTAGCGCTGTAAGATCTGGTGGCCTTGCTGGCCACTTCGTGTTGAGTTCATCAAAATTTGGATTTTCAGCGATTCAGTTAAATAAGGCATTTTCAGTACGCAACAACACTCCTTTTCGAACTATGAATACGGCATACACTCAATTCATCTTTGCGGCTGGCGGCTGTGTAAAACACTAGCAAAAAATAACAAATATCAGTTGTAGCAAAAAATTGCTTGGAATTTTTTTGCGGAGATATCGATGTTTACATTCCGAAACTGAAGAACACACATTATGAGCGATTGATATATTGGGAATAGATTTATATTTTAAGTTTCATTTTGATTTTATGTATCCCTCAAACGTACGAAAAAATAAAATTTGACCAGTACGCTGGATTCCACTTTTCATCAGCTTTCCAATGAGTGGTCAAAAGCCATAGGGTTGCATTTGAAAAAAACATGTTGAGGGTAGTTTCAGCTACCCCTGAAGGCCTATATTCTTCATAATGCTTGCAAAATATAGGTAAATATATAAAAACGTTGACGTATCTCGGGAATTTGCATAAAAAATATTCACCTCCCCTCACACTCACAGTATACCGTAGGTGTAAATGTAGAAATTATCACCATCACACACGAAAGACAGCTCTGCGTACTTCAGAAAGTTCTATAGCAGTCATCCGAAATTGAGATTAATGCGCGACTGTTTTTCATACATAACTTTATTTATACTTTAATTACTCCAGGCGAACCAACTTATTCAGCTATTTAACTTTCTTACTTCAAAACTTTCTGGAACATATTTCTTATTCACATTGAAAATATGGCCTCTTTTATAAACCTGCGAGAACTCAATTTTCAGTTTGAAAGCATATACAAAGCATATAACAGATTTGAGATTTACTGAAACTTTTGAATAATATGAACTCAAATATGCGAGTATAATTATCGGCATCCATAGGATTTATAGAAAAATATAAGAGTATGATTAATTTACATGAAAGTGAAGGAGTACCTAATAACTATTATATTATCTGTCAATCCAAAATTGCGAATTGTTTCCAACTGCGTCTTTCATATTTTGTTCGTTAAAATATATATAATGGTCAAAGTATACAGGGTGATCCACGGTGGATGGCCTATCAGAAGTATCTGGAGAACGAAAAGACAGAACATCCTGAAAATTGAGTTTCTTCGATAATTGAACATTCTCTATCCGTCTAGAATATTTTCATCGATACAGTGTTGCCACTTCTATCAGAAACAACTAGCAACTTTGTTACATATTTATTCGAATGGAACACCCTGAGTTTTATTGCATATTTAGATTCTTTCTGAAGAGCTGATTTCATCAATGTATCACACTTGGGGTCTAGCAGGAATGATTACAGAGATATAGGGTGTTCAAAATCGAGATTTTTCAATTTGAGGATTTTTTTGTGTCGAAACTATTCATTATCAATCAAAACGGCTTACATGTCCCTATCTTAACTTTTGACTGACTATCTACTGGAATTTGATTGGAAAAAATAGATCGTGCTTCAAGATTCAGAATTCTAATCACTCTGTATCTGTTCCAATTAAATGTCAGTAAATAGTGAATCGAAAGTTAAGATAGGGACATGTAAGCCGTTTTGATCAATAATGAATAGTTTCGACACAAAAAAATCCTGAAATTGAAAAATCTCGATTTTGAACATGATGAACAATGATTTTAGATAACTTTGAACTTTGTGTATGGGTTGCGTGCAAGAACTGTCAGATGATCGACGCTGGAGGCAAAACATTGAAACACAACGTCACTTTTCTTATTTGTTCACAAGTGATCGAAATAGTTTTCCACAATAATTATTTTGGCATATAAATCGTATTTTTCCGCTATTCATCAATTCGCTCATGCCATCACATTGTGCTATTATAAAATGCACAAAAACTGCAGCGGAAGATGAAGCAATCCGGATGGTACATTATGATTCAAAAGTAAGTACCTATACTATATAGTCACTCACCTATTAGTTTTCATTCTTGAAATTTGGTAATTTCTCTGATTTCTCATCGGAATTCCTTCAGCGATAGGAGCTAATAGAGATACACCTGAAATTTCTAAAATAATGCAAGAAGATTGGATTCATGCAATCAATCGGGAGGACTGGTCTGACATGCTGACGATCGTGTGTGTTGTAGACATTTTCAATCTATTAGCAGTATTAGCTTGTATTGCAGGAGTGGCAGAAGGCAGAAGGAATTTTAATAAGGAATGACAACAATTCATGATGATAACTATGTGAGATTACTATTTACCTGAAAAATCATATTCCTTATAGTCTCTGCATTTCTTGTGCATTGTACAACAGCACAATTCGAAGGCATGCTTGAATTAATGAAGCGCAAAATAACATGATTCGTATGCCAAAATATTGTGAAAAACTATTTCAATCCTTTGATTCCTCTGTAACCAAATGAAAAAGTGAGGTTGTGTTTCAATAATTTACAGAAGAATGAGGTTGTGTTTCAATATTTTGCCTCCAGGGTCGGTCATCGTGCACGCAACCTATATTATATGGTATTATGAACACATAAACCACAAATAAATCTCAGATGATACTCATAAGTGACTATGCATTGTGGTGACTTGGTCGTTGGCCCCCCTTCCCCCCGCTTGTAGTCCGGTTCAATCATGTTTTAATTCATTTATTCCATCTTGACTTCATGGTCGATATCTGATGAAATGAACAAGAAATTGAAATGTGTATACTCCTCTGCGCAGTGCGAAGCTGATGGTGTTAGTCAGGAGGATGTTTCTTCTGTTATTATAGAGTCCTGACAAAATGCATCCCACCTCCTGAAGCCAAACTCCATATGACAGGATATCTCTTAGGGTGAGTTCCCAATGCACCGTTTTTGCTCTACGCGTCGAAAATTATTTGACGCGATGAAGTTGAAATATATGTCAACTTCTTGGCGTTATTGCTTTGTGTTGAGTTGAGGTTATGTTCTGGTCCAGAAGTGTTATGACGTTAATATTCATTATCAACCTTTTCAACACGATATTTTTGATGAAAATGAAGAAATTCCGAATGCAGCTTCATTAACCCTCATTTCTGAGAGTGATATCATGGTTAATAAATCTTTGCAGTAACTGTCACTGATGACTGTATACCTATACCTACCTGATTTTTTGAAGTATTGTGCTATTTTCGTTTTTATAATGAATTACTCATCTCATTCAAGTAATGCAGCTCTGATGTACATCATCTTGCAAGCATTATAATCCTTTATTTTCAATATTCTCAGATATTCTTCTAATTTTTTGATGCAAAATTCAATCAAAGCGAAACTGATAGGTGATTTCATTGGGAACTTAAGGAAATAAAATGAAACAGTGCAGCAATTCTCAATTACGCGTCACCAATAAGACTACGTGAAGCGTCACGCGAAAATCAAAAAGCTGCATTGGGAACTCACCTGTATATGTATACCCAGTTGGGTAGAAGCGAATACAAACATTGGCGTGTTAGGAAGTACTAAGCAGGATATCCCAGAGATGTCCCATCATTGCACCGACAGTACACTTTAGGACATGAAGGGGACTAACCTAGGATATCCCTGTCTTGTTAGGGAATGGTACTGATGATTGAACGATGGTTCAACGATATACTTCCTTCAATATCATGACGTGCCCAATTAAATCAAAATGGACCATCAACCTATCAGATGATTCGATGTTTTTAATGGCTTGGTGAACTTACCTAATATATCAGCAGCATTGTGGATGCTGCAAAAGTACATCACGTCTCGAGGCGCTAAAAAATCGGTTTGGTCTGTGATAAAACATTGTACTTATTGGGGTCAAATTCCCTGTGAGAATAATCCACATCGATTTCCATATTGAGTCAGTCATTACTGAGCCAATGATAAATAGACAATGAATGAAAGTATACTGCTTCGCCGCACTATTGGAGTTGTTGGCCATGGCAACTTTGTCATATACTGAGAGATCGTTCAAAAAGTGATCGCTCATGTATTGATGTTTGCTATTGATTGTAATTGCTTACTTCATATACTTGATATAGGTATCGATATCTCATCTAGGTAATTCAATTCCTTCTCCATAAGAGCACTGTCGGCTAGTGACAATATTTGGATGTATATACATCTATCGCACCAGCAGTTGGATTCCATTGTAGATCAATTCCATTCAAATCATCCTCCTGAAAATATAACGGATATCAGTTATGTATAATTTGCATGATAGGTACTAATAAGGTCAAACTTTCGTACAGGGTGTTTGGTTCACCGACGTATTAGTAGGTATTTTGCGTATCAGTTAGAAAGAACTGTACGTATTTTTGAATATAGTCTTTTTGTGAGGATCTTTGATAGTTTCGGCGATGCCGAACCCTATATATATAGTTGTTGAATCGTATATATCGTAAAAAAGATGAGAATCCGGAGTGCTATTTATACGAATGCATGCATGCCAACTGTATAACCGATGTAATATTGTAGATAGGATAAAATCTTATATGTGTATGTTTTTTTATCTTCGGTGCTTCAGAATTCAATGTTGTGAGCTGTATATCGGATATATTTTCTTTCAAACGTTTCAGAGTAATGGAGTCGTATGCTGTATCAAGATGGCTGGTCTTGAAAAATATTTTCTTTGGGTATTGTTTGGTGACCATTACTTCCATAACATCCGGCCATTTCATAACATTGCCTCTTTCGGTTTCTCTAATTGTCAAAACTCGAAGTTTTTTTGAAAATCTTTGAACTCACCATAACTCATTGGCACAACACAATATGGCTGTTTTCTACGTGCTAAACGAATTATAGGATGAAGCTGGGAAGGAATGTAAAGGTCTCCTGCAGCAGAAATCGCACTGGAAATAGCACTATGTGCTGAATCACCTTCACTTTGGCCATGATTGGTTTCAAAATACCGTAGAGATATTTCCTCTAAAGATGATAATTTAGTCAAAGAATACATTAACATCGCTGGAATTATAGAATTCTTATTCTGCCCAAAACATCCATCAACAAATAAAGTAACACTTCTTATGGATCTTTTGTTGTATTCTTCTAAGACCCTGTAAATACAGGTTGCAATCTCTGAGGAACCACGTTTACTTATGGCTTCATGCCAGACAAAACAGAAACATTCCTTATTGGCAAGATCGTAAAATGTGATGTTGAAATTTGACAATCGGCTTTTATAAAAAATTGCGCTTTCCTTTGAAATAGGCAGATATATAACTTGCTGCAAATCAACTACTCCACATAATTTCAATTTATTTTCTTGAGCCTCTCTTTTACATTCTGTTTTAATCTGTCTGACAGTGGTTTTTTCTTGAATGTGAGTGTTATGTCTGTCCCTCAAACTATTTTTTGTATTTTCGTCTCCTTTACAATAAGTCATACATAGGGAACATTGATCTTTTTTGGGCGAAAAGAATGATAAGTTTTTCTGCTTGAAAATTTTTCTGTACAGACTGTAACTTGCCTTATTTTCAACTTGTCCTTGTATTTCCAAATCTTCGAGGAACATTGCATACATCTTTCTTAAAGAAAGATCTGGATGAAGATACATTCTCGTAGTCTTTGAACGACAATAGTGTGATTCCACTCTCGGAAATCTCTGTATGTGTTGCTCTATTGCATTACGCACATTTCCCTCCTTCAACTGTATTCCTGCACTTCTCTGTCTGCCGCCCCTATTGTCTTTTTCCAACACACCTGAATCATTTATCTTGGATAGAGCTGTTCTACACATTTTTTCTGTGATTCCTAATGTATTCAAAAATAATTTTTTGCACACAACTATAGCCTCATTATCTACAGTCAGCTTGTATATTATGGTATATTTCCTTCTAGAATTTTCTTTATTGGTCGTAGTTCTTCTTGTTTTTCTAACTTCCAAATGCCTCGCCAAAAATTCTCTTTGAAGTTGTAAGTCACCAGAGCTATTAAAACTATTGAACACTTTATGTCGCTGTTCATCGCTAATTTTAAAACAGTTTTTTCCGTAAACTTTGCATGTTGCTGAGTTACAACGGTTTCTCATAAATCGAGCAGGAACAGATTTCTTGGTATTGGGACTTATATACTCCAGACCTGAAATTAAAAATAAATTATATTCTCGAATCCCATTTCCAATTAATAATATCAGTACGGATCAGTACTCACCGCGATTCCGCAATGATTTGGCTACTTGTTGTTTATTCGTTTTTCGAGGCTTGATTTCACCTTCTCTTTCCTCGCCATCTAAAAAGAAAGATTCTGGCATAGGTTGTTTATTTGCAGTACGTCTTTCCATATAATTTTGGGTTTCATCGTGAAGAACACCTCTGTCAGATTCTACAGATAACCTGATTTCCGTGTTTTTTCGACCATGATTACAGCTTCTGAGATCTTCATCGAAATGTTTGAAACATAATAAAATTTGGCAGTTGGGACAGGAAGAAAAAACTTCAGATCCACAGGTGACAACTTCACAGGTAACAGTAGGATCGGCGTCAGAATCGTCTATCGGTGAATAACTTCTGTTTGTGTGATGATCTACGTCAGGATCGTCTATGGGTGAATAACTTCTGTTTGTGTGATGATTTCCATTATTATTTCTGTCGGCAGACTGCCACGCGTTTTGCAGTTCTTTGAGTTGTACTAGTGGTATATCATCTGCAGAATCGAAGCTGGGTTCCTCACAATCGAAGTCCATGGGTGAATAACTTCTGTTTGTGTGAAAATCCCCATTATTATTTCTGTCGGCAGACTGCGACGCGTTTTGCAGTTCTTTGAATTGTACTAGTGGTATATCATCTTCAGAATCGAAGCTGATGGGTTCCTTACAATCAAATTCCATCATTTCAACTGCCAAAACTGTACCATAATACCACCGTTTCTTGTACGACATTTTAACAGTACATCCCACACTTATCAAATCACACTTGACAGTTTTGAGCTCTGCAGAAGACACCACATTCTTCGAACCATCTCTCCAACGTACAAGCACGTCCATCTCGAGCAACATAAACAAACGAACTGGAGACAATGGAATACACTATTTTGAGGTTATAATTGCATACTATGAAACAGGTGATGTCAGTTACGCCTCATCAGGTTGATCGGCACTATAGCAAATATTTTGTCACACGTATAGGCGTATCTATTTTACGTCTCTACGTGAAGTTCTCTGTATTGACAACGGCAGATACGCCATGAACATACGTACTGTTTGTGACGGAATCAGAAGAGATACAGTTACGCCACTTCGTCAGATGAAAAGTGCATTGTAAGAAAGTCTATTCCCGGCGTAACTCAATTTTGCACTTTTTTGTTATTTACGCCCCTACGTGATAAGGGGGACGATATCATCGTGTTGTCAATCATTTTATCTTTATTGGAAAATTGGAAACGGATTTCATCGATAGTGAAAACGTAAGGATCCTCATTTGATAAAAATGTTTTCGCTGAACTTCAAAAACAATTTTTCGTAACTTATTCTAACTTCCAATTTATAAGTGATGATCTCTCAAGAAGTGTGACACTATATGTACAATAATATATATGGTCAAAGATGTTCAAACTCACATTATCTACCATCTCCTTCCAGATATATATGTATACGTATAGGTGATCCAAAAACCCTGTATAGATAAATGACGTCTCACAAGCTACAAACATCGAGTACCTAGTAATTGAGCATGCATGAGCAATTTCTAAACAGCATCGAACACTAAAATATGATTCAGCACAACATGCCTCATACCCCATCAAAATGCTACCAGTTTGGGAAAAATTCAATGTCAAATTTTCAATCTACTTCAACTTTCTATATACATGTATATTTCATTGAGAATTTCTGATCGATTTTGTTTTTTTTGTGATTTTCATTAAGTATCATTTAATGTATTTTTTGTCAATTGTGACTTGGCTAACTTGATATTTCAAAATAATATAATTACTATATAATTTCTTTTGAAGAGCGAATAACGTAAAAATGGTCAAAGCAAGAAAATTCGGAATATAGTACATTTCCTATGTAAAATTGAACAGACATTCAGATTGTTAACCTACTTTGACCATTATTCAATGAACAAAGAAGACGAAGTAACAGAGAGCCACTGGCACTAGCAATCACAAAACGAGTTACAAATTCGCATTTCTCATAAAAACATGAAATTACGAAATTTTGTGCTTATGCTGTTGAAACTCATGAAGGTATTCAGAGACTTTGAAAAATTTTCTTCTTGTACACCAGTATATTCTACACCAGCAACAAGTTTATGAGACATAATATTGAGCTGAATCTTTATATTTTGGTGTTCAGCACTATCTGTAGTTCAGAGATTGTCCATTCTCAATGAATCACCCGGTATTGAAATCTGATCAATTATGCGAATCGAATTAAATCTCTGAACTTCATCCCCTAAAACAAGGCATAAGGTGAATTCTATATAGGTGGTTTTTTGTATTTGTAGGAAGGAACCACAAATTCATCTCCACAACACATATTCACTGATCGACGATCAACAATTGTTGTTTTGGGCTTATATGAGCCCTTAATCAACCATCAATAAATAAACCCAACGTTCCACAAAGAGACATCTTAAAAATATATCAGTGGAACAAAGATGAAGAGAAGATGAGCAGAATCACGGAATAGTAAATTTAGTTTAGTATAATGAATTCAAACTGTTGGGTTGGTGAATGATCTATGTTGTGATGTAATCTTTCAACAATAAATCTTGAACCCATCATTCGTTAAGAAAATGTTTTCCATGTTTCTAATAACTTATATATAGTCTGCGGTCAATGTCTTCCATTATGAGATAGTTACGTATAGGTATTGAAAGAAAAACCGCTCGTGATTATAGGAATATATTCTATACTCAAACTGAATTTACCATTGGTGATTTAGCTCTTTAGTTTGTCTTTTTATTATTGTTCCACATTACAACCACTTCTTATACTCCAGATTAAGTAAGGGGCCAGAGTCTTTTCACCACCCTGTAACATGCGTTAACTCCTACAATCTGCATTACTTGACTTTAAGCTACCATATTGAAATATCTAAATTTTAAACGATTGATAAATAACTATACATAAATACACATGTACATTAAAATGGTTATTTGACACGCCTATATATTCCATATATATATAAGAAGTTTTTTGCAACTGGAGTTATGTTTATCAAACTCTTCCTAGGAAAAAAGTGGTTTATTATGACCTGATCTATGTCACATACTTAGTTCTTGTCATGTTTTCAGCAACTCCACTTAATGCCCTATACGAGATAAGTATAAGTATAAGATATAGAAAAGTGTAAATATCTCGAAAACGATCACTTCCAGCGAGGAAGTGCACCTGTTTCCTAAATAAAAGTGTGGCAATGAAGATTTCTCATCAAATATGTCAAGAGTTCACTGTCACCGTTGATGCTTTCAACTTACTCAGGAAGTTACATCATATACAGCGGATCTCCCTTCTATAATATTATCTCAGTTATATTAGTGAGGTAAATTAATATTATGCATTCTCCATGAAAACAACAGCCTCATAGTATTGTGTTTCTTGATTTCAAACCCACGTAGTTATGTGAATTCCCACAAACATTCTAGGAAGTAGAATAAAAAGGACATATTGCGCTTTCCTGGACTCACACCATACATTGGAAACATTTTCTGATACTACGTGGGGTAGGGAAATGGAGGAAAATTCTTTATAGAGTTGGAGAACATGAATTCAGAACTTCATTCTAATGACGAGTTTGAACGCATTCCACCAGGTTAATAATGACAACATGAATATTATCCACGAGTGCATTACAAGCGGATCACACTATACCAATTCATTTGAATGGTGAAAAACTTCTTTGAACATTCAGGAAGTATAGCCAGTCCAACGGGCTATTGCCTGATGCTACTAGTATTTTTTTTATGTTCTGTTTCCCATGCACGGAAAGAGGTATCCTATAATGTTCAGAGAACATCGAGAGAACCAAGGAAAATAAGGTATAAATTGGTGAATTTTTCGAGGTTATATGCCTTGGGGAACACCTCCCTTGGCAATGTGTTCCAGAGCCTCGCTATTCGTTGGATGAACGAGTCTTCGGAAAGAGATGTTCTGCAGGTCTCCAAAGTGACCACGAAGGGATGCGAAGCCTTTTAACTCGACGGGTTAATCTCGCGGGAACTGCCAAGTGAGGAACAATTATTGTTGATATTTCAGAAGAGCATCGTCCACGAAAATATAGATAAAATAGAGCCAGATCGTCAACTTGTCTACGGTGTCTCAGAGAAGTGAGTGAGTTTGTGAGCGAGGCATCACCCACGAGACGAATTTCCATTTTTTGGGCAGAATCCAACAGTTTCAGGGTATGTTTGGGTCTCGGTTTGGGTGCTAATGCACTCCAAATATGGAAACAGTGTTCCAGGACAGCTTGAAGCATCGAAATCGCCAAAATGCGAAATTAGCAATGATTTTGATGAATTTGAACTTTTGGTTCACGTATTCATTTCCAAATGTTATAAGAGAAAGAGAGAAAAAATCATTTTGGGTTCATATGCCGACCAGTTTTTTCAATTTGTATCTTCTCCTGATACAAGGCAGCTTCGTTGAATCTACTTCTGGCATTTCTGACTTGACAAAAGCATATTTAATCTGACGAATGCAAAATTTCATTTTTAATAAACTAACCAAATAACTTTGTCATAATGGCAGATGAGCCGACATCAGTTTTATTTTTTTGAATTGTTCTTTAAATATATAGTTCTGATGAAACATTCAAATTCTTTTAAGGAATTGTTAACCTGGATTTTAATAGGATATACAAAGTGCCTAATATTGTTGATTCGAACCCTAACCGTGTTTATCTTTGTTATTTTCGTTTTGAAGTTTTGATATATAGGTATATATCTTCATATACCTAGTTTGTTCACATTTCGCATTTAAAACTTTTCTGCATTTACTGTATACCCTCTCTTAAGAATAATGGAAAATGTACCAGAGAGAAATGCCTCCCTGCGGACTGCGGAGTCGCCATATTTGATGACGCCATAACTGGCTGATAAGATAAGAAAGTCTTAAGACTTGAAGGGAGTCGTAAAGTTTTACAGCGCCGTTTAAAGATAGGAGTTGTACGGTATAAAAATGTTAATAAGAGCCATAACGGAATGTAGAGAAAATATTATCTGGTTTATGACTCCTTGAGGATTAATAATTGCTATACTTCTGGTGCTATCTGTGCTGGGAAATGAATTGTGAACTCATGTGAAAATATTAATTCATCAATTCATTGATCCGCTGGTCTTGTGTACATTGAAATTAACATTATATTCATTGTATGCCTTAAAATTGAAAATGAAGTAATGTAGGCATTTCTGTGGTGAGTCAGTTTTTTGAAGCTGCACTGCAACAGCACCTTTCGCGATATACAGGCGGTCAGCGGTGTGATATACTTTTATATTTATTTGTTTTCTCCAAGTTTTGCCACATCTTATGGAAGCTTCCGATTTTTCCAGGTCTCTTAGTCAAGTATTGAGAGATGTTGAATATACTGTGTTCAAAAAATTAAGCTTTATCACGAGTGAATTATTTCTAACATTCGTATCAAAATCCCTACAGTTCTTGAAAATTATAGAATAGTCAAGAATATCCAAATGTGAGAGGTAATCTGAAGCAATGTCTCATGAAAAAAGGGGGAGAACACGTAAAAACTCAACCTCAACATATATGCCATGAACAATCCAATTGGATTATTTCTTGAATATTAATATGGAATATAACTGAAATATTCACATTTGATAATTCCTTGGATTTTCCAGAAGCACATGGATATTCTGCATATATTATTCTCTTTTAGCATATTTACAAAACAGCAGCAAGCAGAAATATTTGCTGGAAATATCTTTGATAGTATGCTGGTATTTAGCCCGTCCAACAAAACTAGGATGAGCATCAAACTTCTGAATTTTCAATAATGTAATGGAATAATATCACTTCTCGAAAATCTATAGAGATTCAATTGAAGTTTGATGATCCTAGTTCTGTTGCATGGACGCGTTAATCGTTCCACTTTCAAAGGTATTTTCTTCTGATCTGATATGTTGATAATGTGAGAGATTTTACTTCCACTTGCAGATGGAACCCCTTTATTTTTTCCTCTAAAATAAGGTGAACAAAAAATATCTCTGTAATGCAGACGAAACCGTAGAAATGGTCGATTCTGATTGGTTCTCGAGAACAAGAGTGGAATAGTGAACAGAAAACTGTATACTAGGTTCTATATAGGCTATTAGCCCCGCCGAATATTGAATTACATCATCTGTTGATGGAAGAGTTTAACACCTAAGATGAGGACATGGGAATAAAAATCATCTTAAATTGAAGATTCAGATTCTCTTTCACATATCGCATGGATAAATATAACTCATCAATATATAAGTATTATCAATAATAATAATAACAATAATAATGATCGATTTTATTGACAGTAAAATATAGATATGGTGAATATAATTATATGGATCATATACATCATTCATTATAATATACTATCAAATAAGGCAGGATTCAATCTCTTACCAAGTTGTAGACAAGGTACGAGCTTACTCTTCCATTCAAACAGAAGAAAATAATTGGAATCAAATATCAGGAGAAGTTGAGATTACAAAAATTGTAGAAGAAAATCTAGTAAATTGATACTGAGAATAAATAACGAGAATAAGCTTTAAGAAAAATTAAACAGTTTTTTTTTCAAGCAGTACCTATAGAAATGGAAATTGGAATGCAGAACATCAATTAAACGTATATACAACTGACAGATTATATTTTCAAATTCATGGATATATACCTAAATATAATTTGAGATTCGCACATTTCCCATTACCCAGCAGTTTTGAACGGCTATCATATTTATTTATCGAGAGTATGCGCGTTTGCTCCCCCATTCAAAGATACAAAGCTGTCAATTGACTTCCACGGGAGAAAAAAAAACCTCCCGAGGAAGGTGATGAAATAGATTGACTTCAGCATACTTGGCAGAGGTATACCTATACCTGTGAAGTTCCCTGCTATCCAGGTAATCAATATGTCATCACTATATTATAAAACAAAAAACTATTTCGTTTTTGAATCCCAATGATGATCTCATTTAATTCCTCATATTCCAAACTCACTTGATCAATACTTTCGAATTTAATAGAACAATGAACAATTCCATTATGACAGAAATGTTAAATTGAATTCCGTTCAAATACTGTCAATTATACATGGCACACTGAACCTGTGTACCGCTATACGCGTCTGGTATCAACTTTGACAGGCGCCGGGAGGAAATGGATACCTTTGCTCCCCTGATGTATATAAATAGCTAGTAATCAGACATTTTCCAGAATGTAATCAAGGTAGCACAAATCATCCACCTTGAGAGCCTTGCTTCAGATTATAATGAAAAATAGAATCTGACCCCATCATACCAATTCAAAAGATCGAATTCAGTTAAATAATGCCTATTTATCCAGATATTCCTGACTGATTTATTCATCAAGTTAATGGAATTTCATTTCATTCAATTACTATATCTTCTTCACAACATTTATTCTATTTTCTATCACAATTTCTGGAATACAAAACCGAGACACAATCTTTCTCTGATAAAGCATACAAAGCAAACTTGTGGACTTCTAATTTTAACAAATATTCATTCATTTTAATTAAAATTTAATCAACCCCTCTGTGAGCTCGCAATTAAACTCTTAAAATAATAATTAACTTCTAGTTTTTGTTCCAACTTGCTATCCTCCAAAACGATATTCGCTTTTGCTATAACGATTCCATATGAATTAAAATTGTTATTTAAAACGAAGTATTCCCGATTGGTAGATTATTTGATGATGATTTTCGAGAACTATAGGTATTTATTATTTTACATACAGGGTGTAACAGAGCTTCTAGACCATCACCAAATCGACGAAAGCTCGTCAAATATGTCAATGACGATCTTGTCGAAATTACAGGCTGGAGAACCAATAACCTGAATTCAACGCCAACAAAACTCAAGCCTGATGTATTTTCTCCAGAACAGCGAAACCCAGTATGCCTGATATATAATAATGTCTGGTACCACCAAGACCACTATATCTATATGCTCGGTATTTTCCTTAGCAATATTCTTTCATGAGAAAATATTTTTTGGTCAATCGCCAAAACTGCTTCACAGGAACTCGGATTTTCATTCCGTGCGAAATACTACTTTGCACCTCAACAGCATCTCATGATCTGCAAAGCATATATGCGGCCTGTTTCAAAATACTTTCATCACATGATAGTGTGCAGCACCTATGAATACGCGATACTGTGTGATACTGTGAGTGATGCCACACTCACTGATCCTTTGACCACATATGAAAACACCGTGGAAAAGTCGGTGACCTTTCAGTCTCCTATGGATACTTCCACGGGGAATGTTCTTCAGCAATCTCTGATGCTATCATTTCATCATTATTATCATTATATTATCATCATAACAATATAGGTACCGGTCAGACGAACTCGACAAGCCCATTCAGGACATCCTTTTGTTGTTAACCTTCAAAAATGTCGAACAACACTTTTTACCAAACCTCTTTCGTTCATAGAATTGCGAACCTTTGCAATTCTTTGCCTTTGGTAGAACTATATACCTACAATGTTTTTCTCATCAGATTACCTGTTTTCATATTGGTAATGTGTTGCCTATAGAATCTGAATGTGAAGTTACATACCTGATGTAATACGATGTAAAATCATCACTTGATGACTTTGAATGTGAATTTCCAATGTATTCTCAGTTTATTCCTTGTATCATCATGTGATTCTCCAGGATTAGATATATATTGTTAATTTATACATATTATTGTTCATGTGTATTTACCTAGGCAGGTACTCATGCACTGAAAAAAAAATTGAGTGAAATTCCACTCAATGTCCACGCAATAATGAGTCAATTTCGGTCCACGCCCGATTGAGTTGAAATTTCACCCTACTTGACTGTCTAAAATGGTTATTCATGAACCGATTCAATCAAATTTGTTATAAACATTCTCATTGTTATGAGAACTTGATGAAATATATAGTTTGAATTGAGAATTCACTCAAAAATTTCAATCAGTAAATTCACTGACAACCCCATATTTATTCACTCAGAGGAATTTTCTACAGTGTGTACATTTAATTATTGCACAACTTCACATGTTTTTAATATGTATTACTGCAGATTATAACTTTTATACTCATGTAATTTCCACAATTAGTCTAGGTTTCATAGAAATGATTACATGTTTGTTCAGTAGAGGGAAAGGGGGCTGATTAATAGACCAATACACTTTCTTGGAAATATATAATATGTTGATAAAAAGAAAGGTAAATCACAAAAAACACATATTTATTATATTGATTCGACATGAAGTGAACAAACAATGAAAATCAAATTTATAATAATATGATGATGATATTGAGAAACTGCCGATAAAAATCGATTTTTCTGACTCCCCACACAAATAAAATCATCAATCATTCTTATTTCTATCAACGATAGGGTGCTGACCTCGAATCTGATTATTATTTGAAATAAATTTGTTGTGATATCTATTCACATAAGATTCGAACGACTACAAACAGAAAAACATCTCATGGTTAGGTCGGTGACATAAGAAGTTTCATTTTTTTTTACGAAACCACTGGTCTAAATCATTTCTTTCTAAATACTGTCTGTAGGTTAATCGAGGAGGTGGTACATTCATTTTACTTGGTTCTTTGGGATTTTCTCTCCTCGTTTCTATAAAATAAAAGTATTCGTATTATTTCAATATATTTGTAGAGGGACAAATCAGATGATTTGCCCCAAAATGTCACTGCGTTTAACAAATTTTTCTATCAGGGAGTCTAAAAGAAAAATCCAGTAGCTTGTCAGTGACAATTTGTTTGAAAAAATTTTTGAAGGAAAGAAATATATCTATATTTGACATTTTGGGGCAAATCATCTGATTTGTCCCTCTACAAATATATTGAAATAATACGAATACTTTTATTTTATAGAAACGAGGAGAGAAAATCCCAAAGAACCAAGTAAAATGAACATTTCTTTCTACTTATGAATTATCATTTGTTCATTACTATGTACTCACCTTATGTTGATCCGATGGTGATACAGGCCGTTACCACGAATAAAACAAGGCCAGCAGCTCGTGACGTCGCATACTCAGGCCATCTTCCAAGGCATTCGCGTCGATCGATCGTCAGTTTGTTTTTGTTTAAGAACGGTTGCGTAGGTAAATCGCGTGTGCCTCGAATTCTCTTGTTGTTAATTCATCAAAATAATTGGCGGAGAAATTACTGTTTTGTGAAATATTTCGTGTTGTGATAGGCGAAATAACAATGCCTTACAAGTGTTGTGTTCCCTTTTGTCGGGGGAATTATGTTGGTGGTCCAAAAGTTCATGCTTTTAGTTTTCCGTTGGACAAGGAACTATCGAAAAAGTGGGTACATGCAATTCACCGCAAGGATTTTACGACTCCATCTAAGTACAGTAAAGTATGTGAATTACATTTTACTAAAGATGATATTATTACTTCATCTACTGCAACCGATTCAAAAACTGGCAAAACTGTAACAATAGATTTGAAAATTCCTAGGCTCAAACGAGATGTTATTCCCACTCAATTTCCCAACTGTCCATCTTATTTATCGAAAGATGTAAAATTACGCACAAGTCGTGATGAAAAACTTGAGATACTAGAGACTAAAAATTTGGCACAAGCATTTACCAAAAGTAAAACTGAATTCGAAAATTACCAAAAATCATTTTGCTACACAGAATTTCAAGAATTTCTAGTTGTGTTAGAGTCTTTTCAGTTGCCCGAAAAGTGGTACAAAATTATCGATTTGCAAAAAGTCACATTATTCAAATTGTCTTATTCTCCAGGGCCCGTAATCACATGTTGTGATTGATTTTGTTTTGAATGTGGAATCATTTTTGTATGACCTAGCGATACAAACATCTCTAAAAGCCAATCTGAAAACACCTTTTATCTCTGATAATATCAATCAAATCAAGGAATTACTAATTGAAATAGATAAAAACGAGATACATAATTCGGGAAAATGTCTTGATAATCAGAAAAAGAGGGTTTTGAAACATATTTCGAATGCATTGGACTCTTTGGTTTCTGACTCAATACATTCTCAAATTTCTTTCTGAAAACGGTCATTTGCCTCGTGGCAATGAATGCAGAATTCATTCCACTTAAAAATTACTGTTTCAAGTCTAACGACCATTGGGTGAAAAATCCAACAACAGGAAATTGAAAACACTCACTGGCTAATTTTTTAGGTAATAGAAATTCTCCAAGATAAATATAGGTAATTAGGTATAACAAACGGCATGTTTATCAAACTAAAATACATTTTCCCCAATTTTCTTTCGATCAATCTCATGATAAGTTTATGTTCTGCGGGCCCTGTATAAGTATAGGTGTGAAGTTTACCTCTAATGAGATTGAATCACTACAATTTTTGCCAATATATTTAATTCGAATGGGTTGCTGTAGGTGGGTATTTGTGTTTTATTCTGGTTTTTGCTTTGAAACTTCGTTTTTCCATAATAAAATCGAATGGGATGCGAAGAAGGGCTCAGTTGACGGCTGGCATCCTCTTTCAACCGGAAGCCCTTCAAAAAAAAAGCAAAATCGGCTCAATAATGATCTAAAACTAAAATCGAAATACGCGGTCGCCTTATAGCGCTATAAGCGCTTGTCGTTTCGAGCCGCTGGTTAGGCCTGACTAAGTGACGTCACCCACGGAGCATGCAGGCCTTGTTTTATCGGTGGTAACGTACAGGCGCGTTTACAGCTTCGTTCCATAGAGGGGAGGAGGGTAATTCGTAGATGTTCAAGGTCAAATGCCTTCCAATTGATAGTTAGATTTGTCGGAGGATTTTCAAATATCTGGAAAAAAATGATTCCAAGTTCAGTTGCAGAAATTGAATATTCCTGAAGACAACAAAAATCGAATTATATAAATGTAAAGTTTCCTTCGACCCGAAAGAATTGCTTGGGTGTGAGTCGGTAAGGCAATTTGATGAATATGTTGAACCACATTATTGTTGATCGTATAGATATATCTACAATTTCTCCACTCGAAGACTCTCCAAATCAAGTATAGTTTTCACAGATTAGATACTTTCCTGACAACGCAAGTTTGAGAAAACATGACGAAGTGGCAATTGTCGCTTTGAACTGAAAATTGTCATTTTGAAGTGGCAACGGTTCGCAAATGACACTTCGAACTGGCAATTGCCGCTTTGAACTCACAAATATTAGCATTTTGGCAATTTTCACTTCAAACTGGCAATTGCTCCAATTTTATGTTTTTGTAATTGCCACCTCAAAATTGTCAGATCAAAGTGACAAATGCCACTTCAAAGTGTCAACTTTGATCAAAGTGACAATTGCCATATCAGAGTGGCATTTACTGATGTATTTCTTCCACTATATCGTTTCGCTATCGTAATAATTCAAAATTATTGAAATGGTATTAGTGGAACAATAATCTCTTCAGAGCGAATAACGCTATAACCGTTAGTTAGATAATTACAAAAATACTACATTTTTATGTAAAATTGAAACGGCTTCCAGATTTTTCACCTAATATTTTGCTAATCACTAAATGGACAAAGAAGGTATGATGTAATTTACCAAAGTAACAGAGTGCCACTAGCGCTTTTTATGAGCAATCACAAAATGAGTTGCAAATTCATATTTCTTATGTCAGAAAACCTAAAACTGGTTTCCTGGAATATAATGTGAATCTGAGTAAATATACGCTGTAACTATACGACGTATATTACTGATAAATATATAGACACATAAATCATGAAAACCAGCTGAAATCACATGTTTAATCCCATGTTATTGCAATAAATTACATGTTCAATGTAAAACAATGGATAAACGTGGGAGAAATTCACCTATAGTTTTACATAGAAAATTAGGATTACTTGCATTATCAAGTGATAATAATCAGTAGAAGTAGGCATGTATTTATTACATTCGCGCGGGCACATATTTTTCCGGGAATAACTTCTGAGTTTTCCAATGAGGAAGTTTGCCTCGATCCCTCGAACGAATCATCATATAGAATTGTAAGCAAGCTAGTTAGTCGTAGTCATACACTCACTCAATATCTTGTATATCTTTGGTGATGAAATCACCCATGATAATAAAGTGTTCTTTCAAAAAGTCTATTTTGAAATAACTGATATAACATTTATATTGTGTTGATGTCTTTGGATGCGAAACAAGCAAGACAAACATTAATTGTCCTTCATGGGTAAGTTGGAAATTGTTCAGATCGATTCTTGAAAAAACTATCATAGTAATATATTTTCAGGATGTGTGTGTGGATGTTCATATTCATAAATTGAATTCTAACGACGATGTGTTTCATATGGACATTGATTTGCCTCTATACAACTTCCAGCTCCCAAGTTTCAAAGTTTATTGATAATGGAACCCTCAAACTGTTCTATTCGAGAAGAGGGCTATTCTATTGCAAAGAAAAGTGAAAACACTGAAACCAATAGTAAGAAGGAGAGTGACGATCTGATGGATGAGGTATTATCAAACATTTTGAAGGTTGAAACTACAAGTTCAAATAATTAAACTCAAGAGTTACATCATATTGTCTTTTCAGGTTTGCCTTGAAAGCTTCTTCTTCTCCAGAAAGTAAAAAAATGAAGGTGTTCATTCTGGGCGACACGGATATTCATGTTGATGAAATAATTCAGCCAAAACATTGTTCTTTTATTCGCCTGAACAATATTTTTGCCTCACTCGTCGTTCACTGAGGGTCCCTTTCAGTTGTTTACATTGAGTTCAATGGTTTCTTCACGCCTAGTTACCCGAAAATGAGAATAAGAAGAAAGAGAAAGCTGTCAGTATATGGTCTAACCTAAAGTCATCAACAGAAATCTAAACAAAATGCATCTCTGTATGGTGTATATCAGGTTAAAAACCACGGTAATCAGACTTAAGTTATCAATTTCTTGGACTAATTGGAAAATCTCTTCAACCTTTCAATATGAATCCAAATGATCAGCTTCAAAAACTAGTTGTCCGCATCATTGTTATTATTGTATATACCGATAATTTTATAATCGTCAATTATGCTCTAATATTCATTTTTCGTCTATAATTCCCATTACTCAAGTATTTGGTATAAAATTTCAAGAAATGATCCAATTTCCACCTATACTATTTGTTGAATATGTCAATTCAGGTATACCATTGCTTTATTCCGAATCATTAGATTAACCGATAAATCTAGTAACTCTATGAAATGGTGGAGGAACTGAAACTATGTCTTCACGATATTTTTTTAAACTCAAGTTTCATGAGAGAAGAAAATAGTTGTTAAATGATTTTTCACAAACTATGCAAAGGGATGAAAATTTTAACGTTGGAAATTTGCTCATTTCTGAATAACAACTATTCCACTTTCAGAGTCTAATAGCATTTTTGTAATTTAATTTCAAATTACTCACGAGAGTTTTCAAATTTATATATACTTTCGTCACCAAAACTGCCAGTCTGAACTCTCATGTAACAATTTCACGTTCTTTCAATTCAAGTCCTATCAAGTAATTATTATAGTAGGGAATCATAATGGACGACAATTATTTCCTTCTTGTTTGAGAGATAAATGCGATCCACTCACATACTTTGTTGCTAACTCCACGATGTTTCTATTAGTTATTCATTGAAATACCTATTAATTTCATTTTACGTTTCGTTCGGTATTCATTTCAATAATGATAGTTGAAAGACTCGATATGTCAATTTGTAAATAAGGTAGTTAATTTGAATTGAGGGAATTGAATATTTGATCAATGATAGCAAGAAGTATACATTGTTTATGTTATCCTGATGGAATAAGAAATTATAAGTTCGTCACGTGATATATTTCTCATCATGGATGATAATATAGATATTTATGTGAATAAATCTTATCAATTATTGAGCATGTTCCAATTTGGAATATAAATTATCCAACAGGAATAGCATATAGATGATTGTATTGTAACAAGTATTGAAAAGGAATATTCTCAGATATAATAAAATATATAAAGGAATACATTGAGAATTCGCATTCTCCATGTGATGGAAATATTAATTCTTTCTCGGTTTATTCAACAGAAAACAACTACTTTCCTGGCTATGCCACGACGAACATTGAATTATATCTGTTGAACATTCAAAAAGGGAGCATGAGACATGAAAATACTCTGAAATTATGAGAATTGACATCTATAAATAATATCTATATATTTCAATTTTCATTTCAATAAAGAACATATTGCCCTCATATTATTCTATTCGATTTGAGAGATGATGTCAAATCTCAATTTCAGAGGATTTTCATTTTTCATGCTCTCTTTTTGGATGATCAACAGATATAATTCATCAATATTCGACGTGACACATAGCCAGGAAAGTAGTTGTTTTCTGTTGAATATTCAGAATTATATTATGTGCATATCTTTATATAAAGGAGAATGCAAATTCTCTACTTTAGACGATATTGTTTTCAAATTCTTATCGTGTGTGTTCAATAGATATAATTTAATGTTTGTCGTGGCATATAGCCAGGAAAGTAGCTGTTTTCTGTTGAAAACACCGAGAAAAAATCAGAATTTCCATCACAATTGTAATAAGTGTTATAGACGTTCTTTCAGTGATGAGTAGTTTAAACACGAGCGCAGCAGAGTAGAGCGAGTATTTAATAAACGAGTATCTAGAAGAGTTTATGAACGCGTTACATAGTATACTTTTTCTAGGAATTCATAATTCCTGCCTTCGACAAGATCGCATAATTTGGGAAGTTTTAAGGATTCAACCTACCTGCTAACCTACAAAATAATATGAAATGAATGGGAATTGTAAAAACTTCACAAACGATAAGATTTCCACAAAATTTATTAAATACACATTTCGCTAACACAGTAGCTTCGTCAGGTGATATGATACAATGAACTAATCGGGGACCGGTCAGTTGGACCACGAGTACCTGTATTAATCCTTTTTTTGAAAAAGGTCGAGTTAAGCCTACCCTGCAGTTCGACCAGGTTGAAATTGTATTTTCTAATCGATTTACCTAATAAAATTCTTCCAGTAACGTTCAAACGTTCTAGTAAGCATAATTATCCTTCATAAGTATCTAGTTAGTTAGTTTCAATATGCCCACATTTCGTAAGTCCCACATTTCGATATTCCCACAGTCTCCGAACATACCCGAAGGATGCACTGTGGCCAAACACAATGTGCGTTAGGCCCACATTGTCTAGTACACGCGTCTAGCTATAGCATTTCCTCTATGGCTTCCTGAATTCCGAATACGTAATATGAGGAAGGGAAATATCCTTTCTGCATAAGGAAGGAGACTACTTTTTCAAAACAATCTAACCCAACTCGGACTAATTAATCCTTCCTAAAAAGTATATTCTTCGATGAATTGCTCGAGGAAACAAGGAATACTACTTCTTCTAAACAATCTAATCTAACTCAGCCTGAATCAACCTTTTCCATTTTTAGACCCCCATGAAGTAGGAAACTTTTTTTGTGAAGAAATTCATTCAATAATGCCCACATAGTATGTACAGGACCACAAACGCGTGTGAATCATTTCATTCTCATTTTTTCTAGTTTTTATAGTTCTCACCCAAGTTTGTTTAATTTTGTAAATATTTTAATGAACTTTCAAGCAGAAACAAATATTAATATAATATCCGTAAAATGTTCCTCCAAAAAACTAAAAGTGCAACACAGAACACAGAAAAAAAAAAGATTTTATTAAAGCTAAGATATATCAGAATAAAGAAATGGCCTTTTATCACAAAAAGATTTTGTAAAAATTATGTCTTATTATAATTTACCTCAATAATAAATAACATATTATTTTAAGAAAATAGTGATTGTTTTAATTCTTAGAATACAACCTTAATCCGCTCGAAGAACGGTCGTGGTCCAACTGATCGGTGTACTTAAAACAGGTACCTGGCCCGTGGTCGAACTGTCGTCCGACTCCCAACTAATCTAACAACCTGAAGGATTCGTTACCTGTGGACAGGTACGATAAACCTCCATTTTCGGAAATTAGGCACAATATCTACATTAAATTACGGTATACCGGATTAACTTGAAAGTGTTGATCAACAGTGGTGAACTATTAAAGGTCTAATTGATCAAGAAGTAAAATGTAAAAATTTTTGAGTTTGTTGATTTCTAATGATTCAAAATGATTGAGTTTCAGTCCTTTATTTTCTACGTGCAGAATTTCGAAATTATCATCAAAACTATGGTTTTCTTCTGATATATGGTTGGCGTATGTTGAATTTGTTTTCTTTTTCATAAAATTCATCTTATGTTCATGAATGCGCTGATTAAACGTACGACCTGTCTGACCGATATATACCTTAGGACAAGATCCACATTTGAGTTTGTATACCCCTGATTTTTCGAATTTAGAAGTTTTGTCTTTAATATTCTTGATAAACCGTCCCAACGTGTTATTTGTTTTATGCCACTTTCAAGTCCTGTTTATGTAGAAATGGAGCTAATTTCTCAGTTGATGAGCCGAAATAGGTTAAAGTTCTATAATTTTGATTATTATTCTTGATGGTAGGATGAACTTCTAGAATAGGTTTATGATGAAGTTTCTTAGAAAGAATACTGCGTCTATCAAATTAACTTTGTATATCCGTTGTTGACAGCAATCTGTTTTATGATATTGAGTTCTTCATTGAAATTCACTTCCGAAAGAAAGACATTCACTAGCCTGATGTGTATCATACTATTATATGCTGCAATTTTATGTTGATAAGGGTGTGTTGAATTATTATGAATAGTGATATCAGTGTGGGAAGGTTTATGGAAAATTCCATCTGACGCAGAAGACGCATCAGAACCCTTCGATTCGCTGGTATCAAAGTTTCCGATTTCTCAGGTTTGTATCAATATTCTGATTGCATAATTTTTGACCACCTCCACCTCACTGTTGTGTTTTAAGTTCATTGTCATGCTTAGCATAGAACGAATTGCCCACAAAGATGAGAGCTTAATTTTTACACATCTGAGTTCTTGGAAATATATGCACATTGAAATGGGGGTTCTAATCATGCTCGAAATGAACTTTTCGAAAGCATAATTCAAGACAAGGATACAATTATTATTACAAATGTCAAAACAATAGTTATTTCGTTCATAAATGAATAAACTGCATCCCTACAGAAAAAATGACATAGAATGGACACAATAATCTATATAAACAAAAAAAACTTGAGGAAAATTGCACGTAAAATAGAACATACCAGCTTAAGAGCAGATAAAAACCAATTACATTACAGGGTGATTGATCTCTCGATTTGGACCAGTTTGCACCCAAATCTTGCAGACTCAAGCTGATAGAGAATCAATGAAATCATAATGTTGATAGGCAATTGTGGAAAAAATCAGCAGGATTACCATCAAGTGTAACAAAAAAGGAAAAGAAGACATATAACATCGGATCATCGGAAATGGTGATAAATAACACCTACCTACCTCCTCTCCCTATCCTCCTTAGGTATGGTATGGTATAATGTTTATTCATAATAAAATCAGTACAATAATAACAATAATTGATAAAATAATATGAACAAACATGAACAAATTCCACAGAAGTATTACGCATACTTGTTTGTGGTTATACAAACAGTCAACAAAAGTTCAATGAGACAATTTGATAACTAAATAAAAATATAAATTTCAAACAATTTATTATTATTATTTAGAAACATACAATGTAAAAAAAACTTACCTAAGAATTACAATATATATAGTATATATATTGTAGGTGTATATATATCAAATGTTTCAATAAAATATGAGACCTATAATAGATGTGACCTGATCTAATATGATAACGACAATAGTAAATCATTTGTTCTTTTTCTTTGCGACTAAAAACCATTTCATCCTCGATTTCATCATCGTATTTGATTTCTCTCCTCTGACTAGCCTGATACAAGTTTTATACATTTGTGAATGTTAGTTAACTTATCTCATTCTAATCTTATACAACCATCTTGTCCAGATCGCAAGTTGATAATTTGGATTTGATTGATTCAAATTAATAGTGAAGTATTTTCATTTCGTCTGTTATATTCTAAGGTTTTCATCAAATACTATGTTGTGACTCTATATCAATTTACAATACATACTTCATCAGTCCTATGGACTATTCTAAGAGGAGATTAAAAACATCAACAGAATTAAAACTTTGGATGCGACTGTACCGAAATCATACTTGGAAACAGTACGTCACGCTCAACTATAATGAAGAAAGATCCTAATTAAAACACTCGCGAATCTGTCATTGTCCTTTCTCATTCTTGCTCATTTTATGTATTCCCCGTCTTTCGCTCATGCAATCCAAGTCACGAATGATATTTTTTAACATAATATATACAATATTTCAAAGAGATAGTTTCAATATCAAGCTTTAGCGATTTAATAGGGAATAAAGAAACCTTAATTGTCTTACAAGTTGAAAATACGGAGTTAGAGTTGAACCTGAACGAATCTGACAAAAAATCACGAAATCGAAGGATTTTCAACTCAGTTGGTCTACTGGGAATGAGTCAAAAATTGAATACCTTAGTAACAAATTGTTCATTATCAACCATACCTATAGAATCGATGTAAACCCAACGCGTGAAGCTCAATGAAATCGGAGGTTCTGATAGTATAGGTATCCAGAAACAAAGTCGATATGTTTTACCAACTAGCGCATTTCCGAAAGTGAAAAAGTAGTAAGGAAAAAATACCCTTTCGTGTATTTCTGTTATATTTGCTGACAGTCGTCACGCAGAATTCCGATAGGTGAATATCTATTTTCTGATTTTGAAATGCGATATGACACTTTTCAAAATTGACGGAAGTTTAGCCTACACTTTACGTAATTAGCTGCGTAATTTGAAATGTTTCATCTCACAAAATTCTCTACAATATTGAAATTATCAACCTGATTCTTCTCGTCAAAATAAGAAATAAATACTGGAAACGCAATCTTGTTGTAACTCTTTACACAAGAGAAAGCGTTATCTAACTGGTTACGTGAAAATCCATGCCACTTTCGATATGGGTATATAAGTGACTTTTTTCGACTATCCAAAATCCAGGAATACCGACGATATGAACGTTATTGGGGTGAAAATAGAACATTTGAGTGTTGGAGTGTTATAATGGACGTTCATTATTCGTGAACTCTGAGATAAATTAAGGAAAAATAAGTAATGAAATAAGGGTTGAACAATTTTCAATTTTCATTTTATCTTGTTCCAAAATGAAAGTATGAATGTGCGAAATGACATCTGGTCCATTCCTATTTCTTATTTCATTTTATTTATCTGTATTGATTGGCCTTCATCATCATTCTTATTTCATAAATTACTTTATTCTAATTCTCATTTCACCGTGTTCGCTGTAAAAACCCACTGTTAAACAAAGCATCAAAACACACAGTTGGTGCATGCGTATAAAAATGAATTTTCTCATATAGAGGGAACTCAGGGTACACAAAAAAAAAAGCTCCACTTGAGTATGTGATCCTAATTCAAACATTCTTATACAAAGAGTACCTAGATATCTTGCATAGAGAAAATATTTATCTGTTCTGGGAAATCCATGGTTCTTGATATCTCGTGAAATTTCTCTTGAATGAAATTTTTTTCAATTGGGATCATTTCATATTGCCGCAGGAACATTTTCCCATCCTACAAATATTCACCTCTTGCTAATTGAAACAAGAATCATATGAATCTTGGTTGAATATTCTGTAGATGCAAATGTGCTCCGTGTCAGTACCTACCATATTCGCGTATCATTACTGCATAATTTGAGCAGTTTCTGATATTGCATTTATTCGAATAATCAATTTGAAAGATGGGTCCACCAACTAGAAACATTTTTTAAGTTCAAGTCTCAAGCTGCCTCACTTGTTGCGAGTTGGAAACATTTGAGGTATACCTATGTAAATTATAATGAGTAAGAAGGTATTCAAGTTGTTTGCATTTCAATAATAAATCAGTCACCTATTATACTCATTAAGTTACCTACTCGCAATGAATAAGAAGATTTTCATCATGTTGAAGAAATAATTAAGCATGATGAAATCGTTCGATGGCGTCTCTTGTTTCTTTTGGTCCGTTGATTTGACATTCCTCAATCAGTAGAATACGTTATTTGATCCAAGAGCAGGAAGCTGGTTTGAAAACAAATTTATTTCGACTGCTTTTCATTCACTTCAGTGAATAGCAATGCTTTTCCGTTCATGAAACAAAACTTGAGATGAGGGAGGCAATGTACCCATTAACATATAGTAAGACTTTATTATATCAAACTCATAATTGAAATTCATCATTTTTTATTGTATTCCAAATCATAGTTGATATCCTGCCATTTCAAACAGCAGATTAGATTGATGACCTGATTGGAGGTATATAGTATTCGACATCATCCAACAGAGAGAAGGAATCAAAGTGGAAATGTGAGCATCAGTGGCCTCTGGTTTGTTAGATTTTGACTATTTTTTATGTCAAGTCTGAAATTTCAAGTAAGTATTGATCGAGTACTTATATGTGTATTGTATTGTGCGTGTATTTTGTAAATATATTCAGTTGTTTTCAATGTTCACGTCCACAATTATGACAATAAATGTTTTCGAAGAGAAGCTAAACTATATAGTTTCTTTTTGGGATACTTTCATGAATCAGATAAAGGAGCCCTCAATTCCAGAAACCCTCATTATATATCTAATCGAAGGTGGCATACTTGAGACAAAGGCAACAATCTTCAAAGTGAGAATCTTGAATCCTGAATAAACTCAACTCCATGAATCTTGAATCAAGCGTCACTATAATCACAGTTAAAGGAATTCCTCAAACTGTGCTATAATCTCGTCAAGATTCTTAATATTGGGAAAATAATCCCTAACTAATACTCAAGTCATGATAATATTCAATGAATAATCTGGAATCTTCGGCTGAGTATCTATGAGAATTCAATGGAATAGAAAATGTTTCTTCAGCCAATAGATTTCGAGAAATCAAGTACTTGGGACAAGTAAATTGTATTAGGTATCTGAAGATTTCATTTCTGAGACAAATACTTTTTTTCCCAGATATTCTGACATTTTCATAGCAAGAGAATCTTGGAGCGAACATTTTCTTGACCATATCCAGAATCACAATTTATTCGAATGAAAAGCCTATTTCTTTGAATGAAAGAATCCTTTTTGCAGTGTATGCAAGAAAATATTCAGTGATAGGAGTAGAAAATAGCTATTCACCTATATATGTATATATACCTATTTGTATCTTTTGTGAATGACAATCATTATTTACCAATACAATAAAAATACCTACTTAATATTTGCTCAAACATGTTCTTCCAAGAAACTTTTTGAAATTATCGTTTGGGTATTCTTTTTTTCTTCCATTTTCAATGTACCAAGTAAATTATATATACTTTCTGAAAACAAAGTTCTCATCCTGAGTCTACCGTATCTACTATAAATTATGGATGGATATGATTGTGTAAGTCGTTTGAATTCTCCAGAAATACGGCTCTCAAATCCGAAATGATTTCGACTTCTGTGTGTTTTATCAGAGATAGGACCAATTGGATAAGTTTCTTCCCTGAGGCGAATTTTAAATTGCCAGCTCAACTTTATATTACTTTACTTATCTGAATTGAACCAATATTACGTTCGGAATGTTTTATGGCTTTATAATAACTGTGTTCGGCAGATCCAAGAGAAAATTCAATATGCTGTTCTAAAGGTTTAGGTAGGTATACGAACACACTCTATTTTGATATGATAATATCCACATGTCCACATATAAGTATGTAAAAAATTGTAGTCATCAGTGTCTATTGAAATCATCATCAGAAGCATGAATCAATTCTTTCTGATATATAAGTACATACATCATCATTATTATTATTGTTATCATCTGAAAATTTGGTCATACAATTTGATATACATGTTTCCGTTCTGAAAGCTATCATCAATCCAACGGATTGAGATCGAGATATCTAGGAGGCCATGGTGTGATGATGCTTTGAACATTTCCTCAAACGGAACCACTTCGTTCAGATAATGCGTCGCAGTCTTCTATATGATGAGATTTGGGACCTTTTATAGAGTGGAGATGAATGAAATCGCTAATGAAACTAATGGGTTGTTCCAATGGGTCCAGTTCATTTTGGTGTATCATTAAAGCAGTTGGGAAAATTATAACTATAGTTCATTTTCAGAAATCAACGAAGTCGACGGCACATCAACAACAACAGGGAGAGCAGATATTATTGCAGAAGATGCGCTTTTTTGGCATAACAACGTATAATCGCACTAGAATTAACATCGAATGTCTTCAATAAGTTATTCACCATGCAATAACGTGACCAGCGATGTCACGCAGCAGCTATTTGATCTAAAGATGTCGCGATATTCTAGAAGTGTAGAGCTCGAAATTTGCTATCCGACGGTGGTTCTAACTCAAAAATCAACTTTTTCGAGTTGTCACACTATTGTTCTCAACGTGCGATTTGATCTCTGAAGCTAACCCTACTTAGGAGTGAATAATCTCAGGAATCATCTCAAGATTTCTCGAAGAAATATTTCATACTGCAATAATTATTGAGCCAGAAAGTTATTATCATGACGTATATTCGTTACCATTATATAAGAGTTATCAGAATTTCATATCGAGTACATTTTTACCCCGAATAGACAATATTAGAAAACTGATGGTTATGCTCTATTGAGGTTGTCAGTTCTTTGAAATTGTGAGTAATTATATATTATATTCTTCATAAATCGATACAAAATATGAGATATATCTCTTACGTTAAAAGGGTTTTCAATAACCTGCCATATGGTCTTCGATAATATACCCACCCAATATATAATTAATACCGAATCCAATCGTTGTTCACAAGAAAGTTGAATGGACAGTCTGTTGATCGATTCGGGGCAATTGTCAGTGTATTCTATAAAACATGAATTATTACATAAAATAAATGACCGATGTCCATATGTTCATCTGAATTTGGTACGGTATTTTTTATAATATATGTTCATGATGGAAATCAGGAACCCCTAAATTTCAGCATTGAAACTCCGTATCATTTTTTCATTGATACCTATAAGCTATTCCATGTCATGATGAAAAAATTGAGAATGCATTTTTTTCAATACAGGGTGACTCATGATGAGAAGACTCACCTTAGCCAAATGGTGAATAGGGGGAATCAAAACGAGTCGATGTGACTGTATGAAAAATTTTGCTATGGGCACACAAAATGAAGGTATATATGCTTATAACTTTGATGGCCGATAATTCAGATATGATTCATCGTAATTGGATGAAATTTGCCAGCGATATTCCTTTACTGAAACTATTCAAGATTGCATATCAAGAAGAAAAATACAGATCCGGATAATTTTTTTATCATGTCAAGAAACTTCACGTTGTGATCACTTTCCTCGAGAAATGTTATCAGATTCAGAAAAATCATCAGAACAGCATTTTCATTGGCACTGTACACTTTGGCCGATTTATTGGAAAAATATGGAACAAAAACATTCGAATGGATTTCAAACAAGACAAAAATTCAACTGCTGCAGAGTTTAATACCATAGAAGATTTCCAGACCCAAGAATAATTCGCAGTAAAACCTTCACGAGGGTGAACATAAGGAATATTGGAGAAATAGCCCCTAAATCCTTATCAGCTGCAGAAGTGTATCAAGAACAAAAAATTAAACTGAACTAATTAGATAAATCACCATATTATCATGGGCACAATACCTATTGTGTTTTAATGCTAAGCAATGTGCCATCTGACGGCATATATCACGTGATCATCAAGTGTGATTATTTGGTAGTAGTATTGATGGTTATGATAATTGTTCATTCAATTGTGTGACTGATTATTATATGATTATTCGATTATACAACCGAATATGGTAGAAACATATCTTCCGAGTCGTTCTGGCAAAATTATTATATTGACATATCACACTTGGCGTCAAAAACATATCATTTCTGACAGAATAACAGCGCGTCAAAATGAAGGTTAAAATCCCAATACATATCAGTTCGAATTAACAACATACGTCATGTCACGTCACACAATGAAACACAGGGGATACTAGATGATTCATCTTACTTCAATCAAATTCCATAAAACAAAGTCACGAATAATAATATCTAACTAGTATTTCGTTATAAAAATAATATGTTGTTTTTCGCAACTATTTTTCTATGAATTTCTATCCAACAGGGATGTACAGAAACATGTACATCAACCCAGTTCAGAGATAAGAGTTATCAGCCAGGTCGAAATTGAAAATTCATTCGAACGATCTTGTTTCATATTTTTTTATTGAGCCGGTCGAAGTGTGCCGTGCAAATTGGGGAGCAGTTCTTATAACATTTGTCTGATCTTTCTGAATATGATGAAATTTTTCGAGAGAAGAGATCTGGACCTGGATTTTTTTCCATTGAATGCTATCTTGAGAATTTTCGGTTGAGAAATGTCTCTGCCATATCACAGCAAATTACGATGAATAATTTATGAAATATTGGCCATCAAAGATAGATGGTGATTTTGATCTTCTCCTGAAGATGCTCAGTACATAGTTACAACCAGTTGCATATCGAAAGTTGGAATCATGTTTAGTATAACCAGTCTGTCTAAAAATTACAATGAAACTATATAATTCACAACCCCCACCTTGGAGAATCACCCGGTATATACTTTTTTATATCGCCTGGGGCGCACGAAAGGAAATCCCTATAATGTTCGAGGACCATCGTGCGATTCGTGCGTACCTATAGGATGAATAGGTTGAGGAGGTAAAGGTATTGGAAATTGTTTGAACTCTTGGTCATTATAAGATCTTGGGAATACTTCCTTAGGCAATGAATTCCAGAGCTTATAGCCGTTTTATAGACGAACGAGTTCTGATAAAGTTCCGTTCGATATATTTCGAGGTTACCGACGAAATGATGTGCTGACTAGACTCGTCGAGTTCTTCTGACTGGTATTGCTAGTGATGGAATTTGAGCACAGTTTTCTAAAGAACATTTTCCCGTGCATGAAAGTATCTATAGAAAAGTGAAAGTTTGCCGAATTCTCTACGGTTTTCCAATGATGTCAAAGAGTAGGTAAGTGAGTGTCCCATCACCTACCTACCAGGCAAATGGCTATTCTCTGATTGAAATCTGAGAGCATCAGCTCTTTTTTATTGCTGAACTCCATATGTGGAAACAGTATTATAGAACAGGCCATATATCTGTGCCATTGTTGATATAAACCTCGAAAACACACAAAACTATATACCCCATTGAAACAATAGACTTTCGTGAAATTGTTCAACATCCTGGCAGTCATACAAAATGGCGACTCTTCAAGATTTCAGGTTATGCTCTTGATTGGAAATTGCAAAATATCATATTATTTCAAGAAGGACTAAAAAAATACTCCACCTATTTGTGCATCATTTCTCTTCCAAAGTCACCTTAGGACAATCTCGTTGGAAAATTCATATTTTGAAACCCCTAAAACATGTAAATCCATACCTTAGACGGTTCGAATAAGGCAAGCATGTGAATGGGACCGAATCGGCCCATAATTTCCAAAATGACGGATCTTTGAGACACTTCGGGTTATCTAAATGCTGGGAAGGTGTCACCATCAGATTTTTCAAGGCGATTTCAAATTGAAACATCATTTGGATCACTTTTGTGGTTCATCATAATATTTCCGGGGTACCACTATATAGAGTGAATAGGGTGGTCGAAGGGGGCTGTCCTCAGGGAAGTTGCCTCTCTCCCCACCTATGGTGCTTGGTCATGGATGAACTCCTGTGCAAGCTCACCCAAGAAGGTTTCGAGGCGCAGGCATACGCAGACGACGGATTGGTTCTGGTGAGCGGCCGATTCCTAGGGGTTGTCTGTGAGCGTATGCAGGTAGCCTGCAGGATAATCGAAAGATGGTGTGATGAAGCGGGGCTCTCTGTCAATCCGACAAAAACAGAGATGATCCTATTCACCAACCGAAGGAAAAGGGACGGGTTTAAACCACCTACTATGTTTGGCCAAGAGTTGGAGTTAGTCCAACAGGTCAAATACCTAGGCGTCGTCTTGGACCCAAGACTCTCATGGAGGCAACACGTAGATAGGATCGTGCAAAAGTCGGTGGCAATTCTTTGGCAACTAAGGAGGGTCGTTGGGAGAACTTGGGGTATTAACCCCGAGATCATGCGCTGGCTATACACAGCGGTCGTAAGACCAAAGATTCAATATGGATCAGCTGTGTGGTGGCCAGGTGCAGAAACCAGCACAATCAGTCGAAAGCTCAGTAAAGTTCAGAGGATGGCCTGCCTGGCGATCACAGGAGCTATGAGGACGACGCCAACTGCAACCCTAGAGGTACTGCTGGGGCTGCCGCCGCTCCCAATCTGGATTAAGAGGGAAGCAATGGCGACCTATCTGAGGATGCGGGACTCGGGGAGTTGGGCTAACGGAGGAGCAGTGACAGGTCACGCGGGAATTGCGACATGGGTGGAGCAGGAGATCCCTATCTCCACCCTAAGAGTGAAGAACGCCCAAAATAGGCTGAGATGGAATAGGAGGTTCACCCTCACTATTCCAAGCAGGGAACAATGGGAAGAGAACAGAGTGGAATTCCACCCGGGGAGTCTAGTATGTTATACGGACGGATCGCGCCTAACTGACAAACAGGACTCAGGCGCAGGAATTTACCTAGAAGGATTAGGCATAAGGGAGAGCTACGCTCTTGGAAAGTATACCACAGTTTTCCAGGCCGAGGTCTTTGCCATTCTGGCAGTAGCGGAGAGGCATGAGGTGAAAGAGGGACCAGAGCAGAAGATTTACATCTGCTCGGATAGTCAGGCGGCTCTCAGGGCTGTCTGCCATCCTAAACCAAGCTCAGCCTTGGTGCAGGAATGTGGCGATGCTCTTGAGAAACTAGCTGAACAGAAGGAAGTCGAACTAGTATGGGTTCCGGGGCACAGGGGGGTGCCCGGGAACGAGGTGGCCGACGAGCTGGCTAGAATCGGATCCGCGACACCGTTCTGGGGGCCGGAGCCTGCACTGGGCATAACAAGAAGCCAAACTTCGTCTGCCCTCAACAAATGGGCGGACGAGGCACTAGAAGTATATTGGAGGCGTATAGGCGGCTGCAGGCAATCGAGAGACCTGGTGGCCGGTCCTAGCAAGCCAAGGACGGCTCGGTTGCTGGGCAGGGATCGCCAAGTCCTGCGCCTCCTTATAGGGATACTAACAGGGCATAACAGGTTACGCAGACACCTATCACTCATAGGTGTGGAAGATAGTCCCACTTGCCGCGAATGCGGAGAAGATGAGGAGACATCACTTCACTTCCTCGGAGAGTGTGAGGCGTATGGAAGGATGAGATTCGAAATCTTTGGAGTAGATAAACTACAACAGGAAGACTTGGTCGAATTAGAGTGGACGGACATCCTGACCTTCATCAGAAGGACGGGAAGGTTCGAAAAGGACAACTAAAAGAGGGATGTGTAGATATGTGGAGAGCAGGGGTTGGCAAAAAGGGCCCATGGGGGCCTACTTGCCTGGCTACAGCCTCCCCACAATACTACTACTACTAGGGTGAATCCCTGCCAAACAGCAAAAACCTGATTCGGGCCGCAGCGATACAGACACTAATGACATACTCTGCTGTCTCATCACCTTCAAGAAAGAGATGACACGTCGGATCATCAGCCCAAGTGACATGGAATAATTCAGACTACAGTGGCCTGTAAAAAGGCCTGTTAGAGAGCGTAGGTCATATCTGCTTCATTCTAACATTTGTTTGGTGAGATTCTCCAAAAGATGTATAAATGCGCCTTGAAATGAGCCCATGCTGGTAGATCCTTCCAGAAATCTGAAACTGCTGGCAGTCCAGGTGTTCAGTATATTATGTTTGTCAAAACTTGGTGAGATGCCAATGGCATGTTCTGGTCTGATTAAACTACTTGCAAAGGAGTCTTCCGCTTCGTTACCTTCGATACCAGAATGGCCAGGAATCTAGACCAGAAACAATGAATCAAGTCTTTCAATCTCGGAGAATTTGTTTTCGCAGTTCAATACCAGTCTAGACTTTGATCGGTTTGAGCTAAGTGCTTTCAAAGCTGCTTGGCTATCCGAGATTATTTTAAATAAGTATATTTATGTGAAAGGTTGATTCCCTCCAATCTCTCCACACACAAAATCTCAAAAATCTAGAGAAATGAATATTTCACCTTTTGAATAAACCTACAGATAGTAATTCCATTAATTCAACAATTATTATCTGAAGGTAGGTACTCTTGTTTCCTAACCGTCTATCATAATCATAGAGGCGGAAATAAAGCAGAGCCATTCAAGAATTTCTCTGATCATATTCATTGATCAGTTCAGATTATTTCCCCAATAACAGTTTGAAACTCTTGTTTGAATATTCTCAAATGACACTTCAATGCACTGAGTAAATAGCGAATGCATTAGAAATTCAAATGAAACTGGGTATCGATCCTCTCTAAGATCCTAACTGAAAAAGACAGCTCGTAAATTAACGGTCGTTATAAAACCCATAGCACAGAGAGTTTTCTTAGAGGGTACTGTTAGTTTTAATGTGTCTGGAGAGACATTAAGACCCCAAGTAAAAACTTGCCAGTGCCATTAAAAATCAATAAAACGCAAATGGCGTTCTTAAAGCCCCGGCGATATAATTTATAAAATGTATTCACCCCTCGAGAAAAGCCGGAGAAAATGTCCGCCTCGCTAGAAAATCCATCAAGACTAGCAATTAACTCGAATTCAAATTTTATTCATTATAAATTACCAACGTATAAAACGAGCTTCTTTGAGATGGAGGAAGAAACGCCAATTTAAAGTTTCTCGCCGCTGTTTTATTACTCAACGTTCATTACGTCTCACTTCTTCTGCGTGTTAGAAGAGACCAGAAATGGGTCCAGTTATTGGATACTGGAAAACTGAGTTAGGGAGAGATGTCTTGAGATGCAAATTCAGCCTTTCTCTCAGCGAGATACAACGTTTTTCGTTTATTCCATCTATTCCTGGGTATTCTCATTCGAGTAAAATTTTGTCATTTACGAATTTTAATTGATAGAACTTCCATATGAGAGGAAACCATGATTTGAAAAGAAACTTCGATACACAGAGATAATTATTGTGAAATCATTTTTCATTGGAGTAGTATACTTTATGTGATAGAAAACGGTGATCTGATTCGGGTTTCCTAGTAAATGCTAATGAGCACACGTGTTTTCAGGATCTTGATCGAATTATGGTTTCCAATAAAACATTGCCGAACGCATTGTGATGTGACGAAGAAAGCCTGTGAATCAAGCCTGAAAGCTATACCGAAGAATCATCAATGAGGTTATGGACCATATAATATAGTTGAATTTACGCGTCATACATATATTAAATCGATAATTCTCTCTGTAAATAGTATTGAAGACGATCATTCCTTTTTTGGAATCATTAAAACTCTTTTCCCTTATATTAAATTTGGGAATTCAATATTGTGAAGTTTCGGAGCATCAGCTGGAGAAAGACCTGCATTCAATATGGGCGTGTACACCTTAGTAGAACTCTTAACTCAAACCATGTTTATAATGATCCTTTTATAAGTACATAAATAATGATTGACGACATAATTCGATCGAAAAATTAACTGGAATGTTTTATTTCTGGACATAAATAATAGTACCTTCTGAAAACGGGCTCTCTTATGACGTAGAAACCTTCATCTCGCCACAGTTGAAAGAAAATACCAAACGCCCGACGGAGACAGAGGCAACTGATATATTAATTCTTTCAACTGTGATCTCGCGCTAATTCACTCTGTCAGAAATCATGTATCATTCATGTCTGTCTGGAATAGTCTTGTTTCAGTATTAGGTTTGACGTCACATCATCGCCTCGTTTTCAGAGGTCAGAAAAAAAGGGAATTTCAATAATTTTTTGAAAAACGAAGGGAGCTCACAGCGACAAACCGTTTGCGGTGGTGAGCTAGTTTGGGTGAGTTCTATCGAATTATGAAATGAAAATTTTTTGTGATGTAAGTCCATTCACTGTTGTGTTCAACAATGTTGCTTCTGAGGTGGCGTATGAAGTTAGTAAGAAGCCTGCACACAACACACCATTCAGAACAATTTGAACTGAAGGACCTCGATAAAGATCAATAATCGATGACTTTATACAGGGTATCCCAGAACTCAATGTCATCCTTTGGAGGGCAGATATAGTTCATAAGCTTTTTAAAATAACTTTCAAGGTTCACGTGGTGATTTTATTCACGGTAACAGGAGTCTTAGTAAGCTAATTGGATAAATTAACTCGTGAATCAGGTAGACATATTCATTTCCTCCAGAAGCATTGCACCAATATTTTTTTTTTTGGTTGTAATCAATAGAAGTGTTATTACAGGTTGCTTAACACAAATTATTATCTCAAACTATGAAGTTTTGTATACCTACGGCACTCGAAATACTGATCAAAGGTTTAGATTTTTAGATGGTCAGTCATGAGCTGAACTATCACAGCCCTTCAAAGAATGACGTTGAGTTTTGGGACACCCTGTTATAGTTGGTGTGTTCATACCTACCAACGAAGTACAAATACTACCACTCCTTCGCTACTACTTCTACTCAGTTATCCAATCTTCAATTTTTTAGTATCACTAAATTGGTTCGGTTTTGGTAATTAATTCGAGGTTAGAGTTGATATATCTACTCGAATTCGTAAAATAATGAAAACATTCCCTATTTCCAGAATTCAAATTCAAATCATATGGAAGACACGGTATAAACGTGGTCGTATACTTGCGCGATGAGAACTTATGCCTCAATCACCACACGCAACTACGAGTTATCCAAGAATCTAGCAAAACATTTTTTCAGGCCAGGTCTGCGAGAGTTGTCATCACGAGCTGTTCAAGACATTCTCATGAATTAATCTTGGCAAGTTCTTCGAAATATCCTTTTATTTGGATGTTAGATTCCAACGATTTTGGTAGTATTTATTTGCTGCCATCAGCAGTCAACTGTCGGCGTAGTGCAAATAGCGCCAGCTTTACTGAATACTCCTTAGTTGATCGAATTTGCCGGTCAGAGAACTTAGTAAGTTGGAGCTCACGGGTATCAGCGATTACTATATATATATGGTTATTTATGGTAATGCATCAACTACTGTAGAATATGAGGCATCAAAATTAAAACGACATTGAAGAGACAAGTTGAAAAATGTGTTTGCACAAAATTAGTCTCTTGAAATCGTTTCGTTTTGGACTCCCCAAGCTGTATTAAATCATGGCATTATTATAAGTTGATATACATGGTGATTTAATTCTTTTCTGAGGATAGGACTTTAGTAGGGTACCAAATTTTCCCTAAATAAATATTGGTATGGTTTGACCAAAAATACTGATTTTCTATACTCTCGATGTTTCATTCAAAATATGGAAGGTTCAATGAAAATAATGAAATGGAGAAAAAAATTGTAGGTGCACTACCAAGAAAATTTACTATTTCTATTACGCAGCAGACTTTCAAAATCAAAAATGGTGATTGCTATACCGAAACTACACAAAAGTAAAATTTTTTACTAGAAATAATGATATTCTAAAATTTTCTGGTTAAACCCACCGAACATTACAAAACCAAAGCAGTTGGAGGGAAAAGTACCCCTGGATGGTCCAACCTATTACAAAATTTGAAAATTTCTCAATATTGAGCATAAAATGTTAGGTATTTACCTACATGTTTCATAATTTCAATATTTCATCACAGAAGGTTTGGAAAATTTTCAGAAAACACCATAATCTCCCACCTTCATATAAATTTGTTTTACTATTTTTGTTCTTCGAATCTGTGGTTGAAATATTTCTATGTGATTTCGCGACATCACCCTGTATACATACAATCACCTATACCCTGAACCCCATGCAAAATCTCAGACATTAACTTTCATTCAAGTCTTCGAATGCGTAGAATGGATGCGATATCATGTGTAATTCTAGGAAGGGTGGGAAGAGCAAATACCCAATAAAAACTATGCTAATAATATACGAATCGTGACTGTAGTCTACAGCGGGCACTATGTGAGGAGTCGAATATTTTCGAGCTCTGGCTGGACACATCCTCATCCACTATGAAACTTTTTTTTTTCAATTCTAATTGAAAAGTGATAGCCATGACCATAATTCTAATCTGTACTAGATTCGAGTGCAATTCCTGAAAATTTCGCTTGATTATAATAGACTGGCTATAGAGAGTTCCTGATTGCCGACCGGTTGCAATCACTTAGACCACAGTTGAGGACCAGGACCAACTGATCCAAGACCACATCGCCTGAGCTTTTTGATGGTCGATGTGGTTCAAGGATAAAGAATATAACCTCAAAATAATCCAATTATTCGAAAAGTGGCAAGGGTATCTGCATAGTCTTCAAAATGAATGACTCGAATTGCTTATAATTTAACAAAAATATATAGCGTTACATCTTCGGAAAATTACGTCACTTGAATGCAATAACATGATCATTTCAATCAACATGATGTGTTCATCTTGTTCATTCAACCAAATCTTGCTGTTGATTTGCATCAATAGTAGGTACCTATACCTATGAATATAAAGAATGCCAAAATACGTTGCGTTAGAGAGTTAGTTGTTGTAAAAACATATCTGCATCATGCTCATTATTGGTACTTTTTTGCCTTGACTACAAAATACGTAAAGTATATAGTGGTTCGATGCGAGGTAGGTATATAGTAAAATTCTTTCATGAAATCATTAGACATATGATTTATGAACCAATAAAGAAATAATAAAATTAGGTTCAGGTATTCAAGTCAAGAAATCCATTCTCTTATTCGGAGATCTATAATTTGTGACAGAGGTCTATTCGGAGTAGGATACACCGTGCATTGCATTACTGCATTGAAAAAAGTATTCTCTATACCCACTTTCCACGGTCTAAAATTGGTTTATTCCTAAAAACAAATGATTGAAGAGATTTTGAATTGAAATATCTGAGTTTCTGTGAGAAAAGTTTTTTTGACAATTCTCATTATAACTTCGTAGGAAGAGAAAATAAGTATTCAAATATTCATCTTTTATAATAATTTCATCAGTATGCATGTAGATGATATTTCACCGAAAAACTAATCTTATCTTTGTTTTTTGAAAAAAATAAGTCTGGACTAAGTGTGAAGGATATTTATTTGCATTGCAATAAATCTGAGCACGGTTTCATAATGCATGAAATCGAACAATGTTGATTAGATAACCTATAATAACCACTATTTGATGAATATACTAGAGTAGAAATAGGCCAGCGTAGCCTCGTGATTAAAGCGTCAATGTTCTATCCCCGGTGGATTATCGTAGTGGGTTCGATTCCCACCACGACTGCAGACATTTTTCTGATGGCCTAAAAGAAAGTGTTTGGGATCACACGTTAAAAGGTGAGACCCCCGTCATTCCTTGCTCGCACAAGTCTCTTGAGGGTTGCTCGTATAAGGGGGCAACCGAATGATGAATAAGAACAATTTTAGAACAATTTTTTTTTTAGATTAATATTGGGATCAATGGTGCCCCTGAGAGTCCCGTTTTCGAGAGTCTCGCATGGTCTCGTCTCGTCTCGAGTCTCGTGCAAGACTTCTCGTGTCTCGTGCGAAAGTCTCGCGGGTATAAATATTTCTGCGTGCCGACTGCATAGACTTGAGAATTTCATTTATGAAAAAACCTATTTAGAAAGAACTCAGTCTATTTAGCACAGATAGACAAAACATTTCATTCATAAATACTTTGAAAACACAATCCATGATTCTCTTACGACGGAATAATGTTGGATTAAAGTTTTTGTTTTTTGAATTTGTTTACAATATACATGTTACTTTTCATTTTATTTTTATAACTTTCGAATATATAATGCTATGTTTTTTTGTCTTGTATGTATGATGTGAGTATGTACCTATGCGAGGTAGGTACTTACTTTTCAATTAAAAATGTTATTTTTGTTGTATTTTTCTCTTCCTACTCGTACTAGAATGGAACAAGATTATGCATGACGATAAATTTGCGAGACTCCCGTACGAGACGCGAGACAAGACGAGACTCGGGGCTGCGAGACGAGACTCGAGACAAGACTTCATATTTCACCGGCGACACGAGACTTTATGAAAGTCTCGTCTCGTTGGTCTCGTGTGAATTACTAATTGGGATAACTATTAAAAATGAGCTATATTACAATGACATGACAAAATGTCAAGTTTCATTCGAAAGATATCAGAGAACTATAATAAAATGATACAAACAAACACATATTATTACTTACTAAGTAATTGTATTTGATATCAACTCTTTCAAGTTAATCCGGTATACCGTAATTTAATGTAGATATTGTGCCTAATTTCCGAAAATGAAGGTTTATCGTACCTGTCCACAGGTAACTAATCCTTCAGTTTGGGAAGGTAAGATATGTAAAAGTTAAGCAAGCCAACGTTAGTTTAGTTCATTGTACCAGTATATCACCTGACGAAGCTACTGTGTTAGCGAAACATGTCGTGTGTTTAATATATTTTGTGGAAATCTTATCGTTTGTGAAGTTTTTACATTCATCATGGATTTCCATCAAGTAACGGCCGAGTCAATTCAAAATATATATGATCATTTATAAAAACCCTGTATATATTATAGGTAATATGAATTGTATAATGAAATGAATTGATGAGTTCAATTTAAGTTTATTTTCTTCTCTTCAGAGCTTTGGAATAAAATATTGTTTTTCACGACTTATATATCAATAATTAATTCATCATGCAGTATATCTGCTTCCTCACACCTCACTTACAGCAGACATTTGATTGAATGATACTGAATATCGTGATATTGAATGAGTTCTCCGAGACAAGAGGAATTGAATGCACGGAGAATCATGAAATATTAATTCAACCAAGTTTGCTGAAGGAAAGGAAAATGGGAAACTCAAAACATTCGCAAATTAAAAACACACAAACGAAGACTGAATTTCACAAAAGGCGGCAAATAATATTGCTTTAATTTTATGGAACGTCCTCAAACGAACAAGAAAACTTCGAAGTATTTCCATGAAATCTCTGTTGAGAAATCTAAATAATATATTGAAGTTCTCTTTAGAGACGAAAATGTATTAAGAACCCTTGGGAAAATCGACGGAACTTCAATATAAAGAAATTTGTATTCGTGAAATTAGAAATTCAGACAAATTAATGAGTATATAAATTTATAGGTTTTGTACATAAACGGCTTTCAATTTATTTTCTTTGAAATTAATTATAAATTTGCTATTACGTGGAAGGTTAATTCCGGAGTCTTGATCTGACACATTTCACATAATAATGAATAATTATCAAGTTTGAAGATGAAATACATAATTAATTCCATGAATTATTATGATCTGAAAAAATTGATGTAATCAAATGAAACTGGAATATACATATCGAAAAATTTTAGAAAAGAAGCAATATATATTGATTGTTTTGCAGCTATGATTGAAGTTATAAAAATGAATTCTTGCTAGGATTTTCTCCTCGTTTGTGTAAAATGAAAAATGAGTATTATTTCAATATGAGCCGCGTGTAGTGAGGACAAATCACGTTACTATCACGTATATTGAGATGAAATAATATTCATATTTCTATTTTATTGAAACGAGGGGAGTAAATTCTGACTAATCAAGCAGCAAAATGCATATTTATGTATACAGGGTGTTAACAAATAAGTGTCACAACGGAAAGGCTTCCGTTTTCAAGATACCGGGCGTCAAAAAATCAAAAATGTTCAGTTTGATTAAACACACTTTACAATACTTAATAAACTTGGCAAATTGAAATAAACCAGCATCGAGACCAGCATACTCAAGGACCTGACAGTTGATTGAAGATATTCTTAGACAGCTCTGAGGTGTTTATTTTCAGTGGATTTTCAGACGATTTTTGGAGATACCATCAGAATTTTGTATGTTAGAATAGAATAGAATAGAAATTTATTCATCATTGACAATTCTACATCTGTATTACATACATAAAGAGCCATTTTTCGCAGAAACTGTTCACTTTAGAGCATTGAGACAAGAGGAAGTTTTTTGTGTGAAAGATATTGGCGCTTCAGATTCTACTTTGAAAATTACAATTTCTACAGTGGCATAAATGTTTTGGGGGTTAAACCCTTACAAGGCGTTGAATTCTCCTCTTCTGACATATTCAAGGAAATTGATCAAGAGCCCTAAAAGTAGTCATTATTGATGATGAAGTGTTTACGAAGGCGTAACTCTGTAGCTCAAACGGTTCCTAAGATAGTAGCAAAAAACAGCTTTTTTTGTATTATTTTGACGCCCTGTATCTTGAAAACGGAAGCCCGGAGAAACATTTCGAAAGGTAGAAAAATTTTTCTTTTTTCATTAGGAATCTACAGTTTTCCGTTGTGACACTTATTTGTTAACACCCTGTATATGAAACAATAATAATTATTTCCACAAAAAATTCACACTGTCTGCTAAGCCAGAGTATGAGGAAAAAAGTTGTAGATAATATTGCAAATATAGTAACTACGTCATAAAAATAAAATACGATATGAGACAGCAAAGTTAGGATGTTGTTGCTGCAACTAATTTTGATTTTCTGGAGACACATATTTGTCCCAACTGGAGAGCATAGTTGTCGCCTTCAAAAGGTTCGTGTAGTTACTAATTGTTCTTAGTTAAGGATATTACTAGCTATTTTATCAGCCACAATTAGGATACCAAGGGTTACTACCAAAATAGTTATTGTAGCAGATTGATGGTATTGAATCGAAATGAAAAATTAGTTGCCTCAACAAATAATGTTATTATCATTACAAATGATTTTTGTTGCTATAAATAAATGATACAGGTTCTCCGATTATTTTCTGACCTCTATAGTGGAGTCCTCATCATCATAGAGGAGGAAGAAAATATCATAATTTATAATATAAATTATATACAGAAGATGTATGGTTCCACTCATAATATTTTCTTAAGTAACCATCAGGAAAATCAAAATCGCACTGACAAAAAATATGATAACTTTGATTTTTCAACAGAAACACCTTATTTATAATGTGCTGAAATATACAGGGTGTTCCATGAGAAGACTCACATAGCCAAATGGTTAATAGGGGATATCAAGACGAGTTGATGTATATATATGAAAACATTTTTTGACCCTCCATAACGAAGATACAGGGTATTATGTGTAATTGTTATATAACTTTGATGGCCGATATTACAGAAATGATTCATCGTAATCTGCTGAAATTTGGCAGCGACGTATCTCTACTGAAACTATTCAAGATAACATATTATGAGAAAAAATATCCAGGTCCGGACCTGGGAAAATTTCATGTTTCATTGTTATGTCAAAGAAGTTCACTTTGTGACCACTTTCCTCGAGAAATTCCATCAGATTCAGAAAGATCAGACAAAATGATATAAGAACTGCTCTTCAATTTACACGGCACACTTTGACCGGTTCAATAAAAAAGTATGGATCAAAAACGCTCGAATGAATTTTCAATTTTGACCTGGCTGATAACTTTTATCTTTCAACTAAATTCGTGTAAATTGATTTTTTTGTACATTTTTATGGGATAGAAATTGACAGAAGAGATGAGTTCTGATTTTTTTGTGATTTGGCATGTCAGTTTTTGACCGAACTTCTAGATGGATATGATTACTTGTGACTCAATATTATAAATTTGTTATAAAGTAGGACCTGATTTTATTTCATGTAACGTGGCGTTTGTTGATATAGGTAAACACTGGTAATCGAAATATTCTTGCACCTAGGTGCCACTTCATATTTCAAATGCTGAACAAGACGAAAATCCAAATGCTGTGCTATTTTTAATATCATAGAATATTTCCAGACCCAAGAATACTTTGCAGTGAAACCTTCACGAGGATGAACATTAGGAATTTTGAATAAATAGTAGATGCATCCTTTTATCACTTGCAGAAATGTATCAATAATAAAAAATGGAGCTGAGTTTATGCGTGATGGCATAACTAATTTGATAAATCTCCATAATATGGTCACTTGAATCCTCACGTCGTAATTTCATCAGTTGGTACCTACCTAGAACTAGCCTAGTATCTATACCTATCAGTTCGGATTATCAATAAACGTCTCGTCTCGTCACACAAATGGAAAAGAGGGCCTACTAGATAACTTATCATTACTTCAATTGAAACTCATAAAACAAAGTCAGGAATAATATCTATATGGAATTTCGATAAAAAAATATCGTGTTATTTCTTCTCATCTATTCTTCTGTCAATTACTATTCAACAAAAATGTTGGAAAAATCAATTCACATGATACCAGTTGGAAGTTGACAGTTATCAGCCAGGTCGAAATTTAAAATTCATTCGAACGATTTTGTTTCATATTTTTTATTGAACCGGTCAAAGTGTGCCGTGTGAATTGAAGAGCAGTTTTTATAGCATTTTGTCTGATCTTTCTGAATCTGATGGAATTTTTCGAGAAAAGTGGTCACAAAGTGAACTTTTTTGACATAACAATGAAACATGAAATTTTTCCAAGTCCGAACCTGCATATTTCTCTTCATAATATGTTATCTTGAATAGTTTCAGTAGAGATACGTCGCTGCCAAATTTCAGCAGATTACGATGAATCATTTTGTGTAATATCGGCCATCAAAGTTATATAACAATAACACATATAATACCCTGTATCTTCGTTATGGAGGGTCAAAAAATGTTTTCATATATATACATCAACTCGTCTTGATTTCCCCTATTAACCATTTGGCTATGTGAGTCTTCTCATGAAACATCCTGTATAAGATTAAAAATAAAATGTTTTTTTCTGTGACGGGAAAAAAGTTTGGCATTTCATCTCTGTATTGACAGGTTATAAAATGTCACTTTTCATAAATTACTTTTTTACCGTGGGAAAAAATTGAGTACTTTTTTCCCCGATATATATCACATATACAGTATGATGCAAATGTATATGGAATACATTCATTTCAAAACAAGACGACTTCCGAAAAAAATCCAAAAAGTAGAGTTCAGAACTTTTTAATCGATGTATTTTTTCAACTAGACGACCCTTCGATGTTCAATCCTCAGTAGAAGATCTCTGCAAGATTCAGTTAACCAAATGATAATCCATTTTAATTTCAATCTTCTTTCGCAAAATTTTGACTATTGGATAGACGATCAGTAGACCTTTCAAACGAGGTGTCACATGACCCCTGTTTGTATTTAAAAAAACCGTCCATTACGTCATTACTCCAACACCGGTGACGTAACATCTCTCATATGAATGTCATGAGATGAGGTTTCAAAAATTAAAACTCACGTGTTTTTGGAATTTCTTCAAATGTCGCCCATTTCTGAAATATTGAATTTATTCCATACATTTGCATCATACTGTGAAAAATGAGTCAATAATACCGTCTCCGAGAAAGAACTGCAAGTCCTTTTATCTTCCATTCGACTTCGCGGTTTCGTATATTACTAAACAACTACTGAATTCGCAATTTTTTAAAATAAAATCACAGAATTGAACTGACAGAAGTGATTACTTCAAAAGATTGATAAAGATGCCTATAAAACGCAGGTGTCCCTACTGTTAAAAACTTGAAATTTCACGTCGATAATTTTCAGATTTCGAAATAATGTAATTTCTTTTCAATATTGATTCATGCTTCCTTCTGTCACAAAAAAAAATAGTGTATTATACACGGGAAAAATATTAGATTTTAGCTCACGGTTTTTTGTCTCCCTCCGCTACGCGTCGGGAGACAACACAACCTGGGGCTAAAATCTACTACTTTTTTCCCTTGTATAATAAATAAATATTGTTGTTGTTAATAAAAATCTTAATATTTTTAATTATCGGTACTAAAGAAATTCCAACTGAGCGATTTAGTTAACCATGCGCATATTGATGCTGTCACTTGACAAAGATGAATATTTCAGTATGAGCCGGAGGAGGGTTTAGCAATAATTTGAGTGGGTTGGTTGCTTGCTATAATGCGTGATTAGAATACAATATTTCTTCTACATTTATTCAAACACCAAACTAGGGGATAAGAAACATTTGTTCGCCTATAAGTTATTCATCATATATAGGGCATCATGATATATTATGAAAAAATATGCGAAATGAAAAATATTATTGGAGATTAGATTTTCAGAATATTTTTCGGTCTGGTCCAAAATATAGCCTGAATTCAAAGTAGAATAACTCACGAATTTCCTTACCAATTTGAAATCGATTTTCACCGATGATTAGCCTAATCCCATGACAGTTTGTTGTGGTAATATGAAATTTCTGTGATTTCAGATAACATTGCTACAGGGTGATGATTGAATGGTTGTAAAATTGCATCGAGGTCTTCACCGTACCGTTTGAACAGATCATTTTTTTTTCTCACCTGTATCATCTTGATTGATGCTTTCTCTCGAGCTTTGATAATCGTGTACAATGAATATTCATTCAAAAAATTTTTTCGACGAATAATTGAATGACATTGGAAGTTGGAATTCTTTTTCGAAGAATCAAACATATATATACAGGGTGATTCAGGTTTCAGAGCACAAACTGAATTGGGAGGTAGATCTCATCATTTTAATCAGTAAAGTTAATATATACATCAGTTCGATCCCGTTCAGTAGCGGAGCTACAGGGGGTCAAAGTTTAATAATTTTTTTCTATTAATTGAAATACGCTTATTTTTCAAGATATCATTTTAAAATTCGGTGCACGGTAAAAAAAATGTTTTACTGTGACAATATTCTGGTTAATATAGGCACAACCAGATACACATTGTTGCTGTCACCATATCAAATGGTAACTATAACGATAATCTGGCTATAGTAACAATAAAAAATGGTTAGTGTCACAAGATATCTGGTTGTGCCTATACTAACCAGATGATTTTTTTCCGTGTGTGGCCGATACTATTCAGCATAGCATCATTTCAAGGATCTTCAAAATCTACAGGGCTACTAGAGGCTTCTTTATCCCCCTCAAACTTTTTCGTAGTACGCCTCTGGCATCTCCTCGTGATCAAATTGTGTGGATCGTTCAATTTAGAGGCATTTTTGTTCCTCAATTCTTTTCGAGAAACGAAATGTTTTTGAGATAATTGAGCATATACGTTCTGAAACATGTTGATTTTGCCTATGTTTCGCTTAAATTTCATTTAACAGGAAAAAAAACTCGACTTTTTGCCCTCCGTATTCCCGTAACTGATACAGATTGGACTAGTGATTGCAATTTTAGTGAGTACATTTCATTGTATTCTCAACGAATTTTGTCAAAGAATAAAATTTAAGCGAAACATAGGCAAAATTAACATGTCTTAGAACGTTCGTTTTCTTGAAGAGAATCAAGAAGCAAAGAAACCTCTAAATTGAAAGATCCACACAATTTGATCATTGGAAGATGCCGGAGGCGTACGACGAAAAAGTTTGGCGGGGGGGGGGGGGGATAAAAAAGCCTCTACCCACAAAAACATATCACGCTGTAGATTTTTAGAATCTTCAAATAACTTGAAATGATGATCTTCTAGGAAGTATTGACCACACCGAATTTCAAAATGAAATCTCGAGAAGTAAGCGAGATATTTCAATTAATAGAACGGAATTATTGAACTTTGACCCCCTGTAGCTCCGCTTCTGGACGAGATCGGACTAATGTTTATATGAACTCATCCGATTGAAATGATGAGATCTATCTCCCATCACAGTTTGTGCCTCATCAAAACCTGAATCACCCTGTATATGTGATTGTGTTCGAACACAGAAATTTCTGAAGAAGTCTATACAAAATGATACAAAAAGAGACATAATTTTTTTTTTGTGTCACTAGTGAAATAATGAAGTGATACTTAGTCATGAGGATGTCTGGTGTTTGACCTCAAAATTAGTGATTCACACGAGACTAACGAGACGAGACTTTCATAAAGTCTCGTCTCGTCTCGCTGATGAAAAATGAAGTCTTGTCTCGAGTCTCGTCTCGCAGCCCCGAGTCTCGTCTTGTCTCGCGTCTCGTACGAGATTCTCGCAAACGTATCGCAATTTCGTCATGCATAATCTTGTTCCAGTCTAGTACGGGATATTTACCTTAACCTACTCTTTAGGTATAATGTAGAAGTAGGAGGAGAACATTACAACAAAAATCACATTATTTATTGAAAAGTAAGTAGGTACCTAATAGGTACATACTCATATCATACATCTAAACAAGAAAAAAAAACATAGCATTATAAAAATAGAATAAAAAGTAACACGTATATTCTAAACAAATAAACAGAACGAAAACTTCAATGCAACATTATTTTACTTATTCGAGAAATAGGTATCTAAGAAAATAGTTATTTGTTTTACTAGGCAGAAAAGTAGTCAATCTACATTTGCTGCCGTGTGAAACATAGAATTTTTTCTCCAAATGATATTAAACCAATTTTGTGTAATTTTTTTATTGAAAACTCCATCAATTTGTGTTCACCCAATGTCAGTGTCAATTTTGATTACAAATTTCATAAGAATTTCTTGGAACGTTGCATAGCAACAAACTTTTCCTGCCTAGGCAGTAAAAGTACACCTTTTCTGACTGTTAGGGGGCAGGAAAAAGCCACAATCCCTGCCGCTGGAGAAAAAAACCTTTATCAGTCAGATCAGCCTTCCTTCACGATCGCAAATATTTTTGTTTTTCACCCAGTCGTTAAGACATATAACAAACATCGTGCAGATTCATTATTAAGGCGATTCCGATGTTTTCTCATAGACTTCTTTCTAAATATGTTTCAATATGAATGAAATTCTGAAGTCTGCAGTCGGCACGCAGAAATATTTACCTGCGAGACTCTCGTACGAGACACGAGAAGTCTTGCACGAGATTCGAGACGAGACCAATGAAAGTCTTGTCTCGTCTTGTCCGAGTCTCGTCTCGAGTCTTGTCTCGAAAACGAGACGAGACCATGCGAGACTCTCGAAAACGAGACTCTCGCGGGCATCACTACTCAAAATGGTTTTGTAATTCCTCGGATCGAAGGTCATATAAAGAAGGTACGCATTTTTAATCAAAATGATGCATTTACGTCAAGATAAATTATAAAATCAGAAAATTAGTGTCGGTCATTTTGTCGAAAATTGTGAAATGTGCATGTGTATAAAATAACTTTTCCTGAGGTTTATATTAGGAAATATGAAAGAGACAACAGGATTGTCATAGATTCGATAACATGTTTTTTATACCAATGAAGATGAATACATTCAGTCCTCATGAGGCTTATACTTATACTTATACTTATAACTACCACACAGCGTTAAAGAAAGTTAATCAAACCGTAGGTATGTGTAAAAATATAGGTTTTTATTCGAAATGAGCTATTGATTTTCAAGTTTTTAATTCAACTCAAACTTGATAAACTTTAAATGTGTGGCTCACGTAAATCAGTTATCAAATCTCGTATGATTGAATCATCGGAATCTATGGGTTTGATAAACTTTTGTTATTCATATATCATGTAATTTGAATACGCTCCATTGCAAATAACATTGACGGAATCCCATTATACAGGCAATATGAAATATAGCTTCCGCAAATGAATTCATTGAGTTAATTTTCTGATGAATTATTGGGATATTGCGGTTCATGTATCATAATAATACCAGAATAACCAGATGCATATAGGCATAGATAATAAAAACTGATTTAATTATTCTGATCTGTTGAAGTTTTATAATACTGTGGCTCTTGTTTATATAGAGTGGCATTGAAATAAGTGCAAATATTTCGAGCCTTGAGTAAGCTCGACGTATACTATCGACTGGTTCCAAATTTCCACACTGTAGCAATTCTGACGTCACGTCTGTTCAAATTGTCGTGCGAAAGGCACAATCACGCGGATTTCATTCATTTAAATTGGTTTGAAATCACGTAATTGACTTTTTCCGCGTATTTTTTTTTAATTTTCGGGATGAAATTTATTGTTTATCACAAGAATTAGGAAAGATCTAATATCCTGGGAATATTCGTTATAGACTGTATCATATCGATGCATGTGCTGATTACTTATATGTACTTATTTCAAAAACACCTTGAATATATAAATGGAATATCGCAAGTTATATATTGACCAATTCACAGACAAACGAGTTATGATAAAGAGTTGTTCGACAAGGGGTTGATATGAAAACATATTGTCGAGTTCGTATGACTAGTGATGCTATAGTGATGGAATGATATGGAAGATTTCTGAAGAACATTTTTCCATGAAGTATATCAAGAGAAAAGTAGGTCGCCGACTTTCGGTCTACGGTGTTCAAGCAATTAGTGAGTGTGAAATCACCAACTATAAGTGATTAATTCGGTAATGGATAAAATATGAGAGTATCAGCATGTGTCTGATTGCTGAGGTATATGTGGAAAGAGAACTATAAAACGGGAACGAGCTCTGCTTTGTAGAGAGAGATTGTTTGGAAAAAGTTTTCTCTTTTGTTCTGGCTAGTATAATTATCCGAGAAACATACTTTTTTGAAAAGGAGATTCATTTAGGTTAGATGGTATAAAAAAAGTAGTGTCTTCGAAAAATAACCGCAATATTTCTCGCAAGTGATTTTTCTGAAAATATACTTTACAGCAAAAAGATTCATTAAGGCTGAGTAGGGGGAAGCAGTCACCATTTTCATATAGTAACGATGTTTTCCTTCCTTTTATTCTATATTTTACCTATTATTTTGTCTTTCCCGCTCATATTTCATGCGTCCTATCTCTAGACGTTAACGAAGATTTCATGACGGAGAGACCCTTGTTAATATGCTTGGTATCACTATCAGCAATACTCTCTCATGAGAAAGTCATGTCCGATCCATCGCAAAACCTTCTTCACAGAAACTCGGTTTCTTCATCCGAGCACACCCAGCAAACATGATTTTTGCGGCCCTCTAAAGGTACAATGAAACTTGCCGGCGAGCAGTAACAGTGGTCCTCTATTGTACAACTAAGTTGGGCCGGCTAGCCCGTGTCCCGGCGGCCGACAGCCGACCGCCTCACTAGAGCCATCAGTATGCCGCTTATTACGTTGCAGGGCTTCTGGTGGGCAGAAGCAAGTACTCAAATGTACTGCATTCATGGCATATCTTCGGCCCGATTGAGACTTTTCAGAGACTGTCATTAATTGGCCGCTTGAGTATTTTCATTCCCCCGATAGAGGAGTCTTTCAGGGCCGTTGGTTAACGGGGTTGAATGAATTCAATATTCATAGTATTCTGTTTTTTGATGTCCCATTTTTCAACTAGGTTTGTCAAAGATTAAATAGGGTAATGCACATATCTCAGTGAAAATAGGTTTTTTGATAGGTATTCCAGTTTATATCACCACTTGGAAAGCAACGTATCTCATTTTCACTCAGATTTGCATCACTCTCTCTTTATTTTCAAACTGGTTGAAAAATGTGGAACTTCAAAAAACAGAATTGAGGTCTCCGAGTTTTTTGTGAATCCTCTGGGTGAAACAGAAATGTAGAATTCACTCCTTACCTGAAGTTGTTGAATAATTACATAAAAATCTCTGAGATGGCATTCTGATATCACAGTTATTTCCAGGAAACTAGCAGTATAAATACCCCATACAAAAACAAGAACTGAAAATATCCATGTGTGTATATTATTGCAATGATCACAACCAATACATATCACAACTATGGAAATATCAAACATCTTAATTCTAGTTCTACATATCACTCTGTATCCTCATTGTTTCAAAAAGTTGCTAACTCTAGGTCAAAAATTACATCACCTATGTACCTACCTAATAACTTGAAAGGTATATGTAGGTAATCAGTTATTATATTGATCAAGTTATTGTCAACAATGATGTTCAATCTACAAGAAAACCATTTCCAGATATGGAGAACCTTACTCTTCATCATATTGATATGAGTGTTGCCTGGAAGTGAGATATCATATACCATGAAATGATTCATATCATATAGTCTGGATCATTGTGTGCTTTCTTCATTGATATCTGTAATTGATGGGCTTCTGGTTGTTGATTTCGTAGCTGAAAGATTGAATGATTTCATTCTCTACTAATCCAAAACATGCAACCTTATACATACCTGCAGTATTGAAATATAACTGTTTTTTCAAGTAGCTATCTTTGATTTTCGTTTTGATTCATATGTAATGAAAGCTCATGCATCTTCAAAGTCCTCAATTATTATATTCTTCTGTATCCGCTGAACACGTCCAAACTATTATTGCATCTGTTTGTCCAATGGTGTTTGTTAAATTATCATCTGAAATAGAATTTTTTAGCTGTGCAAGTTTGTATATATGTTTGTTCCTCACTCACTCTGTATTTATTTCAATTCCCTTCTATTTTGTATAAAAATCCACAAGAAAACCAAACACGAACTGAACCATAACTGAACACAGTACTAAAATCTCTTTTGAGAGTGTTGAGACAACATAAACGAAGAAATCAATATACGCCATACTGAATCATTGTTACCACTGCAAAATGATCAAAATAAAAATTCACGCGAGCGAGGGATGCCAACGTTGAGTGAGTGATGATGGCACACTCCGTTGAAATTTTGATGGCCCTTTGACTTGGATACATACAGCGGAAAACTAGCGACTGGGAAACAGAGGCCTATAATAAGTATGTGTACATTCTGCCTTCGTCACATAATCCTTCGAAATTATTTGGAGGGCCTTTCGAGGCATGCCGACATCGACATTTGCCCGCCGTTCTCGCCATGGGCCCGGCTTTCTACCGCCTTTCGATGTTTGCTGGGCAGATACAGCCAGTTTTAAAATAATGTTTCCATGTATGGCGTTCAGCACCCAAACATGCGCTGATGCTCTTAGATTTCATCCAGAGAAGAGCCATTCGCTTGGTGGTTGATGCCACACTCACTAGCTCTTTGGCCTCATCATGCAGAACACTGTAGAATAGTCGACGATCTTCCACGTTTCTATAGATACTTTCACAGGAAATTTTCCTCAGCAATCTCTGCTATATATAATTTCATCACTAGCAATACCAGTCAGTCGAACTTGACAGGCTTAGTCAGCACATTCTTTCGTCGTGCACTCGTTCGTCGATAGAACGCGGCGAAGCTTTGGAATTTTTGGCCAATGGAAGTATTTCCAAGAACTTATAACCTTCAAAAGTTGGAAAAATATCTCAACATCTACCTACTCTCCATATTCTCCCAAATTACGCACGATGTTTCAAGAACATTATAGGAATTTCCTTTCGTGCGCTCCAAGAGATAAAAAATATCTGGTGAGACCGTCAATACTCTGATAGTATAAGCGGTATTACATTTCCTTCACAAGAAAATGAAGATCTGAAAAAATATTCAATATTATAATGAGCCATTATATAGGTATGTATTTGTATAGAAACCTCTAAATTACTTGAATTGAGATCAAAATTGTTCAACTATATGATTTGACCTAACCTAACCTTACCAATTCGACAATAGATGAATTTTCTTGTTTCCCAACTAATTATTTCTTGCTTAGAATATGATTTTTTCTTCAAATTCCTTTCAATTTGACGCAAAGTCCAAATAAACCATCCATTTTTTGTTCATCCATAGTCATTGTCAATTTTGGTTACCAATTTGATTCAAATTACTTGGAACGTTGAAAAGCAACAAACTTTTTTTGCCTAGGCAGTAAAAGTTCACCTTACCTGCCTGTTAAGTGTCATTAAAAAGCCACTCCTAATGTCATTTGCAGAAAAGCCCTTTTTATCTGTGTATTCTATTTAGACTTATGAGGATGAGAATAATATTATATCTAATAATTCAAATAGAACTATTTAAAAATATGTCATAATGTCCTTCCCTTCTGAAAATATGAAAGTCTATTCACAAATTTCCTATTAGTTACCTCTACTCTTTCCAAGATTTCTCCATGAATTAGCTCACATTCATCGAGCATTCTCTGTCTTTATTCTTGCAAAAAAATTTGTCACCTATTGTAAACTAGTTATTTGGGATAACCCCAAAACAATCATCTAACGGGCTGAGGTTTGGAGAATGATCAAGCCACTCTGTACGTTCAATCTTTCGATTCTGAAAATTTCCGCGAATTATAATTAACTTGAGTGTTTGCCAACGGTTACCTTCAAGACAGTAAACGATCTCAATTTCTACTTATATTACAAAGTCAACATCAATTTCATTATATTCAGATGGTTTTTTCTCTAATGCTTGAACTGTTCCAAAAAATGGTTTCAGTGTAAGTGCACCAGATTCTTGTTTTTGCAGATTATTCCCAATGAACCCAGTTCCAGCACTGGTTGTAGATCACGAAAGCTATCAAAACCTGCAGAAATATACAGAGTGTTTCATTCAATTCATAAAGAGTTTAGAGTATATCCGGGTAAGCCGGAAGTACATCATCAACAGAAACAATCAGAACAGATGCATTTTAAGTAATAACAATAATTGTCTGCAAAGTTTCATGAATTTCGCTTCGAAGATAATGACTTGGCTCCATGAAATATCGCGAGGGTTGAACCGCGGTCAAAATTTTGTACACCAAACTTCAATTTCACAAGGAATTCCAAGGAACTTCAAGGAATTCCAGGGAATTCCAGTTGTTCGTACACCAGAATTATACACAGAAAAAAAAATTGTTTGAAACTACAAAATTTTTGTAAATTCAACAAAATCTGAGTGTCATATATCCACAACAAAATATTTTGTCACTGCAACAAATGTTTTTTGTTAGTTTTCAATTCAAAATTCATTCGATGTAACTCTAATGATTCAAATTGATAGCAGGAATTGATTGAATAAACGAAGACTATTTTGTTACTATACAAAATCTATAATCTTATGAACAATTCTGTTGATTGAAATGATTACATATTTCATTCAAGTGACAACATTTTCAGTTTTTCAGAGAGTGAGTTGAAATAATAATAATAATAATAATAATAATAAATGTCTTTATTACCAATTAATAAAAGATAATTAAATTTTGTTAGTGCATAGTTAGGGCGAGATTCAGTTTGTATGCATTAAAAAAAAAAATGTACAGTATGAAATATAAATTTTACATTTAACATACATCTGCTCTTCCATCTAACCCCAAAAGGAAGTCAAAAACAGCGAAAATAATGATAAATAATTTAAATCAATTCATATCAACACAGAAAGGATAAAAAGGATACTAGTTTAGCTCTTGACCGAGGGAATACAATTTTTTTCCAAAAATCTTAATTATTGCTCAGATGAATAGTAGTCAAAGAGAACTCGTTTAAGTTTATGTAGCGATGAGCGAGTGAAATCGTGGGGTAAGTTATTGAGACGGTTAGCAATACAGTAAGAAAACGATCGTTTGAATGACTCAGTATGGTGACGAGGTATAGTAAGAGTATTTCTGTGTCTTAAGTTTAGAGAATGTACATCGGTTCTGAATTTTATTTTATGATACAGATATGGTGGAGAGTGTTCCTTTACTAGCTTAATATAAAACATGGTAGAGTGCATTTCTCGACGATTTTTCATATGTAACCATTTAGTAATTCTGAATGTATGACTGATATGTTCAAATTTGCGAATACCAAAAATTAGTCTTAGGCACGAGTTTTGCAATTTTTGTATTCTTTTTGCATCTAATGAATTTAAACAGGAATTATAAATAATGTCACAGAAATTTAATTTAGATAATACAAGTGACTCACACAGTAGGATTTTAACCGATCTATCCAACACATGGCGAGATTGAAATATGAGTTTAAGAGCTCCATAGGCTTTTTGTAAGCAGCTACTAATATGGTGCGTGAATCTCAAGTTCTCATCAAACCAGACTCCCAAATTTTTTACTTTTTCACTAAATTGTATAGAATTACCATTAATTAAAATTTTTGATGAGTACTCTGTCTTAAACTCCTGCGACTCAGCTTTACTTCCAAAAATGATTGCATTAGTCTTAGATGCATTTAGTTGTAGACAGTGGTTGATTGAAAATGTATGAAGATTATGCAAGTCATAATTGATAGCAGTTGCCGCTTGATTTGCTTCATCCAAGGAAAAAGACATATACAACTGCGTATCGTCAGCGTAGTAATGTTGTGAACACGAAAAGAAAATATCAGGAAAATTAGATATATAAACAGAGAAGAGTATAGGGCCTAATATTGAACCTTGGGGCACTCCGGTATCCACAGATAAAAAACTCGATACACTTGCTTGATTCTTTACAGCTTGACTTCTCTCAAAAAGATAAGATTTAAATAAATCCACAGCTTTAATATCCAAACCACTATAAGATAAGATCGAAAAGAGTAAATTATGATTAAGAGTGTCAAATGCTTTGGAGTAGTCAAATAGTAACAACACAGTTAATTTATTTTTATCAAGAGCTGTCATAATGTCATCAGAGATTTTTAATAGTGCTGTTGTACAACTGTGGCCAGTTTTAAATCCAGACTGTACTGAGGGTATTACGGAATTTTTAGCCAAGTGATTCTGTAGTTGTATATTGATAGCTTTCTCTAAGATCTTTGATAGAGTTGGCAATACACTGATCGGTCGTAATTCTTGTAATGTTTGTGGATTATTTACTTTAGGCAAGGGAGTAACAAAAGATTTTTTCCAATTTTGAGGAAACACAGAGTTCAATAAACAAAAGTTGATTATATGGGTGATATACGGCAACAGAAATGGTAGGCACAAGTTTAAAGTGAGAATATTGATGCCATCTGGTCCAACAGCTTTACTTCTAATTCCTTTTATTATATTGAGAATATCAGTTTCAGATACTGGTTGAAACGTGAGTATTGTATGTACCGATTTTTTAATATTATGTTCATAGAACTGTTTCGTGTCATCATCAGGAGTCAATTTAGGAACAGCGTTCAAAAAGAATTCATTGATTTCATTCACATTCCATTTATTTGAAAAATCCATATCATTATGATCTTTTTCGAATCCCACAACCGTCTTCAGACTAGACCACCTCTCTTTGTGTGACATATTCTTCATTTTAAATTTGATATATCCCTTTTTTTCTTTTTTAATAGTTCCATTTACTAAATTACGTAATTGTTTGTAAGACTGCCAGTCGTTATTTCTTTTGGTGATTTTGAATTTTTTTAAGGCTCTATCTCTATCAGAAGTCATAGCCTTGATTGTATCAGTTAACCAAGGAGCGTATTTCTTTGTAATTCTAAAACTTTGAAAAGGGACGTGAAGATCCAGGATACTAGTGATATTATCAGATAAGAATTGCACTTTGCTATCTACATCGTTTAATTCAAATATGATGTTCCATGGTATCGATTGTAGGTCACTATTGAATTGATTGTAATCTAGATTTTTAAAATTTCTACTGATGATGTATCTAGGTTCATTTCTTACTAATTTTAATCTAATATTGAATAAAATCATTTCATGATCCCCTACTTCCGGAATATGTTTAACTTTTTGTTGCATTATAATATTATCATCAGATGTTATCAAATAATCCAGCAGAGTAGCTGAATGATAAGTGATGCGTGTTGGTTCCTTTATTAGTTGTTTTAACCCTAGACCGTCAAGAGTATTCGCCACTAGTTCACATGCGGCACTATTAATATCAAAAAGGTCCACATTGAAATCACCTAAACAAATAATATAGTCCACTGTAGGTTGAATGGATGATATCGCAGATTCGAATTGTTCAAAAAAATAATTACAAAGTCTTACATGAGGGTTATAGAATACGCCTAGACCAAAGGTCTCGGACTTATAGGAAATCTTCAACCACATCTGTTCAATTTCTTTACCACTAGGAATACGTGAGTATTTTATACTATTTTTTATGTAAATACCTATTCCACCTCCACTGATATCTCGCCCACGATCTACTCTCTCAAAAAAATAACCAGGTATGCTAATAACATCATTCGATATATAACTTTTAAGCCATGTTTCACTTACTGCGAGTAAATCTAAATTGAGATGCAGAATTAGATTTTTCACTTCATTAAAGTGAGCTACCAATGAACGAGCATTAAGATGACCACATTGCAGGAATTGCTGCATGTTTACGAATTAAAAGAAAAATAACATCTTACAATAGATATTATATAAACTATCAGCTTCGACCTCGGCTTCGACTATAACAAAATTGATTCAAACTTAAGTAAGTAGACGATTAAAGTCTTAATAATTAAATAGGTCTAACTCCCTTAAAACAAGAAGAGTAAGAGCTAAAGTAGAATAAGTAGCTATAAATTACTGATAAATAATAATGTATGTCCTTTCCTATATTAATAACACTATATTATGTAGTATGGGTGTACTACAACAGGGAAAAAAATACAAAAAAAAAATCCAATCAACAATAAGTAATGCGCTGCCAAAATCGCGCCCTGAGTTGATCACAATAAATATTATAATAATAACAATATATATTCTTTGATCAACTAAATTGTATTTGAAATTGACAAAATATTTTGCTGAATAACATTAAAAAAAAACAATAAATGAATTTCAAAACTAAGAGAAATTAGAGATCAATTTCCTCAGTTGATTCAAGACTATAAGCTTTCAAAGCGTCGTAAGAAAATCTAGGACAGCCTAATATAATTATATAAAAGGATGTTTTAGGTAGGTATATGTACACCCTTATCAATGCGAGTGTATAGGAAGGTTGAAAGAAACGCCACCTGGTGGCAAAAATGCAACTAGATAATCATTCAACAAAATATTTGTTTGATATAATGTATTTGTGGGTTCTGTTCAACAAAGTAATTTGTCTGAAATAACAACATAGTTCTTGATAGTGATGTGTTGAATCAACAAAATATAATGTTGTCATAATCAATTCAATTTTGTCGAATGAAAAAAATCATTGATTGGTTGCACAATGAAATTATTGTTGAATCAACAAAACATAATGTTGTTCTTAGTTAGATCTTTGTCAAAATTAATTTGATTTTGTCAAATAGACAAGATGCATATGATTGATTGAAGAATCAGATGATAGTTGGATCAACAACATTTGTTTCATGCCAACTATAAATGTTGTTGAATGAAATGAAACTTTTGTTCAAGTGAGCAAATATTTCAATCAATTTATTTTGTCTCTTTGAATAGGTTGCTTATTTGGAATGAACATAAATTTTGCTTTCGGGTGTATGATAAATTGACATTCATCATACAGGGCGTGGAAAGAAATTCTGAATTGAGACTCTATCACGAATCTGCGATTAGAGGTTTATAAAAATCACAAGTTTCCATCGTTCAAGTTTGAACCCCCTGATTGAGTATGAAAGTGTTGAAAAGGAATATTCTTAGATAAATTATGGACATACAAAAATGGATATATATCAATATGAAGCAATACATTGAGAATTCGCATTCTCTATGTGATGAGAATATCTACTCTTTTTCAGTAAATTCAATAGAAAACAACTACTTGCCTGGCTATATGCCACGACGAACATTGAATTATATATATTGAACACACACGATAAGAGTTTGAAAATAAAATATAAAAAACTTATGAAATTGAGAATTTGCATTCTCTTTCAGACAAAAATATGTATATGCACTCATCATTCTGAATATTCAACAGAAAACATCTACTTTCCTGGCTATTTGCCACGTCGAACATTGAATTATATCTGATGAACATTCAAAAGGAGAAAATGAAAAATAAAAAATAAAATCCTCCGACATTGAGAATTGACATTCTTCTTCAAACCGGATGAATAATATGATGTATATAAGTTATATTTCTATATCATAGGAATTCTAAGGAAATCTGAAAAATCCAAGAAAATTCAAGGAATTTCAGTTGTTTCTACACCAGAATTATACCGCACTTCACTCAAAAAATTCCAAGGAAATCCAAAGAATTCCAAGGAAATCCAAGGAATTCCAGTTGTTTGTAGACCAGGAATATATTGCATTTCACCCAAGGAATTCAAGGGTATTCCAAGGAATTTCAAGGGAATCCAAGGAATTCCAAGGAAATCCAAAGAATTGCAAGGAGGTTCAAGGAAGTCCAAGGAATTCCAGTTGTTTGTAGACCAGGAATATACCGCATTCCACCCAGAAAATTCTAGGGTATTCCAAGGAAATCCAAGGAATTCCAAGGAAATCCATAGAATTGCAAGGAGGTCCAAGGAAGTCCAAGGAATTCCAGTTGTTTGTAGACCAGGAATATACCGCATTTCACCCAAGGAATTTTAGGGAATTCCAAGGGAATCCAAGGAATTCCGAAGAAATCTGAGGAATTCCAAGGAAATCCAAGGAATTCCAAGGAATTCCAGTTGTTTGTTGTACCCCAGCATTCCACCGCGGTTTACCCCTCGTAATATCGTAACCCTGTACACTCACTGTTATGTCTGATGAATATCGTTTCTTGTGGGATAAATTCTGTGAATTCGTCAGAGGCAAAAGCATTCATATTTGCCGTTCTTAATTTTGGCGATTTCGAACGAATTCGAGAAGATAAGAGAAAGGGCTCCGGCGAGCGAACTTCCGAAGTAGGTGGGGGAAGGGGTGGCCGTGGGTGGTTGAAAACGAAACAGCGAGGGTGAAATAAGAGGGTAAAAAGTTGGAGCGGCCATGGAATTAAAACAGAAATTGAAGACAAAGAGAATGAAATTAATGTCGGAAAAAGAGGGGATCTAAGATGGCTACCCCTCACAGAAACATTTTCACTGTCTACTATACATATATATATAATATACAGGGTGTTCCTTGAAGACATGCTACTATTCGAGGAGGTGATTCTTCGACTCTTTTCAATAAGAGAACTCCATATGAACGTATGTCCTAATAGTCTTAACTTTTGAGATACAGGGTGATGAAGTTTTGAAAAATATATTCGGTTTTTTGATAATAACTAAGGTAATATTGTATACATCTCCATGCAATTTGGTACACGTCTTTTATGCATCAAGGTGCATTTTCTGATGTACAAAAATTTTCATTTTCTTCACCAGTGGCACCGTTACGGGCATATTATTGTTTATCTCGTTGTTTATATTTTACTTAGAAGTGAACAACGACAAAAAAAATTCAAATTTTATACAATGTCATAAAAGGCTATTCAATTATGTACAAAAAAGATCTTGATGTTGATACGTAATAGAACGCTTCGTTTTCGAGAAAAAACGGAGAAACGAGACCAGACTTCAAATCTTGTTGTCCGAGTACTCCATTCAGGACATTCATTACTGAATAACCACATTGTGTACCATTTTGAAATTTTTATACCGATTCAGTCACATAGCAGACTGAATTTTACAATCACGAAAAGGTATACAGGGTGGACAAAAAAATAATCAATGCATATTTTCAACATTGACTATATAAGCAGCAAAACTTTCGAAGAAAAATATTTTGCATTTATATGTTGAGAACGGGAGCAGATTCGGTCCCGAAACGTCCAAAGATAAGTAAAAATTCGATATTTTTCAATATATCTATATTTCTTTGCTTCAAAAATTTTTTAAAACAAATTGTCACTGACAAGCTACTGGATTTTTCTTTTAGACTCCCTGATGAAAAATTTTTTCAAAAGCAGTGACATTTTGGGGCAAATCATCTGATTTGTCCCACTACAAATATATTGAATTAATACGGATATTTTTATTCTATAGAAACGAGGAGAGAAAATCCCAAAGAATCAAGTAAAATGAATTGACATCCTGTCTCTCAAAAGTTAGGACGTTTACGACATATACGATCATATAAAGTTTCATTCTTGAAATGGGTCGATGAATAGGCCCCTAGAATATTAGCGAATCATTAAGGATCACCCTGTATACACGGTATCCGGAAATTATGCGCAAACAATCAAGGGCGTGATTCTGCGCATGAGAAAACATGGAATTCATTTCATAATATATACTTGGGTCCGAAAATGCATAGTTTTCAATATACAGTGTGTTGACCTTTTTAGAAAAAATCGATCTTTTATGAACCCTACAAAATATTATTGTCAATAAAATGTGCTCTATACTGATTTTTTCAAATTCTTTGTCTTCATATCCTGATGATTAACTGAGAATACAATATTTTGGTCTTGTGAATTCTTTTGCTATTTTGTTGAGTTTTCGTGGAAAAAATAAATACCAATTCATTGAAAAAATTTGTGCAAAACATTGAGGCATAATAACACGAGCTATTGTATATTGGAATATCCTCCGAAACATTTATGAACACAAAAAAAATCATTCGTATCAGTGATATGGAAGTTCCAAGCTCATCAAGATCAGAGTTCATACAGGTATACTTCTCCTATACATTTCAATTTTCATTTCAATACTGAACATATTGGTAAGTCGTATTTCTATATTATGATATATCATATTATTCTTTTCGATTTGAGAGATAAGGTCAATTCTCAATTTCAGATATATATTCAACAGATATAATTCAATATTCGACGTGGCAAATAGCCAAGAAAGTAATTGTTTTCTGTTGAATACTCAGAATGGTATTATGTACATATCTTTATATGAAGGAGAATGCAAATTCTCTATACTTCAGAAGATTTCGTTTTCAAATTCTTATCGTGTGTGTTCAATAAAGTTAATTCAATGTTCGTCGTGGCATATAGCCAGGAAAGTAGTTGTTTTCTGTTGAATAAACCGAGAAAGAATTAATATTTTCTTCACATGGAGAATGCGAATTCTCAATGTATTTCTTTATATATATTTCCATTTTTTGTGTTCATAATCATACCTGAGAATATTCTCTTTCAATATTTATTGCTATATTTCTCATAAAATGATTTTCATCCATCAAGCATATCGGTGAAGGTTGACCATACTTCGGATCTTAGACTATAGAATTTCATTCAGAACGACAATGATGATTCATGAATAGACTCGGATATTGGTACATTGAGAAGAACGGCAAGTAGCCGATATGGGTCGTTTTGAAGGCATTCTATATGAGGAAATTGTCCGTTTGGTCTGACATTCCCGTCAAGTCATAGATATAGCCGTCGTCTCTTTTCATCAGATTTTCTTGCCATCATAAATTGATTTCCTCGATATATGAGTAAACATTTTTCAAAAAATGCAGAACAATCATGACAATGGAAATTATACAGAGAGAGTCAGACCAACACACTCTGTATACGGATTCCAAACCTCCTTTTAAATTGAAAAGTTCCTATCAACGTATGCCCTACAATGCATCCTCTCTGAGATACAGGGTGTCAAAAATACGAACAAAATTGTTTTACATGAGTTTTCAGAATTGAAATTTGATAACTAGTGGCGTAGTGACGGTCGTATGCCTCCTTTTTTCTTTTCATATTTTTTCATAGATAGATGAAATGTCAAATTGGTGTATGACATCTAGCATCAGGCTCATCGATAACCGAGTCGATAACTAACCTAAGAGAACATTCCACATACGTAAATGTGGAGGTTCCTGAGATATTAGCGATAAACTAGTTATATACTGGGTGTCTGGAAATTAGGCGCAAAAAATCAAGGGGGTGATTCTACATGATAAAATGAGAAATTCATCTCATATGTACGTGCTGGATCCGGAAATGCATAGTTTTCAACATACACTGTGTTGAAACTTTCAGGAAAGATCGGTTTTTTATGAATATCTCAAATGTGCTTCCACTGATTTTCTTGAAATTTGGCGATGATATTTCTTGTCATGAGGGGCTGATATATACACAATCGGAATTATGAGATCCAGTGGCGTCTCGGTGCAACCTACCAAATATTATTGTCAATAAAATGTGCGCCACTGATTTTTTCGAATATTATATCTTCATAACCTATTGACCAACAAAAATACAACATATCGGTCCCTTGAATGGTTTTGATAATTCGCTTCATTTCCATGGACAAATATGAATACCAATTTATTGCATTCAATTTCTTCAAATATTTCTTGATACATTTTTGACACACTCTACACTCTATATATTGAGAACTATATGTATTTTCGGTCCAGGAAGGCGTAATTTTCGATAATACAAAGTGTGTCAAACATGTATTATAAAATCTCTGAAGAATATCAATCTTCATTCTTATTCTACGTCTATGGACATGGATCACACATTCAATTTCATCTCTGTTTTTGAAGCAATGTTTTGCACAAAATTATAGAATGAATTGGTTTTTATTTTTTTTTTCACGGAAACGCAGCAAAATAGGAAAATAACTTTAGATGAAAAATATTTTCGCAGTTTCATGTTATTATGAGACTGAAGCAGATTCGTCTCTGATAGTTCCAAAAACAATTTTCTAAGCAAAGTGTCACTGACAAGCTATTGGATTTGTTCAGGCTCCCTGATAAAAAAATTTTTAAGCGCAGCGATATTTTAGGGCAAATCATCTGATTGGTCCTATTACACATAATGCGTATTGAGATGATACTCTTTTTTCATTTTATAGAAACGAGGAAAGGAAATCCCAAATATTCGAGTAATAGTTTATTATTAAACGAGCGGTAATGTAGGTCATAACTCACGCAGATGAAGTTTGCAGCACGAGCCACAGGCGAGTGCTGTAATTCATCAAGTGAGTTATGACCATTACCGCAAGTTGAATACTATACTTTATCTACGACTATTACAATAAATCCTAAGTTACAAGTACAGAGAAAGAACTTTATTGACAAATCTTGATATACTTAATACAAATTTTAGATTCAATCACTCGCATATTGTTTATTGAAAAAATTAACTGTGAAGTTAACAGTAAACTGAATATGTTGGAACTGAATTATGGAAGTTTATTGATTCTTTTTGTGTTTGTTGCATATATATGTTGTTGATGTACTAACTGATTGAACTGTAATAGAACTGTATATTTTATTTGCAGTATCTGTCTTATTCTTTTCGGAATCATCAACGTACCCCTCAGCCACAGTATAGTTGATCGCCAACCGCCATGGCGTTTCAGTGCCGTACGGCATCTATTAATAAAGTTGCCGACGAGCGGCGAAAACAATGCCCTGTATATAAATTACAGTCTGGTAATTTCAGAAATGTGGCAATGTCTTTCCCCATTGCTCAAAATTTTTCAATGCCATTCTTTGTGAGTGATATTTTCCATATGGAAATTCAAATGATAATCCATCTTCACTATCTGAATTCATCAAAAAAATCACAATAATTGTATCAGCCTAGTTTGAAAACGTCAAGATTATTAAATTGACATCACTCTCCTCAATAACAATAATGGACTGTTCCCTTTCGACCAACTGGCTTGTACAAAAGTACTGAGCCATCTTGATTTTCGGTTCGTAAATAATTCCAAGAGCCTTTCTCGATGAAAGTATTATAGTGAGTTATAGTAGCGAGAGTTATTATAACTCACGCTGTTCGTTTATAGATACTATTAATTGTACAAAGGCAGTTGAATCATTGATATATAATTTAATAGGAGTAGATAAAAAGAATTACAATATTATTTTTCCTATTCATTGGTTATATATAACACAAAATTGCCTTTGTTTCACTGTTTCCGATAAATCAATGAGGTACTTTGTTTATGTGATCAAATTTATTTCAGTATCTGATATCACAGTGACTTCATCGTGTCAAAATTTCACAAAATCTCATCTCTCATGGAATGTCAAGTTTGAAGCAATGACGGTTCTGTCTAATAGATGAGCAGTACTTGCGAGCAAACCAAATGAATACAAGCCAAAAAAAAATTTCGCTGTTATCTATATGTTACAGCAGTAGAAAATGTATAGTAAATCACTACCACGGAATGCTAATTTCTCACTCGTATGATAGCAGCATTCGCCTACGGCTCATCCTGCAAACTTAATTCTCGTGGGAAGTAAATATCATTGCGTGCTCGTTAATCAATTATACTATTCCTGTAAACTTATCAATATTACCTCAAGATATCTTTAGTTTTTTGCAATTATCTCAGGAACCTCTACATTTAGGAATATGGAATGTTATGAATTTTATGTTGAGTATTAATGAGCCTGATTGATGTCATCCACCAATTTGACATTCCATCTATCTTTCAAAGAATATGAATAGTGATTCACACGAGACCAACAAGACGAGACTTTCATAAAGTTTATAACAATCATGGATTGTGTTTATAAAGTATTTATGAATGAAATGTTTTGTCTATCTGTGCTAAATAGTCTGAATTTTTTCTAAATATGTTGTATTATGAATGAAGTCTAACTGCAGTCGGCACGCAGAAATATTTACCTCTCGCCCGAGACACGAGAAGTCTTGCGCGAGACTCGAGACGAGACCAATAAATGTCTCCGTCTCGTTCGAGTCTCGTCTCGAGTCTTGTCTCGAAAACGAGACGAGACCATGCGAGACTCTCGAAAACGAGACTCTCGCGGGCACCACTAAATATGAAAGAAAATGTGGCGACATACGACCGTAACTACGCCACTGGTTGATCCAAGTCAATAATTAGAACTTCAAGAAATTACCTTTATTATTCGAGAATAGTATACCAAGTGAGAGTTTTTTCCTACAGGGGTTCCTTAGAAATAAATACAAATCTAATTTTTTCGTATCCTTGACGCCCTGTATCTCAGAAAGGACTCATTTTGGGACATACGCTGATGGGAACTTTCCACCTCACGAATGAGGTCTGGAATCCGCTTTCGCGCTTTCGCAGTTTGTCGACCTATTTCTGACCCACCCTGTATAGCAAACTAGAATAATTATAAAATCACAGGGAAGTAGAAAAAAAGGAGTCCTGTTACATTCTCCTGAACAGATACAATAACATTGCTTTCTGTTCTTATCGAACATGGTATTTACTCCTAAAATTTTCTGTCACTGAGGACTGTCAACATAAGAATTGGAAAACTATTTCTTGTGAAAAGAATATTTTTATTTTTATGTTTGGAATGAGAGCAGATTCGTTCCCGAAACGTGCGGAGTCATATTTTATATTTTTTCGATGTATCTCTTCTTTGAACTTTTCTCAAAATAATGTTTCACTGGCAATCGAATGAATTTTTGTTCTAGTCTATCTGATAGTTATTCTTGTTTTGCGCACTGACATTTTGGAATAAATCATTCATGTGATTCCTCTTTACAACAGGTATTACATAATATTGTATTATTATTTATAATAATATCCTTATTTTCTTGAAACGAGGAGGAAAACTCCCAGAAATTCTGTAAGCATGAATGTTTTTCCTCGATCAACTTACATACAGTATAAATATGGATATCGCTTCGATTTTTGTTTCAAATTTCTATCTGGCAATTTTGAACGCAGTTGGAATTTCTGACTATAAATATATTGGAATAATAATAATATGCTTTTTCTACATTCATGCAAAAAGCAGAACTTTATTGAACTATATTTAGTGGAAAAAGAAGTTCCTTATTGCACTTAGTGCAATAAACTTTTTATTGCACTCATCTGTCATTCTACTTCAACGTGCTGTCATCATGACAAACATTTTTTATATTGCAACTGTGGTTATAGAAACGTCATATATTCATATTGAAAATTGCCCCAATTGTTCATTCACTTTCAACATTGAGGGTAAAAATAAAGTTTGAGTCAAATTGTTCGTAACGTATTAGTTCCTGATGTTTCAATGCAAATCGATATTAATAATAAAGTATTCAAGTTGCGTTTTTCATTTTCCTACACCTAGTGCCGCACCTCAATAAATCAGTTTTTGCTTTTTGCATGAACGTAGAAAAAATGTTGTATGCAACTCGTACAATAAACATTCACTGTTTGCACTTGTTGCATAAATAACTATTATAGAACCTAGAAAACAAAATCAACCCAATACATGGTATTCATATTATAGTTTTTACTCACTTCAGTTGAATTCGAGTCCATTTTGAGAGAGAAGTAGGTAGTTCGTTGCTTATTAGGATTTCGATCAAAATTCTCTTTATATCCAAAATTCATTGTGTCGTCTCACCACATTCACAGTTATCACTTCATATTCTATCGAGACATATTTTTATCAACTGATCACATGTTTGCACTACTCAAGGAACACCTTTACTGTCTGATTTAGTTGATTATAACAGCTGTGCATGCTAGAATGGAATCACCTAAGAAAGAAAGGGTCATTTTTACCTTTCCACTTTTCTATTATTGTGCAAGAAGTATATTCAAAGCCCGCAGCCTAAAAAAGGACAGAGCATTATTTGCGGAGGGGTTAAGGGTTACTTTAAGACCGGTCACTACAAACTGGTCAAACTTGTTTGATTTTTATAATATTTGAATAGATTGGTCATTTTTATTTCTCGTAGCCCTTTCCGGTAGCATTTCGGTTCAAAGGGTTGGTACGGTCACATATTTAAGTCGACTAGGTCGTGGGAAATAAGAGAATGAATGTTTTGTGAGAATAATTAATGTCCCTACCTGACCATTGGAGGTAAAGGGTGACAAGAAGGAAGATTTTATTCTTTCAGTTCTAAAGATATAAGTACTCTCAAATCCAACATGAACATGACAAACCAAATATTCTTCAAAATTAATTATCGGATGTTGTACTACACTTATCATGATAATGGACTGGATGTTGTGTATGACGAGTGTGGCCATCAAGTAGCCTGTAGGTGAAATTAGTATGGCAAGAAGCTAGAAAAGTAAAAACCAAGAAAAAAAATCAGAAGAAGGAAATATATGCATGGTTTCATCAATCGAGAGCATTCACAATGACGAAGAAGAAGAATTTTTGAATTATAACTCACATATTATAGTGAATATTACCGTAGAGAAACAAATTGACTTTTGTTTTTCTATTGTTGAAGAGGTTTCATCTAATGGAACCATTTTTATTTTCGTTTATCTATTGGTTAATTCTAACCCTAAGACAAGACTGTTAACTATGGAACTGAAATTCCTTAAATACTTTTTTTTATTTATATACCTACTCCAAGAACAAATATACCTACTATTGAAATCTCCAATTCATTCGATGTGCAAAAAGATATGAGAGAAAACTGATATATTTTCAACTCCCATTGGAGTGTTCAAAAAGGAAATAAAACATATTTTTTCTACCTTGTGATGTTTACGAGGCAAATATGAAAAAATCCCTCTTTATTCATATGTTATTCATTAGTACATGTTATTATGTTTCCTTCCGTTTTCTTTTTTTATTATCATTATTATTTACAATCGAAATCACTTTCTACAACTACTGAATGATTTATCAAAATACTTTATTTGGCTCTTAGATTTTAGTTATTGTTCACAGTTACATGTACACATTGTAAAAAGCTGTCCTGTAGGTGAGTCTTGTACCTGTTTGGGCAATAAATAGTTTTTTTTTATTATTATGATATGATTATGTTCTCATTTTGTTTTTGAAGTTTTTATATATAGTTTCAAGTTCCACGGATACCTACCTGTACCTGTATCTACTGTTGATATTTTGATTAAAATTCAATCACATAGTCGAGCTTTTTCATAACTCTGAACTATCGATAGTTTATCGATAGTTTCGTTAGTCGACATGTCCGCTATCGATAGTCTCGATAGTCAATGTTTGGCCACTATCGCTATCTCTAGTTGTGTATTGTGATACTAGATCGACAATGCTTACAAAATGCTTTTTTTTATCGCTTGGAGCGCACGACAGGGAATCCCTATAATGTTCAAAGAACATCGTGCGTTCCTAGGAAGGATAGGGACAGGAGGTAGGTATTGGAATTGACAATAAGTATTTTCTTGTTGGCACTAGAGCTCGGAGCTCGTCGAGAAATACCTGTTCTATGTGTCAGTATGGTAACCAGACGCACTCTTCTTATAGTACAATTACTTTTTATCCTGGCTGCTTTCCCCGTTCTCTATCTTTTTTATTTAGCAGGTAAATGCCCTCTTTTTTGAGGTCGGACCCATTCATAGTAAAAATTTGATAATATAAGATATTATACTATTAGAGAATATGAAAAAACCGAAAAAAGGTCAGGAAAGAATGATAATATAGTAGGTATATCGTCATTAACGAGCACGGAAATGTTGAATTAGGTTAACTGATCACAAATGACAATTATCTAAGCTCTTATTATTGAGCTTAAAATATGGTTCCCTAACATTAACTCACCCGCACTATGCGCGGTTTATAATGGTAGGTACATTTAGATTCCATAATCAACACTTATAACTAACATAATTATATATAAGCATTGTTTCTTCTAACAGATTTTCTTTTTAACACATTTGCTGATGATGAAGGATTAATCCTTCGAAACATGCCCTTTCTTATGACCATGACCGTTGGTCATTATTAAAAAAAATTTATCTGGTGGAGTTGTGACTGTAAGTTCTTTCACCTCTCCTAGTTGTATTCATTCCACCTACACAACTTCAGTTTGTTTGATGACACGGTACCATTCGGTACCTACCCCAAATACATTTAGAAGAAATGCTATACCCAAATGAGATGTAGGTGTAGATACTAGCCGGTAAGCAGTCACTCTGAGAAGTTTCATCATGAAAGAAGAGAGAGGTTAAGAAAATATCATTGAGTAATTCATAAGTTTTTACCTTGAAATCTGGTATGTGTCTGTTTAATATAATATATGATGAGAGGGTTAAATTCAAAAATATAAAAATACTATAGAACGTTCAGATCCTTTGAACCCCTACCACTCCCACTACATCAATAGTATGAAACCAATGTCGATAATTGGTTATCACAGTCCCATAATTTATGTATGTGGGCTTGCTATCGGAAACTCAATGTGTCGATATTGTTATACGACGTTATACCAATATAGTGGAGTATACTACGGCCTTGCCAAAAATGCTATCTCGGAAACTAAGCGAGATAGAGGTATAGTTACTTTGGAGAAAATGATCCCCATCGAATTTTGAGCAACTTTGGTTTTTGTGTGTGGTCTGTCTGTCTGTACTCTGTGGTAATCATAAATAGATATATCTCCGGAACCCTTTGACATATCGACTTCTTCTTCCTTCGCCATCTTATTGTACTCAAAACAATATCATGTCATTGAAATATGAAGGAAATCGGAAAACTCTAAGGTGGTTTTTCAGGGTTTTTTCGATTTTTCATCACCGGAAGTTTCTTGTAACCACTCTACAAATCGCAAAAGTGGTCCGATCGATTTCATTTTTTGTGAAAAAAAACTCTATCAGGGAGAGACGAAGCCTATTGGAATTGAGCAGGGTCGGAAAATTCCAAGTGGGTTTTTCAAGGAGATTTTCCGAAACACACGGTTCGCTTTAAAACGACATATCTCCTGAACCAATATAGACTAAATCCAAATTTGAAAAATGCACCGTATGCCTCTTTGATGACACAACAAATTATTATATGACCATTTTCTCGTGCATCCATCGGAAAATGGAAAAACAAATGAAAATCAAAACATCAAAATTTGAAATCCTTTCAATTCAATATATATCGAAAACAAATGGAAAAATCGAAAATTATCAAGAGTGCAAAGTTATCCACTGGATCATTTTCTACAAATTATTACCTATAGTTTTTTCTGTGAATCAAATAGTAAAGGAAATAAAGTAAAAAAATATGAAAAAAAAAATTTGAACGACCCATAGGGTACCATGAAGATATATTGAAAAACAAAGATTATCGATAGATGAAGCTCGTCGACTACCACTGAACCATGAAATATTTTTTCCTTCTAATGATTGGAAGACGGAACAAAAGTGTTGAAAATTTTATTCTCAGATAATTCCAAATATCTCGAAAACAACTGAAAATATCTGAAAATGTTAGAGAACCAAAATTATTACTTCTGATAAAATCTACAAAAAATCCGGATAACATTTTTCTCTGAATTCAATAGTTCGGGAGATACGATGAAAAAACTAAAAAATTTACAAGTTCCTAGATAATCACTTGCCAATAGAAAACAAAACAAAAAACAAAAGGTAGTGAAAAAAGCACACTCGACTGTCTTGATTTTTTCCCACAAACTACGTACCTAGCTCACTCGACTGTCTTGATTTCCCACAAAGAAGAAATATGTTGGCATTGTTTTAACTTCCTTTTGTTTTTGTTTTTTTAGTCCCTATTGGCAGTCGAGTGGGCTAGGTACGTAGTTTGTGTGGAAAAACCAAGACAGTCGAGTTGGCTAAGTACGTAGTTTGTGGAAAAAATCTCCAGTTCTCTGAACTTTCATAGCGTCGTATACACATCTTTGGTGCCCAATGATAGTTTCAATATGAAAATATGCTCATGATATGGTGCCATGGCTTCTACTTCCATCTTACATGAGCAATGATGAAATATCATCTGCTTTTATAGCATCTGACCTCTATACTAATCTAATTTCTAATGAAAACTACATCTATACTAATTTGATACCTTTCAAAAACTACGTACCTCACTTGTTGTACTGGCCTTTTGCCGTGGAACTGAATATGATTGCTGGGTACCTAGCACAGTGTACTAATATACATTGTCCCGCTTATGGGACCATTTATTGGGCTGCTGATGTAAGGTATGGGGAAAATATATTAGGCCATTATTCTTCAAAATGTTTGCTAGGACACTTTTAAATAACGAATCATATAGGCTAAGCATTGCGTTCAACATAATATGCTGTTTCGTTGATTATTTTGATCAAATTTGACGTGAATAATCAACAAACAATACAGAAACCATGTCAAAAAGTAATTCAAGTACATAACAATATCATCCTTTTCAAAAGTGCTAAGTGTTTAGTGCTCACTATGCTTACTTTTTGTAAGTGCTAAGTTTTCATGAATATTTTGGTCAATAAGAGTGCTTAGCGCTCAAAGTTCCAGAGCAGTTCTCGAAAGTGGTTAATGCTTATTGCTCGAAGCACTTTCCGTTAGTGCTCGGCACAGACCTGATTCATATTAGTCAAATGTTTTTCAGGAAGTGTAACTTGTAATGCAGAATTCTGAATTGTAATTCAGAAAGCGTCATTGATTGTGATTCAGATTTTTCAATGTTTTTCGTTCAGAAAGCGTAACATCTAATTCAGCTCAGTGAATTGTATTTCAGGAAGTGTAACTTCAATTTCAGACTTTTGATTTGTAATTCAGAAACCATCAGTTGTGATTCAGAAAATACGAAGACTCAAATGGTATTGCACTCAAGAAACACGAGTCCTTGTTCTCCAACATTCGATCAATCAATTATTGGTAAACGAAAATGTTCAAAATAGGTTCAACATTGGGAAGTAGTGGACCCAAACGAAAGGGTTGATATTTTTTTGATTACAAGTGAGGCTTCCTGAATTACAATCATCGCTTTCTGAATTACAAATTACTAGTTACCTACTAATCTGAATTTCAAGTGGTAGGCATACTTTCTGAATTACAATGAACTAATCCGAATTATAACTTATACTGTCTGGAATATATCTCATTGTTCCGAATTATAAACGAAAGAGGAATAGAACCAAAAGTTTCTTACAGATAAAGATTCAAATACAAAAACCTCTTCATGCATATTTTGTTTTAATTCGATATGTCCATTATACGTGATACGAATCTACACAAACCTACCCTACCTGTATAATAAGAAACAACATAACTGATATAGGTTAAGCAATCATTCAATGAAAGTTTTTTATCCTTTTATTAACCAGAACATTCATTGACAGGTGGCACAATGCAACTATTTTTTGCTGGCCCTAATCACGACCTTTCACTAACACAGCATCCATCTGGAGCAGGTAGGTCATTCATCACCTTTAGAAATATCTCCTTTAGGGGTTGTGCCAACTAACAAGTGGAATTTCTAATTCATGCATGCATCTTGATTCATGGCTAGGGTGCCCAGTTATAGCTGGTATATTGAAGTTGTTTTTGATGCGCAGACAACATCTTTTATGGAAAATAAACAATTTGTACACGTTATACACTTTTATTAACTTGGATATGCAATGAAGGCCAAGAAATGATTCCATGACTCTTTATATTGTATCTATGAATAAAAATATTAGTATTATTTAGATACTTAGGAGAGAAATTCAACCGATATAGTCAGTGACACTTTGTTGAAAAGTGTATAAAGAAGAAGGGGCAGAATATAGTAATGGATATTGAAATAGAATAGTACACCTCACAAGTGCGGAAAGTGACACTTTTCCGCACGCGATTGCGTTTTTCCGCACTAGTGCGGAAAAGTGACTCTTCCAACTCTGAAATGAGTGCGGAAAACAGAACTTTTCCGCACTCTATCAGAAAAAATATAAAATTGCGTTTATCTATCAATGTTTATAGAGAACAAACAAATAGAAAATTTTATGCATTGCGAATTGTTTTCTTCTCTCATTATAAGTAGACAAAAAAAGTGTGTTACAGTATAAATTGTAACTGTATATCACGTAAATCAGCGATGGTTAGAAGACATTACTTGAAAAAAATAGTTTTTGTGACAAGAACATTTTTACCAACAGTATGGAAACATAAGGTACTCCTGAAGTGTGATCAGTATACTTGTTGGTATTAACCAAATCGAGATGTATTTGGACGTAGCTTATTATGAGTCAATACTCAACTAGTGGTAGGTTATAGAATACTCATCATTATTGAGTCAATTTTCTGAGACAAAATCACTCGCTCTGAGAGAACTCATCGATGAAGACAGTCGATCAAGTCGATTGGTGCAGGTGACAGGTCACCTCTGTGAATATATATGTTTTCTTCGTTCGGACACCTCCGATATAATATTATTCGGGTGCCCACGCCCAACGCGACCTCAATAATATTATCTCAGTATTTGTGAAGTATACCGCATGTATGCGTTCTAGCTAGTAGAATTGAAATTCCAAGTCATGCAAGTGACCTTCTGAACAACTGCTATATCATATTCGTGAAGATTCTCAGTTTGTGTGCCGTGGGGTGTTGAGTTCATGATCTGATATTCTCTTGAAGAAGATAATGAAATACATTAATTTTCCAAAACCAGTACATAATTGTTGACATCACACACAGGATTCTTTCCCACTTCCGATGATACTCGTTGAATATTCACTTAGGGTGCGTGATTCTTCTTCTCCGTGTACATTAGGAATCTGAAAATTCGAAACATCACAAAAATGAATATAAACAATCGACGTAGCACTTCTCGTGTAGCCAGATGTGAACATGAACATTCTTACTTCATATGGAACTACCTGTATATTATTACTACTATTACATTTTTGAAATGTACGCTTCGTTTCGAATGAAGAAAGCTTATCTTCTTAATTTTCAGAATTGTCTCTCCCAAGTTTTCATCAGCGCTAGTTTATAGGTATACATGATGATCTATCCAGTGAGGTTGAAAATCTGAGAAAATCTATAGTCTCCTATGACGAGTTGAGTCGATATGTATATATATGCGGAACAACTGAGACTAGTTTTCTAAACTTTTTTATACAGGGTGTCCTTTGAGTAGAGTGTAAGAATTCACCAGCAGATAGAGTTTACGGTAAAAAATGGGGAAAAGAGTTGAAATAAACTCAAGTCAAATGATGTTTCATAAGAAAGCTACAGCACCCTGCAAGTGGTAACCTGAAACATGCAAACATAACTTAAAGATCAATGTTATATTACCATTGTTACTCTGTGATTTTATTCAGAGATATGCTTAATGTCACAGATACGTTGTGGGAATTGGCCTTTGTGACTTTCAAATATTACAATGTGATGTTGATGGTGAATATTACATGAATATATCAAAAGTAACATAAATTCAATGTTACTTCATAACGTATATTTAATGTTACTCAATACATCTAAACAATATTGTATATTTACATTCTAATTATTTTCTAAGACTTTTTAGGTTATCTCTATTTTGTATGGAATCATCAAGACAATCATCTAAATGACAGAGAAGATGATCTATTCCTGGATATGAATTAATCTTACGTTACTCCTGAAAGACTATAAGTATGATGATTCAGTTACAAAGTGATATTTTGAGACAAATTAACTACTATCTTTCAATGTAACATTTTAGTTATTCTGCTTCATAAATCCAGTCAAACACAGCTTATAACTATTTGATTTCTGCATAATCCAATGATCTCTTACTGAAATTCTGAAAAATAATAGGTAAAAATATACCTATACGAGTTTTTGGAAGTTTCCTGACTTATTTATAAATTCTTTATATCCTATGTTTTTCTTCTAGCTATGATATATACCTAACTCACCGATTATTTTTGTAATTCGTGAAATATGACCACATTCCGTATTCACGAATCCCTCCTACTATTTCACATATTATGAAATGCATATACAGATTGGTTGAATTTCTATATTCCAGCAGAGCAAAACCTGGAATCTCAGTAGGTATCATGAGCAATTCATATTTTCTTTCGAATTTATTTGAGTCCAAGACTTGTTTAGTTCTTAACTTGCTTTGATAACTACGAATAATATATGAAAATCAATATTTCCACTGATCACACTGTTTGACCTGTTCATCATGAAGGACAACAAACCAAATGGCTGGGAATGGAATTGAATTGACTTCTGACAGTTGACAAGGTTACTTTGCCGTAGAAGGAAAAATAGTATCCCCTGCTTGTATCCTCTATACATGTAAGCATGTTATAAGGTGGTGGAACAAAAACCTTGCACAAATAACATAACAACTCTGTCTGAGATATATCTGTTGAACCTAATATCAACATATCACGCAATATTATCTAATGAAATTGATTTCAATATCGATGAGACGTTAGTCTCATAATCGTTTTAATTCATTATACTGAAAAATACTTTTGTTATGTATCATGTTTAGTGGGATTAAACATGAAAAGAATGGCCGACTTCCACAATTTCATGACTCTGCTATCTACAGTTTCGAAGATATAAAATAAAAACAATTTGTCTGCAAGGTGCTAAAGCTGAACTTCAACTCCTAGGAACTAAAAAGGATGTACTAGACGTCATCACGAATACACAACATTGTTACGGTTGGTGTTTTGGGAATTATGAACATATCAGTTAAGTATTTCTGTTTTGATCATGGAAGCCTTCAAGATTCACATACTTGCTTGATCAGTATTTCACTCGTTATTCTCGGGATCGATAACTTTTGTTTGAATAATCACGGCAAGCAATAGTTTATTGTCTCAAAAAACGATATTGTTTACCTCTATCTGATTATCAAGTCAATGACAGTGTAGTATGGAGAGGAATAAATAATCGCTATTATTATTGGAAATGAATATTCTCAGATAAATTATGAACATACAAAAATAGATATATATTTATATAAAACAATACATTGAGAATTCGCATTCTCTATGTGATGAGAATATTTACTCTTTTTCAGTTAATTCAATAGAAAACAACTACTTTCCTGGCTATATGCCACGACGAACATTGAATTATATCTATTGAACACACACGATAAGAGTTTGAAAATAAAATATAAAAATTTCTGAAATTGAGAATTTGCATTCTCCTTCAGACAAAAATATGTATATACACACATCATTCTGAATATTCAACAGAAAACAACTACTTTCCTGGCTATTTGCCACGTCGAACATTGAATTATATCTGATGAACATTCAAAAGGGAACATGAAAAATAAAGAATAAAATCCTCCGAAATTGAGAATTGATATTCTTCTTCAGATCGGATGAATAATATGATGAATAATGATCTAGAAATATGACTTACCAATATATTCAGCATTGAAATGAAAATTGGAATGTATAGGAGAAGTATACTGGCATGAACTCTGATCTTGATGAGCTTGAAAACGTCCAAAATATATTGGTAAGTCATATTTCTAGATCATTATTCATCATATTATTCATCCGATCTGAAGAAGAATATCAATTCTCAATTTCGGAGGATTTTATTCTTTATTTTTCATGTTCCCTTTTGAATGTTCATCAGATATAATTCAATGTTCGACGTGGCAAATAGCCAGGAAAGTAGTTGTTTTCTGTTGAATATTCAGAATGATGTGTGTATATACATATTTTTGTCTGAAGGAGAATGCAAATTCTCAATTTCAGAAATTTTTATATTTTATTTTCAAACTCTTATCGTGTGTGTTCAATAGATATAATTCAATGTTCGTCGTGGCATATAGCCAGGAAAGTAGTTGTTTTCTATTGAATTAACTGAAAAAGAGTAAATATTCTCATCACATAGAGAATGCGAATTCTCAATGTATTGTTTTATATAAATATATATCTATTTTTGTATGTTCATAATTTATCTGAGAATATTCATTTCCAACACTTTCATACCCAATCAGGGGGTTCAAACTTGAACGATGGAAACTTGTGATTTTTATAGACCTCTAATCGCAGATTCGTGATAGAGTCTCAATTCAGAATTCATTTCCACGCCCTGTATGATGAATGTCAATTTATCATACACCCAAAAGCTATTATTATTGTTGATATGCTCACCAATCTAACATTTTCCACATCTTACACCAATACCTGGCACTTGCGCGGTAATTGCCATTAGAGCACCTGGTCCATACACAAATATGTCACTCTGTGGTTGTATTTATATTGAAACTACAATTCGAACATCCTTGAAAATCAAATAAACCTGCTGTTAATGCATGTAGAATATTCTCACCACACGGAATTTGCATTGATTTTGATTTGTTGTATTGCATACATATGGCGCGGCATTGGTGGTTACCTCACATATTTATTTGAGTTAATTGTTTCGGTTGCAGGTAAAATAGCATGTTTCATTCGGATCAAAAGTGACTTTGATCAACTAGCAAATTTTGCTTTCGCTCGGCTTCGTTAAACGCTCCGCCTCGCAAATGCAAAATTCGCTTGTCAAACAAAGTGTCACTTTTGATCCTAATAAAACAATTTATATACTCTTTCACGACACCATCTTCAAGGGGCAGTAGCTTGCTCACGAAACTTCATTCGACCTATATATATTTATAGGAACTTTTTTTCTTATCTTATTTGACCGTGAAATCTCCTGATGAAGTGTCGCACTCTAATATGGGACACCCTGTATATAGACGAGTTTTCCAAAGTTCTTTCATCTCTTGGGGCGCACGAAAAGGGGATCTCTTTGATGTTCAGAGAGCATCGTGCGTATACCTAGGAAAGATAGGAAGAAGAGGAATTTTTCTTGAACTTTTGGAGATCATTAGTGATTGGGAATATTTCCTTAGGAGAAGAATTCCATCAAAGATTTGCCGTTCAATGGACAAAGAAATTTTGTGTAAGATTTGTTTCACATAATCTCAAGGTTGATGACGAAGAAATGTGTCAAAGCATCATCGTATATATGTTTGGACGCTGATTCCCATAATGTGGGGAATATAGAAAATAGTATATTGTTCAACGAGCACGAAATGATAATGATTGCCTACGAGAATGAAGTTTGCAGTCGGTTTGCAGCATGAGCCATTGGCAAATGCTGCAATCATTCGAGTAGGAAATTGGCATTATGTGCAAGTTATACACTATAATTTTTTAACGGCTATAATAGATAACAGCGCGGCATTTTCGATTTCTTTGTCTTGTAGCCATCTGAATTCCTGTCAAGTATTGCTCATCTATCAGACAGAGCTGTCATTCCTTGAATTTTGACATTTCAATTGCAACCCCCACATATGCTTTATTCACAAAATAATACACAACCAAATAGATTGTTCAACTTTATTGTCACAAATGATGTTCAATGTACCTCGTTTCTCATCTCGCTAATGTAACACATTTTACTTTCCCGTACCTAACACTGTGCATAACTTCCACTCACCTTTATCAACAATGTCTAGGAGCGTTAACAACACACCCAATGTAGATATTTTCTTTTTGTCATTTGCACAATTCAAATGAGATATTCTCAGCACACTTCCTAATTGATAATTATACATTATGCTCTCATTCACTCAATATTAATTATGCTTAGTATAGGACTACTCTTATCACCTATTATTAATTTTGTACACCTATTAATGGGCTCTTGGGCCTGTTGGATGTATTTTTTGAAATAAATAAATAAATAAATGAATAAATAAATAAACATTTTGCTTTTTTGGAATCCTTATAGTATGTGATTATGTGAGTATGTGAGTATGTGATTTCAGATAAGTTAGATATATCTTCTTTCTTTTTGTCCTCAAAATGGCAGTACTTAACCTCACTATTGAACTCGAATTTAATAATGGAAATAATGACAAGTAGACTCAACTAATCACTTTATGAATTGTTCAGAATGCTCTCCATTGATTTGTTAGCACAACTACAGCCGATATTTCAGAGATCTTCCAGAAACTCCACGAACAGTTTGCTTACCAAACATTGGAGGCTATTTTCAACAATTCATAAAATAATAAGTTGGGTCTGTATATCATCACTACAAAATTCTTGAGGTTAAGTACTGCCATTTTGGGGTAAAATAGTGAAATAGATGTAACTTAGCTGAGATCACACGGACCACATCATAAGAATTTAAAAAATAGCAACTTAATGGGTAATCGCCCTGACGGTGAAGAGGGTTGAATATAAAATATATAAAAAAAATACCCCAAAAGTTGTCCCCCTCATTGATTATGTAAATTAACGTGTTTCGCCAAATTTTCATATAGTTATCAGTCAAAGAAATATTGAGTGCTACTTACTCGTTCGTCACCCTGTATAGAAACAGTATCTACTTATATTTGCATTCGTTCGAATCGAGCAGAAAATGTTCCAGAATATCAAGAGGAATGACTTATATACTTCTTGTCGATAACGTAAACCGAGTCTAACTTGTATCGCATGTTGATCTAGCAATCCGTGAAACGTGTGCTCCAAACAGCCGAACATCTGCCCAGTGGTCAATAAGGACAATTCACTGCCGAAACAGGGTCAACGAGGATATAAAGCGTCGTCTGTCCCTCGTCCAGACACCCTTTCGGTTCTATAACTGACCCTGTGAATAATGTCAATGGTGGCTCAATTTTTTCGGATTCAAAACAGGTTTGACCAGTACTTGAATCAAATCAGGAGGGATGGACAATAAGGAAATGGGTTGATTCAACGGTAGGTCATATAACATAGGTGAAAGAGTGATGACTGAAATGATGTTATGAAGTTTCAAGTCATATTCTTATTGCTGGTGCATAGAAAGTGCTTACACCCTGTACGAAAGAGGCTTCTTTAGCGAGCATTATGTTTTTTTATTCATTGAATTATCTCTAAAATTTTCCGAATTGAAGTTTTTTTTGCTGAATCCTTGCAGATTAACAACTTTCTGAATTTATCGAGAAACAATTTTCTGATGAAATGAACTGGATACCAATAATTTAAAAAAACATTTTTATCAAACACAAAATTATAAATTGGGATGACTGTTTAATACCGTGTATTGCCTCCTCTAGCAACTCTAAGAACTTCTAATCTACGAGGCATACTGGAAATTGAGTTGCTTATCGTTTCCATTGGTATACGATCCCATTCTTCCACTAATGCATCTGCCATTTCTCCGAGACTTTCCGGAGACGTCTCGCGAGAACGTACCCTTCTCCCTAATTCATCCCAAAAATGTTCTATAGGATTCATATCAGGGCTCCTCGCAGGCCATTGTAATATGGTAATACCAGTAGCTTCTAAGAAGTTTCGCACTATTGCTGCGGTGTGTGGTCGGGCATTATTCTGCATCAATATAAAATTATTGCCCACTAACTCCGCATAAGGTAAGACATACTGCTTAAAAATGTCAATGTAAATTTGGGCATTCATCGACTGCCTCACCGGAAAAGCATGAAGGGATGTCTTTCCATTCATTGAAATCCCTCCCCACACCATAACGGACCCACCATTAAAACTTTCGCATCCTGTTATTGAATTCTGATTAAACTGTTCACCAGTTCTTCTCCATACTCTATTACTTCCATCCACCATGTTAAGGCAAAACCTTGACTCATCCGTAAACAAGACATTCGACCATTCAGGAATATTCCAATGTCCATAATTTTCAACAAAATTTCTGCTAGCAGCACGATGTTCGGGCAATAATTTGGGACCTTTTGCAGGTCTCCTAGCTTTTAAATTAACTTTCAGACGTCTACATACCCTCTCCTTACTTACTGCAACATCACGAATTTGGCAAAGATCTTGCTGAACATTTACCGCAGTATTTGATCGATTCCGTAAAATCCGCAATCTCAAGAAGCGATCATCTCTTGGAGAAGTTTTTCGGGGGCGACCAGAACCGACCCTCCAAGCGGTGCTTCCTGTTTGTTCGTACTTGCGGATTGATCTACGAGCAGTTGCTTCATGAACTCCCACTGCACGAGCGGCGTAACGTTTACTACGCCCATCGTTTACTATAACGCAACTAATCTTGCTACTTGTTCAGGATTCATTCAAAGCATTTTATGTAATTTTAGTCAATAAAACAAGACACTTAATTAATGACACGACGACAAATGGTCAAATATGGAGGCATACAACAAATTAGTTGCTATGGCAACGGCATTTGTTTTTTTAAAGACAATCTGATCCTACCAGAGTACAACCCAATCAATTTTGAGTATACTCTGATCCTTCAATAAATAAATTTGTGGGATAAGCGTAAGGTGTCAGCAAAAAAGCTGTAATTCGGAAAATTTTAGAGATAAATCAATGAATAAAAAAACGAAATGCTCGCAAAATAAGCCTCTTTCGTATAGGGTGAAAGCACTTTGTATACCATTACTCAATTAACACACAGGGTGAGTAAAAAATCAAGAATAAATCATGGTTTGAATTATTCCACCACCATCAAGGAGGCTTTGAAAAAATTCTCACCTCTCTATTTTTTTCTCAAAGACAAATGCATCACCTACCAACAAATGAAAAAAAATAAAAATCGGCCCACTATTTTTTTTATTTTTAAGAAAATAGGTCAAATATCAAGTGCGTCACTTTTTTTGGAACTGAGTGTATGTTATTCATTATACAAGGGAAAAAAGTATCGTTTTCTTCTATAACAACAGAATCTCGAGCTGAAATCTAATATTGTTCCCGTCTTTTTTCTGCGACCGACACAAAAGTCGTCCATTTCAATACCATAATCAGCTCTTGAATTGTTGTTTCTATTACTGACACAAACATGGGGATGTTGAACTGAAAAGGATGTACTAGGTCATCGGGACACAACATTGTTACGGTTGGTTATTTTGGTTGGGTTGACTTTTTCCTGATTTCGGCAGATTTGGCATTCCATACCCATGGGGAGTTATAAATACACCCATATTATAGTTGAGTATTTTTGTCTTGACCTTCAAAGTTCACATACTTGCTTGATTTGTATTTCATTATTTTCATTCGTTATTCTTAGGATCTGATTGATTGGGTAACTTGTTTCTGAATAATCTCGGCCAGCAATACTTTTTTTGTCTCACACAACAATATTGTTCACCTTCATTTGATTTGCGAGTCAAACACAGTGGAATATGGAGTGAAATAAATAATCACTATTATAATTGTTGATATGCTCACTCACCTAACATTTTCCTCTTCTTTTTCCCATATACCTAGCACTGGCGTGGTATTTTCAATTAGGGCTGACACCTGGTTCAAATTAATTCATCGATTCCTTGATTCAATAAAATGCACAAATGGGTCACCCTGTGGTTGTATTTATATTGAATTTACAATTCGAACATGCTTGAAAAACCAAGTAACCTGATCTGTAAATGCAGGTAGAATGCAGGTAGAAATATTTCCACCATACGAATTATTTGTTTTATTGCACACAATCATATGGCACGACATTCAGGTTTCGGAAATAGTATTGAATTTGTGCAAGGTGTTTTAATAATCTGTCAAGTAAGTCACATCGGTGGTTACTTCTCATATACAGAGTGGGCCTTTGAAAACGAAACAGAGGCTCTGTAGGTCGCCAAAACCGGATTATGAAAAGAATCTGAAACACGTCATCTACATTTTCGAGGGGGACATCGTCCTACAATATTTTCAGCCCTGCGGCGTTGTCGCTGCTAACGAAAAGAAGCAACAACTTTGTTATTTCAAATTTAACACCTTGTATTTTATCATCACACTTGGGGTCTAGCTGTAATGGTTTCAGGGATATAAAGTGTTCAAAATTGAGATTTTTCAACTTTAAAATTTTTTTGTGTCGAAACTAATCATTATTGGTCAAAACGACTCCCATGTCCCTATCTCAACTTGTGATTCACTATCTACTAACAGGGTGATCAGAATTCTGAATCTTGAACCACCCTGTATTTGGTTCAAATAAATGTTAGTAGATAGTAAATCACAAGTTGAGATAGGGACATGAGAGCCGTTTTGACCAATAATGAATAGTTTCGACACAAAAAAATTTCAAAGTTGAAAAATCTCGATTTTGAACACTTTATATACCTGAAACCATTACAGCTAGACCCCAAGTGTGATGCATTGATGAATTCAGCTCTTCGGAGAGAATCTGAGAATGCAATAAAATACAAGGTGTTCCATTTGAAATAACAAAGTTGTTGCTTCTTTTCTTTAGAAGCGGCAACGCCGCAGGGCTGAAAATATTTCAGAAAGATGTCCCCCTCGAAAATGTAGCTGACTTATTTCAGTTTTTTTTTTGATAATCCGGTTTTGGCGACCTACAGAGCCTCTGTTTCGTTTTCAAAGGCCCACTCTGCATATTTCAGTCAATTCTTTTGGTTGCAGGAAAACAGCATGTTTCATTCGGATGCAAATGCAAGAGTCGCTTGTCAAACAAAGTGTATTTTTTGATCCTAATAAAACAATCTACAATTTTTTGTGATAAAAAAAAGAGAATCAATATTGAAATATTACATCAAGTACCTTTATTGCGTTGCAGTCTTCCATTTTGCTATGTGAACCTTCTAAAGTTATCAAAGATCTGTCAATTAAAGTCCACGATTTGATTTTGAATAATTTGGAATTTAGTTGTCGTTAAGTACCCACCTAATTGCCGTAACCACGAAGTGGAATTGACGATCAAAAGTTTCTTTCTTTCTTTTTCGGAAACGGTGTTATTGGCTTATTTTTCGGAACTGGTACAACAATTCAACGAAAGCCATCAACAGTGTACCTATAATATACCGGGTGAGTGACATTCGAGTAGATGCATCTTACATACAATTTAGGGTGCATGGCTTGTCCTAAAGATGAAAAAATAAAGTTTCGAAACGTCGACAATTCAAAAATTGGTTTTCTCCAACATTTCGACCGAATTCCCGCCAACTCAACACCAGAAATCATATTCAACGGTCGCCATTCTATTCAAGTAATTCGATATTTTTTCCCCTGTTCGTGCCTGTAGCTGTACGCGTGGGCCTGTTTATCTCGAAAACGGTTCAACTTTTGACAAAAATTATGGAAATCATTTTGGTGAAAACTGAAGGATGACAATCATTTTTGTCGAAAGTAAATGATGGGAAGCATTTTTCTAGGTAATGAAGAATAAACTGCTCTTATATTGTGTTCGAATAGAAATTGCCTAAGTGTCATATTGTGGCCAACATCCGGGCAAATAGTTTGGAAAAACGGATTTTCGGGACCATTTAGCCATTTTCCGGTGGACATTCTCATAGGTAATCTACTCATGAATATCAACAACTTGATCATCTATCTTATGTCATGGTTGGTACCTTGTTTTATTGGACTAATATCAAAATCGAAATTTTGAAATGAAAATCGGACTCACTTGAGAGTAAAGTCCCGTCTCGTCTCGCCTATGAAATATTAAGTCTTGTCTCGAGTCTCGTCTCGCAGCATCGAGTCTCGTCTTGTCTCGCGTCTCGTACGAGAGTCTCGCAAATGTATCGCAATGTCGTCATACATAATCTTGTTCCAGTCTAGTACGGGATATTTACCTTTACCTACTTTTTACGTATAATGTAGAAGTAGGAAGAGAAAGTTACAACAAAAATAACATTATTCATTGAAAAGTAAGTACCTAATAGGTAAAACAAAAATAGAAAAAGTTATAAAAATGAAATAAAAAGTAACACGTTTATTCTAAACGAATAAACAAAACAAGAACTTCAATCCAAAACTTATTTTACTTATTTAAGAAATACGCATCTAAGAAAAAAACCTTTATCAGTCAGATCTGCCTTCACGATCGCAAATGTTTTTGTTTTTCACCCAGTCGTTACTTCCCGGTATTCTTAAGAGACCTCGTGCCATCAAACTTACAATGGGAAATTCAGAAGCATGAATTTCCCACCATTCCAATATATCTGTGTTTTTATCACACTGAGGTGAAGAATAATATTTTTGAAGCTCCTGCATCCATACTCCCTCGGCAGGTATATGATTAACTACAAACAATACATCAAAATCTATTAAAAATTCCTACTTTTCCGCTTCAGAATCTTCTCGCCCTAGTCTCTCCACTGCCGTTTATAAATGAAATGTTTTGTCTATTTGTGCTAAATAGTTTGAATTCTTTTAAAATATGTTGTATTATAAATGGACTTTTCAAGTCTGCAGCCGGCACGCAAAAATATTTACCTGCGAGACTCTCGCACGAGACGTCTTGTACGAGACTCGAGACGAGACCAATAAAAGTCTCGTCTCGTCTTGTCCGAGTCTCGTCTCGAGTCTTGTCTCGAAAATGAGATGAGACCATGCGAGACTCTCGAAAATGAGACTCTCGCGGGCACCACTACATGAAAGTAGATACTCAGAGATAAATCCAAAATTCTGTCATAAACGCCGAAATGTCTATCGACTGAAACAAGCCGACTATGGCTATATTCCGAATTCAACTGGCAGTACTGAATCTGCTGATTTTCCATTCCGAAATCAAAAAATTCACTGGAAGTGACAGATGCTTGTCAGCAGATATACTATTCATTCCAAATATTTCGACTCAACATTCTGCTGAAATTGCTGAGTATCAAAAGGTAGTGTGGCTTCAGTGAACTGTCATATTTCAGAGGAGGAAGGAATGTAACATTCATTTCCGTTATTAATGAAATGATTCTCAATATCAGAAAATACCTGGAGTATGAAGTAGTAGAGCAGGTAAGGAAAGGAGCAGCATTGGCTAAATAAACTAAATAAACCTGGAATGTCTCCTAAAATTCATCATTATTAAGGCATATTGCGATTTTCATGAATCTCAATTCTCAATCTGGTACATCATGAGAAATTTATGGCAACAAAATGTCCAAGTATTCTTCATCACTCGAGCTTGAATCGCCATCGTCAACAATCGTAGAAACTATAGAGGATACAAGAATCGATTTCTCTTCCATGTTGAATATTAAATTTCCAAAATTTATAACAAGTAGGAGGCTAAACATCTAGTTCAGATAAACGAGACACTACTACTGATGAAAACCATGAAAACGTGTCCCGAATTACAGTAGTGAATTTTTGATTTTATATTTCGGAACACAGATTTTCAGCAGAGTCAGTGGATCAACTTACAGTACTGACCAGTTGAATTCGGAATATAGCCTATGGCTATATTCCGAATTCAACTGACAGTACTGAATCTGCTGATTTTTCATTCCGAAATAGAAAAAATCACTGATGAATGTGACAGATGCTTGTGAGTAGATATACTATTCATTCCAAATATTTCGACTCAACATTCTGCTGAAATTGCTGAGTATCAAAAGGTATAGTGTGGCTTCAGTAAACTGTCATTATTTCAAAGGGGGAAAGAATGTAACATTTATTTCCGTTGTAAGTTATATTATTCTCAATATCAGAAAATACCCGTTATTGAAATAATAAACGCTGAGGATAATATGGAGTATGGAGTAAGAAGAGGTAACGAAAGAAAAAGCAGCATTGGGTAAATAAATATCTAAACCTGAAATGTCTCCTAAATTCATCATCATCACGTTTTCTATAAATCTTTCAATTCTCAATCTTGTGCATCATGAGAAATTAATGGCAACAAAATGTCCAAGTATTCTTCATCACTCGAGCCTGAATCGTCATCGTCAATAATCGTAGAAACTATGGAGGCTACAAGAATCAATTGCTCTTCCATCATGTTAAATACTAAATATCTAGATCAGATAAACGAGAAACTACAGAATGACAAATTTCACCAGCTGATCAACTGCTGCTGACTACTGATGAAAACCATGCGAACGTGTCCCGAATTACAGCACTGTATTTTTGATTTTATATTTCGGAACACAGATTTTCAGCAGATTCAGTGGATCTACTGACAGTACTGACCAGTTGAATTCGAAATATAGCCTATTTATTCAATCACTGGATATTTAAATAAGTCTTCTTACATGTCTGGATTCCAGACATATTATCATCAATCAATTGAAAAAATGATATCACTCACCGAGAGAACCCTGTTTAGAACACCCGGTGCATCATACAATACACCATACGTGTCTCTGTGCTATGTCCACGATTTAAAATGATAATATTATTGGAGTGCCCTCAGGTTGCAGAGGGGTAGTGCACAAAAGGGCTTCCTTATTCCTTGGTCGGCCCGAACATGGCCTGGACATCGCATAAAAAAAGGGTTGGAACTGGACAAACCAGTATATTATGTAAATTTAGGGAATGTTGGTCATCGCAAAGACGCCGTATGGTAATTAGGTCTAACGGTAATTTCTGGTGCGGGCCTTTGCATTATATGCATATGCATAGTTATACAGGGTGATTCACATAAGAACCGACATAGAGCAGGGGCATGTAGGGGGTTCCAAAATATGGCAATCTAACGCAACTTACCTCTATACCAAGTTGCTTCCCTAAGGAGATATAGGCTTTGACAGTGAAGTTATAAATTTTGAAAAAAATCAATATCTCCGTTATTCTTGAACTTAAAGCAACCAAATTTGGTTCACTCTGCGGATATCTTTAGTTCGTTACTTGAAAGTAACTAGAGTTCAATTGAAATTTGTAAAGGGGGTATCCCGGGTGGCGCACCATTAATATTCAACATAATTTTGTTAACCCTTGATGGATTTCGCTTTGTTTTGTGGGCAATTCAATTCTGAAACTTTTCTTACTCCAGGAATTTTTCGAAAAACCTCATCATTTTTATCAAAAACTCTGAATAACTGAAAACGCACGCTCTAGGTGTGTTATTTGAAATTTCGAAAATTCAAAAGTTGGCTATGAAAATAAACGTCAAACTTGACAATGAGGCAAGTGAGTTGTTCAATTAAGTAATTGTTGTTTGAGAGTTTTTAAAATGAACGGGAAGTTTTCTTTTAACGAGCAAGTTGACATGCTGTTAGTGCTATGCCTATATATAACTCCTTAGGAAAGCAACTTGGTATAGAGGTAAGTTGCGTTAAATTGCCATATTTTGGGACCCCCTTCATGCCTCTGGCCCTATGTCGGTTGTTATGTGAATCACCCTGTACAGGGTGTACCATTGGGAAACGGAAAAACTTCAACGGTGGGTAGAGCTCATCGTGGTGGTTCTGAATATACCATATTTGTAGAGTCTCACAAGTTTTATATTCGAGATATAGGGTGTTATATCAATTTTGCCCAATTTTTTGTGAAAACATAACTCACGAAGCACTAAGTATATTCTTTTGCAATTTGGTATACAATTCCTTCTTTTTCTACCAAAGCGACTCGCCTATCAGCCACGAAAAAAATCCAGGTCCGGATTAACAAAAGTTGATAATATTTCTGGACACCAAAAAGAACACCCTGTAATTTCGAATACTCAAAATTCGCTTACATATTTGGAAAGTGCACAAAAAGCTGAACCGAATGGTGTACTCTTCATTTTGCCACATGCAATTTCACAAAGGAATTTCCGATTTTTATTTCGAGGTTTTATGCATTTGTTTATAGGTGAAAATAATATGTTTTGAGTTTTCCCAATCGAATAATATTATCACGAACCACCCAGTATATTTTTTTGGAATTTGGTACACGAGTTCTCCTTGATCTACCTATGCCCCTCACCTATCATTCACGAGAAAAATCCAGGTCCGAATTAACGAAAATTGATTATATTTCGGGGCCCCAAAAAGAACACCCTGTATTTCCGAATTTCCATAATATGCTCACATATTTGAGAGTTGCACAAAAAGCTGAATCGGACTTTTCATTTTCATATACGAATGCTATTTCACTACTGAATTTCTGATTTTGAATTTGAGGTTTTATGCATTTGGATAGGTAGAAATCGAGGTAAAATGGAAAGTTTTGAGTTTTCAGAATTAAAAATTAATTAGTGAAAGAGCATGCGGGATATTGAAAAGTACACAATTCGAATCATCTCTTTGTGAACTTTCCGAATATGGAATCGGATTTTGGAAATTCGAAAATACTGGGTGTTCTTTTTCGGACCCAGAAGATCATAATTTTTCGTTAATCTGGACCTGAATTTCCATCCTGACTGGTAGGTGAGTCGCTGGGGTAGAAGAAGTAGGATTTGTGTACCGAATTCCAAATGAATATACTGGGTGATTCGTGATAGTTTTTGTTATTCGATTGGAAAAACTCAAAACATTTCATTTTTACCTATCCAAATGCATGAAACCACATATTCAAAATCAGAAATTACCTAGTGAAATAGCATGCGGAAAAATGGAAAGTTCATCATACGATTCAGATTTCCATGCACTTTCCAAATATATGAGCGGCTTTCGGGAATTCGAAAATACAGGGTGATATTTTTGGGGTCCAGATATATGATCAATTTTCGTGGACCCGGTCCTGGATTTTTCTCGTTACTGATAGGTGAGTCACTTTGGTAGAAGAAGGCAAAATTGTGTACCAAATTCCAAATGAATATACTGGGTGGTTCGTAAGTTATGTCCTCACAATGAATTGAACAAAATTGATAAAACACCCTATTTATCGGATATAAAACTTGCGAGACCCTACAAATATGGTATATTCAGAACCACCTTGATGAGCTCTACCCACTGTTGAAGTTTTTCCGTTTCCCAATGGGACACCCTGTATAAGAATATTATACATGGCCAGTTGCTATTTCTGATTCTTTATGAAATACGTATTCCATGGATTTACAATAATAACATTCGATTCAATACTGCAATATCATCTTATCGGAATAATTGATCCAGCATTTGAAATTTATACAGGGCGGTCCTAAATGAAGCCTAGTACCAGCTGGTAGAGACTGGCATGGTTGAACTGCATCCTGGAACTCCTGCTGACTGTGGAGGCTCGGCATTTTTCCGTTGTATCGTCTTCACCTGCAGTGAACCTATGCTGCACATCAACACACCATTTGGGACCTTGGATAGGGATGACCTGGACCATTGCGGATGACCCTGACATCAATATCAGGTTTTTTGTTCCACCTTATGTGTTCCACTTTTTGCTACCTATTGGAGTAAACATAGTGAGTCAATAGTGTGTTCTCCTTCGAGATTAGCCAAACCGTCAGGTATATAAAAAATATTCGAATGAAACAGTTATAGGATTTCATGAAAGCTATCATCTGAAATCATTTTCATATCTATAGGCTGTTCGAATTCCAAGATATCGGCTGATGATGTGTGTTTTTAAATGAGACACCCTGTATATTATTGCATTTTCGAATTTTTCCTGAAGCGCTGATTTCATCAATGCATCACACTTGGGGTCTAGCGGAAATGATTACAGAGATATAGGGTGTTCAGAATCGAAAATTCTCAAATTTGGGATCATTTTTTGTGTCAGAACTATTCATTATTGGTCGAAACGGCTCACATGTTCTTTTCTATCTACTGAAATTCAATTGGAATAGATACAGGGTGATCAGAAATCTTGAATTTTGAACCACATTTTAATTGTCCCAATTGAGTGTCAGTAGATGGTATATCAAAAGTTGAGATAGGGACATGAAAGCCGTTTCGACAAATAATAAATAGTTTCAACACAAAAAAATTACAAAGTTGAAAAATATAGATTTTAAACACCCAATATCTCTATAAATATTCCAGCTAGTTCCCAAATGCGATGCATTGATGAAAACAGCTCTTTAGGGAGAATCTAAAAATGTAATAATATATAGGGTGTCTCATTTGAAAACAAACATCATCAACCGATATCTTGGAATTCGAACACCCTACGGATATAAAATTGATTTTCGGTGATATAGTTCCCAAGAACCCTTTAACTGTTGTATTCGAATTTTTTCGTTATATCTGATGACGGTTTGGTTTATATATAGAAGGAGAACACACTATTGACTCACCCTGTATATGTTTTTCAAATTGGAGACCTTTCGAATAGTAAAATATCTTACTGTAACAATTCGCAAACTCGTGAAGCTTTTGTGAAGGTTCATTTACGCTATCATTCCTTGACTAGTTATACATTTCGATTTATAGTTGAAACAGAATTGTTACTATACTTAGTTTTAATTATTTTATATATAAATGCTAATCGTCCTTCAAATACTGAAATGATATAATTCCTCATAGATTATTTTCGGATAATAACACTTTATAAAGTCTCTTCGTAAGCCCATAGCCTTGTCTCTTTTAGTGTGAAATATAGGTCTTGAATTTTATTTGTTTTTCATTCTTCATTCATATTTCCAGCCCAGCCTTCTAAGAGAATACACTCTGAGCTACCTCTTCCGGTAAAAAAAAGAATTATCTGTAGAGAAATAAGGTTTCCTCAATTATCCAAATTTTAGGATTCTTATAAATTGAGTGGCGTCCAAGAACTTCAATGTTCTTTTCCATTTAGCACTCGAACTAACTTATAGGCTCCGATGTGGAACTGCCGATAGCAAATGTGTTCGACTTTTCAATAGTTCCAATTTTTTAATAAAAAGTATTTTTTTTATCGCTTGGAGCGCACGAAAGGGAATCCCTATAATGTTCAAAGAACATCGTGCGTTCCTAGGGAGGATAGGGACAGGAGGTGGGCATTGGAATTTTTTTTGAACTTTTGGAGTATAATAGTATATGATCTAACTAGAGTAAGAAGTTAGCTATATAATTGCATTATCAGCCGGGGTATATATATAATATTTTTTCCACTACTTATACTGAAATATGAACATATCTAATCAATTCACATTTTCATTTCCAATGGAGGATACTAAAATTGTAATATTGAAAAAAAAACCCTGTATCAAAGTTCCAGATGAAATGTTGAATAAATACAAAAAACGAGTGCGAATTTAAGTGACAGGAATTTTTACATAGTTTCTACCCCGCGCCTGCATGAAGTTACGAACTATTCTTATTGATACATTATGTATTAATCAAAATGTTCTGAAATATTCAAACCTTATCAATATCGCAGATGATTCCACTGAACAATCAGTGATCTGATCTACATAATAATTCACATCGTTTTGACCGCTTTATATGAATACGTTTTGATAGGTCAAAAAATGTTCCCATTGTCCGAGATTGTTATCACCGAAACAGCTTTTTTTATTTTTTTTATGTGTTTATTGCCTTTTATTTTCGCATCAAAAAACTCTGCTGTTTTCTTGTCACAGCCTTCTCAATTCAATTAGCTCGATTAACCCCGCTTCATCGCGAACGCTTATGCAACTAACAAAACAATACTCAGCATTGTGGATGATAGAGATATGTTTGCGGCTGCGGTATAGTCGACGCGCCGCCTATGCGTCGAAGGCCACAGACAGCATTATTTTCATTTATGGTCGTTTTGCCGTTCTGTCATGCAAGGAAGGTTATGTCAAAGTTATGACTTATTCATCAGTCAGAATTCAACAAATATTGTTGGGTCTATCGAACTCAATATATGAGGAGGCTGCCGAGGGTTTCGAGGGAGTAATCTTTCACCTTGTTCATCCGGCATCCTCAAAATATTGGCCAGACAGCTGAAAGCTCTTCAGTATGTCATTATGCTGTTGAGAATATTCAGGATGATGGCCCAGAAGTGCTATTTCAGTGCCTCAAATTTCGGCCTGAATGGCTACAGGTCATCAGAGATGATTAAGAGAGCTCCTCTTGGCTTACTGGTGTAGCAAATACTCTCCAGCTATGGCAAAGGTACGTTTCTGCAATGCGTCACAAGCGATCAACTCCCAAAGCCATACACCTATGTGACTCACTTGCCTTATGAAGGTAGTCGCAGACAAACCTCTGAGTAGGTCTAGACTGAGGTGAACGAACCATGACCTGTCAACCTTGGAATCGTCTATTCTTCACAAGAAAACCACAGGCCTGGGTCAAACATGGACCTATGCTGTCGATGATGAATCCATGGCTGCGCTGAAGAGGATTGGTTTGATACCATATTTTGGTTGTTGGCAGTTTCAGTTCCGCCCTAAAACCAGAGTGGCCTACCAGCAAGCAACTGCTCAATTTCGTCTCTATAAGAAACCTGAAGGAGCACAAGAGCCGAGACCGACTAGAAAACCTCATGTGAATGTGAGGGAAGTGAAACCCACTGCCTTCTTTGAGGAAGAGTCGACCACTGCAAGAACAAATAATCCCAGTAAGCCAAAAGCTGGAAAATCATCATCAGGTTTCCGAACGAAGATGGTCATCGCCTCGTCCAAGGGACCTGAGTCCCCTGCAGTGACGAATGGTGTCGAATCCCCGTCAACAGAGCCAACATAAGGCTTGACCTCTGGGAAGACAGAAGGTGGCGTCGTTAATGACTCACCATCTGGTGATACCTAAGAGGCGTGAGTGGCAACAAGTTTGCCAGTGGCACTCTGCCTACTTTTCTGAAAACACGGATGCAGCACTTCTTCGCGCAAGAAAAAATGTTCGACGGTTATTCAATCGAGCTGAAGAGTCAGGTAACTAGGAGCTTTATGAAACTACTTTAACAAGGTATCATGAAGACATTAGAAATGCAAAATGAAAGTCTTGGACAAAGTTCTATTTTACATTCATCGCAGTACAAGAATTCACAAGATTTTCTCTAGAGAGTCAACTGCTCAATCAAAAGACCTCATGACACATTTACGACCTCAAGATAAGAAACGTTAGAGCCAATTATAGAAAACGACTTCCCTAGAAGTCAGACTCTTGATAACATTCGACCTGCTCTTTCTGAGGGCGCCAAACGTACTATATAAGAAGAACGATTTGAGGATCGTTAAGAAAGTTATCACAGCACCGGCAGTTGAATGGACAATAAAATCATTTCAGCCTTTTGAATATTCCGGAGAGGATGGGTTATTTCCAACTTTGCCCATTCACATCATATTGTATTGGGATAGATGGCGTGGGATTGAATTCCATCCAGTTGGTTGAAGGCAAGGATGGTATATATACCCCCATTAGAACATCGTAGAATAGTCGATGAACTTTTACTCTTCCATAGATACTTGCACGGAAAATGTTCCCCACAAATCTCTGCTATGATTCCATCTCTAGGAATACCAGTCAGACGAACTCGACAGGCCAAGTCCGCACATTCCTTCATCGTTAACCTTGAAAAATGTCGAATAACACTCTACCAAAACTCGTGTTCGTCTACAGAACGGCGAAGCTTTGGATTTTTTTTGCCAATGCAAGTATTGCCAAGAAGGTATAACCCCCAAGTTCATGAGAAACTCCAACACCTACCTCTCCTCCCTATCCTTCCTAGGTACGAACGATGTTCCACGAACATAATAGCAATTTTCTTTCTTGCGCTCCAAGAGATGAAAAAATAGTAGGACGCATAGACACACATCCCAAATTTGTGAGACTAATCAAATCAGCCTTACACTTTTCCTGCTGAAAGGACTTGAAATGGTGCTGGATGGATATATCAGATGCCCTGAACATTCACCAGTATGCCATTCAAACGGGCAAATCGACAGATGTTGCACCACATAACATAGTAGAAAAAATCCCCGAATCGCTCAACAACAAGGAAATTACGATGGCCATTTGTTTCGATATCGAAGGAGCATTCGACAATGCATTACCAAACTCTATTGTATCATCCTCCACTGGTTGGATCTTCGCCATCCTCATGAACAGGGCGGCTACTAGATCTCTCCAAGAGGAGAACATCAGGTTCAAGCTCTTCAGGGGTTGCCGACAAGGCAAGGTGCTATATCTCGACCCCGACCTCGACCAAGGGGTGGAGCTGCAAGGTACATTGAATTATATGTCGATAGTTGATGCCAGAAGAAACAAATGTCAACCTTAGAACAACTATAATAGTATACCCTTCAACAGGAAAGAGAACCTGGATGATCTAACTCCACATTCAAAGAAAAGGGAGTTTATTTCATTTTCAGCTAGACCTAAATGTCTAGGTATAATCCTCGATGAGGAACTGTCGTGAAAAGTTCACCTGGTAAAGTTTCTTTACAAAGCTAGTTTATTTTCAAGGGCATGTCGAAGGATTCGCGAAGAATCATGAGGATTAGGGTCCAAACAAATCCACAATTATTTATTCAATATACAGAGATATAGGTAGTTCGCATTATCTTTGATGAAAACTGGTCTTAGAGTTCGCCAGTGACCACATTTTAACATTTTAATGAATGACAAACTTTTTTTTACCTGCCGCCTTTCTGATAATTTTCCTTGATTCTCGAGATTTAACATAATTCATTTCTTTGCTTCTCCATACCTGTATATAATGTGTCACGATTATCATGTTTCCCAAGTTCCACCTCATTTCTGTTAAGTTATTGAGCAAATGCTGTTGGTCATCTTCAAATTAAATGGAAATTGAAAATGACCAGCTCCAAGATCATATTGTGATGAGCTGTTGAAAGGGTGTACATGGATATTGTGGTCAATAACTCATCACAAATGGAGTAGAAACTTGCAAAACATTATATTTAATCCTTACATTATAAACGAGTATATGAGGAAGCACGAAAATGAATTCTGTATGTCTCGAAATCCAAGAATTATATAAAAAAACTGCAGTAGAAACAAAGTTAGATGTTTAATTCTTAAATAACGTATCCCGCCGATCGCCCTCGCGGTCTAAATCTAGGATTTTTCAACGGGAATCTAAAATAAACAACATCACCAAAGCCATAACTACTCCACCTCTTGGAAGACAAACACATTTTTTTGTCTCTGATGCCTCGATTTCACTTGTTACACTTAGGCATGCTCTCCAATCAGACAGCGAATAAATATTTAATGGGGAATCTTGCTTTCTTGTGTATAAGTATCTTTTCAATGATCATGAATTACAGAAGCTGAATAATGAACATACCTCTATACTAATACCAAAGGGAGTCGTGGATGCGAAGGATAATTATCAATTATTATCATCAAGTCTGTAACACAATATTATATCATTGCTTTGATGTTTTGAGATTTCATCCACCCTATTAGACCATTACTAATTTTATATTCTGATCTACCTTGTTTCACTGAAGATTTAAATTTTGTATGATTCGATAGATGTGATAGTTTTGAAAAATTATTTGATTGACCTATGCATTGTCGATCTAAATGAAAACCTAGTAGGCGACCTAGTACGCGAGGAGGTACAATATTGTCTGTTCTTTGAATCAAAATCTGTCTGCCTGTCAAGTGGCGCTGGCATCCTGAAAATGGAAAAAGCTCATTTGTTTCTGTCAAAATAGACCATATTAGGTTGATATTCTCTTCTTCTATTTTTTTCCAATATATACTCAACCACAGATGTGCTTTCCATCATTGACGTGATATTTGATACAAAGGCGATGAAGAAGATTCTTTCATGAGATTGAGATGTCATAATCGAAAAATTATTTTCTGACAGTTGTCATTAACTTTCAACTTCGTCTTTGTGAATATGTTATACTTCGAATTCGTATTCTTGAAAATTACAATTATTCCTAATTATTTCTTCTAGTATTGGTTTTGTATTGCAGTTTGTTGATTGGTTTGTGAGTGCGATTGTTTTATTTTGCAATTTTATCTGAAAACTTCGCACTCTAGGAGGTGTAGGTGTAAAATTATCAAGACCTGGTTTCCCCTATCCTCACTGTTGTGAATTTGAGCCACAAATCCTGAGGCATCAATGAGTTTATGCCATATTCATTGGATTGCAAGGTGAAATTTGTTTCTTGAATATAATATTTGAAACTTGATGCATTGATATTTCAGGAATGGGAGTTTTTGAAGTGAGCGAACATGATACTGTATGTTTCCAACATTTTAAGGGAACTGTTTCTTGCCAATGAAGAATTGGAAACGGTTTTGGAAGGAGGGTTCGGTTCCAAGTTTGTTAAAGGAAGGTATATATAAATAAAATTATTAGTTTCTAATTGACTGGAACTATTAGTTTCAGTACAAAAATTACCAAGAACTTGACTTTGGGACCTCTAAAAATTGTTCGATAGTCAATTGTCATTAAAACTCATTTCAGAATGGCACAGATCATTGAAACTGGGGAAAAAATAGATATCAAATATTTTTATAGTTTCAGACTCATCGATGTAGTTTGGAATATGATGCTGAAGAGGAACTCCTTCCTTAAGGAACACGACCTGAAGATTAAGAAGACATCTGAGGAGGAAACGGGCGTTTGAACAGATATTATAGAATGATAATAAATAATAAAGAAGTTTATTCAAAATGAATACATAATATAAATTAAAAAGTTATACATATTGGTATTGAATATTCCTATGGAAATTAAAAAGTTATACATATTGGTATTGAATATTCCTATGGTTCAATTTGTGGCAATTATAGACCATCTTCCCATATTTAGTGAAGTTCGTGGATAAGATGATTTTATAAAAAATAATCATTGTTCAGCAAAGCATATATTTAACCTATATACCTTTCGTACAATATAAATAGTGTTTTCAAACTTACCTGCCATTGGCAGGCTGCCAATACATCTGTACAACAATAAACAGGGTATCAGAGGAGAACAAATTAGTAGAATAAAAATTGCAATAATTCTTCATAATTATATTCAATTTATTGAAAAATATATTTGTATTGTCATTCGTACATATACAAGTTATTTTCCAATAAACAAAATTCGAAATATCCCAGCATCTTGATATTTTGTGTTTGGAGACATTGATGAAATAAACAGATTGAGTCTAACCTCATTGCTTCTATATATTCATTTCAGATGGAAAATTTTCCATTCTGTTCTCAAACATCATCATCCTTCTGGTACATTCCTTCTGAACATTACTCACATAATGATTCCTGATGTGATTCTTCCACATCAATTTGTTTGTATCACTCATAGTTTTTCTCTTCGCTGTAGGTAGGTACCTGAAATTTTCAAGTATAGTGATTCCGATATGTACATAGTTTACATCACTAAAGACATGTTTCCACTGCAAATAACGGAATTCCATGAATTATATAGTAACTTATCAAAAATATAGAAGGAAATAGCAGCCCCTACCTTTCTGCTTGGCTTGCATGTGGAAAAAGTGTAAAAGCACTGATGAGTTTCCGAAGTTTCCACAGTTCCAACTCAAATTCAAGTTGCATCATAAGTCAACCTGATACAGCATTCCCTAAACATCTCCCTGCTTCCATTCAAGTAAAGGTAGATGGTTTTCATACTTGATAATATTTTTCGTGATAATGTTTCATTTTCGGGTTTCAACATGACAGATTTTTATTTACAAACTTGACAGGACCATGAAAAATGTTATGGGTTAGGAATAAAATATGAATAACTTAGTTTACTTGGTTCACATTGATGTCTCTGTACTACTGAACGCCTTCATTTATTTTTTCAAAGAACAGACAATATTATGCTCTCGCCTACTAACTACCTAACTAGGTTTCCATTTAGATCGACAATGACCTATGCAACTTCGTGACAAATTTCATACCAGTCATTTTCAACCAATTAGATGCTTTAGTTCATGTTACGATGGTAACCAGCCAATGGTTTGTACATTTTTCATCCACATGAGCATCAAGACGTAAAATTAATATGTGGAAATTTTCTGGCACATGAAAGCTATCATATCATCAGTGAAAATTGAACTGATTCTGACAGTGCGCTTTAACAAAAGTGAAAAAATAATATTGATTTTTTATAATAATGTATCTGATAATATAATAGTTATTTTTGTATCTAGAGCGCGAAATGCTACTTTGGTGATCAAGATCTGATTTTTTTAATGAGGCGTAGTCGTGTTGAAAAAATATTCGAGATGACCAAAGTATTTCGCGCTCGAGTTGTATACAAACCTTGATTATATACACTAAATTTTTTTCTATAAATGTCAAGAAATATAGTTCTAAAGTATAAATATGCTTAGCTTGATATTGAAAATAGCGTTGAACTGGCTTAGAAGGCCTTTCCCTATCCTCCCTAGGTACTCACGATGTTCCAGGAACATAATAGGAATTTCCTTTCGTGCGCTCCAAGAGATGAAACAAAGTTATTGTTGAACATTCAGAAATAAATGATTTTGTGGATGTTTGCTCGATTGAGGACCATCAAGTTGAAATATAAATATCTCATATATTTTACATATAACATTGCGCGAATACGTGTAGGTACTTCGCGTACTGTTTCACTTCGCGCATTGTTTTGTGCAAGGTATCATGGTAACATCGAAACTGTAAAAAAGTGTCACTCCGCAATTTGTTACCGATGCGCGAATCTTGTGATTTTTCGACGTTTGTAGAAAAATAAATTTTATTAGGGTATACAAGAAGGGTAAATATCCACTTAATGTTCTCTTTTTGCACCCACGTGCATGAATTCATTGCGGAATGATTTTTCTTCAACATGAATGCTCAAAGGGATTAATGGGTGAGTATTTCTTTGGCATGATGGGTTCAATTTTTTTAGATGCGATATCCATAGCCCGGCAAGGATTATCGATTCCGTTGAGCGAGTGATAAGTTGATAATTTAATATCTATATCTGATTATGTGAGGATAACTGTTGCTCTCCAAACAATAATTGTTCTCTGATTAGAGCAATGAACCCATCACAGAACACAATATAGGCTGGAGAACCTGAAACGTTACAACCCACCTACTTCCGCAGGGCACGTAGGTCCACCAGCTAGCTTTGATGGTGGGTCGGAATGTGATTGAAGTAAATAAGGCACCACTCTAGCGAGTGCCATACACATTCTCACTCGGCCACCACGCCATTCGCCTCCTGAAAGCTCCTGGCAGTACCCACGATCCAGTTCGTGGTCGGTCACCCCCAGGAGCTATCTGGCACAGTGGGGGAGTGTCTCTGGACCACGCTGGCGATGCATGTTGTCTTCGCCATATATTGGTATTCATCTTCTGAAGTCCGATTAATGGCTGCCGACCTCAAGCACCTCTCCGAGTTAGTTGGGTTACTCTGCCTTCTCCTAATTCGACTTTCCTGTACTCTTTTCCGGAGATGCAATCCACGTCGACCCATTCGACGTCTGGCATCAGCGATATCCATGACCTTTCTTGTCATCTCCTACCCCAGGCGATCCCCAAAGACGGTTTTCATCGCTAAATTCTTCGACTTGACTACATAACCAAAACAATCACAAGGAACGAGGGCCAGGAGAGCGACGTTCACCAAAGTGAGTATGTCCGTCCCATGACCACAGGCGACTTCTTACAAGCCCGTGTTGGCTTGGAGCTCTAAAAGGATCCCTTGTCTTCTGTTGGGACATCCAAGAGAACCGGTGGAAGACTGGAGAGTAGCAAAAACTGTCATCCTCTTATACCTCACGTGAGGTTAACGTGACAAAACCTTATTGCGTTATGTGGCCATGGCTTGAGCATGCAGACACATACACATTTCAATGATGCTGATTGAAATCAATGTCTACGATCTTGCTCGAATGAAACTGCCGAGGAGATCTGTGGCCTGCCTAGATACTCTGTGGCCTGCCGCAGTATTGAAAGTCTCAGCCAGTGATGTGTTGCTTTCGCATGTTCTCCTTGAGAATAATAATTCCCAATACCGCAGAATATATATTTCTGGTCCAATCAGTGGCGTTGATGCTCGTTTTCGTGCCAGAATGCATGTTTGTCCATTCTCCACCGCTCAGATGTGCTCTCACACCCAGAGGAGGATCACCTTATTGTTCCCGTCTAGAATGTTCAGTTTGTCCAATTATTCTGAGATCTGTTTTGAGTTGATGTTAAAAGAACTCGAATTTTTCCTTCCGGTAATTTCTATCGAGGTTTAACTGAAAACACCTTTCTATGGCAAGAATTTCTGCTGGAAAGATGTCGAAAAACTAGCACATCAGTTCGGAATATTCAGTGCGAGACTCAGAAAGTCCGTGTTCCATATTATAGGTTGATATTCTTTCTTAATGTCTGGATGGATTCTGTGTTCCATTTTTCTAGGTACCCAGTTCTGTTCGGAGAGTCATCCCGAAACTGAACTTCCTGATCAGCTCATGAATTGAAGTACCGGCAAGGTGTGAACTTCCAGTGGGCAGAGAATTCCTTACACTGTGTGCTTTCCCCTTTGAGCCTGCGGCCTACCCCAGCAGTTCTCATCATCAGGTGTCAGGTCAAAGATGAACTCTAGTGCTGTTGACGAAGTTCCTCTCATTGCTCATGTTATGTAATGAAATGATAGTTTTGGCACATTCTCTGATATTATTCTTGTTGCGGCGAATTCGGTTCTACCGTGCCACACTACTACTCCATGAGTGCATGAGTCTTTATCATATTACCGATGAATTTCAATCACACGCCTTGCCTGCAATGATCTTGCACACCATCAGTGATGTTTTTGCCTTGCTGTTAATCCCTTTTATGTTTCGGTCGAAAGAAAGTTCTGCGTCTTGGGTACTTCCCAGATAATCCACCTCTTGCTGCGACTTCAAATGCTCTCCATCAAGACGAACAGTCCTCATATGCTGGCGTTTTTCTCTTCTGGTAAGAGAAACTACTGTGATTTTTGATGATTATTCGATGATTTCGATGAACTCCCAACCCCACTGAGAAATACCACCTTCTGGCAGTGTCTCACTCCATTTCTATAAAATTGCAGGGGGTGACTTCGAATTTACAGGGTGAACAACTAGGAACTACTGTCATATCTATCATTCTCCCAACTTTGATAGTAAATATCTTCCGTTGGCGAAAAGCTATCATGTTGCGGTTTTCGTTGGTCTATTGAGATTTAGTTTCTCTGTTACATCGTGTAATTTGTTCTAAAATTTGTTTTGAAATTTGTTCTATCCGTCATTCGGTTGCCCCCTTACGAGCAACCCTCAAAAGTCTTCGAAAGTCTTGTGCTAGCAAGGAATGACGGGGGCCTCACCTTTCAACGTGTGATCCCAAACACTTTCTTGGGCCATCAGAAAAATTTCTGCAGTCGACGGGGATCGAACCCACGACCGGCAAGCGAATGCGAATTAGAATATAGACACTCTGTCCGCACGGCTACCTGGCCACCATGATATGCATGTCAATAGATTCATTTTATCTCAAACTTGTACCATTATTCGTTGCTGAGATATGGCCGACAGCCGTTCTTAGTTGTTAACCCTGTACAATTGGCCATATATGACTATCACAGGAAGGAAGGAATACTCGATAATCATGAGGAACATGTTCCGGTCTTATGAAAGACCATCTTCAGCCTAATTGAGAGGACTACAATACAGAAACAAATAATATTTGAAGTGAAAAAATTACCTAGTTTGTGCTTGACTCACTTGGAATTGAAAACATTTTTGATGCTACTGTTTCTTGAATTGTGGTCAATGCCCATGGCCAAGAATTCAAATGTTAATGAAAAATCAGGTTCTCACTAAATGAAGGGCCCCGTGCCCTGAGAGCGCATACTATTGTTTTTTCTTGAACATACCATATACAATATATATGAAGGGTATTGCCAATAAGTTTTTTGACAACACAAGGTAGGTGAAATCATTTTCAGTCATTATTCCGAGTACCCCACATCAGAAGTGATATAATTATTATTATTTGTAGACATTTTCTATATACTTGTGCTGATCATAGAACTGCTTCCAACTGCTTTTTTCTCAGCAGTTTTTGTAGCCAGCATTCGGAAATCGTCTGAATGTGGCTCTGACAATAATTTTCCTGTTCATTTAGGGCCCTTCGAATTGCTCCGTGAGAAGTATTGTCGAATATATCATTCCTTTGAGCTCGAGTGATTTCTGGATGATTTCAGTTGACAACAGATATTAGCTTTCATCGCATTTCCGTACACTGAAAGAACAGTTTGGTTACAATAAATAAATATGATTAACTGTTACCAAATCCGTTATTGAGATATGGCTTATTAAACGTTTGTTTAAAAAAAACTAATTATTTGTTCACACCCCCATGAATAAGCCTCGTGCATGGTTAAATTATGATTATTTCATGAAAATATTCATTTGTTAACTGAGAATATATATTTCTTCACCCACACCAAACAATATTTATTATTTCAAAATCTTTGTTTTTAGTAACCAAATATTCAAACATAAGTACAGCATGAAAAGAAACCTTTTATTGATAATGAATTGATATTTTGTTCGCTGTTATAATTCAATGTCTTCATTTCAGAAAATTGCTTATTGATTTATTAAATCTCCTGATGTATTACCACCACTCGTGGATCTCTCCGCGAGGGGGTGTTTCTAAGCCTTATATCAATTACAAATTTAGTAACAGTTAACGAATATTATTCATATAAGTATATAACCAAACTCATCAGCTCTCAGCTATGATGGCATACACACGTTTCCATGTACATACAGTGTGTCCCACTTGCCATGCTCAACATGGGTATCTTTTTAACGGTGAGAGAAACGAGGTCGGTTAAATGACACCAAATGTGGAGTTTGTCAAGGCCAACTATAATGTGAAGAAATATTTCGATAAAATCTATTCGTTTTTGTTTCATGCGCGAAAAACAGATTTTGATCACTTTCATGTCTCCTCCGTAACTTCTTTATTTATGAAAATATTCAAATAGGAATTTCACATTCTCATGGCAGTTTTTCAAAATGATTTCGAATAAAATATGAAATTCATACCAACTCTTCTAGAATTTGAGATGTCAGCACCAACTTTAGTTTTTCAAATGTAGGTCATAGCTCACTATGACTTAGTTACAAATAACTTTTTCTTCTCTTACAGATAATATGTCGCAGTAATAGTTTTGTGTTGATAACAACGGAGTAATTGTCATTTATACAAAAACAAAAAATGATTTGGTTGCCGCCATCTTGAATTCATGAATTTCAACAAAAAAATCATGATCCCCGACCTCAAAAACCCCCACTTACCTGCAATTTTGGATGTAATCGGACCATATCTTGTTCGCCATCTTGGAGCAGCCATTTTTTTAATTTCAGCGAAAATTCCATAACTTCGATTGACTCGAAATTTGGCAGGTGTTCATAATTTTGGTGACAATTCATTATGGAATTTTTGTAGAAATTTAAAAAAAATTGCTGCTCCAAGATGGCGGACAAGATTTGGTCCGATTCCATTCAAAATTGGTAAGTGGGGGTTTTCGAGGTCGGAGATCATGATTTTCTTGTTAAAATTTATGAATTCAAGATGGCGGCATCCAAATCATTTTTTGTTTTTGTATAAATGACGATAACTCCGTTGTTATCAACACAAAACTATTACTGCGACATATCATCTGTAAGAGGAAAAAAAGTTATTTGTAACTAAGTCATAGTGAGCTATGACCTACATTTGAAAAACTAAAGTTGGTGCTGATATCTCAAATATTAGAAGAGTAAGTATGAATTTCATATTTTTCTCGAAATCATTTCGAAAAACTGCCATGAGAATGTGGAATTCCTATTTGAATATTTTCATAAATAAAGAAGTTACGGAGGAGACATGAAAATGATCAAAATCTGTTTTTTGCGTATAAAACAAAAATAGATTTTATCTAAATATTTTTTCACATTATAGTTGGCCTTGACAAACTCCACATTTTGTGTCATTTAACCGACCCCGTATCTCTCACCGTTTAAAAGATACCAATGGTGAGCATGACAAGTGGGACACACTGTATATTACTTTCTTTCAAATTCATGCAAAGCAAATGATATTAGAAAATACTCATGCATACTACATAGGTATTCGCACCTACTTACGTTCAAAATGTTCCAATATCGATTGATTAGCACCACATGCACGCACTGTTTTCTTTTAAACTTACTGAATGTTGTAAACTAGATGCACCTCGGGATGCACTGATAGTCGTCTGCCATTTTTTTTCATATGTGATGTCGTACCTATATGAAATTATCCCAAGAAGCTAATTGTAGACGTAAATATACATGTCCAGATGTAAACAAACACTCACTGTCATATAAGGAATTGAACTAATATAACCATCACACTTCATAACTTTCGCGTTGGTCGAAATCACAGGTAAATCAGGAACGATTTCACAAAGATGCACACGGTATCTAAGATGGAAGCTAGACTAAAATGATGGCCCATGCGCATGACAGTTTTTTAATTATAACCAAATGTATTGTTATAATTACCAAACGGAGAATAAAATGAAATATCCATTGTTATCCTTCATATTACGAATATTTATGATAAACAAATGTATATCATAATGAATAAACACATAGATTTATGAACAGACACTGTATCATTGTTAATTATCACCAAATCACATTGTAATTATAAATTCATCTTATTGATTTTCACTTCATGAAACTGCGTAATAGATGAATTGTTAATTATTAAAAAATGTTGTTCACAATGAACAAATATGACAGTAATAAATCATTTATTGTTTATAAATGAAGCATAAAAACAGATACGATTTTGATGAATAAGCCTTTTCAATTATGAATATGGCTGATTAATTATAAACAAATTTGACGTTAACAAATATTTGATAATTATTACTGAGATTTTTCTTTCGGTGTACTGTTTGAGGTGCAACGGCACATACACTAGTATCTTGGTTCTGATATAATATCGACGTTCATCTTCAGTATCTTCAGTAAATGAAAGACAGATTGGTCAGAACGACTTCAGAAGGGTGGAGTTCTTCTTCCCAACTTTGTTCGGCATTAACCCGAGCGCCAGACTGAATCTAGTTGTCTTGATAATGAACGCCAATAGGCATATTTGCCTATTTCGAAAGATTGCCAGAAATATACCGTCGATTTCAGGTGTTGATTGCCCACCTCAACCTTTGAGAAGTGCTTATAGTTTTCGCTACTCTCCAGCCTTTTTGTTCGACTTTGCCTGATTCTGCCATTGACCTGCCTGGATCATATATAGTGCACTGCCTGAGAAGTGTGTCTCAAGGAAAAGGCAGAGAACTGAATAACTCTCATCTGATGTTCATCTGAGTAATATTGGTCCTTGCCATCTGGTTGCTACACAAGAGCTCCTGAAGGTGTTTCTCTTGGCTTCTCTCATTTCTTTGTGATAGTTCATCAGCTTTTCGGTGTAGCCTTGACAATCTTTGTCTCGCTTAGCTTTGTTGAAAAACAAGCGGCATTTGGTTCTCGATTTTGACAGGTATTCGTTCCAACAAGTGTGATTTTTCTTCATCAATGGGGCAGTCAAATTCGTATCCATCCATAATTGCCTCATCAACCGCTTTAAGTGTCTGCTAAAATTCTAATGCTCGAGCTGCCAACTATTCAATCTAGTACTTCTTGTCCAGCTCGGATTACAAAGATAGGCGTATACACTAAATTGAATCCGTTTAGGTTGGCCGCGAGTATAAATTCTAGTATTTGTTCACCTCTTCGATTGGTATGGATGCTTTGCTACATAGTATATACTGAACGTGGTAATATTACGCGACGTTTCGTATTCGTATAACCATCTTCAACTTTTGTCTCCAATCAGGTGATCGCGCTGGCCAAGGGACTGTATAATAAGTTCAATTATCAGAGTAATTCGTATGAGAATCCATTAACATGACACAATACTTGAAGCGCTGTATTGGATAATTCATGTGGTTCCCAATCCTCACTAGGTACACACGATATACTCTGAACATTATATATAGGTATCTCCTTTCGTGCGCTCTAAGAGATGAGTGATTTTCAGAGGATAGTTGGCAAACTATTCTTCAACTTTCATTCAACGTATACTTTCACCTCATAAACCCCTTTGAAATCAGTAGTATAGTCGAGAAAACCCACTGTACGCTTGTTTTATTACAACCTGTACCAATGTCAGAGACATTTTTGTGATGATTAAACGTTTACATCGAAGTAATTCCAACCGACCGTTATGATGGTAAATCAGGTACTTTATTTTGAAGTAAGTATGTCATGAAATTGAAGCTGATATAGGTCGCGTGCATGAACTGTCAGATGACCGACCCTGGAGGCAAAACATATTTGTTTACAAGTGCTCGAAATAGTTTTCCACAATTATTTCGACATATGAATCGTATTTTTCCGCTATTCATCAATTCGCTAATGCCATCACATCGTGCTGTTGTAAAATGCACAAAAACTGCAGCGGAAGATGAAGAAATCCGGATGGTACATTATGATTCAAAAGTAAGTACGTACTATAGTCACTCACATAGTTTTCATTTTTGAAATTTGGTTATTTCTCTGATTTCTCATCGGAATTTTTTCTGCCATAGGATCTGCTAATAGAAATATACCTGAAATTTCTAGAATAATGCAAGAAGATTGGATTCATGCAATCAATCGGTATGGCTGGTCTGGCATGCTGACGATCGTTTGTGTTGTAGACATTTTCAATCTATTAGCAGCATTAGCTTGTATTGCAGAAGTGGCAGAAGGCAGAAGGAATTTTAATAAGGAATGACAATATTTCATAATGCTAACTATGTGAGATTACTATTTACCTGAAAAATCATATTCCCTAGTCTCTTGCTGCATTTTTTGTGCATTGTACAACAGCACAATGCGAAGGCATGCTTGAATTAATGAATAACGCAAGAAACACGATTCTTATGCCAAAATGTTGTGAAAAACTATTTCAACCTTTTGATTCCTCTGTAACCAAATGAAAAAGTGAGGTTGTGTTTCAATAATTCACAGAAGAATGAGGTTGTGTTTCAATATTTTGCCTCCAGGGTCGGTCTTCGTGCACGCGACCTATTCCAATTGGGGCTCTGCAATTGAAAATATCATTCACACTAGAAAGGAAACATCGGACTAAACAAATATTTTTTCCTGTAATCGGCTCAACAGTCGTTCATTTTTGTTTCAAAATTAGCTCTTGAAGGTGACGTTTATTTCACTGACACAATGAAATGATTAGTATGTATGTTAAAAGGCAACATTTTCAGTGTCTAGGAGCTAAAGTTGAAGTTTAACCATAGGAACTAAAAACGTGTCGAATGACAGCTGATATGATAGCTGCTTCATTTTCACTTATATTTCATCAATAATTTCGATTGGAGAAAAAATAGCATATTCGGAATAAAAGTGACTCGGTTTGACTCGCAAAATTTGCGTGTTCGGCTTCGCGGTCGCTTCGCCTCGCAAACGCAAATATCGCTTGTCAAACAAAGTGACACTATTGATCCTATTAAAACAATGTACTTTTATTATACCCAATATACGAACACCTTTTATTATTCTTCCACAGCCTGAACTCATAGCTAACGCTGATTACTATAAATTATTTCACTCATCTCTTCCATCCACTGATACATGACAAAAAATGGCTTTTCATATTGTTGAACTTTATTTCTCGGAGACATAGTAACATTTTCAGCGAGACTCACCCTTCCACTGCATCTAATATGTCAAAATTTACATACAAACGAAAGTCCCTTCTTATAATGTAACCCTTTTACTTTAATGTTAATGTCACTTTGTATCGCGTTTCTTATATATTCATCAAGGGACTTTATTAGTATTCTGAATCCTAAGGAAAATTCTCTACCCGTAGATATATTCCTTCTCTTTTCATCCCCTTGTTTCCGCTAGAGCTGTTCTTCTCGAACCCTGTTTGCTCCAACTGCAAATGATACGAAAATATTTTTCCCCAGTGTCACATTTTCCAAGAGACTTAAATTCTACGTAGCAACTCAGGCTAAGATGAAGTAAAAATGAATTTATATTAACGTGAACGTGAACATTCCCTTTCTTTTTAGTATAGAGAAGGCGACAAAGGATAGAAAAGGAAAGGAGAAATCCATTGGAGGAGTTGGATATAAGGGTTGCCCTGTACGTCATTATCGCTAACGACCAAAACAAAACACCCGAGTTTTCTTTGTGAGCCCCGTCCATCTTGTTTTTGCTTCACTTAATATTTGATTACATGAGACGGTATTCATTAGTTTTTCTCCCGTTCCACATCAGACTTTGAATTGAAATAGAAAAATATAGGTAAATAATTTCATCTCTTCATCTTGAAACATACAAAGACCGTTTGGGAAAATAATGTAATGAAGTTATGAGTTTCGTATGCAGACAAGAACTGTTTCGTCCTTTGGACATTTCAATTAAATTCGTGAAACATCTCGCGTACCTGGAGAGCAAATAAAAGGATCTTGATATTGATATTTTCGAAGGATTTGGATATTTCAAAATATGAGAAATATATCCGAGGCAAACATTTTCCAAAGATCTGCCGATATTTGGTGGAGAGAGGCTAAATAAATCTTAGGGCTCACTCAGCTTGTCGAGTTCACTGACTGATGTTATTACCAATATAAAGTTATCGTCATGGAAGTATCTGAAGAACAGATATTTTGAGTGTGACATCAGGAACCAGGTGAATAATTCTTCGATCTCTGAACGAAGTCTAAGAGGCACATCGTATACATGATTGGGTGAACCCCATAATTAGGTGAAAACAATATTTCAAAACGGCAGGGAGCTGTAGATCATGAGGATCCTTTGAGGTGTGACAATTTTGAAACATGAAAGTTATAAGTAAGTATAGTTTATGCAAAGTCAGTTGGAAAAACTCATCAACGCAAGCCGTCGGTCTCTTTGAAAGTTCAAAGAGTGCGGCAGCGTGGCCCGACATTCGTTTGATGATCTGTTCAACTGATGACTTTGCATTAACTTTATAGACGAGTACCTACCCCTATTAATTGTCCTCTTTGGTTTTGTATAGTCTTGCGCTGACTACCACAGAAATTTTTTATATACCTATACCGGGTGTCCCATTTCAATCTTTATTTGGAAATTTCTCGAAATGTAGGTATGCATCTGACAAAAAAAATTGCCGAATAAAAGTTGTATGGTTTGGAGGGGGACGTCTGGTTATAAAACAAGTTTCACCCCCTGACCCCCAGGGGAGTGGGAAATGGAGGTAACATTGAAATCTTCAATGGAAACCCCTAATTTTTATTGCAGATTCTGGAAGAGCTTCAAACACTATGAAGCTTTCATCCGGGAACTTCTTTTTTATTTCAACAAGATGTCGCTGCAATCTTAAAAAACAATATTTTACTATTTAGTTTGTAGTTGGGAGACTTTTTATCGTTAAAAAGATATCAAGCAGATTGAATTAACACATTTCAACTCCGTGAAGACGAGGAAGAGTGTAGGGTGTGAAATTCCCATGACAAACGCCGTTGGAGTGATATTTTTATTGCAAATTCACACGGTAAGTGATAATTTTCATTGTATGGTAACACCATGTAAAAACAATTTAAATCTGCCACTCTGTCACTGTCTCGCGATGTGGGATTATTTACCGAACGAGATTGTGAATATGATTATGTGTGTCGAACGTGCGGAGGGTAATTACCAAGAGGCTGAGCGCGAATATCGACGTCGATTTCCGGATCGGAGATGTCCGTCTCAAGTTACCATCAAGTCTCTTGTACAACGTGACCGCGAAGGTCAGCTCACCCGGAAAAGAAAAAAGTCGGTTTTTGACGACGTCGTCGATCCGGATGCGAGGCTGCTCACGGTGTTTTTTACGATCGCAGCGCCATCTTGTGAAGATAAAAAAGAAGTTCCCGAATAAAAGCTTCATAGTTTTCAATGCTCTTCCAGAATCTGCAATAAAAAATAGGGGTTTCCATTGAAGATTTCAATGTTACCTCCATTTCCCACTCCCCTGGGGGTCAGGGGGTGAAACTTGTTTTATAACCAGACGTCCCCCTCCAAACCATACAACTTTTATTCGGCAATTTTTTTTGTCAGATGCATACATTTTGAGCAATTTCCAAATAAAGATTAAAATGGGACACCCTAAATATATATTTTATCATGAGCTATTATCTGTATACAATACAATACAAATACAAAACAGTCATCGTAACCCTTTCCAGCCCCATGATACCATTTGGCATCATATATTGAGTTATATCTATAACTAGTCGTGAATGCAGAACAATAAATTCAATAATGTGGACCAGAAAGGGTTGAAAGTATTACAGTTTCATGAACAAGGAGTTTGCACAAGCATATTGAGATCCTTGTATTATACAGGGTGTTTTTTGATTGATGGCTATGATATTGGACATGGTTCCCCAGCTCATTTTGAGAAAAATATTCCACATGAACATATGCCCTTTCGAGCTATAGGGGTTAGCAATAAGCTTGAATGCCAAAAAAATCTTGCAGTTATATTCAAACGACGAAGAAATAGTAATTTACGTAACAAGTCCGGAAAATACTGTTTTTTTGAACGAGTAAACAAAATTCATGACCGAGCCGTAGGCGGGTCCTGGAAGTCCAAAAAAATTGTTTTTGGACGTATTGCGTACACTTATTTTTGACAACCATGTAGAATAACAAATCAATGAGACACATTTCCATATTATCTGTCCTTGTAAAATACAATTTCTTCTTTATTGATTCTCATTTGCATCAAAGAGAAGAGCCATTCGCCTGGTGGGTGACGCCACACTCACTCACTCTTTGACATCATTGGAACACCGTAGAAAGGTCGGCGACCTTTCACTCTTCTATCGATACTTCCACGGGAAATGTTCTTGGGAAATCTCTGCAATCATCCCTTCACTAGCAATACCAATCAGACGAACTAGACAAGCCCAGTCAGCACATCCTTTCGTCGTCAACCTCGAAAGATCTCGAACAGCACTTTATCAAGACTCCTTCATCCATAGAACGGCTAGGCTCTGGAATTCATTGCCTGTGGAAGTATTCCCAACAACATATAATCTCCAAAAATTCAAAAAAAAATTCCAATACCTACCTCCTGTCCCTATCCTCCCTAGGAACGCACGATGTTCTTTGAACATTATAGGGATTCCCTTTCGTGCGCTCCAATCGATAAAAAAAAAAAAGAATACCTATACCTACTAACTCTTACATTGAAAATTTCGTATGGACATTTTCAAACTCAATATCGCAGCTGCTTTCGATTGTTTATTGCGATAATTGCAACCAAACTGTCAAAAATCAAAATGTCAACTAATTTCATAACAAATAGCTGTCAGCCGATATTTCGCTGCTATACCGGGTGACACAGGAGACATGTAGCAGCCTGTAGTTTTTTATTTGAAAAGATAAAATTTTGAAATTCACAGGGGGTATATAATAAATGGTAGCGCACTTTACGAACTTAACGACAATTTTTTTCAACCACCTGTTTGACCGGAAGTGACCCCAACTTTTTTTTTTAAATGTACATTTCTTCAGTCTATCTTTTTCGCCTGGCATTCATCTCTGCTTTTTATTCAAAAAGAATAAGTTGGCTGTGACATGAATTCGATAATATATCGACACTTGGTAGGCTTTGAAATTTAAATATCATTAGTAAACCGATATTATTCAAAATGTTTTGATATTCTGATCAATGTATGCAGGTTGTCAATAGCTTGTTTGAGTCAAGATGTAAACCTTCGAAAATAACTCATGATATTGAGGAATCTAAGATGGGAACATATTTTTTCGAATTCAGCTACTCGTATAGAAACTATCTGTCTCTTATTTTCGCCATGTATAACTATCACATGATCTTCCCACACGGAGAAAAAAATCACTAACCCTAAGTGAATATTTAATAGTGGCAAGTAAAAACTTGTATATATACTATATGGGACAAGGAAACAAGTTAATAACCACAAGAATATTTGTGTTCCTGAAAATGTACACCTACCACTATTGACCTGTTTCATTAAATTTCAGAGTGATAACGGTTAGTGAACACATCACTTGTCATCAGTGACCTATTCAATTGTCATTAGTGACTCATTCACTTTCCATTAGTGACTTGTTCACTGGTCATTAGTAGCCTAATTACATGTCATTAGTGACTTATCTACTAGTCATCAGTGACTTATTTACTTGTCAATAGTGACTTATTCACTTGTCATTAGCTAGTATAAAAAAATACCTCCATTGTTCTCTAAAAAATGATAAAACCTTGGTAATAAGACAAAAACACATGCATTCAAAACATTTTATTATATAGGTATGATGAATCCAGAAAATACAAAAAAGGTGGGACTGACGACAAATATTGAGATACTAGATACCGCGTATATCAGCATCATGCACCGAGAAAAACGGTACTCTCATTCACTGCACTGCACTCTGGTTCACTATCTTTTTCCTTCCAGCATTGAAGATGAATCAACTTTCATACTTTTTGAACGTCACTTCCTTCCACTTCGAGTATCATAGGAAGTGGAAAAAAATCCTGTATATATGTAGAAACAATTATGTACTGTTCTAGAAGAGTTTTGTATGTCATTATCTCCTTCATCAAGAGAACAGATCAAGAACTCAACACCCCACAGCTCAGAGTACGGCCACATAGCACGGCACACAAACAGAGAATTCTTATATACGAATATGATATAGTAGTTGTTCGAAAGGGCACTTGCATGACTTGGAATTTCAATGTTACTAGCGAGAACGCAAGTATACTAACTTCACGAATGCTAAGATCGAAATGACGCCGTGGACTCGTGGACACTGGACAGTGATCGCGTTGGGCGTGGGTACTCGAATAATATCGGAGATGTCCGAACGGTAAAGAGATCTATAACTACAGGTGAGCTGTCACCTGCAACAATCGACTTGATAGATTGTCTTTATTGATGAGTTCGCTCAGAGCAAGTGATCTCATGTCAGAAAAATAAATATAGTGAGTATTCGTTAACCTAGCACTAGTTTAATGTTCACTTAGAATTAGTGAACTCTAAGTACATATCGACTTGGTTGATACCAACAAGTGTTCTGATCACTTACAGCAGAAACTTCGTTCCAGAAATATAGTTTTGCCTACTGCAAGTACCATATTTTCCTACCGTTGGTGAAAATGTTCTTGTCACAATCGACTTTTTTTCAAGAAAACAATTTACTTGGCCGAGTTTTCTCAGTGCATTTGAAATAATAAAACTAAAATTGTTCCTCTTATACGATGATCCACAGGGCTATCAGTCTATTTTTTCATAATTATTTCACTTAGTAGGCGGTGTACCTACACAAAATGTTTTATGTGTTTGACAGTAAATCGATTGCATCAATAATTTTTCTCCTTCATTTGTGTGTTGATTAAAATTACATATTAACAACATATCGACTTTTTCGTTCCTCGAATACATTTTCCGTCTCTATTGAGATTACACAGTTTATTTGTATCTAAAGGAAGAAGTCCATGCTATAGAGGTGAATTCACGTCAAGAGTTGCGAGACAAAATTAAACATCACTTGAATAACCTAACAGCTGATTATCAATCGTTAAGGAGAATAATGCAATTAAATACAAAATTGTATAATCGTGTGAACGGAGGACATCTAATCCGTGACCCATGTCATTTGTCATTGTCATTGACTTGTGACATGCGACACATATCTTTGTTTTTTTTTCTGCAGGTCAGGGGTCTTCCGTCGAGTACGTGACAAGATGGACAGGTACACGTTGTCTCCATTCTCCCATCTGGAAGTTTCACTGATGTGCAGCTTGTGGTGGACTTCAACCAAATTTTTACTAAGTCTTAGAAAACCAGAGCAACAGCACTGCACTTCTGAAAAATCACCCAAAAAAACAAAAAATGACACAACGTGAACGAAACCGCGGAACACATACTTCGCTCACAACCAAGAATAGGTCTATCTGAAGCCTGCTCAGGTGGAAAATTCAACCGTCAAGAAGATCCAAGGCTTCAGTAGACATCAAGAGATATAGAAGACAATTGAATAGATGAGGGACGTCACTATAATCTACAATTCAATCGTCGCTATACACCTTCATTTAGCGGAAGATGGTACCCTCAAGGGCTCGGCTCTGGAGATGAAGGTGCAGGTGGAGAAGATCATATTTGCTCCAGGGTACTCTCATCCTCTAATCATGACTCTCTCACATCAGGCAGTATAGTTCGTACCTGCAAGAAATTCCTAGATTATGAATTATCTGCGAAAAGTGACAAAGAACGCTATTGTTGTAGAGTACGCAAAATTGTCAAATTTTTAACTTGCTCTAGCCTCTCACCCGTTTGTCGAAAATTCATGAGCATGTAGTGAATTCCATCTACTTCAACTACGTGAAGGGTTTTTAATATCTCATAACTCTTCAGTGGATTTTGCTCACAATCTTCAGAACTGATTTCAGCACCTCAAAAAACATATTCAACCGCAGAGAAACCGACCACTTGAATTTTGTCCATGTGCAATTCTATTATTAGACTTCATCTGTTCATGGTGAATAAAGTTCATATTCAATTCGCAATGTTTCTGCTAGCATATAATTTTACTAATCATGAAAGTAGTCGGGAAGTATGCGATCAATATACTTAACTAATTAGTGAAGGGTGTTAGCTCATACCAACTTCCGATGGACGCAGTGGTATGTAATTAGGATAATTATTATCAATCAACAGTTTTAATATATCAATCACTCTGTTTTAATTCTCCTAAATGAGGAATGTTATTAAATATTGAAGATATTGATGTCAACATTTCCAGGTTATTTGTAGGTAAAAGTAATTTTAATATAGATTATGTTGATGGACGAGAATTATTATAGTTGGATGATGATACTTCATTGGTATTTATTTTTCTCTTGTCCATTACTGCTTTATAATATCTTGGTAACGGTTACTGTTAATGTTATATGGAATGAATGATAACGCCCGCTAATAAGTACTATGTGCAATTTTGAAGTCCCACTTAGAACATTTTGAAGAGATCAGACAGTGTGGAACTTAGTTATACCGTACCTTCTTCCAGAATAACATGTGTGAATATAAAAAAAACTGCAAGGTTACTTAACTGATGAGCATTTGATATCCGAAATGAATTTATTCGAGTGAAGTTATATAACCTGTTTGTGAGAGATATAATTTCCATATCACTGATTCGAATTATTTTCTTGAAAGTTCCAAGCTCATCAAGATCAGAGTTTATACAAATATATACTTCTCATATACATTTCAATACTGAACAGATTGGTAAGTTATATTTTCATGTTATATTACATAATATTATTTTATCCGATTTGAGAGATGATGTCAATTCTCAATTTCAGAGGATTTTAATTTTTCATGCTTTCTTTTTGGATGTTCAACAGATATAATTCAATGTTGGACGTCGCAAATCGCCAGGAAAGTAGTTGTTTTCTGTTGAATAGTTAGAATGATATAATGAGCATATCTTCATGTGAGGGAGAATGTATTTCTTGTATATATATATATATATATATGCCACAGGGTGGCATTGAAATAAGTGCAAATATCTCAAACACTGAGAAAGCTCGACGTTCACTATCGATTAGCACTAATAAAAAAAAAAATAGGGATAAAAAATTTCAGGTTAGACCTCTTTTTCCACACAAAGTTCTACACTGTAGTAAATCTGACGTCACCTCTGTTCAAATTTCCATGCGGTAGGCACAATCACGCGGAGTTCAATCATTTAAATTGTTCAAAAGTGGTGTACTCGACTTTTATGCACTAGCGGGCCGTAAAGTGCACGTTACCGCCCGGTTTTGCGAGCGTTAAGTTGAACTTCACCGCCCGCGGGCTCATTATGGCCCACGGGCCGTAAAGTTCACTTTACCGCCCGCTGATGTTCTCAGTTTCCTTATATCCACATATCAATTCATGAAAAACCTATGATCATCTTCCTAGATTCTAAAATATCCAGCGGTATATCATATACTTCTTCTTTATCCGATTCCATAGTCTCGCTATTATCATTATCACCAATTTTTACTTTTCGGTCAAAGAATGAAAATTCAGCTTGTTTATCGGATGTATTTGCTATCACTGCTATAGACAACAACCATCAGCTTGCTTGACAACGTCAAATTAGGTATATATACTGGGTATGCATATTGTGAAATTCTGAAGAAAGAATCTCTTTTAGAGACTATTGCGATAATTGCAATATTTGTACGATGATTTTTATAAGTAAATCATCTATGAACATGACGCTTCTCTTGATTACTGAATTTATAGGTAACAAATTGAATTCGGGGGAATATTAGTTCATCGAAATCTATAGTCATTACTTTTGAGTAAGAAAATAAACCACTAGTGCATAAAATATTGTATGTATCACGTGCGTGGAATGCGTTTATGGCCTTCAGCGTGTAATGGCCCTCGGCTAGCGCCATCGGGCCATTATTCACGCCACAGGCCATAAACGCCTACTTTACGCCCTCGATACATGAATTACTCTCTTCTCCTATTTCGTTTAATTTTTGGGATGCAATTTCTCGTTAATTAGAAGAATTAGAAAAAATCTGATATCATGGGAGTATTCCTTAGACTGTATTATAACAATGTGCTGAATATGTGCACTTATTTCGAAAAACCTTGTACATACAATGTATATCTGATATATTCATCCTGAGAATATTCCTTTTCAATAAGATTATGGAGTATACTGAATTGATAGAAGTTGACTTCAGTGTGAAAGGGGCAACTCAAAGAAAGTCACTTCGGTAAAAAAAAATTATCATGTCCAAGAGGTCGGATATTTCAAAATGGAATTCGGAACTCATCAGGTTGAAAGAGAAAAAAAATTCCGATGAAAAAACGAAAGAAAAATAAATAGCCATTGAAATGAAACGTGCAAATATGATGAGAGAAATGGAGCTGCAGAAACAGATTTTAAAATCTAACGGCAGTTATGGTTGAGATTTGAGATATTAAGGTCCATCCCAAATAAATTTAGTGGCGAAGTGACACTTCGGCACTCTTGCTTGGACAATGCCTTTTAAACGTGAGTATCCTCAATTCAATTTTGTGCTGACATGTGCGCCGACTCATAAGTGCAAGCTTGCAAGCTGCAAGCTTTTTCGTTATTGCATGCGGAATTGTGTCATGCGCAATGGACACATAATTTAGGTACCCTACCCTAACCCCATTATTATTTTTGTGAACAAACAAAAATACATTTATTATCTTTATTATTTGTTGTCTTGTCTTTGATTAGTAGTTATGGTACCTAAGTATGGAGCGGAATGTTAATAGTACTAGACGAGAGCAATCGACGGAGCAATTATTGTTAAACAATTCATCGCTTTGCCATATTTTTGCTCAGGAAAAAACAGGGTTCTTATGAGAACTCACTTAAAGAAGCTCGTTCAAGTGACCTATCAATTTCTTATAATTTCACGAGATGAGCTTATATCTGTAGTAGGGTTTATAGTTTGCTATACATTGTAGCAGGAGCTCATCATTTATGTGATTATTTTTATCATCCATTTTTCACTACTTTTTTACTCTCATCTACAGGTTGAAGTCATAACCTCAATAACAAAAACAAAGAAAATGCCATCACCTCACGTCAGATATCACATCCACAGAACTATTAACAGTTCTGAGGATTGAGGATCGGTATCCTTTTTGCAGCACGCGTGCCGAACTGTCACTTCGCTAGCAGATTTATTGAGGATACACCGAAGTTGAACTTGAACTTGCGATGCCAAAACCCCAGAAAGAAGACAAAAATTATCATGTTGTCAGTCCCCATTTTCTCACTGGCTGTACTTGCAACAATTCATCAGCTGTTCCGGATAATTACAAAAAGCTCAAAGGAGGTAAGAGAATGGAACGAAAACTTCCAACAAGCTACTACTTCGTAAAAAACTCGAGATTTGATTAATTTCTCCGGAGAACTCATAGAATGGACTATCTTCATTTGTGCACCTCGCCGATCTCCCAACAGACCAAATCATTAGGAAGTTCAGTTTTGAGAAGAACTTCCGAGTGGAGCTGAGCAACAAGCGCGAATGGGGCATAGAATCCATCGAATCACTAGGAAGAAACACCATTACTTGGTATACGGACGGGTCTAAAACACCCGAGGGAACTGGAGCAGGAGTCTTTGAACCTCGCACCAAATACTTCGAATCCATGGGACAATTTCCCAGCATTTTTCATGCGGAAATACACGCCATAGAAAGATGCATCCTGTTCAATCTAGACAGGAAAGACCGGAAGAAGGAAATCGCGAAAAATCCGATAGCCAAGCAGCCATCAAAGCGTTGAGCTCTCCTTACATCAACTCGAAGATGGTATGGGAATGCCTAAGCAAATTGAATGAGCTAGGCAGCGACAATAAAGTGATCCTCCTCTGGGTGCCAGGGCATATTGGAGTAGAGGGGAATGAACAAGCAGACACTCTGGCCTTGGACATTCCTATTTCCAAGGAGAACTTGAGAAGGCGGAAGGAGCCTGGAGAGCCAGACAATGGAGAAGACTTCCAGGACTACGGCAGGCTCAAGATCTTCTTGGAAATTTCAACCGAGAAAGATCTAAGACACTGACAAATCTCAACAAAGGAAGTCTCAAAGCAATAACGGGATTTCTAACGAGGCATTGCAGACTCAAAGAACACCTTAGGAAGCTAGGCTTACTGGCGAACGTTACTTGCAGATTCTGTGAGGAAGAACCAGAAACACTCCATCACATACTGATGGAGTGTGACGCTGTACATCACAAAAGATTGAACATACTGGGTACACACCAGCTGACTGTGGAAGAAATACCACAGCTGGACCCCCACAAAATCCTCAAATTCCTGAAGGAATTGAATCTCGAGGGGCTACTATAAATAAGAAATTCTTGATATATCAGAAGCAGATGGGGCACAATAGATCTAATTAGGTCGCAGCGCATCTTTCACCATCCAACCTACCAATACCAATACCAATACCATCTTCAATTGTGAGGTCAGCAAAACATATGATTTCTATGAATGGTCTAACGAAGAGAATTTCATTTGCACCGGTAGAACTACGAGGAACGTCAGAACTCTGACTTCTCCATCCAATGTAACCAAAATCATCAAGGTTATGGAGATGAATGCTGGCAGAACGGAATGCATGGATCATTATATCATTGATGAAGAAAGAAAGAAAGCTTTGTTATATCAAGGACCACAAGCTCGATTCCTGCATAATATTCTCAAATGCAATCACTCATACATGAGGTAAGTACAATGAAACATGTGAATTCTCATCTGTTTTAACATAATCCTGAACTATTGGCAACTGGGTAGGCAACTTTTCTCCGATACTGAAACAAAGTTGGGGAAAATACGAATTGCGATTAATCCCATGTTTCTGAAGATTTCGCATAATGGTTTGAAGATGAGACAATCTTGGTGGCAGGAATAATCAAACCATGCAATCAGAGGTATACTCCAAGGAATTTCAACAAAGAAGAAGAGTATAATGGTGTTGAAGGAAAATAAACAACGAGAAGTATTTTGCGAAATCTACAGGGTGCATCTTCTGTGAAAACGCCAACCACATCATCCAAGAATTTGGTGGGATTCTGAATCGACGGTAGCTGAAAAAAGAGAAGCGGTTGCGAATCTGTGTTTGGAGTAGAGTGACATAGAAAAAAGTGCTCCTTCAAGAGCAGATAGTCACAATAGATTACTTCAGGTAGGAAGGTGTAACTCATCAGGTCGTGAAATTTTGGAATCTTTAAAGTTGGCAGCTCCTCAAATATTGATTGGACAAGATAGGTAGGTATCAGATTGTCTCTGAACTTTTGGAGGTCATGACTTCTTGAGAATACTTCCTTTGGAGAGGAATTTCAAAATATTGCCGTTCTATAAACACACGTGTTTTGATAAAGTGTTGGTCGACATATTTCAAGGTTTACAAAGTAAGGATGTGCTGTCATGACGAAGATAGAACTGAAGAACTGGTCGATTTCTTTGGGAATGGATTCATAATCATGGCACCAAACCACCGAACAGATTACGTATTCCGTACGCGTACACTCTGTGTCCGTGAGTTGTGTGGTCCGAAAACACGCCTCTGAATGATCTACACAGTAATCTCACAATGTTGTCAGTCGTAAGTGGGTGGAAATATTTCTCTTAGATAATAACTGATTGACTAATTATTTGACAAACTCTGCTGTATGTATAACATTAAAAAAGCGACTTCAGCAATTGTATATTTTCATTCATATTATAACGCGAAAAGCAAGATCTCAATGAAAGGCTCACCCATGAAAATACATCCAGGTTGTCTCTTATTGCTGAACACATCACCATGTCTTGAACAAATATGTAAATACAAGAAACATTCAATAATACTATTATTAACTGCTGATATCATATCGACATCACCAAGCTTGTATGTCACCAAAAGATGGCCGACTCTGCTTCACTTCGTACGTATACAGAATAGGATAGGCCAGTTCCTTAGTTCTCCTCATTCGTAGTGCTGACTCGGCTTGTCGAGTTCGTCTGACTGGTATTGGTAGTGGCGGAATTATATAAGAGATTTCTGAAGAACATTTTCCGCGGAACTTTTTTACGGTGTTTTAATAATATCAATGGATTACTGAGTGTGACATCACCCGACAGCCAAATGGCTCTTCTATGGATAAAATCAGAGGGCATCAGTGTATTTCAGGGTGCTGAACCCCAACTATGGGATCAGTATTCTGAAAGTGGTCGAATCTGTACTTTGTAGATCATGAGAATCTGTTAAGGTGTTGAATAGATTAACGCACGGAATAAAAATCCGAGTTTCACCCTGAATATTCTATAGTGCTTATATTTATTCGTTTTCCATTGACTTCCAGAAAACAGGAAACCAATTCTTTCCAATCTTCAGTTTGGGTGGAGTACTGTAGAAAAATTCAAAAGAATACATTCCCTTCGAGAGAAAATCATAACCATCCAATGGCGAATTGAGAAAAAATCACGAAAACTTTCCGAGATGAAGTTCCAATGTATGACTTCCGATCACATAAAAATCCCATAGTGTAATGGTGAGACAATTCACATCCTGTGTGAGTTTCGTTCTGCGGAGTTTCTCAGTGTTTCAGCTTCCTTCAAAGTCTATTAAATATCAGATCTGATAAATACCGGTTGTAGAAAATGAGCGATTTAGTGTGTTGAGAACTGTATTTTTGTTGAGGAATATGTGATTGGTTTTTGTAATGATCTTCTAGGGACAACCTGTATATACGAGTTGAACGGTATGAGTAAATTGAATATCCCTTCACGGAATCCTGCTGGCTCTCCATAGCATTTTATAAATGTTAATATTTCAGCTCGTCTTGTTTCGTGAACTGCTATAAACAAAAGACAGGACAGCCCCGAACAAATGAAGAGGAAGGAGAAGAAGCAGTAAATGAGTTGGAACAAAAGCGCAGCGGACGGAGTGAGCAGCGAACACTTGATAAACACCACCATTACATTTGCATTTGAATCATGTGGTACATGTGTTTTTAAAACGAGATACAAACTACGGCGGCATTCATTTTATTTTCATTTGGATTAATCTAAATGTACTTCAGCAGTTATAATAAAATCGGGGAGAAGAATGATGTGAATATATGGTTGAATGGAAAATAAACTCAAAAAGTTGGAATTTAATTTAGAATGTGTACAGCATAAACATTTTGTGGTGGAAGTGGAACATTCTCTTTATTTCGAGCGATGTTTGTCATACGTTCATTGTATAAACAGGAAACAGGGTCGTGCTAGAAATCAAATCATCATCCCTCAATTTCAAAAATCGATCATATAATAGTTATAGAGGAGAAATTGTATCCTGAAGCTTTCGATAAACTCAATCTCAATTTCTCAGTAAATGACTCTTACCTCTGAGTCTCGCTCTGAGTATAGTGTTCAATTTGACTGAATTTCTAAACTTTTGTCTTTCGAATCAAACTTTTTTCTTTCGAATCAAACTTTTTTCTTTCGAATCACGTTTTCTCAATTCTATATTTGAATTTGTATCCATTCTAACAAATCACAAATTGATATAGTACCCTCGATAGTACCCTTAGCTATGGAAGACAAAGGAGAGCAAAATCGTGAGTATAAAATAATCGAAAAATTAAAATGAGTATAACATGATGATTCCATCTCGGATTCCATAGAAAAAAATTGTTTCCCATGCCTTGATTGAAAAATTGACATAGTACCTAACTAGTCTTTCGTTTATTTGTTTATTAAATTTGTTTCCTGATTTTGTGATTTTTTTAACTCTTGAAACGCACGAAACGGAATCGAAGAACACCGTGCGTACCTTTTTTTTCTCCAGGAGCGCACAAAAGAAAATTCCAAACATATTCGTGGAAAATCATGTGTACCTACGGGAGATACGATGAAAAAACTAAAAAAATTACAAGTTCCTAGATAATCACTTGCCAATAGAATACAAAACAAAAAACAAAAGAAAGTAGAGAAAGCACACTCGACTGTCTTGATTTTTTTACCATAAACTACGTACCTAGCTCACACAACTGTCTTTATTTTTCGCCAATAAACTAGGTACCTAGCTCACTCGACTGTCTTGATTTTTCGCCCATAAACTATATACGTACTTACCTAGCTCACTCGACTGTCTTGATTTCCCAAAAAGAAGAAATATGTTGGCAAAGTTTTAACTTTCTTTTGTTTTTGTTTTTTAGTCCCTATTGGCAGTCGAGTGGGCTATAGGTACGTAGTTTGTGTGGAAAAACCAAGACAGTCGAGTGGTACGTAGTTTGTGGGAAAAATCTCCAGTTCTCTGAACTGTCATAGCGTGGTATACACATCTTTGGTGCCCAATGATAGTTTCAATATAAAAATATGCTCATGATATGGAGCCATGGCCTCTACTTCCATCTCACATGAGCAATGATAAGATATCATCTGCTTTTATAGCGTCGTATAAATTATCTGACCTCTATACTAATCTAATACCTAATGAAAACTACATCTATACTGATCTGATACCTTTTAAAAACTACGTACCTCACTTGTTTAGTTCTTAACTTACTTTGATAACTACGAATAATATCTGAAAATCAATATTTTCACAGATCCACACTGTTTGACTGTTCACCATAATAGATAACAAACGAAATGGCTGGAATGGAATTGAATTGACTTTTGACAGTTGACAAGGTTACTTTGCCGTAGAAGGAAAAATAGTATCCCCTGCTTGAAAAATAGTATCCCCTGCTTGTATCCTTTATACATGTAAGCAACGTTATAAGGTGGTGAAACGAAAACGTTGCACAAAATAATATAACAACTCTGTCTGGGATATATGTGATGAACCTAAAATCAACATATCACGATATTATCTATCGATATTGATTTCAATATTGATGCAACGTCTCATAAACGTTTTACATCATGATATTATGTTGGATACTTCAGAAGGACATTATCGCAATGTTATTTCAATAATATCACAAAACTCATAACTGAAAAATATTTTTGTTTTGTATCATGTTTAGTGGGTATAAAGTACGTACAGGACAATACCAAAATAAATATACACAACATTAAAACGTTCTCGGAAAATCTATCGGCTCCCAGAGGTAGGCCACGAGTGGCTCAGTGGGGGCGGACCTCATACAACCAGTCTATCAAGGGGCAGTATCAGATAGCTACGTCTTGGAACAGTGTCCTTCCCGTAGCTAACTGGGCGAATTGCTCAGGACGAGCGAGAAATCAAATTTCCGAATTGCTGCTTGGGTTGTCTCTTCAATTTATCGTTCTCTAACTTGTGGAAAATCATAACAAAAACACAATTTTGGAAATGTGAAGAGCATATACCTGTGTTGGAGGAAGAGGGGCCTGGATGAAGGTTGGGATGGGTATCGAGGGATGTATAGGGAGTAACAGACTAAATTTCATGCACTTTGGGGTGCATTCAGTCTGTTGGGGTGGATTGGTAAGGTGGGTGGTTATTCCAGGGATTCCCTGATAATATCGCACGCTTCGTAAATCAGCCCGTGCTTTCTACGCTGGCCATGATCTGCCCTGATATCTGTGATGGGGCTCTTCTAATATGGTAGCTGTAAAATTGGTTGGCGAGTTTCAATATGTACTCCTTGATGAGGTTCAGATCACGGCACTGAGCATGAATTTCTAAATTCCGCTTACTTAATCGTAAAGTTCACAAATAGTAGAATCAAACGGTGTACTTTTGATTATCAAACATGCTGTTTCAATAATGAATTTGAGCTTTCATGCGTTTATAAAATGTTCTGAGATTTCCCGAATAACAAAAATATCCGCAATTTGCTCCGATATCCTACTGAACACTCATCGTAAGCATATTGTAACCTGGATGAATGCTCCAGTGTTTCTTCACATATTTAAATTTAGTATCGATTATTTATTTGTGACAAGAAATCGAACGAATCAATCGACATAATGACATTATCACTGTTGAAACAATTTCATTTCCTAAAATATTGGAACAACAAAAATAATAAAACTTCAAAATAATGACAATGATTGTTTAAAATGCCCTCCATTTTGATCCGAACATTTTCTTGTTAAATTACTCACATAATTCAGTGCTTTATAGGAAATTCTGAGACATCATATTACATATACGTCTTCTCGATGTGACATCTCGAGGTCTTCAAGACGTCATTTTTTGACGTCGATCGATCACTTTCGTTAACAAATAAGGACGTCATTCGGACGTCACTGTGCTAATACATTATCCATCGCGTTATATTTTGAGATGGTCAACTAGCTACACTGTCCCACTTCGAAAAACATTGGAAGGCCTGTATGCCTGCAATTTCTTTCCAGTTAGTATAGACGCCAGCAAAAGAAGACTTATAAAAGTAAATTTACTATGAATTCATGCTGTGGAGTGAAATCGATAATTAACCAATGAGAAAAAATAATATCGTGGGTTTTGTTTACGAAAAACATCGTCCCTCCAGAATGTGACGTTTCGAAGAATCGGTCGGATACACAATATTATTTTTCTCCTGAAATAAACAGAAAATACGCGGAACGTCTTGTTCGAATAACCACAGACAGCATTTCAATGTTCACCAAAGTCGCAGGTTTATAGTGAGGATCAAATATGAAGAGATTGGCAAGTTGTATACGTGCTTGGTAGTAGTGTTTCCTCGATGTTTGCACGAAATAGAACGTTGATAACAGCTAGTGAGATATTCATACTGCCAAGTCAAATTTTGTACTCAATATATAGTATACAAAAAATTATATTTCTGAACCTGATCAGTTGTTGTTATTAATTAGATTTCAGGAACACATGTAGAACCCACTTATATTGAACGCTTCACTATATGCTGCAGTTATATACCTACTACGAAATCATTGGCTTGAGGTTCAGTTCGTTAACTACATGTGACTAGTTTCCATTGACCCCAATGAATTACTTACTTCCGGGTAGTTTTGTACTGGCTGTTATACAACGACATTGTTGGCTAGGTGTTCAGTTTGATTACTATACAATCGAAACGTTCCACTTGGCTTCATCTAAACTTATAAACTTTCTTCCGTGCGCTCCAAGAGATAATTGCCCTGATTAATCTGATGGGGACATCTTTTCATCTTTCACATAACCGGAACTGCCTCAAAAAGGTGCCACTTTAGCAGTTGGTGACCAATATGGTGCCATCATTATTCGAGCCGTGTGAAGTACCCATGTATTGCCATGTTCTATAGGGGTCTGTGAATATGAATTCACCAACGAAATTATACTGAGGTGACTTTAAGAAAGACGATTATGCACGAAGTAGAAGTTTGCGAGTATTGAAAATCACATTATGAATCAATATCGAACTTTTCAACTGTTATAGTTTTTTTGAGATTACCTATATATAATGCATTCTTCAATCGATAAAATAACCTGAATTGTTGATATGCCGCCATTTTGTGTAATGGGTGCCAGAACCAGAATGCTCAACAGCTCCATGAAATTATTTTTTGTATTTTGATGCAGTATGGATTCATGTGGTTCTGGGGTTCATATAGAGAAGTATAAAGTTGAGTTCCCCTATCATCTCGCAAGTGTCTGACCTTACCCGAAAATATGCCTCGAATGGTCTGCAGCAGTCAAGAACAAAGATGATAATAGTGGATTATGAATAAAGTGTTTGATTGGGCGTAGTGTGAATTGATTGCAGTAGTTTTCGAATCATTTGTTAGAAGGTACCTAATATTGTATTAGCAGCGACAGACGCGCTGGTAAATGTAACGAAGCCAAACTCAACTAACACACTTGCTGTATCTGTATCTGTCAGCGTTATATGGAAAACGCGTGTGTCCTGCTTATGTGGCTAAACGGGGTACCATATTGGGATTTTGAATACACTGAAGCTTGTAGATCCCGCGACTATCAACTAACAAGTCCTATTTTCTGCTAGATAATGCTATGGCACAGGCAAATCAAAAACTTAGCGAATAAGTTTACCACTTAGGAAAACAAGTTCCATGGAAGTAAAAAACTGTATCCTGGAATTGAAAAATGAGAAAGCGTCTGGTCCACATGCAAATCCTGAAAAAGTGTTGAAACTATTACAACTTCCATATATAATCCTCTTCCATTTGTCACGGATGAAATTTTTTTAAATTCCTGTTATACCACTAACCAAGGCGATTTCTTTAAACACCTCGACACGTGTTTCGCTAACTATTTCAGCATCTCCACGAGAAGATTGAAACTAAATATCCTATTCTAATGTGCTGCTTTTATACTAGGTTTGTTTGTCATGGTTGAGTTCACATGTTAATCTTAATTTTCATATTACCAAACTGTATAGTTTGATGAGGTAAAGGAGGTGCGATTTAGAATCATTCTTATAGTGGAGTTAGACAATCAATAGTGATACTTTACTTTCTCAATCAGTATACATTTTTCATGGATAATTATGTAAATAGGTACTATATAGAACGGAAGTTATTCAGGGTGGTGAGTTCTAATATGAAACACCTATATGTATTTCATTCAAAATGTGTAGGACGAATTTATATTTTGTATATTTTGCACAATATTTTGTGTGAGAGATTTTGTGTATAACCAAAAATTTTAGTTTTGTAATTTTCAAAACAATTTTGTTCAATAACCAAACGAAATTTGTGTACTATCGTGACACCAAATATATAAAATCATCCAATATTTTGTTCGACAAATATCACCAATTTGAGTGATATGTGTGCACAAACTGTGTAAGTGGGTGAACTTAGCAATACAAAATTGTGGAAATGTTCACAATTCAATGTACTGAAAATAACACAAGTTTGTGTATTTCTTACACAAATTTCGTAACGATACAAAAGTATGTGTAATTCCGTAGACTGTAGAATCTTCTCATTTATTAATGTCTGGCGAGTTGATAAATGATTGATGATTGTACTCAATGATCATAGGTAGTCCTTCCGCGAAATTATTTTATGTTTTCTAGTGGCAAAAAGTGAAAGATGTATTAAGATGTATCAACAAAGTGTCGATTCTTTGTTGGGAACTACCTGAACTAGTATCAACATCCGCCGGTAAGTTATTTCAATTGAACCTAATGATTACCTATTAGCTTTGACTTGATTTCAATGGGTATTGAAATTGAAAGCAAGTTGAATCTAATTATTATTAGGTATTATTGAAATAATAACTTACCGGGTAGATACCAGAGTTCAAGCAGTTCCCAACAAAGAAGAATGTCTTCGACACTTTGTTGATACATCTTATTACATCTTTCACTTTGTGGCATTTACTAGTAAACATGAAATGATTTTGCGGAATGACTATACCTATCATGGACGTATGAACAATGATACCTACCGTCCATGATACCTATGGTCATTAAGTACAATCATCAATCATTCACCAACTCGCCAGACAATTATAAATGAGAAGATTCTACATTCTGCACCATACACACTTGTAACCTTCTTGTAACACATCTACAGGTCAAGTGCGAATACAGAATATTGAGATTGAGAAATAAGTAGGTAGAAGGAGAAGGCGATAGGACGCCGTTACCAAGTGGAAGAAAATTGCACAACTGTGGCAAAATATTACACAAATAGCAACATTATTTCAAAGGAGCTGTAGTTAGTCAATACAATTTTGTACATTGGATGATGTGCACATTTTTGTGCAATTTTCCGTTATTTGGATAATATGTACAATTGAGGACCGCGTGCACAAATAGTGTAATTATTTCAAAAGCGGTGTATTTAGTCAATACAATTGTGTGCATTGGATGATGTGCATATTTTTGTGTAGTTTTCCGCTACATGGATATGTACAAATATTTCACAAATTGATATACACAAACATTTGTTTTATTTCACGAAAGGACTGTATAGTGACTATTTGAACAAATGTTAAATAATACTTCACAAACATCTTTTACACAATGTTGTATGATATGCAATCGCCTTATCTCCCTGTGAATCATTCGATTAGGACACATGAGACAAGACAATAATAATAATTTTAGTAAAAAAAAATAACCACCTAGCCAATAATGACGTTGTTCAACTTTATGTACACTGAGGCAGATGAAACAAAAATTCAATATCAGTAGGCTACCATTGTGTTCCTCAAATTACATCGATAACAACAAGATTCAGAAATATCAATTTTCAGGTAGCTGATGAAACGAGTACTTGTATACATGGTATACAAATTTTCTCTACACTTGATAGTATGCAAAAGAGTTACTTTTCGTGTAGGTGTAATGATTGAAATCACGAAAACAAAGTAATTACATGAAACTTTAGCTCTCCCATTCCGCGCTATTTTACGTTTCACCGTAAGTACCTCCACCAAAATATCAAAGGACACTCACCTCCTACGTGATATTTCCAGACAATACAAAATTCCTGACTCACTTGATATGGTGAAGATGACTGAAGGGGCTCAAGTAAGTGGTCATTTTAATCATTGAGACAAAAAGAAACTTGAAATATAATACTGTCGTTTGAAATTTTGGTGGAGGCACATACCCACTGTGCAAGAACTCATTCTAATAACGTTATTTCATTGTAACCAAGATACGTTGTTACGTTGTGAATTTGGTGCTATTGACATCTCAAAGATTATCTCAGAGTCGTTATATGTCCACCAACAGTAGGTACAATATCGCAGGACGTCGCAAGTACGTTGAGTAACGCAGTCGAAACTGATACGTGTCATGAAACAGCTTTGTTACAGTGAAAGTACATTCTCAAATAGTATTTGCGATAACGCTTTCACGTACCATGTCTTAATTTCGGAATGTAAAAAGTACATATCCCTGGACGATTTCATAACATTCCTGTTTCATTATTGTTGACTCTCTTGTAACATTACTAGGACCTTTCGAAATATACTCCAAAAATGTCCACCCTTGTAACTTGGTTATTTCTAGACCAATATTCGTGAATTCTGAAAACAATTACTCGCAATTACTGCAGGTATAATCACATAATCACAAACTTGGTTCAATCATCTCAAATGTATCGGAAGGAATAAAAAATGGTAGGTATTTTTAACAACTTGGAAACAAAAGAGTTCTGGTCAATTATTTGAAGGATCATTCATTATTGTTTTGAGCTGCCCTATCACATCTTGATGTGCGTCCCATATATTCTGAAACACCCAGTATATATTTTCTGGCTGAAAAATATACCAAATAGTTTTTGAATTCTGCGATCGGTCCAGAAATTACCAAATTTACAAGAGGGGACATTTATGTTGGATCACCCTAATATTCTCTATAGTCAGCTCCATTGCTAACTACCTACTAATCACAGAAAAAAAAAATTCAGAAATGTATTCAATCAATGTATGTAAGTTAGAACTACAATTGAAAATAAATGGATATTTGATTTACTAATTATCCTTCCAAGTATGTCACTTCAGTTAGTTCAGTTTTATTATTCTATGGGCGAATCTATTTCAAGGCTGAGGATTTCATGAAATGCACCTGAAACACCAAACAATTGTAATATCAATATCAATATCAGCATTAAATATCCATATCATCCTACCTCGATTCTGCCTGTATTAGTTCCCTTCCTGATGGTGTGTTCTTGATTCTCGATACTTTCACCCTCCTCTGTGGCAGTGGGTGGATTTTACAGTGTTCTAGCCCAATGTAAGAGTTGATTTTCATGTTGTCATCATTTTTTCATACGCCTTTCAAGAATGCAGGACTCATTTCATTGAATGAAATCCCAGATACTTGGATTCTGAAATATATACCATACCTAAGTAGGAAATTTACATTACCTACCATATGCGTTCCACTTTTTCATACCTAAACTTCTCAGGCAAACAGCAGATGTTTATTCCATCATTTTTACTAAAGTAGGTCAGAGGGTAGGTTTGTCCAGAGCTCACGCATGTTCTAGTAATGTAGGTATCCATCAGGTTCCGAGGAAACTTCATAAATACTGACCTGTAAACAATGTAGTACTTGTAGACATTGATATATTCTAATGAAAGCTTCCGTAAATGACATGAATCAAACTATTTTGAGGGTGCTTGTTGGTCACTGATATACCTATACAGCTACTTGGTGATACATTTTTCTATATTGCATATGACCTAACCCCAAAAATAAAATAATATTACTGAGTTCATTTTAAACTAAGAGAGAAACAAAAATAGAGGACTTGTAGTTATATTCATCACATAATTATATATTCACTGAGGAAGATACCCGACAATAAATTTTGACTGAAGCCATTATGAATCAGACAACTGTGTGCTGATACATAAACAGAAAATTATGATTTTGGTAATTCAACTCACCTATCTCACCATGTTTTCCAAAAAACGCACTTTCACTTGATTTTCTTGACTATTACTCTACCTCAAAAGTCAAAATTCACACTTTATTGTGAGACACAAACACTAAACAACACAAACCACGCCGTCCGCCATAACCACGACAGCATCATCTCTCAAAATGGCGAATATTAGCAAAATAGCACAAAGTGAGAAAGATACGTGTCTGATTCGAATCATGTTCGTGATAATATAGTCCCACGGAAAATGATAAAAGTACGTCACATAAAATGTTCTGTGGATGAAATAAGAATACTTTGAGGAAGGCGTTAGAATATTGACTCAAATAAGATCACATAGACGTGCATAGGTCAGTTTTCTGTTACGAAACAGCGACGTGTATCTGTGGATGTAGCAGAGTCAGCCCAAATAAGGGACAATTAAAACGTCCCAGAAATATGTTATTATCACTTATAAAAGATGTAATCTCAAAAAGGTCACCAAAGGTACAAGGAATTGACGTTACCAAACATCCCCAAGATGTTCCTTGCTCAGTGGGTATTTTGTGTTCTTCTCTGGGGGAATGGTTCTACGAATTGATTTGGAAGAAGTTTGAAGAAGAGAACATTTAATGCAAATAATTACATAGGTTGACGAAAAAATGATGATTTCATTTCTAAAAAATGTGTACGATGTGAATACCACTTTGTCTTTACTGTTTGAAGCGCATGAAAGAAAATCCCTATTAGTCAATGAATACCGACGGAGGATAGGGAAAGAAGGTAGATCAAGGAAATGTTTCTTCAACATTTAGAGGTCTAAAGCTCTAGGGAATACTACGCTCTAGGCGAAAACACTTCAAAATCTTTAGCGTTCTATATAGAGAAACATTTTTTGGTAAATAGAGTTGTTCGACATTTCTTCTTAATATCCATATAAACGTGCGAGGCTACTGAAATTATGTCAAGAAATCAGTGATTGTGGCATCACCACGAGCATCAGAGAACATATTCGGATGCGGAAACATATATAATTTCAGAACAGACTATATATGTGCTTTGATAATAAAAAGGAGTATTCCCAAGGATTCCTTCCCCATCCTTCCTAAGTCCGCGATTTTCCTCGAACATATTAAGGAATAATTTGTAAATCATTGACATCAGCAAGTTGACGTTCTGTTGGTACCTTCTTGACGAAAATTTAGCCATCAGTAGTTGAAAGTATATGTATTGAAAAGGAATATTCTCAGATATATTATAAACATGAAAAAATTAATATATACAGTGTCATTCATAAAGTCGGCATCATATGGGAAAAACTTTTATTAACGACTTATTTTGGAATTCGAGTTGGACGTTAAGTTTTGCTTCAAAAAAGATGAAAAACGGCCTACTCAATCGGGGTCACGTGACTTTCGCTACATGTCAAAAGTGACATTTTTTCAAATTAATCGCTGAAAGTAGGCTTATTTGTTCGAATATCGAAAAAGTTTACTTGAAAAAGTAGGCTTATTTGTTCGAATATCGAAAAAGTTTACTTGAAAAATTTGTTTCTATTTCAATTTTACACATGCTCCTCGAATTTGATCTTTTTATTGCAACTTTAAGATTTTGTTTTTTTTAAATTGTTCAAAATTTGTGTAATATTTGAAGAATTGTTAATTCCACGAAACTACTTCATACCAGTAGCTTCTTTATGCTTGTTACTTTCAATTCCTTATTATCACTGATTATGGACAGAAATGATTTTCTTCAGAAAATGATAATACCCGCTTCCAAATTCTGTTATGTTTGATGCAAAGTTGATATATCATCAAGCATTTAGAAACGAAATTCATTTAAACTGATATTTTCAGTACTGAAAGAATGAATTCAAATGAATTTCGTTTCTAAATGCTTGACTCAAACATAACAGAATTTTGATGTTATCTTTGCATCAAACATAACAGAATTTTGAAGCGGATATTATCATTTTCTGAAGAAAATCATATATTTGTCGATAATTAATGATAATTGGTAATTGACAGTAAGTAGCATGATGAAACTACTGGTATGAAGTAATTTTATCGAATTTACAATTTTTTTAATATTACAGAAATTTCGAAAATTTTTAAAAAATATCGAAATCTAATAAATGTTATTAGAAAGATAGAATCCGAGTCACATATGTAAAATTGAAATAGAAACAACTTTTTCAAGTAAACTTTTTCGATATTCGAACAAATAAGCCTACTTTCAGCGATTAATTTGAAAAAATGTCACTTTTGACATGTAGCAAAAATCACGTGACCCCGATTGAGTAGGCCATTTTTCATCTTTTTTGAAGCGAAACTTTACGTCCAACTCGAATTTTTAAATAAGTCATTAATACAAGTTTTTCCCATATGATGCCGACTGTATGAATGACACTGTATATACTTAGAAAAATACATTGAGAATTTGCATTCTCTATGTGATGGTATATTCAACAGTGACAATCTGATATATAATTCAATGTTTGTCGTGGCATATAGCCAAAAACTGGTTGTTTTCTGTTGAATGTACCGAGAATGAATCAATAAATAATAAATTCATTTATTCATGTATATATCTTTTCATGTTCATAATACAGGGTGTTTCCTAACTACGGTTCCTAACTGCAGGGGGTGATTTGTTAGGCCTTTTATAGAAGAAAAGTTTCTATGAACATATGTCTGGAGTTGCTTCGTTTCTGAGATACAGGGCGTTGAAATTAAAGGAAAAAAATCGGTAATTATAAAATATCATGAATGTCTAATTCTCTAAAATTCAGCATATCAAGTGTCAATTATGTTTTTAGCGGAAATAATGAAAAACTCATTTCTCAAATGCAGGTGTTCATGATATGCAATACAGTGGCTTTAATTTTTTTTCTCGGGAACGAAGCTGGATATGAAGAAAATACAAGAGACCAAAAAGTTGTATTTTGAGTTGCTTAATCTGAAAAAAATAGGAATTTACCAAAAAAAGTCAGTGGCGTACTTTTTTTTCACGATATTGTTGGCTGTGGTGCCCACTGAGATGCCACTAGCCCCAATAATTTCAATCTAAATAGGGCTGAATAAGCGCCTTATTAGTTCAAATGAAAGTACGAAATTTCAACCGAATCGCTTCCAAGATCTTCATGATATTTTGTAATTACCATTTTTTTTCTTCAATTTCATCGCCCTGTATCTCAGAAACGAAGCAACTCCGGACGGAACTTTTCTTCCTGAAATGACCTAACGAATCACCACCTGCAGTTAGGAACCGTTGTTAGGAAACACCCTGTATATGTGAGAATATTCCTTTTCAATACTTTCATTCCCAATCGAGGGGTTCAAACTGGAACGATGGTATCTTGTTATTTTTATAGACCTTCAATCACAGTTTCGTGATTGGGATTTCTCAATTCAGAATTTCTCTCCATATCCTGTATGATGAATAGCAATTTGTGATACATTCGAAACATCTAAGAATATGTTTTGTACGACCATGGTACTCTGGATTTTGCGCTAATCTAATAGCTGCTTCATTTTCGATTTGAATTTCGGGTATAGTTTCTAACTTTTTCATTCTTGTGAAGAGACGTTTCAACCAAATAATTTCACGTGCTAGGATCACTGCTTCTGTTGTCGATACTGATGATGGAGTCTGTTTTCTGTCTCAGTCAGGTAATTGCACCTCCTGCATACAAACAAATAACTCCAGTTGTTGATCTTCCAGTAACCCTCCGTTGTCGGCGTCTCTGTACTTACTGTAGCATTCCAAAACATTGGATTTGTAATATGATTTGTATCTCCTTCCATAATGTGTAGGAAACTACTGCGTAGGCAATATCTGGCCTATATAGTAGCTGTCATTATACATTAGCGATCCTACTGCTATAGTCTATATATAGACGAAATCATCTTGATTTACTACTTGCCCTGATTTCAAACAGACTTCTCAGTGATTTCAAAGCCACTCTCTATTAGCTTCTGAACTCATTCTGGAGCTTCTTGAGGATCAGTAGCAGCAACAAGTTCATCGTCTACGTAGAAAGTAATCAAGAGTCTACTTGAACTGCCCACTTTCATAAAAAGACATGCATATGCTTGACTCATATCGAATCAAAGGTACACATAAGGAAACTGACAAAATGCTCATTCCAGCAGTGAGGCGCCTATTTTTGTCCATAGCAACTTTCATGCAGTAGACACATCCTATCGGTTCCATCTTGATCACCTCCTGGTTGTTGCATGAATATGGTTCCTTCTATATATCAACATATGTATAGGAGAGGTACATCAAACTGAAAGAGTCTCAAACTCTTGCTTGTTACCCTTCAACATCATGTTTTGTACAGAACTGGAAAGGATGATAATAAATGCAGGCATTTGCATGCATATTCAGAAACAAATTAACAGATGTCGATGGAAATTCGAACATTGATGGTGTTGAACTGAGCTCAGCCGATATGAACCCATGTGCTGAAAGTTTCACGTATACTCTGAGGTCTCTAATTGAGCATTCCTTCTCAATATTGAACATTGAATCAAAAAATTATGGAACAGTTCAATGGTTCAGCAACGAATTGAAAACCATGAGAAATTGAAATGCGGAACTTTATATGTGATGTAACAAAAATTACCCAAAAGATGATGAGGTATATAAAATGTTGAGGACCCAGTACAGCAAGAAACTCACGGAATAGATCATTCCCATTAGGAGAACGTTCAGAGTGCTATTGAAATGGATGAATTCAATATTTCCTTTTCGTCAAACTCATCCAGAAAATTTCACCAACTATTCATTCTTTCTTGAACCTATATTGGGTTAGGAAGTGATTACTGCCATTTCCTTCTTGAAGAACCCACTTTCCATGGACATCTTTCAGATAAACACCATAGTTCTGCAACAGTCGATTGATCTACCGGTTACGCCTCTAAAAGATCTTTATAATATGTGCATAGTTGGAGGAGTATTCCCAGATATCTCCACATGCAGTAGAGATGTTCCAATACATGAATCTGGCAATTTGAACAATTCTAGAAAGTTTCACCCCATCTATTTGTTTCCGTTTCTCGGAAAAAAAAATTTAATCTATCCTAAAAAATCGGTTTCGATAGGTTTTAAATGAGAACTATTATATGGATTTCGTTAAAACCGATCCACTATTCAGGCCATCTCTAGGAATTAGGGAACATGTGGAGATCTCCGAAGATGATCGCCAAACTTCTATTAATTTGTGCGATCTCAGTGAGTCCTTCATCTGTGGTAACCAAGTATATATAGAGGAATCACGACGTTATGGCATCATACAAGTACCATTGAATTTGGTGATAACCTATTCGAATTATAAGAAACAATATGTTAGCCTTGAAGGTTAAACCTCAAAATTTCAATATATGAAGGATATATATATATCAATGACTTTTATTGTCATGTGCAACCCAAAACTTATACTCTATTGGACGACGCTAATAAATTTTATTCTCATCAATACTTAGCATCATTAATTCTATTCTAATCTTAGAAAAGAGGGCTGAATACTGATTTCCTGCAAACAAGTTGAAACTGAACGATAAAAACACAAATCGCATCAGCTTGTGTACACCAACAGTACAATATCGCAGGACGTCGCAAGTACGTTGAGTAACGCAGTCGAACCTGATACGTGTCATGAAACAACAGCTTTGTTACAGTGAAAGTACATTCTCAAATAGTATTTGCGATAACGCTTTCACGTACCATGTCTTAATTTCGGAATGTAAAAAGTACATATCCCTGGACGATTTCATAACATTCCTGTTTCATTATTGTTGACTCTCTTACTAGGACCTTTCGAAATATACAGGGTGATACTCCAAAAATGTCCACCCTTGTAACTTGGTTATTTCTAGACCAATATTCGTGAATTCTGAAAACTATTACTCGCAATTACTGCAGGTATAATCACATAATCACAAACTTGGTTCAATCATCTCAAATGTATCGAAAGAAATAAAAAATGGTAGGTATTTTTAACAACTTGGAAACAAAAGAGTTCTGGTCAATTATTTGAAGGATCATTCATTATTGTTTTGAGCTGCCCTATCACATCTTGATGTGCGTCCCATATATTCTGAAACACCCAGTATATATTTTCTGGCTGAAAAATATACCAAATAGTTTTTGAATTCTGCGATCGGTCCAGAAATTACCAAATTTACAAGAGGGAACATTTATGTTGGATCACCCTAATATTCTCTATAGTCAGCTCCATTGCTAACTACCTACTTATCACAGGAAAAAAAAATTCAGAAATGTATTCAATCAATGTATGTAAGTTAGAACTACAATTGAAAATAAATGGATATTTGATTTACTACTTATCCTTCCAAGTATGTCACTTCAGTTAGTTCAGTTTTATTATTCTATGGGCGAATCTATTTCAAGGCTGAGGATTTCATGAAATGCACCTGAAACACCAAACAATTGTAATACACAATATCAGCATTGAATATCCATATCATCCTACCTCGATTCTGCCTGTATTAGTTCCCTTCCTGATGGTGTGTTCTTGATTCTCGATACTTTCACCCTCCTCTGTGGCAGTGGGTGGATTTTACAGTGTTCTAGCCCAATGTAAGAGTTGATTTTCATGTTGTCATCATTTTTTCATGCGCCTTTCAAGAATGAAGGACTCATTTCATTGAATGAAATCCCAGATACTTGGATTCTGAAATATATACCATACCTAAGTAGGAAATTTACATTACCTACTATATGCGTTCCACTTTTTCATACCTAAACTTCTCAGGCAAACAGCAGATGTTTATTCCATCATTTTTACTAAAGTAGGTCAGAGGGTAGGTTTGTCCAGAGCTCACGCATGTTCTAGTAATGTAGGTATCCATCAGGTTCCGAGGAAACTTCATAAATACTGACCTGTAAACAATGTAGTACTTGTAGACATTGATATATTCTAATGAAAGCTTCCGTAAATGACATGAATCAAACTATTTTGAGGGTGCTTGTTGGTCACTGATATACCTATACAGCTACTTGGTGATACATTTTTCTATATTGCATAATATGACCTAACCCCAAAAATAAAATAATATTACTGAGTTCATTTTAAACTAAGAGAGAAACAAAAATAGAGGACTTGTAGTTATATTCATCACATAATTATATATTCACTGAGGAAGATACCCGACAATAAATTTTGACTGAAGCCATTATGAATCAGACAACTGTGTGCTGATACATAAACTGAAAATTATGATTTTGGTAATTCAACTCACCTATCTCACCATGTTTTCCAAAAAACGCACTTTCACTTGATTTTCTTGACTATGTCAAAAGTCAAAATTCACACTTTATTGTGAGACACAAACACTAAACAACACAAACCACGCCGTCCGCCATAACCACGACAGCATCATCTCTCAAAATGGCGAATATTAGCAAAATAGCACAAAGTGAGAAAGATACGTGTCTGATTCGAATCATGTTCGTGATAATATAGTCCCACGGAAAATGATAAAAGTACGTCACATAAAATGTTCTGTGGATGAAATAAGAATACTTTGAGGAAGGCGTTAGAATATTGACTCAAATAAGATCACATAGACGTGCATAGGTCAGTTTACTGTTACGAAACAGCGACGTGTATCTGTGGATGTAGCAGAGTCAGCCCAAATAAGGGACGAATTAAAACGTCCCAGAAATATGTTATTATCACTTATAAAAGATGTAATCTCAAAAAGGTCACCAAAGGTACAAGGAATTGACGTTACCAAACATCCCCAAGATGTTCCTTGCTCAGTGGGTATTTTGTGTTCTTCTCTGGGGGAATGGTTCAACGAATTGATTTGGAAGAAGTTTGAAGAAGAGAACATTTAATGAAAATAATTACATAGGTTGACGAAAGAAGGATGATTTTATTTCTAAAAAATGTGTACGATGTGAATACCAATTTGTTTTTATACTGTTTGAAGCACACGAAAGAAAATCCCTATTAGTCAATGAATACCGATGGAGGATAGGGAGAGAAGGTAGATCAAGGAAATGTTTCTTCAACATTTAGAGGTCTGAAGCTCTGGGGAATACTACCCTCTAGGCGAAAACACTTCAAAATCTTTAGCGTTCTATATAGACAAACAATTTTTGGTAAAGAGAGTTGTTCGACATTTTTTCTTAATATCCATATAAACGCAATTATGTCAAGAAATTAGTGATTGTGGCATCACCACGAGTATCAGAAGTACATATTCGGGTGCCGAACGCCATGTGTCGAAACATATATAATTTTATAACAGACTATATATGTGCTTCGATAATAAAAAGGAGTATTCCCAAGGATTCCTTCCCCATCCTTCCTAAGTCCGCGATTTTCCTCGAACATATTATGGAATGATTTGTAAATCATTGACATCAGCAAGTTGACGTTCTGTTGGTACCTTCTTGACGAAAATCTCGCCATCAGTAGTTGAAAGTATATGTATTGAAAAGGAATATTCTCAGACCATATTATAAACATGAAGAAATGAATATTTACATTGAGAATTTGCATTCTCTATATGTGATGGTATATTCAACAGTGACAATCTTAATATAATTCAATGTTTGTAGTGGCATATAGCCAAAAACTGGTTGTTTTCTGTTGAATGTACCGAGAATGAATCAATAAATAATAAATTTATTTATTCATGTATATATCCATCTTTTCATGTTCATGATATATGTGAGGATATTCCTTTTCAATAATTTCATTCCCAATCAAGGGGTTCAAACTGGAACGATTGGGATTTCTTAATTCAGAATTTCTCTCCATATCCTGTATGATGAATAGCAATTTGTGATACATTCGAAACATCTAAGAATATGTTTTGTACGACGATGGTACTCTGGATTTGCGCTAATCTAATAGCTGCTTCATTGTCGATTCGAATTTCGGGTATAGTTTCTAACTTTTTCATTCTCATGAAGAGACGTTTCAACCAAATAATTTCACGTGCCAGGATCACTGCTTCTGTTGTCGATACTGATGATGGAGTCTGTTTTCTGTCTCAGTCAGGTAATTGCACCTTCTGCATACAAACAAATAACTCCAGTTGTTGATCTTCCGGTAACCCTCCGTTGTCGGCGTCTCTGTTCTTACTGTAGCATTCCAAAACATTGGATTTGTAATTTGATTTGTATCTCCTTCCATAATGTGTAGGAAACTACTGCGTAGGCAATATCTGGCCTATATAGTAGCTGTCATTATACATTAGCGATCCTACTGCTATGGTCTATATATAGAGCAGAAATTTATCGAAATCATCTTGATTTACTACTTGCCCTGATTTCAAACAGACTTCCCAGTGATTTCAAAGCCACTCTCTATTAGCTTCTGAACTCATTCTGGAGCTTCTTGGGGATCAGTTGCAGCAACAAGTCCATCGTCTACGTAGAGAGTGATCAAGAGTTTTTTTGAACTGCTCACCCTGATTCCAAACCATCTGTCATTATAGGAGTATAGAAACTGAAGAATTTTGATTGCCCCACCTTCTTCTTGCTTGATTGGCACATTTAAGAAATGTGTTGCAGACTCCTCAGTGATTTCAAAGTCACTCTTTATTAGCTTCTCAACTCATTCTGGAGCTTCTTGAGGATCAGTAGCAGCAACAAGTCCATCGTCTACGTAGAAAGTAATCAAGAGTTTTCTTGAACTGCCCACTTCCATGAAAAGACATGCATATGCTTGACTCATATCGAATCAAAGGTACACATAAGGACTGACAAAATGCTCATTCCAGCAGTGAGGCGCCTATTTTTGTCCATAGAGACTTTCATGCAGTATACACATCCTATCGGTTCCATCTTGATCACCTCCTGGTTGTTGCATGAATATGGTTCCTTCTATAGATCAACATATGTATAGGAGAGGTACATCAAACTGAATGAGTCTCAAACTCTTGCTCGTTCCCCTTCAACATCATGTTTTGTACAGAACTGGAAAGGATGATTACAAATGCAGGCATTTGCATGCATATTCAGGAACGAATTAACAGATGTCGAGTGGAATTCGAACATTGATGGTGTTGAACTGAGCTCAGCCGATATGAACCCATGTGCTGAAAGTTTCACGTATACTCTGAGGTCTCTAATTGAGCATTCCTTCTCAATATTGAACATTGAATCAAAAAATTATGGAACAGTTCAATGGTTCAGCAACGAATTGAAAACCATGAGAAATTGAAATGCGGAACTTTATATGTGATGTAACAAAAATTACCCAAAAGATGATGAGGTATATAAAATGTTGAGGACCCAGTACAGCAAGAAACTCACGGAATAGATCATTCCCATTAGGAGAACGTTCAGAGTGCTATTGAAATGGATGAATTCAATATTTCCTTTTCGTCAAACTCATCCAGAAAATTTCACCAACTATTCATTCTTTCTTGAACCTATATTGGGTTAGGACGTGATTACTGCCATTTCCTTCTTGAAGAACCCACTTTCCATGGACATCTTTCAGATAAACACCATAGTTCTGCAACAGTCGATTGATCTACCGGTTACGCCTCTAAAAGATCTTTATAATATGTGCATAGTTGGAGGAGTATTCCCAGATATCTCCACATGCAGTAGAGATGTTCCAATACATGAATCTGGCAATTTGAACAATTCTAGAAAGTTTCACCCCATCTATTTGTTTCCGTTTCTCGGAAAAAAAAATTTAATCTATCCTAAAAAATCGGTTTCGATAGGTTTTAAATGAGAACTATTATATGGATTTCGTTAAAACCGATCCACTATTCAGCCCATTTCTAGGAATTAGGAAACATGTGGAGAGCTTCGAAGATAATCGCCAAACTTCTATTGATTTGTGCGATCTCAGTGAGTCCTTCATCTGTGCATGTTAACCAAGTATAGATAGAGGAATCACGACGTTATGGCATCATAGAAGTACCATTGAATTTGGTGATAACCTATTCGAAAAATCTGGTAAAACCTCTAAATTTCAATATATCAATATATATCAATGATTTTTCTTGTCATGTGGAACCCAAAACTTGTACTCTATTGGACGACGCTAATAAATTTCATTCTCATCAATACTTTGCATCATTAATTTTATTCTAGTCTTAGAAAAGAGGACTGAATACTGATTTCCTGCAAACAAGTAGAAACTGAATGATAACAACACAAAGCGCATCAGCTTATCATCAAAAGCCCACCATGGAGACGAAGTCAAACTTCTAGGAGTTACTCTTGACGATTCATTGAACTAGTCAAGACACATAAGAGCCCTTTGTTCTAAATTTTTCAGTTTGATTTTCATCATGAGAAAATGAAAAGAGTGATCAATGTAGATGTTCTTCTATGTATTATTTATTTTTCCATTCCGATTTGTCATATGATATAGATTTGTGTAGAACTTCCATGGATTCATTCAAAGTCTTCGAATTACAGAGGATAGTGAGAGTTATCGCGAATGCTGAATATCGACACTACTATATAGGCTTATTTACCAATAATGTGGTATTTTGTCATTACCATCGCTTTATATTTATCATCAAGTGCTGGAAATTCAAAACAATGATAATAAACTACAACTCAATTTCAGAGTATATATTATCGACACGCTTCCGTCATATGATCATCCCCGCTGACCACAAAATATTCCAGAAGATATCTGCGATCGAGAACAAGTATGTATTTCTTTCATACTGTATTGTCACTCTGTTTGTTTTTTCATAATATCTTTCTGTTTGTTCTTTGCTATTTCATTTGATATCTCATACTCCATCAGTAACTCTAGATCAGTTATCGAATTTTCTGATCTGACATGCTGCAAAATGTTTATATATCACCATGGTTGAATGAAGTATATATATGTATATGTCTAGCCCCTGCTCTAGCTGCAAGGCTGAAAGTTTGATTGAAATCAACTCTCTTTCTGGAGAAACCCCTGAATGACAAGACAAGCCTTATATTTGTAAATGGATCCATTTGAGTTTGTTTTAACCTTGTAAACTCACTTCAAAGAAAAGAGCCTTCATTTCAGCTGGTAGTATCTCGAGGGTCCATGTTCTGTTCCTTTTCAGTGACCGAACTCTATCCATAGCTTTCTTCGATGACTGCTTTATTCTCAAGTACCCAATGATTCCATTCCCTTTCTTATTCTCTATACTTGACTTATTTCCAGTCCACATTCCTAGGAGAAAATTACCTGCTCTTGCAGAAGTACCACTGATATTCAAGATATATCCAGGCGTCTTTATCATCTCTGCCCAGATTTCCTTCGGAATTTTTTCTTCTAAATGCATCAAGGATCGAGGGGTTTCAACTGATTATCTGTTCTCTGTTTTAGAACATCCATTTCGTTCTGGAGTGTACGCAAAGTGACACTCTGCTTAATTCCATTTGCCAGACAAAAAGTATCTCACAGCTTATTAATCGAAATCTCCCCCATTGTCACTCAAGTGTTTTGAGAATATGTCCGACGGTTTTGATTTCATTGAACACGGTCTTCAGATGTATGGATACCTCTGTTTTATTCACCATGAAGAAAGCGATTACCTGAAACTGAAGATTGGAATGAACCACATACATAATAATCTCTTTAGGTTGCATTGCGCGTTCTCTGATACAAAATTTTGTACGATGAGCTACTTCATTAACGCAATCTTTATATACTTCGCTACCTGAATTGACTTATCTTCCTAGATCTCGTGCTATGAGGGTTCTAACGTATCTCTCGTTTTGATGATCAAGCCTCATATGAAACAATTGTAGTTGGGTCCATTTGCAACTGTGGTAGATTCAGTTCTTTTTGATACATTAGTTATTGCCAACTATTCGGACCTCTATTTATAGTCTTCTGATATAATTCTCCAATCTCACTCAAAATTGCATTATTCTTTTGTTGACGTGAATGATTATCCCGTTATTTGTCTCAGGCAGCTAGTACTGGGAAGAGATTTTTTTCGATTTTTCAAACATACCTAACATCCCTCAAAGTAATCTCATTCTCTCGTTCACCAACGGCAGATTCGATTATAACCTTCAACTTTTCCCAAAACCTCGATGGTATCACCATCAGCTGTTTCGACTACATGACAGAAATAAAACTGGTCATATGATTCGAATATAGATTTGTAGCACCGTTATTATTGAACTAGCTATCATAATCTGACTCTTCTGCATAAAAGCAGTCCGTTATCAAATTTAGTATATTTGCTATTTGTCTTCAACTTCGACGATGGAACTGGGTTTGGAGGTCTCTACCATCAGCATGCCATTTGGAACATTGTCTATCTGTGACCTTTTTGATGACAATAGTTGCAAATCCATTTGGATTAGGGTTTTTGTTGAATCTCTTTTGTGAGAACAAACATTTTTTCTTACTTGTTTGCTCTCATCTTGCTGCATACCTCTTCCACAAGCACACCATTCGTCCAGTTATCAACTGTTCTGTCATCCCTGCTATCAACATCCAAATCGAACTGAAGGATAAAATATTTTCTGGTCATGTTTCCAATATTTCACAAAAAAGTAATAATTCGGGAAACTCGATTTTATATTCTCGACAGATTTTCAACTCATTCCTTTGATTTTTTCCCTCCCTGTTTCTTCAACGTCGGTCTTTTTCTGCTTCTAAGGCTAATCACCGACGCCGGTGAGCACACTACCCCCAACCGGAAATTTTGCTGAATCCTCTGGTGTTCCAAGATCCATGGCCTCGGGATCGCCAACTTAACGAATTCCGAATACTGAAATAATTTCAGAATAGGAGTTCAAAAAAATATCTTATCTATTATTTCTTTGCATTCTGGAATTCATAGCACTAGATAGTTTCCACTAACTTTAATGGTGTCAAGCGTGATGAATAATTCGAACCCTTCAAGACTGCGTTATCTCAGATCTGGGACGAAGTTGAAACAAAGTAGAAAAAGCTTTAACAAAGACTCTCTCGAAAACCAAGCAGTGGCGTCACAATACTTGCTCACGGACTGATTTATAATAATTACTTTATATTTCATTTCATTTCATTCCTCAGTATTTTATGCAGTTCGATAACAAACTAACGTCGACTATATTTAATGTATTGATTCTCAATTATATATTCGTAATATTGCTAATTAACTAGTTGAAAAATCCATTATCTTGGAATTTCCCCTCTTATGTGTTGTGGTTTATTGCTTATGATGAATTTCTGTTGATGATGATTATATAAATTCCTATATTAATTCAAACTAGAGAAAATTTGGTACGGTAAACAAAACAACACAGGTTTGTGAACGTTATCTTGTCAGTTCTTAGCATTCAGCACAGCATTGCCAAGTCCCTAGCCAACATTCACATGAGGTTTTGTTATGGAGTAAAATGATTAGAAAATCAAATTCAACAATTTAGAATAACACGAGTGCTAAGTGATTCATGTCTCTAACGACGCAGTGGAGTGATTGATTGCCAATTATTCACTATCAGTCCAGTAGCCTATCCTCATTAAAGTATTCTGATGATAGTCATAGATTAATCATTAATTATTCGGAAGTGGTAAACTGTTATTCACTTCAACTTTGTATATTTCCTTCGAAGTATTATGAGGATTCGATGATTGGAAAATGTATAGAGTTCGCACTTTTCCGATGAATTCCATGAGCAAAAACCGATATTTCACGTGAAACACATGCATCTAAAAATAATTGCTGAGGTAACTGTGGGAAATAACGCCCAGTTATAAAATCTCCGTCATAATGGGACATACGAAGACAATATGCCGCTGCGTCAGTATATAAGGTGTGGAAATTGTACAATCGTAGATCTTTTGTACTGACGCAGCCACATATTGTCTTCGTTAGTGATGATAGCACTAAAATTAGAACATCATGATATTGGAAACACTAATGCCGAACGAATTGCACAAAACATTTCGATCCTGCAATTATCTCTATTATATCTGAAGCAAGAATTTTTTCACAAAACTATCATCACACAGCTTACCACCATGCCTTTTTTCATCGTCCCATTTAGTTGTGGACGATGTATCGTCTGATATAGTAATCAATTCTGGGGTCCCACAAGGATCAATTTTGGCACGAACATTGTTCCTACTCCATATCAATGATCTGTTGGGATTAACCACCTCCCCCATTCTCTGTTTTGCAGATGATTGTGCTCTAGATATTGCGTTTTCTTCCAGAATTTTGTTTTCAGGAAATTTAAATTTGCACGATAAAGGCATGAACTCTTGCTCCTGTTGGTTATGGCGATTAGTCAAATGCAGAGAAATGCAAATGTGAAATGGGCGTTCTCCGAAAGGAGTCCTGAAACCTGTAATTCTTTTCTTCTGAAGCCTATCAATCTCATAAGTCAAACTATGTGGACCTCAAGTCTGGAGTCCCGCAAGGTTCTATTTTGGGTCCACTGCTTTTCATTCATATGCTGATGATACCCAGCTGTATTACTCCTTTCCATACTCTGCGATAGATGATGCTTGTGCCATGATTAATGAAGATCTAGGGTATCTTATTGATATGGCGAGGTATCACTGTCTCATTATAAATGCAAGCAAATCTAACATAATTGCATTTGGACCCAAAAAATACCAATCTATTATGAAAAATTCAGTTAATATCATCATAGAAGATACTTCTATGATATTCTAGATGAAGCAAAGACGAGTCTTGGTGTTATTATCGACAGTAAGCTCAGATTCGAGAGATTCATTAATAAACTTGTCCAAAGAGCATACTCCACAATTAAGCTCATTTATAGTAATAGACATTTGCTCTCTGTGAAACTCAAAATAAAAATATGCGATAGCTTAGTTTTGTCCCTGTTCAACTATGCGGATTGCCTTTATGGACCGAATTTAACCAGTCGATTCAAACAAAAAATACAGAAAGTACAGAACTCTTGTCTGCGTCTGATACATGGTATAAGAAAACGAGAAAGAATATCTTATGAACTTGAAGAATCTGGCTGGTAGAACATGGAAAATAGGAGACAACTACACTCGTCCTATGTCTCTATCATAAAATTATCATCACCAAATGTCCCCCCTACCTGTATAATAAATTAAAATTCAGAACTGATGTACATACAATCAATGTACGGTTAAAAGGACTTCTAACGCCGCCTCAATTCAAAACTGAATTTTTCAAACGCTCGTTCAGTTACCAAATTTGCAATGTATACAATAACTATATTCCTACCCATATGAAATCCTTAAAATTGTCAAAATTCAAAACCAGTCTTAAGCTAAAGATGAGTGAAAATCAGATATGAACAATCTGTAAGACCCTCCTCAGTGAAAAAATCTAATAATATTAAAAGGATGTTGTTTAAGTTGAATTTTAGCTCCTATCTGATTTTTGAAACCTTTGAAGGTTGAGTGGAAGAACAAGGCAATAGTAGGTTTACCTACTATATGAATTGCACTTCGCCTTTTATTTTCAGTCCATATTATCTACACCGAAAAAAATGGTCCAAGTGAAATGTTTTCCTGACTTGTTTTGTATCGGGATAAGAAAAATAATACCTATTCCAGAAACAATTTCATTCAGCCTCTAGTAAAATGATAATTCTGAACGCATGAACTTGTAGCTATAATTTCATCCACCTATAGCAAATAGTTTTCATCTTAGATAATTCACTTTGTATAGCCACAGGAAAACATTTTATAAGCTCTGGTGAAGTGTATTTTAGACTTTATTAACTTCGAGTTTCTGAAAAGGAAATAATAACTACAGAAACTCGTGTTACAAGCACAATACAATTGTTTATCTGCGGTACAACCCAATATACCTACGGTAATACAACATGTTCACCTGCCCAGTAATCGGGAATAATCGTCGCCCTCTCGTGTTGTATATCCGAATTGATCAGAATCCATCAGCGTCACTAGCGTCAGTTTCGTCGTGACTTTGTGAGAGTATGTTCAGTTTCAGGATTTGGTGCACGTGGTTAATCGAAAAATAATTTTTGGTGTTGTATTCATTATATTATGCTGAGGAAGTATGACTCATTAGTCATCACCACGAGAGGTATAGAAGGTGCCATTCAGAATCCCTTTTGGGGGCGGCCGAGAGTTATAGACAACCAATAGTGCTGTTTTACTTTTTATCGATCTGTTATTTACTTAAAAGTTTATCATTGTGTAGAAATGACGTTATTCATAGTGATGAGTTCTTAAATAAAACTGTTCATTTGTGAAATAAAAATGTATTGTAAGAAAATAAGGCATGATACATTACAAATGAATCAAATGATCCTTGTTTGAATGATGCCAAGTGAATTAGGAGTGAAGACAGGAAGAAAGTTCGACTGAGTCTGGTGTATCCCGATAACAAAGATGGGATGAAAGCTATCCAAGGTGAGACATGATGAACTACCCACAAGTGAGTCATAATAGATGAGGCCAAGTGAATCAAGATAATTGTAGTTATTAAAATAAGCACCTAGCCAATAATGTCGTTGCATAACTCCGAGTGAAAAGTACACTACCCACAAGTGAGGTATTCTATGAGGCCAAGTGAAACAAGTCACCTATACTTATCGAACTGACCACCTATCCAATGATTTCATTGTATAACTGCAAGTAAAATGTACACTTAGGCCAATAAAACAAATATTCTGTCCCTAATAAAGCGTTTAATATCAGTAGGTTACATGTGTTCCTGAAATCACATTAATAACAACAAGTGATCAGATTCAGAAATATCATGTTTCTTGTGGCTGATGAGGCGAGTACTTGTCCCATATAGTATGCAAATTTTTACTTGGTAGTATGCAAATTTCACTAGCTGTTATTAAAGTTTTTTTTCCGTGTACTTATAAAAATGTATGTCAATATTGTACAGTACTGAGAATAATAAAGCCGTTTATTATTATTATTATTATTATTATTAAAATGAACATTATTAAAGACGTTACCTCACCGGTGTCGGCCTAATGTGGTGTGGCATCATAATCTGCTACCTGACATCTTTTGCCATTCGAAACAATTGTCGAATACTTCATCACGCCAACATTGGTTACATATCATCTCTCATATGAATATGATGTGATGGAGTTTAATAAATTGAAATGTGTTTTTGAAATTATCTCTAAAGTCGCCTATTGCATACCTCGATATATGATACGTTATATTCAACGTAAACTTGTATTAGTGTTTATGTAGATACGCCAGTTCATTTCAAACTGGCTGAGTTTGTTTTGATGATGGAAAATGGCGTAACTTACACACGTCAATACGATTCACAGTAGCATCGCATTGATTCCACGTAGAGTCACTCACTGAGAGAAATTATCCGTTGTAAATAACTAAACATCACTATACCATACCAAGCTTTGTGATTAAATAGGCGCCAGTCACCACATTCATCAAATATAACCACAACAAAATAGTATGATTGAGGCAATATGACATACTGGAGCACCAGTTATTAGGGACCCTACCTGTACGTTATTATTCACCACTACAAATGAGTGAATAATACTATAATCGTCGGTTCGTATTTACCACTACAAACAATAAACTTATACTCTACTTATTTCATTCATATTTACCACTACAAACTAGTGATTTCTACTTATAGATTCGTTCATTTTTGTCTGTTCAAACTCTGAATCGATATTTTTCTACCGCCATCAGGGACATACTTATTTGGAGAAAAAACTAGAAAATATTACAGAATCTCAATAATTTGCAGGTATGTTATGATAATTAGGTAGGTAGTGAAGATAGTTATTTGAGTAAGTATATGAATGAAGTTGGGTATGAGAGATTAATCAAATTACTGTGTAAATTTGATTTTTGTGTGCAACAAAATTGTTTTTTTTTTGTAATCCTCAATAACGCGTGCAACGTTCACCTGCCATTTCAGTTTCAAGATGAAACGAATAGGTATTTTACTTACTGTTGAACACCGGTAACAACTCTTCGAGTTACCATTATCAGGTACAGTTCAGACTTCACAGTACCACAGTCTTTAGCTAAGGTAGGTAGGTACTTACACTATACACATGCACTGCAAATGAAAACTCCATGGGCCAATGAAATTTATTCCATTCATAATCCACGAGACTAAGGCAACAAAAGATGAACTATGAACTGAAGGAAGAACCACGCCAACGCCAAGCCACATTGAAAAAAACGAACGTCGACGATCGGCTTCGTGATTTCGGCATATTACTCTCTGATGTGGTAGATTTGTACATCTCAAAAAGTAAACCTATTATCATAACCGTACGCACTAATACGTAGTGGTGAATAGAAATATCATGAGGGTAACATTCAACACAATCCTAATACCACTACATAAGAGATATTTATTGATTACTGCAAGCCCATCTGGAAAAACATTTAAATGCAAGTTCGATACCTTCTCATGATCCACCACTGTGTTTGAATGAGGTGGATATAAGGAGAGAGAAAACTCTCGAACAGAAATGGTCGGACAAAGACGGCTTCTTTTTGTTTAATGACATTTTCATATTAATGAGTAAGGCAGAATGGTGAAACTTGCCCGATTTTCTTAGATGCGGTTGGTGGCTTCATTTTAAATTCGTTTTGAGAGTGTTCTCGACGAAATACTTCAGTTTGTAATCTCGACTTATATATTATGATTAGCTCGAACGCAAGTGTCCGTTCTTTCAATTCCACATTATCATCACAGAATGGATAATCAATTGAGGATCGCATAGTCGAATTATGTAAAAATCATTCTAAAAAAAAATCATGAAGGGTGAAACGTACCGTGCGCGTATAGATCAAACAAACCTGACGAACGACTTGATATAGATTTATTGGATTCATTCGATTACGGATAGTGATACCTATAATTTGTTTTTTTTTTCGAGGTGGGCAGAATCTTTCATAGGCAACATTGAGGACCATTCCCTTCATGGTAGTGTGGAAGTCCCTATATGTAGGAGTACCCACTGAACCAAGGATGAAGAAACTTTTTTCTCGGCGTTCCAATATTTACTAACGGAATATATGGCAGGTCATTTTTGGGTATTTCTACAATACAAATATTGACATGTATCACCTGAAACACTTATTCATTGTGAAAAACTTCACAAACGATAAATTTCAACAAAACCACTACGACTAGCTTTTTGGCCACCTGGTACTTTGAATGCATCCTTCGTTGCGCCATAACAATCCAAAATTTTTGGTTCTTCTATATCTTCATTGATAAAAGTTTTTTCCAAAATGTGTGCAATATTTTTTGGAAACCTTATCATTTCTGATGCTAACTTAACTCCACTGTTCATCATCATGTCACCTGGTACTTTGAATGCATCCTTCGTTGCGCCATAACAATCCAAAATTTTTGGTTCTTCTATATCTTCATTGATAAAAGTTTTTTCCAAAATGTGTGCAATATTTTTTGGAAACCTTATCATTTCTGATGTTTTTCACATTTTCCTCGGATTTCTATCAAGTAACAGCTGAGTCAAATGAAAAAAAAATCATAGTGCAATATTTCAAAATTGATTCGAAATTGAAAATAAAGTAAACATTTGAGTCAGCTGCGAAGTAGAAGGTTGAGGCGCGTTGGTCTCTAGCAAAAGCTGCTTCACTAAAAACGGATTCTTGTTCCGTGCGACAAGCTACTTCACACCTCAACAGCTTCTCATGATCTACAGAGCGCAGATACGGCCTGTTCTAGAATACTGTTCCCACATATGGGGTTCAGCACCAAAACATACGCTGATGCTCTTAGATTATATCCAGAGAAGAGCCATTCGCCTGGTGGGTGACGCCACACTCACTCACTCTTTGACATCATTGGAACACCGTAGAAAGGTCGGCGACCTTTCTTTTTCTATCGATACTTCCACCAGTCAGCACATTCTTTCGTTGTCAACCTCTACAGATGTCGAACAGCACTTTATCAAAACTCTTTTATCCATAGAACGACTATATAGGCTCTGGAATTCATTGCCTGAGGAAGTATTCCCAACAACATATAATCTCCAGAAGTTACAAGAAAAAATACCAATACCTACCTCCTGTCCCTATCCTCCCTAGGAACGCTTGATGTTCTTTGAACATTATAGGGATTTCCTTTCGTGCGCTCCAAGCGATAAAAAAAAATTAGCGAACGAAAACTCAAATTTGGTGTAAATTACACCAACTGTGTAAAGGTGCTACACCTCACGTGCAATCGAATAAAGAGCCCAACAACGTAAATTACGCATTGCTTCTCTTTTTCCTGCATATTTGATTTTGGACCTAGACCCTAGACCCCCTCCATGCAGAGATGAATCCTAATTACGTCACTGTCCATTCCTATTATTTAGTAGGTTAGCAGATAGGCTATAATCAAATATTCGGAATTATGGGATCTTATCGAACACTTGTTTATTGAACACTCCGATCCGTTTCTCTCCTGCTAAAATTACTTCATTACTGAAAAATGACATCTATAAAACTTGTTAATAAACTATAATATTTTTCTGGGAGCTTCTTGGGTTTTGGATTCTGGAATTTATAAAAACGTTTCGCCCATGGCCATGGGCTTTGTCAATTCATTGTAAGGACGACATGATGATGAACAGTGGAGTTAGGTTAGCTGTGAATTAAAAAATACAATTTTACATTTTGATATTATGAAAATGATTAACCAAGTAGTAAAAATCAGAGAAATCATTCGTACTATTTTTTCTTTTTCGGTTTCATAGTTAACAAAAATTTTTCTGGATGTTTCGTTGATAAGGCCTACGAAAAACGAGGTAAAACGAAAATGTTTTGGAGGTTAATTTGGAACCATTTTGACAATGTTCAGTTCAGTTTTTTATTTGTGATTTATAGTTATAGGATGGTATGGTAGATATTGCTTAGATTATTGATGTCTGTTCTATCGTTCATCGAATTTTGGCTTTGTTTATATATATCATTTCTTTGATGCACCTTTTGTAGTAATTACTTTCATGATCTAGAAATTTGACATTGCTGAATGTAGTTGTGTGATTATTATCAATTAAGTGTTTTGTTAGGGCAGTTGGATTTTGTTTGTTATAGTGATGTCCTTTTAGTCTATTTTCTAAGTATTGTCTTGTCATACCTATGTATGTTTTGTTGCGATCGTTACATGGAATAGAATATATAAGGTTTGAATTTTTTAGTGTTGGAGTTTCGCTTTTAAGTTTTGTAAAAATTGTTTTAGTGGTTTTGTGGGATTTATGACATGTATCTATGTTGAACTTTGATAGAATGTGTGAAATTTCATGTGATAAACCAACTGAGTAAGGGATTGAAATTGTATTAAATAAGTTGAATTCTTTCTGTTTTTTATATTGTGATCTGTTGTATAATCGGTGTACTCTATATTTTATAGTTTTGTTAATCAAATTTAACGGATAGTTATTGTTCCGTGTCATACTTAAATACATCTGTCATTGTCAAAAAGGTTCCAAATTAACTTCCAAAACATTTTCGTTATACCTCTTTTTTCGTAGGCCTTATCAACGAAACATCCAGAAAAATTTTTGTTAACTATGAAACCGAAAAAGAAAAAATAGTACAAATGATTTCTTTGAGTTCTATTATACTTGGTTGAGGTTCGTATACTTTTAATCATTTTCATAATATCAAAATGTAAAATTGTATTTTTTAATAGCTAACTCAACTCCACTGTTCATCATCATGTCGTCCTTACAATAAATTGACAAAGCCCATGGCCATGGGCGAAACGTTTTTATGAATTCCACCAATTCTTAATTTCACAAACGAATCCAAAACCCAAGAAGCCCCCAAAAAAATAAGATAAGCAGGATTCAAGAACTCCCCTCTCAAAAGTAATAAACTATAATCTTCATCTATAGTGTGTTTAAGGAATTGTCAAATTAATCATTCAAATGCGTACACCCTCTTCCTATGAAACAGATAAATAACTCTGTATATTATACACTCTCTCCTGTCCTGTATTAGTGTCCCCAACAAAAACTTGGGAAAACCATATAGAATGGAACATTAATTGTATTACCCGCAGGGTCGCATATGTATCTTCCACATGCAGGGGAAAGAAAAGCAATTTTCCTCTGAAATATGAATATTTATGCTGAAAAGAGACCCCACATTTCTATTTTCACTTAAACTGAAACTTACAAGCTTTTTCACTTCAGTCGTTTTAAATAACAGCTTATACCGTGGATAAAAAATTCACTGGTCAGAATCCCCAATCTCTAATGGAATTAAAAACTTTCCGAAGTCGTTAGAAATACACATTACACTAATTATACTTTGTATTGGGATAAAGTGCATACATTTTATTGTTGTTATCAGGAAATAGGTATCAGTAGATATATCAATAATGCTTAGAAAAATGTCTTCTGCACCTTCGTATATGAATGGTTATTCAATTTCGCCGCTCTCCAATAAAATCTCTAAAACTATAAGTGATACAAAGATGTTTGAATGGGGGAAAGTTGCGCATTTAGCTAACTCACATCAATATGTCTTTCAGAATGTTTTTGAATTCCGGGGGGGATATCGGAAAAAAACGATATTTTGAAAATTTTTTATTTCACGCCCTTTGAAGATTTCTGTCTGCGAAAAATGATAATTTCTCAAGAAGTTCTGAGACTTCATTCTTTATTTTCATTACAATCATTTTCCGGAAGAGGAACAAACATTTTCAAAAAAATTCAACTCAATAGTTTGATGAAATTCAATGACTCTGATGTGAATGGATATCAGATACTCCAGGGACACGAATAGGATAACCTAGGGATGTACCGGGCGGGATGTCCACTGGACAACCACTGCAGGACATCCCCTGGATGCCCCAATCATGTCCTTGTACCGCGGGACAAAAAAGGGACGTACCTAGGACATCCCTGTGTTGTTAGGGTAGGGACATCCATCGGATGTCCTGAGTAGTACATATTCTGGCATGACTTCAGATCTTATATAATGTCCCTTCTAGACAACCATGAAATTTTCCTGATGGTACATTCCTTCAAATATCTCTGCACAGACGCCCTTGATATTTCCAGGATCGTATTACAATCGAAATGTCCCTTAGGGATATCCGTCGGATGTTCCAATTGGTACAAAAACTGTACACTTCCAATGTGCTTGAAATAATGTCCTAGGGACTTTCCAGTCGGTACTTTCAATATGTTGTCCCTGCGAGGACGTTACTTTACACCTCGCCGACGAATGAGTGCTCGTACGCTATAAACACTCCAAGTCAATGTCCTTCACGTGAGTCCATTGAACATCTTTGATAAACTTTTTCAAGATTTATTGGGGACCTCCTACGGACCATCTACTCAACTGGATTTCCTTATCAGTTATGCAAGATCTGGTCCTAGAGGAACCCAGTAAAATTTAAATTCAAGAATAATTCGTACGTCTTTGGGACATCCTATGGACATAAAATTGGTATTTTTCAGCGTTGCTGATAGGTTGTCCTACGGATGTCCTAAGGATGTTCTCCGTAGTGCTTGATGAGGAATACTGTTGTTGATATGTGGGACATTTGTGCGTCCCACAGACGTCAAAAAGACGTCCACGGTACCAAATTCGAACGTCCAATGGATGTCCAGGACGTCCTGAGGATATCCATGGGACATAATCGTGTTTTTAGGGACGTAATCAAACAAAGGAAGGAAGGTATGCTCGAAGTAATCGTCACGTAATCGATGGTGTTGTTACACAATCAGAAGGGATCTCCATCTCCAGCAAAATTGAAAGTTTCGGAGTTGGAGAAATTTGATGCTCTTAGCTGTAAAATAGTTCTCAATGCCCATATGTAGTCAGAAAATCTAGTTCATGAAAGTGAATGAACGGGTTCTCAATAAATGAAGGGCCCCATGCCCTGAGAGCGCATACAATTCATATTATCCAGGGTGAGGGTAATTCCAGAAAAAAATGTTTCTTGATAACACCAACAATTAACGGGTTTTTACAAAAGCGGTTTCCGTGCCCTTATGAAAGCGCTACTAAAAGAAGAATATCAATAAAATTGATGGGGCAATTAGGCTGAAGATGATATTTCATGAGACCGGAACATGTTCCTTCTGATTCAGTAACAACACCATCAAAACTTGTGGAGCATTCCTTCCTCCATTTCAAAAGTGTCACTCCACTTTGAGCAATATAGATTCCTCTCCTGCCAAAGATATTATTAAACAGCTGAACAAAAACATGCGACACAAATATGTTTCATGAGAGGTGCAATGTCATTTTTCCCCCTTCCTTGAACGAGTGCAGACATATTAACAGTAGCGTATCACCAAAGGCCCTTTGTAGTTATATCATTGAATGTATTTCCATGGAATGAATATTGGAATTCGAAGTTTCAACGAACACTTGGGATTTCTTCTCGTCTTTGAGTAACTAGTAACATAGTAATAGCTTCAAAATACTTCGCTGGAGATGGGCAAGCACCACCAGAAGAGGTATAGAGGCTATCCGATTACTGCAGCAGGAGCAAACTACTCCTCCTGCTGGGCTGCGATGCCAATGCCCATAACACCATCAGGGGAAGTATAGGCACCAATCAAAGAGGTGAGCAATTGCTAGAATTCATACTTGTGGCTAACTTAAGTATACTGAATGTGGAGTCTACCCCCACCTTTGTAACTAGGGCTAGACATGAAGTATTAGATATTACGCTCGGCAGCCCGAGCATTAGTAGAAGGGTTAGGAATTGAAAGGTCTCAGACGAACCCTCCCTCTCTGGCCACAGAATCATAATGTTCAATGTAGAAAATCACACAGTGGAACCATTCGGTGGAACGAACACCTGTCAAATCTAAGATCCGAGGTCCGCCGGCTATTCAACAAGGTCAAGCGGGACGGAGACTGTCAGGGTTACACCGAAAGGCTGACAATTTACAAGAAAGAAATAAGGAAAGCTAAGAGAAATAGCTTCAGGAACTTTTGTTAGACAATCACTGCAAGTTCACCTGCAGCCAGACTGTACAAGGCCATGGCGTGGGGCAGGGAGCAAGGACCAATGTCTCTCAGAAGATCAAATGGTAGCTATACAGAAGATGAAGAGCAACGAGTTCTCCTTTTACTGGAGATGCACTTTCCAGGGAGTACATCATATGATCTCGAAAATGTTGCAAAAACCATTTGCACTCCGGCAAGGTTGAAGTGGGCAATCGACTCTTTCCAACCATCCAAGTCCCCTGGAATTGACGGCATATTTCCAGCCCTTTTACAAAAAAAGGCATAAGGAACTACTGCCGTTCATTATCAAGGCAGCCAAATCCAGTCTGGCGTCCGGGTACACACCAAGCAGCTGCACGAGAGCGCGTGTGACTTTCATCCCCAAAGTAGCGAAGAAGGACCCTACCCTTCCGAAGTCATTCAGACCGATCTGTCTCACATCCTTCTTACTGGAGACACTGGAGAAGATCGTAGATAACTAAATCAGATATGAGATACTGGAGAGGGTGCCTTTGCACCCAGGACAGCATGCATATAGGGTGAGCAGATCAACCGAGACCGCCCTTTTGGTGCTCACCGAAAACATCCAGGGATCACTTGAGCACAACGAAATCGCCATATGCGCATTTCTGGGCATAGAGGGGGCATTTGACACCACCTCTCATGAAGCAATTAAGAGAGCCCTAATGAACAAGGGAGTGGACAGAGCCACATCCAGATGGATGTGTCAAATGCTGACCACAAGAACAGCTGAAACAAAAGTGGGTGAGAGCGGCTCTCAAATCAGTACGAACAGGGGCTGTCCACAACCCAGGTAACAAGCTGACGTCATTTGTACGTCAATATATGGTCATTTATGGTCATTGACGTCATATGACCTCGAAATGACGTCATTTTGACGTACTTAATATAACGTTATATAGACGTCCTTGATGTCTCGTCAATATGACGTCATCTGATGGTCATTTTCATGACTAATTTTTTATTGAGTCATCTACATCAAGCAGAATTCATAGTCAAGAAGTTTCCAATCTCTGTTATATGAAAACGTTAGTAGTTATGTTATATAACATATATTATCATGTCACTCATCATATATTATGCTTTATAATAATTTTTCCTCCAATCTGTGCGAAATGTGTGTTTTCGATGGTCTCTGAGATAATTGTTAATTATATACCTTCTGTGCAAAGTATTCTACCTATAGCTATTGAAAATATAAGACCGAATTTCACGTCATAAAAAGCTTATAAGGTTGTTAATTATTCCGGAATGCGAATTCAAATCATAGCGGGAGAGTGCGTAGAGAACTGTACTTGATTGGTCGGCACGGACCTTGCGCAGACATGCGAACGTCGATCGCCAGCGCAAAGCCGTTCACTTTCGCTTCGCCGTTGCGGCCATGATGACCATAACAACAAAATAACAATACATAAAAGGCCATCATGTTATTTGGCTATCTATGTGGTGTGGTGTGGTGGTCATACTTATTCATATTCATGTATCAAGTAGTAGAATTTGAGGATGGCAGCATGGTCATTATTTTAGACAAGTGGTGTATGCCAAAAAACCAGAATGTGAATTGGACGCCATTGAAGGAATACCATAGGGCTCTGAGAAATCTCTCGAGTGCATCATCCGAATGGGATAAGTTCTCAATAAAAAGAACATTTTATGAAACTGGTAATTATAGTACCTACTGGTAAAGGAACATCAATATAATTATACAAAAAAAATCTTATCTTTTCTTATGATATTGATACAACCCTAATACAACAGTTTTTTTTACCAACAGAAAATTTCGAAATAGCACAAAATAAACTGAAACATGCAGAAGATTTCAGTGATATAAATAATCGTGAAGATCACGTCATTTTGACGCCATTAGGATGTCGTCATTTTGACGCCATTAGGATGACGTCATTTTGACGACATGAAAATGACAGTTGCGTTTTATTTGATCCATTCTGGTAGCGGTGGTGGGAACAGAATGACGTTTACAAATAAAACGAGAAACTTCATGACCTTGCATGAGAGAATTTTCATACGAGGTTTTATTTGTACATGGGGGATCCGTATAATTTCAAAATCATTTTACTAGAGTTAAGAATCTAGAAGATGAATCAACTAATATTCAGAGCAGTGATTGCGGTGATTGAAGAAATTTCTCTGAGATCGAGAGAATCTATTTTATCTGGAAATGAACATATTATGAAACCTGTCTTACTAAAGGATCATGAACTAGTGAAACTCACGATGAAAAAGTCTTCTAAATGTCTTTTACTTTCAAAAAGTTTCGTTTTTCGTCAATTTAATTTGATTTTTTTACACCTGTCAACCGTCATTCCACATCATTCCTTATAGTGAGACGGAATGAAAAGTAGCAACCGGAATCGGAAAAGTTGCAAATGAAACGACACATCAAACTGATTCCGGTGGCGGAATCGGATAAATAAAACGCAACTGACGTCATTCGTCTTCGACTTAGAAGGTCATATAAACGTCATTATGACGTCAATTTGGAAGTCTTCCTGACGTCAGGCCTGACGTGATAATGACGTACAAATGACGTCAGCTTGTTACCTGGGAAGGAGGGGTACTGTCACCCTTGATGTGGAGTCTAGTAGTAGACGAACTACTCGGGATTCTTACTGAGAACGGAGTTACTTGCTCTGGAGGACGACTTAGTCATCATAGCAGAAGGCAAATTTGAAAGGACCCTCTGCGACCTCATAGAGAGAGAGCTAGAGACTACCAGAAGATGGTGTGGGGTTATAAGAATTAACTCAACAAAAACCACATTGGTTCCTTTTACTAGACGAGCACTTAAGAGTCGTCCATCTAGACGGAGCAAACCTAGAATGGCAGCAAGGAGTGAAGTATCTAGGGCTCGTCCCAGACTCAAAGATTCTCTGGAACAGACACGTAGAAAAGATCGCCAGTAAGGCAAAATCATCACTGATGGTGTGCAGGAACCTTGCAGGCAAAACGTGGGGGTGTAACCTATCAATACTGCGATTGATGTACACCATGCTAGTGAGACCAATGATCACCTACGGAGCAGTAGTGTGGCATGGCAGAGCCGAACTCGCGACTACGAGGAGAATATCAGAGAAGGTGCAAATATTGGCATATCTTTGCATAACAGGAGTAATGAGATAAGCTCCAACTGCAGCACTAGAGGTCATTTTGGATCTCACACCTTTACACATCGTGGTGAGGAGAACTGCCTATGGAGCACATATCAGGTTAGCCAAGGTCGGACTAAGAGGGAAAACGCACAGTGCAAGGGGCTCACCCCCCACAGAGATCGCACACCTCGCCGATCTTTCAACAGACCAAATCATTAGGAAGTTCAGTTTTGAGAAGAACTTCCGAGTGGAGCTGAGCAACAAGCGCGAATGGAGCATAGAATCCATCGAATCACTAGGAAGAAACACCATTACTTGGTATACGGACGGGTCTAAAACACCCGAGGGAACTGGAGCAGGAGTCTTTGGGCCTCGCACCAAATACATCGAATCCATGGGACAATTCCCCAGCATTTTTCAAGCGGAAATACACTCCATAGGAAGATGCATCCAGTTCGACCTAGACAGGAAATACCGGAAGAAGGACATCGCGATTTTATCCGATAGCCAAGCAGCCATCAAAGCGTTGAGCTCTCCTTACATCAACCCGAAGATGATATGGGAATGCCTAAGCAAATTGAATGAGCTAGGCAGCAACAATAAAGTGATCCTCCTCTGGGTGCCAGGGCATATTGCAGTTTGCAGTGGGGGGAAATGAACGAGCAGACACTCCTGGAACGACAAGGGGCTTCAACGCCACTGATCGGACCAGAGCCATTCTGCGGCCTTGGAAATTCCTATTCCCAAGGAGAACTTGAGAAGGCGACAGGAGCCTGGAGAGCCAGACAATGGAGAAGACTTCCAGGCAATAAACATTTCCCGCAACTCATAGTAACCACCTATTTATATAATGAATATATAAAGGTGGGCTAATAATATAAGAAGGTTTCGGAGATTTATAAGCCGCACCTTACAGTAACGCGGTTTTATAATCATCATATAGAGTTACTGTAACCTCTGGGTATATAATGAGGTGATGTAACTATTTCCATCATCATTTTATAAAACTTGGAGTTACCGTTACCAATATATCTTCAACCAGGTTATATAAACTTTGTCATTACCTCATTTATATAACTGAAGTTTCCTAGGTTGTACAGTAGTATTGTTAATCATCTTTATGAAATTTAGGAAATAACAGTAGTTGCTATAGTATATAATAAAACTCTTGGTGATCTTATAATTCTTATAGTCATTAACATTTGACATAGAAAAGTGAGGTTATAAAGCAATCTAATTGAGATTAAAATATGTGCATGAGTTTTTCAATCTATGTTAGTGAGTATGTTACAAAACTAGAAAAAAAATCAAGTACAGCTCCTCATTTCGACGAAAAGTTACCAAAAATTTCAGGGAAATTTTAAATTCTGATGTATTACCAACATCAGTCTCCTTCCTCAGTTAACACAGCAGAAACATCACCTACTAAAGATTTCCAATATGCAAATAGTCAGATAGACCACAAAAAGCATCATGATGTATGCACACATCAGAAAAAACTGAGCAGAATATCAGTAGTTGGTTCTTACTATTTTGAACGACGTTTCACAACATACAATCCAAATCGATCCAATCTATTTCATATTTTTTGAGGTTAAGTTCGGGCTTTTATTTGCTCGATGAGTCGATGCACTCGGAAGTCATTATATCTATCATTCTTCATTTCGCAATAATAAACAAAGACAAAGAAACATTGAGTGTATTCAAAGTTCGCACTAAATGCTTCCAACACTGCTATATCACTGAAAATTTATATAACACCAATTAATGATATATACGCTTACTTCTATCAATATTACATCACTATTGGTGATATATGAGTTCTTATTCTTTTGATTGATTCCGCCATGATTCGATAGGGAGGACGTGGGCAAAGCGGGAAATACTTACCGCTCAGTTGAGAATAGAAATAATTAATGAATAGTTTAAATGGTAAAATTGTACAGGGGGAAAATCTCTAACTATAGAAAGTGAACACCAAATCATGAAGATTTAGCCTAAGATGCCTCATGAAAATATGTTGCTGGTTAAGGAGATACAGAGTGCATGTTCATGGGGAAGATTGTTTTGGAGTAATGAATTGGTAACTCATTTTGTGATTGCTCATAGAGAGGACACTAGTGGCATTCTGTTACTGCAGTGAATCACATCATATCTTTTTGTCCATTGAATAATGGTTAAAGTGGGTGAAAAATCTGAAAGCCCGTTCAATTCGACATAAATAAGATGACTGACTGACATATTGTTTTCATGGTATCATTTTTGAGAAATCTCGTGATTAGACGCAAAAGAGAATAATGACATATACATGACCGTTTGAGGAGAGCCACGACTCCTATAGGTGCGTAGCATTACAGAAAACTGGAAATCATTTCAATTTGCTCCACTCTATCCTAATTCGATAATTTCTAAATCCGGATTGAAATTGATAATTACGAGAAATTATGAAAGCCCTTGTGTTTTTTCGAGGCATCAAGTTCACATTCACGCTAAAACATGTCTACCACCTTCTTTTGATGCATAACTATTTTCCTGAAGTCGCAAAATATAAGTAATTAAATACTGTTGCAATGTCACAGTTAATCAGGATAGCGACTTGTTCATTCTACTTCAACCAACTCATAACATCTGATATAAATAAAATGAAAGAAAAAAATGAAACAATAAATGTGCCCAAGAGAGAAGAATGATATGACAGGAAGATTCTGACAGCAACAATGACAGAATAGGAGTAACAGAAATATTATTGAAACCTTTACAGGCAAAGTTTATATGGGTTACCAGAACTTGAATAACACTTTATTACATCACTTGAAGTGTTCATCCACAGTTATTTAAGAGTTTATATAACGGCTACCAAAACAATACGCTTACTTTTGGTTATAAAACCTATAGCTATTTATCGTTACTGATTGAAGGTAATCGCAACCTTTATAAACGCCCCATTTAAGCTCTTTAGAGGGTTTATAGAGGCGATAAGAATATTTCGGTTACTAAAGTAGGTGCATACAAGTTATTTAAGGTAGGTGGTATAACATTCACGGTAACTCATATATGAATAAAAATGTTTATTGGGGGACTACGGCAGGCTAAAGATATACTTGGAAATTTCAACCGAAAAAGATCTAAGACACTGACAAACCTCAGCAAAGGAAGTCTCAAAGCAATAACGGGATTTCTAATGGGGCATTGCAGACTCAAAGAATACCTAAGGAGGCTAGGCTTACAGGAGGACGGCATCTGCAGATTCTATGAGGAAGAACCAGAAACACCCCCATCACATACTGATGAAGTGTGACGCTGTACATCACAAAAGATTAAACATACTGGGAACACACCAGCTGACTGTGGAAGAAATACCACAGCTAGACCCTCTCAAAATCCTAAAATTCCTGAAGGAATTTAATCTCGAGGGGCTGCTATGAACAAGAAATCCTTGATATAGCAGGAGCAGATGGGGCACAATAGATCTAATTAGGTCGCAGCGCATCTGTCACCATCCAACCTACCAATACCAATACCCAATACCTTGAGTAACTCAAATATAAATGCTGACATTCATTCTTGAAATTTCTGCAATCCGTTACCGAATGAAACAAATTCGAAAACATTCAATTTTCAGAAGCGACGTTTCAAAGCTGATAATGATGACAATTTGGAAATGTCAGTGGTGACAAGCTTGTCCAAACTCTTTTGAGGGCGTGTAATGAGATGTTTGAGGCACCCTACCTCCTACTATATAAAAGTGTTTCCAGATTTGGTATCTGACAATTCGTCTTTTGGCTCCAACTCAATCTTTTTCCTTATCCCCCTCTTTTTCCTTATGCTCTCCGTTTGGATGTTCAACAGATCCCAGCAAACATTGAACCAGCAGAAGAAGTCCGGCCTAGTGCAGGCTAGTCTGGGAAAGTGACGATGCCGGGGTATTGGTAATGGGCCGATGATTTTCCTTTGCCAAGTGACCATCAGTTAAAAATACGATGATGGCCTTGTGATGTTAGGATGTCTGGAACTAATTGAATACTAACGAGATCTGGCCCTTTACTGGTGGATGTTCTGGAAACGTCTACATCAACGATCAGCTGATCAATATTATATGTGACTAAGATGGCTGACTCTCGTGAGTGGTGATAGTGTACTAGTTGGTTTATGTCGAATTAATGTGGTCCTCTCTTTCCCAGGCGGTTATTTATGATGGTAGGAGTATTGCCAATTGATAATAATAGAAGACTGATTCTTCAATTATGATAATATCAAGTAAGTATCTATCTACCTACACAGTGTTTTCAAAATCATTATTTAATGCATATGTTTGGTATCTCGTAACATCATATACTTGATGATCATAATAATTGGAGTTGGCTTTACTTCTTCAAAAGCATCAACTATCATTTTAAATTCGTTTGTTGCTATCAAAAGCAATCTTAGGTTATGCGAACCTGTCTTTATATTGTAGAACTGAATACCAATAAGGTTTCAGCTACAGAAATACCTGTGCCAAGAAAATAATGAGAATTGAAAAGCCCCATGTTATCACGTCATCAGACTATATTATCAATTTATGAACTCATGCAACTCTATATAACTAGTGATGCATTTTATATTTCAGAAGTACCTCACTACGAAGAATCAACTTTGAAGGAATGCTACCTAATAAGATGTAGATACCACATACCAACCAGTAAGCAGTCACTCCGAGAAATTTCGTCGTTGAAGAACAGAGAGGTTGAGAAGACATCATTGTGTCATTCATAAAATTGTCTTCTTGGAATCTGGTATGTGTCTGATTTATGAAGAGAGGGTTATATTGTGAAATAAAGAGGTACTAGAACTTTCAGATCCATTGGACCCCTAAAACTCCTACCCCTCCCCTACCAAGATAGTATATGTAACCAATGTCGTTAATTGGCCATTACAGTCCCATCATTTATGTGTATGCTGGGCTTGCTATGGGAAACTCAATGTGTCGATTATGTTGTACTGGCCTTTTGCCGGGGAATTGAATATGATTGCTGGGTAACCACTGGGACCAGCTACCGGCCGCAGTGTACTGATATATAGAGTCCCGCATATGGGACCATTTATTGGGCCGCTGGTGTCAGGTATGGAAAAAATATATTGAGCCATTGATGCACCATATCAAAATGTTTGCTGGGATATAGTTTGAATAGCCAGGGGAGTTGTTGTTTTCTATTGAATATTCAGAGTGATGTTATATGCATATACATATTTTTATCTGAAGGAGAATGAAAATTCTCAACTTCAGGGAATTTTGTGTCCAAATTCTTATCGTGTGTATTCAATAGATATAATTCAATGTTCGTCGTGAGACATAACCAGGAAAGTAATTTGTTTTCTGACTGGATGGAATGAACCGAGAAATAATTGATATTTTTATCACATATATAGAGACTGCGAATCCTCCATGTATTTCTTCATATACATATACATCATATCCATTCGTTCATGTTCATAATTCATCTGGAAATATACCTTTTCAATTAATTTTCCCTTATTGGAACACCATAGGGACTCCCTTCCGTGAGCTCCAGGAGATAAAAAAATGAATTGTTATTTTGTGCTTTGAATAGAATATGTTATTCTCAATGATGTTTCAGAAGTAACCATACTTCTTCGAAAAATAAAATATATAGATATTGAACAAAAATTATTACTACAATGGAAATTGAGTTTTTCTTCTGGAAAGCACTTCTGCATTGCAACTTTATCTGATCTACAGAATGACATTATGAATTTTTTTAATTCCGACTTTCCATGACAATCTTCTCCTTCCGGCCATTAAAACTCATTGTTCTTGTAATGAACAAAAATAAATCGATATTCAACAAATATCAATGATATTCTCATTGTTGTACTTAACAGTGCAAATAATAATTATGTAGTAGGAAAGAAGAGAAAAGGTGAAGGTGCAATTTATTTCGAAATCCTTCAATCAGAAAGCCATACAAAAATGGAACAAATTTCCCCAATTTCGTTGTTTTCGGTTTTTTCCGGACATATCCATCGGTATTCTGATGCTTCCTGAATGTCACACTGATGCTAGTTAGCTAAAGTAACCATTCTTCTTCGAAAAATATATAGATATTGAACAAAAGCTATTACTACTATGGAAATTAAGTTTTTCTTCTGGAAAGCACTTCTGCATTGCATTTTTATCTGATCTACAGAATGACATTATAATTTTTTTTAATTCCGACTTTCCATGACAATCGTCTCCTTCCGGCCATTAAAACTCATTGTTCTTGTAATAAACTAAAATAAATTGATATTCAACAAATATCAATGATATTCTCATTGTTGTACTTAACAATGCAAATAATAATTATGTAGTAGGAAAGAAGTGAGAAGGTGAAGGTGCAATTTATTTCGAAATCCTTCAATTAGAAAGCCATACAAAAATGGAACAAATTTCCCCAATTTCGTTGTTTATTGGTTTCGGTTTTTTCCGGACATACCCATCGGTATTCTGATGCTTCCTGAATGGCACACTGATGCTGGTTAGCTAAATGCGCAATAGCTTTCAAGATCAGAATGATGAACGTCGAACTTGAATATCCCTGTAATTATTCATCACTTTCACGCCCTTTTCTTGCACATTCGATAAACTTTTTATGTACTTCCTTGTTATACGACGCTATACATAGTGGAGTATACTACGGCCTTGCCAAAAATGCTATCTCGGAAACTAAGCGAGAAAGAGGTGTAGTTACTTTGGAGAAAATGATCTCCATCGAATTTTGAGCAACTTTGGATTTTGTGTGTGTTGGTCTGTCTGTCTGTCTGTCTGTCTGTCTGTCTGTCTGTCTGTCTGTCTGTCTGTCTGTCTGTCTGTCTGTCTGTCTGTCTGTCTGTCTGTCTGTCTGTCTGTCTGTCTGTCTGTCTGTCTGTCTGTCTGTCTGTCTGTCTGTCTGTCTGTCTGTCTGTCTGTCTGTCTGTCTGTCTGTCTGTCTGTCTGTCTGTCTGTCTGTCTGTCTGTCTGTCTGTCTGTCTGTCTGTCTGTCTGTCTGTCTGTCTGTCTGTCTGTCTGTCTGTCTGTCTGTCTGTCTGTCTGTCTGTCTGTCTGTCTGTCTGTCTGTCTGTCTGTCTGTCTGTCTGTCTGTCTGTCTGTCTGTCTGTCTGTCTGTCTGTCTGTCTGTCTGTCTGTCTGTCTGTCTGTCTGTCTGTCTGTCTGTCTGTCTGTCTGTCTGTCTGTCTGTCTGTCTGTCTGTCTGTCTGTCTGTCTGTCTGTCTGTCTGTCTGTCTGTCTGTCTGTCTGTCTGTCTGTCTGTCTGTCTGTCTGTCTGTCTGTCTGTCTGTCTGTCTGTCTGTCTGTCTGTCTGTCTGTCTGTCTGTCTGTCTGTCTGTCTGTCTGTCTGTCTGTCTGTCTGTCTGTCTGTCTGTCTGTCTGTCTGTCTGTCTGTCTGTCTGTCTGTCTGTCTGTCTGTCTGTCTGTCTGTCTGTCTGTCTGTCTGTCTGTCTGTCTGTCTGTCTGTCTGTCTGTCTGTCTGTCTGTCTGTCTGTCTGTCTGTCTGTCTGTCTGTCTGTCTGTCTGTCTGTCTGTCTGTCTGTCTGTCTGTCTGTCTGTCTGTCTGTCTGTCTGTCTGTCTGTCTGTCTGTCTGTCTGTCTGTCTGTCTGTCTGTCTGTCTGTCTGTCTGTCTGTCTGTCTGTCTGTCTGTCTGTCTGTCTGTCTGTCTGTCTGTCTGTCTGTCTGTCTGTCTGTCTGTCTGTCTGTCTGTCTGTCTGTCTGTCTGTCTGTCTGTCTGTCTGTCTGTCTGTCTGTCTGTCTGTCTGTCTGTCTGTCTGTCTGTCTGTCTGTCTGTCTGTCTGTCTGTCTGTCTGTCTGTCTGTCTGTCTGTCTGTCTGTCTGTCTGTCTGTCTGTCTGTCTGTCTGTCTGTCTGTCTGTCTGTCTGTCTGTCTGTCTGTCTGTCTGTCTGTCTGTCTGTCTGTCTGTCTGTCTGTCTGTCTGTCTGTCTGTCTGTCTGTCTGTCTGTCTGTCTGTCTGTCTGTCTGTCTGTCTGTCTGTCTGTCTGTCTGTCTGTCTGTCTGTCTGTCTGTCTGTCTGTCTGTCTGTCTGTCTGTCTGTCTGTCTGTCTGTCTGTCTGTCTGTCTGTCTGTCTGTCTGTCTGTCTGTCTGTCTGTCTGTCTGTCTGTCTGTCTGTCTGTCTGTCTGTCTGTCTGTCTGTCTGTCTGTCTGTCTGTCTGTCTGTCTGTCTGTCTGTCTGTCTGTCTGTCTGTCTGTCTGTCTGTCTGTCTGTCTGTCTGTCTGTCTGTACTCTGTGTTAATCATAAATCGATATATCTCCGGAACAGTTTGACATATCGACTTGAAATTTTGCCATCTTATTGTACTCAGGACAATATTATGTCATTCAAATATGAAGGGAATCGGAAAACTCTAAGGTGGCTTTTCCGGGTTTTTTCGATTTTTCACCGAAAGTTTCTTGCGACCACTCTACAAATCACAAAAGTGGTCCGATCGATTTCATAATTTGTGAAAAAAGACTCCATCAGTAAGAGACGAAGCCTATTGAAATTGAGCAGGGTCGGGAAATTCCAAGTGGGTTTTTCAAGGATATTTTCCGAAAACCACGGTTCGCTTTGAAACGACATATCTCCTGAACCAATAGACTAAATCCAAATTTGAAAAATGCACCGTATGCCTCTTTGATGACGCAACAAATTATTAATCAACCATGTTTTCGTGCATCCATCGGAAAATGGAAAAACAAATGAAAATCAAAACATCAAAATTTTAAATCCTTTCAATTCAATATATATCGAAAACAAATGGAAAAATCGAAAATTATCAGAAGTGCAAAGTTATCCACTGGAACATTTCCTTCAAATTATTTTCCATAATTTTTTCTGTGAACCCAATAGTACAGAAAATGAAGTGAAAAATATAAAAAAAAAAATTTAACGACCCATAGAGGGTACTATGAAGATATATTGAAAAACAAAGATTATCGATAGATGAAGCTCATCGACTTCCACTGAACCATGAAATATTTTTTCATTTTGTTGATTGGAAGATGGAACAAAAGTGTTGAAAATTTTATTCTCAGATAATTCCAAATATCTCGAAAACAACTGGAAATATCTGAAAATGTTATTGAACCAAAATTATTCCTTTTGATAAAATGTACAAAAAATCCGAATAACATTTTTCTCTGAATTCAATAGTTCGGGAGATTCGATGAAAAAACTAAAAATATTTACAAGTTCCTAGATAATCACTTGCCAATAGAAAACAAAACAAAAAACAAAAGAAAGTGAAAAAAGCACACTCGACTGTCTTGATTTTTTTCTCATAAACTACGTACCTAGCTCACTCGACTGTCTGGAAAAACCAAGACAGTCGAGTGGGCTAAGTACGTAGTTTGTGGGAAAAATCTCCAGTTCTCTGAACTTTCATAGCGTCGTATTCACATCTTTGGTGCCCAATGATAGTTTCAATATAAAAATATGCTCATGATATGGTGCCATGGCCTCTACTTCTATCTCACATGAGCAATGATAAAATATCATCTGCTTTTATAGCGTCGTATAAATTATCTGACCTCTATACTAATCTAATACCGAATGAAAACTACATCTATACTAATCTGATACCTTTCAAAAACTACGTACCCCACTTGTTCTAGTACAGATACTTGCCGAGAAAATATTGCGAATTAAATTGAAAATTATTACGAGAACAGCATCATCGTGATGATATTGTTAATTAATGAATGGGAACGAATTGATGATGAATTGTTGAATTGAATGAAAATAGTTTCTCTGATGCTGTGCCCGTCTCTTTATCTTTTAAATAATATGCGTCGAGAACAACGATGGCCGCCTTAAAACTAACCTTAATTTATCAATGTCTTCAAGATAACGAAACAATGGAGTGTGTAAAACATCCATTGTGCCTGTTTATACAGCAAAACAACGTAATGTCGTCGAAACGAAACGCTACACAATGACCAAGGCCTTCTATTAAATTTACTTGGGAATTCTAGCATTCATACTGGATAGAAAGCTGTTTTTGAGTGATAGTTCGACTATAAAATTGTCAATCTACTTCTAATACAGTATGTTTTACTCTTCACGAAAACCCTTCTATAATAATGGAACCTTCAATGAATTCCCATTTTTTTCTGCTCCGAAGATATAGTATGATATAAAGTGCTCAAAGAAACAAGTGGAACACTGAAATATTCGACAATTCTCAAACTGCCATATCTTTTTAGAAAATAAATGGATTTCCAATCGGAATGCAGTCCTTGGAAGATGCGATCTTTCTGTTCAAGATTTCTCGTTCAAAACTCGTCGGGAGTTTTTCTGTCATTATGTACCAAGTGTTCGAAAAAAGTATTACAAAAATGAAAAAATTCAAACGCTTCCGTATTCCAGGGATTTTTTTTTATTTTTTCATCAAGCGTTTTTTCCGAACTTTCAAGCCAATATCTCGAAACGGTTTTGTGATTTCCCATATTCCTCATACAGGATGTTCGACATGACCTTCGACAACTGTCATCATCGGTTCGACAGGGGGCATTATATTGGGTGTTGCAGTGGTATTATATTTGCGTGAATGAGTGTTGATTACAAAAAATCGACTTTTTCGATTGATTTTCGATTACGCGATGAAAAACCTTGTGATAAATAGGTTCCTTGACTTCATGTCAGCTCAGGAATATCTTAAAACCATTGGTCAGAAAAATCCAGAAGGGCCTCCTTGCGCCCCCTTGGATTGCCTTATCTGAAAAATGACGAAATCAATTTGAGATACTGAGCAGAGCAATCGATCCAAATGAAAGATTTGTGTAGTGATTCAGACGAGACCAACAAGACGAGACTTTCTCGTCTCGTCTCGCCGATGAAATATGAAGTCTTGTGTAGGGGATATTCACCTGTAACTTCTTTCTAGCTATGATGTAGAAGTTGGAAGACAAAATTACAACAAAAATAACTTTATTTATTGAAAAGTATGTACCTAATAGGTACATACTTACATCATACATCTGAACAAGAAAAAATAACATTTGTTTTTCACCCAGTCGTTAAGACATAACAAACATCGTGCAGATTCATTATTAAGGCGATTCCGATGTTTTCTTATTGTTAACGCAGCACGTGAGAATAATCTTTCCGCCGGGACTGAAGTAGCCGGGACATATACCGGATTCTGAATTCTGCACCACCTTGTATTTGTTTCAATTATATGTCAGTAGATATTTGATCAAAAGTTGAGATAGGGACATGTGAGCCGTTTTGACCAATTATGAATGGTTTAGACACAAAAAATTCTTGAACTTGGAAAATCTCGATTTCTCACACCCTATATCTCAGTAATTATAACTGCTAGACCCCAAGTATGGATTGTAGAAATCAGCTCACCAGGGAGAATCCCAAAATGAAATAATATATAGGGTGTTCGATTGTTGTTGTGAAAAAGTTCAACTTCAGTGTTTTGTGATTTTTGGGGACATCCTGTATGTTTCAAAATAATTTCAAATGGTAGCCTATATTAACATGCAACTTCCTAGAGAGGAAGAATTCCAAGAAGATAAGTGGTTAGCCTTCTAGAGACCGAGGCGTTACTGGTGGCCCACCCTGTATATATGTACAGTGTGGAAACCTATGATGGAATGAAATCCGTATATCCATAATAAAAATAGATTTCCAGAAACCCATGCATAGACAGATCGATTCTCATTTGTGAAATCTTGTTATTGCAGAAGGTGGTCAGCGTAGCCTCGTGGTTGAAGAGTGAATATTCTATCCACGTTGGATTGCCGGTAGATGGGTTCGATTACAACCACGACCGCAGAAATTTTTCTGATAGCCTAAGAAAGTGTTTGGGATCTCACGTTGAAAGGTAAAACCCCCGTCATTCCTTGCTAGCACAAGTCTCTTGATGATTGAGGGTTCCTCGTAAGGGGGCAACCGAAATGATGAATAAGAACAATTTTGGAACAAATTTTCCATAACAACTCATAAAGTGATCATGCTTCGACCAAAACCAAACAATCCTTACTGAATTGAAAATGTCCCTTCAGAAACTATATGAAAAATTCAGTTTGTAGTATACCTTTCTGTGGAAGCAGCTGCAATACGATACAATATTTTAGAAAGTACTCTCAGATAATGGCATTGGGACGAAATAGCGCAGGACAAAATAGCGCGGACAAAAGAGCGCAGGACAAAATAGCGCAGGGACGAAATAGCGCAGGGTCATAATAGCGCAGAGACGAAATAGCGCAGGGTCATAATAGCGCAGAGACGAAATAGCGCAGAGACAAAATAGCGCGGACAAAAGAGCGCAGGACAAAATAGCGCAGGGACGAAATAGCGCATCAGGACAGAATATCGCATAGAGAAAATAGCGCATTGACAAAATAGCGCAATTCAATGTAACCCAGTATAGTTCTGGGTGGAGTTAAAAATCATTATCATTGTTATTAAATATATATTTATATATATATATATATATATATATATTGTCGATTTGATTCATTGTGTCTGTGTTGTTCATCAATTCATAAACTATGAGTAATGGTACGAAATAGCGCAGGAACAAAATTGCGCGCGAAAATGGAGTGCCGTATCTATGATCAGGTTTGTTCGTTTGTTAGAGTAAAGACTCATTCTTCAAATACAAGGTGTTTCAAAATGAGTCTATACCCTAGCAAACAAACTAACCTAATCATAGGTCTACTTTAATCCAACGGCATACCTAGTATTAAGTTACTTCGTTTGTAAGGGTAGTCTCCTTTTGAAACATCTAGTATTTGAAGAAATAGTCTATGCCCTGACAAACGAATTAACGTAATCATAGATGATGCATTACGTTTTCGCGCTCAAATTTGTCCCTGCGCTATTATGACCCTGCGCTATTTTGTCTCTGCGCTATTTCGTCTCTGCGCTATTTTGTCTCTGCGCCATTTTGTCTCTGCGCTATTTTGTCTCTGCGCTATTATGTCCCTGCGCTATTATGACCCTGCGCTATTATGTCCCAGCGCTATTTTGTCCGCGCTATTTCGTCCTGCGCTATTTTGTCCTGCGCTATTTCGTCCCAGTGCCCAGATAATGTCACGAAATTTGAATAAGAATTCGATGATGTATCGAATGTAACTACAGGATTGATTACAAATTATGCAGTTAACCGTATATTCTCATCTGAAAAAGAACAAAAGCTCTTGCATCATGGACTAACAGCTGCGAATAACAAAAAATTTGCATTTACATTAGCAGTGGCAAACAACAAGCAAATTCGGCAGTCTTGGCAAGAAAACCAAATGGCATGTATTGAGATATTCTGATCAATAAATATATGCTTTCAGTGTTCATTTACGGTATGGCCATTCTACTATTCGTTTCTGTCCACTGGCACCATACTAATTCGGAACAATGGCCAGAAAACAAATATTTCTACAAAAGCCGTCCATTTCATTTTCTCCATGAACATTGATTAACCTGCTTTTCTAAATCTATTTCTACTTCTATTGATCAAATTTCAACACTTCAAATATTTTTTAATTCCAAGATTTCCTAGTATATAAAAAGGGTGATGGCAACTGTTGGCGGACCTCCACTACATACCACTACGTTTCGTTGAATAGTAATTAATATTGGCTCCTCCGGCAGTATTTGAATTAAAAACGATAGGTAAAGTAAGATGATTTTGAACAAAGATTCATCCATATATCTACCTGTACTTCTATATTTAGGAGTTTTGTGAAATTCGCAGAATTTATCTTTATTCATATTCATCAACAAACACGTTTACTGTGGTATCCAAGTGTTATACCTCATTTCGAATATAATAAAACACTGTATAAAATAATGTATTATTGAATACCGTAGAATTGGGATATTTGGAACACTTCTCAGATACAAATACGTGGCAAACTTATTGACCATGGCAGGGAATTCTGGACTATCATTAAAGATGTATGAGTTGATATACTATAATAATGTAGATATTCATCTCCGCCTGTTCAGTCGTTAGGATCATAGGATCATATTTTAATAAAATAAAGAAATATAGCTTCTTCAAGACCCGCTGATTTGAAAACTTGGAACAGTGATATCAAGGTCCGTTGCAGTCAATTTATCGACTCCTAAATCATCAATCTGGAATATGTCTGTGATTGTGTGATCCAATAAATAAAATATTTCAAGATGATATGTTATACTTGTGTTTGAGATCACTCGTTAAATGGTAAGGCCCCCGTCATTCCTTGCTCGCACAAGACTCTCTCGAGGACTTCTGAGGGTTGCTCGTAAGGGGGCAACCGAATGACGGATAGAACAATTTCATACAATTTTAAAAAATCAATCACCTAGTGAATGAATGCGTTTCAAATAAACTTTGATATTTATATAAGTATGGAACGATATACCGGGTGACACAGGAGACATGTAGCAGCCTGTAGTTTTTTTATTTGAAAAGATAAGATTTTGAAATTCACAGGGGGTATATAATAAATGGTAGCGCACTTCACGAATTTAACGACAATTTTTTTCAACCACCTGTTTGACCGGAAGTGACCCTAACTTTTTTTTTAATGTCACCTTGTACATTTCTTCAGTTTATCTTTTTCGCCTTGAAATTCTCTATCCAACTATGTATCACAAAGTGGCATTTGTTTCTTAATTCGCTGTTGAATTGCTTTTTATTCAAAAAGAATAAGTTGGCTGTGACATGAATTGGATGATATATCGACACTTGGTAGGCTTTGAAATTCAAATATCATCAGTAAACCGATATTATTCAAAATGTTTTGATATTCTGATCAATGTCTGCAGGTTGTCAATAGCTTGTTTGAGTCAAGATGAATGTACCTTCGGAAATAACTCATGATATTGAGGAATCTAAGATAGGAACATATTTTTTCGAATTCAGCTACTCGTACAGAAACTATATCTGTCTTTTATTTTCGCCATATGTACTTATCACGTGATCTTCCCATTTGGAATAATGAAACTAAAATTGTTCCTCTTATATACGATGATCCACAGGGCTATCAGTCTATTTTTTCATAATTATTTCACTTAGTAGGCGGTGTACCTACACAAAATGTTTTATGTGTTTGACAGTTAATCGATGGCATCAATAATTTTTTTTCTTCATTTGTGTGTTGATTAAAATTGCATATTAACAACATATCGACTTTTTCGTTTCTTGAATACATTTTCCGTTTCTATTGATAATATGCAATTTTACACATCATGAAGAACATGAGTACATACCTATAATTTGAAGAAAATACATATAAAGGCAGATCAAAATTAGCCGAATATTTCGGTACTGAAAATGAACGACAACATATACAGGGTGTCCCGGAATTAGCCTGCCAAACTCCACCAGCGGCATCTTTGACCAAAAGTAGGACGAAAAGTGTCAATAAACATGAGCCGAGAAATGTCTCCTAATGGAGCTATACGACGACCTGAAAAAGGGCTCCTGAAGATGATATTCCTCTAATATTTCCGAAACGCCGAAGTGATGAAATGATGCAATTCGGTACAAGAACAAAACTTTCCATGCCCAATGCGGGGAACATAAAATCATTTCAGGGTTTCATTCAGGAGTGTATAATAAAGGGTGGGACTACATTAAATATTGCTCAAACTTTTTCAACAATTCAATCTCGAATTATGAAAATCCACAACGTTTCACAGGAAAAGGTGCTCCTGTTCCGCATCGATCAGATGTATCATCTTCGAGTGAAATCGATTTAAAAATATTGATGCACTCACATCCTATATATGCATAACGTTACCAATTATTGAATCATAGTGGCTATAAACAAATCAAGTAGTTTCTCTTTACCAAACAATCTCATAAAAGCGCGAAAAATAGAAAAATGATGATGAGAAAATTATTTCAATTTTTGTAGATTTTTTTCCATTTCCACTACGCTTCATTGCAATGTTATGCATATCTGAGACGTAACAATATTTTCAAATTGCTTTTACTCGATAATAATACATCTAATCGTCACGAAACAGGAGTACATTTTTTCTGTGTGAAATTACATAATCCGAGATTAAATTGTCGAAAAATATGCATGCAAAAAATTTTGAGCAATATTTGATGTAGTACCTTCCTGTATTTTACACTCCTGATCGAAATTGATATACAATATTCTGCTATCATGAACGATTCAGTTGATTGAAATGATTATGTCGTTCCATTCAAGTGACAAAATTTTCAGTTTTTCAGAGAGTGAATATGTTAAAATAACAAAATATATTCTTCGATCAACAAAATTGTATTTAGAATTGACAAAATATTTTGCTGAATAATGAAAAAGAAATCCAATAACTGGATTTCAAAACTATATAAGAGAAATAAGAGATCAATTGCCTCAGTTGATTCAACACTATATCAGCATGTATAAGCGTCATAAAAATTCTAGGACAGCCTAATATAACGAATAACTTTCGGACATATATTTATACGAATTTTTCTTCTTATTTTGATGCCAGCAACATGCTCCTGAATTTTCTGCCAAAAACTACTGTGGTTTCTGAAAAAAAAATTGTTTTTGCATTTTTTTTAAATGGACTAATTTTAGAGAAGTTCCATAAATGGATGCTTTTATGCATTTCAGAAAATCGGAGCAGATATGTATACCAGGTTACTCAAAAACAATCAATAATTTATTACTTCGCAGTCTATGATGAAAGTTTTCTACCTTAGTGAGCAGTAAATCAACAAATACAAACAAGGATACCTTGTTTTTATAACAGCGTATTGTTGAAACAATGTAGGTATGCATAGAGGTTATATCAATTGCCAATTTTCATGAAAACGTCAGTGTAATTCGGGTCCTAAATAATTTAAAGATGCCTCGTTCAAATCGGGTCGAAATGGAAAATATCATTAGGTAAGATCACTATAGTGATATAAACTATAATTCAGTACAGATAATTATTATTTCAGGTTACGACGTTTAGGATATACCCAAACTCATTTAAGTACCATTTCCAATAAGTCAGTCATGACAATAAAGAGACTGATTCATCGTTTTGGTGATACAGGTAATTAGTCCATTAGAAAAAAATACAAAAAATTTTTTTTTTTTCGGAAACCACAGTAGTTTTTGCCAAAAACTCGAAAACGTCCCGAGGTATGGTTGCTATTTATGAAATGCCTGAATAAAATATGAGCATCGTGGTCTTCCGACAAAATGGAGGGGCGGAGAAATTTTTTTCAAAATGCACGTAATTTTGTTTCACCCTGTATCATGGATCCTGATCAATTTAGAAGAAGCTGTAAGGAACGGTTCGAAAGACGATGAAAAAGGCATTCAGAATCTGGGCGGCAATTCAAAATTCGGACAATATTTTAGAAATTACGAGAAGTCGAACTTGATGCCAAATTTCACTATTAACGTTTCAATTGACGCCCAGTTTATATTAGATTTATATGTATTACAAAAACTATATTAGTAATACTCAATACGAAAGTGAATGAATTAGTTGAAAAAACAAACCACAATAGAGAACAGAAGTGATTTACACTAAAAAAACACGACTCTACTTCTTCAACTGAAACAACCCTTTTTTCCTGCCTCATAGCATTCATGAAATATCCATAATATGAAATCGTAAGAATATTCTCCTCAACGCAAACCCCATTTCCATTTTTTCCATTCTCTATTCCTCGGCTTCCGTGCAACATCCTTCGCCGCCGGCCTTTATCCTCGCGCGTCTGTCTCCCCCCTTCCCCCCTTTCCCAATCCCCCTCTCCCCCTTCTTTCGCCATTCCGCCGATTCTCCAAGTTTCTCCGAGCTCTGGGCCTCCGCTCGCGCCGACGAAAATCTAATATAAAACCTGGAAACAAAAGAAACCTTTCTGACGGACATTTCCGCGGAAAAGTGGGGGAAAAACTCCTTGCCCAGAACCAATGGAAACCCGTCTGCGTTCAGATGTTTTATTGATCGGTATTTCAGACGTTGGAAAATACTTCAGACGGTGCGGACTTATACACCTTTCGGTCGGGAGAAAAAGGAAACGAGAGGGGGCTCTTTCCTTTTAAAAAGGAGCGAGGCATTCGTTTTCCGTACAGCCAAGTGGAATGGAGCGTTTTTATTGATGCTGCAGCGGTAGACAGAGACACGCTCACAAATAGGGGATCTGGATCCAGCACGTTTCGTTTAGGTTTTCATATTTCATGCTTTTTCTTTCGCTCGTACTGCTTTTATTTCGCGAATGCTTTTGTTTTATGTTATTTTACATCTCAATGCACTTGGCTCATTCGAATTTCGCCCTTAATGTCTTGTTTATGGCGAGGGTTTTACTCATGTATCGAAATGTTGGGTCAAAATGCTGAAATACATTATTTATTTATTTATTTATTCATAAATTTGAGGCCACCCAACAGGCAGGTGTTTCACTGCCCAATAATAGAGTGGCACATTATAACATACAATTTATCATATAGTACTTATAGAATACTTAAGAAAAGTATTGTGCTTAGTAACTAACAGTACAAGGTTTTACAATGTTATAACTATTTGGCAATATATTCTGTATTTAACTAATCAAAAAGGACTAATTGTACAGAACCTGTTTGACTCCATGTTTGAACCTGATAAATGAGAAGCTGAATACATCAAGATCATTGTTTGATTTACATACACTATTGAAAGTTTTGATACATCTTATTGACGGAGAGTTGAGAAGAAAGTTTGTTGAGCAATGGGGAACTCTTAAAAGTTGTCTATTCCTCATGTTGTGTTGCGAGCTATTGAAGTAGCATAATTCTAAGCAGTATGGGCAATCTGTCAGATTATTGAATAATTTAAATATGAAACATACATCAAAAAATTTTCTTCTCAATTCCAAATTTTCTAGCCTATAAAATTTCAAATTGTTTTCATATGATTTATGGTATCTGTTCTTGTTGAATCTGAAGTTCAGTCTATTTAAGAATTTCTTTCGTACATTTTCCAGTCTATCTATATAGCAGTTGTAGAATAGATTCCATATAATAGATGAGTATTCGATAATAGGTTTCACAATGCTATTGAACAGAAGAATAACAGATTTCCAACAATTGAATTATTTGGTGACCCTGAATATGAATCCTATGTTCCTAAGTGACTTCTGTGTTATTTGTTCGATGTGTTGCTCAAAAGTTAATTTGTTGTCTAAGGTTATTCCTAGATCCTTCACACTATTAGTTCTTCCGATGATTTGGTCTTTCAATTTCAAGTCGTATATAATGTGTTGGTTACTACGGGAAAGCACAATTTGATAACGTTTCGAGAGGTTGAGATGGAGTCTGTTACGTGAGCAATAGTCTGAGAATCTATCCAGATCTGATTGGAAATCTAAGTAGTCACTGAGACTTTCAATGTTCTTGTAGATTTTTAGGTCGTCCGCGAAGAGGGTATGCTTTGTGTTATGAAAACAACCTGACAAATCATTGATGAAAATATTGAAGAGAAGCGGCCCCAGATGTGACCCTTGTGGGACACCTGACGTAACACGGTCACATTTTGACTTGACACCATTAATCACGACAAATTGGGTTCGCTGATCTAAGTATGAAGTTAGTAGGTTCAAAAGGTATACATGAGAAACAATTAAAATCTAATATTTTTCCCGTGTATGATACACTTTTTTTGTGTGTGACAGAAAAACCGACGATTCAATATTGAGGAGAAAACACATTACAAAAAAATCAAAAAATTATCGATGCGAAATTTTAAGTCTTTAACTGGTAGCCTGCGGCTCTTTAACCTGTGTTGCAGGCATCTTTCGATAGGCATCTTTATTGTTGCTATGGAAACCTCTTGAAATAATCACATATTTGTCAATTCTATTATTGTCAGTTGATTTTGAAAAACTGCAAACTCAGTGGTTGTTTAAGAATATACCAAACCGTGAAGTAGAATGGAAGATAAAGAGGACTTACAGTTTCTTCTCGGAGACGGTCGTGTTATTGGCTTATTCTTCAACACAGCGATTTAATATTCGGAAAAAAGTATTTTTTTCTGAGACGGGAAAACAATTTAAAATGTCATCTCTGTTGACAGGTTATAAAATGTCACTTTTTATATATTATTTTATTTTCACGGGAAGAAGCTGATATTAGGGAGCATATAATCAATAAAGATTATGATGTATGAAGATTATGATGTACTTGCCTTGACAGAATCGTGGCTCAATGAAAATATATCAGATGATCTCATAAAGATACCAGGATATAATTTGCTCAGAGAAGACCGAATGCAAAGAGGTGGTGGTGTCATTATGTATATAAAAAATACTCTTCTATTCTCCTTCATATACAAACGGACCGTAATATTGAACAACTATGGATTAAAATCAGTATAGCAATTGGGGCTGCATACAGAGCTCCTAATACAAATGTTGAACACTTTTTAACCTGCCTAGAATCGTCTTTTACTATGCTCTTACCCATTCACGATGATATAGTGTGCATGGGGGATTTTAATATCGACTTATTAAATCACAGCTCTCCTAACGTGGCCTTACTGAATTCGTTTCTCGAAACATATGACTTAAGTCAAATAATTGATGTTCCCACAAGAATAACTCCACGTTCTACGACTCTTATTGATTTGATCATTGTTTCTAACATGGACATCGTGAAGCAAAAAGAAGTAGTCTCACTGGAGCATATTTCGGATCATGAATTGACTGCATGTGATATTGATTTCAAAGTGCCTCAAACATCACCTACTTTTAAGACTATACGTGATTTCAAATACTTCAATTATGCTAATTTTTCAATTGATCTCGAGAACCTTCAACTTGATAGTATTTTGTACATGGAATCGGTTGATGATAAAGTTGAATTATTGAGTAACGTACTTTTGGCCCTATTTGAATACCACGCCCCACTCAGGACTATAAAAATCACTGGAAAAGCAACTCCTTGGGTAACCGATAACCTGAAATTTATGATGGGTTTGAGAGATAGAGCGTTCAAAAAATGGAAGGCTACACGAAATCCTGCGAAATTAGAATATTATAAAATGTTGAAAAACTATACGACCCTTGCAAGCAGGAACGAAAAAAAGGCATATTTTCAGGAACAGGTGCGAATAAATGGCACACGAGGTATGTGGAGGGAAGTTAAGCAACTCAGTGGCAAAGGTGAAAGGAACCTAATACCTCACTCATTAGAGGATGCACAAAAATTGAATGAATACTATATAGGTTCGTTGCCAGATATCCCTTCTGATGCTGATATAATAGACTTTTTCAACAAAAATTATAAAACCGTACATAATACGTTTGATTTTGAACTGGTGTCGGAAATTGAGATTCAGACGTTGATAAACAATATATCAACCGAAGCAGTTGGATCAGATGGCTTAAATATCAGATTAATACTTCTCTCTTGCCCAAAAATATTGCCATACATTACCGATATATAGTTGTCTTCGTAACGAAGTTTTTCCTAAATCGTGGAAGGAAGCTATTGTGATTCCTGGTACAAAAAAAAACCGAACCCATCTGAAATGAAAGATTTGCGACCAGTAAGTATACTGCCCACACTTTCCAAAATGTTGGAAAGGGTTGTGGAAAAACAATTGCGAACGTTCTTATCACGTAATGAAATATTGCCGGAAATGCAGTCAGGATTCAAGCCAATGCATAGCTGTGAAACAGCATTACTCGACGTATCGGATCATATTTTCAGAGCCACCGATTCAAAGATGATCAGTGTTTTGGTATTGTTGGACTATTCGAAGGCCTTTGATACTTTGAACCACGAAATTCTTCTCGCTATTCTCCACTATTTTGGTCTCTGTGATAATGTTATATCTTTCTTCAAAAGTTACATCAGCGGTAGGTATCAAAGGGTTCGGATGGGATGCACGATATCAAGCGCTCTTATGCTGCCTTCGGGTGTAGCTCAAGGATCCATATTGGGTCCACTGTTATATACGCTATACACATCAAAATTTTTAGAGGCGGTGAAATATTCAAAAATACACTTCTATGCTGATGACACTCAGCTGTATCACTCTTTCGAAATATCTAACATGGATGCATCCATCCAAGAGATCAATACGGACCTGAGACAAATTGTCACATTATCTGAAAAATACTCTCTGAAAATAAATGCAGAAAAAAAAAATGCTATGCTTCGGTCCAAAATGTTTATTGTCAGACAATTTGGATATTAGTGTACTTGTTGATGGGCATGTAGTACCCCCCTCGAAATCTGCGCGAAATCTAGGAATCATTTTTGATAGTTCCATGAGATTTAAGAAACAAGTTTCCAAGTGTATTAGAGCTGGATATGCAAGATCAAAAATGATATATGGTATTCGTCATTTCATGAACAGTAGAACTAAATCTGTACTGTGCGAGTCTTTAGTTCTATCAAAATTGAATTTTGGCGATGTACTATACGAACCTTGTTTGGATTCAGTTGATAAACAGAGAATACAAGTGCTTCAAAACTCCTGTCTCAGATTGATTTTTGGTTTACGCAGGAGAGAGACTATCTCGCATAAACTTAAGAGATTTATCTTGGCTCAACATGAATAACCGCCGAAAGTTACACGCATTATGCCTTTTTCACAAGGTGATTTCAAATAAGTGTCCACCATATATGTACAGGAAAATCACTTTTCGAAATGATATCCATCACCTTAATATTCGAAATAAATTCAAAATAACAGTCCTCAAACATAGAACGGAGTTTTTCAAAAGGTCACTCTCTTACCAAATACCCAAACTATATAATGATTCACCAGATTCTTTCAAGGCTTCATCAATTTCTACATTCAAACATAAGATCCGCGAATTCTTGTTGGAAAGCCAGGAATGATTACAAATTCTACTGAAAATGTTTAAGTTGATATGTAAATGGATGATTATTTTTTTTTTCTATCAATATTTTTTTCTGTATGTACCCATATGTATTGTTTTGCTCTGATGTTAGTTTACTCAAAGGTTAGGTTGAAAAACAGAGATCAGGATCCCTACTTTCTGGCGATTCTGTTCACCTGACACCTCGCCTATTTCCACATTTTTCTTTCTCTCACTCGAGTATTATTATCATTATAATTTATTTTTCTTTCATTCTTCTAATCATTTAATGTACACATGATATATGAACAGGATAAATGCTTATTACTCAATTTTCTTTTTGTTATCATCATATCTGTATCATATTATTATGTATACCTATATAGCTAGTTAGGTATTTATTGTTTGTGGAAATAAGGACATTATTATTATTATTATTATTATTATTATTATTATTATTATTATTATTATTATTATTATTATTAGGGTGAGTACTATTTTACCGAATATATATTAATAATAATAATATTCATTCGCAGGATGAACATAAGGTAACATTAAGTGAATAACAACATTTCAAAATATATGAAGTCATGCTGCAAAACAGAAATGATAGGCTGTAGAACTAATACAAGTGCCATTCCTGGTGACTAGCATACAAGAAGGAAATTGATGTTGATGGTATGTGAATAAACAGAACGTGGCGTATTTCTCTTGTGTTCACTCATACGCATATTAGCTAAGAGTCGTGAATTTTTATAGTGATGATTTCGAAATTTGATTGTTGGAAATGTTTTGAGATTTGTTGGAAACTGGTTGTAGAGCTGGTAAACCGTATATAGATACCTCTTGAAAATTGAAGTTCGATGATGTGGTGGAGATATTGTTCCCCTAAAACGTGTTTTGAATTATGAACATCACTCCGGAAAGTAATTTTATTATAAAGGTATGGCATGGTTTTGTAATGTAAAATACTTTATGAATCAGAGTCCGTGTGTGCAATTCTCTTCTTGCGGACATGCTGAGCCATTTTGAATCTTTCAACTCAAGAAGAATAAAAGCTACACTGGGAAGCAGCTCGGTAACTGCATAACCTACTCAACAAACTAAGCACCGCTGGCTTCGATATTCAAGGCTATGCGGATGACATTCTCATAATAATAAGAGGCAAGCATGATAGGATTTTATCAAACCTAATGCAGACTGCACTCAACTTGCTGAAAGACTGGTGCTTTCAGGAGGGCTTGAATGTCGACCCAAGCGAAACAGTCATCGATCCATTCACCAAAAGAAGGAAGATCAAGTTAAAGGAACCCATTATGGATGGGACGTCTATCGATTTCTCCGAAGAGGTCAAATATCTAGGAGTAATCCTAGACAAGAAACTTACGTGGAACCAACACTTGACCAAAATCGTCTATATAGGGCAATTTCAGCTCTCTGGATATGCCGAAAGATGTTTGGCCAAACGTGGGGTCTTAAACCAAATATGATCTACTGGTCTTATCTCACGGTGGTCAGACCCATGGTCACATACGCTTCTCTAGTGTGGTGGACCAAAAGTAAGGAAACAACAGCACAACTTAAGCTGCAAAAAATCCAGAGACTCGCGTGCCTTGGGATCACAGGGGTTATGCGTACGTGCCCTACTGCAGCAATGGAAGCTATGCTTGACCTACTACCCTTGCATATTTTTATCAAGAGGACTGCAGCTCTCAGTGAATACAGACTGAACTCCACAAATGGAATCTGCAACCAAATCATCAGACATAATGCCAGCCAGGCTCAGTTTCGATCATACCTTTGAAGTGGTTATAAAAAGCCGCCCTAGGATCGGTTCCGCTGAGCCTCAGCTGGACAGAGGGTCCCTTGTTTGGTACACCGATGGTTCGGAAATGGAAGTAGGGGTAGGCGCGGGTGTATATGGACCTGGATGTAGGCTATTTTGAGCTTTAGGTCATTCCCCCACTATCTTTCAAGCTGAAATACATGCTATCAACCTTTGCGCCCAAAGGTGCCTGAGCAAAGGTCTGAGCAAAGGTCTGAGGGGTGCCAACATATATATCTGCTCAGACAGCCAAGCCGCACTAAAAGTCCTAAAATCATTCGTTTTCACATCAAAGATTACATGGGACTGCTTTGAAACACTCATGCAACTGGGAAAAGGCAACAAAGTCACACTTATGTGGGTTCCAGGGCATGAAGGAATCAAAGGAAATGAGGCAGCTGATCGCCTTGCAAAAAAAGGTGCAGCATCTGCACTTTTTGGTCCTGAGCCTTTTTGTGGGATAGGCAAATGTCACCTAAAGGGAGAACTTGGGAAATAGGAAGAAATTGAAAAGTCCTCCTACTGGAGAGCAACTCCAAGTCAATGACAAGCGAAAAGGTTCATCAACCACATTCGCAGAACCGAGCCAAAGAGCTACTCAGCCTCAGCAAACCAGAGCTAAAGCTTATCACAGGCTTTCTCACAGGACACGGCCCTCTGAGGTACCACCTCAAATAGATGGGTCTGGCGGAGACTGACACTTGCCGCTTTTGTAACAATGCGACCGAAACCGCGGAACACATACTTTGCTCATGTGAAGTATCAGTCCGCCAAAGGCTGAACCACCTAGAACAGGTCTATCTCACCCCTGCTGAAGTGGAAAAGTCAACCGTCAGGAAAATCGTAGGCTTCATCAGAAGTCTAGGGTTATAGAGGACCAAAACTAGATAGGAATAATCACAATAGATCTTCTAGGTCGCAGTGATCGAGAGGTCTCTCAGCCTATACGACTCTACAATCTATCTACGAGATTAACTTTTATTCTGATAATTTTTTATATTTACCAAAGTCCCTATCAACTATCTCACGTAGACTGAGAAACATCGTGTATGAATAAGGATGTTCAGAAATTAACAGAATACAATTACTGACAAAATCCTCCCTACAGTGAAAATATGAATATCATGAAATATTTTTACTTGCAACATTGAGATTACAGGGGACACCTAATATGTCAAAATATAAAGTATCGAATTCAAATCCATAGAAAAATATTTCATCGAATTGTTAAATCGTCTAAATAGTATAGAATCGACACTGTATTCTGTAGAACCGTAAAATATCAAATTGTAAAACATCGGGCCGTACTTCATCGAAATATAAAATTTCAACACGTAAATCATCAGACAGTTTTATGTCGAAATGGTATTAATACGAGTCATTATTCCATCATATCTGTATCTTATCAGAACTATATTCTATCGAGGTAGTAGTTTATCAAATCCGTATTCTGTCGCAACATCAGTCTATCGTACTAGTTCTTCATCAAATTGGTAATCTATCAGAACTGTGATCCATCAGAAACGATGATTCGTCATAACCGTATTCCATAGAAACCGTAATTCGTCAAAACCGTATTTCATCGAACCAATAAACCATCATAATCGTATTTGGTCATGACAACTTTTCATAGAAACCGTATTTTATGGAATCGGTATTTTATCAAATCAGTATTTCATAGAATCAGTAATTTATCAAACCCGTACTCCATAGAAACGGTAATTCATCATATCCGTATTTCATAGAACCTGTAATTTGTCAGACTCGTATTTCATAAAAATGATAATTTATCATATCCGCATTTTATAGAAACAGTAATGTGTCAAACCCGTATTTTATCAGACCCGTATTTCATCAACGTTAATCTATCATAATGAACATTCATAGAATTGGTAATTTAGCAGCACCGTATCTCATAGAAACCGTAATTCGTCGACACCGTATTCTATCGGACGGTAAACCATCGGATTGTATCCCGTCAGGATGAGATTCAGATGATACAGAAAACTGCACTGCAGTGACACGCCATAGTTCAGGCAGAGACTCAGAGATGTCGCAGCTCGACAGTAAAGTGCAATGATTTCACAGAAACAGCAAGTTTGTCTATAAACAATCGAAACTAAAGTTGTACACGGCAACCTCAGAATGTTCGAGAATGAAATAATTGTGAAATACTGCAACATCATTTCATAATCATATTATGTACAAGCTGTCCCATTTCCGATGTCCTCACGGGATACCTCACTTATTATTCAAGAAGGAGATCTGCGGTTTCTGCAACTTTTCTGTGGAACTCACGATGCCGCAAACGAAATATTCATAGCCTGCTTGGTTTTTGGGATACGGGGAGAAATTTTAAATGTTGCATTTTCGGACCACTCCTGTATCTCAGCTATCTTTCAAATTACAGAAGAAGTGAAAACAGTTTCTCATACATTTCTTCACGTAGAATCCAGTGGCGTAGTCAGATTTTCAAAATAAGCTGTCATTATTAATTTTTTTGTCTCTTGGGGCGCATGAAAGGGAATCCTTTCAAGGTTTGGAAATCATCGTGCGTACCCAGGAACGATAGGGGGAGGAGGTAGAAATTGAAATTTGTTTCGATCTTTCGGATCTTACGAATATTTCCATTGGCAAAAAATCCCAAAGCTTCGTCGTTCTATATAGGCAAACAATTATTGTTGAAGATTTGTTCGGCATATCTTAGAGTTGACGACGAAGGGATGTGCTGATTGAGATTGTCGAGCTCGTCTGAGTGATATTGCGATGGAATGATTGCAGAGATTTCTGGAGATCATTCACCGTGAAAGAACTTATATTGAAATGTGAGAGGTCGCCGCCTCTTCAACGGTCTTCAAGTGATGTCAAAAAATTGTTGAGTGTGGCATCACCCACCAGGCGAATGACTTTTCCCTGGATGGAATCTAAGAGCATCAGCGTATGTTTGGGTGCTGAACCCCATATGTCGGAACAGTAGTAGTCTAGAACAGGCCGTATCTGTTCTTCGTATAGATCATGAGAAGCTGTTGGGGTGTGAAGTAGATTCGTGCTCGAAATAAAAATCCGAGCTTTGTGTGAAGCCATTTTTTTAGTATATTTCTTATTGATCCGCCTTTTGTGAATATAAGGCAATAAAATCCATATCACAAATTTTCATATTTACCTTGTTGCTGATACAGTGTTTCGTCACACACTAGTTTCAATTATACCATCATTCAACATTCACCAATATTCAGCACCATATTCAGTCACCATGAAAGCTGTGGAACCATAAAATTAGTAGGTGGCTATGAATAATAAGCGAGTGCGTACTTCTTTATAATTCTTGTCCTCGAACTACCTCTTGAAGTTTTCGAACTTTTCATTCAAAAATGTCGAATTATAATCCAGTATATCAAACTACCAACTCTTATATCGCAACAATATCTAATTATTCGTAGTTCTGTTCTATGAAGTCATCTACTAATCAGGTCCATATAGTCAACAAATAGTGCTGAATATTAGCAAATGTTGAATATTGGTGAATGTTGAATGCTGGTGAAATTGAAGCTAGTGTGTGACAAAACTAGGTAGGGCTGGAAAAAAATCGATAAATCAATGTACCCATATATCATATGAAGAAGTAATATAAAAAATTTCGATAAATCGATAATCATTGATATATATTTATATATTTATATCTCGATTCATTTATATATCGATAACTATATCCATTTATTAATACATATATCGATTTCACATTGACTTTGTTAGTACTATGACTGATGATAACCATTTGATAGGTCGAAACATGTCTCAATCAAGAGTGATGAAGCAGAATTGATTGCACATCTCGCCAGTAAATTTGAGGAGACGACTTCGAAGTTTTTTTCTCTTTGAATTCCTTATGTTATGAAACTGCCCAGTAAACATTTTTTTGTTTCTGAAATGTTTCAGAAACGTAGTATTGATGCATGAAACATTGCATTCAAAGTTGCCTACATGTTCCAGAAACATTCCAGAAACTAAAGATGTCCGCCCTCAGGAATGTTTCATGGTAATGTTCCTAAATAATGTGTCGAATGCGCAAATTGAAACAGTTTGTATACATTTCTACCATGATCATATCCTGTAGGAATGTTCCATGCAATATTTCATTGATATTTCTTTCGTTATATTACATGAAATGTTTCAGAAATATTCGTGAAACCAAAGATATTTGCCCTCAAAACTGTTTCATGAATGATGTTTCGAATACAAATGCTTGAAACATTCTGGAAACATCCCCAATATGATTAGATCTTTTGGAATGTTTCTTGGTACATTCCATGAATATTTTTGAAACGATAAATTATCGCCACCAGAGATGTTTCATAAATAAAGTTTCAAATACATATATATAGAAACATCCTGGGAACATTCATTGTAGAACTTTCGGGAATGTTTCATGAAACATTTCATGAATGTTTTTCATTCAACAATATTACTGTTTATGAAACATTCCCATTGAATGTTTCAGAATGAAAAATACCTACCAATATCGCTGGAATATATTCATATTGCTGGTGAAATGAAAGATAATAGACATAAAAAAATGAATTATATTGCTTATATAATGATATATGAAAAAAGCAGTTAAGAAAGTATCATCAGATATTTCACATAATCACGACGTATTAGGTATATCAAGTAATTTAACATCGTTGTTCACATGTTGAGTGATTCAATATTTTTCTTCGGTGACATCGCAATTGATCGAAAGCACTATTCTTGCGCAGCTTCTACGTCATGATGAAATTTTCACACTCCATCCTAGAACAAAAAGTATCATTATGAATATACCCATCATGATATCTAATCATATTTGATATTTCATCTGAAATTGTGGTTTTTCTATATTTATACGTACCTCGGCCTTGTCCATGGAGCCGTTGAATACATTTCAAAGTCCAGCCACACCAGGTGATGATAAAAAAAATGGAGTCGTTTGTGTTTGATTGGTTGCAAGTTTTGATGTTACTTCGCATGGCCTAAATCACCGAAGAGGTCTACCGGTACGATTAAATAGTAAACACTCGAAAATGTGTTTGACTTGAGTGAAATAATTATATTTTATCACTATTATAAGATATTAGATGTCTTTTGCTTTGCTTGGCTTGGGACAACAGTCGGAAAGCAAAAACTGCGAAGCCTTTCACCAAAGAGGAGGGTGACTAACCTACTATTCTTTGCTTTCACCAAGGAGAAGGAAACTGAATGCGCGTGCGCGAACGCTTAGAGCCGAAGACGGGAACCCGCGATCGATTACCGAAGCCACGAAAGCGGTGGCTGTAGAGGGGAAATGCTGAATTGCATCATAATATGATAAAATGCTTGATCAAAATAGACCATGTAATAGTTGTGAAATAATCTAAAATTAATTCATTAAAATTCGGGTTATTTTGAAATATTCTTAAATTAACCAATTCAAGTTGCATGTCTTGGAATATTGTAGTAGGTAAGTAATTCCTAATAAATGTGTCAAAATGTCAATAATTTTCAAACATATTCCTAACGCATTGGAACATTCCTGAATCAGTATTGAATGATATGTTTCAATTGAAGTGATTTTTAGAAGTTCCATTAATTAATCATTCAAGTAATTTTGGAATGTTCAATTAAAGTTGTCTTGAAATGTTTCAGAGATATTGCAATGATATTGAAATATCCCTGGAATGTTCCTGATGAATGTTTCCATTATTCAGAATGAGAGTAATATCGAAATATTCCAACCATTTGAAATTCAGGTGATTTTGAAATGTTCCTTAATTAATCGATTTCAGTTGTCTTTTTATATTGCAGTAATTCGCAAAAAGAGTATATTTGGAATGTTTCAAAATTTCCATAGTTTGATGAACCTTGAAATGTTTCAAACATATTCCAAACGCATTGGAACATTCCTGAATAAGTAGAAAATGATATGTTTCAATTATTCACAATTGAAGAAATTTTTAAACGTTTCATTTATTAATCATCCAAGGAATTTTGAAATGTTTCGGAATATATCAGTTGAAGTTGTCTTGAAATGTTTCAGAAATAGTACAAAGATTTTGAAATATTCCTGGAATGTTCCTGAAAAATGTTTCCATCATTCAGGATGAGAGTCATATCGAAATGTTCCAATCATTTAAAATTCAGGTGATTTTGAAATGTTCCTCAATTAAGCGATTCAAGTTGTCTTGAAACATTGAAGTAATTCGCAATGAGAGTATATTTGAAAAGTTTCAAAATCTCAATAGTTTGAGGTACCTTGAAACGTTTCATACATATTTCGAACGCATTGAAACATTCCTGAATAAGTAGTGAATGATATGTTTCAATTATTCATTATCAAAGATATCTTGGAATGTTTCATTCATTCACTTCATAAGTAATTTCGAAATGTTTCGGAATACAGGCTGATTCACGGTGGATGGCACATTAGACGTTTCTGGTGAACCAGACAACGGATCATCTTGAAAATCCAATGGAGGGCATATTCGGACATTCTCTAGCCAACTAAAATATTTTCGACAATGCGGTGCTGCCGCTTCTATTAGAAAGCAGTAGCAACTTTGATTTTTCGAATGGAACACTCTGTATTTTATTGCATTTTTAGATTCTCCCTGAAGAGCTGATTTCATCGATGCATCACACTCGGGGTCTAGCGGAAATGATTACAGAGATATAGGGTGTGAAAAATCGACATTTTTCGACTTTAGAATTTTTTTGTGTCGAAACTATTCATCATTGGTCAAAACGGCTCACATGTCCCTATCTCAACTTTCGATAAACTATCTACTGATATTTAATTGGGACATATACCGGGTGATCAAGATTCTGAATTCTGCACCACCCTGTATTTGTTTCAATTAAATTTCAGTAGATAGTTGATCAAAAGTTGAGATAGGGACATGTGAGCCGTTTTGACCAATAATGAATAGTTTCGACAAAAAAAATTCCTAAAGTTGAAAAATGTCGATTTTTCACACCCTATATCTCTGTAATCATTTCCGCTAGACCCCAAGTATGATACATCGATGAAATCTGCTCTTTAGGGAGAATCTGAAAATGCAATAAAATACAGAGTGTTCCATTTGAAAAATCAAAGTTGCTACTGCTTTCTAATAGAAGCGGCAACACCGCATTGTCGAAAATATTTTAGTTGGCTAGAGAATGTCCGAATATGCCCTCTATTGAATTTTCAAAATAATCCGTTGTCTGTTTCACCAGAAACGTCTAATGTGCCATCCACCGTGAATCAGCCTGTATATCAATTATAGTTGTTTTGAAATATTTCAGGAATGTTACAGTGATTTTGAAATATCACTGGAATGTTCCTGAAAAATGTTTCAATCATTAACATTTTAGTTAATCTTGAAATATTTCATAAATGTCTCATGTTTACTGGGTGAGGTTAAAATCGTTGCAATAACTTGGAAATGCTACATGTTAATGGAAAATCCATATTTTCGACTTGAATGCAGATTTCCGTGAGTTATAGCATAAACAGTGAATGGGCCTTTCCAGTCATTTCTAAAAAAAAATATTTCTCGATATATATGGCTCTGAAATATTTTTCTGCGATTTCTTTCCATCAACTCATCGTATTGGAAATCTTTGGAAACGCCAAAATAAAAGAGCGAATTCAAACGATCAGACATAGCCGCGAAACGTGTGATGTCATGGTGCGGAGCAATTTTGGATTGGTAACTCCCTGATTCCCTGTTGTCGGATCGGACAGAAAAATGTGGTTAGTCGAACACTATAAAAATATTTTTTCTTCAGATTACATGTATTCATATGGATAATGCATACCAATTTTGAGAATGACCTGACTTTCCATTCTCCAGATACTCCTAATAAGCCATTTGCATTACGATATTATTATTCATATATCTTGGAGCGCACGGAAGGGAGGATAGGGAGAGGAGGTAGGTGTTGGCATTTTTTTCAAACTCATACAGGTTCTGAGCTCTTGGTAATACTTCCATTGGCAAAGAATTCCAAAGCTTTTCCGTTCAATAGACATGGAGTTTTGGTAGAGTGTTGTTCGACATATTTCAAGGTGTATAAGGAAAAGATGTGCTGACTGGACCTGTCGAGTTCGTCTGCAGTGATTTCTGAGGAATATTTTCCGTGGAAGTGTCTATAAAAAAGTTAAAGGTCGCCGACTTCTCTACGGTGTTTTAATGAGGTCGAAGTACTACTGAGTGTGGCATCACCCACCAGACCTTGAGAAGCTGTTGAGGTGTAAAGTAATTTTCGCACGGAACAAAAATCCGAGTTTCTGCGAAGCTGCTTTCGCGATGGATCGAACATGATCGTTCCATGAAAGAGTATTGCTGATGAAAATACCTTTATAGCATAAATATCGTGGTTTTGGTAGAAATACTGGTTCCAGACATTGTTATATCAGACATGCTGAGTTCTGTCTCTCTATAGAGAAAAATACAGGGTATTGTTTTGGTGGCGTTGAATTGATCTAGATTGTTGGTACCCTATAGGTAGTTATTTGTCGTCATGGACAGCGTTGACCTACCGTCGTCGTAAGTTCTTGGTAACCTGGAAATAAGTGGGAATTCTAGAAGAGAACTCAGTATATGGAGAGTTCTAGCTCCCAACAGATCATCGATATGAAGTAGGAACAATATGTTGGAGCCGAAAGTGCGATCCTTGTGGAACGCCGGAATTGATGGAGATGGTATGACACGATACTCCGTTCAGCAAGATTGGACGGATTACATCGGAATTGGACTTGGTTGACCCCTCGAAAGAACCCTGAGTACGAACAAGGTAGGTATACTATCCTCGAACTTGAATTACAGCATTCACCCGCCGTGGCATCAAGTTGATCAAACTTCTCAAACAGTCTTGAGATATAACCTCAAATTCTTCTTGAAGAACGAATCGTAGTTCTGGAAGAGTCTCTGATGGCATGACAAGGCCAAAAGGAAACAAACGCGCTTCCGTTGTTCGTCCCAAAGATGCTTTATAGGTTCTGAATTATTGTAAATATAAAAAGTAGTTGCGAAAACTGAAGAAATACCCTTTTATAGACAGTCAAACTAGAAAGAGGTAGAAATTAAAATAATAAAAGTGTGCTGATAAATACATAACAAAGAAAATATTAGCATCTCCGTAATCAGTACATTTTATGTTGTGTATTTATCAACACACTTTCATTATTTTATTTTCTACCTCTTTTCAGTTTGACCTATAAAAGGGTTTCTATTTTTTATTTCGGCGGCTTACTACAAAAGCGTGCTTTCTAGTTTGATCTTCTACCCCCAACAAACTCCAGATACAACAAATCCCGTCTGCCATATATATATTATATTATATGCACTTCATTGAATTTTTCGATTTTGATAAAAGCATCATAATCTCCGACCCCAAGAAAAATAGATACCAATTTTGAATAGAATCGAATTATATAATTCCAAAACTGCTGCACTATATATTGAATCCGCCATCACTAATTTTCCAATTTTGACAAAACAGAATCACATTCTTAAACCTCGAAAGCCCCTAAATACAAATTTTGAGTAGAATCGGATCGTTATTAAAAAACTTGTCTGCCAAATTGGATCCGTCATCCTAAATTCTCAAATTTGTCGAAAGAATCATAATCTCCGATCCCGAAAAATCCCATATACAAATTTTCAATAGATTCGAGTCAGAATGAAATGAATCATCCGCCATATTGGATCCGCCATCTTAAATTTACCAATTTCGACGAAAGAATCATGATCTCACACCTCAAAAACCCTTTCAATCCAGATACCAATTTTGAATAGAAGCGGATCATAATAATCAGAAAACTCGTTCGCCATATTAAATCCGCCATCTTGAGTTTACCAATTTCGACGAAAGAATCATAATCTCACACCTCAAAAACCCTTGCAATCCAGATACCAATTTTGAATAGAAGCGGATCATAATAATCAGAAAACTCGTTTGCCATATTAAATCCGCCATCTTCAGTTTACCGATTTCGACGAAAGAATCATAATCTCCGACCTCAAAAACCCTTTCAATCCAGATACCAATTTTGAATAGAAGCGGATCATATTAATTAGAAAACTCGCTTGCCATATTGGATCCGCCTTCTTGAATTTTCAAATTTCGACGAAAGAATAAGAATTTCTGATCCCGAGAACCCGCAGATATAAATTTTGAATAGATTTGAATCATAATTACAAAATTCGTCCGCCATATGGGATCCGCGATCTTGGATTTACCCTTCCTGCTTTCTGAGGGGGGTAATCACCCCTTATAGCTCTCATGGATATGCACCTGGTAAAAATAAAATGTTCAAAATATAACACCTGTCGAAATACCCATGTCAGTTCTATAACATAACATAATTGCAACATTCAATTATTCTCGAACGTTTGGAAATTGCTGTGTTCATCAACTTCACGAAATATCGGCAAGATTTGATTGTTCGTTTAGGTACCTACCCTACCATCGAGTATTTGAATTATAGTTATGAACGAATGCATCTCTTGCTGTTTCTGTAAAATCAATAATTCTCGACAGTATTTTACTATACTTCACTATCGAGCTGCGACATCTGTGCGTGTCCTACTCAACTATCCAAAATTTACTTTGGCGAGTCACTGCAATGCAGTTTCCTGTAACATTTCGATTTCAACCTGATCCGATGATTTACCGATCCGATGATTTACCGTCCGATAAAATACGGTATCGACGAGTTACGGTTTCTATGAAATACAGATCTGCTGAATCACCAGTTATTCAATATGGAGAATTAATGTTGATGAAATACGGGTTTGACAAATTACTGATTCTATGAAATACGGATTTGATGAATTACCGTTTCTATAAAATACGGGTTTGACAAATAACAGATTTTATGTAATACGGATTTGATGAATTATCGTTTCTATAAAATACGGGTTCGATGAATTACTGATTCTATGAAATACGGATCTGATGAATTACCGTTTCTATAAAATACGGGGCTGACAAATTACTGATTCTATGAAATACGGATATGATGAATTGACGTTTTGATAAAATACGGGTATGATGAATTACTGTTTCTATGAAATACGAATCTGATGAATTACCGATTCTACGAAATACGGTTATGATGGATTATTGATTTGATGAAATACGGTTCTGGCGAATTACGGATTCTACAAATTACGGTTTCGCTTAATTACAAATTCGATGAGTGTTCACTCTGATAGATTGATGTTTTGATGAAATACGGATCTGAAGAATTGCCGTTTCGATGCTCAACAGGTTCTATACAATATTGTCTCGATATAATACGATTTTGATGATTCACTGTTTCGATGGAATACGGTTATGATGGATTACCAATTCTAAAAAATAAGGTATGATGTTTTACTTCTCTATGAAGTACATTTCTTCGTTTAACTGTATGATGAGATACATTATGATCCTTTATATTTTGATGAATTATTGGTTCTATGAAGTACAGTTTCTACAGAATGCCATTATGATAGAATTCGATTTGATGAAATACGGTTTTGATACAATACGATCTGACGAAATATATGTACCCGAGATTACATAGCTTGGATACCGGAAACAATATCATCTCTTTCAGGAAATATGGATTCGACTCGACCAAGGAGCTAACTTTCATTTTTTAGATTCTAATTCACTACAACAACAGTATTTTCAATTTCTAGCCGTTTTGTCTTGTTGTGCCATTTGAATCTTGTAGACAGTGTCGGTAGATACTCCTTCACCCATCGATTCCAGAATATGTCTGCAAGTCTTCGTGATTGTTTCCTTAATCTTCGTAGATCTTGTTCTTCGAAATATTGGAGTTAGGCATGAGAGGTCATTAGGATCGATAACGACATGAGTTAATATTTTCGACCTCCGCAAAAATGGTCAAAAGAACTTCGTTTCTGATGGGAGCCTGTTTTACTTAAATCACCTGAAGAATTTTCTTGATAGAATAAATTATACGTTTTCAGCAACTGCCCATATTTGGACTACCAGGTGCTAGAAAGTGCCATTCTAAATTCATCTTGGTCATTCCTATTCGAATCTCCGCTTTGTCGACTCCTCTAAAGAACTTCTTCGACTTCTCATTCGCTCCTTCAAAATGTGTTCCATCATCTGAATGAAGATGATACGTATACGTCCTCTTCTTGATACCATTCCTCGACTTGTCATTATCGGTTCATAGAATAAGCTCTTTCTAAATTAATCGCACAAAAATTCATACAGGTGAACAGTATTCCCCACCCCTTTTCTCTATGTCTTCCTACGGTTAGAAGAGTGGTCCAAAGTAATCTATTCCAGTGAATGTGGATGGTTTCACTCCAGGTGTTGATTCCATTTCAGGCAACACTCCCATTCTTGGAACCTCATCATGCTTTGGTGGCATCCCTTTGCAGTACTAGCAAGTTTAAAAAAAATTCTGATTGCGCTTCTTCCTCTTATCACCCAGTATCTCAGCCTCGAATCATTCAGGACAAGTTCCATTTCTTGATGATGAAATTTTTCGTGAAAGTTAAGAAAAAACAGTGTCACCATCTCATTTTTGTAGTCAATAAGTATTTGATTTCTTGTAGAATCATTCAAAAAATTTGCTAAGTTTATCCTGCTACAAAATCTGATAATTTCATCCTGATCTGAACAGGGAGAAGTTTGAATATACTGCTACTTTTCTCAACTATCTCCTTCTTACCCGTGTTTCAGTAGCTGGTTGATGTTCCGGCCCACCCAACCCAACCCAATTTCCCTTTCCTTCCACGCCAACCTCCCTTCTCTATACAGAATAAGCGATGATGAGTTCTCCTCAAGTAAAATCATCCGGAAGTAAAATACCTCTCCTTTCGGATTTCCGGGCGAGAGGTGCTAGAAGGGGTTCACCATCGAAAGAAAAAGTCTTCAAGATAGACCTATGTAACATCCGAGGTCTAAGTAAGAACATCAACGATGTCCATCGACACCATCAAATTGAAAAGCCAGACATATTGGCTCTTACTGAGACACAAGTCAATTCATCCACCAATACGACCTATCTGTTCTGTCCTGGATACGAATTCCACACACGTTTCAGATTCAAGGGAGGTCTCTGCCTCTACTATAAAACGAATCTCTTATGTCAACGAGAAAAAACTTTGGAACCAAATAAGTTTGATGTCATGTGGTTCAAGCTCGATAGCCAGAAACAGACCAAATACCTGTGTTGTCTCTACTTATCACCAAATGATCCATCCTATGAAGAGCTCTTCGAATTCTTTTCTCTGAAGCTTGACCAAATTCAACAGAACCATCCAGCAGCAGAAATCATCATCATGGGCGATTTCAATGCACACAACACTGCTTGGCTCGTACACTCTAACAAAACGGATGAAGCTGGGCGACAAGCCGAAGCTTTCGCCATCACTCACGGCTTAGAGCAGCTTATCGAAGAACCCACACGAATTCCCGATGCCAATAACCATTCAGCTAACATACTTGACTTATTCCTCACTAATAATTCAGCACCCTACACCATAGATGTACGAGCTCCACTTGGCAATTCTGACCACACACTCATCTCCACAACCTGCCCATTTTTCATTCCATCAACTGCTCCGGCACCTCCACGTCTTATATGGCATTACAATTCAGGAGATTGGGACGGTCTCCGCATGTTTTTCTCCGAGTTTCCTTGGCATAGAGTATGCTTTGACTGTGAGGACCCTTCACAGTGTGCTGCGGAAATATCCGAGATCATCATGCTCGGGATGGACACATACATACCTCATTCTTCGAAAAGATTATCACCATCGAAACCCTGGTTCAACAAAAACTGTTCTAGAACTGTTGCCTTGAAACAAACAGCCTACCATCGCTGGCGCAAAAACCCTAACCTCGCGACTAGAGCAGAATACGTCGATGCCAGCCCAACAATAGATGCTTCGAAAGAAACATACAATGCCAAGATAAGATCGAAACTCATAGATTGTCCCAATGGCTCCCGTTCGTTTTGGTCCCTTGCTATAGCGGTCGGAAGAAATTTCGCTAATAGTTCATTTCCACCACTGTCCAAATCCGACGGGACATTAGCAACAACATCGCAGGAGAAAGCGAATATTTTTGCAGAGATTTTCGCAGCAAACTCTACTTTAGATTCCCAAGGAAAAGTGCCGCCAAACATTCCACCCGTTGAGAGTCGAATGCCCGAAATCGTCTTCCGTCAACGCACTATCAGACGAATTTTGCTTGATCTCAAAACGAATAAGGCTAACGGTCCTGATGGAATTCCACCCATTATCCTCAAAAAATGTGCACCAGAATTAACACCGATTCTCTGCAAGTTGTTCACCGTCTCGTACAGGTCGGGTATTTTTCCATCATGCTGGAAGACAGCTAGAGTCCAACCAATCCCCAAAAAAGGAAACAAGAACCTGCCCAACAACTACAGGTCCATTGCCTTGTTATCAGTGATCTCCAAAGTGATGGAGAAAGCCATCAATATTGAGCTTATCAAATATCTGGAGAGCTCGGGAATCATCGATGATAGACAATACGGCTTTCGCCACCGAAGACCTACTGGAGATCTACTTGCCTACGTCACCCATTTATGGCAAGCTTCATTAGAAAAACACGGGGAATCTCTAGCTGTCGCGTTGGAAATATCGGAAGCATTTGACCGGGTTTGGCACGAAGGACTCCTCCACAAACTACCATCATACGGCTTACCACCTCAGCTATGCCATCTCTTATCGAGTTTTCTTTCAGGCAGATCGCTTCATGTGGTGGTGGACGGTGTATCGTCTGATACAATTGGCATTGATTCCGGCGTTCCACAAGGATCAATTTTGGCACCAACATTATTCCTTCTTCATATCAATGTTCTGTTGGGAGTAACAACGTGCCCCATCCACAGCTTTGCAGATGATAGTACCCTCCATACTGCGTTCTCTTCCAGAATTCCCATTTCTTCCCAGGAAACTAATAACTCACAGCGCAGGCAGGTCACTGCTGTCAATGAAGACCTTGCTGAAATCACAGCCTGGGGAACCAACAACCTAGTTGAATTCAACGCCACCAAAACCCAAGCCTGTATTTTCTCTAGAAAGGCGGAACTCAGTATGCCCGACATTGTAATGTCTGGCACCACCATCCCCACCAAGTCCACCATATCTATGCTCGGTATTTCCATCAGCAACACTCTTTCATGGGATAATCATGTGAGATCCATCGCAAAAGCTGCTTCACAAAAACTCGGATTCTTGTTCCGTGCGAAAATTTACTTTACACCTCAACAGCTCCTCATGATCTACAAAGCGCAGATACGGCCTGTTCTAGAATACTGTTCCCACATATGGGGTTCAGCACCAAAACATACGCTGATGCTCTTAGATTCCATCCAGAGAAGAGCCATCCGCCTGGTGGGTGACGCCACACTCACTCACTCTTTGACATCATTGGAACACCGTAGAAAGGTCGGCGACCTTTCACTTTTCTATCGATACTTCCACGGGAAATGTTCTTCGGAGATCTCTGCTATCATCCCTTCACTAGCAATACCAGTCAGACGAACTAGACAAGCCCAGTCAGCACATCCTTTCGTTGTCAACCTCGAAAGATGTCGAACAGCACTTTATCAAAACTAGTTCATCCATAGAACGGCTAGGCTCTGGAATTCATCGCCTGTTGAAGTATTCCCAACAACATATAATCTCCAGAAGTTCAAAAAAAAATCCAATACCTACCTCCTATCCCTATCCTCCCTAGGAACGCACGATGTTCTTTGAACATTATAGGGATTCCCTTTCGTGCGCTTCAAGCGATAAAAAAAAAATTATCCTTCACTTTCCTTCAATCACCTTGTTTTCGCTTTCATAATTTCCTTCAATATCAGCTCTTGTGAACAATTTCCTGCAACTTTTCTCGACTTCATTATAAGTGTTTTACAAAATCTAGCCACCCATGATGTCCTCCTTATAAATTTTTGTCATTTCGAAAATCTGTTTACATCAAGTATGTCTTTAGAGTCTGCATTCATTCGTATCTGCAATAACTTTCTTCTCATCGTCATCGTCTGGTCTGAATTTTTCTATAGTGCTTCTAGTCGGCCAGTATATTTCAGATTCCTTCAATAAATCAGGTACATTGAACCAACGACTTATCAAATTGTCCAATTCAAAATTTGCAAATCTCGTTGCTTCGTCAGCTACGTTTGATCTGGTAGAAACATAATTTCATCGTTCCATAGCTTTTACTTGAATTTCTTCAATTCTGTGAGAAACAAACGGCATATAGCTTTCCTCATCACCTCTAATTCAACTCAGAACTGTTTTTGAATCCATCCGTAGAAAGTGAGTGTTCATGTGGGTATTTATTTTACCAAGTATGGCATTCAATAATCTACTACCCATGACCGCCGCTTGCAACTCCAATATTGGTATGTATAATGGTTTCAATGGCCTGACTTGAGCTTTTGCAGATACCAAAACAACTTCAATATCATTTTTCTTCATGAGTTGTATTTATGCTATAGCTGCAAAAGCGTATCTACTTGCATCGCAAAATACATAGGTTTCAGGAGATTCGAAATCGTTATTCAATTAATATTCATCAATATGCGAATAGAAGGAATCTATTCAAGATAGTTCATCCAGGATTTTCAATCTCACAATATACTCTGAGGAATTGTTTCATCCCATGCTATTTCGCTTCTAGAGATATTTTGTAAAATTATATCTCCTTCAATCGTCAAGTATATCGAGAATTTCAAAGAGTCAAAATCTGACATGGTCAATTGAAGGACCTTCCTCTTGGTTGGTATTCTGGTCTCATTTATGACGGATTCTGGAACTTTGTGGTAAGCAGATATGAATATGAATTCATCAGTTTTAGTGTCCCACCTTATGCAAAAAGCTATATCCATGGTAGATTCGTCAAATCTTTGACTGCATCTGTCTTCCCAAATCTTTTAATCATCAAAGATGAATTGGATACCCAGTTCACCACGTTGAATCTGCACTCTCGGTTCAGATTAATAATTTTTTGACTTTTATTACAGCTGAAATTCCAGTAGTACTCAAATCTAAATAATCATCAACATGAAAATGTCTTTGGACGTCTTCAACTGGAATCGAGAGAAGATGATCGTCTAGCATGGAGTTTTTCGATATATTGTGCTGCACTAGGAGAACAAGCAGACCTTGAAGTCCTTATCTGCATCTCGCATAGATCTACCTGCTTTCTTCTATCTCCATTGCGCCAAAGAAACCGTTGTGCACATCTGTTTTCTTTCCTTATTCTGACTTGATGAATCATTTCGGCTATATCACCGCAAAATCCCCATCTCGATTCTCTATATTTCATCAGTACCCCCGGAAGATAACATGAAAAATCAGATCTTTGAAGCAAATTATCATTGAGAGAAATTCTATGACTTTTGGCTGTTGCATCAGAAACCAGACTGTATATCTTTGGTTTATCTGGATTTATCACCTCGACATAAGGTAGATACCAAGTTTTGTCTTTCTCTCATCTAGTCTCACCTTCACTGAGTTTTTGATGTATCATTTCCTCAAATGATCTCTAATCTTACCGCAAAACATAATTCTACACAAAATAGCCTCCTATAGGCGATAGACTTACTCTCATGCAATCTTATATCGTCTCTTTTCCATTATAGTCCAGTTTCATTACGTCGTCCTACAGGTAAATACTTCGCAGTTTGCTCCAAAATGTTTAGTGATCTTCTCTCATCTGGTTTGATTTCCATATCAGTTGAAACAACTCCAAAACCCACTATAGAAGATGATTCCCTTACAAGTTCATTCAACTCTGTATCAGATATATTTTCGCACAAACAAATATGGAAGATATGAATGTGTCCATCATTGTTTCGGTGACATTTCTTTCAGGCAGATAAGGATAAGGTATCGTCTGATAACATTGACATCAACTCCAGATTTCCACAAGGATCAATTTTGACAGCAACATTATTCCTACTTCATATCAATGGTCTGTTGAGAACAGAGATTCACGGCTTGACTTGATATTCAAGCTACTTGACTTGACTTGACTTGAAATCAAGTCAAGTTCAAGTCAAGCGAAAGTTTTTTAATGTCAAGTCAAGTCAAGTAATTATTTATCAAGTACTTGAAAAATCAAGTAGTTCTATCAAGCTACTTGATTTTCAGCAGTTTTATTGTGTAGGTATCTATACAGCGTGACTCACGGTCGATGTTATAGGTTAGACGTTTATGGAGAACGCGACGCGGGATTTTTCTGAAAATTTCGCATACACAAAAAATTCCTGAAGTTGAAAAATCTCGATTTTTCGCACTCTATATCTCCATAATCTTTTCCGCTATACCCCGAGTGTGATGTATCGATGAAATCAACTCTTCAAGGAGAATCTGAAAATGCAATAAAATACAGGGTGTTCAATTCGAAATAACAAAGTGGTTCCTACTTTTCTATAGAAGCGGCAACGTCGTGATTTTGAATATATTAGATCGATAGTACCGGTGATGAAATGTGAGATGCGGAATTTCCAGAAAAATCCTGCGTTGTGTTCCTATCATAAACGTGAACGTCTAACCTACCATCGACCGTGAGTCACCCTGTATATAACTGATGAAATGAAAATGGCATCGTAAGCCTGACTGCGCGATCGATTCAGTCAGCTCGGATCTCGGGGAACCCCCGTATTTTGTTTAAGCGTGAGCGAGCTTGCAGAAATATACGCCGTGCGACTCGTGCGTATCAAGATCAAGTATTATCAAGTAGCTTGATTTCAAGTCAAGTAATAAATATCTCAAATTCAAGTCAAGTCAAGTACGTAATTTGCCACGAGCTTGATTTTCAAGTCAAGTCAAGTAGTTTGTTAAAATATCAAGCTACTTGACTTGATGAATCTTTGGTTGAGAACAACCACTTGCCCTAACCACAGTTTTGTAAATGATAGTACTCTCCATGCTGGGTTTTCTTCCAGAATTCCCATTTCTTCCCAGGAAACTAAGAACTCATGGCGGAGGCAGGTCATTGCTGTCTATGGAGATCTTGCTAAAATCACAGCCTGGGGAACCAACAACTTAGTTGAATTCAACGCCGTGAAAACTAAAGCCCGTATTTTCTCTAGAAAGGCGGAACTCGGTATGCCTGATATAATAATGTCTGATACCAACATTTCCACCAGGTCGAATATATCTATACCAGTGTTTCCATCAGCAATACGCTTTCATGGAATAATCATGTCAGATGCATCGCGAAAGCTACTTCACACCTCAACAGCATCTCTTAATTTACAAAGAACAGATACGACCTGTTTTAGAATATATATAGGGTTCAGCATGCAAAAGAGCGATTCACCTGGTGGGTGATGCCACAGTCACTAACACTTTGACATAATTGGATCACCGTAGATAGGTCGGCGACCTTCCATTATTCAATGGATGGTTTTGGTGTCTATGTAGGCTCGAAGGACGATATGAAATACTCTTTCTGTATTTTATTATTGAATTTCGTCTTTACTTGGTTAACTTTCATTTTGACAAATTTTCATATTCATAAAGGATGTTAACAAATTAACAGAATACAATCACTTTATAACACCTACATTCCAGAATCCAAGAAGGCCAAGGTTGGTTCGAAAGGCTTCAGGAATAAGACTCCTGAATAGCACTTCGATTGTGAACAAGCTATAAAAATGCAGATGCATTATAGTCGCTTGTAGGACAGGAAAGCCACTCTTCGCAGAACCACTATTGTCAACGAAGAATGGTCATCTCCGGCTGTCAAGGAAGATCAAATGAAGAACCCAGAACTTGATTTCGAGAATAGAAGGAAGCCAATTGTCAATCCACTTGGCAAGAAATAGCGCCATCCTCACATAACTTTAAGGTGTACTAGATTTCATTCAAGTCTTTGCTGACCTGCTCCATGTAATGCCAGATGTAATTCCCAGAAGCCAAGTGTCAAAAGAACTCTGAGATATACATGATGGATTATCAGGAGGGCATCTAGGTGTGAAGAAGGTGACGCAGAGGGTACGTTAACGGTTCTAACAAGTGGACTGCAGTGATGACCTCAGTGAGTGGTGCCGTAAATGCACTGTGTACTTCGCCGGCGATGGACTTTTTTGTAAACCTAGGGCACGATGTCAGAAGCCCTTTCAAGAAAATTGCCACGTCATTAATCGATTTAGATGTTCCGGAAGATTGGCGAGGTACTACGAATCAGAACAACTCTATTACATCCTGATCGGATGACATAATGACGCGCAGGAACAATTTGTAAGAAGATATGAATGTCCTACAGATCAGCAATAAAGGAATCTAAGAGACATCCTAGCAAAGAGGCTCCTCGGACGAGAGATGAGGCTGTCATATGACGTGGTGTTTAGATGCAGACTTGGTGAGGACGTGGAGAGAGAAGGTTACACTATGAAGATTTTCACAAATTGTTTCGTTCTCATCTGGAAATTGGGGTGATCGCGTGAAAGATCTGACCTGAGGCTGCTTGCTTGCAGATATTTTGGAAAGGATCTTACAGTGACAAGAAGGAGATTAGCGATATCATCTACCTTATCAGTAAGATACCCACCCAAATAACATTATCAGTTTTATTGTTAGCTACAGGAGGTTGTTACAGCCTATTTTAAAATGCCTTTTTTAAACTATTATACTTTAATGATATTAAAACAATTAAACAACCTTCTCAAAACATGAAGGGCCCACCCTTATAAATGCTGTCACAGCTTCTCTTGAAGCTTGTCATAAAACTAATAGGAATTTATTATAGTATGCCTCAAAGCAATAATAAAACCTATCAAAACTACTTCGTTTAAAGCCTTTTAGCATGAGATCAAACCTGTATGTTTTAAAACGACTTTTCTTATGCCAACATTAAAACTAATTGGCTAATAGTCCGTAAAATGTTTTATGATAGTCTTTTTTCAGAACTAATTATAATACAAACATGTCGAAATGGAGAGAGAACAATAGATAGTTATAAAAGAGATTAAACATGCAGGTATGATATGATAATTATCTACTGTATCGAATAGTCCTTTTTGTGAAGATTGAGGCTGTAAAATGAAAACGATGGCGATTTTTTTGACGAAAACATACCAGATATGCTTCAAAAAAAGCAGCGCCCTAGAAATAATGTGTTTTCACCAGTTATAATTAGATGTGAATTTTAATAACTTTTCAAAAAAGTTGACAAAACTATGTGAATGTTTGCTGAATATGGGTGAGTCGTTTGAAAAATGTGGAAAAATAACATTTTCGACGGCAGTATCAATGCATCTTCTCTATTCTCCGCTTGAAATTTCCATTTCCATCAATGGCCGACATCTGTTTGTAGTAAATATGGCGCAAAATATACTTAAAACCAATTTTCTTTCTCTAATGCTCGATTAAAACCTTTAGGTAATGATAAGGCATTTTATGAGACGATTTCCTCCTGTTAAAGTACTTATTGCATATTCGAATCCATTCTTATGACTATTTGCTCCTGGGTATGACAACAAAGCTTCGAAAATGATAAGATTGATTTGAGAAGGTTATAAGATAATGCCTTCATAAAACTAAAAAGCTTTAAGAATATCCTGGCTAGTGCTCATTGGCAGTGTTGCAAAGTGTAGAAGAACGTCATCAACATGATTAACATAACCCCACTTTCGTTGTTTACAGTGTTCACTTTGAGAATTTTGTGATTGGTTTGAAGTAGGAAACCGAGTAGGAAACATAGACAACCTACTCTCAGTGCAATTCGCCTGATATTGTGTTGATTGCTCCATTCTCTCAAATTTATGCTCTACTCGCCATCTGGCATAATTTGTGCAAAACTGTGGTCAACTTCCTTGCTTCCTAGTTCCCATTCAGAAGCACGATGATCAGGAGTATTTTCCATTACGTTCTGACTCGTTGATGGTACCTCATGAACATCAGGCCCTAATGAATTCTTGCTATTTCGTGGATTAAGGTGGTATGAATTAAAAGACGCAGTGTTTGGAATTGCTTGGGCTTGAGATTTCTGACTTACTGTTGCTCTCATGACATGATTTTTGATTCTCAACTAATTCTCTTCATCTTTTCGCTTGGAGTTGCCATTTCTCTTAATTTCACACTATTTATTTTCTTGTGAGTCCATTTCAACGTGAGTCGTGAGTCAATAAAACTTCATAAATCCTATAGATTTTATGATTGACTTCGATGAGTTCATTGTGGCTCATAAGTTTTAATAATTACTTTCACATAGCTATAATGATGCCAATAGGTTTCATTATTGCCTCAGTCAAATCCTAATTGGCCTAGTGTAAATTTGGTTTCATGATTGCTTTATGACGTATTTTCATAGGATTAGTTCAGAACCTCTTGGTCAAATTCAAGACACTAATAAAACTTAAGAGTTTTAAGAGGGTTGTTAAGAGTTAATAGTTTTGATGAAGAATTTCAATGACTCTCACAGACTCTCTTAAAACCGAGGTGAGCTGAATGCCAAATTGTTTTATGCGATAGTTCTATCATAGTATCTCAAAGCCTTTTAATAGGATTATATGGACATGAAGGCCAATATGCTTTTTCCAGGGCATTTATAAAACGGTAGAACGAATTAGACCTATATTTGCGCTCACATAACCTCTTTAAAGTCTCATCGAAGCTATTAAAAGCATTTGAAATGTTACTTGGGCAATGACAAACCCAGAAATGGCCATTATAACAGACTGACACCCTTCAAGGTAAAAGTACAAAAAATTACTCTGGAAAAATAGGAGCTGTCATCCAAATATACAGTGGTTCATCAAAATCAAGATTTGGTATTACCAAGAAATAGCATCGCGAATTTTTCACCACACCTGGGGACTACGTACAAGCTCACTATATATACGTCGTCCATGATCTTCAGATGTCTCAAGGAATAGCCAGTATGTTCATGGAAAAATTCAGCTCCGACAACAGGGTATATCCATCGGTACAACTTTGGATATACAGGGTGTTCTATTGAAAAAATCAAAGTTGTTCCTACTTTTGAATATAAGCGGCAACATCGCAACGATGGGAATATTTCAGATCGATAGAATACAACCAATCTTTCAAGGCATCAACTTCTCAGAATAATCCTGAGTTGCGTTCCATGTGCCATCCACCGTGAATCACCCTGTATATAACATTCGTCTTTTCCAGTGTTTCTAACGGAATTTCAGTTTCCGAAAAGAGGAAAGATACAGTTCTGATTGTCTTTTTGCAATGATGATATTTTCGTTTCGACAAATGCATTTTTATAGAAACGAAAATATCATCATGATGCAATAGATGATCTCGAAGTAGGTTGCTGAAGTGGGTTCTTCTCCCCAGTACCACGAATCTTGGCTGGGTATTGGCTCCATATTGACCCAATATCGGTCATTTCTGAAATGTACAAAGTATGGGAATAATCATTTCAAGTGGATAAGAATTTTCCAGCAATATTTGTTTCAATTTACTCAAGCTGTTATTTTTTAAGAGGGATCTGATAACCCAATCACCCTGTTCTCCAAAGCTTGGATCAGATTGAACTTCATCTTCATTGGTGATTGGTGCTATGACTGTACAATTTGGTACGAAGGTACTGATTGTTACCTACATCTGCAGACTGTCATGTCAAAGAACGGTAGGCAGAAGAACTTAACAAACATCGTCAAAGATTGGACATTTATTTCTTGTCCGACACGAAACTACGTCCTCACCTTGGTTCATGTGTGATAGGCTTTTCCCATAGACCTATTAGGTCTATGGCTTTTCCACTATCAGGGCAGACCATCCTGATGCGGATAGATCTGGGGGTCCCGTGCACGAAGGCAATGCTTAAACATGTCGGTGTGAGGATGTTGATATATTCTCGGTTTAGAAAGGCCCATAGTATTAGGCTCTCGGTAGAGGGCCTGGAGTCTCTGTTTAGTGCTGTGGATTGTGGAAACAGACGACAGGGTTCTGGAATCGTACATGCATGCTGCAAACCTCCTCCTGGATTTTCCGGATACTCCAACGCACCACCCGTTTATCGAAATGACACCGTCCACGATAGATGTGCTGACTAAGGATGGCATCTAACTTTCAGCCCACATTCTTGTCAATGAGCTGAGCTCTGATCACCTTCTAGTGATTTAAAGTTTCGGTGAAAAACCACCCCAAATTAAAATATATATGTACGATTATAGGACTATTGACTTGCAGAAGATTATCGACACTATGAGAGTCTCAAAAATTGATTCTGAGTCACTAATATTCTGTGAGGCGATAATAGCAGCACGAGATGAAACGATGAGATTGGTCAGCATAGGCTCCACCGAAAATATCCTTCCAGAAGACATTCTTGTGCTCATGACCGATGAGGAGCGACTCAGAAAGCGTGGGCAGCGTCTGAAGACCCTGGAATGCCACCTGGAGGGCCAAGGTGAAGACTCTAGATCTCCGTAATGACAGTCTATGGAAGATGACAAAGAGGTTATAAAGGAAATCTACGAATGTCCCTTCCTTGGAGTGTGTTTGTGAAGAGGCTGTTTTAGATGCGGGTATTTCCAATCTAGTAATGAAATAAATAAAAATCCTGTAGGAGTGGTCCAGGAAGACATGGCATTCGTCGCTTTCCGAATGAGGGCTGTGCCTGCGGTGCCTCTGTCATGTCGAGTCCTTGGTCAAGCTGTTTTGCAACCCGAGAGAGTTGTGAAATCATCAAGTTGCTTAATATTAACAATGCACCGAGACTCGACAGGATAGACGTTGTTGAAAAACCTGTCTCGCAACGCGGGAGTTCTATTCCAATCACATTATATTGTTGATGCCATAGTCGAGTACCAGCACTATCCAAGGTGTCTAAAGAGTGGGCTCGTTGTTCCAATACTGAAATAGTGCAAAGACCCTAAACGTCCAGGAAGCTACGATACCGCCCTATATCACTGCTCAGTATATATAGTGGCTAAGATAGTGAATAAAGTCTTTTGCAGGCTTATTGAGGCCCAGTCGAAGACTTGAACCTGATCCCTGATGAACAATGCGGGTTTCGCAAGTGTGTCCCAAGTGACCAGAATGGGATAAGAGAGGCCTTTGATTAGAACAAAAATACAGTTCATGGTTATGATGAATGTTGAAAATGCTTTCGACAACGTCTGGGCACGAGGGACTAATGGCCTAGATGTCAGAGGCAAGAATGCCTATTTATATCATCAAAATTGTCGACTCGTACCTCAAAAGCACACTGATAAGAGTAAAGGTGAATGACGGTGTGCCTGGGATTTACATCATATCATCATCATCTATCATTTTAGTTATTCTGCTTCATAATTCCAGTCATACCCAGCTTAGGTATATGACTTCTGCATAATCCAGTGATCTCTTACTTGACTATATTGTCTCGAATTCTGGAAAGTTATTGGTAAATATATATCTATACAAGTTTTTGGAAGTTGCCTGACTGTGAAATTCTATTCTGACTATGTTATGCTCCTTGCTATGATATAGAACTCACCCATTATTTATGTATCTCGTGAGATATGAAAAGAATCCGTATTTACGAATCCCTCCTACTTTCCACATGTTATGAAATACAGATACAGCTTGGTTGTATTTCTATATTCCAGCAGAGCAAACCTGGAATCTAAGTAGGTATCATGAGCAATTCATACTTTCATTCGAATTTTTTCAGTCCAAAACTTGTTTAGTTAATTCCCAACTAACTTTGATAATTCTGAATAATAGATGAAAATCAATATTTTCACTGATCACACTGATTGATCTGTTCACCATAATAGACAACGAACAAAATAGCTGGAATGGAATTAAATTGAATTTACTTTTGACAGTTGACAAGGTGACTTTGTCGAAGAAAAAAATATAATCCACTTGTATCCTGTATACATGTAAGCTATGTTATAAGGTGGTGAAACGAAAACGTTGCACAAATAACATAACAACCCTGTCTGAGATATATCTGAACAACCTGAAATCAAAATCTGATAATATTAATTTCAATATTAATGCAACGTCTCATGAACGTTTTACTTAATACATATTATATTATGTTGGATACTTCAGAAGGACATGTTAGTTCAACAATATCACAAAACTTATATCTGAAAAATAGTTGGGTATATCTATCATAGCTTCGTTAATTTGTGAACTGTTGTGGAAGTGACTTTGAGCAGCTTTGTATACCGGGTGACACAGACTCATAAAACCCCCTTCTTTCCTCCTTTGGTTTCCTAGCTATATTTCTGAAAGTTGAGCTATCCACTATGCTCACTAGAGAGTATTCTCTCACAATTTGAGACTTATGTTTCGTCTTCCGGTTTTCCCGGAAATGACATCAATTTTCGAGTTTCAAATATATAGATCACCCTATATTTTAATCCACTATCAGTCAGAGATTATTGTAATAAATTCAACAATACCAGGTTTGATTGGGTTTTTCCAAACGATTACGAAGATATTTGCGTTCAAGGTTTCCTTTAAGTTCAATGGATGTGACAGCGCGATATCAAAACTTCTATCTCTGTCACACTCATTGAGCTAATAAAAACTTCGAACACGAATATCTTCGTAATCGTTTGAAATGAACCAATCAATCAATCGCTAACCGATTATGGAATAAAACAGACAGTGGTTTTGAAAATCGAAAAACGATGTCATTTCAAGGAAAACCGGAGAATGGAAAGAAATTCTCAATATTTGAGAAAGTGTCATCAGGGAGCATAGTCGATATTCTGAATTTCTGAAATAAGGCGAAAAGGGGGGTATATACCATGAGTCTGTGCCACCCGGTATTTTTGTTCATTTAAATTCAAATGCATTTATATTTTTATCAATTCATATATAATTCGATTCATTGAATCGATAGAATGTGTTCGTCAGATCAGGTATTGTATATATTTTAGGTTAGGAGCAAAATATTCTCTGTTCATTCAACTAATAATTATTCCCGTATTGTTGAGTCTGAATGCAGTTTTGTTAATCGAATTAAATTTGTTATTGAATCGAGAGGATATTTTGTTTTATTGTAAATATGAATTGTGATTTTGTTGTATGTAAATATGAACTGTGCTTAACACTTATTCAACTTCTCATACTTACTAACTGAGTTTTTCTCTACTTGAATGAAATTATATATCTCATCAATATATCTCTTGATGATTCCAAACCAAATATATGTGCTCAATCAATATTGAGTTACATCGAATAAATTGTCAGTTGTAAAATGGCAAATATATGTTGTTGCTGTGAAACAATATCTTATTGTAGTGGATAATATCACAGTTGAGAGAATATTACATATACCTCTCAACTGTGATAATATATGACACTGGCATTTTGTAATATTCATCACTTATTTGTTTCATCCTGCAAGTATTTTCCTCTCCATTCATGAAATATCTTGATACACTCTAAGAAAACTGTTGGTGTCTTTTTCAATTCCAGACTATTAGAATTAACACTAAACTAACTCTATTCAACCCCAAAATTGAACTATCCTATCATAAGTATTGGGAACTTGATACCGTGGGGTTCGACGGTGCAATTCGTAATACATTATGGCAAATCTGAATTCGGAATCATACTTTTCATACTCATTATACATTTGAATTCAAACTGTGAACATTAAATTATACTATTTATGAATCACAAAGTTGATATATTCTGAAAATTATCATTAGTAGGTATTATCATTCAAAATTAATATCATGAAAGTGATCAACTATCATATTTTTCATGTGACTATCAATTTTATGAATAACCCATATTCACACAGATAATTTCTCTTCAAGACATTCACCTAGTATAATGAGATTGATAATAAAACCAGTGTATTTTCTGATATCACTGGAATAAATGACACCGGAAGACTTGTAAATAGACACCACTAATATCAGAAAAACATCGAAACAAAGTTTTCGCCATACACTGTTGCCACCTGCCACCTTGTATATTTTTTGTTACATAAACCTATATCAGGCTATAATTTTATTTCGCATTGTTCTTCATTCCACAGTTAATTATACAGGGTAACTCACGGTCGATGGTACGTTAGACGCTTTTGGTCTATCGATCTAAAATATTTTCAGCTCTGCGGCGTTGCCGCTTCTATCGAAAAGTAGCAACAACATTTGTTATTTTAAATGGAACACCCTGTATTTTATTGCATTTTCAGATTCTCTCTGAAGAGCTGATTGATCTCATCGATGTATCACACTTGGAGTCTAGCGGAAATGATTACAGAGATATAGGGTGTGAAAAATCGACATTTTTCAACTTAAGGAATTTTTTTGTCGAAACTATTTATTATTGGTCTAAATGGCTCACATGTCCCTATCTCAACTTTTGATCAACTATCTACTGACATTTAATTGAAACAAATACAGGGTGGTGAAGAATTCAGAATCTTGATCACCCGATATAAGTCCCAATTAAATATCAGTAGATAGTTAATCAAAAGTTGAGATAGGGATATGTAAGCCGTTCTGACCAATAATGAATAGTTTCGACAAAAAAAAATCCTAAAGTTGAAAAATGTCGACTTTTCACACCCTATATCTCTGTAATCATTTCCGCTAGACCCCAAGTGTGATACATCGATAAAATCAGCTTTCCAGAGAGAATTTGAAAATGCAGTAAAATACAGGGTGTTCTATTTAAAATAACAAAGTTGTTGCTACTTTTCGATAGAAGCGGCAACGCCGCAGAGCTGAAAATATTTTAGATCGATAGACCAAGAGCAACTACGTGAGTAACCGAAATTTCAGAATGATCCTATGTCCCGTTCTCCGTAAACGTCTAACGTACCATGGACCGTGAGTTACCCTGTATAGGTATAGGTACTTTGCTCTCGATATTAATTTGTGCATAAAAAACGGCCACTGCTGTAATGAATCGTTCGAGGACGAATTTTGAAATTTGGTGGGTATCAATAAGTATCAATACCAAATCGCCTTTTATTGACCCAGACAGCACCAGGTATTCCATGAATCTCCCTATCATATTCCTTTCGGAATATTGGAATATTCTAGAAATAATCTGGAATATTCCGGAATATCTGTGGAATATTCTCTAAATATGCGAATGGGAATTCCTCAGACAATCATAGAATATACCCAAAAGAATATTCTTTGTTGAATGTTCCTGGAATATTCCAATGAACATACCTATTCTAAAATAAAAAAAAGTGACCTCACGACTATCAGAGCAACGCCTTGACCACTAGGCCAGTAATCGAATTGAATAATTTTATACATATCAAGTTCTTGTGAGAGCATTGTTCGAAATCGGATCATAAACACTTTTTGTTTCAAAATCTCCTTACATCTAATTGATGTTCGATACCCACATCTCTGAAATAATAAATGGTATTTATGTGTTGAGAAACATAGGAATATTCATGGAATATTTCATGAATATACACCACAGAATATTCAGTTGAGAATATTTCATGAATATACCGCACAGAATATTCAGTTGGGTATATTGCATGAATATACCCCACAGAATATTCAGTTGGGTATATTCCATGAATATACAACAGAGAATATTCAGTTGGAAATATTCCTGGAAGATTCATACCTGAATATTCCCTGAACATGTCCGACTATTCACTTTGGAATATTCCTTTTAGATGTCCCAGAGGCATGTATATATTCTAGGAATAATCGATGAATATTCGGAATATACTCCTCCTTTTTAGCATATTTAGAGAATATTCTATGAATATCCAGTGCTGTCTGGGGACCTAACATATTTTTTCATCAACTACCGTCCGATACATCTGGTTCATCTGCAACTTCTAATTCTCAAATTAACGTTTATCTTTCGACATCCTGATGATCAAAAAAGCTTTTAGCTCATGTAAAACGATCCCCTGAATCTGTACATTGAAAAATTTCAACAAGGTGTCTTATTTAAAATTAAAAAATTGGAATCGCTTCTGGTTGAACCGGAATAAGTGATAGACCAAACATTGTTTTGCCAATAAAATGAGGAATTTTGTACCTATGGAATCTGATCTCGAATGATTCAGAAACTACCGCACTGGCCGTTTTTTTCACGTTTTTTGTGCAGCTTCTATGTTTATTCATATCACCCATGCTTACTATTTAGTGTTGGTATTGAAAACTAAACATACCTCATGCAAAAAAAAATTGAGCTCCTACCCAGCACAATAACAAAAAAACGACGATGAATAAAAGAAAAAAAGTGATGTGTTGACAGAATAATACCCAAACACATGTAGTCTGCTGGCACTCAATAGTGATATAAAAAGGTCGGAGGGATAATATGTTTTCACCCCAGCACATTAAAAAACAATTACCACAGACCTTTTGGGGTTTTTACAAATCAACTAACCCTTCCTTTTGTTTTTTTACCTGTCCGTCCCGAACCCGATACAATTTGAAAGCCACAAAAAATCCCTTCCTGCTTTAGGCTTCAGCGGTTAAACAGAAATCTGTAGGCGATGCAAGTCGCAGAAAACTGTAACTGTAGCTGTAGTGGAAAATTTAGTTTAGGACTTGGTGAGTAGATGGTGGAACAAGAGACGATTCTCGTAGATTGTACATTCTTTGGGAATTTGTAATTATGATCGCAACGGAAATATTTTGGTTTGAACAGAGTAAATTTAATTTTACCTATGATTTTACTATTTAGAAATACATTATACATTATACGCTTATCTCGTGTCATGAAATTATATTTTAGTTTTCAGTTCTTGTAGATCATCATCAACAACAATATAGGTAGACGTACCGTCGGTAAATACCTGTATTGTTATATACAGGGTGATTGATTTTAAGTATTGTCACATGGCCAAATAATAGAAGAAGAAAATCAATCTATTATAAAGATCGAATGCTCATAATGTGAATTTAGCGTATAACCTACGTAGATATACCAACTTCCATATACTACTATACAGGGTGGCCCACGGTCGATGGTACCTTAGACGTATACGGTACAAGCGTCTGTGATCTAACGATTCAAAATATTTTCAGCGATGCAGCGTTGCCACTTTTACCAAAAAGTAGCATCATCTTTGTTATTTAAAGTGGAACACCCTGTATTTCATTGCGTTTTTGGATTCTTCTCGAATAGCTGATTTCATCAATGCATCACACTTGGGGTCTAGCAGGAATTATTACAGAGATATAGGGTGTTCAAAATCGAGATTTTTCAATTACAGCAATTTTTTGTGTCGAAACTATTTATTATCGATCAAAACGGCTAACATGTCCCTATCTTAACTTTTGATTCACTATCTACTGACATTTAATTGAAACAGATACAGGGTGACCAAATTCTGAATCTTGGACCATCCTGTATTTTTTCCAATTAAATGTCGGTAGATAGTTGATCAAAAGTTAATATAGGGACATGTAAGCCGTTTTGACCAATGATGAATAGTTTCGACACAAAAAAAATCCTAAAGTTGTAGAGTTGAATAATCTCGATTTTGAACACATTATATCTCTGTAAAACGCAATAAAATACAGGGTGTTCCATTTGAAATAACAAAGATGATGCTACTCTTTGGTAAAAGTGGCAACGCTGCTTCGCTGAAAATATTTTGAATCGTTAGGTTACAAACGCTTATTGGAGTAACCAAATTTTCAGGATAATCCAATGTACTGTTTTCCGTATACGTCTAAGGTACCATCGACCGTGGGCCACCCTGTATAAGCATGGTGAAGTGGCATATGAAGTTTTCAATAACTAATCAGGAGCAACTGTAAAGTTGAAAGATTCATTGCAGCAAATGTTTACCCACTGAACATGAAACATAAAAAAAATATTTTTCACAAACCTACTCATTTATAACTTCTGTGATATTATTGAAATAACATTGCGATAATGTACTTCGAAAGTATCTCAAGTATTGAACAAAATATCATTTAGTAAATCGTTAATATTGAAATCAAGAGTATTAGATAATATTGTATTATGTTAATTTAAGGTTCTTCAGATTCTTCTTCCCAGCAAACACCATACATAGCTGGCGATTCAATAATGGCCCATTGATTTTAAACGATGGCAATACTACTTTTACTATTTTTCCGTGATGAGAAAGTACATGTTCATTGATGTTTCTATAATATAACATGTTGCACCTTCATTGTGCTGGTACAATAGTATATCTATTTTATTGATCAAGATTCAAATCTATGGATATAATTCATTTCACAATGATCACTGGGACAGCACTAGTTGAATAATGAATATAATGGTTATAGATTCCTCAATGTCATAAAATCATCAATGAAACGACAATGGACCATAAGTCTCTCAGATTTTGATAATGGACAATTGATTTGTTCTCCATGAGTCTTCCATTTTACAGGCATGAAAACAACGGCCAGAACATTACAGCCAATTTTCCGAAGATTGCCGAACGGCCTATTGCGTCGACTTTTTGAAAATTACCGTTTTCTTTTCACGATCTGCAATGGCTGTGCTGTAAGACACCTGTTAAATTTGATGACAAATATGTTAACAAAAATGATGACAAAAATATTTTTTTATGTGTCATACAGTGAAAAAGGTGTTGATTTTGCGCAGATTTGCAAACATTCTTGTGAAAATATAGAACTGGTTCTGAATATTTTGATATTTTGAATATTTATTCTGTATGACACATAGAACATATTTTTCTTATCATATTTGTCATCAAATTCAACAGGTCTCATACAGCCTTTAGATATAACTGTTCATGTCCCAACTTCTTGTAATCCATCCGTAGGAGGGGGGGAGGGGTGACAGTGAGAAATAATAAAATAAATTCCAAAAGTACAGACGCAGTCATGTAGGTTTTTGAAATATACCATCAACTGGCAAGCCATTCGAAGGAGGCAACAAAAAATAATAAAATAAAATAAATTCTAAAAGAGACGACGAAATGATTTCTATACCCTGAGAATATCATGGTGGGTCTTTCGAAATATAACAAATACAACTGTTGCCACACCTCGCAAACCGTCCGAAGGGGGTAGCGAGAATTAATAATATAAAATAAATTCTAAAAGTGGAGGCGCGATGATTTCACCCTGAAAATATCATGGTGGGTGCTTCAAGATATGAAAAAAACTGTTGTTCAGGTCTCATCAACTCGCAAGCCGTCCGAAGGAGAAGGCGAGAAATAATAATCTGAAATTAATTCTAAAAGTGGGGACGCAATGATTTCTACACCCTGGAAATACCATGGTGAGCCTTTCAAAATATTCAGAAAACAGCTTTTCAGGTCCCATCAACTCGCAAGCCGTCCGAAGGGGGCAAAGATCGAGAAATAATAAAATAAAAAAAAATTTCAATGTGGGGGGGACGCAATGATTTCCACACCATGAAAATATCATGGTGGTTCTTTCGACATATAACGAATACAACTGTTTGGTTTCCGTCAACTGGTTAGTCGTCCGAAGGGGGCAACGAGAAATAATAAGACTTAGTGATGGATAGGTTTATGAAATATGATGTATATACTTAGCTGATCAGATACCATCAACTCGCAAGCCATTCGAAGGAGGCAACAAAAATAATGAAATAAAATAAATTCTAAAAGTGGGGACGCAATGACTCATACACCCTGAAAATATCATGGTGGGTCTTTCAAAATATTAAGAATACGCAGCTGTCCAGGTCTCATCAACTCGCAAGCCGTCCGAAGGAAGCAGCAATAAATAATAATATAAAATAAATTCTAAAAGTTGGGACGTGATTATAATCTATACCCTGAAATCATCATGGTGAGTCTTTCAAAATATGAAGAAAACAGCTGTTCAGGTCATATCAGCTCGCAAGTCATCCGAAGGGGGCAACGAGACATAATAAAATAAAATAAATTCTACAAGTGGGGACGCAATTATTTATACACCCTGAAAATATCATGGTGGATCTTTCAAGATATGGAGGATACAGCTGTTCAGGTCCCATCGACTCGCACGCCGTACAAAGGGGGCAGCAGAAAATAATAATCTAAAATAGATTCTGAAAGTGGGGACGCAACTATTTCTACACCTTGAAAATACTATGGTTGGCCTCTCAGAATATTCAGAAAACAGCTGTCCAGGTCCCATCAACTCGCAAGCCGTCTGAAGGGGGCAGCGAGAAATAATATATAAAAAAAATTCTAAAAGTACGGACGCGATGATTTCTACTCCCTGGTATCATTAAAGTGGGTTTCTCAAAATATGAAGAGAACAGCTGTTCAGGTCCCATCAACTCGCAAGCCGTCTGAAGGGGGCAGCGAGAAATAATAATATAAAATAAATTCTGAAAGTTAGGACGAAGTGTTTTCCACACTCTTAAATTGGCATAGTGGTTCTTTCGACATAACATAACGAATACAACTGTTCGGGTCCCGTGAACTGGTAAGTCGTCCGAAGGGGGCAACGAGAAATAATAATATAAAATAAATTATAAAAATGGGGGCGCAATAATTTCTACACCCTGAAAATATCATGGTGGGTCTTTCAAAATAATAAGAAGACAGCTGTTCAGGTCTTATCAACTCGCAAGCCGTCCGAAGGGAGCAGCAATAAATAATAATTTTTAATAAATTCTAAAAGTTGGGACGTGATGATTTCTACACCCTGAAATCATTACGGTGAGTCTTTCAAAATATAAAAATAAACAGCTGTTCAGGTCATATCAACTCGCGAGCTATTCGGAGGGGGCAGCAGACAATAATAATCTAAAATAAATTCCAAAAGTGGGGACGCAATGATTTCTACACCTTGAAAATACTATGGCTGACCTTTCAAAATATTTAGAAAACAGCTGTCCAGGTCCCATTTACTCGCAAGCCGTCCGAAGGGGGCAGCGAGAAATAATATATAAAAAAAAATTCTAAAAGTGGGGACGCGATGATTTCTACTTCCTGGAATTATTAAAGTGAGTTTCTCAAAATATGAAGAACACAACTGTTCAGGTCTCATCAACTCGCAAGCCGCTTGAAGAGGGGCAACAAGAGATTAATTATCAAAATCTCTATATATAGGCAGCAATATATAGGAAATTGGAAGCTCTTTTCAATGAGGTATACTTTTGATCCCAATTCCCATTTACCCTCACTCAGAGGATGGAAGGTTTTGCTATTCTTTTTGCGTCAAAAGTTGTCCTCCTGACAATCAAACTTGACGTACTTTTGGATCTTGTCGAAATGTCTCAGTCAAAGTTTTTTCCCAGCCTTATCGCAGAATATTAGTATATTTTCTTTTTCGATACGGTAAAAAATTTTGCCCTCTCTGTTGGATCTATAGGTGCAGAGTGTTCATGGCTTTTGTTGTGCCAGTTGTGAAAAATAAGCCAATAACACCGTCTCCGAGAAAGAATCGCATGTCCTTTTCTACCTTCATTCCACTTCGCGGTTTCGTAAATTGCTCAACAACCACTTAGTTTGCAATTTTTTAATCAAATCACTGAATTAGATTGACAGATATTCGATGATTTCAAAAGATTTCCATAGCAACAATAAGGATGCCTACAAGAAGATGCCTGCAACACAGGTGGCCTACCAGATAAAAACTTCAAATTTCATATTGGGGGTTTTCTGATAATATTATCTTCTCAATATTGAATCGCCGCTTTTCCTGTCACATCAGAAGCTACACTATACGTGCCAGGAGGCAACACAACCTCAAGTCATAATCTAATACTTTTTTCCGTTGTAAAAAAATATATATCGTGTATCATCTACTCTAATCAGTTAGTTGGAAACGTAACTGAAAAAAAAACTGCACTTGTTGTGTGATACTGTTTGTATTATCCTCACTTTCTGTTGATTGATAGCGGAGATTGGTGGAGACCATTTTCCGTGAAAGTGCCCATAGAAAAGTGTGAGGTCTTTCCTACGGTGTTTCGACAATGTCGAGGAATTGGTGAGTGTGGCATCACCAACTAAGTGGATATCTCGTTTCTGAATGCAATATCGAGCGTTTCGTAGTTCAAATATTTCAAAATGTGAAGGTTCCTGAGGAGCTATAAGTACATTTCACATTGAAGTGCATTGAGGCGATAAAGTATTTTCGCAAATTCTTGTTATAAATGAATACCTATTGCATAGTTATTTCAGAAATCCCTCCGATTTGGACCATTTCTCCCTTCTAAGTGAAATTTGATTTGAAATCAGACAATCACAGAAACTTGCACAGTGGCCAGTTCCGAAAATTAAGCCTATAACACCGTCTCCAAGAAAGAATCTCGAATCCTTTTTATTTTCCATTCCACATCGCGGTTTCGCTGAACATTTGCTGAACAACCACTAAGTTTGCAATTTTTTAATCAAATCACTGAATTATATTGACAGATATTCGATTATTTCAAAAGGTTTCCATAGCAACAATAAAGATGCCTATACAACACAGGTGGCCTACCAAATGAAAACTTCAAATTTCATATTGAAAGTTTTCTGATAATAATATCTTTTCAGAATTGAATCGTCGATTTTCCTGTCACATCAGAAGCTACGCTATACGTGCTAGCAGACAACACAACCTCGAGCCATAATCTATCTTCTATAGTGAATATCTATTGTGTGTCTTTCACTCATTTCAGTTCCCCTCAGGGGCTCACGACTTGTGAGCACGGGAATGGCAATCCCGAGGTACCCTAGCCGGATACTCATCAATCTTCAACTTGTCTTTGATGGTATCCTCTTCACTCTTCAGTTTCCAATCTTTTTTTTCATCGGCCTCCCTTGGTAACTTCTCTTTTCCTTCTTCCCTAAAGCCCAACCTCACCATAGTGCGGGGAGGACAAGCCGCGGCTGCTCGGCAGACTGAGCATTTTGGGAACATCCTTGCTGTCATCACTCAGATGGGACAGTTTTGTGGACATCGGAGTGCGAGGATGGGGCAATCTGTGAACATCTTCTTATGTGGCCGCGGATTGATAACGAGGCTCTGGCAATCCCCTCAGGGGCTCACAACTTGTGAGTACGGGAATGGTGAACCCGAGGTACCCTAGCCGGATATTCACCATACTTCAACTTGTCTTGGGTGATATCCTCTTTTCTCTTTTGTTTTCAATCTTTCTATTGGCCTTTCTTGGCCAACTTCTCTTTTCCTCATTCCCTCCAAGCCCAACCTCACCATCAAGTGGTGTGGGGAAGCCAGGCCGCGGCCGCTTGACGGATGAAGCATTTTGGGACCATATTCGCTATCTTCTGCCAGTTGGGACAATTTGTGGACATCAGTGGCAGGGATGGGGCGATTTGCTGATGTCTGTCTAGGTGGTCGAGGACTGGTCAACGAGGCTCTGGCAACCTAATCCAAGCTGTGGGAACCCGTGGCGATGGATGGATGGCACCGCTAACGGGGTCTCTGGGAAACAGGGCGACATCCCAGAGTAAGCAGCCTTAGCCCTGTGCAGGGGGCACCACAGGGCTGGACCAACCCCTTCCCCCGTCACTCGTAGGAAAAGGAAAGCTTTTGGCCTTCTCCGTAGACGAGAACAGGGATCGGAATAGCAATCTTCAGGGACCTGAACGAGAAGGGTCTTTTATATTGAAGTGGCCCAGGCACCATGAGTCGTATATGTGGTAAAATTGATAACGGCATGTAGGTGAGATACAATGGACCCTTAGGCCTAAGTGTCGTCGGAGACATCGGTCAGACGAGCCTACAACGGGGTGGAGTGTTTAGTGGGTATACCATGGAGGGGACTCCCACACTATCATACGGGGGATTGGACCCATATGATGTCTATAAAAGATTTCAACCACCTCGGCGAAGAAAAAAACTCTATTCAGATATTTGAAAACGTAACTGCACTTGTTGTGTGATACTGCTTGTATTATCCTCACTTTTTGTTGAATGATAGCAGATATTTGTGGATACTATTTTCCGTGAAAGTATCTATAGAAAAGTGTGAGATCTTTTTTACGATGTTTCAACAATGTCGAGGAATTGGTGAGTGTGACATCGTTGGTGATGTCACACTCACCATGGATATCTCGTTCCTGAATGGAATATGGAGCGTTTCCTAGTTCTAATATTTCCAAATGTGGAGGTTCCTGAGGAGCTATACATCCCATTGAAATGCATTGAAGCAATATAGTATTTTCACAGATTCTTGTTATTAGTACCTATCGTATAGTTATATCAGGAATCCTTCCGATTTGAACCATATCTTCCTTTCTTAGCAAAATTTGATTTGAAAACAGTACAATCATAGAAACTTGCACAGTGGCGTCAATGTTTTTCCTTGAATTTGTATAAATTGAGATGATTTCACAAGAATTTATTATTATATTATATCAATCGAATATTCATCAAAAATCATTTGCTCTGTTTCACGTTTTTATAACCCTTATACCATCATCGATGATATACTGGTGTTCATTTCCAGAAGTTTGGTTATTGATAATCAGAAGTGATTAGGAAATAAGATATAATTCGCGAAAGATTTCTTGATACGTACTCAACTCCATAAATAGCGTGAAAAGATTCTCATATTGCCCTGTTATATTTCAACACATTACGTAGCTCCTCAACGAGGGGGTAACCACTGATGATCAACCTGTCCCACTGATTTCATGATTACATGGTGATACATGGGATTTCAAGGGATTTCATGATGATTTCATGGGATTTTATAATGATATCATGGATTTCATGTTGATTATATGATGATTTCATGGAATTTCATATGATTTCATGGTGATTACATGATGATTACATGATGATTTCATGAGATTTCATATGATTTCATGACGATTACATGATGATTCCATGATGATTACATGAAATAGGTTATACCTATACGTGAGGTTAACAATGAAATATTGGTTTTGTTTCATGACCCATAAAATCTCATTATACCATAGAAAGCCAATATTATAATATTATAAAAATGTATTTTGAATATTCGATTATATCTGACTATTCCTATTGAAATTCAAATCATTAAGAAAATTTAAACTTACAGTGAGGCAGTCATGGCAAATATAATGATGATGATAATATTATTCCTGATGTGACTAACAGATTCAATCCTCATTTCCAAGAAATAAAGTTTGCTCTAATCTTAATTCACTTCTTCAAAGTTGAAAGCACATTGGAGAATTTTGGATGATATTCATTATAATATAGGATTCAATAAAATATGGAATACAAAAGTATTCTCGTAATCGTTTGAAATGTTCCTATTACACCCCGGTATTGTTGAATTTGTTATATTTTTTTGGACACCCTTTATCCCCTAATTATCGTTTTTAAATGATGCACTCTGTATACATTGTGTCCACTAAGAACTTACCATCCCTGTCAAATTTGGTAAAATCGTTAATATCCTATAGATTTCAAAAAACATTGTTTTGATCGATAGGTATTTGAAATGTCCTGCCAACAATATAGTGATTTTATTTTTGGATGGCGAAGTACTCTCAGCGACTTTTAGGAATTTGTTTTTCACTAAAAAAATTATGGATACTGAATCAGGATTACTTGAAACATACCTGTACCGATTTTCATCATCATATAACACAGGTTGCCCGAAAAAACCAAATTGTTATTATATTTGAATTGATAAAAAAATTGTATACTTATCCTATTCAACCTTTTTCCACAGACACATAGTATATTTGAATGTTGAAAATCGGTACAGATATGTTTGAAGTAGTCTCCTAAAATGATTTGTTATTATATAGTTCTTCCCGAGGTGCATTGCCCTGATATACTTCAACACCTCACATGTAGCTCCTCAACTAACCCTTGTTGCGGGTGTATACATATACATCCACTTTATTCACACGAAAGAAAAATTTAGTCACTTTCCATAGGCCTTGCTTATTCGAGCACCCTGTATAAAATAATCATGCAGGCTCATTCTGTGTCCAGTATGGACCAAAAAATGAAATCAGATCGGAATACCAGACGGAAGCTCTTATATTGAGAATCACAATGCACCGAGGGATGAATCATTTGCATATGCACTCACCCCATAGGACCGTAAAGGGGTTGCAATTTAAAATTATACCTGTTTGCATACAAATCTTTTTTTTCGAGTGGCTATTTTTACAGACAAGGCTGACCCCTTCTACTTTATCTTCTCTTAGTACACACTAAGTTTTTCCGAAATACGGACGCGTACCTATACGATAAAATTTCGAATATGGTTCCTTGTCAAAATTTAAGATATTTTCGGTTTTCTCGGGCGCTCCGATACAAAAGAAGTGTGTTTTCGGGCAATAAGAAACAAAATCAAAATGAAAAGTTCGGGCTTTGTTATTTTTTGAAATCTTGGGCAACTTGAATTACACGTAAAAATAAGTTAGATGCAACCATCTCAGGGCATTAGTATAACCGGGCATAGTTTTAAAAAGTTGTTATAAGTATATAGCGATAATGAATTTGTGAATATTGTTTGTGATTAGTGCTGATAGTTTGTATATTTTGCCATCTGCCATATGTTCGATTAGGTAAGTTATTTTGAAAATGATATCAATATAATATGTTCTATAGCTACAGTATATACTAAACTTTGTTGATATTCAAATTTAATTAGTGGGCATTTTTTCATGGGAAGGAAGACCGTTAGAGATTATTTTCAGCAAGCTTCTCGTAAGCTTTCAGTAAGTTCTTTTTATTTAGGAGGAAATTGTCGTTTGAACAGAAATAATGGCCAGTTAGTTTTTTCATGATGTTCAATATTTGTTAGGTCATATAATTTAGTACTTTCATTTGGTTTGTATCACTTGTCGAGCAGTCATTCTGTCATGTATTTTGCCTTGTCATCCTGTCATGTCATTCTGCACTTTCTGATGTTTTACCTCTTCTTTGCTTTTTGCTGTTGTCAAATGGCCACCAGTGATGATGAAACTCTTGTTGAGTGAATTTTGATTTAAAATTTAAAATTTTCAATGCCTGCTCGTACCGATGTTAAATTGCATTTTTTGGCTATTTAGTCGATTTAAAGAACAATATAATTAATTACCCGCCTGATTTTCTGGTTGTTGTCCTATCTTTTACTTGAACCTATCTCCACATGTCTTCTTAGGTAACTTTTATCCCCAATAGTTCATTGTCTATTTGTAATTTTCTAATCTTTCCAGGTATTTTATATGTCTGAAGATGGCTGTTGAGCAGAAACTTGTCACAAACTTTATTTGTATATTTGTGGTCGACCGACTTTGTATTATACTGTTTTTTTCTTTGAAAAAATGTTGGACCACTTTGAGGAGGATGGATGGTTTCCATGACTTGTTTCACAAAGCTTAAAGCTACTATCAATACAATAGTTATTTATTATACAAGGGAAAAAAGTAGTAGATTTTAGCTCCAGGTTGTGTTGTCTCCCGACGCGTAGCGGAGGGAGACAAAAAACCGTGAGCTAAAATCTAATATTTTTCCCGTGTATAATACACTATTTTTTCCTGTGACAGAAGGAAGGACGAATCAATATTGGGAAGATATTACATTATTTCGAAATCTGAAAATTATCGACGTGAAATTTCAAGTTTTTAACAGTAGGGACACCTGCGTTTTATAGACACCTTCATCATTCTTTTGAAGTAATCAAATATCTGATGTCACTTCTGTCAGTTCAATTTCTGTGATTTGATTTTAAAAAATTGCGAATTCAGTAGTTGTTTAGTAATATACGAAACCGCGAAGTCGAATGGAAGATAAAAGGACTTGCAGCTCTTTCTTGGAGACGGTATTATTGACTTATTTTTCGGAACTATAGCACAACAAAAGACATTAACAGAGTATATATATGTGATATATATCCGGGAAAGAAGTACTCACTTTTTTCCTACGGGAAAAAAGTAATTTATGAAAAGTGACATTTTATAACCTGCCAACAGAGATGAAATGCCAAACTTTTTTCCCGTCACAGAAAAAATATTATTATTGTGATCAAAATGAGTCGATTTGGGTATACTCACCTCAGTACCTACAAAGTCGCTTATAGTTTGAGCAGCTAAGTCCGACCTCCCAGAAAAATCCGTAAATATCTATCTAAAAAGTGCTGAAACTTCGAAGTATTACACGCCGCTACCCAGAAACTATGGTAGCTATCAGAAGTACATACAGTTGGTTTTTCTGACTTTTTGTAATACAAATATCAGCTGTAATACTGGAATTTGCTATAGCTTCAGTCGACCACTCGTTTCTTACAATAATATAGATCGAGAAGCGATATTTTATCGCAAGCCGAACTATATGTATAACGAGTGTCCACGTAGTGTGGAAAAGCTCTATATTACAATATCACAGTACATTGAGGATGTAATAATTTTAATCATAATTTCATAAGCCTACCTATACGAATTATTGCATAGATTTCGGGAGGATGAAATCCAATGTTCTGCGTGGCATATAGCCAGGAAAGTTCATTTCATGATCTATTGTGGTAATTGCTTTGAGTTTCTCTTCTTTCTGAACATTGCATTCCACTTTGAGTATTCAGCTTTTTTCCTAGTTAAAAATACGCCAGTCGAGCATCCAGCCACTCCCATTTCACCTGAAAAGAGATTTTGTTTTGAACTGTTTCTTTACTTGCCAGGTGGCATTCGGCGTTCGCGTTCATTTCGCGGACGTTGAACGCCTCGTGGGGTATAAATGTTGAGATAGCGGTCAAGAATGCTATCTGGGACAGCCCTGCACTGATGAGAGCCAATAGCTCGAAACCGGTCTGCAGGTAGTCACGTGTTCCTGAACCACTTAGGCGCAGCTTGGCGTTTAGGAAGGAAACAATTCCGATTTTATTCGTCTATATGAATTATTGCATAGATTTCGGGAGGATGTAATCCAATGTTATGTGTTGAGATGTTTATAATTCCTCTGGTGTACCCACTCTTCAATGGCTTCGTCAGACTAACTCTCGATATGAACGATTGAATGCGAGTTCGGAACGTGGGGTTCTTATATCCGATGATAGATGGCGTGAACGACAGACAATTTCTTGGAAATTTTCAGAATGCATTTAGAATCTTATTATGAAGTTGAACTAGACTCTCAAGGATGTGTTTTCCTTCATTCGGGACACGAAGAGTCCCGTTAATTATGCACTTATTCAATAAGAACTGAATAGAAGCATCTAGAGACAGGACATAAGAGAGACAGGGCGCAACAAATAATCCGTGCGGAAATATCTTGAACGTGATCTTGATCTTTGATCCGTTGATCGCATTGATCGTGATTCGACATATCTGTCACGAATGTCACGTTTTCGGTATATTCATGATTTTGTTCGAAATTCAAATCAAAATATCATAAATTCTTATGAATGATATAGTTTATAAGAACATTAGTAATGTATTGAGCAGGTATTGATATTAGGTATATTAGGTAGTTGAGTATGTATTGTGCTTTCATCATGGACTGACCATGCTGCGATGTGTGAAGATTATTTGAAAATCCGAACATTCGTTTCATTTTATATACTGAAAGTGAGTAAATGAACTATGATCACAGAATTTTCTTGAGTAAGGAGTTTATGAATCCACCACTGAAAGTCAAAAATATAACGCATCGTTACCATTCACACAAAAAATTGTGAAAATAAGAAAGTGAACTCTATTATTGAATGTGTCATGATGCCTGTAAATTTGGTTCGAAACTTCGAGAATTTGGCATGATTCTCCCACGCCTGGCTATTTCTACAAAGTAGGCGATATCGAGAGATTTCGAAACTCCTTTCAATAGGCAATGATAAAACCATTTGACTATTTGACTTTCTATATCTATTTCCGCGTAGCATATAGCCAGGGAAGTAGTTGTTTTTCTTTCGTTATCTACTATTTCCGTTTATTTCATGAACTATTGTGGTAATGACTTTGAGTTCCTCTTCTTCATGACCATTGCATTTCACTTTGAGTATATTTGGCTGTTTTCCTAGTTTTCTCAATATTATGGATTCTGTGTACAAATTCGTCGAGAAATTTGCGTTTTCTCTGAATGAAAGGAAAACAGTGTTCTAGATATTTGACTCAAAAATTAGTAATAGGTAAGCTAATTCGATAGATAAATCCATTCCAAACGTAGATAAATGAAGATGTTGAAGTATAGGTACTTTTTCAACGATATTGAGCAAAGAATTTGGTTATGATATAACTAGTCATGATTAGGAAATCAATATTGAAGGTAGGTACCCCCCAAGGTCCGATAGAACTAAAACCAAGTTTGAATCCCAAAATCAAATTCTCTTGAGTTTTCGCGAAAATATTTAATGATTTCCTCAATCTAACACCCTGTATAGTATTCATAGAATCACGAGAGTTATGATGTCTGATGTGAAGCGTTGTCGGTCGAATTCCGCTACACCCTGTATACAATGCATCTATTGGATGATGATTACTCCATAAATACAAATGTATCGATTTTTCACATTATTTATGCATGACAAATTAATCAAAATCAATCGAACTCGATTATAATTTCACAACTGGAAATTAATAATCAATATACAATAAGTATTGTAATATAGAATGTAAAGAAATAAGTGAAACCATTTCGCTGCCTCACAAAAATGTACTATTCATTTGGATTCTCTTTTCATCCGGTAGATCTGAATAAGAGCCCTGAGATTACTTTAACTGTCTTAAATATATATTGCAGAAGACTGAAAACAGAGCAAAAAGTGAAATCTTTAATCAAGTAGCATTTTCGCTCTCAAAGAAATAAGTTTTTAGAATGTTTAACCGCAAGATTTATCTATCCCAACCTTATTACTCTTATTCTTCTCCGTTCTTGACATTCATTTGTTTCCTACAAGCCAGCGGCCTGTTTTTAATCTTGGGACAAAACTTTTTAAAACTTGGAAAATTTATTACCTTTCTCCTCTTGGTAATACTCTGTAGGTTTTTGGAGGAAATACGACTTCTTTTGTAGTATTTAAGACCCAGGTTGGAAATGGTTCACAAATTTCATGGATTCCCAGTTGATTTCGAACCGCCAATTCTATTTTCCTATCCTATAATAAGCGAGGTGTGAAAGGTACTGTCTAGTGCCAGACGTATTATTCAAAATTACTGAAAATTTCGTGGTATGAAACAGATTCCATTAGGGGATAATTACGAAATTACATTATATTCTGCTGACTGTGTTATTCGCATCGGCGAACCTAACGGTATTTTTTCACCAATATGTTATATCTTTGGATTATTTCACACGAAAAAAAAGGTTGCTGTTTCTACAAAATTTATGAATTCGTATCGAAATCCATTCGTAGTTAGCATTGGTATATAGCTAACAAAATTTAACAGCTTATTGCCCTAGAATCTAAGTGCTTCTAACATAAATATCGTTTATCAGCATCACCACATTTTTTGTTATCATCTTAATAGTATAAGATCCGAAGTGAGGTATGGTCCTCCATGTATCTGTTTAATGGATGAAAATTATTTTATGAGTAATTTAGCATATTTGAAATTATAAAAAACATGGGTTGCCGGAAAAAATCCTGGCCAGGCTATAATTAATTGAGAATTGGAAAACCACTTTTTATTTTTATTTCTACCCATGAGTATAGAGTTTTATATGTTACTTTCTATTTTTTTTGGGATAATGAAAATAGTAGGAATTATTACAAGGACATGATGTTGAACAGTGGAGTCTAGCTGTGGATTAAAAAATACAATTTACATTTTGAAATTATGAAGTATGTAGAATCATTGGATTGAAATATTTGTACTATTTTTTTTTGTACTAGTTTCACTTTCATTGTTAAAGAAATTTGGATGTTTCGTTGATAAGGCATACGAAAAGCGAGGTAAAACGAAAATGTTTTGGAGGTTAATTTGGAAAACTTTTTGACAATGACAGATGTATTTTGGAATTTATGAAAACGTTTCGCCATTGGCCATGGGCTTTGTCAATTTATTACAAGGACATTTTTGAACAGTGGAGAAACCCAAGAAGCTCCCCAAAAAATAAGATAAGCAGGATTCAAGAGCTCACCTCTCCAAAATATATTACTTCCGTTCCAACTATTGGGTTGCCAGGTTTAAACAGGTATAGCTCAATCAATCAATCAATCGATCAGAATATAATTTATTGTCTCAAAAAAAAATCTCATCGACAAAGTCATACATACATACCTACATTATAAATGAAATATACTTAATATCACAGTGTCTATAGCAAGAAAGTGATGTTACAATCATACTCATATATCGATAAAAAATAATAATAAAAGGAATAAAAAACAGTATCAATACGGTTTGGAGTGTATGTACTGAAGTAATAACATAAACCTGGATGAATCAGAGTATACCGTCAGGAGATATCATGCCATAAAAAAATCAACTATATATAGTTATCAGCTATATTTATTTTAACCTACTTCATTGATTAATATATCACTTGAACATTAAAATAAGCGCTGTTTCATTGCGAACACAATGATATAGGGTTGCCTACAAAAACTCTCTCCTGAATTACAGATATAGTTGTCAAATTCAAGAAATAAAACTTTAGTGCGACTCTAGTCAAACTCCTATGTCACAAGTTCACAGTCGCACTAATGTTCATTTTTTTAATTCAGAAAAGACTTTTTGGATGAAAATAACTAGTGCCAAAATACCTGATGTTTATACCTGGCAACTAAATAGTTAGACCGGAAACAATATAGGCTACGTTTGCATATTCTATAGGTATATTATTTGTACTTACGGTTGGTGTATTTTTTTTATCAAACTCTTCGGTATAGAATTTGGAAAAAAAAAGTCATTAATTTTGAAATGATTATAGCTTGGCCAGGATTTTTTATAATAATAATAATAATAATAATAATAATAATGAATCGACTTTATTCATCAAACCGAGAGGTGTTTGGTGAAGTGGTGGAGTGTCACATCACAAGATTTCTCAAGCAACTCATTTTTTAAATGATTTTCAGAATGACAAATTACTTATAAAATAATGTTCATCTATTACACAGATGGATGAAGGACGACTTTACTTCGCATCATCTACCATAACGAGAAAAAACTATCACTATTTCAAAATATCCAATAAGTGTCTTAAAACTAAAAAAAAAAATGGTTCAGCATGATGCTTACTATAAAGAAAGAAGTTCCGATATAGAGCATGGAAACTTCGAATTATATCACACACCCGGTATCGTTGAATTCTCTATGATAGTCTCTAACTGATTATGGAATAAAATATAGAGTGTTCAATTTGAAAATCAAAAGTTGATATCATTTCCAGAAAAAGCGGAAGATGATAAAAAATTCCTGAAATTTGAGAAAGTGCCCTCTAGTGAGAATATTTGATGTTCCGAATTTCAGATAAACAAAGGAGATAAGGTAGCATACGATGAGTCTGTGTCACCCGTTAAAAGATTGGTTCACAGTTGAAATGAATAACAGGAAAATTTTGAAGTTTAATAAACCGCACACGGTTGAGAGTTACGTATACCTAGATTAGATTAGATTGATATGGGGCTCATGTGCTACTAGGAGCCTCTCCACTGCGACCTTTACAGATCTATTGTGTGTGCCCTCATGTTATGTTAGAGTTCCTTGTCTAAACCCATCCTTATTACTAGACTCCATAGGCCAGACCTCAGGTCCTCCATATATTGAGAGGGCTGTGGTTTTTCCTCCCCTATCGTCGAAAACCTTAGCCTAGTCAGGCCTTCGCAGTAGCACAGTATGTGTGCTGAGGTTTCCTCATCTTCTTGGCAAAACCTGCATATGGTTGTGTCCGCCAATCCGATGTTGTTCATGTGTTTGTTGAGTCTACAGTGCCCTGTCAGGAGCCCAACCAAGATCCTTGTTGTTCTCCTATTCTGGCTTAGTAGGTACTCCGTGAATTTTGGCAATGGTTCTTTAATGAACTCTTTGGCCTGTCTCATTCCCGGCGCCTTGTTCCACCATTCTCGAGACTGCTTCTTCATCCAAGTGCTGTTATTTGTTCTTTGCAGCGCTTTCGCTATACCACAGAAAGGTTCTGGACCGATAGGAGCACATCTTGCTCCTTCTCGGGCTAGTGAGTCAGCCTCTTCGTTGCCCTTGTAGCCTGTGTGGCCTGGTACCCAGGCTAAGTACAGTCTGTTTTGACTGCCCAGCTCTTGTAGGGTTTCCAAGCAGTCCCAGACGAGTTTGGAATTGATCTGCATGGAGCTGATTGCTTTTATAGCCGCTTGGCTGTCGGAGTAAATGGCGATGGTCTTTTCCTTAAACTCTTGCCTTATTAACTCTCCTGCACACTGATGTATTGCTGCAACTTCTGCCTGGAATATCGTCACGTGTTTACCTAAGCTCAGTGAGACTCTTGTCTTTGGCTTGGCTATATATATTCCTGCTCCTACACCTTCATCGGTTTTTGAGCCGTCTGTATAACAGGCCATTTCTGCATCAATTGGAGGACCTCCCTTCCATGCCTCTCTGTCTGTTATAACAGTCTTAAATTGTTTACCGAAGCTATACTTGGGAAGCATCTCGTCCGATGGCATTCCCATTATCGGGTCGGTTTCCAACTCTTTGTATAGTTCGTTGTACATCTTACCGTGCAGTCTGCTTATGGGCGTTTGCCCTCTGGTCAATCTATTGGTGACTGACCTGGCTTCGCCTTGTATGTAGACGTTAAGTGGCGGTAGGTTCAGCAAGACTTCTAAGGCGGCTGTTGGGGTTGTCCTCATAGCTCCCGTGGCTGCCAGGCAGGCTTGCCTTTGAATGCCACTTAGCCTTTTGGTCGCCCCAGCCTGCCGAGTCTTTGGCCACCATACCACCGAACCATATGCTATCATTGGTCTAATAACCCTGGTATATAGCCATATGATCATTTTTGGTTTTAACCCCCAGTTTTTCCCGCACATTCTTCTGCACAGGTTGAGGGCTATCGTGCTTTTCTGGATTATTTTCTGTAGGTGTTGATTCCATGTCAGCTTGTGGTCGAAGATGACTCCCAAGTATTTTACCTCTTGTGCAATTGGAATTTCTACCCCGTTAAGAACTGGTGGCTTCAGCCCTCTCAGTACTTTCTTCTTAGTAAAAACCACTATCGTGGTTTCAAGAGGGTTCACAGTTAGTTCCTCCTCTTGACACCACTTGTTAATTATGTTTAGAGCAGTTTGGGTATGTTCCGAGACTGTTCCTGCGAATTTGCCTTTTGCAATAATCGCAACATCGTCGGCGTACCCTAAGCAATGCATACCTTTGGATGTTAGCCTCTTCCGTAGTTCGTCTACTAGGATAGCCCATAGGAGAGGTGATAACACCCCTCCTTGCGGACAGCCCCTACCTGTTCTAGCTGTGACTGTGGTTTCGCCAATGGATGATATAATTACCCTTTTTTCCAAGCTGGCGTTTATCCATCGACACAGGAGGGATGGAACCCCTTTCCTTTCTAGAGCTTTGGTAATTGACTTTGTAGATGCATTGTTGAAAGCACCCTCAATGTCTACGAATGTCGCCATTGCTATCTCTTTGTCCTCCAAGGATTTTGTTAGTAGCCTGTTTAGATCATCCAGTGCCAAGTCTGTCGACTTGCCCGGCTGATACGCGTATTGTCGCTCGTTGAGGGGGTTTGTTAATAAAACCTCATCTCTGATGTATCTGTCTATTAGTCTTTCTAAAGTTTTGAGCAGGAAGGACACTAGACAGATTGGACGGTATGACTTGGGCGTCATGTCATTCAGTCTCCCTACCTTGGGTATATAAATGACTCTTCCCTTCTGCCACTCACTAGGTATGTATCGCATAGCTATGCAGGCCTTAAATATTCTACATAGATTTGGAATTAGTATTTCCTGCCCCTTTTGGAGTAGGATGGGGTAGATTCCATCCTCTCCTGGAGATTTAAATGGTTGAAATTTGCTTATAGCCCACCTTATTCTGTTTGGCCTTGTTATCTCTGTGGCTAGTCTCCAGTCCGAGGCATTTGGCCTTTTCAGCTTGCTTGGCGGACTGTTCCCCGCCACTGGCTCGTTTAGAATTGTTGCGGCCGGAAAGTGTGCCTCGATTAGCGTTGATATACTTTCCTCAAAGGTTGTTGTGTAGGTATTATCTTCCTTTTTCAAGAAACCTACTTGATTTACAGTACCCTCCTTCGCCAGCACTTTGTGGGTTCTAGAACATGTGGGGGTATCCATTACGTATACCTAGGTTAGTTGTGGGGATTAAGAGATAGTTGGAGTTGAAAGTCAAAATAATTTTCCAAGAATAACTTGAAAACTGTTGAATTTCTTCCAATCAATTAAGGTATTTGAATGTCTCTTCAAATTCCTCAATTCATGACGATACAGTGATTTCGCTCATTTCAATCAGGAGTTTGTTGTAGTTTTTTCCCATATTTTCTAAGCCACACATAACATTTTCAGTTTCTCAAATATAGTGTTGAAAAAACTCGAAACGTTTGAATGAGCTAAAATGAGCAGTTTTCGAGATATTTGACCTGAAATAGAAGTTTTCCTAAGTAGTTCGTGTTCACTGATTCCTCTGCATGCTGAAGTATGTCATATATATTTAGAATCACCGTCTATGGATTGAAATAAAATCCTTCCATAGCCATGAATGTGTCGTCTCATGTTTTCAATAAACCTTGAATTCTTATTGCCATATTCAAATAATAAAATATTCACAAAAAATCGATATTACCGTAATTAAGCTCACCCTTCTTTTTCCCCTGACATTAGAAAAGAACTCCGATGCATCAAATTTAAAAATGGCGTATTCCTAATCTGGCCATTCTTCGGTCCCTGTAAGCGAGGGTGGTATGGGGTGAAAACATTAGAGGGTGTTAATACATGCAATGGGGGAAAAAGAATTCTTACTTTTTCATATATCGGAGGAGAGAATGAATAGGTTGAGTCGGGTGTAGATAATATGGAGACGATATATTGGTGGGAGTGAGTTCCATTGATTTATAGGTATGATGGGTGAAGCATCAGAGACCATGTAGCTAATATGCGACTTTTTATTCAACCAGATGAAATTTTGCATGGAACCCTATACAAATTTTCCATAAAATTTTATTATTCTTGGAATTCTCTATTGAACTGCAATATTTTATATTATATTTTGATATCTAGTGATAGCAGAAGACACAAGTGGGTAGAAAATTTAAGTGTCTTAGTTAATTTTTAGATAATGGCATTAAAGGTGTTTTTCTACAAACGCTTAACAAAGTAGCCTTTGACGCTTTCAAATTCCAGCACAAAGTTGCCGTTTTCCCAGAACTGTCATTCTTTGACAGCATTTGCGCTCGTGAGCAGAAATATTGGAAAAACGCTCGCACATCTCTGTAACTTACCTATTCTTGAAAACCCCCAATTTTTTCATGATGGAAAATAGTGACAGTGAATCATCAAACACACCTGATATAGCAGAAAGCGCAAGAGTTTGAATCTCTCACCGGAGAAATCAAGGAAGAAATATGAATTACAATATGATACATTCATAAATTGGGGCCACTCCGAGATGGTGAATATGTATACAGAAAACGTTTTTCTGGTTTATTTTGTTAAAATATCAAAGACTTTGAAGTCATCAACTCATTGGTCTATATATTCGATTGTACGTATACATGCTTGAATGTTAAAAATAAATCGGAATCAATAAGTATCTGAAACTTCGCATTTCTCAAGAAACAATCTATTGGATATAAAGCGAGAAAAATCCAAAACATTCACTACTGAAGATATATACCAACAAATTTCTACAAGAAGCTCCCGATGAAGCATGTCTGTTGAAAACGATGAATTATACTTTATATTAAAACTCTTTGTTGTCATCAGAAATACAGTGTATCTTTATTTTATTGCATCAATGAGTAATGTTCAATTGGATTGCAGAGTTTATCGTACTATGGCTCAGAGGTGTGAAGCTCATGTTGCCACGCTGGTGGTCCAGTTTCAATTCTCGGTAGGCCCGACATTTGTTTTCTGGCTTGTCAGTTATTTCAATTTTTCTTTTTTTGTTTCCTTTGGATATATGGAATAATATGGATAAGAACTTTTTCAACTATTTCAATCGCTCATACTTCCAGGGCAGTTATTTCCAAAAGCTGCGTTAGTAGAAAAAATCTTGTGTGTATTTCGAGCATTCGAGCACAAAGTGTTATTGCCGCTCTCCAAAGATTACCGCGCTCCGCTCCGCATCGCGCGGTAACTTTCTTTGTCGAGCGGCAATCTATCACTTTGCGCTCTAAATACACAAATAGCTATTTCCTACGACCACCTATGGAAACAGCACAAAACAGATTGATTTATTATTGGGAAAGTGACTCGTTTCACTATGACAACATATAACAGTCAGAAAGTTCGAAAGTAAAACTCACATGGGTGGAAATATTCGAAAATCGCACAGTAACAGGGTCTATAGATTATGATGTACCAATTAATGATTATTATGCTGAATTATGGTAAGTTAAGTTATGGTCAAGTTACTGGAAAGTTAGTGTCGATTTAACATAAGTTATTGTCGTTAATGTTGACGTAATGTTGAGTTGATGAAAAGTTGAAATCAAGTTAATTTCAATTGAATGTCAATGTTTTGGCAATTCAGTGATTGATGTGAAGTTAATGTCAATTTGATATTGAGTTGATGGCAAGTTGATTTTAAGGTTATGTCAAGTTAGTTTTGAGTTGATGTTGATTTAATGTTGAGTTAATGTTGAATACACAGAAAGAAATGACAAGGTAAATATTAAAAAAAAATCTTTGAATACTACAAAAACTTCTTTTGCTATAGCGCCAATGAAAGTTTCTGTTAATATCATAATCCATTTCTTTTAAAATCCCCAAATGAGATTCATCAACATCAAAAGACATTTCGGTACTTCTACAGAAAGTTTCTTTCATTGTGAAAAAATTTGTTCGTTGTCTCAACAAATAGTTCTGTACACTGGAAAGAAGAATTCGCTAGAATTCTGAAATATTAAATAATAGTTCGATAGTCATAAAGAAATTTCTATTGGTATAACAGAATGTGTTCCTTGTGTCAAACGATAGTTATTTATATGTTAAAGAATGGTTCTGTTGAATTCTGTACCATTGATAGGAAATGTATTATAACCGGAACGAAATAGTTCGTTCAATGGTAAAGAAATATTCATAATCGCGAAAGATATTTCTGTACAGGTTGAATAATGGTTCTATTAATCATTTGCGTTTACAGAATGGTTCTATTGATGGTATAGAATTGTTCATTATCAGAACAGATATTTCTGTACTATTAACTAAATTGTACCGTTAATCTCAGAGATTGTTATCAGGACTATTTATACACTACACTGTTTTACCACTAACCAAACCGATTTTTTAACGCCTCGACACGTGTTTCGCTAACTATGTTAGCATCTTCAGGAGAAGATTAAAACTCAGTTTCATTTCATTTCTTGAAAAAATCTTTTCATGAATCCATCAATATATTCGAGTTTCCTTTTATCGGTTCTTGATAATCAATGTTAACCTGAAATAGTACAAGAATAATCAACAGAAAAAATAAACGCATTAGTGTGAAGAAGCTTGAACCTCTGAAACAAGATAAAAGTGAGAACAAATATCATACCAGTCTATATTCAAGTGGGTTGGTATAATGCTTCCAAGTCTTGAGAATACCATAGCAGTATGATCTTCTGTCGAATGTGTTTCAACCGTCCATGGCGTGTCTTGATCCACCCTTCTCAAAAATGTCCGAAAGTGAAATGCAAGCGGAAGTAAACAACCTTTTGCTTCAATATGCTGGAAAACTGCCTCTCTGTCCACGAAAGTTTCAGAGACTTCATTGTTTATAGTAAACTGAATAATTTTTCCTACATACTCATTTCTAATGAGTCATTGTTGCCATAGATATTCCGTTTTGCCCACACACTTCGAGTAAATCGTCAAATTCTGACCTTGAAACCAGATCACCCACTTTAATTTCAACGAACTTTTTAAGATGATAGATCAACTTCTTATCTTGAAAACTACGAGTAAAAGTTCATAGGAACTTCTTTCTATTTTCTCGCATTCATTGTTGTCACAATATATTGAAGTAACCATACCTATACTCATATTAATGTAACACCCTGTATATTGATTGATGTATATCACACAATCAGGTATCGGTAGGTACCCAGTATCACAGTTGAGAGAATATTATATGTAATATTCTCTCAACTGTGCCAGTATCCAAATCTTGCTAAGCTGATATAGGGTTAAGTACACTTACCTTGATACCTATCAATCGGAAAGAAAATTGAAAACAACACTCAACATCGATGCATTCACTGTCAATACTAAATAAAAAATGAATAATGCCCTATGCGGTATAAGGGATGGTAACCAAATTTGAAAATAGACCAACACAATCATCATGTTCGGTGACATCAGGTGAGCGTAAGCACGAATCTGATTGGTGAATAATGACATAATGTTTCTTGCGTTTCTTGAACTGGAACAGAACTATTTGTTTTATTTAAAGAACATTCTTTCGAAAGAATGACTTCACTCATGATCTTTTAACATTACAGAACTATTCGTATCCGCATGAGATATTTTCTTTAAGATTCAAAGAAAGATTTTGTGTCAATTCTAACGAAATATTCCATGAGTGTTAGAGAAGATTCTATTCTTGGTATAAAATTATCATTGAAAATGTCAAAATGAATAAGTACAGATCAAACTTTGATACCAACGGTATTTTCTGTAATCTTATACCTAGCTATTCTATCAATATTATAGAATGATAAGTGAATAGTAAAGAAATTATATATGATCGGAGACAACTACTTACAGAAATTTATTGTAAAATCAACAGAAAATCTGCAACATTCTGTATCTTTTGTGACAATGGTTCTGTTTATGGTAAAAAAATTCTGTAACGCTGAAATAATTCTTCGTTAAATTCGATACAGAACCCGTTCTGTTAATGCTATCAAATTATTTTTTTCTGTGTAATCATTGAGCTAATATTAAGTTGATGTTAAGTCAATGTTAGGTTAATTTTAAGTCAATGTTGAGTTGATGTTGAGTTAATGTTAAGTTGATGTTAAGTTAATGTTGAGTCAATGTTCAGTTCATATTAAGTTAAGTTGACGTTGAACAAATGATGTCATTCAAATATTGAAGTAAAATTAAATAGTAATGATAATGATATCACCTTCATGTGATCGAATATGATTAGAAACATGATCCCTACTTTGGTCTTATATAAACACTCATGACATATAATATAAATATTTGTGGTAGTAGGAAAAATAGTGTACCAAACTCGTTGGAATATGCATTTCCTGCGATCGTTTCGTTTCCGCACTCGCCGCTCTGCGGCTCGTGCTAAACGTCCACTCGAGCGAAATATGTCACTTTTCACACTTGTTATGTAATATACTATTTTCTACGGCTATAACACAAGATTGCTCATGTTTTACTGTGTTCGATACATCAATGAGGTATACTTTGTATGTCATCAATTTTATTTCCGTATCTGATATCACAATGACTTCATTGTGATATTATATCAAGAAAATCTCATCGCTCATGGATTGTTAAATTTCAAGCAATGACAGCTCTGTCTACTAGATGAGCATTATTTGACAGGAAATCAGATGGCTACAAGACGAAGAAATCTAAAATGCCGCTGTTATCTGTTATATAGTCGTAGAATAATTATAGTGTAGGTATAACTGCAAACTTCATTCTAGGAGATCATTCCGTGCTCGTTAAACAATATTCTATTTCAGTTTCCTTCTCCATGTGTCAGTGGAGAAAAGTGAAAGTTCTATATGTATGTTCTGAATAAACTTCATTCATGAAATTTATTGAAAATATTAGTTGACAGTTATGGAAACGCAAGAATTCTTTATCCATTGTGGGACAGCGTTACTCTGGAGAATTGAAATCGAATAAAGTATGAAATCACATTATTATGACGGAAAATTCATGGGTTTCATTCTACCTGAAGTATTATCCGGCGTTTTCGAAATGGGTTATGAGCCCGAAGCGATTAATTGTCCTATTTGTCAGCCAGACCGAAAGCGGCTGATGATGCTTGGTTGGCCGAAACAGTACTGTCTCGCTCCTGCTGACAAATGTGGATAACTCTGTTCATCTTATAGATTTCTCAATTAGTTCAAATCACAGCATTATGTTTTCTTCACGTTGAAAATAATATGTTAATAAAATAAAATTCTCAACTCATAATTATTACTCAAACATCAGAGGAGTGAACTGCAGTTGAAATCCTATGTCCTACTCCAGTTTTGCTATAAGAACTCCAATGAATTTCAAGAAAATTTTATATATTCAGTTATTGTGTTCTATATAGAATTCAAGATTCATTTATGGAATGCCAAAGTGTTATCACATTTCCATTGGTTTTCCCTCAATATTCTTGACTTGATAGCCCATATCGACAAATGCATGAGGGTTTTCGGGAGAAATTTCCAAAACAGAAACGAATCTAAATATTCGAAAATTACTAAGGAGGTCAAAGAATTTTGCTATAAGAAAAGAGTAATGCTCTGTTACGAATGTCATAAAAATATGTCGAACATCAGTTCTTCAAAAATATATGTTTTGTTAACACTAAAAAAATTAGTCGGTGGTAATTACCAAACGTTTAGTAAAATAGGCGCCAGTCACAACTTTCATCTAACGATTCCACTACAACAATTTGTAATACTATACTATATCGGATATAACCACCACCAAATGAATAGTATGTTACTTATTGTTTAGTATGATACAATTTTGTAGTGGTATTATTTAATGAATGTAGTGACTGCCGCCTATTTTACTGAACGATTGGTAGTTATTCATTCAAAATGTAGAAAAAAATGTTCATACTAATAGAAGGAATGCAATATTGAATTAAGGAATTCCATCAATGTAATTTATTTAGAGAATAATCTCTGGATTCAGAGAAAAATGCCTTCATTGAGAGAAAAAGTCTGAAATCACAGAAAAACGTCTGAATTCGAAGAAAATAATCCGAATTCAGCTAAAAAATCTCAATTTAGAGAACAAAAGTTGAATCCATAGATGATAGTAGGTACATTGTTTCATTAGGATCAAATGTGACTCTTCGTTTAACAAGACAGTCAATTTTGATCCTAATGAAACATGCTATGTTTTCTGCAATAGAAATAATTGATATCTGATCAATAAAATATACAGGGTGTTTCAAAAAAACCTAACTTCCTTGCTAGGGTAGGTAGAACATTGCAAAATAAGTTGGGTTTGCTCTGTAAAAAAATATCGTAACGCCATCTGTTTTCAAGATACAAGTGTTGAAACAATATTTTTTTCACACATTTTTTACGATCATGTTGAAACTACTGGCAACATTGTGATGAAATTTTGTATGGATGTTTCTTGGAATCTGACACATCGCAACCTAATTTATTTTGCAATGTTCTACTAACCATAGCAAGTGTTTTTTTGAAACACCCTGTATAAGTGAAGTTACCACTAATTCGAATCACTTGATGTCACTGTCGAAGCAGCTATCATAATATCAGCTGTCATCCGATAAGCTCCTATATAGGCACTAAATGTGTTGCCTAGCAACATACATACTCATCATCGTTTTATTTCGTCAGTATGAGAAACGTCTACTTCAAGAGCTAATTTTGGAACAAAAATGGACGACTCTTGAGTCAATTGCAGAAAAAAGAAATTACAATAGTGGCCTTTCTATGTTTACATATATATATATATACAATAATGAGTTACACTAACTGAGTTCCTAGTAATCAATTATTTCATCGACTATATATTATATTAATGGTTGTTGATTCAGACAAAGTATTTTCCTTTGTGTTCATGATATAGGTCTCACATCGAACTTCTCCCTTGTCCAATGCTGTGTTGGTGGATTTTGATAATTTTTTGAGGCATGTTTGAAATCTGGCAGGTTCAGATGTCATAGTGGTTGTCATGGGAGAAATGCGGAATAGAATAAAACAGGAACTTTATGATGAAAAACACTCAAATAATCAGTGTTTAACTGTTCCATGATCTGAAGTTGACCTTAGAACATCAATGGCAGGTAAACTGGGAAGCCCAAAGTAGACGGCACTGGTAAGGTTATTGGATGTAATGTCAGCTATCAACATTTGTTTATATTTCCGCAGAATTGAAATTTGATAACTAAAATATACATTATCAACTGTTATTGAAATGCTTCAACGTTGGATCTGCATCATCTCAATCACAATCTGATCGCACATATAAATGCCTAATCCATTGAAAAAGTATATCGATATGATGATTCGAGATCAAATTTGAGAGTCTGTTATTAAATTCTTACCATCTTCATAGACTTTTTGTATAATTTGAATTCAGCGTCATTCTGGATATAGTTTCCAGACTTTTAAATTCAAATTTTTTGTTTGAGCGTTATTGGCAACACTGTGGCTAGTACAATGTAGCAATAAAACAACTCTTCCATGCAGAATCCAAAAACAATAGTTTGCCCTCATGAACCCTATCGTCGTCTGTCTATATCTACCAGATATGCCACACGTCTGATTAATTTGCAGTAGTGGAACTCCAATTTTAGTCTGTTATTGAATTCTCATCATCTTCATAGACTTTTTGTATAATTTGAATTCAGCGTCATTCTGGATAGTTTCCAGACTTGTAAATTCAGATTTGTTGTTTGAGCGTTATTGGCAACACTGTGGCTAGTACAATGTAGCAATGAAACATCTCTTCCATGCAGAATCCAAAAACAATAGTTTGCCCTCATGGTCATGAACCCTATCGTCGTCTGTCTATCTACCAGATATGCCACACGTCTGATTAATTTGCAGTACTGGAACTTCAATTGTACCAGCACAAAAAAAGGAAAATAACGACCACAACGTAAAAAACAAAGAATCGACGAACATCTGCCTGTCGACCTGGCCAATGTCCCTAAATTTGACCTTTTGTTAGTTGACCCTTCGGTACCTTAATCCTAGGCTACTTCCGTATTTACAGACTGCTGTCACTTTCTACCTGGTTTATTTCCTTTTGTTTAATCGTGACCCCGTTACATTCGGACTGATGGGTTCGGTTGTTTTTTTAAGGATGAAGGGGCAGGGTTATTAACGTTTCATTTTAAATTACTTTTTGGTTACTTCTTGCATGGTACATAGATGCATCAATGCGTTTGTTGGGTTTGTGAGTGTTATGTTTCAATATGATTCATAAGCTCATACAGAATATACCTACTAACAAAGTTAATATACTAATATACAATATACAGTGATGTTTAAAATATTAGAAGAAGCCATGGAAATTCAATTGACCACATTTTTTAATCTAAATAAAATAATTCCGAAAAATCAATCGGGTTTCAAAAGAGTCACAGTTGTTGTTCTGCATTATTGAATATTACTGATGACATTTTGCGATCAAATGAAATAGGAAAATTAACTCTTCTAATTCTCCTTGATTATAGCTAGGCATTCGACATACTTGATCATCGTCTAATGTCATCAACACTGAAACATGTAGGGCTTTCTCAGAGTGATTTATTCCTTGTGAATGATTATCATATATTTTAGGAACAGGTTACAGGCGGTAATAGTAATTTTCCTAACAAGTGCGGAAAGTGATTCTTTCCCGCACGTGACTGCCGTTGACACGAACGACGCGAAGCGGAGTTCGGGCAAGCAGTCGAGTGCGGGAAAGAAACTTTCCGCATGAGTTAGGAACAATATTTTTTCTACAAGCGTAGAAAATTGATTGAATCGTTCAATTAATTATTCAAGCAAATAGGAACAACTAACAAGAGATATATATTCTCTATCTATTAATTATTAGTAATAGCTATTGTGAACTTACGCAGTTTGACGGCATTATGTTGGTTCATTGCGGAAGCCAGCAGGCCCATTAGGAGTTTGGTCTCTAGGTTCCAGACACTTCTATGAAATTTGCCAAAAATACCTATTCTTCATTCGGTTTCTTCATTTCTTTATTTTTGCACCATTCAATAAAACACGTGTATAGCTTCTCTTACCTTTCTTAAGACTTCGTTGGTGATAACGCATCTGTATCAAATCCCTATAGCTAGAAGTTTTTGATCACATTGTGGCATTTCCACTGAATCGAAAATGACAGTAACGCTGTGTCTGTCACTTCGACAATTTCAAACTTATTTGAGGTTTGATTGGCATGACAAATTGACGTTTCCCGTCAGATCAATCCATATCTATAGGGGGATTTTTATAATAAATCAATTTTTATTTCTCAATATTTCTTAATTTTTACAATAAATAGTGCAATTTGATGGATGATTCTGAACATACATACTTAATACTGCAACAAACAAACTTAAACTTTTATATTCCATCACCAACCACTTATATTACTAGCGATTTTATCATATCTTTGTTTTCCCGCACTAGTGCGGGAAAAAATTTCCCGCACTAGTGTGGGAAAATGTTCCCGCACTGTTGCGGGAAAATGACACTTTCAAAACTAAATTGCGTGCGGGTATAGGGTGAATCACGCACGCTTGTAGAAAAAATATAATAATGTTTTGTCACTATTTTGACAACATCTTCTGGAGTACCGCAGAGAGATCGATATTAGGTCCATTATACTTTTCACGTTATACATATCAAAATTCGAGAACGCATTCTTGTCATCCTCCTGTCATTTTAATGCAGATGACCTGCGAGTCTATAATATCTCTTTTTATCCCGACGAAACTGAACAAGCGATATCAGCACTCCATTTTGATTTGAATAAATTATTTGAGCAATCCAGGAATCATTGCCTCTCACTAAATCCACACAAATCAGTTGCAATAGTATTTGGAAAAAAGTATGATCGATTGCGAATTGGTTTAACCTCAATACTAATGAATATCCCATTTTAATAAATTATGAAACTATTGCACTACAGAAAACTGTTAAAAATTTGGGTGTCATTATTGACCAAAACTTAACTTACAACAGTCACATTTCAAAGTGTCTTCCACAGCTAATTTACTAGAGACGGCACTTGTTAACGAGGCCAGTCAAAATCTCTATAGTTTTATCACATCTGAATTATTGTGATGTCTTATACCATCTTATACGATCGCTCTCTCATCACAAAAGACAAAAGTCGAATCCAAAAGCTTCAGAATTCGTGTATTAGGATGATCTTCGGGGTACAAGAGTATGGTCACATCAGTCACCTATTCAAACTCATAAAATGGCTGAAAATTAAAGACAGAAGATATATGCATCTGCATATTTATTCAAAAAAATCATAACGGAAAAAACTCCGCCGTATCTTCATGGAAAACTGAAATTCCGTACATATTCATAACCTCAATATCAGGTCTGAAGGAACCTTAACAGTACCCCTACATAAAAGTACTCACTTTCAACGCTCATACAGTTACAGTATTACCAAAATGTATAATGAACTACCATCAAGAATTAAGTACTCAACTGCTAATGCATTCAGATCCAGATTACTCGAATTGTTACTAAGTCGTCAATAGTTGCTATAGTTTTGAATATGTGAAGTATTTTACCGATGATTACCATTCAAAGTGTTTTCTCTTCTCCTTATTTTCCTTATTATTTCTCGTAAATGTCTATCTGTTTGCTGAGTTAGGTGGAAGAACAGACATTCTACACCCCTTTCAGGATTCTAGAATGAATTCAAATCAAATCAAATCAAATTTATTGCTTTCGATAGAGTACTTTACAGGTGTTATAAATTGTTTCTGAATTAAAATCCCACATAGAGCATAATGAGACTAGGCAAATTTTGCCTGTCTTGCTCTATGCTCGATCTGGGGACTATATACACTCACCGGCACAAAATTCCGCCACCCTGAAATTTTGTCCAAGTTTGATGTTCTATAACTTATTTATTTTTCATCCGATTTTCATGATTTTGTTATCAGTTTGTAGATCCATTTATTATGTTTTTCTTCAATCATTTTATAAAGTATCATTTTTCGATTAGGCTTTATTATACAGGAGGAAATCAAAATGTTGTTTTTTGTCGTAATTTCAAAACACCCTGTAGGGAAACTGAGGTGGATAATTCTGTTTACATACTGTTTCTTGTAATCTCTGATGTATTCTAAACATTTATTTTTTTGATTCATTCCATTATCTCATTTGTGCTGAGAGCTGCAAAATTTTAAATGAAACGATGTTATTTTTTGAAAATGTACCTATGTCAAGATTTCGGTTAAAAATTATCGACGTTGGCTTTGGACGCGATTATTGTGGCAGAATGTTTGACAGTGAGAAAATTATAATTTGTTGTGTGTCAATATGGTATTAACTCCAGCAGACGTGGGTAGAATTGTTGCGTTAATAGAGGATGGCCGTAGCAAAAGTTATGTCGCCCGCACTCTGAGAATTCCGCGGTCAACAGTTCGAAATGCCTGGAGTAGGTATTTACAGACGGGAATTTTTACTAGACGGCAAGGCTCTGGCAGAAGGAGAATGACCAGTGCAGCTGATGATCACTTTGTCTCCATTAATTCTTTAAGAGATCGAAGATCTACTGCTGTGTGTATAAAAAATGACTTGCAAATTATTCGTGGAGTAAACGTAAGTGAAAGAACGATACGTAGAAGATTGGCAGAAGCTGGGCTTTATTCACGAAGGCCAACAATATGTCCACGATTACTTCCTCGCCATCGACAACACCGACTGAGATTTGCAAGATCGCATTCTGACTGGACTCTAGAACAGTGGGGAAACGTACTATTCACAGATGAATCCAGGGTTTGTTTAAGGTCGCCGGATGGTCGTGAGCGGGTATACAGACGTAGAAACGAAAGATATGCTGACTGCACCATATCAGAACGAATCTCATATCATGGCGGTTCAGTCATGATATGGGCGGGTATTTCTACCGAAGCACGTACCAATCTTGTATTTATTGAAAATGGAGCCCTAACCGCCCACCGTTACATTGAGGAAATCCTCCAAGAAGTTGTTGTTCCATTTGCTCCTTTTATTGGGAACGAATTCACATTAATGCATGATAATGCTAGACCTCACGTTGCACATGTAGTGAGCGAATACCTGGATGAAGTTGGACTTCCAAGATTGGAATGGCCTGCATGTAGCCCGGATCTCAACCCAATCGAACATCTTTGGGACCAACTTAAAAGAGCCGTTCGTCAACGTCCTGTACAACCACAAACCTTGCAAAACTTACGACTGGCGCTGACCGAAGAATATGAAGCTATTCCTCAAGAAAGAATAAGTGACCTTATTCATTCGATGCCGCGAAGACTGCAAGCTGTCATTGCTGCGAGAGGAGGAAATACACGTTATTGAATTGTTTTTGTTGATTAACTTCATGATATACCTGGTGTTTCTTTTTCTTAATAAAAATAGGCTTCAAATCAGCGTTTCATTTAAAATTTTGCAACTCTCAGCACAAATGAGATAATGGAATGAATCAAAAAAATAAATGTTTAGAATACATCAGAGATTACAAGAAACAGTATGTAAACAAAATTATCCATCTCAGTTTCCCTACAGGGTGTTTTGAAATTACGACAAAAAACAACATTTTGATTTCCTCCTGTATAATATAGCCTAATCGATAAATGATACTTTATAAAATGATTGAGGAAAAACATGATAAATGGATCTACAAACTGATAACAAAATCATGGAAATCGGATAAAAAATGAATAAGTTATAAAACTTCAAACTTGGACAAAATTTCAGGGTGGCGGAATTTTGTGCCGGTGAGTGTATAAGTTCAACGTACATTTTGTATTTATCATGTTAAGTCAGTGAGTAGATTATAGATTTAAAATATATTTGTTGAAGTTTTCGTAATTTGATAAATACTTTTTTGTAGAGGTTTTACAGCGTCAAGCAGATGGTGCAGGGAGGTAGGCAGGTATTTTTTTTTGTCAAGTAGATGTTGATTTCAATATATCGTAGAATATCTTTGGGTTTTTTAAAATATACTGTTTTGTTTCAATATTGTATTTTTTCTGGTTTGAAATTTTTCTTCGAGCGGTTGGGATGGCATCGAAAAATTTAGGTCCGAAGAAGAAATAAGATCTTTGTGTTGAGTTTTTTTTGAACAATTGTGTGTTGAGATTCATATTTGCATTTGATCTGGTTATTCTATTTTTTATTTGGTGGATATTTTTATGATTTGTGTACATTGTTCTTGAACATTGGTGGGCGAAAAGTAGTTTGATATTCAATATTTTTGTTTCTTGGTAGATGATATCAGTAGAGTAACGTTTGTTTTTTTTTCAAGATAATTTTTAGGATTGTGTTTTGTGTTTGTTTGTAGGATATGAAGAATTGAACCATATTATTCAAATGTCAGTCATGACAAGCGTGTCCACACTCTTCATAGGGCAAAAAATTAGATATGCGAGGCACTCTAATTCAAGGTATAATTGTTGAACTACTCTCAAAGCTGTCGAATTTTTCTTCATTTGTACATTTTCTTCGATGGTTGAGGACTACATCAGGCTTGTTAGCCTGTGCACAGCATTCTTTTTCAGGTTGTTATATATTCCTAAAATTATATACTATAATATCTTACTCACTTTTATGCATGTTTACGAACACCGAGTCGGTGTTTTTAATTACGGGTTGGATTCTTCTGGTTCTTGATGCGCTAAAGCGTTGGCGATCATGATGGATGAGATTTTTGGAATGTTTGATGGATATACGACATAATTCATAATAGTAGTCTAGCTAGATATTATGTATTGGTGCCACTGAACCTCAAATTCTGATAGCCCTGGATACGCTTCCATGGAATACATGAAATTGTTCAACATTGCTTCATTTTGAGAAGAATGGCAGATGAGGTAGATCACAGCAGCAATTCATCAATCGATGTATTCTACGAACATGAACTTTGCTATTGTTAATTGAAAATCTGTGCATGATAACATTGCTCGATTATTCGTATAATTTCCAAGAAAACCCAATTACTGAAACGAATTATTGAGATCCTCCATCTCTAGAAAGGCGAATCTAAAAATTATGCTGTGAAAAATTCAATTATGGAATCAAATTAATTTTCTGCCTTTTAATTATAGACGTCGAAATGGCGTACGACTGTTAGAAAAAGAGTGGACGGAAAACGTCTGGACTGTAGATAAGGATGGAGCAAGGAAGAACGAGAAATTAAGAAATGACTCCAATTAATTCCCAATTGTATACTTCCCAGAAAAATATTAAAATTTTAAATTTGATCAGGCTGATTCACAACCTTTGAAATGCAATTATCTTCGGAGAGAGGAATGAAAACTTGAACTATATATACACAGTGACAAATTATTATTCATTTCGACTTGACAAAAACATATTAGAAGTTATTGTATTTGATGGTACAAGATACTTGAAGAATGCGTCCAAAATAATATGTATGATGCGAATTCCAATACAGTGAGGTCGATATGTTTTTTTTTCATCACTTGGAGCGCACCAGAAGGAATCCCAATTATATCAATCGATCATCGTGCATACCAATAGAGGATAGAGATATAAGGTATAATATATTGAAGAATCGGTGGTTATTAGCCACGAAGAATACTAATGAATAACCCCATAATATATCGTATATGCAGGATGATTCATCAAGGAAGGGAAATCTCTGAACTACGGATAGTAAAAACTCAAATATTAGGATTTACCCCAACATTCTCGATAATAATGTTGCTCGGGTGATACAGGGTGTTCTTGAGGGAGATTACATTTCAAAGTGCTTTAATAATTCTGTGAGTTTCAACATCGTGCACATAACATTTTGTAGTTTCAGGTTTTCAAACATGATGAATACGATTTTGCAACTTATTTTGTAATAGCTCAGTGCCAGTACCAGTGGCACTCAGTAACTTCGGTAAATTACATAATATCTTCATTGTCCATTGAATGATGAACAAAATGAGTGAAAAATCTTAGAGGCTGTTCAATTTTACATACAAAATATATATACGCCTTCTCAAATTGTTTTGTTTTGTCGGTTTCTGCGTTCATGTTCCACTTATGACATTTTGATAATTTTAAATCATGAAGTCTGCGAAGCGATATAGCACAAAAAAAACAGTGATCAATCATGACAATCACTGACAAAGCCAACAACAAAAAGAATTTCATTGTATATGTTTTATCAAAGTTGAGGAAAAATTTAAAATAACATATAAAGATTTCCTAATCCTCTTAAATGTTATTTTAAATTTTTCCTTGATCACCCTGCAACATTCATATAAGGCATGTTGGGTTAAATCTCCATATTCTGGTGTTAACTATCTGTAGTTCATAAAGATTTCCTAATCTTAATGAATCACCCTGTATAATAGATATGATTTGATTTGTCCTCACTAGAGATATATTGAAATGATGCCAACTAATATTATTTTCATTCAAAGGGACTAGGAGAGATACTTCCATAAATGTAGCGAAATGAATATTTTTTTTCCTTGCGGTCTTCGCGGTCTTGTGCGACTTTTTTGTGAAACTCAAGATGGTCTCATCAGATTCTGCATATTTGTTTCGACGATTTTGGGAATTCATACTTTTTGAACCCCCTCTTTATCTACGAAGTTTCTCAGCAAAAATGTCAAATTGAAATCTTATCCCTTAGATAGTTTTATGCAGAATACAGCGACGCATTCAATTTTTTTGTTCTGCGGTATGGTTTTGCAGATATACGACTGAAATTTATAACTTTCTGAACGAAACACCCTGTATTTTATAAGCTCATTGAATTCCTGTTTTTTTTCCAGAATAATATTCCAAGTTTGAATCTAAAATTTCCAAAAATCCTTCAAAATCACTAAAACATCGAAACAATTGAAGACATTTTGAATTGACTCGGCCGTTACTTGATGAAAATCTATGACAAATGTAAAAACTTCACAAACGATAAGATTTCCACAAAGAACAGCAACAAGTAAATAGTAATATAAAGGTAATAATTTAAAATTAAACATTATTGTCAATCTCAATCTTATCGGTAATACAGTTGGCATTCGTATAAACAGCACTTCGGATCTTTATTCATTCTACAATATACGATTCAACCATCATAGTGTTCGGCATTGCCACAACTATCAAAAATATCCTCACAAAAAGACTATTCAAAAAGGCGTACAGTTCTTCCTACAACTGCTACGCCAAAATTGAATATCTATACTTGGACAATTGCGTTTCGAAATTCTTCAGTAACTTGTTAATTAAATTGTTCAAATTGATTTACAGAATCCCTAACACAAACTTATTGACCGAGCAATAGACACACTCTCAATACGTCTTGATACAGTAAGAGGCCCAACAATCTTGAAGAACAACAGGGGGCAGTTTTCCAGGAATTACAAAGTAATCCTTCAGTGATTTTGAATGCATTGAGACGTGAATTGGACATCAATTTGAACAATACATTGAATCAGTTACTGAATCATTTGGAAATTCAATTGTTGCAGTGTTTATTCAATCAGGTGCATGCTTATTTTACATCATGAACTATTTCTTGATATTTATTTGTTGCTATTAGATTATCAGATACCTCAGTTTTTATATAATTTGATTAAGTGTGAATACTCAATGTTAGTACTAGTTTATTTACACAAGTGAATCGCTATATAAGTTCAAATTTGAATAATATATATCATCGCGACAAGCTTCTATGATCATATAAATTGTGTATAATGAGGTTATAAGTTGATATTTGAAATTTGAAGGAAACATTCATATTCTCTTCATCTCACAGCGTTTTAATGAAAGCTTTTTCAAAACTACGATTAAATTTCTACTCTCTAGTTATCGCTGGCTATAGGTTTTCAGTATGACTCCCATCTCGCCAAATTACTGAAGTCAACTCAATCGATGTTACAGGCCTAAAAATCGATTAATGTAAACCTGCATTCTCATTCTCAGCGGACTTTCATTTTATAGAAAAGCATATTGGATTGAGATAAATGTCACATTTTTTCTAATTATTATCGGCAAGGCCTTTGATAATATAATATCCTTATATATTGCAGAAGTGCATAAATACTAACTATTCTGCCATCTTTGATGATTCGCCATGTTGGATTTAGAATGGCGTAACATAATTTTTCGAGTTGCTCTCAACACGCCCTTTTATTTGATACCTATATTGTAGAAGTAGTAACATGTATACAAGATTTCAACTCAATCGGTTGAAGATATATCGACTTCCAAATTGAGTTAAAAGATTCCATACCCGAACAAACATATAGATGCATATAGATACTTACTTACATACTTATACATTGCAAGTTAAATAAAAGTTTTTAATTCTCACATATTGTTCGAAAAAATATCGCTAACACTTCTTAAATCCGCAGAAATGCCTAAAAAACAGAATATCGAATAACATCGATAATTCACATCCTGTATGAGGTAGGTCATAAATTCCAAATCCATTTCGAGATATTGACTTGAAGTTTTGAGAAAGATGAACTGCAGAAGGATGAAAAAATTCCTGGGGAATACGGAAGCTCCTATAAATTTCTTTGATTATAAATCACAAATTTTGACCACTTGGTGTATCATTTCTGCAAAATATTCATAAAATTCGAACAATGAATCTCAAACGGAATGAAAGCATCTTTTGAACACTATTTATTGATTGAAAATCGATTGATTTGCAGGAAATTTATCGCAGTTTGAAAATCGTCGGAATTTCGAGTGGTCAACTCAATTCTTTGAGCACTTCACTTGCTGGCTGCTAAAGATAACAAATATTATAAAAAATCGGATATTTTATCTTGTTTTTCCAAACATCAATCCAGGATCTGGAGTTGGTCTAATTATTTCGTGCGATGGGCTCTCGATAATAGTAATTATTCCTAAACAATAGCCTTAATCGTCGAAAGAATGGAATAATGCGAAGGAATAAAATGAAATGGAAGAAACTGGCGACAAAATAACAATTAACATCTGTAGAAGCGTGACAGAAGAGGGTAGAGGCTCTCTCAAGGATCGATGAAGAAGCGGCTGTTGTAAAAACATTTAAAAACAGCGATTCTCTCTGAAAGCAAAGGGTAATTAAAAATGATCTAAAAATAACAAACTGGCAAACTTAATTGGTGAAGAAAAACAGGCCACTTAAAAGGCTTTAATTTTCACGTCGTATAGTTCTCGTTTCAAATAAAATTAACTTTTTTGGGACTATACAACTCAAGGTATTCGGAGAACCGTAGATATAATATAGGATATGTTGATTCCCAAATAGCACAGTGACATCGCAGTGAGGTTCTAATTTGGTCATATGATTAATGACAGGAAAATTGAGGCCTCGGAGAAATTAGTGATGCCCGCGAGAGTCTCGTTTTAGAGAGTCTCGCATGGTCTCGTCTCGTTTTCGAGACAAGACACGAGACGAGACTCGGCCAAGAAGAGACGAGACTCTTATTGGTCTCGTCTCGACTCTCGTGCAAAATTTCTCGTGTCTCGTGCGAGAGTCTCACAGGTGAATATTTCTGCGTGCCAACTGCAGACTTGAGAATTTCATTCATAATACAACATATTTGAAAAGAATTGAGACTATTAAGCACAGATAGACAAAACATTTCATTCATAAATACTTCAAAAACACAATCCATGATTGTTGTAAAACAACGTAATGTGTGAAACGAAAACGGACTATTCTCTCTATTACGGCGAAATAATGTAGGATTAAAGTTTTTGTTTTGTTTAATTGTTGAGAATATACGTGTTACTTTTTATTTCATTTTTATTACTTTCGAATATAAAATGTTACGTTTTTTTTCTTGTTTAGATGAATGATGTGCGTATGTACCTATTAGGTACTTACTTTTCAATAAATAGTGTTATATTTGTTGTTATTTTTTTAGGTAAAGGTAAATATTTCGTACTAGACTGGAACAAGATTATGCATGACGAAATTGCTAAACATTTGCGAGACTCTCGTACAAGACGCGAGACAAGACGAGACTCGAAGCTGCGAGACGAGACTCGAGACTAGACTTCATATTCCATCGGCGAGACGAGACGAGACTCTCATAAAGTCTCGTCTCGTTGGTCTCGTGTGATTCACTAGGAGAAATATCAATAAAGGCAAATTGTTTCAACAAATGACGTTATTTTGACGTCGCGCCAATGACCTGAGACGAACACAAGAAAATCAATGTCCTTTGAATAAACGATATAATGAATACACAATAAAATGTGTTGACATTGTTTCAGTTCCTTTTTAAAATAATAGTTGTTGTGCTATAATTGGGTGCTAATATACATCGATACAATCAATCAATCAACTTTATTATTCTCAAGAAACAACATTTGTTTATAGCAGGAAACATGATGGTGAATACCTAAATAGATTTGACAAAATAAAATAAAGAAGACAGTAAAATAGGACTCACACTCAACAAAAATCTTTTTTTTTTCAAGTTCAACTGAAAATGATTCTCAATTGACTCAGCTGTTAGGTACCCAATAGAAAACTATAGTAGTTGTACGAAAAAACTATAAAAAATCTTTTTCAATATATAGGGTGAATCATAATATTTGGCAGAAACATCTTGTGGTCATAATTTTCGAACAGCTTCTCCGATTCGTCTGATTTTTTTATGGAATATTTCGCTACTAATCTCTAATCGATTGACCTATTCAGAATTGGAAAAATCCAGGATCGTTCTTGAAAAATTTTGATAGTCTAGTCTAGTTAATAGCAAGAAGTTCATCATGTTTATCATTTTTGTAAACTGTGATAGGGAATTTTCAAACATCAGAAATTAAATATTCCAAATTTACCTCACGCTTCCACTTCAGTTTGAAAAAACTATGAATGTTATCAAAAAACGTAAATTTGGTGAAAAATGTAGTCATTTGGAAATTAATACTTCGCAGTCATTCATAGAATCTACATACAATCCATACAATCTACAATCTTAATAACAACATCACACTACCCTTCCACAAACGAATTCAAAAAATATCCAGGACCCTCAATTTTGATTCCACCTATCCCATCAATAACAAGACACCCCCTCCCTGGACAATCAATATTCCTCACTGTAACACTCCTCAGATTTCAAAAAATAGATACTCCTCTTCCAGTGATCGGAGGCGCTTTCAACGAGCTATCCCACAAGTACACCGGTTACAACCATCATATATACACTGATGCCTCAAAAACACAAGAACACGCCCAGATAGCACAAATACATTTTGAGGCCCTTCTGAGGCTTTCACAATAATGTCCTCAGGTCGTCGAGAGCGAGCCTGACGACATCCCTAGGCCGTCCTCCTGTTACCGTTCTCTACATCCTAATAACGTCTTAGAACATCCGTATAAGGTCTTCTGGGACATGTATAGGACATTATGGGAACATCTTTAGGTAGTATTCAAAAATGTCTAGGGATAGGCTGATATATATGGAATTTTATTGAAAAAATATGGATATCATGATATTTGCAAAATTTCCCTGGAATAATAATATGTTCAAATAAAAAACTCACATTCTATTATTTATAACTCATTGTGAATATTTTCGAGTTTCGTTTTGAAAATATGTAAGTATCTCAGCTTCTTATTGTTGAGCACTACTAGAAGTTATTGCCCATTGGAAATATTTCTCTATGTTGTTTTCGATTTCTCAACTCTGGATGATGAATCCACTGAAAGTTGAAGCCTCCATACAATATTTTATAGATGACATCAAGTTTGTGTTTTCCATAACCTTCTGAAACAAACAATGATTAGATATATCATATCCATGTAATATCTATGATTTGATCCACCTACCTTTGTTCTCTTCTTCCTCAGAGAAAACTCATCATCAACATATTAATACATTATGATGATTTCTGTTTCGTTCTAATTCTGTTGTGAGTTCTCTTCTTGTTATCATTTATGAACCCTGGGCATACTTTCAGATGCTCAATTTACTGAAAGTTCAAGCCTGCTCTGATAATATGATATCATCAAGTTGGTGTTCTCAATAACTTCCTGAAACAAATAATGTATTGATATTTTATGTCCAGTATAGGTATACCTACTATCAATATGATTTGCTTCCTACCTAGTACCTTTATTGTATCTATACCTACTGAAAGTTGAAGCCTGCATACAATCTTTTATAGATTCCGAACAAGCCAAAATATGTTGGGATATCAAACATCTCTGATCTGATGATATAATGATCAAGTTTGTGTTCTCATCAATAACCTCCTGGAACAAATAATAATGTATTAATATTTCATGTCCAGTACCTATTATCAATGAGTTGATTCAGGTAGGTATCTATATTTATTGAATCCACTGAAAGTTCAAGCTTCATACAATGTTTGATAGATTCCGAAGAAGCCAAAATATCTTGGAATTATACATCTCTGCTCTCAAGTTTGTGTTCTCAATAACCTCCTGAAAAAAAAAATATATTTAATATTTCATGTCCAGTACCTACTATCAATGATTCGATCAATTAATTACCTGTATTTCTTATTATCTTATCAATTCCAAATATTATCATGAGACATAACCTCACTTCTAGTATTTCTAGTTCTTCTTCTTCTTCCTTTTGGCTTCGTCGACACGTTATTTCATGGAATGTCATCTGAAAACATCCGTAGGTACGAAATCCGCTGCAGCCTCAGGCTGTCACTGAAAGAACTTTTCTAGGACAATTACGGCGCTAAATCTATGCCTGATGATGTTCTTAGGTTGTAGAAAATATAACGTCCCCTCTAGGCGTTTGGCGACACATTGAGGATGACCCTAGGCGATTGTGTGCTATCTGGGCGTTGGTGCTGCAGTTACCATCAATAAGAATAGCTACTGCTATACAGTACCAAAAAGTTGCAGTATTTACACAGGGGAAGTACTCGCGATTAAACAAGCTTTAAGCGTTGCTAAAGATCTCAATGGTAGCACAGTCATTTTCACGGATTCACTGAGTGCAATAGAAGGCATAAAACAACTATATCCTAAACATCCAATCCTTGAGGAAATATTGAACGTGCGACAGGAAATTCAACGAGAGGAAGAGTAGTTAAGATTGTCTGGGTACCATCGCATTGCGGCATATTAGGTAATGAGCTAGCAGATACCGCAGCCCGCACCGTTCCAGAAAACCCAACATCTATACAAGTGAATAACGTACCACATTCAGATCTATATAACGAGATAAAACGAATAACTAAAGATAAATGGAAGGATAGATGGCGCCTACACAGTCACAACAAACTGTACGAAATCCATCCCAACTTAGAAAACCACCTCTACAGTGGTACAAGCCGCAAGAACCAAATTCTCCTCACACGACTCAAAATAGGACACACTCGTCTAACACACCAGCATTTTATGAAGAGAGAACCTCCAGTCCAATGTGAAAATTGTAACGTCCCACATGGTCCCACAAACCATACGACATATATTATCGGAATGCCCTACACTCGAATACCAAAGGAACCAATGCAATATGTCCAGAAATCTTGCAGAAATGCTGAACAAACAACCAGACCGAGTTATAAAATTCCTAGAAAGAGTGAACTTGACCAAATATTTATAGTAAGGTGATTGTGTTACATACTGACACTATAGGAAAACACAATGTATAATCTAATATATTGCGATGAATTCATAAAATGAAATTGATAATTTGTACTGTACCCCGCTACTAACCCTCGAGGTTGATGCGGATAATTTTATAATAAAAAAAAATACTTCGCAGCCCATTAATTTTACGAATAGGTAAAAGTGACTTACATTTCCAATGCTTCAGCTCGATGAAAATCGACATATTATTTCATCTTTAGGCCTGAATTTCATGAGTAATTAATTTTTTTTGTGGAAGATGATGATCACCCTGTAGATCTTCGATTCAGTGGATGGGGTATCTGTGAAAATGTTGATGGCGCAATCGCTATAGATATAATCTTATGATTCAAATTTACAGTATTATCTATTCGATTTGTTTCATTCACTTGATTTGGTCATACTTTTTTTCCGTTTTTCTGTTCGACTATCTTGAATTATGGATCGACCTCAACATCTAAACAGATACCCCATCCACTGATTCGAAAGAGATGTACAGGATGATTACTATCCTCCACAAAAAAATGAAGTAATAATAATAATAATAATAATAATAATAATAATAATAATAATAATCTTTATTTTCCTTTAAGACAAAAGTTACAAAATTTGTATAGGAATCGTCGAGAAACAAGAAGAGAGAAGGAGATCGGAGATTAAACAATCCTGAAAAAAAGAGGACAAAAACTACCTACTTATACACAAAAATTCTTCAAAACTATAATAACACTTATCAGGTGAATCTTGAGTGTTCGTTTAAACATTGAAACAGTTTTGGATTCTTTTATGAAATCTGGTAGCAAATTAAAAACACGTGGAGCCATCTGGTCAGGAGATTCGAAAGCTAATTTGGTTTTTCCAAATGGTACAAAAACATTGTTTTTTGGTCTTGTATCAATATTATGTTTACATTTATTCAGTACAAAGAATTTATTTCTATTCTCGAACACAGATAAGCACAAGTCAGAAATTAAAAGACTAGGGACAGTTAAAATTTTAAAATTTCTGAAAGCTGGTCTGCATGAATCTAAGAGACCTATACCACTAATAATTCGTATGAGTTTTTTTTGTGCTATGAAGACATCAGAGCAGCTAGAGGACCCCCAGTAGCACACTCCATTTCTCAGTCTGGAATCCACCTAAGCATAGTACAGCTTCAACAGCTGATCATTATTTAAAACCTGCCTTATATTCCTGAACTGATATGAAGTAGAGTTAATTTTTTTGATCAGAAAATCACAGTGTTTCTGCCAATTTAAATGTTCATCAATGTGAAGACCTAAAAATTTTAAGCTCTCACACTCTGTTGTTACAGTGTCAGAATTATCATTAGCTCTAAAGCTTTTGATATCACACCTCCGTTGCCGATGATGGAACCTCATTGAATCTGTTTTTTTCGCGTTCAAAAACAAATTGTTTGCAGAAAACCATTCGTTGATATTTTCAAAAACTTTGTCACATTTTTCTTTCAAAACTGAATCTGATTTGTCAGAAATTATAATTGACGTGTCGTCTGCATACATTGTTATGAATGTTCCAGGAATTGAATATTCCAAATTATTTATTTACAAAACAAACAATATGGGTCCCAATATCGACCCTTGAGGCACTCCTAATTCAGAGAAGACCATGCTGGAACTTGCTTTGTTAATAGCGACGTATTGTTTTCTATAAGAAAGATAGTCTGTTATCCATGCTAATGGTATACCCCGTATGCCATAATGGAATAGTTTGTCTTAGAGTGACAAAATTCAGGGCTGGGAATGAAAGAACATGTCGATTTCTATTGGGCTAAAGCATTAAAAATTTAGGCCTTACTTTTATTTGAGAAATTCATGCGTTGCGAAGTATAATTATTCTCGAATGAGGAGGAGGATGAACTTTTTGATAAAACCTGAACTGTCGAAATTTTCCATGGATTTTTCCGATTCTGGAAATGTCAGTCGATTAGGGTTTAGTAGAGGAATATTCCATAAAAAAATCAGACGAATCGAAGGACCTGTTGAAAAGTTATGCTCAAAAGATATTTTTGCCAATTCTCATAACTCACCCTATATATTGGTAAAAAAAAAGAAGACACTTTCTGATGGTCATTAGACATTTCCCTCAAAAGCCTCTATTCGTGGTAGGAGTATGTACAGTTCCTCATAACACACCCTGTATAAGGAAAAGAGGATAGCTTGGTGCATACTTTGCATTGGGCCACTCTGTATATCAAGTGATTGAAGGATTGACATTCATATTAGCAATCTTTCACATAGCTCGTTCCTGATAGTTCAACAAAGAATCATAACATTCACTGAGTATTTCAAGCTCTGATGTCAAAGTCGAAGCACCTGGTTAGCTGATTCACAGTCAGTTTGACATTTTTTCGACACTCTCCAATGATGCTGATGAATATTATTGGTCTCTTGATCAGCATAATCGCAAAATTACTAATTCCATTTCACAGTTTCGATTAATTATGAAGTAATATAATAATAATTACAATAAAGCTGTTATATCAGGAAAATTGTATCAAAAGGCTTGACAGCTAATGGACAAAGTTAATTTGATTATCTGAATACATTATACATGAATTATAACGAGTATCATACATATCACCTATGTATAGTTATGTATATCAGCAGTAGGTTTTATTGATTTGAATATATAATATTTATTTGCGAAGAACAACCGACTAATCGGTGAACATATCGACGGTCATCTCACGTAATGACGTATCTCAGTTTTCCTAATTTCACAGCAGAGCAGTTCAAAGATTTTCAACATCTTAATTAGCTCATATTTCAGAGGGTTGTTCATGAAAGATCATTATTTTTTCATTTATCAGTGGATGAACTGGAACTAGTTGTCATGATATGGTGAGATCTCGAAAAATCGTCCCCAAAAACTAAAAAAAAAAAAGTTATGAGATACGTCACTACGTGAGATCATGTTTGTTAATGGAGCCTCAGATACACCCATGGATATCGAGTGAATTCAAATGAATAACAGATCTGATCATTCATTTTTATTGATAAAAACACAGAAATTCATTCCACTTGTACAATCCTCCTTTCAGTACCGTGATATACGTCACCCAAGATATTTTGATTTCCGCGACAAACCCTATGTGAGATACGTCACTTTCGACATTTTCATCACATAATGAAAATATATCTCACGTACTGACGTAACTTCTATAGTTAGGTCACTTGGGGAGATTCGGTAGTCCAATAATTTGAGATAGGCTAGGTATTAGATTTTCAATTGCACGAAAACCATTGAATATTGAGTTACGCCACTTTGTGAGATCATGAAGTACAAGAATATAAATCACTTGACGAAGTATCTCAGATTCCGATTTTTATGAGATACGTCATTACGTGAGATGACCCACGATATATTATCGAAGAACCAATTTTCCACAGAGGGCACTGGACCTCAAACCTATCAATAAGAATAATATTATCACTCTTCTGGAAATATTTTGGGATATCGAATTGAAATTTATTAGACGGAAACGCACTATTCTGATCTATTTAATGATGAAGGGCAATTGTCATTTTTTTTTGTTTTTGACAGCAATCTGAATTAACGGATTTTTTTCAAAAAAGAGGGTTCACCGTGTCCTCATAATAGCGCTACTAAAAGAAAATATCAATAAAATTGAAGGGGCAAAAAGCCATCACGTGTTTAAATCAAAACTAATGGGGTTAGGAAACACTAAAAATAATGTCAAATAATGACGTAGACAAGACGTTGACATGAGTCAAATTCATGTTTTGTCCCTTGACATTGACATTTCTGATAACGAGTAAATCCAAGAAAGGCAATATAATGTTGATTCCTTTTCTACGGTGAATTTAATTAAACAAATTCAAAAATTCAACGCTGTCCAGTTTACATTTTTTGGTACCAATATGTCGTCAACATATCTTCAGCCAAAGTCTTCGGGAATATTGAAAATCTTTTGTAACGTTCAAAAAACGTATCGTCCATTTGAAGACTAATCTGGCTCATGCAAAGTTTGGTCAATTTTTTTTATTGCTTGGAGCGCACGAAAGGGAATCCCTATAATGTTCAAAGAACATCGTGCGTTCCTAGGAAGAATAGGCATAGGAGGTAGGTATTGGAATTTTTTCTGAACTTCTGGAGATTATATGTTGCTGGGAATACTTCCTCAGGCAATGAATTCCAGTGCCTAGCCGTTCTATGGATGAAGGAGTTTTGATAAAGTGCTGTTCGATATCTTTCGAGGTTGACAACGAAAGGATGTGCTGACTGGGCTTGTCTAGTTCGTCTGACTGGTATTGCTAGTGCAGGGATGATAGCAGAGATTTCCGAAGAACATTTCCCGTGGAAGTATCGATAGAAAAGTGATAGGTCGCCGAACTTTCTACGGTGTTCCAATGATGTCAAAGAGTGAGTGAGTGTGGCGTCACCCACCAGGGGGATGCCTCTTCTCTGGATGGAATCTAAGAGCATCAGCGTATGTTTTGGTGCTGAACCCCATATGTGGGAACAGTATTCTAGAACAGGCCGTATCTGCGCTTTGTAGATCATGAGGATCTGTTGAGGTGTAAAGTAGCTTTTCGCACGGAACAAGAATCCGAGTTTATGTGAAGCAGCTTTTGCGATGCATCTGACATGATTATCCCATGAAAGAGTGTTGCTGATGGAAATAACGGGCATAGATATGGTGGGCTTGGTGGGGATGGTGGTGCCAGACATTACAATATCGGGCATACTGAGTTCCGCCTTTCTAGAGAGAATACAGGCTTGAGTTTTGGTGGCGTTGAATTCAACTAGGTTATTGGTTCCCCAGGCTGTGATTTCAGCAAGGTCTTCATTGACAGCATTGGGAATAAATGGGAATTCTGGAAGAGAACGCAGTATGGAGGGTACTATCATCTGCAAAGCTGTGGATGGGGCAAGTTGTTACTCCCAACAGATCATTGATATGAAGAAGGAATAATGTTGGTGCCAAAATTGATCCTTGTGGAACGCCGGAATTGATGCCAATTGAATCAGACGATACACCGGCCACTACCACATGAAGCGATCTGCCTGAAAGAAAACTCGATAAGAAATGGCATAGCTGAGGTGGTAAGCCGTATGATGGTAGTTTGTGGAGGAGTCCTTCGTGCCAAACACGGTCAAATGCTTTCGATATGTCCAACGCGACAGCTAGAGATCTCCAGTAGATCTTCGGTGGCGAAAGCCGTATTGTCTATCATTGATGATTCCCGAGCTCTCCAGATATTTGATAAGCTCAATTTTGATGGCTTTCTCCATCACTTTGGAGATTACTGATAACAGGGCAATGGGCCTGTAGTTGTTGGGCAGGTTCTTGTTCCCTTTTTTGGGGATTGGTTGGACTCTAGCTGTTTAAAAATACCTGGCCTGTACAAGACGGTAAACAATTTGCAGAGAATCGGTGTTAATTCGGGTGCACATTTTTTGAGGATAATGGGTGGAATTCCATCAGGGCCGTTAGCCTCATTCGTTTTGAGACCAAGAAAAATTCGTCTGATAGTGCGTTGACGGAAGACGATTTCGGGCATTCGACTCTTAACGGGTGGAATGTCTGGCGGCACTTTTCCTTGGGAATCTAAAGTAGAGTTTGCTGCGAAAATCTCTGCAAAAATGTAACATAATCATCAATTCAACTTTTCTCGATATCATTTTTAACCAATAATTATTCCTGTAAAAGTATCTACGTCATTGCTTCTGTGATTGGAACACTATAGGAAACAGTGATGGTACGTCAAATAAAATCGATATTTCACCATAAAACATATTGTTAATAACTCTGATTCTTTTATCTATCGTCAATGTTATATTTTCTATTACGCATATTACTTTTCTCATAGAAATCCTAGAATGACCGTTAAATCTGTTCACAATAGAAACATGAATACAAAAGATACCCAACAACTGTAACAAAAAGTTTTAAAACGGACATATATATACTTATATATTAATATTTCATTACGTGCGAGAAGGGTCAATTTTTTTAATTAAATTAAAAATGACCCTTCTTGAACAAATAGAGTGTTAAGTTACTCTATTATTTTCATACCAGAAACAATAAAGAGGTCCAGGTAAACCAAAATGGTTGAAAAAAATGTAAAGAGGGGTGAGTGCGTGAGCTGCACATTCGAAAATGGTCCTTATGGTTGGAATTATAAAACCATATTCAGATCAATACATGAGCACACAACAATAATTTCATAATGGAATAATGAAACTACATAGGGCAAGGAACTAAGAAATGTTAAAATTCATTGAACCTTCCTGATTCGTCATTTCGTAGCTGAAAAGATGAAAGGAATTATGAATTGGATATATGTTTAGTTTCGAGGTTTCGATATCATAATATACAAAATTCAATAATTCACTATTCTGTGGAATTAGCCAAGAAAGTATTGTTCTCTGATAGATATTTACAATACAATACAATACAAAATATTTATTTCCATAGACTTTGCAGTATTGGATAATGTCAGAATAGTTTTTCTAAGTGAGTTATACAGTGAGTGAACATACATATTAGGTAGGAAAACAAACTTCATAAAATTTTGCACAGAAACAAAAGTGGTAAGGACATCAACAAAAAGTATTAGGTGCGAGGTCAGAGACATTGCAATTGAAAAAATCATTGATTGAATAGAAAGAATTTTTAACCAAAGGAACCTCAAGGGTATTTTCAAATTTATGTTTATTTTGAATTTTTTTCAAGTCAATTATTGGTATTTTATTATATAATTTGATAGGTAACAGAATGGGACTATTGCTATCTTGGTCAGTCTGTACTTGGGTAAGGCCAAATTCATATTTACTCTAAGATCATATTGATTATTTCTAGAAACAGCATATTCAGATAAGTTATTTCTGACCTGCATTATTGATGCAAGAATGAACAAGAAAAGGTATACGATTTGGATAATATAATTCTAATTATCCTCTTTTCAGCTCTGAAGACCTCATCAGCCCTGACACAGTTGCCCCAGCACATGATGGCATAAGAAAGACAAGATTGGACATATCAAAAATAATAAAGTAATAAGAGTCTTATCCCTAAGTTGCCAAAGGAAGAAGAAATTTTTTTCAATATTGCATCGACTTGACACGACCAAGTCAAATGCTCATCTATAAAAATCCCAATATATTTGGCGACCCTCTTCTGTTCAATGGTCCTGTTGTTGAGGTCAACAAACAGGCTTTTATTCAAATCAGTAAGGCTAAATAATATCATTTCAGTTTTATCTTCGTTTGAAACAAGTCCCTTGACTTTGCAGAAATTCATCATTTGGTTAATCGCACCACATGACATAGCATATCCAGATTGCTATTTGACGTTGTAACAACAGCATCGTCAGCGAATGCTCTGCTACATAATGATGAGGAAAATCCTGCATGATGCTATACAAAAATATTATAAATAGGAGGGGTCCTGAAATGAAACTTGAATGAACCGAAATTTCATTTGTTTTTGAGTTGTTTTTTTGTTCTCTATTGGTAAGGTATAAGATTTAATCCACCCCCTAACAACACAGGGATGTCCTAGGTACGTCCCTTTTTCGTCCCGCGGTACAAGGACATGATTGAGACATCCAGGGGATATCCTGCAGTGGTTGTCCAGTGGAGATCCCGCCCGGTACATCCCTAGGTTATCCTATTCGTGTCCATGGAGTATCTGATATCCATTCACATCAGAGTCATTGAATTTCATCAAACTATTGATTTGAATTTTCCTGAAAATGTTTGTTTTTCTTCCGGAAAATGATTGTAATGAAAATAAACAATAAAGTATCAGAACTTCTTAAGAAATAACCATTTTTCGCATACAGAAATCGTACATGCATAATGCCCCTCATTTTTAAACATGAAGGAATGATAATAATTATACCCAATTCCTAACAAAGTTGTATTCATTCAGGTTTCTCTAGTTGAGTCCTGTTTATAAATCTGTTCAGTACATAAATCTTCAGGAGGCATGATAGCCAATGGAGCAAGGTGCGTGCATGATAAGCCAAAGGTCCTGGGTTCAATCCCTACTCGACCTACAATACAACTTTTTTCTTTTGTCGAAAGAATGTCCCTGGGATATCCTTGGGACGTCCTAGGGATATCCTTTCATCGTACTTGGTACATCCCAGGGACGTACCAGAAGGACATCCCTTGGATGCTTTTTTTTGTGGCCAGCGGATGTCCCTGGGACATCCCTAGTATGTACGTTGTCCCGAGAAAGGACATCCCCGGGATGTCCCAGAATAAAATCAGGGACGTCCCTGGGAAGTCCCTAGGATGTACTGGTGTTGTTAGGGCCCGAAAGCCAGACCGCGCATGTCGCATCTGTAAAAGTTATCTAGCATTAGGTCAATATTTATTATATCAAACGCTCTTTTCAAGTGGGAAAAGAGTGTTAAGCACTTATCATTATGTTCAAAATTCGAAATTTGAACAATACGTGGGTAACTATTGCACAATTTTTTTAATATATTTTCAAATTCTCATTTCCAATATTGAACACATATATCGTTGTGGTGTTAGCCAGGCAAGTAGTTTATTCTTGGAATATATTTTGAAGATGCTTAACTTGCTTAACTAATTTTTTCTTTGGGTTATTTGTATGTGTGTTATGATTGTGATTGAACATGATTGTGTTCGGCTACACACGATTTATCAAACCTACCATATTTCAAATGTTTTAAGTAACTTATATGAAAGCTTAGAGGTTTAAGAATAGTAATATAGAGTATAATGAATGAGGCTTTCATATAAGATTGTCTACGTTCAGTTGATATAGATAGAACATGGTATACACTATTGAAATCTCAAAATGGAAATGGTAAATTGAAGATTAATTAATGAAAACATCCTGTGACTCATTTGATTGTCAACGTTACCAACTGTCACTGAGAACTGAAAAGAGTGTCAGGACAAATACGGATTTGTGATACAAAAAATTCATTTTTTATGTTGAAAACGGGAACAGATTCGTTACCGAAACGTCCAAAGCTATATAAGTAAAAATTTGATATTTTTTAAATACTGTCTGTAGGTTAATCGAGGAGGTGGAACATTCATTATTCCACATTTTTTGGGATTTTTTCTCCTCGTTTCTATAAAATAAAAATATGGATATATTATTTCAATATACGTAAGGACAAATCAGATAATGATTTGCTCCAAAATGTCACTGCGTTCGAAGAATTTTCCTATCAGAGAGCCTAAAAGAAAAATTCACTAGTTTGTCAGTGACAATTTGTATTGAAAAAAGTTTGGAAAATTCTTTAAACGCAGTGACATTTTGGGGCAAATCATCTTAAAATTTCATTATTACTCCAATTGAAATTCATGAAATAGAGATTAAGGAATATTGAAAAATTAGAATTGCCCGAACTCCGCTTCGCGTCGTTCGTGTCAACGGCAGTCGCGTGCGGGAAAGAATCACTTTCCGCACTTGTTAGGAAAATAACTATTCCCATGTCCCCTCTTTATATCCTCAAACATCACCTCATCTTGATTTCCTCTATCCTTCATTTGGCTACGTGGCACTCCTGATGAATCATCCAGTATATATAAAAAACTACATCATCATTATCATTTCCAGGCATCTGTCAAACAATTCCAGGTTAATTTTCTAATGTAATATAGTATCGCTATGGTTGATACAATTCATTGATTCGATATAAATGAATATAAACTCGGGGAAGAAGTTCTATCTGGCTATCAAGTTATCTCCTGAACTCTGCATTTTTCACAAATATTACCCTAAACGAACTTTAAAAACTTCTGGGATGCGCGCAGTCTTTTCAAATAATTTTGGTCGAGAAAGAATGATCTAATTATTTTTTCGCGCCTTCTGATAAACTGTCTGTCAAGGAGGAGCAGCCCTGCCATCTGAAATTCGTACCCTTTTCTCATGCGAGCGGCTTATATCATTACATGCATCCCTTATCCGAAGTATAGGTCCGATTCGGAGGAGGACAGATATTTTTGAGCTTCCAAAATGACACAACTTCCTTGCATGCGTGCACTGAAAAAAAACTAGTGAAATTTCACTCGAACTTCACTCAATATCGTCTCAATTTCGGTCCACGCCCGATTTCGAAAACTATATCCCTCGTCTTCGACTCGGAATAATTTTCAAAATATCCATGAGCTCGGAAACATTTCCGGAAATAATTTGACCTCTAGTGGAATCACATGTGAAAACTCACTCTTTTTGACTAAGTGAAATGGTAATTCAACGACTGAATATTTTACCTCCAAAATGAGTATTTTAAACTTTTTTCGACTGGTTTTATATAATGTTGGGTAAATAATAGGTATATGGTATATAGTACAAAAGTTTATTACTAATCAAAGTAGATTTCTGTACAATCAGTTGATCACAATTTTATAGATCTCTTGAATGATCACAACTGAATTATTAGATCAATTTTGAAAACACTATTTCAATCAAGAATCAATATGCCAAATTTGGATATATTTCTGATTTGGAATACTCTGATATGAATGATTTTCAGCCATATTGAGTGGAAAGCAAACACATGAACATGGCCGAGCATGATGGCTGTGAAAGAAATCAACGGCAATTTGAATTTGACTATTTAACTGACGAATATATTGATTCATATAATCGTCAAGGAAATCGGATATGAATCAGAATTTTATTCGATCCAATGAATAAGAATCACGCCATCCAAATGGATATTTGATACAATTCACGATCATCAGTCATCTTGTTGGAAGCCATCATGTTACTTATATCAAACAATAAACTATTACTAAATTAAATTTACAGTGTACTTATCATGTGTGTTCAATAGATATAATTCGATGTTCGTCGTAGCATATAGCCAGGAAAGTAGTTGTTTTCTGTTGAATAAACCGAGAAAGAATTGATATTGTCATAACATAGAGAATGAGAATTCCTTTTCAATACTATCACTGAGAAAACTCGGCTAAGTAAATTGTTTTCTTGAAAAGAAGTCGATTGTGACAAGAACATTTTCACCAACGGTAGGAAAATATGATACTTGCAGTAGGCAAAACTATATTTCTGGAACGAAGTTTCTGCTGTAAGTGATCAGAACACTTGTTGGTATCAACCAAGTCGATATGTACTTAGAGTTCGCTAATTTTAAGTGAACACTAAATTAGTGCTAGGTTAACGAATATTCACTATTATTAAATTATTTTTCTGACATAAGATCACTTGCTCTGAGCGAACTCATCAATGAAGACAATCTATCAATTCGATTGTTGCAGGTGACAGCTCACCTGTAGTTATAGATCTCTTTTCCGTTCGGACATCTCCGATATTATTCGAGTACCCACGCCCAACGCGATCACTGTCCAGTGTCCACGAGTCCACGGCGTCATTTCGATCTTAGCATTCGTGAAGTTAGTATACTTGCGTTCCCGCTAGTATAACATTGAAATTCCAAGTCATGCAAGTGCCTTTTCGAACAACTATATACTATATCATATTCGAATGAGAATTCTCTGTTTGTGTGCCGCGCTCTGAGCTGTGGGGTGTTTAGTTCTTGATCTGTTCTCTTGAAGGAGATGATGAAATACAAAACTCTACACAGTACATAATTGTTTCTACATATATACAGGATTTTTTCCACTTCCTATGATACTCGAAGTGGAAGGAAGTGACGTTTAAAAAGTATGAAAGTTGATTCATCTTCAATGCTGGAAGGAAAAAGATAGTGAACCAGAGTGCAGTGCAGTGAGTGAGATTACCGTTTTTCTCGGTGCATGATGCTGATATACGCAGTATCTAGTATCTCAATATTTGTCGTCAGCCTTAATTTTTTTGTATTTTCTGGATTCATCATACCTATATGATAAAATGTTTTGAATGCATGTGTTTTTGTCTTATTACCAAGGTTTTATCATTTTTCAGAGAACAATGGAGGTATTTTTTCATACTAGCTAATGACAAGTGAATAAGTCATTATTGACAAGTAAATAAGTCACTGATGACTAGTAGATAAGTCACTAATGACATGTGATTAGGCCACTAATGACAAGTGAACAAGTCATTAATGAAAAGTGAATGAAATAATAATGACTATTGAATAGTTCACTGATGACAAGTGATGTGTTCACTAATCGTTATCACTCTGAAATTTAATGAAACAGGTCTATATAGTGATAGGTGTATATTTTCAGGAACACAAATATTCTTGTGGTTATTGACTTGTTTCCTTGTCCCATATAGTATACAAGTTTTTACTTGCCACTATCAAATATTCACTCAGGGTTAGTGATTTTTTTTCTCCGTATAGTTTTTTATCATTTCAATATTCTACGCGCTTTTATGAGATTGTATGATAAAAATTGAGCAGTTGATTTTTGAATAGTCACTATGATTTGAAAATTGGCAACGTTGACGTTAACTTTGAGTTAATCCAGGTCCACACCAAATTGTGTAACAATTTTATACCCTTCGAATCATATTGACACTAAAAGTTTCAGAAGTATGAAAAATGTTCGGAAATCGTGTACAGGGTGGGCAAAATTGGGCGTTTTCACGGGCTATCTCAATAACCAAAGGAGTTATCGAAAAACCGATATACATGTTACTGGTTCGATTTTAGGCAAACCTAAAATGGCGCATCCGGAATTTCGATATCTTCATTCGATTCAGAGATACAGGAAGAAATTGAAAAATTGCCAATTTCGTTTTTATTTCCTGAGTACTTTATGACGGGGAATATTGAAAAATTCCGGAAGTTCATCCATATAGTATGATGCAAACAATCCATTGGCATCATTAGAAATTTTATACAGGGTTACATTGAAAAGATACAGCAGACAATTATAATTTTTCTTATATTTTGGCACAGTTAGATAGTCCCAGGTGTTCCAATTTCGAATTTATATATATATATATATAACTCTACTCTTGTCTTCCACAATTACAGAAATATTCGCAAAATTATATTCAGTGTGTCACATTTTTCATGGTTGCACCTAGGTAAGTATCTTCCGCAATAATCATTGAGGTTGGATTCATAAACACTGCTCGCCAGTAGCTATGGAATCACCGACTTTTCCGGAAAATACTTTCAAGAGGAAGAATATTGGTTGAAAATGACACTCTGTATATATTAACCTAAGGAGGATTTCTATAAAACCATATATATCGTCGAGATCATCAAATTGCTAAAGAACTGCGCGAAGACGTTATTTCAGCATTCCAAAAAGTGACACCCATTCACTTTACTAACGCTGTGAATTCTGTAAGGCAACGATGTCAAGTTTGCTTAGGCCAAAACGAAAGACAATTTGATCATCTTCTATAGCACTAAATTTCTCAACGATACCTACTAATTTCCTGATTAGGTAAATTATTATTTGTCTTATTTTTTCTTAAATCTATCTTATATAGTTTGAATGTATTGATAACAATGATTTCTTTTGTTTATCGAATATTCATTTGTCTGGAGATAAAATATTTGAAATCAATTTTCATTGACATTCATTTTCCTCCTCTGGTTGATATACACTGTAGACAATTCCTCTGAGTGAATGCATATGTGGTTGTGAGTGAATTTACTGATTGACATTTCTGAGTGAATTCTCAACTCAAACTAGATATTTCATCAAGTTCTCATATCAATGAGAATGTTTATGAAAAATTTGATTGAATCGGTTCATGAATTACCATTTTACACAGTCGAGTAGGGTGCAATTTCAATTCAATCGCGGGCGTGGACCGAAATTGACTCATTATTGCGTGGACCTTGAGTGAAATTTCACTCAATTTTTTTTTCAGTGTATACAGAGTATCATTCCAACCTATATTCTTCCTCTTGATAGCTTTTTCCAAAAAACTCGGGGATTTCATATATAGCTGCAGGCGAGCAGTGTTATCACTGGAGTTGTTTTACCAAGGTCCTCGAGTGCATCATTGGCATCTCTCTCACAGTTGTGAATTTATGTATCCAACCTCAATTATACGGAGGTGTAACCATGAAAAATGTGACACGCTGAATATAATTCTGCGAATATTTCTGAAGTTGTGGAAGAATAGGGTAGAGTTATATATATTTGAAACTGAAAAGCCTGGGACAATCTAACTGATCTAATTTATCATACTATTTTGTAGTGGTAATATTTGATATAACTTAGTATTATACAATTTTGTAGCGGCATTATTTGAAGAATGTAGTGACTGGCGCCTATTTTACTAAACGTTTGGTATTAACTACCGACTATTTCTCTGAGTGTACCAACTTATTTGTTTCTAATTCTAATATGAAGGTGATTCAAGAATAAATGTAGTGGATATGACATATCCTGATTTTTTTATGTTACTCTACTGTGCTAAAATACCTCGATCGGAGATCACTGTCTTACAGGTATTTTTTTCAGTGTATCATAAAATTTCCTTTAGTTACCTATTCAATCATAAATAATTTGAAAGCAGAATCATTCAATATTATTCTTATCTTGAAATCTGAACTAAAAGATAGTCAGAACCAGAAATGCATAAACGCATATACGGACTTTATTCAAGGCGTAGATTGTTCTCCGCTCCGCTGTGATCGTGAAGACCAGCAAGTGTTTTAAATGGGGTATTTCTTTAAAAAGCTTTTTCCCCTATCTCATTTTTCCAACCCTCTGAACATTTTTATATCGAAGGTCTTCATTTTGTTGAATTAATTTTGTATTTTATCATTTGCATTTGCTTGATTAGTTATCGATTCCAGTTTCTGTTGATGAAATACGCAAAATTATTGTGAATTAAACAATTAGTTGTTTTATTTGATTTCATTAGTATTCCCGAATTTCCTTCAATACTTAGCTCAACATTTTGAATTATGACCAGTGAAATCTTTTTCGAACAGTATCTGTGGATGGGTTCACTATAAAATAAATAGTCGGTATTTACCCACTAAACAGGAAAACATAATTTAAACATAAATGTTATATTACATTGTTATACTTTGTGATGTTATACAGAGAGATGCTCAATGTCACAGATACGTTGTGGAAATCGGCATTTGTGCCTCTTTTGAATCATCTTGATATGGTGAATATTATATAAATATATCAGGAATCACATAAAATCAATGTTACTTCATAACCTATATTTGATGTTACTCAATACATATAGACAATATTGTATATTACATTTCCAATTATTTTCTAGGAGTTTTAAGGTTATGTCTATTTTGTCTGGATTCATTAAGACAATCATCTATAAATGATCTTCACAAAAGACAGATGAGATGATCTATCCCTGAATATGAATTGATCTTACCGTACTCCTGATGAAAGACTCTAAGTTACACCAGTGATATTTTGAGACAGATTAACTATCTTTCTATGTATCATTTCAGTTATTCTGCTTCATAGATCCAGTCATATCTAGCTTAGCTATATGATTTCTGCATAATCCAGTGATCTCTTACTAAAATTCTGAAAAGTAATATAGGTAAATATATACCTAATATACAAGTTTTTGGAAGTTTAATGACTTATTTTGAAATTCTATTCTATGTTCTTCCTCCAGCTATGATATGACTCACCCATTATTTTTGTAATTCGTGAAATATGAACACAATCCGTATTCACGAATCCCTCCTACTTTTTCACATGCAGAAACAGATTGGTTGCATTTCTATATTCCAACAGAGCAAACCTGAAATCTAAGTAGGTATCATGAGCAATTCATATTTTCTTTCGAATTTATCTGAGTCCAAGACTTGTTTAGTTCTCAACCTACTTTGATAACCACGAATAAGATCTGAAAATTAATATTTTCACTGATTACACTGTTTGACCTGTCCACCATAATAGACAACAAACAAGATGGCTGGACTGGAAATGAATTTTGACAGTTGACAAGGTTACTTTGCCGTAGAAGGAAAAATATTATCTCCTTGTATGCTATACATTTAAGCTACGTTATGAGGTGGTGGGTGGTGAAACTAAAACGTTGCACAAATAACATAACAACTCTGTCTGAGATATATCTGATGAACCTAAAATCAACATATCACCATGTTATCTATAATGATATTGATTTCAATATTGATGCAACGTCTCATAAACGGTTTACTTCATAATATTATGTTGGATACTTCAGAAGGACATTATCGCAATGTTATTTCAACAATATCCCGAAACTCATAAACGAAAAATATTTTTGTTATATGTATCATGTTTAGTGGGTAGTAAATACTTATCAAACGTTGGTATGTTATGATATAATTTTGTTGTGGAATGTTATTTCATGAAGAGAAACCATATTATATCATACTATACTATAAGTATCATACTATTTTGTAGTGGTATTATTAGATTTTATTTTTTTTACTAAACGTTTGGTAGGTATCCACTACATGCCACTACCGACTATTTCTCTTAGTGTTCAGCCGATTTTTGGTTTCCTCTGATGTTCTGATAGTGATAGCTTAGTTCATCAGCGTTTTGATGTTCTTCAACGTTTCGAGATCATTACCTGCAGTGTGATAATTTTAGAAGAAAAAAAAGGCAGAAAATGTTTGATTGATATGTCCTCTTCTTTTGAATACTCACGAGTAGCATAGAATGTTTTTGTATGTTCTACTAGAAGTACATGTATTAATATTCGTCGAAAGCAGACGAATACATAGACCGCATGGTTAACCTCAAGTACGTGTGTCTATTGGCAAGGTGACCGACCGTTGGGGGCGCTCTGCTTCAAAACAAGATGGCGGCAAAGAAGGTGTTGTTTGTTTACATAATTTTTTGAGATTCGCATAATTTTTTTATTAGCTATTCCATCGTGTGACTTGTGTTTATAGTTGAACTTATCACTGAAATCATAATTATAATTGTTGGATCACACCATTGCATCATGATGTGAGGAAAATAATTGTTACTGACTGAATCGTGAACCGAAACCAAAACATTAGTCCGAGCTTCCTCCAATAAACCAGTGCATATCAAAAATCGCAAGCATAATCCATCCACTATCGATGAAATGACAAATGTTGATATATTCGCCATCATACCTATATTATACTCAATCAACTCTATACTCTTCGAGCGAAAAGATTCAACAGTCCACAAATGGCGATACCAAGAGGGCAGATTTTCGACAGTGAACATCAATATGGTGAAAATAATATAACATAACATAAAAAATGTGTTAACCTAGATTGGGCGCGATTCATTTTGTGCTATATATTATTGCCATCAGGATCATATGCGTTTGATTTATGTAATTAAAACCAGCAGCAACCAGCTCAAAACCAAGAAATAATTCAACACCAAAGAGCATCCTGGTGTGACTGTGGATATGATAGTAGATACAAGTATCAATGTCCCATCTTCAGCAATATTACTTCCAGGATTTGAGGATTATTTACAGCACCAGCCACTATATGTATATTGCAAACGTGCAACTCCTGTACCTCATATATTATGGTGGTCCACTGCAATACCAGCAAATTGTTATGATCCTATGTGCTATGTGTGTGAATTGTATCCATATTACACACTTTTTATAATGCGAATATACCTAATATACCTACAGTTGTTCAAATGACCTAGGATTTTAGTAACTGTATGTAGGTATTCGTGATTTGATATCATTTCGTAATGCTAAATTCTTTTAATTGAAAATATCAATCTCATCTATTTGTGTATTTCATTATGTCTTGTATATTTTGGAAATAAATTAGTAATAATGTTCCAAATTGAAAGTATACATCGACAAAACATGTGTTTTACTGTACTGTACTGTGTATTATCATAAATACATGTTTTCTTAAATATCTTCACTTTGAAAAGACTTATCTAACCTATGTCACTCCAAAGAATTACCTACTCATGAGATCTACTAGTATACTCTCCAGTGCTGATGTGTAGTGTTTTTCGTTGAAATATTTTAAAAGATACCTTCTTGGGAATATACAATTATGCATGGATTTGAAATCCAGGATTTAATTTATGTAGAAATAAATTGACAATGACCAGAAGTAGCTATATCTTCCTGGTTGGTAACAGGTAGATCATACCCATAGGTCTTTATTATAATAGGAATTGATGAAGATTATTAAGTGAAACTCTGCAATTGCATCAATAAAAAATGAGGTGTTGATTCAGGTTGTTGTTCAATAGGAATTTCATTATCAAAAACCTACAAGGAAATCATTACAAAAACACTTGAAAAAAATAGACTTATATCAATAAAATACAGTTTAATAAAAACATACAAGCGGCAAAATTATGAATATATATTTCCAAGATTCAATTCGATTAGGTACCAATATAATCAGTGATATCTCTTTGAAAACTTGAATACAACTCCTATAAGTGATACATCCTGCTATCACTCGAATCTGGTTTTGGTTTCGATTTGTGTTAGCTTTTTGCACTCAATTGCAGAAAACCCTGGAAGGCAACATTTCCCCTGCGGAAAGATTAAAGAAATGTAAGTACATACTATAAGCATACAATATCTATTGGCTATTACACATTCTAAACATTCAAATAGATGGTGTCACTTCAATGTATGTTCAAAGATTCAATTCGAACTATGAAGTAAGGTACCTACAATAACTGGTGAATAATTTGTTTGGACAAGATCATATGCTTCTGTTTTTGCACTCTGTCCTTGATGCAATCTGCATTGGCTATTTTACTACAGAGATGATACTACGAAATATGAATCCACAAAGTTCTATGCAGGATGTCATGAACATGATTTTAATATGATTTAGAGAAGGCAAGCATTTCAAATAAAACCATAAATTACCCACCTGCACATGTTCCTAATGTCATCTTTCTTGCCCAGCGTGGTGTATTGCAATTCAATAGTCAAAGGTGCTGAATTTGCTTTTTTAATTCCATTATGAAATTATATTTCTCCGAATTCTAGTATCTGTAATCTGGAGACATTTCCCCAGAAAGAAAATATGAACTGTTGATCATTTCTATCATGTCCTCTCAGATAGGCATTACAAAGAGTTAATTATTAGCAATAAATAATATTATATTATAACTATGTAATACAAATTCACTTTATTGTTTTCATCAAAGGACCAATATAGTAAAAAAAAAGGTAGGGAGCTTTCGTTGTCGGTGCACACATCCAGTTTTCAAATCCATATTATATGCTCCACATTTATTAATTTCTTCCATCCAACTGATTTTCAATCATCAGAAAAGACTTCTCTTAAGTGCATTGAATTTATTGTGAGACATTTAGGTCCTACATTTTCCCATTGGAATCTTCTACTAGTTGAAGCAGCAAACGAACACAGTTGATTTTGCGTATTTTAAGAGATTTGTTGATTCATAATTCATAAAACAATATAGAATAGCGCCGATAATTAATATATAGAGCTCATGTCTTGTACTCAACAGAAGCAAGAAGAGAAAATTAACGTTATTTGTTGAATAGAATAAATAAAATATGGATATTATGAATCTCAATGAACACAATAATAAGAATGACCTAGAATTACGTCTCAAAAGACACAACAGCCTAGAGTGATTCGAAGGCTCAGTGCTATTCAAAGGCAAGCGTGCCTGAGTGCCACTGGTGCAATGAAAACCACTCCAACAGCCGCTTTAGAGGTCCTCTTGAACCTACCACCACTACAAATATATATTCAAGGCGAAGCCAGAGCAGTCGTGACTGGACTGTCAAGGGGTCAAGCACCCATAAGCAACGCGTACGGTAAAGACTATAGGGAGCTATATGAAGAGTTGGAAAGCGACCCCATCATGGGGATGCCAACGGATGGCATTATTCCAAAATATAGCTTTGAAAAAACTTCTAATATAAGTATAACGGCCAGAGAGGCAAGGAAGGAAGGACCTCCTATCAATGCAGACATTGCTGTCTATACGAACGGCTCCAAAACTGATGAAGGATCAGGAGCTGGTATTCATGGGGCCAAGCGAAAGACAAGAATCTCACTGAGCTTAGGCAAATACGCGACGGTCTTTCAGGCAGAAATTATTGCAATACATCATTGCGTGAAAGAATTGATAAGGCAAGAGTTTAAAGACAAAACCATTGCAATCTATTCAGATAGCCAGGCGGCAATCAAAGCAGTCAACTCTATGCAAGTTAACTCAAAACTAGTATGGGACTGCTTAGAAACCCTAAATGCACTGGGCAGTCAGAACAGATTGACTCTAGCATGGGTACCAGCACATACAGGGTACGAGGGCAATGAAGAGGCAGACTCACTTGCCCGAGCAGGAGCAAACAAAGCTCTTAATGGCCCAGAACCCTTCTGTGGTATTGCGAAAGCTATACAAACGACTAGTATCAAATCATGGATGCAAAACAAATCTCAAGAATGGAACAACAGGAATGAGACAGGCTAAAGAGTTTATTAAAAAACCATCGCCAACATTCACAGAATATCTACAAAGCCAGAAACGAAGTTCAACTAGAATTCTAGTGGGACTTCTCACAGGGCATTGGAGGCTCAACAAACACATGAGTACGATAGGTCTGACTAAAGAACTGCTGTGCAGGTTCTGTCAAGAAGAGGAAGAAACAGCAGTACACATACTTTGCCACTGTGAGGGCTTGTCAAGACTAAGGTTCCTTACGCTGGGTGAGGAAAAACCAGGAGCCCAGAGATACACAGGAGATCTGAAAGCTAGCCTATGGAGTCTCATAGAGAAGGCGGGGCTAGCCGAAGAACTCTAATCGATTTTGAGGGCAGACACAATAGATCTGAAAAGGTCGCAGTGTGGAGGCAAATAGCCCGAAGGCCCCATTCCAAATCTAATCTACTCTACGTCTCAAACTGGTTCAAGCATGCCCACCAGATTATCGAAATCGTTACCTTGCCAATAGGCCAAAAAATCGTTTCAAATCGAAAATTCGTTTGAAACTAGAAAATACTGATGAATTAGTAGAGTACGACCACGTCAACTTTGGGGCTCCAAGTGACTCAACGCATATGCATATTCAATGCATACGCGACCACGTATGTTGTCCCAAAGTTAACGTGGTCGAACTCTAGCACATATTTAATTCTCGCCTAATATTATAATCAGTAGAAAATAACATATTGTTTAATGATCATATGGGATGATGGTCATTTTTCACGAGAATGCAGCATATCAAACGATTGGAAAATCAGCATTTCTTGCGATATTTACAGTATAAGTACTCTTTCTATGGCTGTACCTGATAATAGCGAAATTTTTTATCTGATTTTTTCTTTAGTTGTGCTCATGTGAAATGACATTTATTGTGAAATAAATAACATTATGAAGTTATTGTGTTATCAGATAACGAAACGAAACTGAAGACTTACATTGTACCTCATTGATTTATCGAAAACTGTAAAACAAGAGCAATTTTGTGTTGTAACCGTAGAATCATAATATTAGACATTTAATCTCAGTGCATCCACCAAATTCTCAAAACGTAAGTGGCAACTCCGCCATATATTTAAATTGCTTCGATCTAGAGTTCAAAAGACCCGTTTGAGTGCAGTATAATTTATTTCAGATTGCAAAGATAAAATATTACGCCTTTTTCGCTCGATTCATCGGTTGGGCTGCATATCGATTACAAATTAGCTTTTGTGTGAATATTTTGCAAAAATGACAATGGACAAAGAAACTCGAATAATGGTCGTCCCATCTTCTGACCTTTCAAGTGTCACCCCTTTATAACCGAAGACTTTTCATTGATTTAACTCACGACTATAAAACCAATCTTTGAAGTCAAAGAACACAATTGGCTTCTTTTCCGTTCACTTCAGAGCTTCTCATTCTATTGATCATGATATTTTTCAATTCAAAGAACGTTTTTGATGTCATGGCGATATAGGTACGTACTTTTTCAGTTTTTCATCAGTACAACCTTCATTGTGTCAATTCAGGTTATTCTTCATGAAATACTAAAATATCACAATTGGAAGTATCACTATACAGGGTGTCCCATAAGTTATGGATTGAAAGAAGTGGGGTAGTGGTGGACGTCATTTCCAGTCAAACTATAACCTCATATGTGGTTATCCAATTGTTGATGGTTTAGAAGTTATAAATTTTTTTTTTCGTTTCTGTAAAAAAATCAGTTGCAATAAACCTATGTCCTATGTCACCCTCTCAGGGGCTCACATTTTGTGAGTACGGGAATGGTGAACCCGAGGTACTCTAGCCGGCTATTCACCATACTTCAACTTGTCTTCGGTGATATCCTCTTCTCTCTTCCTTTTTCAATCTATCTATCGGCCTTTCTTGGCCAACTTCTCTTTTCCTCCTGCCCTAAAAGCCCAATCTCACCATCAAGTGATGTGGGGAGGACAGACCACGGCCGCTCGACGGATGAAGCATTTTGGGAACATCTTTGCTATCTCCGGGCCAGATGGGATAATTTGTGGACATCTGTGGCAGGGATGGGGCGATTTGCTGATATCTGTCTAGGTGGCCGAGGACTGGTCAACAAGGCTCTGGCAACCTAATCCAAGCTGTGGGAACCCGTGGTGATGGATGAATGGCACCGAGGTATGGTGTCGCTAACGGGGTCTCTGGGAAACAGGGCGACATCTCAGAGTAGGTAGCCTTAGCCCTGTGCAGAGGGCACCACAGGGCTGGACCAACCCCTTTCCCCGTCACTCGTAGGAGAAGGAAAACTTGTGGCCTCCTTCGTAGACGAGAACAGAGATCGGAAGAGTAATCTTCAGGAACCTGAACGAAAAGGGTCTTTCATATTGAAGTGGCCCTTAATAAGCACCATGAGTCGTATATGGTAAAATTGAAAACAGCATGTAGGTAAAATACAATGGGCCACTAGGCCTAAGTGTCGTCGGAGACTTCGATCAGACGAGCCTACAAACGACGTGGAGTGTTTAGTGGGTATACCTGGAGTCAGGGGACTCCCACACTATCATAATGGAGGATTGGACCCATATGGTGTCCATAAACGATTTCAACCACCTCGATGAAAAAAAAACCTATGTCAAATTAGTAATTTCTCCTTTAACAAATTTCATCTACATGAATTCACCTATCCCCGAAATAATTTCATGACGTGTGTTACTATTAGTCAATCACCTGAGAAAAATGTTGTTCAACTTGAGTTTTGTCATTCAATGAAATATTCAAGTCAATTTTTAAATGCCCCTGGCAGATTTAAGAACTACCCCACAAAGATAACCAATAATAAGAAAACCTTGGTAGAATCCGAAATGGTATATCAATCAATCAATCAATCAATCAATTTATTAATCCTTTGGAACTTACAAGAGTTATAGGACAAGTCAACAAAGCAGCACACAAAATAAGTATTACACAAATAATAGTGATAAAGATAATAATACAATCCTAATTAACAGTAATAATGATATTGACGAATAAATCAAACGGACAATGTATAGGCAGACATATAAAACTGCAATAAAACTTTATAATAATTTAAGAGTAAAACACACACATACATTGAAGTACAGTTGAAATTTTGAAATTAAAATTAATATATTATATTAACCAAGTGCTCCTTCAAATTCTTGTATAGAGTAAGGACAAAGATCTATGAGGAGTTGGACAATGCACGTTTGAATTTGCGAACAGGCAGGATAGTTTTCAAGTTTTGTGGTAGAGAATTAAACAAGTGGACACCTAAAGTGTTTGGTGACCTTTTGATCAGTTCCAGGTGCTTGAATGGCACATGGTAGTCCTCTTTCTAGTATTGTGAGAGTGCTTATCACTATTCTTCTTGTACAAATTTTGATTTTGATGGACATATGTCATTAGTTCAAGAATGTATATGCCGGTGACTGTTAGAATTTCATTTTCATATCATATGGGCTTGTTCAAAACAGCCTTTTATGGTAACTAATTTTATTCAAATGAGTCGCGTTTTTCAGAAAAATTGAATAACTTTCGAACCATCAACAATTTGATAACATATACCGTTAGTTTGATTGCAAATGACCTCCCCTACCACCCCACTTCTTTTGATCCATGACTCATGGGACATCCTGTATAATTTTCCAGCAAACTGTAATATGATCTATCAGATAGGAATATTTTGACTTTCTTCCTAAGTTAACATTGCTGACCCTATATCGACTGGCAAGTGGTTGTTCATTTACCCAACGCCATTATAGAATATACCTTTTTTAATCTCTTGGAGCACACGGAAGAAAATTCCTATAATATTCGAAGAACATCGTCTTTGGGAATAGTTCCAATGACAATGAATTCCAAAGTTTTGCCGTTCTATAGAATAACGAGTTTTGGTAAAGTGTTGTTCGACATATTGCAAGGTTTTACAACAGAATGACGTGCTGACTGGGCCCGTCGAGTTTGTCTGACTAGTATTGCTAGTGATGGAATTGAAACAGATATTTTCGAGGAACATTTCATGTTGAAGTATCTATCGAAAAGTCAAAGTTCGCCGACTTGTTTTACGGTCTTCTGATTAGGTCAACGTATTAGTGAGTGTGGTATATATCACTCATCAGGCTAATGGATCTTCTCTGGATAGAATCTGAGGGCATCAGCGTATGTATTGGTGCTCCATCCCATTTTTTTGTTGTTGTCGAGGTGGTTTTAATCCTGTATGGACACCATATGGGTCCTATCCCCCATATGATAGTTTGGGACTCCCCTGACTCTAGCCAGGGTTTACCCACTAAAAACTCCACCCCGTTTTGTAGGCTCGGCTGACCTTATCTCAGACGACACTTAGGCCTATGGTGGCCCATTGTATCTTACCTAGTAGTTCTGTGCCCACTCCATTATCTCTATACCTTGAACAAGTCTGTAGAAATCCTTCACTGGATTTGAGTTGAATACTTCTGGTTCGCCAACTGGTTGCCCAAAGATCTTCTGTCTTCTGCGGTCCAATGCCTCACATCGGCACAGTATATGTGCTACTGTTTCTGATTCCTTGCCACAAAGTCTGCAGCTTGGGTCGCCATTGTACAGTCCCATTCTGGCGAGATGCTCCTTTACTGGCGCATGGCCAGTCATGAGTCCCGTAACAGTTTTTATCTGTGCTCTGTTCAACTTGAGCAGGTCTACAGTCCGTTTATGACTTGGTTCCTTAATGTATTGTTTGCCATTTCTGTTTCTTGGGATGTTTTCCTAGTAGCTCTTATGTTTTGCCTGAATCCAGTCTTTAACTGACACTCGTGCTGTACGTTTTGGTACTCCAAGAGTCTGTCCTGGATCTGGCTCGTTGTCCGACCCTCTTCTTGCAAGTTCGTCAGCCTCCTCATTGCCAGCGATCCCCTGATGACCTGGCACCCAGATTAGCTTGACGCAGTTCCGGTCTGTCGGAGTTCTCAGTTCCCTCTTGCAATCCCATATACCAGTCGAGATGTCTTTTCCTGGCTTTCTATTGCCTTAAGTGCCGCTTGACTGTCTGACATAATACGGATCTGCTCGTTTTCCACAGCTCTCCTGTTATTTCCTTCCGCACATTGGAGAATTGCGTACACCTCTGCTTGGAAAACTGGAGCATAATTCCCCAATGAGTAGCTGAGGCTAGTTTCCGGATGTTTGGAGTATACTCCTGCTCCTGACCCATTCGCAGTCTTGGACCTGGTCTGTATACCAGATCTTTCCCTGCAGTATGGTGCTGAGTTCTCCGTCATTCCATTCAGATCTGTCTGGTATGGACACTCTGAATGAAGTGTCAAATATATATCGTTTCGAAATGTGATCTGTTCTCATATTAAGTATATCCCTGTTCACTATTCTGACGATGCTCATATGTCCTGTTCCTATGTTAACATTGCCCAATGTATTTTGCAGTCTTAGGGTACCAAGTCTCGCCTCTCCCTGTACCATAAAGTGGAGGGGAGGCAGATCCAGAAGTGTTTCCATGGCTGCGGTTGGCGTTGACTTCATAGCCCCCGTGATTCCTAGACATGCAAGTCTTTGTATCTTGCTCAGTCTTGTTATAGTTCCTCCTTGTAATGTCTTCTACCATATCAGAGAGGCATATGTTATGGAAGGCATCACCACCCTGTTATACAACCAGTACAGCATGTTTGGTCTCAGTCCCCATTTCTTCCCACAAGAGCGTCTAATCATCATCAGAGACGTTACCGCTTTTTTGGTTGTCTCCATCCCATATGCGAGAACTGTATTCTAAAGCTGGCCGTATCTGTGCTTTGTAGATGATGAGAAGCTGTTGAGAAGTAGATTTTCGCACTTAATAAAAATCCGAGTTTTTTTGAGGAAGCTTTTGCGATGGATCGGATATGATTTTACCATAGGAAAATATTTGCTGTTGGGTATTCCGAGCAAAGAAAAAGTGGTCTTGGTGGGAATATCAAGCATACTGATAAGTTCCGCCTTTCTATAGAAAATACAGGCTTTAGTTCTAGTGGCGTTAAATTCAACTGTAAGTTTCTGGTTCTTCAGGTGGTAATTTCAGCAAGATCTTCATTGACAGCGTTGACCTGCCTCCGTCGTGAGTTCTTAGTTTCCCGAAAAGAAAAGGGAATTCTAGAAGAGAACGCAGTATATATTCATAATACAGGAGTTTTTGAACATTCCATATTGTTTTATAAAATCGAAATGAAATAAAAATAAAAATCAGGATATATCATCATCACCCAAGCCCCAATAAGATTGTATATGTATAGTAAATATCTGATATTTCCTGACTTCCAATAATGTTTTTCTTAGTCAGTATATCATTCTGGGCTGATCGAATTTCTTCTGATTGAGCTCTGGGAAGGTAAGTGAAAAAGAACAAAATAGAATTTGAGGTGGAAAAACTTTCATTATCACTATAAATTGTTGATTATTAATTGAAACCTGAGTCATATATATTTTAGTTTCGACATATCATATTTTCGACAGCTCTTTTGTAGGAATTTCAGCCGCATCGGAAGCATATTTTTTTGAGAATTAATTTTCCTCATGAAGGATTCATTAACTGATGAGTTTGTTGTGAATCTGGTGATTCGTTCATGATTGATAGGAAAATATTTCATTCCTTCGAACATGCAGGTGTATAGGGCAAGTGGTTGCTTTCAACAGATCATTGATATGAAGTTGAAACAATGTTGGAGCAAAAATTGATCCTTGTGGAACGCCGAAAATGGTGGCAATGTAATCAGACGATACTCCGTCCACCACCACATGGAGTGATCTGCCTGAATATATCCAACGCTACAGCAGCTAGAGATTCCAGATGTTTTTCTAATGACGCTGGCAATACATGAATGACGTAGGCGAGTATATCTCCAATTGACTTTTGGTAGCGATAGCCATATTGTGTATCGTTAATGATTCCAGAGTTTTCCAAATATTCGATGAGCTCAATATTGATGGCTTCCTACATCACTTTGGAGATGACTGATAACAAGGCAATCATTCTGTAGTTGTTGGGCAGGCTCTTGTTCCTTTTTTTGAAGTCTAGCTATTTTCCAGCAAGATGGAATCTTCCATAAACTTGATCTCTTGTTGAGGGAGTTTCAGACTGATATTACTGTTTCGCACGGTATGATGGATGGGAGTTGTCGTAAATGTCAACTTATATTTATTTATCAGCAAACAGATTCCAGAATGAATACTGCAATTGCTGTAAATACTATTATATTGACGAGCAAGATTCTGCAAGATAGGTTTGACATATCATGAATATCTTATCACTCGTTTTTGTACAATTAACAGAATTGTTAAAGATGTCGAGCTGCATTCTCCTCAAAGAGCTATCCCCTATCGTAATTGGGAAACTGGTAGTAATGCTTTCAGAAAGGAAGGAGTGGCAACTTCGATTTTCAAAATAGATATGATATTATTATTAAAATATCCAATAATTTTCCAACAACTATTCTTGATATTTCCCTATACAATGTATATATGGTGTTACTGTATTTGACATAAAAATGTATTGCAATGTTTTTCGTCGAAAATCATGACCTCTCGAGGTGCTGATATATTTGAATTAAGAAAAGCTATGAAAATGTAATTTTAGATATACGTAATACTTTTACTTACAAGAACATGAAAAAGGGTCATTCCGGTCCTGATACGAATGTATTCTTCAGTTTTTTAGGTCACGAGAGTGAATTATAAAATATGTCCACGAAGTTATCAAAGAAACTAACAACAGTCATGTTGTGGTTTCGTGAATATTTATTATATTTCCATTTTTGTTGATATTTTATCATGACTGATATCCTGTCAGAAACTTTCCTAACAAGTCCCTATAGTACATTTTCCGTAGATTCAAAATATGACCTCAGATTTTTGATAATCATTATACAGGATTAGTTTTATCCTCACAATAATTCAACATATATAGGAAAAAAATAATATTCCGGTCCTGATATTAGTTTCTTTCAGAGGACGATACTTGTTGACGCCTGTGAGTTCAATTCATGTACCAAATCTGAACCCAATCGGGTAATCCTTGTATTCAATAATCCATGAATCACTCTGTATGTCAGTTACGACGCGGTTTTGCACACTTGTAAATGACATTTTGTAATCATATTGGAAGTTCCTATAGCCCCATGAATTTTGTCGGTTTTATCTCCGGACTCCCTGTATATATGTGTAGTAGGACAAATTAGATGATTTGCTTCAAAATCTTACTACTTTTAACAATTCACTAGCTTCTCAGTGACACTTTGTTTGGAAAACAGTTTGAAGAGAAGAAATATGGATATATGGAATATCGAATTTTCACTTAGCTTCGGACGTTTCGGGAACGAATCTGCTCCCGTTGTCAACATAAAAATGCAATTATTTTTTTTCGAAAATTCTGTTGTAGTTTGAGTGTCATACTGATGTTGCCATGCATATATGGATGAGTGATGATGTAAGTATACAAACGAGTTGCAGGATGTTTTCATCAATTGATTTTGAATCAAACATTTTCATGTTCAGTTTTCAGTAGTGAATACCATGTTCTATCTTTATCAACTGGACAGGAAGCAATGCTATTGTCTCCGTTCAGAAGAATGCACGCGGATTCCTTGATTTTTTTCTTTTGGCTGTTATGTTCTTTTCCTATGATTTTAATATTATTCCACTCTACCATATGTTATCCATTTTCAGTACGGATATGTTCAGTTAATTTTGATTTATCGATACGTCCTTACTTGATATTGTACTTGTGCTCTTTCATCCCTACACAGACAGAGGTATCTTTGTTTCACCTGTATAATACTTTGGTATACTATATAAGTACGATTTTTTGATGATTGTTATATTCATTTTTTGGCTCTGTTTGAGTCAGAATTGATCTCACTGTATTTTCAGTTTTGAACACTGTTTTCACTTGGAACTTATCACCAACACGTTTTATTTTTTCAGATATGCCGGGAATGTATGGTATTATATTCGTCGTTATTGATGGTTGTGATTTGGTGAATCGATCTATCAATGAAATCCTTTGGATAGGCGTTGAGATGGAGAACATTTTTATTGTGGTGAATTTCATTATTGAAAATTTGTTGGTCAGATCATATTGATTTGGCTCGATCATGATTCGATCATTTTTTTAATAGTTTTCTGATGATTCGATTGAAAATTGAGGTATCTGTTAGTATGAATATTTTCACGGAAACATTATTTGATTTTTCAAGAAGGACATATAAAAATTTAGTGGTGCCCGCGAGAGTCTCGTTTTCGAGAGTCTCGCATGGTCTCGTCTCGTTTTCGAGACAAGACTCGAGACGAGACTCGGACAAGACGAGACGAGACTTTTATTGGTCTAGTCTCGAGTCTCGTGCAAGACTTCTCGTGTATCGTGCGAGAGTCTCGCAGGTAAATATTTTTGCGTACAGACAAGAGAATTTCATTCATAATAAAACATATTTAGAAAGTATATTCAGAAAACATTCAATGAATCTGCACGATATTTCTTATGTCTTAACAATTGGGTGAAAAACAAAAACAGTTGCGATCATGAAGGCTGATCTGATTGATAAAGGTTTTCTTCTCCTAGCGACAGGGATAGTGGTGTACTTTTACTGGCTTGGCAAAAAAAGTTTGTTGCTATGCGACGTTCCGAGAAATTCTAATGAAATTGATGATCAAAATTGACACTGACTCTGGGTGAACACAAAATGATGGAGTTTTCAATAAAAAAATTACACAAAATTGGTATTATATCATTTGGAGAAAAGATTCTATGTTTCACACGGCAGCAAATGTAGATTGACTACTTTTCTGCCTATAGTAAAACAAATAACTATTTTCTCAGATACCTTTTTCTCAAATAAGTAAAATAAAGTTGGAAAAAAGTTTTTGTTTTGTTTATTTCTTAAGAATATACGTGTTACGTTTCATTTTATTTTTATAACTTTCGAATATATAATGCTATTTTTTTTTCCTTGTTTATATGTACGATGTAAGTATGTACCTATTATAGGTACTTACTTTTCAATAAATAATGTTATTTTTGTTGTAATTTTCTCTTCCTACTTCCCTCTTACCTAAAAAGTAGGTAAAGGTTAATATCCCGTACTAGACTGGAACAAGATCATGCATGACGAAATTGCGATACATTTGCGAGACTCTCGTACGAGACGCGAGACAAGACGAGACCCGGGGCTGCGAGACGAGACTCGAGACAAGTCTTCATATTTCATCGGCGAGACGAGACGAGACTTTATAAAAGTCTCGTCTCGTTGGTCTCGTGTGAATCACTATAAAAATTGTATCTGATTGTCAGGTTCGATTACCAAAGTGAACTTTATGGTGGGTATTGTTCACATGATATAGAAAATGGCCAAATGAAGGTCGATTTCTATTTCAATATGTCAATTCTAAAGGATTCAAGATCGACTTGTTTCAGTAGATTCCTCAGAAATAATTGATGAAACGGTTGAAAATTAATTTATCAGTACTTTACGAAAGCACTGTATAATATCGGTCGAACAATAAAATAGTGTGTGTTACCTGTGTTTTGTCTAAAAAATGGTTTCTTCGTCTATACAGCTGTCCTTATTACCGTTCTTGATAACTATTTTGTCAGGCAACATTAGTTTTATTTGATATTGACATTCGAATGAAATTATAAGAGAGATTGAAATTTGTTATTCGGATTTCATCAGCTAAATTGGCAAAACTTCATCGCAAAATGCATTATGAAAAATTAATGATGGCATTGCAGCATCACTGATTTTTCAATAATTCAATCTGGCTGGAACCGGTAGCTTGAAAAATATATAGAAATGAGAAATATCTGAACCGATCATCAATGTTGCTGAATAATACAAAGGAGAGCATTCATTTCGAACTGACAAGTACATGCACGCACTAATAATTTATGAAATGCAAATTGTGTCTGATTCCAATTTTATTGATTTTTCACTTCCAGTACAATTCAGCGAAACAGTATTGAAAATACCTTGGAATGAGAATACATTGACAGTTGGCGTCACAGCAGATATGTATATTGTTACCTTCCCCTTCCAAATAAGCTACTGCCATCTTCTTTATTCTGTCAAATTATCGTGCAATTATCATTCTTGAATCTAGTGGTGACCGCGAGAGTCTCGTTTTCGACAGTCTCGTATGGTCTCGTCTCGTTTTCGAGACAAGACTCGAGACGAGACTCGGACAAGACGAGACGAGACTTTTATTGGTCTCGTCTCGAGTCTCGTGCAAGACTTCTCGTGTCTCGTGCGAGAGTCTCACAGGTAAATATTTCTGATGCGTGTCGACTGCAGACTTGAGAATTTCATTTATAATACAACATATTCAGAAGGAATTGAGACTATTAAGCACATATAGACAGAACATTTCATTCATGAATACTTTGAAAACACAATCCATGATCTCTTATAGGGCGGCGGAAAATAAAGGCAAATCTGTAATAACGACAGATCGCAAATAGAATGACTAACTCAAAATCTATAAAAATAAGTCATTCTGTGCTATATAGTTTGAGATAAAGAATAACTTTGTTTTGACGGAAGTATGGATGCAGGAGCTTCAAAAATATTATTCTGTGCCTCGGTGTAACTAAAACACAGATACATATATTGCAATGGTGGAAAATTCATGCTTCTGAATTTTCCATTCTAATTTTGATGGCACGATATCTCTTAAGCATACCGGCTACTTCAGTTTTCTTGTTCAGATGTATGATGTGAGAATGTACCTATAAAAGGTACTTACTTTTCAATAAATAATGTTATGTTGTAATTTTGTCTTCATACTTCTACATTATATCTAGAAAGGAGGTAAAGGTGAATATCCCGTACTAGACTGGAACAAGATTATGCATGACGAAATTGTGATACATCTGCGAGACTCTCGTACGAGACGCGAGACAAGACGAGACTGGAGGCTGCGACACGAGACTCGAGACAAGACTTCATATTTCATCGGCGAGACGAGACAAGACTTCATGAAAGTCTCGTCTCGTTGGTCTCGTGTGAATCACTACTTGAATCTCAATATTTAATATCAGAATAATAATATAAGTGAGTATGGAAATTATAAGTATATATGTATGTATAAATGACAACACTCTATATGAGATTAATAAGTGTTTGAAGACCATATATTGACATCTGTTAGACGTCCAAAAGTTGACGTCCATGTGACGTTGGAAAAACGACGTCCTCTTGGCGTCATGATTTGGACAAGTGACGAACGTACATAAATGTACAAAATAAGCGGTCCTATAGACGTAATTTTCGTCAGTGTGGCTATCTGGGATCGTTCAGTTTCTTTAGGCATTATGCATTCTCAAACCACCTTTGAGCTGATAACAATAGATCCCAGCGATCTAATGACAATTCGACAGTCACCCTGTATGCAGACGCTGCAAACGAAAGTATCTGATTTTGAACGAAATTCCAATCACTATTGCACACTACATTCTCCTCACACGCAATCGATACCAGCCCGTCCGTTTGAAATACGCAGGGCCGAATGCACATTTATGATGCACTCGCACTGCATCGGACCGCGATAAAACCAAAATTACACATACTAGGTGAATTGTCATCCAATGTCCGCTGTTTGCTTCACTTCCACCCTCGATACTGTTGCCACTCTCCTTGTTTCACTTGTCTCAAGCGGAATGTCAAGCGTTATAGTCCAAGAAATAGCTGCAAATTTCGACCGTCATCTGAGAATGAAATGATGTTTCAAAGGCATGAAAAAACATTGTAGTTTATCGAACGGCACCACTCCAATCACTGAGCAAGAAGATTGAGACTTTGCACTTTCCTGTGCTGAAAATTGCACTCGATTTCGCGATTTGAGACAATTCGATCATGAGAGAATTCGATCATCAAAGGATGCTCATAATGCCGAAATAAGATCAAAACTTGTTGAATGTCCTTACGGATCCCGTTCATTTTGGCCCTTCACCAAAGCTGTAGGAAAAAACTTCCAGCTCGTTTCCTCCTCTAACCAAGGAAGATGGAAAACTAGCCACAACTGCCCAGGAGAAAATCAACATTTTTGCGCATTCATTTGCTGGAAATTCCACTCTGGATTCATGGGGAAAACAACCTCCAAACATAACGACAATTGACAGTCATATGCCCGAGATCACCATTCGCCAACGTACTATATAAGAAAAATTTTATTGGTTTTCAACACCTACAAAGAGTACAAAGCTTGTGGCTCTGACGGAATCTCACCGATTATTCTCAAGAAATGTGCTTCCGAACTAACACCTGTTCTCTGCAAGTTGTTCAACCACTCTTACAAATTGGAGATATTCCCGTCCAACGGAAAAATTGCAAGAGTACAACCAGTTCCTAAAAAAGGCAAAAAGACCCTACCCAACTACAGACCGATCGCACTGCTATCTATCATTTCAAAGATCATGTATGAAGCTAGCATCATCGAGCTCATGAAATACCTGGAACATTCAGGTATCATCAACGATAGGCAATATGGCTTCCGTCATCAGAGATCAACTGGCGACCTGCTCGCTTACGTCTCACATATATGGCAGCAATATATTTAAAAATATGGTGAACCTTAGCCGTGGCACTTGATATCTTCATAGCATTCGATCGAGTCTGGCACCACGGACTCCTCGCCAAGCTTCCAGTTCATGGCATGCCTCCCCAGCTATGTTTTCTGCTACCTAGTTTTCTCTCAAACAAGTCTCTCCATGTAGTGGTCGACGGAGTTTCATCTGACTCTATTTTCATAAATGCTGGTGTTCCGCAACTTCATGCCCAGTACACAGCTTCGTGAATGATAATACCGTCCATACCGCCTTTTCTTCCAGGGCTCCAATACCAGCCAGGCAAATCAAAAACGGTCGAGGGAGAAATGTTGACAACATAAATATGGACTTTGCGACAATTCTCGAATGGGGATCCATTAACTTGGTAGATTTCAATACAAACACAAGCATGCCTTTCATATAGAAATACTATTTCCATACCCTGAAACTGTTGGATAATGTCCACAAAAGGGCAATTCGTCTCGTGGGTGATGTCTCGCTCACAAACTCACACATTTCTCTGAAACATCACTAAGGCAATCTGCAGAATATATCTTTCCAAAGACCCATACATCCAACGAACAACGAGGCTCTGGAACGCATTGCCAAGGGAGGTGCTGTGCGAGGCATAGAACCTCCAGAAATTTAAGACGAACACCAATTCCTACCTCATTTCCCAATTCTCACGATGTTCCCTGAAAATTACAAGATATCCCTTTTCGTGCCAACCAGAACATAAAAAAAATTGATAACGAGATATGGTACATTTCGAAATTTTACCTGTGTCACCCCTCAGCCTGGGTCAAATCCACGGCACAGCGATTTATTTGCTGCTATCATTTTTTTCTTCCATTTACTTCTCATTCCAACTCATTTTCATATAACGGAAGTATGGAGTATGTCTGGAATAATAGGAATAGGAATTATAGGAGCAGGTAGGTCTCAGAGATCTATTCAATTAGTATCGGATGACATAATCCTCATCTTGTTATCAAATCGTGAAATCGAGTGCAACAGGAAAGTATAATTTTTTATCGTTTTGCTTAGGATAGTGATGGGCACAAATAACGGTAGTGTGAAGTGAGAAGTCACCATTTAACTAGAATCTCTTCAAATGAGAATTTCCTGTGAAAAACTTTCATTGATTGGGTTTCCCATCTTATTGTGAACCAAATAGTTAAAGATGCAGAGTTCAGATCAGAAACATTCATTCATATATTGGCTACGTTTATACTGTGTTGATATTTGATGGCATTCTTCGTCGAATTTATCTAACCAAATCCAAACCAATTAATCCAGATTCATCACATATTTACACCATGTATCTTCAGCTGACCAATGTTAGCAACTTGGTTGTGAAAATCAACTTAAATACCTAAATTATGAATAGATGCAAGTGATTCAAATATCCATTATTCTAATTTCTCTGGTATCTTCTCTCCTCGTTTCTATAAAATATAAATATGAGTATTATCTCAATAGGCAAGGGTTCGTGTAGTGAGGACAAAGCAAATGATTTGCGCCAAAATTACACTGCGTATGAAAAATATTCCTATCAGAGAACCTAACAAAATTACTTCCTTGGGCAATTAATTCCAGAGCTCTGCCGTTCAATAGATAAAAGAGTTTCGATAAAGTGATGTTCGAAATTATTCGAGGTTGACAACCAAGTTGACAACGAAAGGATCTGCTGAGAACAATTATAGACAAGGAAAATGTTGAAATAAATTTGACTAGAAACATAATCATACAATGAACTCAATATAAACACCATTGAATGAGTTAGAGTAATTGTTTAAAATGTCCTTCGTTTTCTGGAATACATAATTTTCTTTTTTTACTGAAGAAAGCATTGACCCTAAACGGTTGAGGATCAGCTTTGAGGTATCGTGATGTTACAATATCAAGAGTATACCTTTTTGGCGTGAAATTTAATATTTTTTTTATTCACATGACATCTGGAATAGAAAATCTAACCTCAAAAAAGTTATGTTAACAATTACTGGTTACGAACTATGAGTCTAGCGCCCTTTATGAGAGTAAAGGTGTTTTTGCTTTACGCGTAGAGCGTCATGCAACCTGATTGGTGACGCTGAGTTTGAAAAGTATTTGACGCGATTAAGGTAAAATATTACCACTTTTTGGCATTGCTGCTTTGTGTTGAGTTGGAGTTATGTTCCAGAAACCTCAATATTTATTATCAATTGTTTCAACACAGGATTTTTCACTGAATGCACCTTCATTAGCTCTCATTTCTGAGAGTGTAATTAATCTCATGTTTAGTTAAATAATTGCAGTATCACTGAAGTACTTACTCGCTATTTCCGTTTTTTTTTTACAAGTAATCATCTGACGCAGCTCTGTATATCTTGCAAGTTATATCCTATATTTTCAGTATTCTCGTGATTTCTCAATACGACTCTCAACCAAAGCGACAATGATTGAATATTTCATTGGGAACTGAAGGTAATAAAGAAAAACAGTGCAGTAATTTTCAATTACGTGTCACCAATCATACGCGTGACGCGAAAAGCAAAAAAGCTGCATTGGGAACTCACCTTTGGATACAAAAATGTGCGATATGTCAGCTCCCGAAACATACGCACACAAAATTTCATCACAAAGTTGCCAGTATCGCTCCGACATAAAATATTATACAATTTTTTCAGCACCGTGTATCCGTTACGGAAATTTCGTATTGAGCAAACAAAACTTATTTCTCTAATGTTCTACCTAACCTAACAACAGGGCCACCTTTCTCGAAATACCCTAGAAAAATATTAATCATTATCATCATTAATATAATATTATCCTGTTTCTTGCAACTAAATTCGAATAGGTGTTTTCATCGATTCAGTGGGTCCGGAACGAATAAAATATTCACCATTAGTTAGTTACATGAATTATATATACATTATATACTAACAAATATATTCAAATCAATACCTTTTATATAATTAGGTTGCCACCACATAACTACGCGGTGGTTCACTAAATCATTTATATACTTGATAAAGATAACAATAGCTAATAGAATGTTTATCCAGAAACGATCATGATCATATTTGGTTCATTCTGAAGTATAGGTACCCAATGCGATATCTAGTTGTATCTTTATACAGGATGGGACATTAGTGCGTCGAAGCTCGATTGCTCGATACACATTCTCATATAATAATAAAACATGCAAAGTCCATTTAATAATTCATTGAACTTGTATTTTCATTGAAAGAATTGATAGCAAACAAAAATAGTTCATATATACTGGTTTTTCACATAGTGAATAAAAAACAAAATTCACACTTTGTATAATTGTGAATTATCATCCTGGTTTTGTTTTTCTAAATTCTAAAAATTCAGTTCGAGACCCCCTTGACTTTTCACGAGGTTTCAGGCCAATATGCAAAGTGACCCATTTTTTTTTCATTTTCCTATGTATTCCGCACACTATTTTTTATATTGAATTAAAGCATATCACTTCTTTTAAAACATAATTTTTGACGGTTTGTAAAAAAAAATGGGTTTGCATACTTGTCGCCTCGTTAAAAAAATCAGTTCTCGAACAAAAAAGTAAAGCATTTCGTGCACTAGATATAATCTATATATTGGACTGAAAAGATACATTACTATGTTATTATTTTTTTGCAGTCACTATGTTGAATCATCGCGATATGGAAGATTTAATTAGGAAACAAATGCAAAGAAGATCAATCAAGAGAAAACTGGAGTCAAGAAGGTGAAAAATCCACAGAAGGTTGGTACTGTTGGTAGCTTGAGAAAAATAATGAAAAAGAATATTGCTAACCCGCGATAATTTGGGTGCATGCTTCTGTAATCCGGTTATCATTTTCGTTCCATTGTAGTACTCCGCAATAATAATTTTAAGTAATTCAAAAATCAAATTTCATTAACTTGACATTCATTTCTACATATACATATACAGAAAAAATCGTGAAGGCTTCTGCTTGTCAGTTTGTAAGTTTAACGCAAACACAAAACTTTAACACACTACACTGTTTTACCACTAACCAAACCGATTTTTTAAACGACTCGACACGTGTTTCGCTAACTAACTTCAGAAGAAGATTAAAACTTCTCCTCGTGTCGAGGCGTTTAAAAAATCGGTTTGGTTAGTGGTAAAACAGTGTGGTGTATTATCGTGTCAAAGGTTCCAGTCTTCGATATAACAAAACTTCAAGTCTCAAGGACGAGTCAAAGAGCATTCATAAACACACTATGACTATCTAGTGTGTGTTTGATCTTTGGACGAGCTAAAACGAGGAGATGGATTAGTGACATCAACAATAAGCAACATTAGTAAGAAATCTGATGAAATTAATGGGTAACAAGAACAAAAACAAGAGCATATTGTTTTATTAAGATCATATGTGACACTTATTTGACAAGCGGAATTTGCGTTTGCGAGGCAGAGCGATCGCATAGCCGAGTACCCAAATTTTGCTAGTCGATTTTGATCCGAATGAAACATCCGTCAGTCATCGAAATAATTGATATCTCATTATTAAGAAATAAGTGGAGTTATCACTATTTTGACTCACTTGACCATGGCAGCTATCATATCAGCTGCCATTCAACAAAAGTATTGCCTAGCAACATACATACTACCTAATCATTTTATTGTGTCAGTAAGAGAAACATATCAACTTCAAGAGCTAATTTTGATGGAACAAAAATAGACGACTACTCTTCAGTATATTTTAGAAAATAGTAGATTGTTTTATTAGGATCAAAAATGACATTTTGTTCAACAAGCGAATTCTGCATTTGCGAGGCAGGTGAAACGGAGCCAACCAAAATTTGCAAGTCAAACAAAGTCACTTTTGATCCGAATGAAACGGAATGAAACATGCTATTTTTTCTGCAACCGAAAGAATTAACTAAAATAAAATAAGTGAATTAACCACCGAAGTGACTCACTTGACAGATTATTGTAATAATATGAGTGAGTAGATAGAAGCAAGACCTCAGACTACTTTACTTTGTTACAATTTGTGTTGACATACATCATGTCATCAGATACTACAGGCACGAATTCAGTACTACCTATCCCCGAAACGAGGATGCTGTGCCATATTTATGCAATGCAACAAATAATCCATATAGTGAGAATATTCTACCTGCATGTTTAGATCAGGTTTATTCAATTTTCAAGGATGTTCAAATTGTAGTGGCCTATTTGTGTATTCTATTTAATCGACGAATCGATGAATTCATTTGGACCAGTCAGCCCTAATAGCAAATACCGTGCCAGTGCCAGGTATAAGTTAAAGAAGTGGAAAATGTTAGGTTAGTGAAAATATTAATTTCTCTCCATATTCCACTCTGTTTGGCTCGGTAATAAAATAAAAGTATTGCTGGCCATGATTATTCAAAAACAAGTTATCCAATCAATCAGATCCCGAGAATACCAAATAAAATACAGTTCAAGCAAGTATGTGGATCTTGAAGGCTTTAGCAGCATTGGTAGGAAATGCCAAATCTGCCGAAATCGAAAACAAATCAGGTATGCGTCCCAACCCAAATAACCAACCGCAACAATGTTGTTCATTCTTGATGACATAGTACTTTCTTTTCAGTTCCTGAAAGTGTTGCCTGGCAACATACATGTTTGTGTCAGTTATGGAAACATCAATCCAAGAGCTGATTTTGCTATCAAAATAGACGACTTTTGTGTCGGTTGCAGAAAACGTATGGAAATCCAATGATTAATTGTAACATATTATCTTTTTGCTTATATCATCTTATACAAGGTGTTGAAACAATTTTTTCTTCACATTTTTTACGATTATGTTGAAACTACTGGCAACATTGTGATGAAATTTCGTATGGATGTTTCTTGGAATCTGTCACATCGCATGTATTCGTTTATATATCTGACTCTCATAGAGGGCGCTAGTTACACGGTTCGTACCGAGTAGTTCTGAACATAACTTTTTTGGGGTTAGATTCCTCAATCCAAATATGATATGAACTTGAACATCATTCCATTTTACACCAAAAAGGTACTCTTGGTGAAACTCGATACTATGTTCCGTTTTAGGAATATTTCGATTTGAAAATAATGGAGTAGTAATGATGCTGCGAGTGATGCTGGTGTAAAATGAATTTTATTGAGTTCAATTACCTATTTATTCTGGTTCAAAAACTATGAAATTATTCTTGTGCTGAAGTCATTGATGGAACGAAGAATCATAAGTAGAAAATTAAGAGATATTTGACTGGAAACATGAAATATTGAATCAGTTAGAGTAAGTGTTGAAAATGTCCTACGTTTCGAGGAATACACGATTCTATATTCTTTTTTTAAGATTGAATTATTCTTCTGAACAGTTGAGGATCAGCTGTTAGGTCATTTAAGTGATGTTCAATAATGTCTCACAACTCTTGACGTGAATTTACCTATGTATCATAGACTTTCTGCTCAAGATACAACAAAACTGTGTAATCCATGTTCTTAGTCAAATCTGTTCCGATGTTCTTCTTGTGATTCATTGTTAAATCAATGAGTTTCGCATCAGAAATGTATTGTTGTTTTCGGTTTTCAATAAATATGTGATGATTTTCCATAATACTCTAATACATAGCTTTATACCAGCAACAGTTACCACTTCATCATATTCAAATCGAAATATTCCGAAAACGGAACACAGTATCGAGTTTTACCAAGAGTACCTTTTTGGTGTGAAATTGAATGTGTGAATGAAGTTCACATCAAAGTTGGATTGAAAAATCTAACCTCAAAAAAGTTATGTTCAAAACTACTCGGTACGAACCATGTAACTAGCGCCCTCTATGAGAGTCAGATATAAAAACGAATGCAAGCGATGTGTCAGATTCCAAGAAACATCCATGCAGAATTTCATCACAATGTTTGCAGTAGTTTCAACATAATCGTAAAAAATGTAAAAAAAAATTGTTTCAACACTTTGTATCTTGAAAACGGATGGCGTTACGACATTTTTTTACTGGGCAAACCCAACTTATTTTTTTTGCAATGTTCTACCTACCCTAGCAAGGGGGTTAGGTTTTTTGAAACACCCTGTATACATTATGAAAAATTCATGACTATAGATGTTCATTTATGGCTATTCGATATCTACGTGATATGTTTCATGTTAGTGAATTAGTGGTAGTATCATGATTTCTCTGCCTGTAGTCTCCTATAAAGAAAATATAAATAGAAATTAATCAACTGATCTTTCTTCGATATGGAAAATCCACTGCCAACAAGCAAAAATGTATCATAATATATAATGTGTTAGTGTTTTTATTGCATTTCTAACGCATTATCAATCCACATGGGATGATGCATACTTTACATTTGAATCTCAAAAACTGCACAAAAATCAGAGTATATATATATATTTTCGATTTCAACTCATTTTAAGGGGGACAATCGTTACCATCGAGACTATAACAATCCACTGAATATTTTTTTCCACAAACGTCAGTAAAATTATAATTTTTGACGCATGCTGTCAGTGTCTAAAATGTCATTTTATGACACTAAATCACTTTTAGCACTAGTGATTTATTTTTATGAGAAAATATGTAAACATAATTCAAAACGAAGTGTTTATTCAATTAAAAGTACAATTAGCGAAACTACAATTATAATACGAAACTCCATGGCCAGTCTCATTGGTAGATGTGACAGAATTTATTTTCGTGAAGCTTGTACCAGGGCAGAGAGCAATATTATCTGCCGGAGTTTTCCACAAAATTTGATCTGTAATGTTCTGTTTCCTTTGTAGCGAGTCTTCTATATAACCCTCTGCTACTGTACTGGACTTCCATCCACCATGTATTTTAATTGTAGTAAGACTAGCACCAGAGTCCGCCAACAAACTAGCTGAGGAACGTCGGAAACAATGTCCAGTATATAGATGGGAATCAGGCAAATTAAGAAATTCGGCAATTTTGGCAGGCATCTTACTAAATGTGTTGATTAAATGCAAAAAGCTCAAAGTCATTTCCACACAGTGTTCATGAACTGAACAACAATGGTAGATTTCGGGAGAAAAACAACTACTTCCCTGGCTAATGCCACGCAGGATATTGAATTACATCCTCCCGAAATCTATGCATCGACTCGTATAAACGAATACTGATACAAGTGATTCTTTCCTGAATGCCCTATTGATTTCGATTAAGCAGGCCGCTAGACAACCACAGACCGGTTTCGAGCTCTTTGACTCTCATCAGTGCAGTGTAGTCTCCAGCCAGCAGTCCTATGAACATGAACACTGTGTGGAAATGACTTTGAGCTTTTTGCATTTATTTAACATATCATTCCACTTTGAGCATTGTGGCTATTTCGTAGTTGAAATTACGCCAGTCGGGCAACCAGCCACTCCCGTATGGGAATTTCAGTTTTGGAGTGATTCTTTCCTCTGTTCTACTCAGATGGCGTTACTTTCATTTTGTCGATGAAAGACGCCTCGGGGTGGATAAAATGCCAAATTGATTTTTGTTTGGCTAGGCTTCGCTGAGTCGGCGGTCTTAGGACTGCTGGCTGGAGACTACACTGCACTGATGAGAGTCAAAGAGCTCGAAACCGGTCTGTGGTTGTCTAGCGCCCTGCTTAATCGAAATCAATAGGGCATTCAGGAAAGAATCACTTGTATCAGTATTCGTTTATACGAGTCGATGCATAGATTTCGGGAGGATGTAATTCAATATCCTGCGTGGCATTAGCCAGGGAAGTAGTTGTTTTTCTCCCGAAATCTACCATTGTTGTTCAGTTCATGAACACTGTGTGGAAATGACTTTGAGCTTTTTGCATTTATTTAACATATCATTCCACTTTGAGCATTGTGGCTATTTCGTAGTTGAAATTACGCCAGTCGGGCAACCAGCCACTCCCGTATGGGAATTTCAGTTTTGGAGTGATTCTTTCCTCTGTTCTACTCAGATGGCGTTACTTTCATTTTGTCGATGAAAGACGCCTCGGGGTGGATAAAATGCCAAATTGATTTTTGTTTGGCTAGGCTTCGCTGAGTCGGCGGTCTTAGGACTGCTGGCTGGAGACTACACTGCACTGATGAGAGTCAAAGAGCTCGAAACCGGTCTGTGGTTGTCTAGCGCCCTGCTTAATCGAAATCAATAGGGCATTCAGGAAAGAATCACTTGTATCAGTATTCGTTTATACGAGTCGATGCATAGATTTCGGGAGGATGTAATTCAATATCCTGCGTGGCATTAGCCAGGGAAGTAGTTGTTTTTCTCCCGAAATCTACCATTGTTGTTCAGTACATGAACACTGTGTGGAAATGACTTTGAGCTTTTTGCATTTATTTAACATATCATTCCACTTTGAGCATTGTGGCTATTTCGTAGTTGAAATTACGCCAGTCGGGCAACCAGCCACTCCCGTATGGGAATTTCAGTTTTGGAGTGATTCTTTCCTCTGTTCTACTCAGATGGCGTTACTTTCATTTTGTCGATGAAAGACGCCTCGGGGTGGATAAAATGCCAAATTGATTTTTGTTTGGCTAGGCTTCGCTGAGTCGGCGGTCTTAGGACTGCTGGCTGGAGACTACACTGCACTGATGAGAGTCAAAGAGCTCGAAACCGGTCTGTGGTTGTCTAGCGCCCTGCTTAATCGAAATCAATAGGGCATTCAGGAAAGAATCACTTGTATCAGTATTCGTTTATACGAGTCGATGCATAGATTTCGGGAGGATGTAATTCAATATCCTGCGTGGCATTAGCCAGGGAAGTAGTTGTTTTTCTCCCGAAATCTACCATTGTTGTTCAGTTCATGAACACTGTGTGGAAATGACTTTGAGCTTTTTGCATTTATTTAACATATCATTCCACTTTGAGCATTGTGGCTATTTCGTAGTTGAAATTACGCCAGTCGGGCAACCAGCCACTCCCGTATGGGAATTTCAGTTTTGGAGTGATTCTTTCCTCTGTTCTACTCAGATGGCGTTACTTTCATTTTGTCGATGAAAGACGCCTCGGGGTGGATAAAATGCCAAATTGATTTTTGTTTGGCTAGGCTTCGCTGAGTCGGCGGTCTTAGGACTGCTGGCTGGAGACTACACTGCACTGATGAGAGTCAAAGAGCTCGAAACCGGTCTGTGGTTGTCTAGCGCCCTGCTTAATCGAAATCAATAGGGCATTCAGGAAAGAATCACTTGTATCAGTATTCGTTTATACGAGTCGATGCATAGATTTCGGGAGGATGTAATTCAATATCCTGCGTGGCATTAGCCAGGGAAGTAGTTGTTTTTCTCCCGAAATCTACCATTGTTGTTCAGTACATGAACACTGTGTGGAAATGACTTTGAGCTTTTTGCATTTATTTAACATATCATTCCACTTTGAGCATTGTGGCTATTTCGTAGTTGAAATTACGCCAGTCGGGCAACCAGCCACTCCCGTATGGGAATTTCAGTTTTGGAGTGATTCTTTCCTCTGTTCTACTCAGATGGCGTTACTTTCATTTTGTCGATGAAAGACGCCTCGGGGTGGATAAAATGCCAAATTGATTTTTGTTTGGCTAGGCTTCGCTGAGTCGGCGGTCTTAGGACTGCTGGCTGGAGACTACACTGCACTGATGAGAGTCAAAGAGCTCGAAACCGGTCTGTGGTTGTCTAGCGCCCTGCTTAATCGAAATCAATAGGGCATTCAGGAAAGAATCACTTGTATCAGTATTCGTTTATACGAGTCGATGCATAGATTTCGGGAGGATGTAATTCAATATCCTGCGTGGCATTAGCCAGGGAAGTAGTTGTTTTTCTCCCGAAATCTACCATTGTTGTTCAGTTCATGAACACTGTGTGGAAATGACTTTGAGCTTTTTGCATTTATTTAACATGTCATTCCACTTCGAGCATTGTGGCTATTTCGTAGTTGAAATGTGTTGATTCCAACTGGAGTCCTGACTCATTTATTTTTAATGCATTTTATAAAAACTCTAGAATGATTAATATCCACTGGAAGAAGGGCTATGTACTTTTTGTAGTAGTTCATATTCAATGTACCACTTACAACAAAGGTGCGTTGCACATTAGTTTGTGTCTGGTATATGCACAACTAGTGAAGTTCCGTAATCCTCGATATTATTTAATGTCAAATCGCACAGTTCTCCTCGACGACAGGCTCCAAGAACACCAAAAATCGCAGCAACTTTCTGCATTAGATATATTTCATCTGGGGCTTCTGCGAGAAATTTTTCGATTTGTTCTCTTGTGAATACTTGTGACTTTTTCGGTCGATATCCTTCACCCTTTCGCTTTAAAAAATCCACAAGCGTGATATCTGCTTATATGTCATGATCATTTATGTTCATCATCGACTTTAACATAGAGTAATTCGACCAAAGCGTCGACGATTTCCATATTTTGGACTTTTCTTCAAAGTATGCAAGACGCACTTTTTCACTGGCCTCCTTTCCACTGACATTTTTCTGAACACACCATTTCAAGAAACGTTCGTATGAAAACTCGTACTGTCGCTTTGACTTACTAGGCATTAATTCCAAAACAGCTTTATTGGCAACTTCTTCAATTTGCGGCGGAAGAAATTCATTTTCTTGGGCACTTTCCATCGAGGAACGAAGAAACGAGAAAGAATAATTCGTGATTTATTGACGTTAGTTGTCAAGAAAGATAAATCAACAAATTCAGTTTTGGTTTACCTTGGTAACTTGTTTCATGAATAGATTAGATTGAATTGGATCCAAAACTGATAATCTCGAGGCTGTTATTTAATCAATTAACAAGTAATGTAAGATTTTTATGCGTTAATTTGGACTTTTAATGGTATTTGTAGAAAAAATAGTGTATGATATATGTGCTAAAACAGTTTTTCCTTTTCTTCCCTTCTCACAAAATAAAATGTCACCTTTAGCACTTATATCATAAATTACTATTTCGCAACCTTAGGTAAATTCCCTTACGTTTCACCTTATCGTGCGTAAGTATATGTTGCTTGAGTGATAAGTATCCAATTTTATATATCCTTATTGATACCAAATTGATATATCATACTACAATGATTTAATAGGTTATAAGAAATGGCCTTCTCACTCTTCCTCACATTGGTTGTTGAATAAAACTATTTTTATGTTGATCGTTAAATTCACGTTTTTGTCTGTTGATGTGAAATGTCGGATATTCTCACGTAACAATATATCTCCACCACATTAAGATGAAATTTCACAAGTACTAAAAATATAATTATTGAGTAATTCTGAAGCAGAGCTGGACAATTTCATAGGTGCGCAAACATTAAGGATGTGCTTTGAAATGAATTTTATTGCAAGTGCGCAATGCGAAAATAATATGAAGAAATTGATATACTAATAGGTTTATTTTCGAATGGCTTTCTATTATGGTTGATACATTTCTCTATGTAACATATCTCGACTTTTTCAGACCAAGGGTATATCTGGTCCTCCTAATATTCGTAATATTGTTTTTTTAATCTCTTGGAGCGCACGAAGAACATCGTGTGTACTTAGGGAGGATATAGGGGCTGTGTCACTGTCAAGTCAGTCATTCAAACACAGTGGTGATGCCAGAATGGTCAATGTTTGACTCGACTAGTATCAAAAGTTGATCAAAAGTTAACGTGGTAACTGTGTGGGCATGTTTGAAACGTGACCGATATTCCCAAACAGCTGGTTGGTCAGACTGATGGTCAGACTTCAAACTGAACGTATGTGCCCGGTCAAACCACAGACTTGACACAGCCAGGGAGTATTGTAAGTATTGGATTTTCTAAACTCTTGGAGATTATGAGTTCTTTGGTATACTTTCTTTGGCAAAGAATACGAAAGCTTTGTCGTTCTATATAAATATACTATTACACTCACTTAAATTGATCGAATATGTGGGCCTGAATTTGTTGACTAATCACAAATGCCAATCGACAAATGACAATTGATAGCAATGACGCTGAGGACGAAACACAACATCAGAATGACACCAGTCAAGTCTAAACCAAGGAATGTTTTGAGTCGAAGTGACATAGAACACAGAAGAAAGTTGTAGTTAAAATAACAAGGAGTTGAATAATTTGAGACTATCGAATTGAGTATCTTCATTGAGGTAGTTGAGGTTAGAGTTTCTGACAGCTTTATTAATTCAAGGAGTTTCAAGAAGGTTAAGTTTTTTTCCTTTCTCACAGATATGTAAGATTTCTATGTTAGAATTGGGATCAAAAGAGTGTTTGTCATTGATAATATGGTTAGGAAAAACAGAATTGGACTCGAAAAAATATTTTTCAAAATCATTTTCAATAATACGAATGTGTTCTGATACTCTGGTTTTGAACTTGCGACCTGTTTGACCAATCATCATCCTTACAATTTGACTTATAAACACTTGATTTTTCTAGAAATCACTGTGATCGCTTTGCGATGACGACATCAGTTGTTGCTAATCAAAACTAGTCGAAATGAAATATATTTGTGGTGAGTTATAACTTTTGGGACATTGAGACTAAGGGCGGATTGTTTGGACCGAAATATGGCGATTGGACCAAATATGCCTCAATACAGTATTGCTGTCGAAAAAAATACAGGGTGTTTCGAAAATGTATTGACTATATGAACTCTCACCAAATTTATTAACTAAAAATAAATGTCATTCAGCAGCAACAATTATCTCTTTATGAATGAAATAATATTGGAAACCCTCTTCCGAAAATAGTAAAGATGACCAAAGTATTTTGCGCACGACTTGCAAATAAATTTTTTTTACAAACCTCAAGAAAATGGTTTTTGAGTAGTAATATGCTTAGCTTGATATAGAAAATGATGTTGAACTGGCAAGGTTTCAATTATTGTTGAACATTCAGGAATAAATGATCTCTCGAATGTTTGCTCGATTTAGGACCATGGCAGGTAAAATACAAAAATCCCACATACTCACTTTACATATATATACAATGCGCGGAGTATGTACTACAGGTTGTGAAAATGGATGATGTGCATGTCAACAATAAACTATTGAAACTACTGTCAAGTGGTAAAGTTACACCTTGTTGCGGAGGTATTTTGAATCCCTATACAACGGTATATTTTTCTTTCAATTTCATTGATTCATATCGGCAAGAGAGCAGTCGAATAATCTGAAAATCATCGGAATCTTTGTCCTTATATCTTATACCATCTTATACCTTATATCCCTCGGCTGGCGCCTCAGAATATAACCTTGGTCCCTGGATACTAATGATATTCTTCACTATACCTTGGCGTATAAATAACTATTTCACTAAAGGAACCAGACTTTCATCATTATTCAGTGTCTCTCTTGTGAAGAAAAGACAGAACTTGATATCGATTCTTGTTTCTAGTATTTGACAGGGATGGAGATCTGGGCATTCACCATATCCGAGTGATGATTTTTGGAGCTGTTTGTTCACCATCAACAGCAAAATTTGTCAAGAACTCTAATGCAGCCGGTTTTGAAGGAGAATCTCCATACATAATGCTTGTGATGGAAACTCAGCAAAAATACAATAGAAGAGGCAATTGAAGCTATCGAGAGTACTCACAAAAAGACAAATACTATAAGTAGTCAAGACTATCTTTGACCCAATTGGACTTCTCGCACGTTAGGTGATTCAGGGAGAATTCAAAATAGCTAGATGTTACTCTTCAATGCCTCCTGGTGAAGTTGATTTACATATGTTTTCCTGTGCAGTAGTTTCTTTCGGTTTTCCTTGGAGAGATGGAATGGAAATATCCATGGTTGCTTCATAATGTAAAGTAGGTCCCCTCAATGAAATTACTTCAGCTCCAAGGAGCAGTTGTAGCTTCTCGTTTAGCAAGTACGATATTACGAGATACCTACTACCTACAAGATCAAATGGGCGATATAGTGGACCAATTCAGAAATTGTCTTCAATTGGCTCCGAACATCTACAGGACGGCTAAAATCTTATGAAGCTCATTGAAATATAAAATCTCACCGAAATATCGTTTTGGAAATGGGACCCTTCTGACTCAAATCCTGCAGAGTTGGCGACTAGGGAACGTGAATTTTCAATTCAATGTGATTGCAAGGTCCAGCATTTATTGAGAGGATCTGAAGAATCTTGGTCCACCAAGAATTCGAATTCTTCAAGAGATGATGATGATGAAATAGTAAATCTTGTTTTAAAAAAATCTCCAATAATACCAGAACTCATAGCTGAAATTAATGAGATAGCTGAAATCAATGAAATGAACTGACTGAATTTTCAGATATTGTAGAAATTTGAGGAAAAAAGAAGTAGGTATACACAGCGTTTCTTAAAATAGAATTGACTCAGTGAATTTGAACTAGGAGGGAAAGTGTTGGTGAATGCAGAAGTTTTATGGTGGAAGGCAATCCAAGCCGAACATTTTCATGAAGAGGTTGGTCAGTTGAAGAGGAAGCAATATATCCAAGTAAGTTTCTCCAGATTTAACTTTCACCATTCATTGATGAATTCGAAATCATCAGAATTGGAAGTCGCATAAGGTATGCTGACATCACATTTAAATAAGTAATCTAAGTTTTCTAATAATTTTACCATCTGAGCAAAAATGTCCAGGTTATGGAATTATTTGCATGATTTGACTAGTAACATCTTGTTGCTGTGATAACTTGCCTAGTTTTCGAAATACAATGGTTCCAGAAAGTTTCAGAAACATTTTGTGTTTCATCAATTACTCGAAAACCTTTTGTTTTTCTTACGGTGCATGAATCAATTATTGATCTATTGAATTTCAGAGATCATTGGTCCGAAATTTTCTTTAGGAATCAATAAATTGCTATTCATACCAAACATCAGGGTGGAAATTATGGAAAGTGGAATTGGATATCAGTCAATATTCCACCTTTCTCGATGACAACAATCCTGATGGAAAATAATTGGATGACTACAGTAAGAAGGTCATGCAACTATCTATATTATCACCCATCAAGAGTAGTAAAGTTCCCTACCTACGATTATAACATTGCCCCACTCCCATTATTAGATGCACCCACTAGAGGTAGCAAAGTCAGATACCTACTACAGAAACATCATCTGATAGCAATATACAGATGCACTCGCTTGTGGCAGCAAGGTTCTATATCGGGTGGTCACAAAAAAAAACGGAAGTTTTTATTTTCCTCGTGGTTTCATAATTTCTCAAGCGAATTCGAATTTCTTGGCATCATTTCATAGCTTAAGGGCTATAGTATACAGTGGAATATTTATAAATTTCATAATGAGCAAAAACAAAATGGCGGATTCTTACAAAGTATTGTCATTTACAAGAACCGCTGGAGAAAAAGAAAATCAGATTTTTTCCAACCTGTACCGATGTCATCTTAGGCTAATCATTTTCATTCCTGAAGAGAATGAGTACTCCAACATCGAAATCGAACAAATAGTCCAGTAGATACACTCATTTCTTTGCAATTTGTCATGGAGTGAATGTGCTAATCTCGTATAAACGATTATTATTATTTTGCTTCAGGCTTCATGAAAATTCAATTGAATTTGGATTTCTTAGAGTTATTTCAGAGATAACGAACTGTAGTGCACGATGGAACATTTGAAAATCCAATAATCGAAAGAAACAAAATGGTGGAGTATCCAGAATTTTTGTGATTTTCAAAAATCTCTGGCGAATAAAAAAATGTTAAATCTTTCAATCAGGATCGATACAATTTTAGGTCATTGATTTCTTAAAAGAATGAGCACTCGAACATCTGAATCGAACGATTAGTCCAGGAGAAACACGTTCTTTTTTGAATGTAAAAACTTCACAAACGTTCTTTTTGGCAAAGTGTTATGGAGTGATTGTGCCAATTCCGTGATAAGAAAAACTTTCAGTTTGCTTCTGGCTTTATGAGAATTCAATCGAATTTGTATTTCTTAACCCTCCAGAAGTGGCGCCAAGTCTGAGAGACCCGACGCATCTATAATCATTCTTCAATTGTCGACGATCAAAGTAAAATCTTCGTATTCCTAGGTACCTTCATATTTTGGTCACTAGTATCTCTACGTAAGGTTGGGGATGTAGATGTGTCGTTCCAAGGGATATATTGGACAAAAAGTCTGATAGACTAGGCGCCACCTTTGATGAAATTTTTTTGTTAGTGATAGTGGACGGCATTTGTTATCAATTGCGTGAGTTATTTCTTATCATGAAAGATTATCAGTTGGTTTTCACTGTTGAAATTTCTAGAAATGAGTTACGAGAGGAAACAAGTGAGATTGCATCATAATATATGTGAACTATCGATAAATTTGATGAATGAATATATACAACGTTGTTTACTGGATGAGAAGGTGAAATTATATTCTTTTGGTGATATTGATGCACCAGGACCACCACCAACCAACCAAGTTTTTCTAGGATCACGAAAGAGGTTTTTTTTTGCACATGAGACTCGAAAACCATATTTTACTGTGAAAAGTGTAAAAAAAATTAACGCCTTTCTCACTTCAGAGCTTGGTGCCCAGCTAGCCTCAATTCACTGAAAAATTACTGAATGATGAGATTTCATTATATGTTTATCGATTTCTGTACGTGGAATTTTTTAACTTTTTGATTTTTTCTTGTGGCAGTGAAATTAATCGATATAAGCATAATTACACAAATTAGTTTTTTTAACGAATCCGATGATTATTTTGAGTAATACGTTCCGTTGCACAATAAAAAGCTTATTTTGAATCATCTCTCATCTTTATTCATCAGCCAAAATATTTGGAATTTTCACTTTTTCGAAAAGTTTGTGAGACCCGGCGCCACCTTTCGTTTCAACAAATAGGGCGCCACTTCCGTAGGGTTAATGTCATTCCAGAGCTGAATAGCTGTAGTACACAGTAGAACATCTGAAAATTTCATGATCGAAAGAAAAACGAAATGGTGGATTAACCCTAACTTTCGTGATTTACAAAAACCGCTAGCGAATAGAAAAATGTTGATATTGACATCGAGATGTAAGTCCATGAAGATTGCGTGAAACCCTGAAAATATATAAAACTTTATACCAGTTGTAGTCAAAACATAACGAATTTTGAAATGACGTGAATGTGTCTCCCTTTTGCTCTTCAACTATGGAACTGAGCCAGCTCTGTATCGACCGGGCTAATTCTAACTCAAGCATCGCATTTTCCACGCAATAATCAATTATTTGCTTCAAATCTCCCAAGTTCTCGAAGTTTCTTTCATTTGTAAATACCCGTTCCTGTAATAAGGTACCCCAGACATTTAAATCTACAGAGTTCGAGTCAGGGTTATTTGAAGGCCACATTGTTGGTTCGAATAGATAAGGAACTCTGTTATTGAGATAATCAATAGTTGCGCGCGCCGTATGCACATCAGTACCATCCTATTTTGAATAATGAATTATGTTATGTTGTTGTTGCTGTTAGTATGTTATAATCAGATGGAAATATATTTTTAGAAGTTCGTTTTTCGGCACATTCACTCCATAACATTGCAAAAAAGTGCGTACAAGTTCTGGACTATTTGTTAAATCAAGATGTTCGAGTTCTCATTCCCTTTAGAAATTAATGATATAAAATATAACTCCGGTTCTGAATTGAAAAATTAACATTTTTCTATTCTCTAGCGGTTTTTGAAAATTACTCAAATTAGGAATGCTCCATTTTTTTGCAATTATGGAATTTTCAGATGTTCCACTGTGTACTAATCAATCCAAATTCGATTATAATTCTGATAAAGCCAGGAGCAAACTAAAAGTAATTCTAATCACGGGATTGGCACATTCACTCCATAACACTTTGCCAAAAAGAACGTTTGTGAAGTTTTTACATTCAAAAAAGAACGTGTTTCTCCTGGACTAATTGTTCGATTCAGATGTTCGAGTGCTCATTCTTTTAAGAAATCAATGATCTAAAATTGTATCGGTCCTGATTGGAAGAATAAACATTTTTTTAATCGCCAGAGATTATTGAAAATCACAAAAATTCTGGATTGTCCACCATTTTGTTTCTTTCAATTATTGGATTTTCAAAAGTTCCATTGTGTACTACAGTTCTTTATCTTTGAAATAACTCTGAGAAATCCAAATTCGATTGAATTTCCATGAAGCCTGAAGCAAAATAATAATAATCGTTTATTCGAGATTAGCACATTCACTCCATAAAAAATTGCAAATAAATGAGTGTATCTACTGGACTATTTGTTCGATTTCAATGTTCGAGTACTCATTCTCTTCAGAAATAAATAGCCTAAGATGACATCGGTACAGGTAGGAAAAAATCTGATTTTCTTTTTCTCCAGCGGTTTTTGTAAATGACAATACATTGGTAGAATCCGCCATTTTGTTTTTGTTCATTAGGAAATTTTCAAAAATTTCACTGTACACTACAGCCCTCTAGCTATGAAACGACGCGCCAAGAAATTCGAATTCGGTTGAGAAATGATGAAACCACGAGGAAAATGAAAACTTCCGGTTTTTTTGTGACCACCCGATATATCTAATAATCGCAGGTTGGTTATAATCATCAAAGTCCACTTTATAATCACAGGTGATAACTCGCTTTTATGCTATTGAAGTTTCTTGCTGGGGTAATTCGATTTCTGACTATGGTTGATAGGAATTTCCCTCAGTGAGTACATAGCTCTCTTGGCAGGCTGATTTCGGGAAACCCTGTACTATAGAGATTTTTTTGCTTCAACTCTGGGTAGGTAATCTGAAACTGATCGATCTATCCCGAGTTCTAATAATTATTTTCACACTTATCGAACACCATCACAGGAGGTCAGGCAACATGTTTTCCGTGTGATTTCGTGCACACATCAAGCGTGGCGGCGTTTCGACATTCGGTTGTTCATCTCTGTCGCTTTGATGTGAAAACGCTAGCGCGCTGCAACTCCATCCACGGCCTATCCTGCGTTTTCCATGCCCCTGTACAACCGATAGGCTGGACCACAGGTCTCGCTTATGTACTCGTTATGTATCAATGTTATGTGCCTGGCACATAGATGATTTTCAGGGACTGAAAATTTCAGTTTATAGCTGACTGCGAAACCCCTTTCACAATTCCCCCAAACCTGTCTATACCTACAGTTTTATAAATATCAACAAAACCAAACAACTGTAAGTTGACAACTTTTTTATACATATATTTTGTTCAATACTGCTTGTTGTATCCAGAATTTGGGTTTTTTTTATTGGTCGCGACACTTTATAGTGCTGCAGCAGCTGCTGTTATACCAGAGTCATTAGAAATTATATACGAACCGCACCTATATACATAACATATCATTACAATCGTTCATTCTCTTGAAATTTGGTATCTTCTTGTGAAGGAAACCATGAAATCCAAAACTCATATCATTTTACTTGTGTTACATCCAGATGAACCTATGACAACTCATTTCTATTTCGATAAAATGAGAAGCCGTTGCAAGGAAGCCATACGTTTCACTGTATAACTTTTTGAATGGAAATTTGTATTGCTCCTGCGCATGTTTAACATTTTATCGAAGTATCCTTAGTCTTGAGAAGTCGAATCATTGTAGAATACCATGATCTTGAATATAAAGCAACTAATTCACAACTTTCAATTCATCAGTGTCCAACTGGAAACAAAAAATACTTACTAATACTTATACTAATATTTACACGAATAGATATCACGCAATTTTTCCATCTCAAGAGCCGGTTATGCATGTTTGTGTGCTCATTGCAATTTTTATCTTATCTACTTTTTATAATATACAGAGGATTCTCATTTAACCTTCGTCTGAATGTTGTCGTTTCATCACAGTTCAGAGAATATTTTACTGAATCTAGATGACACACCTATGAACTTAAATTATCAATTAATCTCATCCAGTGAGTGTTCAATGGTATTTTTGTTAGATGAAGATAAAAGAGTGATATATAGCATGTGATATCATGATTATAAGAATATCCAATCGGATTGATTTAGTTCAACAGCTGAAGTGTTTCGGCTATCAAATAATATCTCATAAAATTTTCATCGTCATATCGATTTTTTTATTACTTATTTATCAGTTGCCAATCATGTGTTTGAGGGGGCAACTCAATGCATTAGGAAAAAAATCTTGAAACACTCTTTTGAGTGCCTATTTAATCCAAGGAAAATACACATAATATGGGTATCTACATTATTATATAACCTACGGTTTTATGAAGGTCATATACCTATTGCAAATGCTCCAGTGATAGATATTGTGTGTGATATTGAATAGATTCTAACTATTTTTCTTTCTTTTCAGAAATTATTCATTAGAACTACAGTACAAAAACAACCATCGTGATACAAAAGATTTCGGCTATAATGTTCCTATATTTCTCACAAACAATCGCAGTTTGCTATCGACGAAGATTCACAAGAGGATCAACAAGAATAATAATCTCCTGAGTTAATTTTAATAATTTCCCACAATACGTTTTCTCTAAATCAACGGGCATCTTATGGACTTTTGATTTAACTTTCTGAACTAAAGTTAAAGTTATTGATAACCTGCATCGGGCAACTAAAACATCAAGCAGACTCAATAATTTAACTTCGACCGATTATTTTTTAACATAGGGCAACAATCCATCCAATTTGATTTGAAACAGTAGTTTTGCAACAAACTGGGCAGCATAATTACATAACGGGCTAAGTTTCTGAACTTTACTACAACACATCAAACATAAATAATATAGTGTTTTGCCGATCTGATTAACTGATTTTGAAGGACTTTTAATTTTCAACCGTTGGAATAACTAAAAATCTGTGATTATATCTGAAAGAAATAAAGAGAATTTTATGTACATGTTTAGGTGTATATCTAAAACTAATTAAGATACGTTCATTTTGAAACAAAAACCAATCGTATTTTTCCAAAATATTGACTAGAGTGCCTTATATCGTCGGCCTTATAACAAAAACTTTCTATTAGAAAATTTGTATATTCTTAAAAAATTGCAAAAAAATAAAAAATAAAAACAAAAAACATACCTCGTGGCTTATATTTGGTAAAAGTACAAAATTGTTGAAAATTCATACATTTATAAGAAAACCAATCTAAAATTCTCCTGATCGTGACTAAAGAATCACCTGCCTTCGACGAACTACCGAATACGACAACTTATACATAATACAAGGACTTCTATCAAGAAGAAATCCGGGTGAGTCAATTCAGAATGCATGTACATACCTAGATTTTTCAATGGATATACTCATATCTCGATTTTTTATAGAATATCTGCTCTATCACCTCTCCGATTTTGTTTTTTACTCTATAATGAATATATTTATGAAGTGACTGAAGCTTGTCTAAAATTCCAAATGAAAACGAAAAAGTAAAAAAGGCTATTTGACGAATGATTCTGTATATTTTCCAGTTGAATAAATAGCGCTCATTTCGTAATTTTTAAATGCAGCATTTTGAGTATATCCATTGGCATGCGTTGTGTCAAAAACAAATGCAGCTCTTGATGTCGAATGGACAATAAATTATTTAGAGTGTTTTGAGAGCCGAGTCCAGATAATACATAGACAAATATCCAAAATGGCTGTTATATACTAGTGACGTAACCTAACCCCTCTCCTGTGCATCCAATGAGGCTGCATACATTTGTATGGATAATTTTTAAAATAACGACAATATATCCAGGGATGGCCACACCCAGATGAAAATAATTGTTGTATTGATATTCCAGGGAATAGAAAAAAGTTGTGATTGTATACAAAATGTAATCAAACGCAAATTTGAATTTGCAGAATTGGGCATAAATTTGCCATTATCGTTTTATGTCATTTGTTTCGGCTATTAATTATTACACTGGATACTTATAATAATACTATTTCGTTCAGTAATGAGTATCTTACACTGCACAAACACTGATTCTGTTGAAATACATATGAAGAATACTCACGCTTTTATTATTCAAATGCGGTTTATGGAGCAATGAACGTACAATTGTACCATTCCTGACTTGTAATTATAAAATGAAAAGAACTTTATCCATTTCTATCTACCTACTTACATGGTGGGGCAAAAATGAATCAGAGGATGATTGTTCCGGTCCTATGGAAGCTGAAATGCTAGGAACATGATTGAAAAAACGAATGTAGGCAAACTTCACTGAAAAAATGATACTTTTATTCAAAGAAATACAATCGAACAACTTTATTCACTTCATTCAAAGAAATTGTGATCTTGGATATGGCCAAATGAATGTTCACTTCAAGAATCATCAAAATTTTTTCGCTATCTGATTGTCTGAATATCTTACTAGACAGAAATAAGTATTTGTCTAAGGAATAGAATATTCAGGTACCTAAATTTATTGGCTGGTTCAAAGAACATCGTGCGTTCCTATAGGGAGGATATAGGGACAGGAGGTAGGCATTGGAATTTTTTTTTGAACTCAGGCGATGAATTCCAGGGCTTAGCCGTTCTATGAATGAAGGAGTTTTGATAAAGTGCTGTTCGACATCTGTCGAGGTTGACAACGAAAGGATGTGCTGACTGGGCTTGTCTTGTTCGTCTGACTGGTATTGCTAGTGAAGGGAGGATAGCAGAGATTTTCGAAGGACATTCCCCGTAGAAGTATCGATAGAAAAGTGAAAGGTCGCCGACCTTTCTACGGTGTTCCAATGATGTCAAAGAGTGAGTGAGTGTGGCGTTACCCACCAGGCAAATGGCTCTTTTCTGGATGAAATCTAAGAGCATCAGCGTATGTTTTGGTGCTGAACCCCATATGTGGGAACAGGCCGTATCTGCGCTTTGTAGATCATGAGAAGCTGTTGAGGTGTAATGTAGTTTTTCGCACGGAAGAAGAATCCGAGTTTTTGTGAAGCAGCTTTTGCGATGGATCTGACATGATTATCCCATGAAAGAGTGTTGCTGATGGAAATACCGAGCATAGATATGGTGGGCTTGGTGGGGATGGTGGTGCCAGACATTACAATATCGGGCATACTGAGTTCCGCCTTTCTAGAGAAAATACAGGCTTGAGTTTTGGTGGCGTTGAATTCCACTAGGTTGTTGGTTCCCCAGGATGTGATTTCAGCAAGGTCTTCATTGACAGCATTGACCTGCCTGCGCCGTGAGTTCTTAGTTTCCTGGGAAGATATGGGAATACTGGAAGAGAACGCAGTACTATCATCTGCAAAGCTGTGGATGGGGCAAGTTGTTACTTTCAACAGATCATTGATATGAGGAAGGAATAATGTTTGTGATGCCAAAATTGATCCTTGTGGAACGCCGGAATTGATGCCAATGGTATCAGACGATACACCGTCAAGATTCTTCTTTTGAAAATCGTTGCACTTTGTATGCCACTCTTGATCTGAGAGCATAGGGATTTCTGGAATTGAGGGCTCCTTTATTTGATTCAAGGTACTATCCCAAAAAGAAACTATACAGGGTGTTGCATTATTGAGAAAAACAAGTTACATAAAATGACGTATCAATAGTTTTTTATAAATATCTGTAATACCACTTCCGATATTCCAATAAAATTTGGCGTACATGTACTATGTATCAAGAGACATCAGTTAGTGAACGACATTTTTTTGGCGTTCGTATGGAATTTCACATACCCATTTTGGCAGACATTGATGGTACGCAACTGATTAATCTCGAAATTGGAATCATTCCTGAAATTCCCAATTATTTCTGAGCAAATTTGATCACTAACATTTCTTCAATCTGATGCACGGTTTTCGTTAAAAAAAAATAATGAGCTTCCCACTACATGATTATATCAATATCGTTAATATGACAATATCACAATTCAGAGAAATAGATTATATTTTTCAAATCAAATTTTAGAAGAACAATTCATAGTTTATGAACTTCGTATTCGTATTTAGTATTTTGTAATTATAACTTTCGTTTGTAGTAGGCTATATTGATATTTGAGAACTTAACCACCATGTATCTCAAAAGTTAGGAAGTTTAGGTCATACGTTCATATGAAACTTCCCTCTTAGAATCGGCCCAAGAATCGCCTTCTCGAATATTGACACTCGATTATGAAACACCCTGTATAGTTTACCTTTTTTTTTCGAACATTTATTATCATAATCATGTACGTCAAATATAAAAACAATTGAATATAGGTATATACAAAATATACATAACATAACAAGACACATCATAGTACTATCGATCGATACTTAATTACAAAAAATTCAAACTTGACGTGAAAAATAGTCGAAATTCAACAAACCAGAGGCCTCTCTGATGCTCATATTCTCATATTGATTCCTTATTTCAGTCGGTTGATGCCTATGTTACCTTCAGTTAGGTCATTAATCTGATCTTTTGTTGGAAATTACTATAATTCCTAAATAATTTGATCTATAAATAAAAATGAATGATTTCATTGTGGAGTTTGATACAATTGATTCATATTTGTGAATATTGAATACTTTATTGCGACCTCACCTCAAGTTTTGTTTTATCAACACACTGAAGTGAATGAAAAGCTGACGAAATGAATTTGATTTTGAAACAAGTCACCTGCTCTTGGATCAAGTAACGTATTCTACTTATTGAGGTAGGTATATCCAAACAACGGGATGAAAAGAAACAAGAAATCTTGGAAAGAGACGCCATAGAACCATTGCATCATACTCAATTTTTTATTCAGCATATATATTTATTCAACTTGATAACGAAATTTTTTTTTTCTGTAACGGTAAAAAAGTTTGGCATTTCAGCTCTGTTGGCATCAGGTTATAAAATGTCACTTTTCAGAAATTACTTTTTTCCCGTGGAAAAAAAGTGAGTACTTTTTTCCCGGATATATATCACATATATATACACTGTTGGTGGCTTTTATAGTGCTATAGAAAAATCAGTCAATAATACCGTCTCCGAGTAAGAACTGCAGGATTTTTTATCTTCCATTCGACTTCACGGTTACGTATATTACTGAACAACCACTAAATTCGCAAGTTTTTGAAATCAAATCACAGAATTAGACTGACAGAAGTGACATCAGATTTTTGATCATTTCAAAAGAATGAAACCTATTTTATTTGTTCAATCCCAAACCGTTTGTCTAACGAAAAAAAGTCAGGAAATTCTTTTTGTTTGCAACTGATGAGAGATTACAAAACTGGTTTTTATTTTGATAGAAAACAGTGGCGTGCCATTTTTGAATGTCGCATAAAATTATATTTTAGTCAATATCAATGGTTCAAAAAAAGGTAGATGATAAATTATATATTAAATTAATAGAGAAATTTATCCTCTAACAAGCATATAAAAATCAATATACCATAACATTCGTTTTTTTTAAATAAACTAAAAAATTTGCCAACATTTCAGTTAACGCCATCTAGCGGCGACAGCAAGAGTCAAAAATTCAAAACCAAATAAGCGTTTTGTAGGGCAAATTATGTTCTTTCATATGAGCCTAAGTTTGCTAAAATCGGTCGAAATAAACAGGAGAAATCTTGGTTTGTTCAAAAAAACAAATGAACTTTCCCCACCGCTTTATTTTGATAGATAGAACAAAACGATTCAGGAAAAAAATGTAGGGTAATGGTCAGTTAATATAAAAATGATATCATCAATATACTTTCATTGAACAAAATTCTATAAAAAACCCATTATTCTACTTGGTGCCTTGGTTGTTACGACCTCTAGCGTACGTTTAACAAACTCGAAAATAATTTCCAGCAATTTCTCTTGGCGACTTTTACCATGAGTTTTTTTCCTCAAATCTATACGACCAATATCTTTTGAGATATGGTCGCTCGCTATTCTTAACTGATCACCCTGTACATAGAGGCTTCACGGATACAAAGCCCCCCATCCTCCTCAGCCCCCATAAAAAATAATGGAAAATTAATAGTGGATAAAATAGTCTGAAATTTTTAGAAGTCTTATCTAATGCTTTAAAATTAATATAACATCATATAATAACACATAATTAACCTTTCGATTCATTTGCAATAATATGTTTCAGTTGTTTGTGTGTCTAGGTCATTTGACATTTGTCGAAATGAGTGAAACAAATTGGATGAAATTCAACAAAAGTGGATTTCTACGAAGGCCTGGAAGGGACACATAAAATAAAAAAAAATAAATACTCTTCAAAATTCTGAGTTATAACTCGGAATTTTACATCTAATATTCCGAGTTATAACACGGAATTTTGAAATTCCGAGATATAAGTCAGAATTTTGATGTAAAATTCCGAGTTATAACTCGGAATTTTAAAATTCCGAGTTATAACTCAGAATTTTGAAGAGTTTTTATTTTTTTTTATTTTATGTGTCCCTTCCAGGCCTTCGTAGATTTCAGAGGTTAACGCTTCTTTCAATAATCGAAGAAACCCGAACGAAATTGTGGAAGGATTGAAACCATCCTCACCACCTGGCATTTTTTCAGAACATTCATAGGGGTGGTAATAGTAATCTCATTTTTTTTAAGCGAGATGACTGGTTAAATATCTTCATTTGAAACACAATTCAATAATGGAATGATATTGAGTTTGCATTTTGAAAGTTATAACAAATTATATAACTATCATGCCTGAAAACCATTATTGTCTCGAAATTGTCATGTATCCATGCTGTCCAAAACCGTTGAGGTCAGTCCGATATAAGTTCTATATTTTGTTACCTTCATCTGTATCTATCTTATTAGCGATATTTTGTCAAGGCATCGTTGTTGGCTCAAATAAAAATATTTTTAAGTCGAATTAACAGATGCATTTTCACTATCTGGAAAAATTAACAGGCGCCAGCAAAAAGTGGACGAATTTTCAATAAGAACACCCTATACATTTTCTTACTATTGGAAAGACCTTGGGAAGAGTTTTTGAAAAATACTCCACTCAATGATATCTTATAATATAATATATTTCCAATTTATGCATGGGCGTATTAAACTAACATGCAGAGTTTGATCGATTGATGAACGATTTTCGATCATGACAACGATAAAGTCAGGTATATTCAATATATCGTTACCTATGACATTAAGTTCTCATTGAGGGTGATCACTAAAAATCAATATAGATATTATCGTCTAACCTATTTTCCAAAATATGTTGAATTCGATCAAACTCCGCTAGCTTTGGTCCATAATTTGAGAAATACAGGAGATGAAAACCGAGGTCATTTTCGAAAAGCTCTTCAAATGGTCTATCTCATTGAAAATTCATACCTACCCTTTCTGCTGCCAGTATATTTTTCAGATTATGAAAATGTATCTGCTTATTCGAAAAGGAAACAAAATCCCCAGTGGGGCTGTTCTTTATTCATTTTTTCAACTATCAAAAATAGAAGAGATTGTTGAATATCCCATTGCCTACAGAAAATGTTAACAAAGAGCTCAACACAATTAAACAGATAGCATCCAATAATATAATTGACAAAATTCTACAAAAACAAAAATTCAAAAGAAATAGGAACTCAGCATGCAATAGTCAACACCAACTAGATCCAAAACCTCGCTATTTTTCTTTGCCTTATATAAACAGAATTTCAAATCAAATTTCCAAATATTTTACTGACAATGTTAACAATGTTAGACTTTCTTTCAAAACTTTGAGTAATTTGGGCTCCTCACTTATCAACACAAAAGATGAAATTAATTTTTTAGATCAAAGTGGTATTTACAAACTAACTTGTTCAGATTGCAATAGTACTTATGTTGGAAAAACCATCAGGAAAGTATCAGTCAGAGCTGGTGAACATGTCAACAAACCCAGCACTTCTAGTTTTGGTGAACATTTAAAAACCAGTAATCACAATTTCAACATAGATACAGGTGTCAAAATTTTACATAACGTTAAAGGAAAAAACTTACAATTAGATTTATTAGAATACTCAGAAATAACGAGAGAAAGAACTTCCCATCCATCTTGTCTAAACACACAAATTAATTTACATCAAACAAAATTCCACCCAATATTCGAAGCTTTAAAAAAACTCCCAACCAATCAGACAATTACTTCAATCCCCACTGCTTGAATTCACTATTGCTACATCCATCCATAACATTTTATTGCCTCAATAAAACTGCTCCTCTTTGTTGATAGATTGGTTTTATGTCAACTGTATGTCAGCATTATAAATGTCATTAGTCTATTTCATAAATTGTCTTTCATTAATTTTTAGGTTCTTGTGTTTCTTAATTCATGTCAAACCTGTCACTGTCACTCTCTTGATGGTCTGTCAATTTAGATCATTTTTCAAGATGTCATAATATGCATTTTCTAACTGTAACCTCATTCACTCAGTCGTCCCGCCAAAAATTTTAGAGCACATGTATATTGCTTTTCTGTATTTTATTTTTTTAATTTTCAACAAAGCACTTAGTTTTCTCGGAAAACTTGAATTTTCCAAAGTTGAGCACATAATGATGTTCTTCTTGTGATTTGATCTTTTGTAAAAACTCTGACAAGTGAGTAGAACTTTATTATAATTTATCAAATTTATCAACCTATAACATAACTTCAATTCAGATTTTCTAATCTTCAATCACTGTCAGAAATTACTCCTGATGATGGCTTGTAGCCGAAAACGTCCAAGAATTTGCTTGTAATAAAGACTGTGTACTAAAGCCATCTGGTATAACGCTTCTGCTTTCAATATAACAAATTCAGAGAGAGATTGCGGGAATTATTTCTTCGCTGTAAGGTGAGTTGCATAGCAAACAGAGTAGTCAACACTGGGTGTAGTAAAATAAGTCAGGGAGCCTATACCTGGTGGTGTGCGATTCAAGAAACTAATTAGTGATTACTATGCATAAAGGGTTACATTCATAGAATCATAGAGTTGGCATCATATAGGAAAAACTTTTAATGATGATTTTCTCGAAATTCGAATTGGGGAGTTTTGCTTTGAGGAAGGTGAAAAATGGCATACTCGGTCGAGTTCACGTGAGTTTCATTACATCTCGAAAAGTTAGGTACTTTCTTTTTCGAATTAATCACTGGAATATGATTATCAGCTTGAATTTTGAAAAATTTTACTGGGGAAAGATGTTTCTATTCCAATTTTCCACATGTGTCTCAAATTTGAACGTTAATTGCAATAACTGTCAGTTCTTGATATTTCTTTTGTCTGTCTAATATGGAAAAAAATTACCACCGACAAAACTGTTCCATACCAGCATCTTTCATTTACTACCTAATCATCGCAAAACTATGATTTTCTTCGGAAAATAATAATTGCTTCTTCGAATTTTTGTTATGTTTGATGCAAAGAGCAAAGCTGATGTATCGTCGAGCATTCAGGAGCGAAACTCATTCATGCTCATTCTAATGGATATTTTCGGTACTAAAATGATCCCAATGTCATCTATCAACATATCATCAAACTACTATACGTAAAGGATTTTACCTACGCCCACTATCGGAAGTGGGCAAGAACACACCAGATATATAGTCTCAGTAAGTAGTTTTTTTTATGTTCTGGTTCCCACGAAAAATGATATCCTGTAATGTTCAGAAAACATCGTGAGAACCAAGGAAAATAAGGTAGGAATTGGTGTTCTTCTTAAATTTCTGGAGGTTTTATGCCTCGGGGAACACCTCCCTTGGCAATGTGTTCCAGAGCCCCGCTGTTCGTTGGATAAACGAGTCTTTGGAAAGAGATGTTCTGCAATTCTTCAATTTTTTTTTGATGTACTATATTGCTGTAGGTAAAGTGTATAGTATACGTAGTGCGTGTTGTAAAGCAATTACGCACTCATGGAATTTTCCAATCGTACGTATTATGCTTCTAACAACACATATTACGTAATATAGGTACTATAAATATCGAGAACTAAAAATTGTAATAGAAATTCGAATTCGAGACACTTGTGTGAAATTGCAATAAACACAACTTCTCTCAGTCCTTAATTGAAATTGAAATTCAAATAAGCCTATAGTGAAGGAATGCCCCCTCCTTGAGAAGACGGGCGGGAGGGAGGGAGTTCTTCTCCTGTCATTAGATTCAGCAGAATGCCTCAGTCAATTATCCCAAAAAGGGAGGACTGAGGGCAGTTCGGGCACCACCTGAGCCCTACCATTGAAATCATTTGGTACACAGATGCCTCCAGGATGAGTGGATCAACAGGAGCTGGGGTATGTGGGAAATCTCCAAAAGTGGAATTCAGTTACGCCCTGATGGGCATTTGCAACCACCTCATGAGATTTCAACAGTTCAATAAGATGACCGACCCCGAAAATTGAAAGACGAACTCACTTATATCAGAGGATAGTTTTTCACAATATACTTTGGCATATTCGAATCGTGTTTATTTGTTTTATTCATTAATTCAAGCATGCTATCATATTGTGCTGTATTATGCACAAAAAATGCAGCGAGAGATGAAGGAATTAAGCCAATAACACCGTCTCCGAAAAAGAACTATAGAAGTCCTTTTTATCTACCATTCCACTCTGCGTTTATGCCTGCAACACCGGTGATCTACCTGTTGAAAAATTTAAAATTTCTCATCTTTGATTTTCTGATTTCATTCTAATGTAATATATTATTAGGGCTGACCAACAGTCTCGGTCTCGAAAAATAAATGTAGTCTTGGTCTTGGTATTGGTCTTGATGTTTCAAGACCAATACGAGACTGGATCAGTCTTGGTCTTAGTCTCGATAGTCTTGGTATAGGATCAAAATGCGTCTAGAAATTTGAAATTTTCAATTCAAATATCCAACAGTTAATATGCATATAATAGGTATTTCGTATTTCTCAGTCTTTGAAATTGTCAATTTGTGCGTATAAAGTAAGCGAGATGATTTTCTCCTTTTAACATAAAAATTTAATTTTTAAGAAACCGTAAATAAACATTAAATGAGACCCAAACAGCAAACAGGCCGACGCTCGACAGGCCAGAAGAAATTAAATTAAATTAAATTTGTTTCTATCTTCAATAGGAGGAGGTATGGACCACTGTGAGCTCACAAAATACACCTATTTGTTGTGAACTTTGAAACAGCAATAGTTAATAAATTAAAAATGTATTTCGAATTTTGGGTGAACAAAAATCGAAAACCCACCACATGACAAATAAATAACTGGAATATATGCCATTACATTTTCCATCAGATTTTTCTTACAATTGAGTAGATTTGAGTTCATTATTTTTCTTCCAGGACCAAGGTCTTGGTCTCGGAAGACAAGTTTTGGTCTTGATCTTGGGAAGATTTATTAAGTCTTGTGCTTGGTCTCGCGAAGCCCAATATATTCTCAATATTAAATCGTCGTTTTGCCTGTTATGGAAAATAATTATGTTTTTTCTGTGACGTGAAAAAAGTTTGAAATTTCATCTCTGTTGACAGGTTATAAAATGTTACTTTTCATAAGTCACTTTTTTCCCACGGGAAAAGAGAGAGTACTATTTTTCCGGATATATATCACATATGATGGCTTTTGTTGTGCTATATTTCCGAAAAATAGGTCAATTACACCGTCCTTTTATCGTCCATTTGACTTCGCGGTTACGTAAAATACTAAACAACCGCACTAAATTCGCAATTTTTGAGAATGAAATTACAGAATTAGACTGACAGATATTTCATTACTTCAAAAGAATGATGAAGATTCCTGCAAAAAGATGCATGCAATGCAGGTGTCATTACTGTTGAAAACTTCTAATTTCACGTCGATAAATTTCTGATTCTGCATGGAGCTGAAATTCACTACTTTTTTCCCTTGTAAAGAAAATAACTATTACTATTCGTCTTATCAAAACGGCTTTTTAATAATGGCGGAGGTGCCTACGTCAAGTTGGGACTTTTTATTTGAATTATGGTGTAGCTTTTAATCAACTTTTTGGCGTAAGTCCTATTTCTATTTTGGCTGTCTCATTCGAGGCTGAAATATACCATTCCTTTATTCAATTGGAGAATTTTGAACATGATCGAATGCTTAATTAGGCTTTTTCTGTAATATAACAAACCTTTTAATATTTGCTATCTGGTCCAGGGAAAAAACGGCATCAGTTCATTTTCATACAAAGTTGAGCTTACAGTTTATTTTGATCAAATATTGTAGTACCTATCAGAAAATGATATTGTTAGATGGTAAAATTAGCTTTGGTCAGCAAAACAACAGATACTAGATCGCCTATACCTGGGAAGAGTGGCATTAGTCAGCAACCCCTGGTCCATTCCTTCTGCTATGGACCCACCAAATCAGGGAAAAAGTGGCATGTGTCCATTCCTAATTTTTTTTTGTTACATCTTCAGTTCTGAATGAAATATGTTGATTCTGTTTATATTTCTGAATATAAATCATGATGTAGCTCAGTGAAACGGTAACGATTAGGACCCAATCCAGAAAAAATGCAAGTAGTAGATTTGTAAGTGGTTTTATATGTTATTGGAAGTGCTGAATTCGAATCTGAAAGGACCACGCACACATTATTTGGGAAAATGTCTTTCGGTGAAAATGGCTGGATTCTTGATATGTTTTAGCTGTAGACATTCTAAGTAAAAGACTCCATTGGCCCAACTCGATCGTATGACCAGATTCGGCGCTAGAGGGTGAAACATCATGAATTTTGTGTATTTTTGAGTCTTCAAAGCTTAATGAAGAATATGAAAATATCGTGATATGCAAATAGATATGTTTCAAGGTTACAGAAGGGATGTAGTAGCCTTTTTACAGGGTGGTCAACAATAAACTAATTTTCAGAAAATCCGAATGCCATCGTCTATATGAGGAAGCTAGTTTATTGAGTTCATCATTGGCGATCGATCGGAATAAACGTTGATCGAAGAAAAGCAAATGATAATCATTGATACAGAGTGATCTGATTAACAGAAAATGTCAATATACTCATTTAGATGATTTATTCATGGCATAGTCCTGAATATGTCTTCTGATGCATAGCTTTCAATTGTGAACAACTTTTCTCAATAACATTTTGCTGAATTTTCTGAAATAAGGGTACTTTACTCTTGAGCAATTTTTATATTTTTTTACCTATCCTGTATGCTGTGCGACTTGCAACCATTCTAAGTGCACCTAAAATGATTACCGAACATGCACCAACTTTTGGCACAATCAGTATTTTGGTCGTGAAATTCATTAAAAAGATTCCCATATGTTGTATATACACTTAGATGACCACACTGTATATTGGAATCTCTTGTTAAATTGAATGGAAATTTCAGAAAAGTGAACTGAAATATTGACTAATGTCGAACTCATCTGAAACCATAAGTACCAAGGTAAATAAATGAAACATAAAGTTAGTATTCAATATTCATCCATCTTATTGAGATGTTTTCTGTATAACGACGACTACTTCTATGTACAGGGTGATCAGATAAGGGTATTGATATTGGTCGTATAGATTTGAGGAAAAAAAATCATGATGAAAGAAGCCAAGAGAAATTGCTGGAAATTATTTTCGAGTTTGTCAAACCTCCGCTAGAGGACGTAACAACCAACACCAAGTGGAAAAATGGGATTTTTATAGAATTTTGTTCATTGAAAGTATATCGATGATATCATTCTCATATTGAATGACCATTTCCCTACATTTTTTGTCTGAAACGTTTTGTTCCATCTATCAAAATTAAGCAGTGGATGAAGTTCAATTGTTTTTTCAAACAAACCAAGATTTCTCCCGTTTATTCCGACCGATTTTAGCAAACTTGGGCTCATATGAAAGAGCATAATTTGCCTTACAAAAAGCTCATTTGGTTTTGAATTTCCGACTTTTGCTGTCACCGCTAGATGGCGTTAACTGAAATGTTAGCAAATTTCTGAGTTTTTTTCAAAAAAAAACAAATGTAATGGCATATTATATATTATATGGTTTGAAATAGGGTGAAACTCCTTATGATTAAATGAAAATAATTTATCATCTAACTTTTTTTGAACCGTTGATATTGACCAAAATATAATTTTATTATTAAAAAATGGCACGCCACTGTTTTTCATTATAATAGAACTTTTTAATCTCTCATTAGTTGCTAACAAGAAGAACCTCTTGACTTTTTGTTTAGACAAACGGTTTTGGATTAAAAAATAAAATAGGTTTACATGGGGCGCCCATATCTAATATAATTTTGAACCAGTATTTTATTTTTTCGATCCAAAACCGTTTGTCTGAAGAAAAAAGTCAAGAGGTTCTTGTTAGCAACTAATGACAGATTACAAAACTGATTTTTATTTAGATAAAGAACAGTTGCGTGCCATTTTTTAATGTAATAAAATTATATTTTGGTCAATATCAACGGTTCAAAAAAAGGTAGATGATAAATTATTTTCATCAAATTATAGAGGAATTTATCATCCTTCAAAACATATTAAAATTAATATACCGTTATAATTGTTTTTTTTTTGAAAAAACTAGAGAATTCGCTTAAATTTCAGTTAACGCCATCTAACGGCAACAGCAAAATTCAAAAATTCGAAACCAAATGAGCGTTATGTAGGACAAATTATGCTCTTTCATATGAGAGTTTGCTAAAATCGGTCGAAATAAACGGGAGAAATTTTGGTTTGTTTAAAAAACAATTGAACTTCCCTCACCGCTTAATTTTGATAGATAAAACAAAACGTTTTCGACAAAAAATGTAGGGAAATGGTCAGTAAATATGAAAATGATCATCGATATACTTTCATGGGACAAAATCCTATAAAAATCCCATTTTTCTACTTGGTGTTGGTTGTTACGCCCTCTACCGGACGTTTGACAAACTCGAAAATGATTTCCAGCAATTTCTCTTGGCAACTTTTATCATGATTTTTTTTCTCAAATCTATACGATCAATATCTTATGAGATATGACCGCTCGCTACTCTTAACTGATCACCCTGTACATGTATACAATAAAAATAGAAAGATATCATGAAAAAATCAAACGTAGGTAGTTTTATAGGTGATTTAATTTATGTGCCACAGAACATGCAACGTAACCAATATTCTAATCTACCTAATAATCAAGTTCATTATCGAATTCTGTAGTTGGGTACTTCTACCTACCTCAACACAAACAGTCTATTCCGCATTAGATGCTCATCTGCATCCAGAATTTATAAATAACGCATAAGGTAGATCTTATATTTCGCAGTGTATACTGAACTAAAAAGTGTATAAAAGAAACGAAAGAGTGTTTCAACTCGAAAAATAAAACAAGTATAAAATGCATTGACCTACCCTACACAGATTCTGTTAAGTATAGGAGGCTGTGCATGTATACATATAAGACAGTGTCGTAGCAATAATATGGAATGATAAATTCACTTGAATTATTGTATTATTCGAAATACTTTCGACCTTTTCAACAATCTCCTTCTTATCAGTCATACGTCATTGTATAACCTATATATAGAGTCCTTCCAAAATACGTTGAGTCGTCTCAAAAAATGAAAAGAATTGATATCACCAGGAACTCATAACATTTGTCAATTGAATTGACTCGAAGAAAACTGTAGATAAAATCCAATATTCGTGAACATTTTCACGGAAAAGTACTGAGCTCCACGCAAGCATTAAATATTAGGAAGATTCATTTGATTGAAATGATTTTTCTGAAGGTATTCCTGAAATCATCTTTATGATTTTGCCTATGGAATTTTTGGCTTTGAAATATTACTTTGTGATCTGATAATCTAAGGATGAGTGATATTTTAGTATTGTATTTTTAATTTTTTGTGAATCCTATGAAGATCATTATCGGGAGAATGGGGAAGACCACTGATTTTTTAAAACGACATCATCCTGAACTCTTTACTGAAAAACTACCAGTGAATCAATTTTGAATTATTCCATTCATGCTAGGACGATGAAAAAAAAAATTAGAATATGTCTATTTCAAAACACACAATTCCTGCGCCATTCGAAATGGTGTCAATTCATTGGTGTGACTGGTGCGACGTATTAGCCCCAACACGCCTATTGTCCTTGAGCTGACCAATCCCACTGCAACACTGCAGAATGGCAAGGTATCAGAGAGAGATAGCTACAGTTCGGGACTAATACGTCACGGCTCCACCTTCATATTTGGCTTTTGGAAATATCGAATGAAATATGCTGATTTCATGACGCTAGATTCGATTCCCTTCAACTTCAACTCATAATATTGATTGTACATCAAACGTAAATCATGATTCGTCTATTGAAAGAGGTTTGCACAGATTTCTTCCCTCAGTGGTCTTCCCCATTATACTCATTGACAGAATGAATTGAGTGGAACAATTTTTTTCTGGAGAATGAGATATTTATGTTGTATAAATTCTGACAGTGACAGTCGAAGAATGCATAAATTGTGACAATGTGACAATCGAAAATGTCAAACCCTGATGCTTCTTCTGTCACTGGCAGATATAAAAACATAACTACATCTGAGATGGTCCAATGTTTAATGTATTTTCATTATCGAGCAGAATGTGGAATGTAGGTGAGCAGAATGTGGAATGTGGAATGTAGGTGAATAATGAAAAAGTGAATATGAAAAGCTACCAAGCCTGTGAATGAGGCATACTTTTCTAAAACAGGAATTATTTCAACTTTCAGATATCCCTTCTTGGAATGAAATCAATTCAAAATTGATGATGCAGAACTCACAAGTTGAATACTAAAGGAACAGTTGTAGAAAAAAGTTATTTGACATTGATGATACAAACATTCTTCCATATAATATAAATTGCTTCGAGAATTGTGCAGTGAAATATTTTTCGACACACCCTCGCATCTCCGTCACTGGTTGACTCCAAAGAACTCCATGCGTGGGAAAGAGACAGTCGTATATCTTAGTTCGTTGACCTAGCGTTTCTTTCTCCAGTACTTTATTTGCATGTGTTTTTTTCTATCTTATTGCGTTCTTTTACAGCCTACTTTAACTGAAATAACTCAACTTGAGATAGGTTATGGCTGTTAAGAATTTATTTTTATGACATTTTTATCTCCGCTGTTTTTTTAGCATTTTTCCATCTCGTTAAAGTTTGTTCACATCATAGTTATTATTGATATACTTATATTTATATTATCATGAAGTGGCATGGCTAGATGTGGGAAATGTTTTGATTCCAATAGAATTAATAATATCTGTGTATACCTACCTAGATATTTCATGATATCATTTCTTGCAAAATTGTTTTTAGTACTAGATAACCATCATCACGAAACATTATTTCGATACTATTATATGACTATATACCTATAGTCTAGTCTAGTCATATGATATGGATATTTCTCTTCATGAATATCACTCATTTCGAAAAAAATAAAAAGATCTGATATGGTCGACCCTCAAGCTTTTGATATTCAAAAATTACCTGCTCTTATTATATGGTACAATGTGCCAAATGGACGAGCTGGTCTGAACTTATTTAAATGGTCCAGAGATTTGTTTCTTCAACTGATTAGTATAATAATATGAAATGTTTTCGAGTTATAATTATTTCATCTCGTCTACTATTTAAATCAACTGACGTTGACATGATATTTGTTTCGATGTATATTGAAAAATGTACGGTACATATACCTATAGTATTCGTTTGATATTAATTATACATATACCAAGATACAGAAAACGTATTTTTTGAGCCAAGCTGTCCAACATTTTGATCCCAATAAAAAATATGTATCTTTCAAAATGGCACCCGAACAGGGACGTATAGCTACCACCGTAAAAGCCGTTTATCAATGATACAGGGCCCCCGGGCTACAGGGGCTCCAACGTGTAATCAAAAATTCGTAAAATGTTATCGACAATCTTACTCAAACAATTAGGCCGTACAGTTGGAGAAATTAATGCTATAACTTTTCCAGTTTCTGCATGAAGTTGTCTCATGCATTGATGTTGCCGACTGTACGCTAGAAAGTTGACAATACTGGATGTCTCAAATTTCCACCGACGCGCGTCAGCAGACATAAGTATAACAGAATTATACTTCAAATTCGATGTGTACTATTACTATACAGATATAATAATTTCTCTAATCAAACAAAGATTTCAGTGCATTTGCAACCTGAGTAAACCATTCGAGGTGTTACAAAATTGAGATAATTATCACCACAAACATGAATTATTATAGAATCAAGAAGAGTAAATAAGTATTCAAAATGTCCTCCGGTTTTCATGAATCCACAATCCTATCAATTCTTCACGGAAAAAAAGGAATTGTTGAATCAAGCAAAATTTAATTGAATTGAGCAAATAAAAGTGTCATATATGCACGACAAAATATAATCTTGAAATGAGTAAATCTATATCTTGTTTCAGAGCGAATTTGAAGTTTGAATCAAGTAAATATGTCTTGCATGAACTCTGGATCTTCTTCAATCAAGCACATCCATGAATTGTTTATGAAGAGATATTGAATTGACTCAAACAAACATTTTGTTTGATTCAAAATAACAAGATATTGATTCAATCAAATATTTAGTTGATTCAACGAAATATTTGGTTGATTCAAACAAATATTTGGTTGATTCAATGAAATATTTGGTTAATTCAATGAAATATTTTGTTGATTCAAGAGAAACTATATATCCATTCGACAAATTGTTTTATTGTTGAACCTAATTCAACATTCGGGAATTTTCTAAATTTCACATCAATAGAATAAACAAAACTAGGAAACCAGTCGACTCCTAGCATAGATCTTTAGTCTTCACTTCTCTTTAGCTGATGGAAAACTATTTCGGTTGCTAATCATCCTAAGTTCGACTTATCCTGCTGATATTTCAAACACGAAGAATCCAGGCTTCACGTATATAATGAACTCGAGGCAGGCATAGACGAGGCGAATTGATCGCCATCTACATAGAGGCGAAAATTTAAGTTGATGTAGAATGAACAAAATATTTCATTGATATTACATATTTCGTTGCTCTATTCAAGCAAATTATCCGTTCGAAACGAGTTCATTGATACATCGGAATAAGACAACTTGTATGTTGTTTCAAAGATATATTCCCATCAAAATGATCATTGTTTGATCAAATCAACGAAATGTTTATAGTTGAATCAACATAATTTGTTTTTGAAGGAACCATATATTTTGTTGATGGAATTGATATTATACTGTTGATTCAATTAGACTACATTCTTGATTTGAACAAGCTGCTTTCATGGAATAATCATATGTATCTGGTTGATTCAACAAAAAATTGCTCAGTCCAATAAAAGTAACTCAAGTATAAATAATTTGTTGATGCAACAAATACTTTTTTCCGTGTTCTTGAGGATGCATTATTCTTTCAAATGGTTGAGGATCACCTATGAAGTCATTCAAGTAATGTTCAATTCTGTCTGGCAACTCTTGATGTGAATCCCCCTCCATAGCATAGACGGATTACATCATCTCGAAATCTATAAAATAATTCGTATAGACGAATAAGATCGTAAGTGTTTCCTTCCTCAACGCTGAGCTGTGCCTAATAAGTGGCTCAGGAATGCGTGACTACCTGCAGACCGGTTTCGAGCTCTCATCAGTACTGGGCTATCTGGTGCGAACCTGGCCCAACTTGAACTCATCTCAGCATTTATACACCACGAGGCGTTCAACGTCCGCGAATCGTTGGCCAATTGAAGACACAAGTGGATAAAGGGTTCAAGTCACACAAAATTAATTTGGAGCAAATGATGTTCAAAGTTTTTGATGCCGCAGTTTTTTGTATTGCGTTGAATGAAAAAAATAATCGCTGGTTTGAATAGACCTTTATTACACAATTTTGCATAGTACATCTGACACTGGTATATAATACAGTAATAAAAAAAAACTCAAAAAAGGTACATGAATCCTTCATCCTTCAAATAAACAGAGTTTGTTTCAAGTACCCGACAAATAGAATAATCATGGATGAAGGATTCATGTTCATACAATACAATGTACTTGAACCCTTCATCCAGTGGCAATGATAGAACATAGGTGAACATAGATCTTTCATCAATATATAACTTTCTTATTTTGTACAATAGATGAACGGTATTAGTAGGGAAAAAATTCTACTCACTTAAATCCTTTATCCACCGAAAAATCTCATTTTTCATTAAAATGTCACATAGACCCTTTATCCACTCGTGTCTTCAATTATATTCATATAGACACCCCATCCACTGAATCGAAAAATATTCACAGGGTGATTATGACCCTCAACAAAAAAATAAATTGACTAATTCCAGGCCTGGAAATGAAGGAACCTGTTGATTGTCTTGTAAATCCGACGGTGACATTGTTTTAGCACTATGATCATTGTAAATGCCTCAATAACCGCCATTTTGGAAAATTGCGTCCGATATCGTACTATATTGACAAACTCACATGATTTGAGGCGTGTGAGATATATGGTTTCACATATTTGAAGGGTGTCTGAAAATAATTCATTTACCTATACAGTGTGTCCCACTTACCATGCTCATCATGGGTATCTTTTTAACGGTGAGAGATACGAAGTCGGTTAAATGACACCAAATGTGGAGTTTGTCAAGTCCAACTATAATGTGAAAAAATATTTTGATAAAATCTATTCGTTTTTGTTTTATTCGCAAAAAACAGATTTTGATCATTTTCATGTCTCCTCCGTAACTTCTTTGTTTATGAAAATATTCAAATAGTAATTTAACATTTTTCATGGCAGTTTTTCAAAGTGATTTCGAAAAAGATAAGAAATTTATACCAACTCTTCTGGAATTTGAGATATCAGCGCCAACTTCAGTTTTTCAAATGTAGGTCATAGCTCACTATGACTTAGTTACAAATAACTTTTTTTTCTCTTACAGATGATATGTCGCAGTAATAGTTTTGTGCTGATAACAACGGAGTTATCGTCATTCATACAAAAACAAAAAATTATTTGGAAGCCGCCATCTTGAATTTATAAATTTTTACAAAAAAATCATGATCTCCGATCTCAAAAACCCCCACTTACCAATTTTGAATGGAATCGGACCAAATCTTGTCCGCCATCTTGGAGCAGCCTTTTTTTTATTTCAACAAAAACTCCATAATGTATTGTCACCGAAATTATGAACACCTGCCAAATTTCAAGTTAATCGGAGTTATGGAATTTTTGCTGAAATTAAAAAAAATGGCTGCTCCAAGATGGCGGACAGAAAGTATTACTGCGACATATCATCTGTGAGAGAAAAAAAAGTTATTTGTAACTAAGTCATAGTGAGCTATGACCTACATTTGAAAAACTGGAGTTGGTGCTGATATCTCAAATTCTAGAAGAGTTGGTATAAATCTTATATTTTTTTCGAAATCACTTTGAAAAACTGCTATGAAAATGTGAAATTCCTATTTGAATATTTCCATAAATAAAGAAGTTACGGAGGACACATGAAAATGATCAAAATCTGTTTTTTGCGTACAAAAAAAAAACGAATAGATTTAATCAATATATTTTTTCACATTATAGTTGGTCTTGACAAACTCCACATTTGGTGTCATTTAACCGACTTCGTATCTCTCACCGTTAAAAAGATACCCATGGTGAGCATGGTAAGAGGGACACACTGTATATATTCACTCAAGATCATCGAAGATTTATATATTATTAGGAAAATTTCCATCATAGTTCGCTACACTGCTATTGCAGACATTGGATTCCGCCACAGTCTATGGAAAATAGTGTAGGTATATTTCATAAACTATCATTACAGGGAATCCACACCACTAACATCTCTGAAGTTATTGAGAATGGAAATATCAAATACAATCTTGAATCCATTTTATCAAAGATTATCTCTCAGATTTTATGAAAATATATAGGATGTGTCATTTGAAATAATAAAGTTGACAAGAATTTCGGGAAAATTAAAAAGGCGGCAACATTGGAGATACCACTATGGAATCCGCCTTGTTAAGAAATCATCCTGTACAAGAATTCATAAAATCTGGCAAACGATTTTTGTAATATTCAATACGTTCCAGTATAACTTTAGCCCTTTACTGTGTATTATATCCACTATTGAGTGATAATTATGCGAAATATTCAAATTCCAGTTGATATCGGTGATTCAAAGATAATTGATATTCAAATCAAGTCAAAGTATTGGGCAACACCATGATGAGTTTTCATGTTGTTTTCATGAAATAGGAACACCTTCATAATATGCATGTAATGCAATTCAAAGTGTTCATAATCAGATAAGACTAATAATAATTATACTTGAAAGAATAAAGTGTTTGCTTATACTATCTTCCCTTCAATCTATAGAGATTAATTCAAGTTACCAAGTGAAATAAAAAATTATTTATGAAATTTTTCGTACTTTCAGGTTTTGAGAAAGGGAAGGCTCACTCTATTTATTTCGGGGCGTGGGTTACTGAATGTTTATTTTTGATATAATCAATTCTTATCCGTTTTCATGTAGTTCTCTAGTAGATACATATTGATGCAAATCAGTTAAAAATATTAGACTAAATAATAATAACGAACCCATAATGAGCTAATCATTTTATGTGAAATTTACAGTCTAGTGATGTCTCACAAGTGCATAAGAGATTACAGTTTTTTTTTATGTTCTCAGAGAACATCGTGAGAACCAAGGGAAATGATTACAGTTTCATCGAAATATCACACTTCTTGAGGTTAGGTATATTTATTTCTGAGGAGGCTTGGATTTTCGAAAGAAATACAACTGGTCAGATGTTTTGGGACAATTATTCTCCAACTCACAAGTGCATAAAAGATTACAGTTTCATCAAAATATCACACTTCTTGAGGTTATAGTTGTATTTTTTTCTAAGAAGGCATAGATTTTCAGAAGAACTACAACAGATCAGATGTTCTGGACCAATTCCCCAACTCACAAGTGCATACAAGATTGAAGTTCCATAGAAATATCACACTTCTCGAGGTTAGGTATATTTATTTCTAAGGAGGCTTGGATTTTCAAAGAAACTACAACAGGACAGATGTTTTGGGACAATTCCCCAACTCACAAGAAGCGTTAAAGATCATAGTTTCATCGAAATATCGCACTTCTTGAGGTTAGGTGTATTTTTTTCTAAGGAGGCTCGGAGTTTCAATCGAACTACAACAGGTCAGATGTTTTGTAACAATTCCCCAACTATGAGTGTTTAAAGAAAAACAAGTCAGAAAAATCGTCGTTAATTTAACTAACACTCAAACCTTTGAACAACCTTCAAGTAGATAGAAATTGAAAATGAAACTCACAACAGAAACATTTTACGAGTTGAAGTAATGTATTGATTGTAATGTAAAATCTCATTGTGTTCTCAGCCGTTTCTAAACTTGGTATCAATTCACAGATTTGCAAAATGACGTCCATTTGCATCTAGAGGGTTTCGGCAACTATTTTTGTACAATCCTATTAAAAGTGCATTTCCTTTGATGTTTCTCAATGTGTCTCAGGATTTCTATAATATGGTCGCGGGAGGATTAAAATTCCTGGACCTCATTATATGTTTGACCTCAGAGGCAAAAATTCAAGGGCAAAAGATCAGGGTATCTAGGAGGCTAGGTAATTCAATTGGACCATTCAATAAAATAGTTGTTTCATCAAATGGCTTTCTTAAAAAAATCTTGCCTTGATTGATGTTGAGAGCCATACATCCATCGTGTTAAAACCAGATCTTTTGGAATTCATTATCTTTGTTTATAGTATAGCTCGTAAAGCCGGTACAACCTGGTTTCCCTAAAGCTGTAGCATTGTACATATACCTCTCTCCGTTTAGGTTGTAGTCAAAGAAAATTATTCCTTTGAGTCGATTTAATGTCGAAAGTCAGAGTCTCCTTAGATAAAAAAATTGTTATTTATAGAAATCTAATATTCTAACTAGTGAATCATATAGCCTCCTTAGGAGAAATCCATATACCTAAATTCACGAATAAGTATGATATTTCGATGATATTCAAATCTTTCATGTACTTGTGAGACATCACTGGACTGAAAATGTCACACTCCTTCTAAAAAATCGAAAATTTCAATATGGCGGCCTTTAGAAAAATGAAAGTTGAAGCAGTTTCCGAGCTAACAAAAAAACGATTTTTTATTCGTCTCAAAGAAGTGACCAAATAATATCACATTTTGCTAGCTGTCAAATCCACCGTTCCAGATTCACTGGCAAAAAACGAAATGTGCAATTTTAAGTTTTTCGTCAATATTTCCGAATCTAGTAAACCAATCGTAAATCTGAAGTTGGTTACCAAATGCACTAAGTTACATCTTAAACCTTCCCTATTCGACCTTTGCTGTAGGTATATTAGTAGTCGAGATCGAATCTGAGACACACTGTATATCAAATTCTTATATCTCTTGAGATTCCGCGGGGTGTCTGCATAATAGCGCAATATCAGCATTGTTTTTTCAATGGAGTCAGCTTGGTATAATAAAATCAATATCAATGAATACCTACCGCAAAGCAGACTCAAATAATAAACATAATATATATGAATACATTTTTTGGCAAAGAATTCCAAGACTTTGCTGTACTATAGACAAAAGAATTTCGGTATAGACTTGTTCGACTTATCTCGCGATATTGACGACTAAAAGATGTACTGACTGAGCTTTCTAGACCAGAATTTCTGAGGAACATTTTCCATGGAAGTATCTAATATAGACAAGTGAAAGGTCGCACCTATATGTAGACATTGCACGGAAAGATAGGAACTGTTGAATCAAGTAAATTTTAATTGAATGAACCAAATAAAAGTGTCATATATGCACGACAAAATATAATCTTGGAATGAGTAAATCTACACCTTGTTTCAGAGCGAATTTGAAGTTTGATTTGAGTAAAAATGTCTTGAATGAACTCTGGATCTTATTCAATCAAGCACATCCATATTGAATTGGCTCAAACAATCATTTTGTTTGATTCAAAATAACAAGATATTGATTCAATTATTTCGTTGTTTCAATGAAATATTCAGTAAAATCAATGAACTATTTTGTTGATTCAATGAAATATCTCGTTGATTCAAGAGAAATTGTATTTTCATTCGACAAATCGTTTTGTTGAATCAAATTCAGTATTAATTCGGGAGTTTTCTGAAATTTCACATCAAAAGAATAAACTAAACTAGTCAACGTCTAGCATAGATATCCAGTCTTTACTTCTCTTCAGCTGATGCAAAACTATTTCGGATTGCTAATCATCGTAAGTTCGATTTATCCAGCTGATATTTCAAAGGCGAAGAATCCGGCCTCGCGTATACAATGAATTCGAGGCATACATAGACGAGGCGAAATGATCGCCATCTAGAGGCGAAAATGTAACTTGATGTAGAATGAACAAAATATTTCATTGATATTACATATTTCGTTGCTCTATTCAAGCAAATGATCCGTTCGAAACGAGTTCATTGCTACATCGGAATAAGAAAACTTGTATGTTGTTTCAATGATATATTCTCATCAAAATGATCATTATCTCATCAAATCAACAAAATGTTTATAGTTGAATCAACATCGACATTATTTTGGATCGACATAATTTGTTCTTGAGAAAACCATATATTTTGTTGTTGGAATTGATATTATACTGTTGATTTAATAAGACTAAATTCTTGATTTGAACAAGCTGCTTCCATGAAATAATCATGTATCTGGTTGATTCAACAAAAAATTGTTCAGTCCAACAAAAATAATTCAAGCATAAATAATTGGTTAATGCAACCAATCCTATTTTTCCGTGTGGATATGGATGCAATGCACCCAGAAAACGGACAATAATGTCTAAGAATTGGTAGGGAAATACAGGGTGATTCACTATAAATGTCCCCTCCTCCTCCTCCAGATCACTTATTTTTGTACCGACTCAAAAGTTTTAGGAATCATCTGACATTATGACATTATGACAACTCATGTGGTGTTCACACTAAAATTATTCTGATCCACATCTCTGAATAATATTTACGTGTTAATAATGTAGTATCCCACGCGTTGCGTATACAACATTTTATCTACAACTGTCCACGTTTTTATAACTATCTTTAGATGTACTACTCATGACAGTTTTCTGATGATAACGGTAGCAACGGTATAGGTATAAACAAAGCCGTTTATAAATGTCAAATTAAATTGTCAGATCGAAATCCAGAACCATCATCAAATTTCTTGAGTTTGAATTTACTTTGTATTCACTCAATAAACGATTTATTTTGGTAAAAATATATTTATTATCTCAATACCGCACTAGTGTGATAAAATATTCAGAAAAGCACTAGTGTGGTAATTAACGTCATTATGACATTCAAAAAAGTGTTGAATCATAATCATCACATGACAGTTGTGGATAAATAACGATTTACCGAATAAATCAGATGAAAAATATACCATTATTGTATCCAGAATTAACCGGAGATTGCGGTTGATTGAATAAATCAAAAAGTAAATTTTGAATGAGAAAGTTGGGACTGCTATCTTAAAAGTTGTAGAAAATGAAAAGGTCATGAAAGACTTGTTGATATTATTCAAAACAGTTTTTGCTTCATCTTTTCATCTTTCTTAATATCCGAGACATCGCTTGTTATGGAAATAGGGGACAGCACACTGGTATAAAAACCAATTTAAACTACTATTCTAACGAGAAGCAAGAATTTTTTCTTGCTGAAATCAACGTGCTTGTTTCCACGAAAAAAAAAAGAACCCAAAGAAATGACTTATTGAAAAATAAGAATGAATAGAGCTGCTGTAGTCCCTTTTAGCACCATCGATGTTGTACTTGTATAGTAACTTCTTGAAGATGATGGCGATACAACTAGAAGTGGTTTGGCACCAGGATTAAAGGTCATGAGTTCAAGTACCGTATGTTCTTTCTCTATATACTTACTTCTATTTTGTTCTGTTCCGCTACGAAATGACTTAGATTAATTGGGATTCTCTATACAATTAATAGTTACCTCAGAATCTATTTCCGGCATTTTTTGTTATAAATGGTATGCACTTCTTACAGGTGTGTTCAAAATTCGTTCTCGAAAACTATAAGAGATATAGTCATGCACGTAGATAAGGGAGGGACTGGAGATAAATTACAAATTTCATCTATTGTCAAATGTTTTATGCAACTGGCCCTTAGGTGAAATGGTTTATTTTTATGAGATCCGCAAACTGTCGAAAACGATGCCCCAGCTCTTAAAGCACCTTGTATCAGTGGCGGCTCGTGACTTTCATGACAGAGGAGGCTGAATGATATGAGATTTATTGTAAAAAACAACTCTCTACAACTCATCCAAATCGATAGCCTTAATGACATTCTGTTTACCAGTTAACCTGAACTTAATACTTGAAGAGATGTGTTCCTGTGATTTGCAGTTTCTATCCAATCCGCGAGGCAAATTTTTCAAATCATTATATCCTAATCGCCCCCAACATGATGACTACTTAACGGTTGAAAATAATACGCAGTACCAACAAAATAGCTTATTCCTTACCTGGAACGAATTTGTTTGTTACCTGTTACAATCAGATGTTTTAATTCCGGTGTCGGACATTTGTTTTTCAAAATCAATTTATCTTCATAAGACAAAGCACTGAATGGGTTCACCAAAAAGTATTCCACTAAATCGCAATCGTTTAAAACACTCATTTTTCAGAAATTTATAGAGCCCCTAACCATTTACCTAACATAAACATAAACAATGCACTCGCGCTGGATTGTCCGCAATTCGCGACGCGACACGACAAACACGTGCTATTCGGGTGTATTCGGACATTTGCATTGCCCGCGTGGGTTGCGTTATGTGAAGGAGTCTAGCCGCCTTTAGATGTTGCCAAGTTGAATATTTTACGCGTGATTTGCAGACTTCAACGTGTGATGCGTGAGCAAGCACTGTTGCCAATTCAAAAATATTCACCTGAAAACAGGAAATAAAATCGAAATCCATGTATGTTGGTGTCCTTTTAATGAGAAAGTATAGATAATATCAGTTTAAGGAGAATCTCTTAGGAGGCTCAGCCTCCGTTGCCTCCTCTGAGGAGCCGCCACTGCCTTGTATATCAGAAATAACTGCGAGGTACTGCTCGATTAAAAAGCGGTAGGTAGGTATTTTCTTGATGAGCGATGCATCCGTGAATTTGCACTAATTTTGAATGGCTCAACAAAAAATCGTCATTGATGTTTGATCCACATATTTTTATTAACAGAGTCATAATATTTTTGTTAGATACGGATGTTCGAAATTGTTATTCACCTAAATCAGATAATAATCTGGCTTTATTACTTTATTTGTTTTGAAAACAGTCATTTCGATCATTGCCTCAGAAAGTGAGTTTGTTCGATGATGATAGTAGGCAGCTTTTTCATTTACTGAAAAAATACAAAAATTGCTGAATAGTGCATGACGGACATGTTGAAAATGTAACAATTTTTTTCTATGTCAGTAAAATACTTAGTGAAATTCACGTATTCATAAATTTCTGTTTTGCTTCTCGCACCAGTGTGCTGAAGTGAATGTTGATCAAACTATTAGACATTTTTTGGCAACATTCTCAGCAGATTCTGGCGAGTTACATTTTTTTACTTCCTTTGCATGTTGGGGGTTGAGGATCCAAAGACGTTTTTGATCATCTTCTTGAATCTTTTTTGCCGAAATGATTCTTCAACCTGTGATTCTGTTCGAACTCACCTGGTGACATCACGTGTTGTGCGATTCTTTCGTATTCATTATCAGATGAGCTTCAGTTTCATGACATAGCGGTCCAGATAGTATCATGTCATGTCGGTAAACTGCCCATACTGCTGAAAATCTCATGTCGATTAGAATGCATTCGACCTTGACAAACAATGATCGCCTGCGATGCATTTTTATCTTTATTTGAAATACAGACGGCCGCCTCCCTCCTTACAACCACTGCATGGTTAGGGGTGGTCCATGCTGCCCAGAAAATACTCCTAAGATTTTTTCGGGTTCGAACTATTACGGTTCTAGAACTGTCAGGAGTTTGCGAAATAGAATCGGTCGCGTTTGGGTTTTGTGGAACTGTTCTAGGACTGACTCTTTACGCGTTCGGGTTTTTACAGAATCGTCCTGGGACGGTCCAAGAACTATCCGAAACCAGTACTTACCTGCTCTCGAGCATGAACCGTTCTAGGATTATTTTTGGCGCATACTCATTTTATTTAGTCAATATTTAGTTTTCGATTCTCTGTTGTAGCGTAACGTTATAATGATATATTTTATTCATTCAACTGTTTATTGCTCTTTCCACTATTTTCTCAATATTATGGAGTTAGTACATTCATTTGATAGTAGTAGTTCTTCATCTTCAGGATGCAGTGGTGAAGGAGTTCCTTGCTGAAGTTGCTGAAAATATTGTACCTAATCTGATAATTCTCGAACTTTCGTTAGATGATCCAAAAAATGGAGCTTCCAGAGATATTGTGAATAGACTCAAAGGAGAGTTTGGAGCTTCCGAATATTATTCTAATAAAGATGCAGGTACCAAACTATTGTTTTTTCGCAAATTCTGAATAGAGGTTATGTTCTCAGAGGTTCTCTTCTGTCCTTTATTATAGTCACAGATTCGTCATGAAATTAGTCAGAGAAGTTGATTGAAAAATCAAAATTTCGATATATACAAGGAGGTCCACTTCATAGTAGCAGAACTTGGACGATCGATAGGAGATCATCTCTGAAGAATGGAAGTTCCTATGAATATTGGTCTGTTCTCAATATACTGGTCGGCCAAATTGAAAAGGAATTGGCAATTATTTTCATAATCATCGTTTATGAGTTATCGTTATGACAAAAGCTAGTCTAGCTGTTATACAGGGTGCGGGCCACCAGTAACGCCTCGGTCTCTAGAAGGCTAACCACTCTTCTTCTTGGAATTCTTCCTCTCTAGGAAGTTGCATGTTAACATAGGCTACCATTTGGAATTATTTCAAAACATACAGGGTATCCCCAAAAACCGCAAAACTCTAAAGTTATACTTTTTTTTAATTGAATACTCCATATCTTATCTCATTTTGACATTCTCCCTGATAAGCTGATTAAAACGAACAATCATACTTGGGGTCGAGCAGTAATAAATACTGAGATTCTGGGTGTGAAAAATCGAGATTTTCCGCCAGGTTCAAAAATTATCTGTCGAAACTATTCATAATTGGTCAAAACGGTTTACATGTCCCTATCTCAACTTCTTATCCACTATCAATTGATATTCGATTAAAACAATTACTGGGTGGTTCAAAATTAAGATTTTTGACCACCCTGTATCTATTTTGATTGAATACCAATCGATAGTAAATAAAAAATTGAGATAGGTACATGTGAACCGTTTTGACCAATTATGAATACTTTCGACACAAAAAATTCTTGAACCTGGAAAATCTCGATTTTTCACACCCTATATCTCAGTAATGGGCTTATATCACGAAAAATTTTTATTTCATAATTCGATAGAACTCACCCAAACTAGCTCACCACCGCAAACCGTTTATCGCTGTGAGCTCCCTACGTTTTATAAAAAATTATTGAAATCCCCGATTTTTCGGAACTCTGAAAACGAGGCGATGATGTGACGTCAAAACCCTAATACTAATACAAGACTATTCCAGACAGAAATGAATGATACATGATTTCTGACAGAGTGAATTAGCGCGAGATCACAGTTGAAAGAATTAATATATCAGTTGCCTCAGTCTCCGTCGGGCGTTTGGTATTTTCTTTCAACTATATGGCGAGATGAGGTTTCTACGTCATAAGATTGTCCGTTTTTCAGAAGGTACTATTATTTATGTCCAAAAATGAAACATTCCAGTTAATTTTTCGATCGAATTATGTCGTCAAGCATTATTTATGTATAAAAGGATCATTATAAACATGGTTTGAGTTAAAAGTTCTACTAAGGTGTACACGCCCATTATAGCTGCAAGACCCCAAGTATGATGAGTCGTTAAAATCAGCTCATAAGGAAGAATCTCAAAATGAAATAAGATATAGGGTGTTCAATTATTAAAAAAGGATAACTTTAGTGTTATGCGTTATTTGGGGACACACTGTATGTTTCGAAATGATTTCAAATGGTAGCCTATGTTGACATGCAACGACCTAAGGAGGAAGAATTTCAACAAATGAGTGATTTGCCTTCTAAGACCGAGGCGTTACTGGTGGCCCACCCTGTATATGTGACTGAAATTTTGCCCAACTGTTACACCTCCTGAACCTACAAAAAACATTTTTGTCAAATTTATTTTTCCGGTTCCATTCGAAAATGGTGCTTTTCAACGAGTTCCAACACGAGAGCGTTTTTCCTATACAGCTGAACATTCTTGCATAATATACAGTGTGTCCCACTTACCATGCTCAACATTGGTATCTTTTTAACGGTGAGAGATACGAAGTCGGTTAAATGACACCAAATGTGGATTTTGTCAAGGCTAACTATAATGTGAAAAAATATTTTGATAAAATCTATTCGTTTTTGTTTAATACGCAAAAAACAGATTTTGATCATTTTCATGGCTCCTCCGTAACTTCCTTATTTATGAAAATATTCAAATAGGAATTTCACATCCTCATGGCAGTTTTTCAAAGTGATTCCGAAAAAAATATGAAATTTATACCAACTCTTCTAGAATTTGAGATATCAGCACCAACTTCAGTTTTTCAAATGTAGGTCATAGCTCACTATGACTTAGTTACAAATAACTTTTTTTTCTCTTTCAGATGATATGTCGAAGTAATAGTTTTGTGTTGATAACAACGGAGTTATCGTCATTTATACAAAAACAAAAAATTATTTGGAAGCCGCCATCTTGAATTTATAAATTTTAACAAAAAAATCATGATCTCCCACCTCAAAAACCCCCACTCACCAATTTTGAATGGAATCGGACCAAATCTTGTCCGCCATCTTGGAGCAGCCATTTTTTTTAATTTCAACAAAAATTCCATAACTCCGATTAACTTGAAATTTGGCTGGTGTTCATAATTTCGGTGACAATACATTATGGAATTTCTGTTAAATTGAAAAAAAATGGCTGCTCCAAGATGGCGGACAAGATTTGGTCCGATTCCATTCAAAATTGGTAAATGGGGGTTTTTGAGGTCGGAGATCATGATTTTTTTGTTAAAATTTATAAATTCAAGATGGCGGCTTCCAAATATTTTTTTTGTTTTTGTATAAATGACGATAACTCCGTTGTTATCAACATAAAACTATTACTGCTACATATCATCTGAAAGAGAAAAAAAAGTTATTTGTAACTAAGTCATAGTTAGTAGAGCTATGACCTACATTTGAAAAACTGAAGTTGGTGCTGATATCTCAAATTCTAGAAGAGTTGGTATAAATTTCATATTTTTTTCGAAATCACTTCGAAAAACTGCCATGAGGATGTGAAATTCCTATTTGAATATTTTCATAAATAAAGAAGTTACGGAGAAGACATGGAAATGATCGAAATCTGTTTTTTGCGTATAAAAAAAAAACGAATAGATTTTATCAAAATATTTCTTCACATTATAGTTCGCCTTGACAAACTCCACATTTGGTGTCATTTAACCGACTTCGTATCTCTCACCGTTAAAAAGATACCCATGGTGAGCATGGTAAGTGGGACACACTGTATATGTTATTACTTAAACAATTTCAAAATTTTATGTAACAACCATATTCGATACGTAATACTAAATGATGGTATTGTCTCAACGACTTCACTGATATCGATATCAGCTAAAAAAATGATATCAATGTATCAGCTTACCAATACTCAGTATAGTTAACCAAAATATCTATATACATTCAGTGATGTTGTCAAGCGGCTTTCTAGTACTTAATTGAAGAAAATTAATTTTTTTCTTTCAACTTCCTGTATTTTGAAATCGTATACATGGTGTCCCTCCGGGAACTGTATCGATCAATATATGGAAATCCATAGGTGGGTCGAATTTGAAAATTTGGGAGTTCACTATTGTTGATAAGTGCTATCCGGCTAAAATATTTTGAAGATTGTGGCACTTCCGGTTGTACCGGAAGTGGACTCCAACTTCGTTATTTCAAATGGAACATTCTGTATTTTATTGCAGTTTTAGATTCTTACTGAAGAGCTGATTTCATCAATGCATCATACTTGGGGTCTATCAGGAATGATTACAGAGATATAGGGTGTTCAAAATCGAGATTTTTCAATTTTAAGATTTTTTGTGTCGAAACTATTCATTATCGATCAAAACAACTTAAATGGCGAACCTCAACTTCAGTTTTATTGATTTTTGGTTTACCTAGAGAGATCTTCCTGTAGAAGTTACAACGATGAAACTTCGTATCCACAAGTATTCGATATGTTCCACCATCGAATGGCTACTTCACCAGTTATATCAGCTCCATAGGTTTCGATACAGGGTGAATAAAAAAATAAGAGATATTGAAATTTGCCATTGAATAACTATCACCCCATATGAGATTTTGCGTTCAAATTTTGTGAGGAGGTATTTGAGCTATGCATGAATCGAATTGGTTTGTCACTGTTTCGACAAAAAAAGCCTAATAATTGTTTTTGAGATTTTGACCCCAGTAGTAGTAGTAGGCCTTGAAAATGTGAATATTTCTGATTTGTTCATATTATGAAATTTTTGTTCTTGAAATTTGGTAGACGGGTTCCAAATTAGGGGAGTGTTGCGGGTTGAAATCGCACACACTGTATTAATATAATATTTTTATTTTGGCAATGCTTGGACTACAGTGATTGATAATGAGAAAGTAATTTAACTATGTAATTTTTATGGACTATGCGGAAAACATAACACTGTAAAATGGACCACCCCGTATATCTCCATTGTGCATCAAATAATGTATTCAGCATTCTGTTATTCCATGTGCAGTATATATGATTTTTATCAAACGCCGATGAAAATAATCTATATTTAAGTTTCAAGATAATAAAACTTCCAGCCATATTTTTTTTATCTGACCTAGCCAAAGTTATCAAATATCAACAACATAAAAATATACGTTCTTCTCTATCTGAATCATTTTTATTGGCCAGAATATACTGTTCGTATATAAATAACATTACTTCAATCTTTATTTTTAACTTCCAAATTCCCTCCCATTATTTTGATCCAACCAAGCAAACAGCTATTAGTAATGATTTTTGCATTTCGTTTCGGCCGTGTATATGTATAACGAACGTCGCACGACCGATCGATTACTGCAAAAAGATGTCAACATGCTTCTTTCTCAAAATTATCAATGAAATGAACTAGCGATTATAGAAGTTAATTCATAAATAATTCTTGGAATTCATATGTAAATATATTTATCCACGGCTGGGCTTTCATTTGCACTTTAGCTCCAGGTTCAGCAAGCGTAAAATATCACTTTAACGCACTATAGAGCGATGAAGTAGATAAAGTAGCGGTGTTAGAGTATATTCTGGCGAGCGTTAAAAAAATTTGAAGTCATCAATACTTAATTCTCCAATACTATTGAACTGATGTTCAACTCAACGGAGTGAAATACGCAAAACTGTGATTTTTGTGAAATGGAAAATGTCATTTTATAGGGTGCTTTTGTCCCATATTTTTATGATACTTCGGTAGATGATAAGTTATATACAGGGTGACATAGAAAAAAGTACATTGCATAGTGCCACACAATGGAGGACACCAAAATAAGGAAAAAAGTTCCTATGTATGAACATGGGTCCGCAAGGCCTTCGGTTAAAAGATACGGGGTGTTGGATTTAAATTTTTTCTTGGGTTTTCTTTGAATATCTTCAGCCAGAGACGCAAGAAATGAATGAAATGTGGTATACAGTGGTTTTTTATCATGCTAAATTCAAATATGATCTTAGTTTTGTGATTACTGATAGAGGGCGCTGCATACAGGGTTCCATCCCTATATTGAATCGGTCGTAACTTTTTTGCTATACACATGTCATTTTCGACGGAAAAAATTTGTTATCCCTTCTTTTATACTTAAGAAAGGTATACCTTGTCCAAGTCGCTAGAAGCAATGGTTCCAGTACAAATGCATCTAAAAGCCGACAATGCACGCAAATTATTCAAAAAACGCCAAAGTAACTTTTGCAAAAACAATGATAAATAACAATTAAATAATGTGTCATAATGACACTTGTCTAACTAATGTAATAATTGCTAGTAATATTTTGAGTGCTTGAAAAGTTTTTCATTGGTTCTCTCACTGATTATTCAAAATTGCTTTCAATAATGGTTCAATGTTCTAACAGTTATTGATGTGCATATAGGCGTTTGGGAGAAGATGGCTGTTTCAGAAAACCAAAATTGAATAGTGGGGTTTCCAGAACTCGTCGCAATGTGCGAAACGAAGAAACTGTTTTACGAATGGTAGAAAATAATCCGAGAACAAGCACCAGGAATACAAGTTCAGCGGTGCGAAACCTTAACCGTAAATCAGTTAGACAAATTTTCAATGAACAACTTCTTCGCCCATATCATTTCCAAAAAATTCATTCACTATTGGAACATGACTTTTTTCCTTGTGTACAATTTTGCGAATGGTTGCAAAACCAAAGACAAAACATTATTTCATCAATTTTGTTTACTGACGAAGCTGGTGTTATGCACTGTATCGAAATTTCTTGGAGAATGATTTAAACACATTATCAGAGAATGTCCCATTGGCCATTATTGAAAGAATGTATAACATGCATGATGGGGCGCCAGCTCTCTTTGCTCGACTGGCAAGGGGATATTTAGACAGGAGATTTGGAAATACGTGGATTGGTCGAGGGGGGGCCTGTTCCCTGGTCAGCTCGTAGTCCCGACCTTAATCCTCTCGATTTTTCATTTTGGGGATTCATGAAAAATCAAGTTTATGCAGTGGAAATACATAATAAAGAACAATTATGGATAAGAATTATGGAATCAGCAGATAGATTTCGTAATAACCCAGGAATATTTCAAAGATGCCGTCAATCATTATTTAGGAAGGAGAATGGAAAAATGTATTGAAGTACAAGGGCAACAATTTGGACATCTTCTAAAAACTTAATGTTTTGTTCTAATTAATCATATTTTTCATCATACCCTTAAAATGTAATTGTTGAAGTATTCATCATTGTTTTTGCAAAAGTTACTTTGGCACTTTTTGAATAATTTGCGTGCATTGTCGGCTTTTAGATTTATTTGTACTGGAACCATTGCTCCTAGCGACTTGGACAAGGTTTACCTTTCAAAGGCATAAGAGAAGGGATAACAATTTTTTTTCGTCGAAAATGACATACAGTGTATTGCAAAAAGTTACGACCGATTCAATAGGCATGGAACCCTGTATGTAGCGCCCTCTATCAGTCATCACAAAACTAAAATCATTTTTGAATTCAGCATGATAAAAAAAAAACCCTGCATACCACATTGTATCTATTTCTTGCGTCTCTGGGCTAAAGATATTCAAAGGAAACCCAAAAAAAAATTTTAATTCAACACCCCGTATATCTTTTAACCGTAGGCCTTGCGGACCCATGTTCATAGGAACTTTTTCATCTTATTTTAGTATCCTCTATTGTATTCGGCTTTCGTAACAGAAGAAGCACTACCTTAGCTATTAACAGACTAACTGAATTTGTTTCAGATGGTTTTGAGAACAAGCTCAATACATATGCCTCTTTCCTGTACCTGACTAAGACATTCGACTGCATATCCTTTGAAATTCTTTATAAAAAGTTATTCTACTACAACTTCGATATGAGCAGCGTATTCCGTATCCAGTCCTATCTTGAAGAAAGGGAACGATATGTTCTTTTTAAAAATCAACCCTCAGGAATAAGAGGGATTCAGCATGGTGTACCCCAGGGCTCAGTGTTGGGTCCCCTGTTGTTCCTTGTATATATCAATTACCTACCAAATACCAATAATCTAATGAATTTACTGATAATCCTATTTGCTGATGATACCACATCATTGTTACGTTACCATCCCTCTGATCCAATTCTGCAGTGGACTCAAAGCAGTCAGGTCCGAATTGAGAACTGGTTTCTAGCCAATAGGCTTAGCCTCAATAACAGTAAAACTCAATTCATTAATTTCACATTACAAACTTCTCCACCGAACCTAGAAAGTGATGCATCTGTGAAGTTTCTGGGGGTTCACCTAGATCCTGGACTGTCCTGGGAAACACATATCACTCAGCTCAGCTCCAAACTGTCTAGAATCACCTTCTTGATAAGGAGTCTGTCAAGAAGTGTCTCTATGAGCACATTATTAACGACATATCATGCTTACTTTAGCTCTACCATGACTTATGCAATTTTGAACTGGGGTCACTCCCCAAACTCTGCTCAAATTTTCAAGTTACAACGACGTTGTGTTAGAATTATTGCAGGTATCAAATACCGCGAATGCTGTAGAGATGGCTATGTTAGGCTGAGGCTGCTCACCCTTCCGTGCGTTTTCATTTTTCACTGTCTAGTATATGTGAAACAAAATCGGGAAAACTTCAGAACACACAGTGATTTTCATTCATATTCGACTAGGGGGGGAGGGATTCTGGTGCCCGGCTACCACAGGCTGCAACGTACTAGAAGGGGAACCGATTATTATGGCATCAAATTTTTCAATGCTCTACCGACAGATGTTAAGCAGCTAAATCTAAATAACTTCAAATCTAGAGTCAAAAACTATCTCCTAAGAAACGCCTTCTATTCCCTCGAGGAGTACCTTGAGAGTGACTTAACACATATTTTAATATGTAAAACCAATTTTAATATGTAAAATGTGTGTCGTTAAATTCACTTTTTAATTTTCAAGTATTTTCTTACTATATTATTATCTTTCAAACAAGTTCTATACTTTATATACCCTATTGACCTGTAAAAGCAGTATGTGTTATACTTTACCAATAAATAAACTAAACTAAACATAAACTAAGCATAACATTCCATGAGATCACTAACCGATTATTTTAGAAAAAACAAAGGATAGTCAATCAATACTTTTATTATAACCATGCCTTCTCCTTGTATCATCGGAAACAACTCACTTTGCTCCATCAAAATCGAAACTTCTTTACCGACCTCCGAGGTTAAATCTTAACTTACCTATATTATATACTATTACTGATATATCCTGGATATGCTTCCAATTGGTCTGGATCTCGGTCTGAATGATGGGTTGATGAAATATCGAAAATATCGAAATATAGTCAATTTATTTTTTGAGTTATCTTTTCAGTGTCAGATGTTCTGTGTACATATGAAACAGTCTTCTCCGATTAAAATTTGCATTGATATTTGCTAATCGCTTCAAAATTCAATTTTCAAAAAATAGTTCTTCGAGAGCCTCCGTCTTCCTAATATTTTGAAACATGAGAAATCGAAAAAATCTTATTGAAATAGGCCCTCGATATTTCAATTCAATATATTTCTCATTTCTCGATAGTGCTTGGCGCTTATAATATAAAGATTTTATCAAGCTTCATATTTTTTCTACTAGCCAGTACCATTTCGGTTTGCAGCGGCAAATTTATTCTACGTATAAAATATTGTAATAGTAACTAGGTCACCATTATAGAAGTAAAAGTTCTTCTGAATTTATTTTGATTTGCATGTTGGATTCATTAAATAACAATCTCTGATTAAGCGCATACGTATAAGTGCGGTCGTGTTGCAATGTCAGAATAAATTTTTCTCAATAATTAATGGATATCATAATCACATTTCTTGAAGTCATAAGAGGTAGGTACATAGGTACAGGTAATTCCAATTATATGACAAAAGTGTATACAGTGAGGACGTAAAAGGTAAATACTGTCTGTAGGTTAATCGAGGAGGTGGTATATTCATTATTCCAAATTTTTTGGGATTTTCTCTCCTCGTTTCTATAAAATAAAAATATGAATATTATTTCAATATACGTGTAGTAAGGACAAATCAGATGATTTGCCCCAAAATGTCACTGCGTTTAAAGAATTTTCCTATCAGAGAGCCTAAAAGAAAAATTCACTAGCTTGTCAGTGACAATTTTTTCAATACAAATTGTCACTGACAAGCTAGTGAATTTTTCTTTTAGGCTCTCTGATAGGAAAATTCTTTAAACGCAGTGACATTTTGGGGCAAATCATCTGATTTGTCCTTACTACACGTATATTAAAATAATATTCATATTTTTATTTTATAGAAACGAGGAGAGAAAATCCCAAAAAATTTGGAATAATGACGTAAAAGGTCCTCACCACTCTTGAACTTTTGAACAGAACAAGCTAACGAGGTCGGGTAAAATTCAGTTGCCACTTTTACTACTTTTAGGCATTAAAATGGTTGTGGTCACGTGTCCTAGTGTTGAGAGGGCACATTTTTTTTAAATGGTAATGGTACCTGGCTTTGAAGGCCTTTCGATTCTCTATCCAACACCGCTTCTTGACTGACAAGCAGTAGATATTTTCCTGCAAACATAATATGAGGAGCTCGCGTGCAAAACGAGAAAAACGTCTGCAATCTGTTGCCTGATTCAAATAAGCAAAATTTCACCGTAGATCGATTAGAATTCGGAAAATGAATAGGATGAATCACTTTTGGATGAATTGAATTGAAAATCCAGATCAATAAATAAAAAAAAATAATGGATATATCTTGTTTTGCACCAAAATCGGAGGAATTTCTATGAAAAAAGTATTTTTCCACTTGAATCATTACATCAACATTCTCTTGAATATGCTTCGCATGCTTCGAAATTTTCATCTGCTTCATTATCTTCAGTACCATCAATTCCTTCACATTGGACTCGATCCCGCTCAGTATATGGATATAACCGGTTTTGCTTGCAAATTTGAGGATATATCTGATTTTGCTCCAAAACCTAACTTTCAGACACCGATTACAGTCAAATATAGCTCGTTTTGTTCACAAATCAATGCACCAGCAGGCGATATAGAGTTCACGAAACTGATGCCAGAACTTGTCATGCCATTTTCGGTAAAAAATGGATATATCTGGTTTTGTACGCGACCATGAGGAGGATGATTCAAAATTCGTTAAAAATATCTCAAGGACGTATTGTTAGGATTAACATAAGACTTTTCCTTCATATATACATGTGTCCCATGCACCCCATTTCGGCCAATAAAAATGAGGACCCCCCTCCACCCCTCCCAAAACTTGGTTTACTTAATTGTTGAAGAAAAAATGTAATGCAGTGTCTCTAAATGAACAGGGGTCTGCCAATTTTCAGAAGATTTGATCCGTTATCTTAGTCACAATTTCAGAATATATTTTTTCCCTTCCTAAGTACATTGGCTGTAGCTTGGAGGCGCTAAATTTTGGGACAAATGTTCAAATGAAAAAAAAAGTTTTATTTTGATCCCAACAATATGTCATTGAAATATTCACATGGAAATTCCAATCATCCTTTATATACCTATACCTAACGCTCGGTATGAATTCCAAAACCGATTTTTGTCTGTCAATAAGTGAACGGTGAACATTTTGAGCATTTTGGAGCATTTTGGAGCACTTGTTTCAAGTTTTACCTAAAATTTGTCGTGATCAAGTTTTATTTTTATTTATTATTTAGAAGACATTTGAAGCAATTTTCAAACGATTGTCCGTTGGCTTGGCCGATTTGCACAAACGTACAAAAGCGTAGTGGTGTTGGATAGAACGGTGCCCTCTTGGAATTAAGTCACGTGACCACAATAATTTTCATGCCAAAACGTAGTAGAAGAGGTGCATTCACAAGTTGGGCGAAGACTTAAGAATAATAGGAATATTGAAAAGTAAAAAGAAACACAAAACCGGGAAATCTTTCTACATCTACATCAAGGTCATTTGCGCAGTAGTTGCGCACAATGAGAAAACCTGGTTCAATGAATGTAAAAAGTTGAACGTTGACCAACATTTGACTTGTTAAATTCGATAATTGTCTGCAAAAACCCAGTGATTGAAAATAGCAAGTTCAACTCATATAATTCTCAATTTGGTTTGCATAAATGTCATTTTTCTCATCATTTGTTAATTGATAAATGTTACTTGATAATTATTAAATGTTGCTGCATAAATCCACCTGGGGCTCTATTAATTCTCGAACCGTTCGAATTCAATTCGTATACGAATAAAGAAAGATGCACTTATGTATGTGACGTATATTGAAGTGAAATAGAAGATCGAACTCGTATACGAATATAGAGAGTTCCCTTATATCGAGCTTATATCAGTAAGAGCGCACAGAACAGAAATTATATGAACTCACCATCTCTTCGCGTTTTTTACTATTATAATGAGAAAACTCATAAAAATCCCTGTTATATATAACAAGTTGTGGTCCGAATTTTTAGTGCTCCAATACCCTATGACAGTTCTAACTATTTGTCGGTATTAAACAATTCATTATAGATCGATAATTTTTTATGATTGATTAGATCTGCTTGTCACTAGCATATAAAAACAATTATTGATTTCAAGTATAATTAAGTGGTATTGCACAAGAGTGCGCAGTGCATGTATATACACTTGTAGGTAAATGATAATGATATAAGATAGAATGATGGTACTCAAATTGCCATAATTGGTTCGACTTGTGTAGAAGGTATTTTTGTTACATTTCATGTAGGTATACTTATATGACGACAAATATTTCTACAGAACATATAGAATGATTTTTTTCAATATATGTTTCAGTTATTCCATCAGTTATTTGAATAGAAATCATCTGAGAATATTGTTCTTGACTAGGAAAGGGATTGTTGGACATAGCTCTCACAAAGAGATAACCGTATATACACGTGTTTCGAGCTTTCGGCCCTCATCAGTACGGTGAAAGAAAGTGCGAAGGATGTCAACGGACTCAAGAAACAGAAGCCAGCCGCACATTTGTTTTTTTTTTGTTTTCTACCAAGTGCTGCCCATCCTTTGAACTTCCTTTCACCGTACTGATGAGGGCCGAAAGCCCGAAACACGTGTATTCAGTTATTTCTTTGTGAGGGCTATGTCCAATAATCTCTTTCCAAGTTACTTTACAGTTCCCTCAATATCACTTTCATCTTTTTTCATCAGTATTTATCATTTCAAGATCTTTCTTGCCCTATACATGCTATATAATGATGATAATTGAAAATCATTGATGCGCACTCTTCAAAATCAAAGTACTCACTGTTTTACACATATCTGCATTAGTATTCGCATTTGCAGATATACAGGGTGTCCCAGAATATCGTTCGTATACTCGGGGAAGTAATTCTTCAAATGAAATAAGAAAAAATGCTTTATATGTGTCATCATCAAGATTTTTATTACTCCATAAGCTATCATACAATAGATTGGATTCGTCAAAAAATGACATACTCATATACACATAACAATGAGTAACAAACAAATAATAATAAATTAGATGAATAAAACGTATATATACATATAGGTACATACATACATCTAAGATTGAGGATATAACATAACAAATTTGTGCGAGTCATAAAAACTAATCATAAATATCATGAATATCAAATCATATCAGTATTTGTCAAAGACTCTACAAATGCATATTTCGAAGAAGCACCATTCAGAAGAATTTTCTTAAGATTTCTGCTGAACTCGATATCTCTCAACTGCTTGAGATCAGAAGGTAGGGCATTATAAAGATCACTACCCGCATAATCGCATATATTGGTGATTTTTAATAGTTTGAGTAACACGGATTCTCGAGTCTTACTCATATTCGAATTGTCCCTTGTATTGTAGTTATGGAGGTCTGAATGTTTATTGAGTGTATTTTTGTAAATGTGAATATATGAGTATTTTATATAAGTAGATGCAGGGAACGATGAGGATACCTTGTTGTTTGAATGTGTTTCTACAAGAGGAATTAAATGGGAGATTGAATAACAATTTTATGACACAGTCGAGTATACGCAGGCATAGTGAATATCCATTAGATTAGACAATGGGTGTGCAAATTGTTTTTAAGAGATGAAATTGCAAAAAAACTTGAATTAGGTGTTCGACAAACCTGATCAATATGGTGTTTCCATGTCATATTTTCATCAATTATTGTTCCCAGGAGTTTTACAGAGTTAGAATCTTTTATAACAGTGTTGTTGAACAAAATTCTCAGATTGAGTGGTGGCCGATGACTATTGTGGAGCTCGATGATCTCTATCTTATCATAATTAATTATCACGTTCAAAAAGAAGGAGGAAAGCTCAAAGTCATCTCCACAACTTTAATAATGATGTAGTCAATCAAAGGGGCATGTTTCGGACTAAAAGTCCATCTTCAGCCGTATTTTAGAAGTAACTTCAAGCAAAGACATGTGGAAATATACATATTGTTATAAAAACCAAAAATTATTATTATTATCATTATTTTTTAACAAGGGCAGAGACATAGTCAATAAACACCATGGTAGTTGCAGAGGGCTCACGACTTGTGAGTACGGGAATTATTATAATATACCTTTATTCACAAACAATAATAATCAAAAATACAAGTAATTGGTTGAGTACATATGGTGGAAGTGAACAAAGTAGTTTAGCGATAAGTGCTATGCACTTGTTTTATCATTATTATATTTCAACAAGGGCATGCAGATAGTCAATAAACACCATGGTAGTTGCAGAGGGCTCACGACTTGTGAGTACGGGAATGGCAATTAAAATTCAACTCATCTTGGATGGTATCCTCCTCACCCTTCAGTTTTCAATCTCCTCTATCGGCCTCTCTTGGCCAATTCTTCCTCTCCCTTAAGCTCAACCTCACCATGGTACAGAGAGGACAAGCCGCGGCTTCTCCGCAGATTGATCATTTTGGGGACATCTATATGCTCTCAACACTCAGATGGGACAGTTTTGTAGACATCTGAGTGCAAGGATGCTGGGGCAATTTGTGAACGTTTGCTTTTGTGGCCGCGGATTAATAACGAGGCTCTGGCAACCCAATCCAATTTGTGGGAACCCGTGCGTTACCACCGATACAACAAGGCCAGCAGACTCTGACGTAAACAGCTCGTGACGTCACCCAGAGAGGCCAGTGTTTTATTTTATCGCTTGTCGACTAACGCGTCAGTTCGTGTTAATTCATCGGTGATCCACGTATGTTTTTGAAACGGTCCCGAATTCTTTTGTTGTTTATTCATCAAAATAATTGGCGGAAAAATTACTGTTTTGTGAAATATTTTGTGTTGTGATCGGCGAAATAACAATGCCTCTCAAGTGTTGTGTTCCCTTTTGTCGGGGGAATTATGTGGGTGAATCAAAAGTTCATGCTTTTAGTTTCATGTTGGACGAGGAGCTATCGAAAATGTGGGTATATGCAATTCACCGCGAGGATTTCACTCCATCTAAGTTCAGTAGTAAACAGAGCTTAATTCATAATGATGAATTAATAATAGAAGACAATTACTCTCTCATAAAAAGAATAAGTAGAGGAAAAATAGAAAAGCTTTGATTGTGCAGTTAGTTTTGTATTCGTATATTATAGTCACCAAAATCATCTCTGAATTCGAGGAAATTTTCTTGAATGTTTATAATAAACAGGAATTTTTAATTCTCATTCTCAAATTTCTTTCTGAAAACGGTCATTTGCCTCGTGGCAATGAATGCAGAATTCATTCCAATGATCAAATTGCAACTATCATATTAACATGAACTACAAACACTCTACTTATAAAGGTAAAACTGCATTTATCATGATATTTATCATGAAGATATTTGACTAAAAAGTTCAAAATTTCACCTTCTTTTTCACCTGTCTTCTGGATGGCATTTAGAACAAATTTCCCTTCTTTTTTCATCATATTGGACAATTTATATATAATTCAACTATAAATGTGATTTTCTTGAGATTAATCCATATTTAGTGAAAACAAGGAAGAATATCATTCAAAATAATGGCGTGTGTAATGTCATTCGAAAGCAATCTATTGACATTTGACATCTCGTATTTTGATTGACTATTGATTAAATGGTCATCATCTGGAATGCTTGTTCACTAAATATGAAAAACTCGCCATAAAAATCATATTTCCTATTGAATTTTCTATATAAAAATGTGCCATCGAAGTACATCATGAGTATATAAAGTGTCCAATGACAAAATAAGAGCAAGTAGCTTCAAATGCCCCCAACACAAGGGGAGAAAGAAGGCGAAATTTCGAACTTTTTCTTGAAATATCTCAATAAATAGTGGTTTGTTCACATTTTCATTATAAAATTCGGTTTATCAGACAAAAATACGTGAGTACCGAAAAAAATTTGCAGTTTAACCCTTAAAAATTACGGTTTCAAGTGTAACGATCCACTTGGGTGAAAAATCCAACAACAGAAAATTGAAAACACTCACTGGTTATTTTTTCAGGTAATAGGAATTCTTCAAGATAAATATAGGTAATTGTAACAAACGGCATGTCAATCAAAATAAAATACATTTTCCACAATTTGCCCTGCGGGCCCTGTATAAGTAGGTGTGAAGTTTACCTTCACCACAATTTTTGCCAATATATTTAATTCGAATGGGTTGCTGTAGGTGGATATTTGTGTTTTATCCTGGTTTTTGCTTCAAAACTTCGTTTTTCCATAATAAAATCGAATGGGGTGCGAAGAAGGGCTCAGTTGACGATTGGCATATTTTTTTAACCGGAAGCCCTTCAAAAAACAGCAAAATCGGCTCAATGATGATCTAAAAATAAAATCGAAATACGCGGTCGCCTTATAGCGCTATAAGCGCTTGTCGTTTCGAGCCGCTGCCGCCGCTGGTTAGGCCTCACTAAGTGACGTCACCCACGGAGCATGCAGGCCTTGTTGTATCGGTGGTAACGACCCGTGACGAGATATAAGGGTTATATGGTGTCGATAATGGGACCTCTGGGAAACACGGCGACATCTCAGAGTAAACAGCCTTAGCCCCGTGCAGGGGGCAACACAAGGCTGGACCAAAGCCCTTCTCTTGTTACTCGTAGAAGAAGGAAAACTTTTGGCTTTCTATATGGACAACACCAGGGCTTGGAAGAGTAGTCTTCAGGAACCTAAACGAAAAGGGTCTTTCAAACGAACTTCTGGAGCTGTGTGCAGCAGTGCTCACAGTAACTGTGGCTACTTTTGAAGTGGCCCTTTTTTATAAGAATTATCGGTCGTGTATGACGAGCCTTGAAAGGAGGTGGAGTGTTTAGTGATTGGTTTAGTGGGTACACCTTTATGTAGGGATTGCCACACTACCTATGAATGGAATGGTCCTTCGTGGTGTTCATGGTAGATTTTGACCACCTCCGGAACAAATAAAAATAAAATGGTAGTTGCAGTCATTGTCATCAAATAATTTTGTCAGTATATTTGATACGTTGGTAACACCATGAATGAGTTTAGTAATGATGATGAGTATATATTTACATATGGACTTGCAGAGACTTTCAAAGTCAATAACTTCGTATCGAAGTGAGATTGATTTTTTTGTATATTAAGTAGGTGAGTCAAAATAATGTTAGTTATTTTGACTCACACAATCAGCCCTATCATTTAACGACATGACCTTTCCTTTCCGGGAAAAATGCGATAATGATTGGTTTTGAAAATTGCAATTCGAGATTTTGTGTTCTGTATTGCCCTTATACACAGTAACCTACTACGTGGAAATATTACCCTGATATTTTGGATTGAATGCGAAGAAGATGGGAAAAGGTCACTTCACTTCCTCGGAGAGTGTGAGGTGTATATGGATGGATGAGATTCGAATTCTTTGGGGTGAATAAACTACAACAAGAAAATTCAATCGAATTATAGTGGACGGACATCCTGGCCTCCTTCAGAAAGTCAAAAAGATTCAGAAAGGACAACTAGAAAAAGGATGTGTAGATATATAGATATGAGGAGAACAAAGGTTGGCAAAAAGAGTCCATGAGGATCTGTTTGCCTTGGCAGTAGCGTCCCCATGATACTACTATACTATTACTACTACTTCTACAACTACTAACTACTACAACTATTTTACTTTACTGTTTTGTGACAACAATGAATGCGTAATTATTATAAGTTTGACAACATTTTCAATAGATGGAATCTCATGGAATCAAGAAAAAGTAATAAAAATTGTCTTATGGTTATTATCATTTGAGAAATGCCCCATTATAGTACTCCAGAACGAATAAATAAGTATGTCAAGAACTATGGTTTTCTTTCCTGAAAATTGTAAATTCCTCGAATACTATTTGCTGAACCAAATGAACTTTTCGATTGAAACATCTGTTACTCTTTCGAATACATAAGAAGTGACTACAATTTCTAATACAAAAATTAGGAATTGATCAAAAAATGATATTGAACCATTTTGAATTAGGAATAACCTTTCCTTCGTTTTTCGTAACAAAGCCGTAAATCAATATAGCTCATCATGAAAGATTTTAAAGTTTGAATATCTGGCATTCAGAAGAATTTTGTATTTTTGAATGACAAACTGAAAAATTCAAGCTACCATTGAAATTGTCGATGATGATTTGAAGTACCTATACCCACGTTGAAAGTGACAATTATTATCTCATCAATTCGATTGAACATCTAATTCAAAAACTAAAATAAGACATCTAGGTACTTCTGGCTCCATTTTCAGTTCGACATTAAGATGTTCTGTATTATTATAAATTATAAACCGCTATCTTCATCCTGATATCTCGATTCATTTTACTTTCTTATTATATCTTCACCTATTGGGCATACATATATACTTTATTCGATAAATCAACCGTCGAATAAAAAACTAAACGCAGTTGTTCCATGTCTATATAAATACATGTGTTTGTTTCGGGCTATCTGCCGTTTCAGTGCGGAACTAAAAGAGTGTAAACAATGCATTTTTGAAGTTATGTAACGCATTGCATGCCTTAAACTGCCTTTCGTACATTAATAATTCAACAATTTCTTTTCGCAATAAATTTAATTCAGGAACCATCGTGATAATAATTCACGTAGAGCTCGCGAAGTATACCTATAGCTACCTATACAGTTTTTGATAGAATTCCAATACAGATGAAGCATTCTGCAGTAGTTTATCCTTTCAGAATGGTGAAATCTACATTTCAGATATCTAAGAAAATATCATTTGATAATTTGTCTTCGTTAGGTATTTGATTTTGAAATTCATATAAGGTAGATCAATGTTTTTTTCAATGTTCACAGGGTGTCCATCACTTATCCGCCATATGAAGCAACAAGTAACAAGGGATAGGTAGGTTATATTTATATAGTACACGAGCTTTATGACGAACAAATTCTCAAACGTTTTAGGCTTCAAGGCATTATCAGGAGTATTTAGTGAAATGATATACATTTGGAAATTTTGAAAACACACTTGTTAGAAAATTCTCAAAAAAAACTATAACCTATACATAAAAAGAACGCATATGCTGTATAGCTGTATCCATCATTATTGGTATATTTCAGTGTCCCATGATGAATCACATTTTTCATAGAAATTAATAAAAAGAAAAAACATTTTTGAAGAGGACATACATTCTAAGCAATATAATATATATATAGACTTATTTGGTTACAGGTGGTACCTAGAAAATGGCAAATAAGTGACCTTGACAGAAAACAATCATGACAAACCTGACAAAGTATACCAATGCAATAAACACAAGAAATAGAAGAAATTAAAGTTGACATATACAGTGTGTGTGATTTCAACCCGCAATAGCCTTCTAATTTGAAACCCGTCGACCAATTTACAAAAACAAAAATTTTATAATATAGTACTAACGAGCTCTATTCGAGAATGCGAGCAAATTGTAAATATTCAGATTTTCAAAGCCGACCTTTGTTTGTTGAAGGGGTCAAAATTTCAAAAACGACTATTAGGCATTTTTTCATCAAAACTGTGACAAGCCTATTCGATTGAGGCATAGCTGAAATAACCCCATAGGTAATTTGAACGCAAAATCTCATATAGGGTGTTAGTTATTTAGTGGCGGATTTTGATGATATTTTTGATTTTTCGATTCACCCTTTATCGAAATCTAAGGAGTAGATATTACCGGTGAAGTAATCATTCAATGAAGGAGCACATCGGATACTTATATACAAGGTTTCATCGTTGTAACTTCTACAGGAAGATCTCTCTTGGTCAACCAAACATTAATTAAATTGAGTCCACATTTTTTATTATGATCCATATCTATTTTTCCTGGGAATATAGATAATGGTAACTAATTAGAGGAAATATTCTCTATACTTGATAATTTTCATCATCATCTCAAATTTACTTTCCATTTCGCCAAAATCGGTATATCTTTATGATATAATATGATCACATTAAGTATCAGTAAATCTCCTTGCAGTTTTTGCAGACTGTTTTGTCTGTAATTCTATTGGTATTATATTCGACAGTTCTTTATCAATTGGGACGATTTTCAAATTAACTGTGCAGTGAAATGTGTGAAAAACGGTTTACTTGTGTTTTCAAAATGGTGAATATCAACTTTAATTTTATTAATTTTTTGTTGAACTAGAGAGATCTTCCTGTAGAAGTTACAACGATGAAACTTCGTATCCTTCAAGTATTCGCTGTGTTTCCCCATTGAATGACCACTTCACCAGTTATATCGATTCCTTAGATTTTGATACAGGGTGAATCGAAAAATGAAAAATAAAAAATTTGACATTGAATAACAGTTGTGTAGTTTTGGTGATTCCTGGGAGCTTTCAGCAGATATTTGTTCAAAAAAGTATGTTTTACTAATATTCAAATACATGAGATTCGCAAAATAAAAATGCTCCAACTGGAGGTTACGTTATAGTTTGCATTACGTTTCCATTCAGTAGTAAAATAAATATTGCAAATTAAGTGGAGTGAATATATACGAGTGAATATATGATGTTGAAGTTCACAGAGGTTCCTATTTGAGATGTATATTTTGTTGTCGATTCATCTATATGTGTTTGTGAAAGAGAAGAAGTCCTCAAAGCTCGATGTATGTGCAAATAATTGATCTATCTAAAGTAGAAAGAATTGAACATATTATAATGTGCTTTATTGCTTCTTAGTGAGGATGTCATTTTTTCAAATTCCCTCTGTAACTTTTCACTTCTGGGTATAAAATGTAATTGAATTCAATCTCGAAGTTGAGAAAAAATCTTTCAGTTATACACTGATTGAAATAATCATTTGCTGTGAAATGCAGTGAGAAAATTTTCATGAATAACATGTGAAACCGAGCAATAATGATTCATGATACCTATACTCTACTGAAGAATTGAATAGGGCTGCGAGATATTGGATTTCAGTTATCGGTTATCGATAAGTTAAAATTTATCGATAAGTTCGATATATCGATATATCGATATATCGATATTTATCGATATTTATCGATATTTATCGATATTTATCGATATTTATCGATATTTATCGAAATATCGATACTTATCGATATATCGATACTTATCGACATTTATCGATATATCGATAAATATATCGATATATCGATATATCGAATAACGATATTCAAGTTTTTAAATATCGATATATCGATATATCGATAACTATCGATAAATCGATAAATATCGATAAATATCGATAAATATCGATTAATATCGATATATCGATAAATATCGATATATCGATAAATATCGATAAATATCGATAAATATCGATAAATATCGATAAATATCGATAAATATCGATTAATATCGATAAATATCGATATATCGATAAATATCGATAATTATCGATAAATATCGATATATCGATATTTTTTCCCAGCCCTAGTTCCGAATCTCCAATAAGTCAATATATCGAAATGCTTCTTATTATATTATGCAAGATGTGGAATTTCGATTATCTTCAATTTAATATATATTATAGCTTCCCCTCGTATATCTGCAAATTTGAAAATGTTACAGGCGATATTCTAACATTTCTAACTATAAGGAATTCACTGTAATACGATATAGAATGTATTCTTGGAAAGGGATTTACATGGCTTTGGGAGGAGTAGCAACTTAATTCATCAACCAGTAGGTATTATGTTTCTTCAAAAAACACAGTTTTGTTAGTTTGGGCTAGAGTTCCTCAATGTATCTGAGTCAGATACATTCAGGAACTCTAGTTTGAGCCAACTTCACTGAGACAGGGCTCGTATAATGAAAAGTGTTTTTGATCCTTATCCTCTATCTCAAAATTTTGAATAGATTTGATGTATGAAACAATTCATTATGTTTTCTTCTAGATAATTCGAAGTGGCCGAACTTCAAATTACTGAGATTCAGCAAAAACAAACCGCATACTATTCGCATAACGTTTCTAATGAGTAGGTATATGTCAGTAAGTCCATATGATTGCAAGATATTTTTTGAACTACATATATCGATATATCGATAAATATCGATAAGTCCGATATATCGATAAATATCGATAAGTCCGATATATCGATATTTATTGATATATCGATAAATATCGATAAATATCGATATGTTGATGAATATCGATATATCGATAAATATCGATATATCGATAAATATCGATAAGTATCGATATATCGATAAGTATCGATATTTCGATAAATATCGATAAATATCGATAAATATCGATAAATATCGATAAATATCGATAAATACCGATAAATATCGATAAATATCGATAAATATCGATAAATATCGATAAATATCGATAAATATCGATAAATATTGATAAATATCGATAAATATCGATAAATATCGATAAATATCGATAAATATCGACATTTATCGATATATCGATATTTATCGATATATCGATATTCATCAACATATCGATATATCGGACTTATCGATATTTATCAATATATCGGACTTATCGATATTTATCGATATATGTAGTTCAAAAAATATCTTGCAATCATATGGACTTACTGACATATACCTACTCATTAGAAACGTTATGCGAATAGTATGCGGTTTGTTTTTGCTGAATCTCAGTAATTTGAAGTTCGGCCACTTCGAATTATCTAGAAGAAAACATAATGAATTGTTTCATACATCAAATCTATTCAAAATTTTGAGATAGAGGATAAGGATCAAAAACACTTTTCATTATACGAGCCCTGTCTCAGTGAAGTTGGCTCAAACTAGAGTTCCTGAATGTATCTGACTCAGATACATTGAGGAACTCTAGCCCAAACTAACAAAACTGTGTTTTTTGAAGAAACATAATACCTACTGGTTGATGAATTAAGTTGCTACTCCTCCCAAAGCCATGTAAATCCCTTTCCAAGAATACATTCTATATCGTATTACAGTGAATTCCTTATAGTTAGAAATGTTAGAATATCGCCTGTAACATTTTCAAATTTGCAGATATACGAGGGGAAGCTATAATATATATTAAATTGAAGATAATCGAAATTCCACATCTTGCATAATATAATAAGAAGCATTTCGATATATTGACTTATTGGAGATTCGGAACTAGGGCTGGGAAAAAATATCGATATATCGATATTTATCGATAATTATCGATATTTATCGATATATCGATATTTATCGATATTAATCGATATTTATCGATATTTATCGATATTTATCGATATTTATCGATTTATCGATAGTTATCGATATATCGATATATCGATATTTAAAAACTTGAATATCGTTATTCGATATATCGATATATTGATATATTTATCGATATATCGATATTTTTCCCAGCCCTAGAATTGAAACTCGAAAAATAACACAATGCGACCACTAAACTTTCGATAAAATGAATGAAAACTTGAATGTAAACAAAGATTCAATGTACTTTATATTAGTTACTTGAATATCCGCAAGAGGGCTTATCGCTTATTTTGAATCACCATATATATTAAACTATAATATCAAAACACGCTGTATATGGAAAACATACAGTGAAGTCAATGAAATACATTGTTTCTATAATAGCGAAGAAGTTTTTGGTCAAAAAGGCAAAATTTTTTCACAAATAAGAACAATTGCAAAACGATTCAAAAGCAATATTCTCATGTAATCTATATGTATATAAAATTCTCCTGTCCCGGTCACGGTGTTAGTAGTCGAACTCCTCCGAAACGGTTCGACCGATTCGTATGAATTTTTTTGTGCGTATTCGGTAGGAATGAGAATCAGTCGTTATCTATTTTTCAAATCGGAAACTCGAGATGGCGAATTCAATATGGCGGACGAGTATTGTTATCCGATTTCATTCAAAATTGGTATTTTGGGGTTTTCGGGGTCGGAGATTATGATTCTTTCGTCAAATTTTGGAAATTTAAGATGGCTGATCCAATATAGCAGACGACTTTTTTTATTTATGGTCCGATTATATTCAAAATTGGTATCTAAAGATTTTCGGGGTCGAAGATTATGATTTATTCGTCAAAAATAGTAGATCCAAAATGGCGGATCCAATATGGCAGACGAGTTTTTTATTTATGATCAGATTCCATTCAAAATTTGTATCGGGGGTTTTTGGGGTCGGAGATTATGATTCTTTTGTCGAAATTTGGAATTTCAAGATGTCAGACCCAATATCGCGGACGAGTTTTGTAATTATGATATGACTCCATTCAAAATTGGCATCTGAGGGTTTCCGAGATCGGAGATTATAATTCTTTTGTCAAAATTTTGAAATTTAAGATGGAGGATCCAATATGGCAAACGAATTCTGTATTTATGGTCAGATTCAATCTGGGGGTTTTTGAGATCGGAGATTATGATTCCTTCGTCGAAATTAGGAATTCAAAATGGCGGGTGTAACATCAGCTACCAGTTTTTTTATTATAATCAGATTCTATTCAGAATTGGTATCTGGGTGTTTTAGGATTCGGAGATAATGATTCTTCCATCAAAATTTGGGAATCCAAGATGGGAGATCCAATATGACAGGCGAGTTTTTTGTAATCATGATCCGATTCCATTCAAAATTTGTATCTGGGGGATTTTGGGGCCGCAAATTATAATTCTTTCATCAAAATTTGAAAATTCAAGATGGCGAATCCAATATGACGAACTAGCTTTGTAATAAATATTAGTTTGAAAAACTATAATGAAACACGCCTCAATATAGATAGCCATCAAACTGGAGGCCAAACTGTAAAGAAGTAGAAAATGGATAGTAGTTTGAAAAACTGAAAAGGAACACGATTTTATGGATAGTTAAAACTAAAAAGAAGTAGAAAATAAAATAACAAAAGTGTGTTGATGAATATTTAACAAAAAAAATATTTTCTAGAAATAGTGTTTATGGCAAAACATCGTTTGCCGGGTCAGCTAGTATACCTATTCTATTCCTCTGAGGGCTCTGAGTGTATTATCATCAACACTATTTCTTTTATTATTATTATCACTATTATCATTATTATTATTGCATTCATTATCACTATCATATATAGAAAAAAGCAACTAATGATGAAATAAACAAATGAGGAAGATGTTATGTGGTTAACATAATATTATAGGCAACGATTAACAAAAAGGCGTGGCAGGAAGTAGGCGTTAGGTTTAAGATATAGGTGTACGTGGTACCCATTAAAGTATTATATCAACGATTCAGTCAGAAACGAATTAGATGTTTCATTGGTGGAAACAGAACAGTATTATTCAGTTAATTTGAATGGTTCAATTATCAATCATATTATTCAAATGTATTCTTATTTATAAAGAATTATAAATAAGCAGGTAGAAAAGTACCTACCTAGGTATAAAGTCTGTTGAAAAGTGAAGTCAGTATAGGAATAGACATGATGGGCCCGTTATCAATTTCGATACACACCAATAATTATTAGAGCTAGTGATGCGTGTTCTCGCTGTAAATATTTAGTGACATTCTCAAATATTGTGTAAGGTGTTTCGAGCTGATTCACCCAACTGCAGATCACGTCTTTTTTTTACTGGTTACTTGCACCTTTGGGCTGATGTAGCCTAGGGCCATGTGTTTGTGAATACAAAGGAGCCTCAGACCCCATTGAAAAGAATTGTTCTCCATTCTGAATAAAGGAATCTGAAATTCAAAAATTCTAATTGTTTCACTGATTTTCTTATCTCTTGGAGCGCACGGAATGAATTTCCTATAATGTTCGAAGAACATCGTGCGTACCTATATACCTAATACCAATTTACAAACTGTATCTTTCTATCGTCAAATTATCATCGATTTCACACATCACACTACAATCTGCACTGAAGAAACACACTATATATATAGCACTATGTGCAGAAATGTTACTAGTAGATATTCGATGGAGGATTGATTTTGGTATGGAGAATGCTTTAGTATTATATAATTTCAATTTTCTTTGATAAGGTGTCAAAAAAAACAGAAAAAGAAGAGTTTGCGGCTGTTTATCAAATCGACATTGGAACATATTCTATTTTGTTCATTGTTCACGGAATTTTGTTGCCAAGCAACACCACGAGTCCGAGGACGAGTGGCATTATATTGAACGGCAACACAATTGAGTTTTGAGTTAACAATGAAAGAGACAGATATGAGAAGATATTCAGAACAGAGTGGTGTTTTGCTAGACTATTTCACGTTCACGAAGCGCATGAGAAGGATTCATTAGAAATGAGTGCGATTCATTCTGACAAGTATACAACCATAATTATTTCATGCCAAACAGACAGACTTCGTTGAAAACATCAACGCTGATAGACTAATCAGAATTGAAAGACAGCTAATGTTTTCGCGATAAGAACGCGTTGTCTCTGACTTGTGATTGGTCAGATTTTGTGATGAGTGAAATAGGAAGTAGTCGACTGAACATCAGGAGTTAGCCGACATCCTTGCCAAACAGGGAACCGAATCTGTGTTCATAGGACCAGAACAACTATCATAGCTTCGATTTCCAAGAAAAACTGTTCCACAAAATAATGTGGTGCTCTATAATTATATGATTGGTTTGCGAAAAAGATATACAAATATTTTCGTAAACTACCTATACTATATAGCGAAAAAATATTTTCAGAAAACTGTGATAGATTAGTTGATATAGGTATGTGTATAAGAAGGCCAATCGAACCCTGATGGTGTATGACAAATGTGGGTTTCTACCTATTTAAAATAAGGAAGTTGGTTCTGACTTGTGACTTTTGGCACACCCTGTATAGCTGGAGAACTAGAAATATGCCAAGCAGATCTAAAATGATTGTTTATAATTGCAATTTCAAGTTCCTAAAGCAACTGCAAGTTGGACTACTTCTAAAGCGTGGCTTACGTAAATCACCCTACACAGAAAAAAAGGAATTGTTGAATCAAGCAAAATCTAATTGAATGAAGCAAATAAAAGTGTCATATATGCATGACAAAAAATATAATCTTGAAATGAGTAAATCTATATATTGTTTCAGAGCGAATTTGAAGTTTGAATCGAGTAAATATATCTTGCATGAACTCTGGATATTCTTCAATCAAGCACATTCATGAATTTTTTATGAAGAGATATTGAATTGGCTCAAAAAATCATTTTGTTTGATTCAAAATAACAAGATATTGATTCAATCAAATATTTAGTTGATTCAACGAAATATTTGGTTGATTCAAAGCAATATTTGGTTGTTCCAATGAAATATTTGGTTGATTCAATGAAATATTTGGTTAATTCAATGAAATATTTTGTTGATTCAAGAGAAACAATATATCCATTCGACAAATTGTTTTGTCGAACCAAATTCAATATTAGGGAAGTTTCTGAAATTTCACATCAATAAGATAAACAAAACTAGGAAATTAGTCGACTCCTAGCATCAAACTTCAGTCTTTACTCCTCTCGTTAGCTGATGGAAAACTATTTCGGATAAGTTCGATTTATTCAGCTGATATTTCAAACACGAAGAATCAGGCTTCACGTATAAAATACGCCCCACATTTTGAAAAAAAAATCATTTTCACAAAAATACAAACTTATCTTTCATTTCAGTTCCATAAACATATTAGCTAAACGGTATATTTCATTATACTGAACACATTTTGACAAAACAGTAACATAGTTTTCCGAAAGAGTTATATTGAAAAAATAATACGATGGGGCGTTTTCCCCCTTATAGTTGTTAAATACGCCCCACTTAAAAAAATATACCTTTTTGAGTGTTTTATTGGCACCACCACTGCATGTGGTTAAGTGACTTCCGCAAGTCTCGTGTAGCCAACCACTACACTTAGGACATTTAATCCAGTCAACTTTTGACTTCGTAGTAAAATAGTATTCGCTATATTCGACACAAAAGTTTTCAGTATCATCCGACATCTCATCATAAGAGCTTAGAATGGGTTCACTTTCGGAGCTCGAAGAACTTGAAATACGTGATTTAGATTTTATAGATTTGACACTGCCTTTATCATTGGATATTTTTGCTTTTTTCTTAATTTCTTTTTTCTCGGTGATGGCTTTCTTATTGTCTGAAAAAACTTGCCTTTTGGCACGATTTTCAGGAGACGTTAGCTCTAAAAAATATTCTTTTCTTCTACCAATTTGGTGAGAAATCAAGGGAATCAGATTATCTTCTCTCAAAGATTTGGAAAGAGATTCTACTTGCTTCATTGACACCCATTTCTCTGGATATAACTTTTCCCATAGCCTCTGCCAAAGAATCGTAATTAAATGAAGCCCGTGTAGTCTTGCGGACATATTTCTTCCCCATATTCTGAAGATAAAAATATTATTTATCATTTAGGTGTCAATGAAAGTTATAATAGTTGATGGGGCGTTTTATACCGTTACTACTGGGGCGTTTTTTCCAATCACTGGTGAAAAACGCCCCACCCACCTAATAGAGGTCAAGGCAAGGTGCAAACTTAACGAACAAATGGGAATTTATAGGTTATAAAACGTATTTACTCATGGCTTCAACAAAATTACAAAAAACTTGAGAATCAAATTGAAATTTGAAAAATAATTACTTAACGTATAATTTTATGAGCTGGACTGGGACCTTGATCGACAGAAATGTGAATATTTTCGAGTGGAAAAGTGCCGAAATGGCCGAAATTTCTGGCGTACCACGATAAAAAAAGTAAACAGTAGAAGTAACTGGTGGCTACTGTACCGGCTGCCGGATAGTATTTATGTTACTCGGACTGGGGCGTATTTCCCGGTGGGGCGTATTTCACCGGTTTACCTATAATGAATTCGAGGCAGGCATATAGACGAGGCGAAATGATCGCCATCTAAAGGCGAAAATTCAAGTTGATGTAGAATGAACAAAATATTTCATTGATATTACATATTTCGTTGCTCTATTCAAGCAAATGATCCGTTCGAAACGAGTTCATTGCTACATCGGAATAAGAAAACTTGTATGTTGTTTCGAAGATATATTCTCATCAAAATGATCATTATTTGATCAAATCAACGAAATATTTATAGTTGAATCAACATCGACATTGTTTTGGATCGACATAATTTGTTTTTGAAGAAAACATATATTTTGTTGATGGAATTGATATTATACTGTTGATTCAATTAGACTACATCCTTGATTTGAACAAGCTGCTTCCATGGAATAATCATGTATCTGGTGGATTCAAAAAACAATTGCTCAGTCCAACAAAAATAACTCAAGCATAAATAATTTGTTGATGCAACAAATCCTTTTTTTTCGTGTAGGTATATTATTGCTATATAGATTGTTCAGAAAATACATATCATTCTATATACTATATTATTTCTTTCTAGAACCGCGCCATAGTTCCACCAAATAACGCTGTTATAAATGATAAAGCCGGTACGCTCTGGCTGGCGTTGCAAATAGTAGATTGGTTGGTGTTAGATTTTTTTGTCACCCTATATACAATTTCCAATCCGAGCCTACGCATACGCAATCACGCAGTTAATGAAAAAATAAATACTACAATTTTTAGTTGCGTTCTGCCGTACCTATTGAAAAACGAACGAAACAACCCACTTCACGTTATTAATACAATATTTCACAAAGTTCAATTACTCCTCACTCCACAGGCCGCTCAAAAAAATGTAGATACGAGCTAGCCTGCATAAGAACTATTTTATATATACCCATGCATTTATAGTGCATCTTTATCCCATGCACTGCGAATTCAACGTAACGTCTCCATGCAATTTTGTTCTTGCCCCCTCTCTTTGAACCGCCTTCGTACATAGCTTTCTTCTACATACTACTAAGATTCTCAACTGTTTCAAACTGAAATCATAGATATCTATGAGTTTAAAATGATCATAATAATAATCACCGTTTTTCATCACTTGATTGTTCTAAGAAGGATCATTTGATAGCACGCTGTTTCACAAGTGTTCAGTGACCAGTTCAGATCATTTGAAAAACAGTGGGAATGTTTGCGAATATAGTGAGGTTAGAAAATGTGTTGTGCTCAAGTGAGGAACTAGGGACCTTACCTACCCTTGGAATTGGAGAAGTGAAAGATGAAAGTTTAAGTGGACTGTCTGGTGTTAAAAATAATCCCGACAATAAGTTCTACAATAAATCTGTTAGTCAAATCATTGTTGGTTTAAAATATTACCGCGCTTTCATTCGACATTTTCTTAAAGAAACGCATTTATTTCAATAATCAAATCTGAATTAAGATTGTTAATTTACGAAGAATCAAAACTATTATCAACAGCTTCAAAATAGAATAATGTTCAGTGAATATTCGAAGAATTTGGTGTTTCAAATATTAATAATATTTAATCATTGTTGCACCCAATGCAGTGCGCGATAATTCATAATTTCAGATTCAAATAAATACATACAAATCATAATGAAAAAATGGCAGCACAATATAAGAGCATTGCGACGAGGTTTTGAGATAAAAATAGACTGTTTGTACAGCCATCTTGATTTTTATATTAACGGCGGAAAAAAATAACCAACCATTTTTTGCGGTTCCAGACGTCTCCTCCCATCATATTTTTATCAATTGTTTACTCAATACTTTATCTCGTTTTCAAAATATACAATAACACTTGAATGATGGAAAAATCGTTGACTATCCTCATAAGTATTTTTTTTTATCTTATTTTTCAGTTTAGCGGTGCTAGTCGGGATTATTTTTAGAGTACTTCGGTGATTTTAAATTGGACTAGTTACATTTTATTATTGTATCTAGAATTTACATCAAAGTGATCTCATTCAACTGCTGCATCTCTGAACCGAAAAAATCTTCAGCGGGTGAGTAATTATAGCGACTCAGATAATATGTTTTTAATGCTCTATAGGTATGAAAGGTGGCTTCAACTTTCTATTTGAAATGGGTTTGAATGGGTGCTGAGTTTAATAATGTAAGGCGAAGGATGTATCTTTTTTTATTTTATTTCACGACTGGCAAATTTCTCTTATCCCACTCTCAAACGTATATGTATATATTATGTGTACGTTTGGACTTCTTTTTTTCTAATTGACAATATAAAAGATATATGACACAGGGTTTTCTCTTTGATCCTTTATCTGATTTTTTTTCGGAGGAAACAAATAAAGAGGAAGACGAATTGAAATTCATAGATATACATACCCAACAAACATTTTAGGTATAATATACGTCATTTCGACCTTAGAATGGGTCAACGACTTATTTGGCCTAAGTGAATATTACGTCTTATTTACTTCAAATTTACCAATATGGGGAAAAAACTGGAAGTAATTCAGAAGACGAGAATAGGGATATTAGGGTATCCTGACCAATAGGTCGAGGAAACAATTAGGTGAAATTGCCCTAATTCTAGCCCGATAGTGGTCTGATTTTAGTTATTCTGACGTTATTCATTACCTACTTATGGGTGGGTTTACTAAGATTTCTACCTGGTTTACTGTCATTTGGTTGTGCTGATGGGTTCGGAAAACAAATATGTACCGTGTTTCACGATCGACTATACCTACTCATTAACGTGTGGAGACTTAGTAGTTTATGAACATGGCGTTCAAAAGAAAACTCGATAGTAGTGGAAGGTGTAGATAATATAAATGTTGTATAGCTTTTTTGAGGTTGTTGTGAATCGTTATTCAACCTGCGATGCAAAATTTATTGTGATAATGTTGATTTTACACATGTAAAATTAGTGGGCCCACGAAATTATTGGATTTGTAGAAAAATACTGGATGATATTCTTTGTGTTTTCGAATTATTTTTCAACAATTCCATCTAAAAATGAATCAACTGGTAGAATATGATCATATATGCGAAATTTAACCTTTTCTGTATTACTATTCATTAGGATGTGGTCGCTATGTAGAGATTTCTTCTTTTTCCGTCAATGGCGAAAATGGTTCGAGCCCACAAATATGGCGTCAGTTTCATATTGGACTTGAAAGTCGAATTTTCCAGAATCTTCAACTTTCAGGGCGAATAGGCTTCGTTCATAGTCGAAAATTCTGTATATTCTGACTATGGAGCCCAATTTCCCCATATTGGGATTTTAGACTATATCAACGAGTATATTATTTGAGTAGCAGTCAACCTGATGGATTTATATTATCAGATGTTTCCTATAATCATATAATTTGTCAAATGTTCGTTGTTCGCTTTCAATTTCTTATTCTGCACCACGGTATGTTTTCTAATTGGTCGCTGGATGACAGGCTTCATTTTTCAGCGAATCAGAAAAGTCCATCGCCGTGTTGTCATCTCTCGAACAGTGTTGCCGTTCTAGTATACTTTTAGTACATTTGCCATTTTTGTACGTTCTCAACCGAAGTGTACACAGAGAAAAACAATTCTTTGAATTTAACAAATATTGTTAAATTCAAAGAAATCCGAAGTTTGAATAGGTCCAACAAACAAGCTTGGTTGAATCAAAGTTTCCATTCTTTTGATTTTTCAAATAAGTGATTTTTTTGTATCTATATAATTTATTGAAAATGATATGATTCATAATTTGGAAGAAAGTGTATATTTGTTTGAATCAAAACTATTTCTTTGGATTCATGATCAGAATTATTCATAGTGAATAAGTATAATTTGCATCAAAGAAATGAAAGCTTGAGGCAAACAAGGAAATTATTTGGAAGAAATAAATAATTATTTGTGAAGAATAAATATATGTAAATGAAATTTGTTTCAAAGAAATCAGAGCTTGACAGAAACAAGAACATTCTTTGGAAGAAACAAATGATTATTTGAGAAAAATAAATATATGTAAATGTAATTTGATTCAAAGATGTCAATGCTTGAGAAAAACAAGGAAATTGTTTGGAAGAAACAAGCTCAAATAATAGATTCCCTTACCAGAAATAAATTGTATATTTGAACGAAATCAAAAATTAATAAACTCAAAGAAATAGAATCTTCCTAAGAAGGAATTCATTTCTTAGAAAACAATACTCCTCTTGGAAGGAATCGAGAATTAACAACAAAATTGAACTATAACAAACTTTATTGAATAATAGAAAAAATGTGACAGACACACTGTTTGGGTACGATACTACAGAAGTCAAGATACATGATGATCCTGAAGCGGGTTGATCGCTGTTATTTGTATCCAACCTCAAATATTTGGTAGGTGGATCATCGGCTCTATCATCCGGTGCATCAGCATCAATAAAAATGTTTTCGGAAATCACTGGAGTATTCACATCAATGAAAGACGTAGCAGATTTCTTATTGCTCTCCTGAAAGTTTAGTATATTTCAATGCAGGAATAGATGAAATATATGCATAACAAGGAAATAAAAATTCCATAACATTGAAGTGCATTGATGACAATTTTTCATATGAAGAAAAGAGCTGTGATAATTTTTGGTCTAGTGATTATGTTCTCTATATAGTTACATGATATCTCAAAATACTTATACAGGGTATATCTAAATAACACCGAAAAAATTCAAGGGGTGATTCCTGAGTTTTAATATTCTCCCGAAGATGCTAACATAGAATCAAAACATTTATATAACATACTAATTATCATTTGTTTCATGGAAACAAATATTTTGTTTCAAGTGAAGCTGGTGACATTTGAATTAAAGAAATATTTATTTGACTGCATGAAATCTTCCATTGAAAATCATAGAAGAATTTGAACGCCATTTCACTGGAATATTTCAATATGCAGCAGATTAGAAAGTATACTTATCTACGAAATATCACACATATACCTACCTACCTATTCGTACATCCTTCTATGACCTACCAAATTGCACGGTTTGTCTTTTTGATGGAGATCGGTATGAAAACATCAGATAATCAACAAATCATAAAAAATTTCACGCCATTATTCCGATTTTCAAGTATGAATTACAATTCCTTACCTCTGAAAATTGGGACCAGATGACCCAAATGCCATTCTTCTGAAAAATCCATCACTACACATTAAGAAAATAGTGAAAATCTGTAAATATGCTGTGGAATTAACTATACTAAATCACCACTGTACGATACGACCCGGCGAACCACATCATCATGGCGGGATTGGCGGGTCTGGTAGTTGTATACGTTTCAGACAGGGTTGCCAGATGGAGCCGGAGAGCTCGTAAACCTGTTCTATTATCTGTATAAGACAAGACATTTTTATAGTGATGAATCAAAGGATGAAGGTCTAACCCTTGCATGTCATCATCTCCTTAATTTTTCAAGTGTAAAAATGATTTGAAAGATTAACTTGCCCCTGTAAACCTGAAATTATATTATGATGTCAATTAGACATTGTAGAAAAAAGATACGAATTGACAGACGGTTTGGATGAGAAGTAGGTGCCAGGCGAGTCCAAAGGTGAGGGAAATATAATTCGAAGACCAAAATTAAAGTTTGCTGACTGAACGATTACCCGTTTTTCAAAAATACTTGATGACCGAGCATTTCAGGTTCAAAATTTTGCTTCAAATTGCGTATCAGTCATGTCCAGAATAGGTATTCAGCTCGAGTAAAGATACAACTTCATGTTGGGTTTGCAGGAGATCCAGCCATAAAACATCAATTCTTGAAATCAAGTTGAAAAGCCATTGACGACCCAAAGACAAAAGCGCCTAATTTGTTGTCAGATCTGGCAACCCTGATTTTGGATATTATAGAAACAAGTCACGCCACCGAACTGAACAATAATTAGGACTTTAAGTTTTGGTTTGGTGATTTTTTCAGTCATGGGCATCGTCGATTTTACTTTGGTAGAAGAAAATAAGTCAGTTGTTTTTACTTTTTCTGGATCTGATGGATTCTCATTTTCCCAATCATGCGAACATTCGACTACACAACAAAAACAAGCGCATATAATCAAAGCAATATTTGACTTGGACCAAAAATTACCATATTTTGTTATAAATTGTGCTGTCATTCAAAAGAACAATTCTATAATGTAATTTCAATAAGCGCATTTATTCGAGATGAATGACACACTCGCTCTGATCGAATTATATTTTTTGAATACAAATTTTTTGTTTGTGCATGACAACAATATCAATTGTTCATATTCATATCAAAATTATTTTTCGCCAACAATGTGATATTTCTGTTCAAAATAATATTTATTTGCTCCAAGTAACATTTATTTCTTCGAAATAAATATATTTTTAACAAATGCTATTGTTTCACCCAAACAAATGTCATTCAAATGAACCGATGATTTCAAACAAAGAATTTGATTTGGTTTTAAGAAATAACAATTGTTTCTCGCAAATAACATTTATTTCTTGCAAACAAATATAAGTCAAACAAATGAGATTGTTTCACGCAAAGAAACGTTTTTCTCTGTGTAATAATTGATACCTGTTTTTTTTTATGAAAGTTATTTGAAATATGCATTCAGATCTGACCAATGGAATAAGTGGAAGTAGAACTTCGAATGTCAAAACAAATCGATGGTTTAGTTAGATGATCAAACATCATCGTAATGTATAGAAAGATATCATGATTTGCTTTAGAAGCGTTCAAGCGGTAAGCTACCTGAACCACTCACTGGTGATAAAGAATAAAACATTCAAATCTCATACATTGCGCTTGTCTCCAGTTTTTAATATTTTCAGAAACTAATGTTCATTTCAAAACATTTGCCGACCTCAAAGCATCACCAGGATCAATAATAGTCATCAACTTTGAGAACATGATTTTAGGACTAATTTTGGTATTCTCGGCTCTCTCAAGGACACTTCGTTCTATAAGGATTTCATAGTGGTAATCTTGCCTTCATCGGATATGAAGTTGGTACTGATTAGGTTAAAAAAAGTCTAAGAAACTCCTTCGACTCAATTAGTCAAAAATAGGCAAAACAGAGTATAAATCCGACTGATTTTCTCCATCTGATTATTCCCTGACTTTATGATCGTTCATCAAGTTAGAATTTGGTAAATTTCAACTCCAATAAATATCCTGATAGTTCGAGGGCCTGGAAGACATTTTACTGGTGATTTTGATGTTAAATATTACCTAATTGATAACTAAATGCTCACTAGAACCATGAAGTTATGTTTGAAGTCTGTAATGAGTAGTTTCCAACTATGCAATTTGTCTATAAAGTTGATGGATTTTATAGGAAATGTTGAGGTCCTAACCAGGTATTTTACAACCTAATCCATAACTTTCAAGTTACTCAGGGCATAAAGGTAAAATATTTTGTCGGAAATCAGTAAATTTCGACTTCTTCGAGTAATTTCTCCTCTCTGCTTGGTATAATTCTCTTAAAATGTTGGTTGGGTACCTATTGATACAAATAACATAATATATATGGTGATGAATGAACAATCAAACTTTGGTACCAATATATAATTATTTTCTATTTTTAAAATTGCGTTGCATTATCGAACTGAATAATACCTTCACGTTGACAAATTTGGCATTATTTAAACTAAAACATAAATTATATACGGACGCAATTCAAAGTGCAATTTAAAAAATTTGAGTTCTTCCTGAGGGTTGTTTTAGAAGGATTTTTCGTGTAGGTATATAAATAAATGTTGCCTCACTTGATGATCTCAATTTTCTCGGGTAAAATAATGTTAACAGTTTCCAAGAAATTGCTTCTCCCGATGCCTTATGGCTAGATACTATTATTCCATACCGATTTCTATACCTAATAATATATGTCGCTCTTTGATATAGTTATGATAGAAACATTTTGTGTTTGCGATTAATGTTGATCATAATAAGTTATTATTATGCGAGTTATTATGTTACCGACTACCTATATACGATGTCTCGAACTATATGTCCATATGGGTATTCATTGATAAAACAGGAATTCTATGTGCATTTTTGTCGAACAAATTCTTTGAGAATATAAAATTCAATATCTACTTAGGTCTCGACTTAGGTATATACTTGAATTAATATGTACATTGTTGAGGCATAGAATTATTTCATTGATTCTTTGTTATAGAGGCAATATACATAGACAATATTATTGAGATAATTTCGAAGCTATATGCAGATAAAATCCACATTTTTAGTCAAAAAATATCATTCAATTCTTTCTCCATTTATAGTTATTTCTTTACTACTCTTCAATACTGACAGATTAAAATCTATATCTATTACCAGTTATGTTAATCGTGATTTCTGCATGTTCTCATATTTTTCATCCCATGCAGCAGAGTTTAATGTCGATAAATAATAATTATTCCTTATGCTTCTTCCCCCGAGTCTTCCCCACATTGCTCATATCATGAACCTATATTATACAACCGAACTTTTTCGCATAATTGTATCAGGCATATCTTTCGAACCTGATATGCAACTGTTCACATAATTTCTATATATAGGAAGTTATCAAAAAACGAGCGCAATTTCAAAACTTCAATTTGCGAATGTTATAGTAAGGACCTCGGGATGGACACGCTCCAAAATCATGTACACCTATTGCCAGTTTCGGCATTTAAATGCTATAGTTTTTTGACGTAATGCCGACAAATGCCGATATATTTCTGATGATATTGCCGACTTATGCCTAAATGCTGAAAATTAATATCATTACCTTATAGGACTAGCTAGAATACCTAGTTTTTTTATGGCGAAATTGGCAAAGCTGAAATATCCCAAACACAAACTATACTGATAACAGATATAAGTATTTCACATTGTAGTATTTTTTTGTTCAGGACAATAAATATATGAATTCCCTTCAAATACTGGTTTGAAATATATTTTTAAAATTTCGCGAAGCCCAAAATGCCTATATTTTTATTATATTGAGATGGGGTCATCAAAGCTGGTATATATAGGTATGTACGTATATTTTTCATCGTATAGGACATAATATCAGTAATATGATGGTGTCAGCTCTCGAAATTAGCACTGCTTTGGAATTCTTTGCCAATGAAAGTATTCCCATGAACTTATTATAACCTCCAAAAGTTCAAGAAAAATTCCTGCACCTATACCTCCTCTTCGCATCCTCCCTATATAGGTACGCATGTACCCACGATGTTCCTCGAACATTTCTAGGAATTTCATTTCGTGCGCTCCAAGAGATAAAAAATCGCGATATGTTCTCAGAAGACGAGAGTAGATCTGAATTTGGATGAGTACGAGAATAAGTATATCCATACACCTTCAATTTTGCTCGTTAGTAAGTAAAAGTATTTTTTTCTATTTGTTGAGAGTGATTTTTTCTGTTTGAATAATACTCATTTAGGTATTCATCATCATCTTTCATTCCATTTATGGTATTTCGCATTGAGGCGGTAATGAATTTTCAAAATCTGTTATGTCCGTTTGGAAAAATCCGAGAAAATGTCACACAGTGTAATTCAAGTTTAGTTTTAGGTTTTCAAGTATCTACACTGATTTCAGGAGATTATTTTTTCTTCAAAGTTTAGGTACATCCTTGTGTCCTGTCACATTCATTATATTTCTCGAGTTTACCACATACCTTCTGAAAACTAAATGAAAACAACGCATAGAGATTCCTCACTGCAATTAATGATTGGACAGAAATAAAGAATAGACGCCCCTCTCCACTTTATTTCGCTGTTACGTCATTCAGTGCAGTTTATTCTCGACTATTGCCGATCTATTGCCGAATAGTTCGTATTTCTAAAGCCGTCTATTGCCTCATGATTCCGACTTGATGCCGCCAATTTCTCCATTTCTTCTTCAATGCCGACTATTGCCATTTAGTGCCGATCATGTTCGAATAATGCCGATAATGCTTATATAATGCCCCGTAATGCCCAAAGTATTGCCCTCGGTATTGCCATTCAACATTTTGTGCACCTATTGTCGCCGTGTCCTCCCCCTCGTATGGAGACGATAAATGAAAGAAGCCGATCCTGGTAATAAATGATATTCTTGGATATTTCGAAAAATCAACTCTTTCCTAATTCAATAAAATTTACAGCACTGATGGTCATAAAAAATATTGTTCGCATCTAAAGTAAAATGATTGTACATTAGTCGTTCCTGATATCGGTCCGAATTCATTTGGAATCACATAAATATGATGATAAACAGTATGATGCAAATGTGTGGAATAAATTCATTATTTCAGAAATGGGCGACATTTGAAAAAATTCCAAAAACACGTGAGTTTTAATTTCTGAAGCCTCATCTCATGATATTCATATGAGAGATGTTACGTCACCGGTGTTGGAGTAAAGACGTAATGGACGATTTTTTCAAATACAAATAGGGGTCATGTGACACCTTGATTGAAAGGTCTACCGATCGTCTATTCAACAGTCAAAATGTTGCATAAGAAGATTGAAATTAAAATGGATTATCATGTGATTAATTGAATCTTGCAGAGGTCTGCTACTGAGAATTGAACATCGAAGAGTCGTCTAGTTAAAAAAATACGTCGAAAAAAAAGTTCTAAACTCTAGTTTTTGTTTTTTTTTTCGAGAGTCGCCTTGTTTTGAAATGAATCTATTCCATACATTTGCATCATACTGTATAATAGAGACGAACTAAAATCACACACATCAGATGATTTCTGCCTGAAGAAATTAGGATTCAGGACATGCATACATTCCTAGGGGCCGATTCTTCGACCCATTTCAAGAATAAAACTCGAGATAAAACTTCATGTAAACATATTATGTCGTAAACGTCCTAACTTTTGAGATACAGGGTGTCGATGTTGAAAATATGCATAGATTATTTTTGTGTCCACCCTGTATAGCTTTTCGTGATGGCTACATTCAGTCTGCTGTGTGACCGAATCGGTATAAAAATTTCAAAATGTAACATATTATATACGGTGGTTATCCAGTAATGGATGTCCTGAATGAAGTACACAAACATCAAAATTTGAAGTCTGATGGTCTCATTCTTCCGTTTTTTCTCGAAAACGAAGCATTCTATCGAGTATCAACAAGAATATCTTTTTTGTACAAATCGAATAGCATTTTATAGGATTGTATGAAATTTGAAAATTTTTCGTCTTTGCTCACTCTACCAGGAATATACTTTTTACACAAGTGTTCTAGAAATCTATTTTACTACTATAAAACGTTATACAGGTACGCACAAAAAAGTTATGACTTTTCAAAAGACTCAAAAGACTTGTAGGAGGCGCCACTACCACGAAAGATACAAACTATAACATAAAATTTGATATTGTCATTGAAAAGTACTCCGAGATACCAATTCGAATATGACAATTATTCTGAAATTTACTACCAAAAAACAAAATAAGAATTCAACTTTGACACTCTGTTTCTCAGAAACGGATAACTTTCGGACATATTATGTATACACGAACTTTTCTTCTTACTTCGACGTCAGCAACATGCTCCTGAATTTCCTACACGTACTTGAGAAACACCCTGTACAACTCGTGATGCTATTTTTCCTGGAAATATTCGTCGATTGACATACTCACTCATGTAATTGATTCAAAACTTCTCACATACGGCTTGAAAGTTTTGATGAACGATGTCATTCGCGAAATTATATCAAGCAACAAAATGTCTTATGATTCTCCGAATATTTTCTGCAAAATAGTATCACTTGTTGTATTACATATGACAAAAAAATCATTTTGGGAGATATTCAATTCTAGAGTTCACCAGATGGAATTAAAAGATTAACAGTCGAGATGATTGTCAGCTTAGCCTTATTGATCTGAGGAAGGATCTGAGTCGGTTATGGGATAAGGTACTTTCTAAAGAGTATCTCACAGCCATAGTTATGTCACAAATTATACAGGATGTTTCCCGAACGGGGAAATTGAAGACAAAATAGTAAAATGACATTGAAGTAGGTACATATTTTTTCAAAATATAATGTTTTTTCATGTTCAGTGCCGTTGAATAAACCTGGATAAGCAATCATACCTAATTGAGATACTCTTTGACTGTGTCATGGCATCATGGTTGTCATCTACCAAGAAATCTACACCAGAAGTTTCCATATTAAAGCTGATCTCAAAAAATAGTTATTTTCTCCGATTGGCAGCAAATATTAATTTTGCTGACATATATCAATCAGCAAAGTATTACTTTTCCTGCCTAGGCAGCAAAGTGGTTACTTTGCTGATGATTGATATGTATCAGCAAAATTAATAATACATAAATCGTTTATAATTTCCTTCATATTTCATCCGAGACTTCTCCGGCAACAAATTCAACTCTATATTTTTTGCCACCTCCCTCATTTCTGGAGGTGTAAGTACTTCCAGGTCTCTATCACTGTCCATTATATAATAATTTAAATATACCGCATTTTTCGCACACCTGTCAGAAATTTCATGAATTGTCAAACTATAATTATTATGGACATTTCCATAGCAACCGCAACCATTCCAACAACTGCGATTTCTATCAAATTTTATTTCAATTGAAAACTACTGGGAAAATAAAGAGATATATATCATTATGAACAATCGGAGAAGAAACTATATATGTTCAACTCGGCAGCAAAGTAGATTGATTGCCTTAGCTGGATTCCTAGCCTCGCTACGCTCGGCTATGAATTCAGCCTCGGCAGTCAATCTACTACTTTGCTGTCTAGTTAAACAAATAGTTATTTGTTTAACTAGGCAGCAAAGTAGTAGATTGACTGCTGAGGCTGAATTCAGCTGATTCAGCTAAGGCAGTCAATCTACTTTGCTGCCGAGTTGAACATATAATTTTTTCTCCGATTATTCATAATGATATAGGAGGATATTGTATTTTCAAATTATTACAATTCCCACAATCTCTTTATTTTTCCTGTAGTGTTCAATTAAAATAAAATTTGATACACACAGAAAAAAAATGTCTTCGAATTAGAAAACCCATTCTCTTGAAAATTCAATTGTATATCTTCTTTGAATTGAGCATATTCTTTTGAGTCGAGAAATCTGGTATATTCAAGAAAATAGTGTCATATTATTGAAATATATTCTCAAACCAAGAATGTAATTATTGAATTACTAAATTAATTACTTCAACTCAATCAAAACGATTTTTCAATTCGCAGAAGCGTACTATTTTGTTTCAATAAATTTATTGCTTGATCCAAGAATATAAGTATACATTTCTTCAAATCAAAGAATGTCCATTTCATCGAATGACATATTCAGTTTTCTTGAATTGCAAAAACCCAATATGTTGAGGCAATACGCCATTTTCTTGAAACAAAAATATAAATAATTATTTCTTCAAATGAAGCATTCTAATTTCATCATATTGGTATTATAATTTCTTCAAATCGAAGACTCCTGATAGTTTTATTCTATGCCATATTCACTTGATTCAAAGATATGAATATCAATTTTCTCAAATGAAAGGAATATAATATCTTCAACTTGATGAACTTGATGATATTAATAATTTCTTTAATTGAAGAAGCCACATTTTGATTCAATACTTTATTTACTTGATTCAAGTCTATGAATAGGTATTTCTTTGGAAGAAAATAATATGCCCTCGGAAATCAAGGGTAAGCAATCCTGTTGCCAAAACTCAGGCCTCAGTCTTCAATCCTTATTGACCATGCTCACATCATTATGACAGGCCCACAACGGCGAAACGGCATTAAGCTGCGAAGTTTGAAAATTCTGAATGTTTTATCGAGTGTGTATAGGTGGAAATGTCTTAGAATATAAATATCTAACAAATGCAGAACTTGTAGAGAGCTGGTGAAGGTATAACATTGAATTCCCTTGGTAAGTAGGTACCTTTCCAAATATCGATAGTCATTGTGAGTGAATCAACAATTTTTCAATCAAAATAACAGGGATTTAGTAGTATCCTGCTATGAAAATATGCTTATTAATTCATTCGAAATTTTTTTTGTAGCAAAATGACGATTGGTTGATGAATGAAGAAGTATCATCTACAAATGACTTGCAAAGACTTGAGAAGATCTTGACATTAGGTGAGAGAAAGTTTCCTGCCGAGTATCTCGAATCTATATACCCGATATCTTCCAGAAGGCATGATTTTACTGGAGTCACGATATAACATATTATAGAGGTGAGTTTTTAATCAATCATAATACTTATGTCATTGTTTGTAACCGTTATCATTTCCAGCAAAACTTCAAGAAGACGAAATCAAGGCATGTGATTATTTTATAACCATTTGGGGTCTTGATGGACAATACTGATCCAAGATGTACATATACCTATACATGGGATTATTGTCAACTGAAGGAACAAATATATATTTCTTCACGAATATTCTGTGGAGTTTAGTTATCTCATTGGGAATCATTCACAGTTTTGAATCAAAAACATTATTATATTTTTATTCAAGCAGTCAATATTTTGATACAAGAAAGTTCCATTGAAGAAAATGAGCTCAATATTCATTATAAAAAACTTATAAATTCGGATCGAAAATATCAATGTGTTCATTGAAAATTTACGGAATTTTGACTTGAATAAATCGTTCATTTTGAACTGAAATAGAACAATTCTCAATAATAGTAATCCATAGTTGCAAATTGAGAAAATGATTGTTTTCATTTGGTGGATGGATTTCATATCTCAAAATTATGGTTTTCCTGAAATAAGTAAATGATTTTGTCAATATGAATTATTTCAATTCTCACTTCAACATAACGAACGTCTCCAACCATGCATATCTTGATTTTCCTACAAGAGAGTTGTTGAATAAATCATTCTTTCGGAACAAGAATATCATCTCTTTCGTTATATACAAACAAATCATTTTCTTGGACCAATGCAGTCATGCTCAATACAAGAGATTCTTTTTTTGTGTGTAGATATCGCAGTTGTTGGAATGGTTGGTTGCTATGGAAATGTCCGGAGAAGTCTCGGATGAAATATGAAGGAAATTAAAAACGATTTATGGATTATTGCATGGAGAAAAATGCGAAGACTTTCAAAAGTGTTATGTTATAATTGCTAATAAATGTTCACGTCGAATGTTTTATTCCCATTGAGTATAATCACTTTGCTGTCTAGGCAGGAAAAGTAATACTTTGCTGATTGATATGTGTCAACAAAATTAATATTTGCTGCCAATCGGAGAAAAAAACATTTTTTATCACACTAACAAGTGACTGAAGTTGACCGCTTCCGGTATATGGTTGGTACTTTCACAGACAAGAATATTTCACCAAGAACGTAAACAGTATGAAAATGTCGTATGAATATAAATAATAATGTCCTTCATCGTGGGAATCAAACTCTCTTCCTCAGCGTAAATATGTAGATCAAATACCTAGCATATAAATCCGTCCGACTAATTAATTTCATTTTATAATAATTTATTCAAATTAAAATGTCAATTTTCTTCAATATACATATTTATTCGAAAGCTAATCTCGACCAACTCAACGACAAAAAAAATGATGCATGAACGGTTCAAACAAAAATATAACAGAATGAAACTGGTCATTAGATTTTATCGTGTGAACAGGTTTGTTTCATGAGTGCACTGATAATACTCAATATCCATTATCCAACTTACCCAAGACCCATATAGATAAATGTTTTCATACTAGGTATTATGTTATTTCTATATAATATTACTTATATAATATCCATAGATACATCTGCTGTCAGCTGTCAAATGAAATTCGTGATTTGTAAATTAATTTAGATTAACAACATTCAATAAAATAAGCGTCCTATATATTTTTTTATCTCATGGAGCGCACGGAAGGAAATTCCTATAATGTTCGAAGAACATCGTGCGTATACTTAGAAAGGATAGGTAGCGGAGGTAGGTGTTGGAATTTTTTTCAACTTCTGGAGGTTATAAGCTCTTGGGAATACTTCCATCGGCAAAAAATCCAAAACTTCACAGTTCTATAGACGAAAGAATTTTGGTAAAATGTTGTTCGACATATTTCAAGGTTGACAACGACAGGATGTGCTGATTGGGCCTGTCAAGGTCTAAGTGGTATTGCTAGTTATTGAATTATAGCAGAGAGCAGAGATTTCTGGAGAAAATTTTCCGTGGAAGTATCTATAGAAATATGAAAGTTATATCCTGTCAGAATTCGCAGATTATTCTTTTTTTTATGTTCTGGTTCCCACGAAAAGGGATATCCTGTAATGTTCAAAAAACATCGTGAGAACCGAGGGAAATGAGGTAGGAATTGGTGTTCATCTTGAATTTCTGGAGGTTTTATGCCTCGGGAAACACCTCCCTTGGCAATGTGTTCCATCAGAGCCTCGCTGTTCGTTGTATGAGCGAGTCTTTGATAAGAGATGATCTGCAGGTTTCCAAAGTGACCACGAAGGGGTGCGAAGCCTCATCAACTCGACGGGTTAATCTCGCGGACACTGCCAAAGGAGGAACAATCGTTGATATTTCAGAAGAGCATCGTCCATGAAAATATCTATAAAATAGAGCCAGATCGCCAACTTTTCTACTGTGTTCCAGAGAAGTGAGTGAGTTTGTGAGCGAGGCATCACACACGAGACGAATTACCCTTTTTTGGACAAAATCCAAGAGTTTCAGGGTATGTTTGGATGCTGCACTCCAAATATAGGAACAGTATTCCAGGACAGGTCGGATGCGTGCCTTATAGATCATAAGCAGCTGACTGGAAGTGAAATAGCTGAAGCTCACTGCTTTAAGAATCCTGACTGTGTGATACAGTAGTGATGTTTTTGTTCACTAGAGGTCTATTAGTCACTTCTCTTCCATATACAATTCAATTGCATGCTTGCCGGGATTGACTAAGGCTTCGGATTTTCGTTGAACACTCCTGCTCCAACTCCATGGAAGCGGAGTTTTTGAACCGTCTGTGTATATTATACGTGTTCAATCTCTAGGAATTGGATTGATCCTTTTCTTACTCGTCTCTCTCCGGAAAGAACAATTTCAAAGACTTTCTCACGTGTTTCTGAGTAGCCAACATGTCAGGAACCATTCCTACAGTTTGGTGTTTTTTAATTCCTTTCAGTATCCCGGAGTGATCTACTAATAATCGTCCCCTCTCATTTGATTTTCCGATGACAGGATTCTATAGGAAACCATCTTTACGTCCTTCTCCAGGACAATATGAAGGGCAATAAGGTTCAAGAGGTTCGTCCTAGCTCCTCACTGTAAAGCTTTAGTCCATCAGACTACTGAGCCATAAGTACGAATATTCATGGGTTTGGTAGATCCAGTGATTCCATTAGGGGTTCATTCCTCATGATTTGCCGCATATCTTCCTGAGATTCCAGAGGAAAAAATCTGGCTTCGCTGATAGTTTTTTCTATGTGAGCATTTCAGGTAACAACTATAGATATTTCATCCCCACCGCTCCATCACTCTTATCTTACCGTTTTCGGGGGGTTCACAGACATCAGACATCTTCTTACGCTCACACCATCTATGGCACATTATTAGGGACTTTTTGAAGGAGTTTTGAGATTGTCGCTTCAAATTTTCCCCTCATTATTAGGAGTAGTTATTCTGCTTAATATTGAAAATTCAGCGTTTAGCAGAGGGAGTAATGTACTCCGCCCTGAGATGGATAACCTATATCGCCGCTCAGAACCTGAACACTCTAATACAGTGATACCGATTACCAATCATGGCTTTGATCCAAATGCAGATTTGACTGCTGATTCCTCTATGCTGCGTTGCCGTATAGTATGACTGTGGTAGGGCATTATTGAACGCTTCTTTTATGTCCAGGAGGGCTACCAGCGCAATTTCCTTGTGATATACAGAATGTGTGATCTTTCCTACAGGATTGTTCAGTGTTGGATCTGTAGATTTGCCTGTTTGGTAGGGATATTGATGGTGATTTGGAAGATGCTTCCTCAGATTGGCCTCTCCAATATGCAGGTCCAGAATTCTTTTTAGGGATATCATTGTAGGAACAAAGTACGGCTGATCGGTGGAGAGGATTTGGGTACCCATTAATGGCATTGACTAGGTACGTGAAAGTCTTGAATCAATATTTGTGGAAGAAATATCACCCGGTATTATTACAAGCAATGTGATATTCGCGATATTAAAAATGTTATATTAAGGTCATAATATTTTCCTTTATCAAAATGCGCTTCTCTAATCTAATGAAAACAGGGTTGATTTTTATGAAAGCTTATTTATCTCTGATAAGAGAGTTCCAAGTTCACCTCATTTTGCAATGAAAAATTCATCTAAAAAATAATTTTTAGTCTGTTCACGAACGTTGTTCCGCTATATAGGCTTTTTTTCTGCGTGGTATAGCTTCCTAAAATATTCCTAACGATCACATAACCATTCAAAGTGCATTTACGTTATTACATCCCTAGTTTGTTTGAATAGATATTTGTTGGGTTAGTTATCTTCCCTTTTTTTTTCCATTTTATCAGTCAGACAACTTGAAATATTGTGAGTAGGTCATGATAGATAGAATATAATAAAAATGTACCTACTAAGAAATTCTTCAACTATATACAGGGCAGATTATAAAAATGTCATTAAGTTACCCAAATTATTTGATCAACAATAACAAATAAGATTAATCGATAGGGCCTTCTTTCTTTTTTATAAACTAATATACTTAGATGTTAATGGTTTATTACTGGAAGGTTGACCATATACCAAGACCTGGAGTTTGGTGAGTTATTCTTCAATAATTTTTTTATTATTCCTATAATTAATTTCTCGACAATTCCCGCCATGCACATAATCAATAAATATCATCTTTGAATTCGTATATTGAGATGCCATCTTTATAATATATAGCTGCTCACTTGGTAAGGGTTTTCTGATTCAAATATTCAGAAATAATTTGACCTTCAATAACAACTGAGTTATTTTTCAATAATTGTTTACTCGTTTTCAACATCAGTTGAAAGGCAGTTTATCCGATTCATTCTATAATCAGTTGAGGGTTCGAAGTCAATAAATTCATAAAAGATTTCTTCATCGTTAGCAGAAATTACCAAAACTATGTATGCCTTTGATATAATTGGATTATAGGAGTCATTCTATTTAGGTATATTAAAATCCGGCGAAATTGGACAATAATATAGCTCGGCGCTGTTGTTTGAGGTATTTTTTTATAGTCACGCTGTTAATTAATAGTATATTATGTAACAAGTGTTATAAACGTTTTTTTAGTAACGAGTATTCAATAAACGAGTGTTTAGAAGAGTTTATAAACGCTTTACATACTATACTTTTTCTACGAACTCATAATTCCTCTCTTCGACAAGATCATAATATACATAATACTATGCAACTGTATGCAACGAACGAGACGATTATAAGTGATATAGGTTGTAGATGTGGCCAGGTTATGTTAGGATACATGAATGGCTTGCTTACTTACCTTTGTGACTGGAAAGTTTTTAATTTTCATCTGACGTAAAAGATAAAAACTTTTCGATTCGTTGGGGTACTTCTCAGGTTTGTATCAAAATTTTGATTGCATAATTTTGCTCACATAAATATTGTGTTCTACGTATATTTTCATTTAGCATACTAAAGAATGGATTGCCCACAAAGATGAGAGCTTCATTTCTACACAGAGTACCAAAAACATTCTCTTTCGATTTCACTCTCGTCCACTTTTCGTATATACATTTTTAATAAAGAATTCTGATACAAACAGAAATTGTCTGAATTAATCTGATTGCAACAAAGTGCCAAAATGACAGTTGACAGTTCCTACTATTGACAGGCCGAACAGGACAGGACTCAAACGAGTGAAGGTGTGTTTGAAAAACTCTGTTGCCATGGTAATGTGTTTAAGAAATTGTGTTGTCATGGTAACGTATGTGAGTAGAAAAATATACTAACTAGCTTTATACCGGGCGTACCTACAAAGTTCAAATTCGATATTATCATTTATTTGTTTCTGCATATGTTACTATTTTGGTATATATGTGAAAGTTATTTAACAGGAAGTTGCCAAGCTGTAAGAATTGATGATATATTGAGCAGTGATAGGGTGATCGACTGTGGGGTACCTCAAGGTTCCGTACTGGGGCCGACATTATTCAATATTTATATTAACGAACTTTTTGCATTAGGCAACCGAAACATAGTCGGATTCGCAGATGACAATGCCATTTCTTATAAAGCATCAGATGACTGGAATTCTCTGAAAACTAAAGTTGAATCAGAATTCTCCCACATAACATGTTGACTGGATAAGAAGTTACTAACGGTGAATATTGATAAAACGCATTACCTACCGTTCTGTTGTAATGCAGCTGGAGCACCCTCATTTGATCAACTCATTTTCCCGAAAATCGACTGTGGGGTACCTCAAGGTTCCGTACTGGGGCCGACATTATTCAATATTTATATTAACGAACTTTTTGCATTAGGCAACCGAAACATAGTCGGATTCGCAGATGACAATGCCATTTCTTATAAAGCATCAGATGACTGGAATTCTCTGAAAACTAAAGTTGAATCAGAATTCTCCCACATAACATGTTGACTGGATAAGAAGTTACTAACGGTGAATATTGATAAAACGCATTACCTACCGTTCTGTTGTAATGCAGCTGGAGCACCCTCATTTGATCAACTCATTTTCCCGAAAATAAATAAATAAATAAAATAAAATAGTTAGGAATAATTCTATATAGACATACTTTGAAATGGGACCTCCATATTAAATTCACCGTCAATAAACTGAGTACCATTTTATTCAAATTTAGGAAACTCGAAGAACTCCTACCTCAAAAATATCTCAAAACTTTATATTACTGGCTTGTGGAAAGTCATATACGGTATGGAATTGCAGTGTGGGGAGGAGCCTTAAATACTCATATTCATCAACTTGAAGTTATGCAGAGGCGTTTTCTTAAGTTAATTCTAAAAATATTAGGTATCCTTCTGATAGTTTATACATCGAAACTCGTATGTTGGACATAAGACTGTTGTATTTTTTATGCTCTAGCACTAGATACCATACAAATAAATATACAGCATTGCTTCATTAACATCAATATATTATTATTATAACTAAAATTGTTAGATTTCACGGCGGCAACACAATGCACGAAGCTCACGTTATTCAAATAAACGTGCCTGTATACCTGCCTATAGGAAAAAGTGCGCTAATTTGAATATCCGTACACTTTTACACGCAATTTCTAAAAAAAACATCATACTTTTGTTGTTCCTATTAATGGGTATAACATTGCATTACATATTAGGATGCATTCTTATATAAGTAATTATTCAGCTGCTATAGTGTTGCGTAATTTTTACACTCAAATGTTGAGCATTATTATTTAACTATTCATTTTTATCAAGCGCACCTTGTCCAATATTATTGAATCAATTAATTGTGAGTAATGGGTGTAGCACAAATTGGCACGAAATCGAGAGTTTTATTAATATATACCTTCACAAATATCAATATGATATAATATGTATATAAAGTTACTTAAATTACAAGAGCTTTTGAAGAAATAAAGTCGCGTGTTTTTGATGATATGGATATCCTTTAATCCATCACAAATACTCAAGATGAGGTTCGTTCTGAACTACCAGAAAGTGTTTTTGGATATATGACAAACTGATATTGATCATACCGGACGTGTAAAGATATTCTGAATTGAGAAAACATAATCACGAATCTGCGATTAAATGCCTATAAAAATAACAAGTTTCCATCGTTCAAGTTTGAACCACTTGAGAAGGAATATTCTCAGATGAATTCAGTTATTTTTCATGCTCTCCTTTTGGATGTTCAACAGATTTGATTCAATGTTCGACGTGGCAACTAGCCAGGCAAGTTGTTGTTTTCTGTTGAATATTCAGAATTATATTAAGTGCATATACAGATTTTTATCTGAAGGAGAATGCAAATTCTCAACTTCAGAAGATTTAGTTTTCAAATTCTTATAGTATGGGTGGTTCAATAGATATAATTCAATGTTCGTCGTGGCTTGTAGCCAGGAAAGACGTTTTTTCTGTTGAACCGAGAAAAAAATGATATTCTCCATTTATATATTTCCGTTTTTTGATGTTCATAATTTATCTAAGAATATTCCTTTTTGAATACCAGAAAGTGTTTGTATTATATGAAACAAATGAACACCGTGAGGTTATGAAATACTCCGTGAATACTATAATACCATATATTTCGATCAATATAATTGATATCAAATTTTCATTTCGAATCTGAAAATATGAATGTCGTAGTGCTATCATAAAATTCGCCTTTTCATAAAATGCCCATATATAGTCTTCATTTCATGGAATATAACTCGACAAGTTTTGTGGTCTATAAGTACGAACCTATATATCATGTTTTCTGGCTGGTTGGATGAAGAATCTTTGTATGCACAATTTGAAATATTATGCGGACTTATACAGGGTATTACAAACAAATTATATATACTTTTTTTAATAGAACACTCGTTTTTTTTGTGTCATGAAATGATCAACAATGGTAGATGACGGGAGAAAAACAACTACTTTCCTGGCTCATGCCACGCTACCATTGAGTAATAATAATAACTTGCCAACCTGATTTTTGTTGGGCCAGGTTACGCTTAGTGGTCTCCGGACTACTAGCTGGAGACTACCCAACACTGATGAGAACCAGAGAGCTCAAAATCGATCTGTATAGGTGTCGAGCGTTAATCTGGCTAAATCTAAATTAATAGTCAGCCAGGAAAGAAAGAGTATACTTTTATACGAATCGATGCATATAGATCTCGGAGGATGTAATTTAATGTTCTGCGAGGCATTAGCCAGGAAAGTAGTTGGTTTTCTCATTACTCTGAGCTTTGTATCTATTTATTTCACAATATATCGATTATATAGGATATCAACGAAACTATTAGACAAGCCATATTTGCTAGAATGTTCGGTGTATCAAAATGAAATTTGATATGGATTTATATGCGATATGGGAAGAGGAACGTTTTTGCATATTTTACACTTCCCTGTCACTTCCGGTTTCATGGCTCCAGTTTTGAATATTTAAATGGAACATCCTGTAGATATATCGTGATTTTTGAATTACTGAGATTATTCTGAATCAGAATATGACACGAAAGGAAATTCCTATGATGTTCGACCCATTTGGAGAGGAGGTAGGATTTGGAATTTTTTTGAACGTTTGGAGATTTCAATTTCTTGAACTACTTCCATAGGCAAAGAATTCCAAAGCACATATTTCAGTAGTATTTGAGTATATTATCACTTCACTTTGAGTATTCTGGCTTTTTATTACTTAATTGAAATAACGCCAATAGGCCAATCTGCCATTCTCATTTCTCACCGAGATGGTAATTTCAGTTTTGGAGTGTTGTCCACCTGGTCTAGAAGTCGCTACTCTCATGATGAAATAGGAAAGCGAGTATATATAGAAAAGCGTCTCTGAGCGCACAAAAATGCCGATTGGATTCTTGTTAGGTCTCGTTTCGGTTAGTTGGTGGTCTTAGGACTGCCAGCTGGTGACTTCTCTACTTGATGAGGGCCGAAACCTCGAAACCAGTATGTAGGTGTCAAGCGTTAACCTGGTTTCAATCTAAAAACGCATTGAAATACCTGTAGTTTTTGAATTAGATGGTCATTTCAGACCACAAGTGTGATCGTTTGTTGGGATCGTTTCATCGAGAGGAACTTGGAAATGCCGAAATATACAGGTTGTCCCATTTCAAATTTTGAAGCTGATGTCACGTGTTCGAAAACAAAAAGCTCATTTCGGTAGCTGAACGAATTACATTATTTCATGACCGCAAAATTACAATTTTTTACTAATCCCGAGTTCCGAGATATTTCCTTTCTCAATCGTCGTGGGAAAAATGGTGTGTACTTCAATAATCCTGTTGCATGGCTGTCGGATAGTTTAGCTAAGAATGTTGCATTAATGATATTCAAGTTATTACCAAATTTATACAAGGATTTTACACTCTACTGTTCATCCATAATCTAGATCTGAAATGTGTTCCAATCTCTAGACATATCTCACTTTCATATATAGCTTTGCAGCCCCTGATGTATACCGGAAATAGTCCATTAGCAAAAATTAATACTCTTCAACAATGTGTGGTATCAAATCTCTATCTTTTTCGCATATCTATAAGTATACCCAAAAACCGAAAGGTATATATATATGCAATTTATGACTACTTTTAGATAATATCACCCCTACGCAAAAACGTCTATAATTTTCTATTATCATTATATCATCGTTACGAATTTTTGTTTTTTGACGGGAGTAGCACATTTTATCCTGATGTTACAGTTTCATTTTATGTCTCGGTGTTTTCGAATATTTTTTTCATTACAATTGGGAGGAATGTATTCCTAATAATTTTTTTTCTCACTATCAAGAAAATATCTATAATACACTCACCGGCAAATAAAACCGGCCACCAAAAAATTTAGTCAAGTTGTTCGCCCTGTAACTTCTTTAGTTCTTGTCGGATTTTGGTGAAATTTTGATAAAATCGTAGATTCATGTTCCGGAATGTAAACCTGAATATGAATTCCCAAAAAAGCTGATAGCTTGGTCATTATACAGGGAAAAACAAGAGTTACTCATTTACCCATAACTTCTTAACGCCCTGTGGCTGAAGTGAGTGGTTGAACTCCTCTTCATCATGTCTTGGATTGAAGAGTATTCTTTTCTCATCACAATAGTTCTTGATTCACGTCGATATCTCATTTTTTAGAAAAGATACGAGGGTTTTAAGAAAGTATGGAGTTATTTAAGTTTTATTAACAATCATCTGAACCGCATCTATCGCCGAAAAACAGCTGTTCAGCTTCAACATGAATTACACGCTGTTCGAGGTGTTGATGTTAGTGAAAGAACCATCAGGCGGAGGCTTGGAGAATATGGTTTGGCATCGAGGAGACCTGCTACAGGACCGCAGTTGCTACCTAGGCATCGTAGAACATGACTACAGTTTGCACGGTTACATGCAAATTGGACACTTCGACAATGGAAAGAGGTTCTCTTCACCGATGAGTCACGTTTTTGTTTGCGATCACCTGATGGTCGAGAAAGGGTATGGAGAAGACAAAACGAGCGATTTGCGGACTGCACTATCTCTGAACGGGTATCATTCAACGGAGGTTCAGTAATGGCGTGGGCAGGCATTTCTACAGAAGGACATACCGACCTCGTATTTGGGGAAAACGGTGCTTTGAACGCCCATAGATATGTGGAGGATATTTTACAAGAAGCTGTCGTCCCATATTCCCATTTTATTGGAGACGGCTTTGTCTTGATGCATGACAACGACAGACCACACGTTGTTCGAATTGTAACCGAGTATTTGAATGAGGTCGGAATTCTAAGGCTTGACTGGCCAGCATGTAGCCCGGATCTCAATCCTATAGAGCATCTTTGGGATGAACTACAGAGGCGCATTCGTCTACGTCCGGCATTGCCAGAGACTCTTCAAGAGCTACGATTCGCCCTTCAAGAAGAATTTTAGGCAATTCCTCAAGACTGCTTGAGAAATCTGATCAACTCGATGCCACAGCGATTAAATGCTGTAATTCAAGCTCGAGGAGGAAATACTCGGTATTGAATACATCTAGGAGATCTACTTTTCGTTTGTTTTTTGTAATTAAGGTTTTTTGTGTAGGTGTATCTACGTTCTGATTATTGTTAATGAAACTTGAATAACTCCATACTTTCTTGAAACCCTCGTATCTTTTCTAAAAAATGAGATATCGACGTGAATCGAAAACTATTGTGATGAGAAAAGAATACTCTTCAATCCAAGACATAATGAAGAGGAGTTCAACCACTCACTTCAGCCACAGGGCGTTAAGAAGTTATGGGTAAATGAGTAACTCTTGTTTTTTCCTGTATAATGACCAAGCTATCAGCTTTTTTGGGAATTCATATTCAGGTTAACATTCCGAAACATGAATCTACGATTTGATCAAAATTCCACCAAAATCCGACAAAAACTGAAGAAGTTACAGGGCGAACAACTTGACTAAATTTTTTGGTGGCCGGTTTTTTTTGCCGCTGAGTGTAGAATATTATGATAAGGTAATTTCAACAAAGTGTTCAATAAATAAATGTTATTCTAAGATTGGAGTCCATAGCACAAAATCATCTCCACAACGTTTAATTTTCTAAAAGGAATTAGGGGAACATGTTTCGGACATCAATAGTGTCCATCATCAGCCGAAAGGTGCTGAACAATTGTCATGGGAATGAAAAATTATTTCATATTTCACCATAGACCTATGTATTTCACATATTATTTCATTTAAAAAACAAACAAACTCTAATATAGCCAGAATTCTTTAGCCTTTTAGGGATCCGTGGTCCCCAACATCAAACTTCCTTTCTAAGATGCCGAACAATGTTGACTATATAATAGTTTGATCATTATTTGAATGAAGTGATATGTAAACTATGAAATCAATGTTCCTCCCAATGCCAATGTTTTACCTTTCGGCTGATGATGGACACTATTGATGTCCGAAACATGTTCCACTGATTATTTTTAAAAAATTGAACGTTGTGGAGATGATTCCGTGTTTGTCTCCTACTACTTATCAGATGAATATTCGATAACGAAATGAAACAACTATTTGTATACTTCCCTGGACATAGTCACGCAGAACATTGAATTATATTTTCCTGAAATGTAGGCATCCAAAAATTCGTATAATCGTGTATTTGTCCCTCTCCTGAATGCTGAACAATTATTGTGCTTGAATTGATGCCAGGTAACACCAACAAATTATTGCAAACAAGGTCAATGGCAACATGGAGCTTAGCGGCATCTACATCAGAAAAATGAAACACCACAAGAATGAAATCCTATTGTATGAAATTGAGGAGGCTCATCGCCCTATACTTACTAGCGTTATTTCGAAACTACAAGAAAAAATCTAAAAAAGAGCAATAGTTTTGAGAACAGAGTGGTCTGCAGGTGGTTATCTGTCACCTAGTATTCAGAAAACAAACACTTGCAGTCGTCAGTGGTCATTTATAAATCGTTGTTCGGCTTTGGATGAAGTAGGTATTCATTCTTCTGTTAACAACCATTGTTTTTCAATTCATTGAATAACTCTATATGTGTGTAAACTTCAATGATGATCTAATATACAGTCTGTCCAAGATAAGGTTGCACAGCATGGGGATCTCGGAAACGGTAGGAGATACGAAGTCGGTTAAATGGGGAGGCTCATACCAACAGCCTTCGGAAGTTTTCCAAATTTTTTTTAGTTTTTCAGTTATATCGAAAAAAGTGAATTTTTGGAATCTCTATTTTATTTTTTTTCTCCGTTATTATTAGAGATACAGGAAAACTGAAAATACTTTTTAATAGCAACTTTTGATGACGTTTAACGTGGTGATACCGATTTTTCTATGCGACGTTTCGTATTCGTAGAACCATCATCAACTTTTGTTTTTTAAATACTGCCCTGATAATTCTTTCACAGATTCTGAAAGCTTTTTTCATTCTGAATTCAACCATGTATTATACAAGGTGGTTTGAATGTGTTTCGAACTATTTTTAGCCATCATCAATGTTTTTTTCGAAATTCCAAAGGAAAAATGCCATCAGTTTCACTTATTTCTGATTATTCAGTGTCAAACATTGATGGACTAGTTATTCAATACTGAAAAGTGGGAAAAAAATCCACTAAATTATTGAATGCAGCGCTTCGAATTGTTTATGAATTGTATTCATATTTTAACCCGAAGGAGCTTGTCACAATTACATTTTTCGAACTAATTATTCCTATAAGTCTATCAATCGGAACTAGTTGATGAGGTATTAGTTTGTTGGCTGATTTTCCTTCGAAATGAGTGGAACTGATGGCATTTTTCCTTTGGAATTTCGAAAAAAACATTGATGATGGCTAAAAATAGTTCGAAACACATTCAAACCACCTTGTATAATACATGGTTGAATTCAGAATGAAAAAGCTTTCAGAATCTGTAAAAGAATTATCAGGGCCGTATTTAAAAAACAAAAGTTGATGATGGTTCTACGAATACGAAACGTCGCATAGAAAAATCGGTATCACCACGTTGAACGTCATCAAAAGTTGCTATGAAAAAGTATTTCCAGTTTTCCTGTATCTCTGATAATAACGGAGAAAAAAAATAAAATATAGAGATTCCAAAAATTCACTTTTTTCGATATAACTGAAAAACTAAAAAAAATTTGGAAAACTTTCGAAGGCTGTTGGTATGAGCCTCCGAATGCGCAACTTTTTCCCCATTCAACCGACTTCGTATCTCCTACCGTTTCCGAGATCCCCAATCTATCTTTTTTGTTGTCATGAATTCGAGCACTATTTACGAAATATTCTTCCTGTAGGTACACAGAGATAGGTATACCTTTATATCGAAAATATTCTTCCTCTGAAGTTATCTATAAAAAAAATTGCCATTCAATAACTAGCACCCTATATGAGATATTCCTTTGATATGTTTGGGGGTATTTCAGCTATGCTTAGATCTAATAGGTTGCCCAATTTGTCAAAAATAAATTGCCAAATAGTCGTTTTTAAAATTTTCACTCCTTCAACAAATAATAGTAGGCCTTGAAAAACTGAATATTTCAGATTTGTCCACATTTTTGAAATGAGCTCGTTGAGTTCCACATTATCAAAATTTTGTTTTTGGAAAGCGATTTCGGATTAAAAGGTTGGTATTGCGAGTCGAAATCGCACACACTGTATCAAATGTACCTACTTTGTTGATGTATACGTGTACACACTAACTGGCCATCGACCTAACTTTGTTACTGACTCCATACGACACATCAGGATCAGCACTGTTGATTGAAGCACAACAATGAATCGTGCGGAATCATCTCCGATCAAAAGTCTATGAAAATCATAATTCTTGACTCTTCTCATACATTGAAATTATCTGCTCTGCCAGGATTTGAACTAACACTTGCTAGTCGAGCAATAGCAATTCAGCCCAGTCGCTATTCCGCCTAGTTTATTCAGAAACTATTCCAATCATGGTGTCGCCATCTTGTGGAAAATTCATGAAAGTATTTTTATAGTAACTGCGTGAAGTGTTTTGGTTCATTGGTTTAGTCAGGACACTAACGTTTATACCATAATGGATATTTGGTATACTTATACCAAGGTGATCTGAGCCAATTCAGACCAAACACCTTAGTTAACGCATGTTTACACCATGTATCTTTACTAACTTTACCAACATTGTTTTGATTTGATTATTTTTATGAGGATAGGTTTTGGATACGTGAATAATTAAAACTACTTCTCAGCATGATTCAAAATTAGCTGGAATCGGATGGAATATTGTTTTGTAGAATCATAAAACAACTGAAACTGGCACTCAACTGAAGTCAAGGTTGTAGAAAAGTAGACCAAAATGTTTACATCGTTTTGGTCATTATACTATTTTCTGGTATACATACACAACAAATTTCGGTACCAAACCAAGCTGGTAACTTTACCAAGTGGACAATTTATACCACACTGACCAAAGAGTATACAGTTGGAATATATAGTCATTAGTCAGCTAATCAAGACACGGTATATAATCGTGAATCCAAATTCCATATGTAGAAAAATGGCGTTCTATTTGGAATAGGTATGGAAGTTCAAACTGCTTCAAGCCAGACCAAATGTTCGAAATCAGATGGCATCATCTGAAACAACAACCATGAATTAATTAAAATGCAATTCAATATTTTAGAATATAGGCATCATTTTCAAACTATAATGATAATCTCTGGTAGAAGTCCATGTTGGCTCAAAGTGGAGTGGAATTTTCAAAGGGAAGAAGGAAAGCTCAAAGTCATCTCCACAACTTTTATAATGATGTAGTCAATCAAAGCGACATATTTCGGACATATAAAAGTCCATCTTCAGCCATATTTTGAAAGTTACTACAAGTAAGACATGTGAAAATATACATATTGCTATATAAAACCAAGATTTGACTTATACATGGAGGTGAACATAATATGTTTTCAAATGGATGCCGATTACTGTCATCATAATATCGTGATTGATAATCAATAAGTTTTAGTTTAAGAATGAACGGGTTTTCATCATATACGTATTAATAAACAATACGGATCATAACGGGTGCCAGGATGAAGCCAAAAATATGAAACAAATGAATATCCATAAGGATTTGGTGGCATGATACGCATGCGCCATGCGCTATTATAGTAGTAATCAAAGACATGCGTTTCGGTGGACAATGACGTTTACTAGCCTTTCAATCAAAGCAGTATATTATTATGTGTCTGATCGTTTCAAAACTTTTCCTTATGGATAGTCATTTGTCTTCAAAAATCGGCTTCATGTTTCGCTATGAAAACAGATAGAGATTATCCGTATTGATTATTAATACGTATATGGTTTTCATTCAATATGAAGAGTCCCGTGCCCTATGAACGCGCACTTATGATGAAATCAAAAGTCCAGTCCCAGAAGGGAAACTTGACGAGCACTCAAGGTGCTCGTAAAAACCATTTTTGGTTGTAAAACACGAAAAACTGAAGGGTCCCGTACCCTTGAGAGAAAAATCAATTTATGGGACTAAAAGCCAAAAACGTGTTAAATCCAACTTAATGACACGATTTTATGACCAGTGGCATACACAGAATTAATAGTATATTATGTAACAAGTGTTATAAACGTCCTTTTAGTAACGAGTATTTTAAGCACGAGCGGAGCAGAGCGGAGCGAGTGTTTAATAAACGAGTGTCTAGAAGAGTTTATAAACGCGTTACATACTATGCTTTTTCTACGAACTCCGAAAATTACATTCACATACCTGCTATTCCTGCTAACCTACAAAATAATTCGAAAGGAATGGGAATTGAGAACATAATACATGCAACTGCATGCAACCAGCGAGACACAAATAAGTGATATTGGTTGTAGATGTGTCCAGTCCATTGCTTACTAACCTTTGTTTCACGTTTATATCATGCTTAGCGCAGAATGAATGAATTGTTCTCAAAGATGGATGCTTCATTTTTACACTTCTTGGAGATATGCAAGTACCAGAACATTCTCTTCGATTTCACTTTCGTCTGTCTACATTTCGCATATATTTTTAATGAATAATTCTGATACAAACGAATATTGTTTGAATAATTCTGATACGAAATTTGAAAATAACAGTTGACAGTTGATACAATTGACAGGCCAGACATGTCTAAAATTACTGAAGCTGTGTTTAATGAACTGTGTTGCCATGGTAATGTGTTTAAGAAATCGTGTTGCCATGGTAACGTGTTTAATATTTCGAATAAATCACAGATTGTCAATTCGTGATTAATCGATCATTTAGCGTGGTACATATCCGTACGCTAAATGCCATTTTAGTTATGTGAGTAGAAAAAGTAAATTAAACACTGGGATGAAAGTGAATTCAACTAGTGGTAGTACAGTTAGAAATAATTCAGACAGAAATGACAATGAGAAGATTTTGGGGGGAAGGGGGGAAAATTCCAATAATGATGGTTAAGTAGCAAATCTGAAATTGAAGCAAATGAATAATGGAAAAGAGGAGACCAAAGCAGGTGCAAAACAATAATAACATAAAACTGAATCTGGTTTTTGGTGAACTCTAGAGAATTGACAATTTTTATACAATCATAGTTTACCTGTTCATTGAGGGATGTGACAGAATTATTGTTCATAGCAGAATTTATTTCAAAATTTTCTAACAGATTCAATAAAGTAGGTACCTTTCTGACAAACATGTAGAATTTTCAAATCTTGATTCATATCAAAATCATGTTCAGAGTTTAGTATGTGGTTAGCAAAAGAACTCTTAGTATTATACTAATCTAAAATGGGAGGGAAAGTTTCGGATCTTTTTATGGTTTTGACCACAAATGAGAGGGGAAGTTGAAGTTTTGAATCTTTCTATGGTTTTGACCACCTTGAGTGCTCGTCAAGTTTCCCTTCTGGGACTTGACTTTCGATTTTATAAGTGCACGTTCTCAAGGCACGGAGCCCTTAATTTATAATGAAAACCCGTTCATTCTTGAACTGAAACTTATTTATTATCAATCACGATATTATGATGACAGTCATCGGCATCCATTTGATTTTTGGTTTTATAACAATATGTTTATTTCCACATGTCTTCCTTGTAGTAACTCTGAAATGCGGCTGAAGATGGACTTTTATAAGTCCGAAACATGTTCCTTTGATTTACTACATCATTATTAAAGTTGTGAAGATCACTGAGCTTTCCTTCTTCTCTTTATAATGATAATAATACAGAAATACCTATATATAGTATCTTATAACACATCACGCACATCTCTCCATATTCTCATATTCAGAACACCCAGTATTCAGGCGACCTATTTATTCATGAATGAATCAACCATATGTTCCGACTTACAACTCACCCCACTATATACTCTCCGTTGAGCCTGAAAAGGGGCAAGTATTTCGTAGTATTTGCTCACCCTATTACAGACGTCTCGGAAAAAAGCGGGCAGGTCATTCTTTTTATTAGGGTGGGATTTAGAAAAATGTCCTGTAGGGGGTGGGCACATTTTTACGGAAGTTAAGGAGCAGGTAGGGGTGGTTTCGATGTAGGGGTGTGTTGATTGAAGGTCAATGGTGGGAGAAGAAAATTGAAAAATGGCAGGGTTGGTCGAAAGATGATTCATAAAAACGGTTGGGGTATATATGGAGTGAAGTGATGTGTGTTCGTTTTTTCGAGGGTGGATTATTTTGGAATGAGCAGGGTTTATAATGAGTTGCATTGTTATATTGGGGTATTGCATGGTGAGAAGAGTTGAAATTTGTAACGAATCAACTGAATCACATGAACATGGATCTTATAACAAAAATTATTATTTCCATGGTTTGGATAGGAAAAATACCTACTTGGTGAGTTATTTCAATCCATCAGGTGACTTCAAAGAAAAAGCTGGCGTTTGATGGGGTTATTTCAAACGATTACAAAGATATTTGCGTTCCATATGCTCAATGGGTGTGACTTCAATATCAAATCTTCTTTCTCTGTCACACTCATTGAGCATATGGAAACTTAAAACGCAAATATCTGCGTAATCTTTTGAAATAACCCTATATCAAACCCGGTATCGATGAATTCGTTATGACAATCCCTAACCGATTATAGAATACAAAACAGGGTGTCTCTTTAAAAAATCAAGAGTTGAGGTCGTTTCCAGTAAAACCGAAAGTGATAGAACACAAATTGTTTCGTCATTTAATGAGCAATTTGGTATAATAGCTGCCAACCAATTTTCAAACCCCTATCTCGAATAATTCAAAAGTTACAGTCCTGACCGTTTTTTGTGCACTTCTCTGTATATAGTATAGTAATATATTATTTTCCGATACATATTCGGTGGTATATTATTTTTATTATTATATTGTATATTTTTAAATGAATATTTGTTTTTTTAATTATCATAAATATACGTATCCAATATTTGACAGATATAATTCGATATTTCGTGATTTTGAGCCAAGAAAATACTTAGTTGTTTTCTGTTAGATATCTTGACAATGATATTCTAATTTCTCAGAAACATATAAAATAATCAAATACTCTTTCATTCACTATACTAATTCTAAATTTTTTTTAATTTTTATTCAATTGATGGGTAAACCCATTAACTTCACATCCGACAGCGAAGATAAGATTCCCTTATCCGATTTGAAGGAAACCCAAAATCCTGAATCAGCCAAGCAAGATACTGACAAACAATTTTTTTGCGTGGAATGTTTTGAGGATCACAGTAAGACAGTAGATTGGATATTCTGCATAAGATGCAACAACTGGTTGCATGTGACATGTACCATGTACTTGAACACTTGCAACCCATGCAAACGTGCAGAACTACAACAATAAATTGCGGCATCTCTCCCTTATGGGAATTAACATTGGTCATCTCTCCGCATGGCTGTAGGCATCTCTCCGTACATGGGGGGAGAGTTGCCAGAAAACGCTTTTTTTTCGTTATTTTTTTTAGTAGTAGAGTTTTTTTTTATGTTGTTTTAGGACCAATATTTCAATGAAAAATAGATGAAAGAATGATCGTATGTTTTTTGAAATACATATTTTTTGTTACTCGAGTTTTTATATTTTTTTTTACAAAAAGTGCGGCATCTATCCGTATTTTACCCTAATGCCAAACTAATACTTATTATTCCATTAGGAACTAATGGGAGTGCAAGGGTTATTGATCTCTCGACATTATTTCCTATAAGAAAATAATATTTTCCACAATACTACAAAAACCACAAGTATATACAAGCTGATTCACGGTGAATGGTTCATTAGACGTGTCTGGAGAACGCAACGTTGGATTATTTTGAAAATTTGATTCCTTGGATAATTATTTGTGTTCTATCGACCTGAAATATTCTCAGCGCTGCGACGTTGCCGCTTATTGAAAAGTAGCAACAACTTTGATTTTTTCAATGGGACACTCTGTATATCATTCCGTTTTCAGATTTTTCCTGAAGAGCTGATTCCATCGATTTATCACACATGGGGTCTAGCGGGCATGATAATAAAGATATAGGGTGTGAAAAATCGAGATTTTCCAACTTTAAGAATATTTTGTGTCGAAACTATCCATAATTGATGAAAACGGTTTCCATGTCCCTTTCCCAACTTTTCATGTACTATCAATCGATATTTAATTGAAATAGATACAGGGTGGTCAAAAATCTTAATTCTGAACCACCCTGTATTCATTTCAATTACATATCAATTGATAGTGAATAAACTGTTGGGATAGGGACATAAAAACCGTTTTGACCAATTATGAATAGTTTCGACAGAAAAAATTCCCAAAGTTGAAAAACTCTATATTTTTTATTTTTCACATCCTATAACTCTGTAATTATTACTGCTAGACCACAAGTATTATTAGTCAATGAAATCAACCATCCAGGAAGAATCTGAAAATGGAATGACATACAGGGTATGCCATTTGAAAAATCAAAGTTATTGTTGCTTCTTTTCAATATAAGCGGCAACGTCGCAATGCTGAGAACATTTTAGATCGATAGAACACAATTGATTATTCAATAAACCAAATTTTCAGAATAAGCCTGAGTTACCTACACTGCGCCCTAACAACACAGGGATGTCCTATAGGTACGTCCCTTTTTTGTCCCGCGGTACAAGGACATGATTGGGACATCCAGGGGATGTCCTGCAGTGGTTGTCCAGTGGACATTCCGCCCGGTACATCCCTAGGTTATCCTATTCGTGTCCCTAGCTGGAGTATCTGATATCCATTCACATCAGAGTCATTGAATTTCATCAAACTATTGAGTTGCATTTTTTTGAAAATGTTTGTTTCTCTTCCGGAAAATGATTGTAATGAAAATAAAGAATGAAGTCTCAGAACTTCTTGAGAAATTACCATTTTTCGCAGAGAAATCGTACATGCATAATGCCCCTCATTTTTGAACACCCAAGAATGATAATAATTATACCCAATTCCTAATAAAGTTGTATTTATTCAGGTTTCTGTAGTTAAGTCCTGTTTATGAATCTTCAGGAGGCATGATAGCCAATGGAGCAAGGTGCGTGCATGATAAGCCAAAGGTCCCGGGTTCAATCTCTACTCGACCTGCAACTTTTTTCTTTTGTCGAAAGGATGTTCCTGTGATATCCTTGGGACGTCCTAGGGAAATCCTTTCATCGTATTTGGTACATCCCAGGGACGTGCCAGCGGATGTCCCTGGGACATCCCTAGTATGTACGTTGTCCCGACAAAGGACATCCCTGGGATGTCCTAGTATAAAATCAGGGACGTCCATGGGAAGTCCCTAGGATGTACTGGTGTTGTTAGGGCGTAGAAAATTCCTCTGAGTGAATGCATATGTGGTTGTGAGTGAATTTACTGATTCATATTTTTCAGTGAATTCTCAACTCAAACTAGATATTTCATCAAGTCTTCATATCAATGAGAATGTTTATAACAAATTTGATTGAATCGGTTCATGAATTACTATTTTACACAGTCAAGTAGGGTGAAATTTCAACTCAATCGGGCGTGGACCGAAATTGACTCATTATTGCGTGGACCTTGAGTGAAATTTCACTCAATTTTTTTTTCAGTGTACGTTCTCCAGAAACATCTTAGTAATGTGCCATCCACCGTGAATCAGCTTGTAATATTACTCAAGTATCATTCGTGAATAAAGTAGAGTGATCCTCTCGCAATAATGGCTATTGGTATCATACATATTAGAATACTATATTTTTGAAAAGAAAGTACGCAAGAGTACTTATATTCAAATTGAATTGTGATATTCGAGTTGGTAATATTTCAATGAAGCATGAAAGTTGAAATGATTTCTATAGCTTTAACAAGCTTCTCCTTGTATATTAATATGCGATGCCATGACGGTTCCCACAATTACCTATGCAACTTTTTCACTTGCATATTTTACGATTAACTATAAATACTACGCTGAATAGCTAGCCGATAGTTAAATGAAGACAAAAAAGCACATCGAGGAAAAAGGAAGCTTTCATCTTGATTAATTATTATAAAATATACCTAAGTATAAAAGTTTCACGTCGACTCACCTATACAGATTTTTCATTATTCATTGACAACTGGAGTAGGTATAGGTACAAAACATGAGAATACATATTAATGAATCAATAAAAGTCTTAATATAATTAAAAATTAATGATGAAAGTAGTATAATACCTATAAACCTATACAGGGTGTTTCTTAAGTACGTGTAGACATTTCAGGAGCATGTTGCTGACGTGTAAATAAGAAGAAAATTTCGTATATACATATTTCCGAAAGTTATCCGTTTCTGAGATACAGAGTGTCAAAGTTGAATTCTTATTTTTGTTTTTTGTTAATGAATTTCAAAATAATTGTGATATTGGAATAATGAAATTCGGTATCTAGGGATATTTTTCAATGACAATATCGAATTTTATGTTAGTTTGTCTTTTTCGTGGGGGTGGCGCCACCTACATGTCTTATGAGTCTTTTAAAAAGTCATAACTTTTTTGTGCGTACCCGTATAACGTTTTATAGTAGGAAAATAGATTTCTAGAACACTTTTCTCACGCAATTTGAACATATTATAGGTAAATTCACAAGTTAAAACATATTTTACAGTTCATTACCAGACTCCACATATAGGTCAAAATAAAAGACAAAGTAAAATTTTTATCACAACTGAGTTTCATTGTAATATTCCTCAAGGTTGTAGTACGCTTTTGTTGCAAGGGCTCCTTTAACAAGATTTCTGTGATTAAACACCTTTTTACTTTCATAATTTGAAGAATATTTTGTCTGGCTTGTTTTTGGAACAGGAAGAGGTATTTTATGTTGCTTGATGAGTTACGTGATTTGTATGTCTCAAAGTTACAACCATATATTATTTTTTTTGTAAATCAGGCAAGCAGATTCCAGAATGAAAATTCAAGTAATAGAATATTTGCTCTAATAAATATATGTCAACATGAATCACGTACTCTCACCTTGACTAATCTTATATCGCTCGCTTTTGCAAAAGAAAACACTGAATGAAGAAGTTGTTGACTACAAAATTCCCAAAAGGCAACACCATAATAAATCAAGTAAGACTCAATCAGATGATAATATATACCAATTTGGTTGTGGGTGAACTCAGTTCATTTGAAACAATTCGGAGTGCATATACCTGATGCCGTTTCTTTTTGACGCTATAGCTGAACTGATCTATTCGTAGCTGTTTCCTCATTAGGTCTAGAAATTCCACTCCTAGTAGCTTCTACGAAGGCGCTGAAGGGTCACCTATACTTTTTTTTTTTTTAATCCCGACTTTAAAGTCGGGGGTCCGAGATTAAAGTCGGGGATCCGAGATTAAAGTCGGGGGTCCGAGATTAAAGTGGGGGGTCCGACTTTAATCTCGGACTTCATGGATAAGTCCGAAACGGGTGTTCTCAGACCCATTCTATCATATATCATTGAATTCGTCTTTCTTAGCTGTATCCAAGAATGAAATTAAATACATTCGAAAATTCCGAGGAAATGATCGATTTGCAAAATACGTCATCACTTTTGTTTAATTCGAATATCCTTAATATTGACAAAATATCAATATAACATATTATATATAATTAGTTGATTCATAATGAAAACTGAAGATTATGGAAATAGTCCGGAATAAGGGGTGATCTCATACCTACAAATGTAATCATATAAGGTAGGTGCGGGTAATAAGGCCTAGCTAAGGGGGATTTGAAATAAAATGGAAACTATTTAACAAAATCAAAGTATTTCAATTTTAATTAAACCTTAAGATCAGGTCCTGTCAAAAATAAACAGAACATGGCAACGTGTGTCATAAATAAAAACATGATTGAACATTTTCAAAAACCTTGTCAGTAGGCCTTATTATACTATAGTAGGATAATAAGGCCTATGACTGTAATATGCATAAAAAATAAAAACAGGCTCCTAACATTTGGTAAGTGAGATCGATAATTGATAATCATGCATTGATCATGCTGAGGTCTTGAAAATAACAACAAATTTATTTGTTTAACAACCCTCAGGACACTCAAAATTATCTGTATCATCCGCTGACAAACCGACGCACTCCTCGTGATACCACTTGATGCATTGTCTCATGTCAGCCATTCCTCCTCACAAACATGACAGTACCAACTCGCCTGGTTCTGTTCAGTACCACTTCTACTTTTGGGGGTTGAGGTCTTTCTAATTCTTCTATTGGTAGGCCTTAATAACCTCCAACAACGTGTGTAAAGGAAATCTGAAAAAAACATTATTCGGACCTTGATATATTATTCTAACATCAAAGATCGCAGAACCATGACATAATAGAAAACTATAACGCAGAATTATATCAATAAGTGTAATATTTCAGAAAATACGTACGATTGATTTGGACGAATTCTTATTATTCGAGCCACACGACCACTACTCTCAACGAATGACACCGCACTGGTCGCCCTTAGCGACCAAACACATCGCGACAGATTTCAGACGTCATCTATGATAGTTAGCGACCTGTTAGTGTGACCTTGACCGACACCGACAATTTTAAATTGCATTTTCATCATTTAGGCCTTATTAGCCGACAGGCCTTATTACCCGCGCCTACCTTATCATTGAACTCATCTTTCTGAGCTCTACCCAAGGACGGAATGACATTGAGGGTAGTTCATTTGTGAAAATATATGTTTTGTATTGTAATATTTTCGCACCCTTTGAACAAACAAATGAGATTCTTAGCTATCAAGTGGAATATAAACAATCACCCTATACGTACGATAATGATCGTACAGGTGTCATCCATTATTTGACATTCAGTGTACTTCCAAAAAGGAGGATTTTGACTGATCCTTATGTGATGATTATCCAATGGATGTAAAATTATTGTTTGTGCATAAATGTACAGGGTATTTCTCAAGTACCTGTAGAAAATTGAGGAGCATGTTGCTGACGTCAAACTGATGAGTAACAATGGAAATTATTTATTTCTGTCCACATATTCAACGAATATAATCTAGCTCCTAACTTCAGTTTCGGACTCCCGACTTTAATCTCGGACCCCCGACTTTAATCTCGGACCCCCGACTTTAATGTCGGACCCTCGAGTTTAAAGTCGGGATTCAAAAAAAAAAGTATAGGTGGCCCTTCAGCGCCTTCGTAAGCTTCTTTTTAGTTTCCGAACAGGTTTCCGAAGATTATTCTCACATAAGCTTCTTGAAATATATAATATATATACTCGTATACAATAAACTGAACCAATACCACAATTCCTATGGATTTTCAAGTAAAGGACCCAACAATTCTTTTTATCTATATTAGTATGGGGTTCTAAACTCTATCAGTGGGGGGGATTCTTCAAAAATGGGCAATCTCTGAACTACATATACTTAGTAAACACCAAAATAATAATATGAAGATTAGTCCCAACATCACATGTTGCTGGATTAGGAGATATACAGGAAAAATGAATCAAATACTTCGTGGGTTGAGAAATAGGAATTTGTAACTTATTTTGTTGTTGCTCATAGAGGGCGCATACCACTCCATAATTCAAACTGCCTAATAAAAATTTCATGAGTTAAACACTGATCTTTTTCAAGAGCAAATAATGCAGAAACATCAGTTAGAGCTAGACAATTCAAAAACAGAAACCTTGTTCATGAAAAATTGAACAGGCTCTCAGATCTTCAACTCATTTTAACCATTATTTGATGGACCAAAAAGATATGATGGAATTTACTGAAGTCACAGGGTATCACTAACGCCCTCTCAAAGCAATCACAAAACGTGATACAAATTCGCATTGCGTATGTCAGAAGACCCCAAATACAAAATTTTATAATGTTGATGCTGTTGGAACAATTCAGAATTTTTTATATAATGTCTTCCCCTTGAACACCCTGTATCTCCTAAGCCAGCAACAATTTTCTGAGGCATATTGGACCAAATCTTCATATTTTGGTGTTGTTATTCTCAATGGATCACCCTGTATAGTCGAAATTAAGCCGATACCTACATCATGTTGATATATTTTGTGTTATGATAATAGTTATTTTTTTGTAATCGACTCAAAAGTCGTCCATTTTTGTTCCAAAATAAGCTCTTGAAGTTGGCGTTCCTATAACTGACACAATAAAATGATGAGTATGTATGTTGATAGGCAATACTTTTAGTGTCTATAGGAGCTAAAGTTGAAGTTTAACTCCTAGGAACTGAAAGTGTATCGGATGACAACTGATATGATAGCTGCTTTGACACTGACATGCTCAAGTGAGTGAAAATAGTGTTAACTTCACTTGTAATTCATTACTCAGATACCAATTGTTTTAGTTAGTAGTGATAAATGATAAGATTCACAAGAAAATGTATACAATATACCGCTGGAATTCATAGAATCAGCTCAAAGTGCGAACATATAGTTATTTCATAAATTATGTGGATATAACGAAGGCATTTAAAACAGAGGAGTACCCTTATGACCCGCGGGCGGTAAAGTGATACTGTACGCTCGCAAAACCAGGAGGTAAAGTGCACTTTTATTACTGAAAATCATCCCAAATATTATTTTTCGATAATAAAAATTATCACCTCTACAAAACGCTATAGTTCTCAATGAGGTTATGAACCGATAAGCTCCAATTAGGCATGTTCGTTTGTGTTTGCTCTATACCTGCTAAACTTGATTTTTTTCCATGACTTTCTCTGTCTACATCATGCCATGAACAAAGACAAATATGAAAACAAAAACAACTTTAACAAGTTTAGCAACACAAACGAACAGGCCTATTGTGTCATAATATTCCTGAGCAACCAAAGAAAATATAAGCGCACGTTGCGATTACGTCACGAATCAACACTTTCTTTTACCGAGTTTTCTGATCGAGGCAACCTTCCTCTACAAATAATCATCAATTCTACCAACCTTGGATTTCCGCAACATGTAGCGACATCTATTTGCATCTCGGCCAAACCTGATGTTAACTAGGGATATTCGATTATACTACAGGGTGCTTATTGACTGAGGTATAATCATGGACGTATAAACTATAATAAATAGTTCATTTTGTGTTTTCATATTTTTGCTTCTCTAATATTATACACAGTTTCTGTAAAAATCTCGCATAATAATTATTGCTTTTAGAAACTTCGGAATGTGTATATCTGTGTAAATAAATATGTAACTGAAAATTTTGAAAATTCAATAGTTGGATAGTGGTTTTGATTCGCTATGTATACCGGATGTAACAGGATCATGATATACAACCTTTTCCTCCTTCAGTTTTAGAGATAAGGATGAATTAGATTTGAAACGACTCGTCAACTTGGTAAACGTTACTGAGAACGTTACTATTTGACATAATATAATTATGTTTTATTTTCCACTTCCGATGACACCATGTATTATTATAAAAGGTGACTTGAAATTTGATGTGAATATTTCAAGGACGTATTGTTGAGCACCCCATTTCGGCCAATGTAAGTGTGGAGCCTCCAAACCCCCCCCAACTGGGTTTATGCAATTTTATGGAGAAACAATGGAATAAAGTGTCTGAAAGGACAGAGGCCTGCAAATTTTTAGAAGATTTACTTACAGTGGCTGTAGCTTGAGGGGGGGGGGGTGAATTTTAGGACACATGTTTATATGAAGGAGAAATCTTATTCTGATCACCCTGTATAATAATATAATGATAGTTAAATATAGTCATATCAACTTTCACAATGGCATGTGAAATAATAATTGTGTGATATTCCTATTTACAAAAATATAGTTTTCGAACCGTACATAACAATTTTTTCATTTTAAATTGGCAATGAACATGATTTTATATTTTTAGTTCTTTCACATTTTGAAATCCAGCCAAATAAAAGACTGAATTGATGAGTCTTTCCAGAGTAAACATTATTGTTGCACAAATAAAAAATCATCAATAGTTGGTTCGAATGGAAACCTATCCTATATACTTAGTTCCAGTTTTTGGAAAACCGTATACCGAATTTGAATCGATAATTAAAATGCCCAAGATATTTAAAAAATCTACAGTTACAATATATGTATGAATACAAGTTATAAATACCAATACCTACGGAAAATTCAGTAGATTATTGTGTAGGTATGTGATTATTGCATATCAAATAACCAAATTCACGTTACATAACGAATACAGGTTATTTCATAATTATTATAATATTATATAGACGCAAGAGGTTCTATAGAGAAAATAAGAACGTTCCTTTAAAAAAAACCGTTGAACGACGGTTTCGTTCGCAATAAATATTGAAAATCCTGGATAGAAGTTCTTTCATCCGCATATACAAAAATTCAAATGTTTTTTCTGCACAATCACAGCTCAACACACTTGGAATCACCATATAAGTTTTTGGATATTATTATTTCACATCTACATATTATGTGTAGATACAAGTAAAAAGTGAGAGGGATCTACAAAGCTCCTGTAGATATTACGAATAATATAGATATTCATATTCAGGTAACCAGTCAGCAAAACACAGTTAGGCAAAATCACAGAACTCAAGGCAAAATGCGTACGTACAATTTTTTTACAAATTTTGTCCAGTTCTGCATTAGTTCTATCGATTATGTACAAAATTTATTTGGCAAGTTGACTTTGCCCGTCACTTTGGAGAATCCCTCAAACAATAAATCTCGACGAAATTCACTAAATAGATTCGTTTGATATTTTCATTATCAGTTCAGATTTCCCAAGTGATATCGAGGATGCAGCACAAAATGCACTATTTTCTTCGTCCATCCATAACTTTTATTTCACAACTCAACTGGTTACGTGGAGTATAAGACATCTCCAAACTTCCATCAATATTTAAAAGCCTCAAATTGTTTGTCAAAATTAGAAAAATAAATTCCTCATTGATGTAAAAAATTTGCCATTTTCTGTGTTATTCGAATAGTTAAGTATAGGTATAACTTTTCTTCTTCATTACACTCATCAATAATATGATAATACCATACTCTATAATATATTCGTCCCCCTTATCACGTAGGGGCGTAAATAACAAAAAAGTGCAAAATTGAGTTACGCCGGGAATAGACTTTCTTACAATGCACTTTTCATCTGACGAAGTGGCGTAACTGTATCTCTTCTGATTCCGTCACAAACAGTACGTATGTTCATGGCGTATCTGCCGTTGTCAATACAGAGAACTTCACGTAGAGACGTAAAATAGATACGCCTATACGTGTGACAAAATATTTGCTATAGTGCCGATCAACCTGATGAGGCGTAACTGACATCACCTGTTTCATAGTATGCAATTATAACCTCAAAATAGTGTATTCCATTGTCTCCAGTTCGTTTGTTTATGTTGCTCAAGATGGACGTGCTTGTACGTTGGAGAGATGGTTCGAAGAATGTGGTGTCTTCTGCAGAGCTCAAAACTGTCAAGTGTGATTTGATAAGTGTAGGATGTACTGTTAAAATGTCGTACAAGAAACGGTGGTATTATGGTACAGTTTTGGCAGTTGAAATGATGGAATTTGATTGTAAGGAACCCATCAGCTTCGATTCTGAAGATGATATACCACTAGTACAATTCAAAGAACTGCAAAACGCGTCGCAGTCTGCCGACAGAAATAATAATGGAGATTTTCACACAAACAGAAGTTATTCACCCATGGACTTCGATTGTGAGGAACCCAGCTTCGATTCTGCAGATGATATACCACTAGTACAACTCAAAGAACTGCAAAACGCGTGGCAGTCTGCCGACAGAAATAATAATGGAAATCATCACACAAACAGAAGTTATTCACCCATAGACGATCCTGACGTAGATCATCACACAAACAGAAGTTATTCACCGATAGACGATTCTGACGCCGATCCTACTGTTACCTGTGAAGTTGTCACCTGTGGATCTGAAGTTTTTTCTTCCTGTCCCAACTGCCAAATTTTATTATGTTTCAAACATTTCGATGAAGATCTCAGAAGCTGTAATCATGGTCGAAAAAACACGGAAATCAGGTTATCTGTGGAATCTGACAGAGGTGTTCTTCACGATGAAACCCAAAATTATATGGAAAGACGTACTGCAAATAAACAACCTATGCCAGAATCTTTCTTTTTAGATGGCGAGGAAAGAGAAGGTGAAATCAAGCCTCGAAAAACGAATAAACAACAAGTAGCCAAATCATTGCGGAATCGCGGTGAGTACTGATATTATTAATTGGAAATGGGATTCGAGAATATATTTTTTTTTTAATTTCAGGTCTGGAGTATATAAGTCCCAATACCAAGAAATCTGTTCCTGCTCGATTTATTAAAATCCGTTGTAACTCAGCAACATGCAAAGTTTACGGAAAAAACTGTTTTAAAATTAGCGATGAACAGCGACATAAAGTGTTCAATAGTTTTAATAGCTCTGGTGACTTACAACTTCAAAGAGAATTTTTGGCGAGGCATTTGGAAGTTAGAAAAACAAGAAGAACTACGACCAATAAAGAAAATTCTAGAAGGAAATATACCATAATATACAAGCTGACTGTAGATAATGAGGCTATAGTTGTGTGCAAAAAATTATTTTTGAATACATTAGGAATCACAGAAAAAATGTGTAGAACAGCTCTATCCAAGATAAATGATTCAGGTGTGTTGGAAAAAGACAATAGGGGCGGCAGACAGAGAAGTGCAGGAATACAGTTGAAGGAGGGAAATGTGCGTAATGCAATAGAGCAACACATACAGAGATTTCCGAGAGTGGAATCACACTATTGTCGTTCAAAGACTACGAGAATGTATCTTCATCCAGATCTTTCTTTAAGAAAGATGTATGCAATGTTCCTCGAAGATTTGGAAATACAAGGACAAGTTGAAAATAAGGCAAGTTACAGTCTGTACAGAAAAATTTTCAAGCAGAAAAACTTATCATTCTTTTCGCCCAAAAAAGATCAATGTTCCCTATGTATGACTTATTGTAAAGGAGACGAAAATACAAAAAATAGTTTGAGGGACAGATATAACACTCACATTCAAGAAAAAACCACTGTCAGACAGATTAAAACAGAATGTAAAAGAGAGGCTCAAGAAAATAAATTGAAATTATGTGGAGTAGTTGATTTGCAGCAAGTTATATATCTGCCTATTTCAAAGGAAAGCGCAATTTTTTATAAAAGCCGATTGTCAAATTTCAACTTCACATTTTACGATCTTGCCAATAAGGAATGTTTCTGTTTTGTCTGGCATGAAGCCATAAGTAAACGTGGTTCCTCAGAGATTGCAACCTGTATTTACAGGGTCTTAGAAGAATACAACAAAAGATCCATAAGAAGTGTTACTTTATTTGCTGATGGATGTTTTGGGCAGAATAAGAATTCTATAATTCCAGCGATGTTAATGTATTCTTTGACTAAATTATCATCTTTAGAGGAAATATCTCTACGGTATTTTGAAACCAATCATGGCCAAAGTGAAGGTGATTCAGCACATAGTGCTATTTCCAGTGCGATTTCTGCTGCAGGAGACCTTTACATTCCTTCCCAGCTTCATCCTATAATTCGTTTAGCACGTAGAAAACAGCCATATTGTGTTGTGCCAATGAGTTATGGTGAGTTCAAAGATTTTAAGTCGTTTTCAAAAAAACTTCGAGTTTTGACAATTAGAGAAACCGAAAGAGGCAATGTTATGAAATGGCCGGATGTTATGGAAGTAATGGTCACCAAACAATACCCAAAGAAAATATTTTTCAAGACCAGCCATCTTGATACAGCATACGACTCCATTACTCTGAAACGTTTGAAAGAAAATATATCCGATATACAGCTCACAACATTGAATTCTGAAGCACCGAAGATAAAAAAACGAAAATATGAAGATCTCATGTCATTGTGTAAAGGAGAAACACCTGTCGTTAGACTGCCAGAGTTTCAAGAATTTTTCAGATCGTTGCCTCATGACCAAGAGTGAATAAATCGTTGTATTTTTTTTGTAATATTCACCAGGACTTTGTCATACTTTGTTCTTTTCCTATTATAACAATAATTACATATTTAGGTTTCATGAAATCTGTGTCTTTTACGACTCTCATACTTTGATTCCGCTATTATTATAGTAGACCTATCTCACAGAACCAAATGAATGCATTCTCACGTATGGGCGTATATGCAAACTTTTTTGTATAAAAAAAAAACAACAACTCGTACATTTCTTATACAACAATCAGTATGAGGAACATATTGTTCCTGTTGTAATGCTAAGATATTATTTTGAAATATTACAAATTAAGAAATGTAGGGCGATGCAATTGTCATCCATTTTCGTTTTTTCTCTCTCCTGTAAAATATTCAGAAATCAGATTCGCCCCTACGTGATAAGGGGGACGATATGATGTGAGTGATACTTGTAAGGATATTCCATTTTAGAGGAAGTCGAGTTGAATTCCAGATTACCCGGAGGTAAATTTAGTGGTGTTTTCATCAATCATATATTCCAGACCAATATGACTTGTGGCAATTATAAATTTTGATATCCCGATATTCCCGATAGTTATAAATATAAAATAAATGACGTATGATTTGTTTATATTTCAACCTTAATATTATCAGAGCTATTCCTAATTTATTCACTGATTATAGCCTCATTCAAATATAAGATTGCATCGGCTCTTGCACCATAAAATACAACAGTCGAATTATCTTCACGATTTTAAAGAAAATTTCATGAATTTATCTTCATCCAAATAGAAGGCTCCCTTTTGTATATGTTGCTAAGAGCAAACGGGAGATTATCGTGGTAATTCCGAGGGTAATTTTGTTAGTTCCTATTAACTTAACTGATAATTTTTTTGTCAAAAATGAAGCGCGTAATATATCTATTGGCAAAAGTCACTCAGTTTCATTTGAAAATATGTAGACATGGAATATCATATTATTATATTATGGTTGAAAAAGAATCAATGTTCTCTAATGTTCCTGAAATTTCAGTAATAAACCTTAAATTAAAAATTATTAATAATAATATTTTAAAATATAGTGCGTCATATTCAACTAAACTCATCGGAATGTTTTTGAAGTATATTATTTGGATTTAAATCTATATATAAAGATAATGGATTGAAACAACAAATCTTGGCAATTTTCACGATAGGGTAATTCCATACACAATATTGATAATTATAATAATACCAACAGTATCAATAATCTTTGTTGAATATATTTTTCCAAAAAAGATCACTGGCACTCTGTAATGTCTCTCATAAGTGGAATATAAAGAACAAATCACCCTACTCTGTATATTTTATACAGACAATGCAAAAGCGAAGGAAGTGAAAATTATGCACAAATAACATCTAAATTCATTCGTTCAATGAATAATATTCACTCACGTGCACATTAATGATAATAAGTCCTTGTAGAGAAGATATATATGAAGGTTCTCAATTCATTTTTCCTATTACCTACTTCCTTATATATTCTGAATATTTTCATGATAAATCGACCCATAATATTCATGAAAATATCAAATAATATAACTAATGGAGTATATATATAGGCATACGGTATATATACTATTCATCAGTTGTACTATTTCGATCAACTGCTCATAAAAAGTATGAAAAAAAAAATGATTCGTGCACATACCAATTACTTGAATATACTTCACATTATATGAACGACACCCACTATAATTCAGTAGCCGAATATGTAGATATAAATACATGGGTATAAATGAAATACACGTTATTCACTACGTTTGAGATATTAATTCGAAATGATTTCAATTATAGAAAAAAAAAAGGAATATATATCCGAAGTAGTCGGAAGTCACGACAAATTATAAAATATATTGAAGGAATTCGAGAAATACTCCAATATCACTAAAAAACAAAGGAACCCATATAATTTTCAATCAACGAAATCTAGATCATCACAGTTTTGTAAACACCAATAACATACTCGATAACTTGTTCTGTTATCCGGAGTTGAATCAAGAGTAACATAGTAACCTTGGTACATCCCGTATAAAAAGCTCGCGTCAAAACCACAATCATAAAAACCCCAAAGAGACACGTGCATCTTTCATCCCCGACTCACCCTAACCTCTAATTCCAAACTGATGGCACGCTGTCCACTATAACCGTCCGAGTCCGTTAGAAAAACACCCTCGCAACTTGTCCGATGTACTCCCCTCAAAGTAGCGGGGCGCGTAGAAAAATGACAAGGAGCATTTTTTTCTCAACCCTCCTGGTGGGGATAGACATCCGTACTCCTTACGAGCTAACGCATGCGTGGCGCTAAGATGAAATTCTAAGGTTTCGGTTTTCTCTCTCCACCTCGTTCATCTTGTGTAAATCCGTCTCGCTTTCAACCCTTGCGAATGTTTCCTTTCTCGCTTCGAAATATTAAACTTGCATATTTAGGTCTTTGTCTTATTTCGCGACTATTTTTCCTCGGTCTCTGTCAGTTTCATTGGCCTTGGATAAGTCCATCTCCGTCGGTGAGATTTTACCCTTATATTCTTAGTAACAAGGCGTCGCTTTTAGACGCTGGACGTCTTTTGGAGACGGCGACGCGTTTCTTAGTTATCTACGGACTTTCTTATAGCTAGGACGCGTCGGGACGCTTGAACTTCAACCGCGCGAAGTGCCAGGTCATAACTTAGAAAAAAAAATCAAGCTTCCTCTCTCACTTTTGTCAACCGCAAGACATTTTCAAATCATTGGTTTCTTTCCAAAGGTATCGTAGTGGCAATAGGAATTTCCGGATTTTAAAGTTTTATTTTTCAAATTCTTGGCGCGAATTTAGTGTGATAGAAATTTGCTCAGGTGTTTGTTTACTGTGGGCTGGTGCAATAATTTTTACAGAATATGTGAGTAATATTTTGAATGTTCTGTTCATGTTTGAATATCATTATGATTATGATGACTTCAATTGGATTGTTGATTCTTGTTGGAAGATAGGGATTGATGGTTTTGAATAACTAAATCTTCTTATTATTCGTGTAGGTATATAGAAGTTGTCATTCTTCAATAATGAATTACTTTCCATACCGACATTCATACTAGAATATCCTCGAGAATATCACTGAAAGGACACTTGAGCAAACAAACAAATTGCAGATCGAAAATAAATGTTTTATAATATACCGGATTCATTATAGAACTCATGGAATTGAATTTCTTAGGAAATTGAAATGTTGATTATATTTTATGTTTCATCAGCTTGAAAAAAGACATGATTGTCCCTATAGCAAAATTTTTGATGAAAGAATCTCTTCGCGGAAATTGAAAAAAATATGTTTCAATATTCTTCTCGAATTTTAGGAGACGAATGACCTTACTCCAAGTTCTGATGAGTACATCTTCAACTTTTGATATGAATTAGATATGAGTACTATCAAAATTTTCGGGTTCATCTTTACTTACGTGTGTATTTTTAAATGAATTTACATATACAAGTCTGAAGTCAAAAACATTAGGCACCAACCTATATGTATAAAAAAAATCAGAGAGGCTATATAGTCTGACTGCTATTTCCTATATACCTATTACTATATATTTTCGTAGGTGAATATTCAACTCGAAAATGGTATGCCTTTAGTAAAGAATAACCTTCATTTTTGAAATACCAGTTGCATCATCGATTTTTCTTTAGTTTTTCTCATTTGATTTATTAATGTTGATTTCGAGGTTGATTTATTTATGAGTAACAAGTTCAAAAATGTCGCAGCCATATAGGTAGTCTGACGGAATATTCAATAAAATCAAATGATATAAATAATATATCTACTGAAATAAGTTATTCTTTGACACCTTGCACTTGGCAATCTAATTCAGCAATTGTGTATTCGATATCAACTTCTGCATTTGTTCTACTTTTTCCTGATAAATCAAATACCTACATTCCATTCACGACCGCATTGTTTTCAGATATATCTACAATTATAGCAACCTATGAAAGGGCGGCTATAGAACATCTGCTAGTTAAAAAAAGCGAAACGACAGAGAGAGGTGATCAACCCTTCAAGTTCCTCGCATACATTTACCTATACACACATCTCAGTCGGCTTTGGATCCACACACGAGCGGCAATTCATTGTAAACTGAGACGAAGTGCAATAATATTGAAGACGAAGATATAGTACAAACTTTTTCTAAGACGAAAATACAGCCGTTCGCAAGACGGCTAATTTCCGAATCGTTGTCAAATAGATTGTCAAAATTTTCACGACGGAGGAACAAAACATTCTTAGCAACCTCAAAGTTGAACATGAAAATCTTGTAGCGAAGTGGCTACAAAATTCCTTTAAACTACAAGAAAACGCCGCCCTGGACTTAAGGGCGACACCACTGACACCGCTACAAATACCAATGGCGGAAGTGAACAATAGACCAGTTTTCAAAATGAACAATGATTTCTGGAATCAGGCAAGAGGACCCCCTCAGAATATGCCCCAGAACCTGTCAAATTCCAATCAGAATTCCCCAATACCAGGATCAACCAACTCCATACCTGCTCATTCTCCAAGCCAACAGAGTAACAGCAGTCAAATACACCAGGTCGTCACACCTGGAGCTCTAGCACTTCAGCAGGCCAACCAGAATACGCAGCAACAAGGCCCAAACAACCAACAGGCTCATACACAACAGCAGCAGCAGCAGCAACAGCAGCAGCAGCAGCAACACCAACAGCAGCAGCAGCAGAACTCGCAACAGCAACAGCAAAATCAAAACCAGCCGGCGAATCCATCACAGCAACAGATGAACCAGCAGCAGATGAGCCAACAGCAGCCGCAAAATAATGGCCAGAATCAGCAGCAAGGGCAGCAACCGCAACATTCGCCGCATATGGGAAGTCCAAATTCCCATGTGCAGTCTAATCATGCGCATGCGCTTGCTCAGGTGGCTCAGCAACAACAGCAGATGGTGAACATGCATCAGCAGCTGAGCAGTGGACAGAACTCACCCGATAAGTTGATGACTGAGAAGATTGTTAACGAATTACAGGTAGGTTTTTTGAGTGTTTCTTATTTGCATGCAAAGATCTGAGTACTAATTGTGCATGTATACACATAAGTATGGGAATCTTTTGATTTTTCAATTACATAAATATCCTATATAGACAATATTTTCAAGGTCCCTGAGTAATGTACGAAACAGAACGATGTTAATAGTACTTTATTTGAATCTTTGAATACGTTCCATATATTTGCTCTATCTATTCTACAGGGTGTTGCGAAATTCGACCGACAACGCTTGACAGGTGATAGCCCTCGTGATTTTATAATCACTGTGATAGGGACATACGGTCTTCAAGTGTTCAGTTCTCGAAATACAGGGCGTTAATTTATAAGAATTAAAAATTGTTGTTTCGCAGTATCTCAAGAAAAATTGAATATAATGCATTCAACTTCGGTATATGGTTTCATCTTTAAATGGGCCATTTCATCACCAGGAAGCCATTCCGGTCATATTATCCAGTGGTGCCCTAGAGGGGGTTGTGGCAACTTTTCCTCCCATATTTTCTACGCCACTGATTGAATTTCAATTATTACCACTTCCAAGAATTCATTGCTCAATTGTCTTCAAAAAATGCATCACATTCAACTGAGCTGAAATGAACAGTTTTCGAGATATTCGACCCAAAATAGAAGATTGCATAGTAATATCATTTTTAGTAGTGGAAAATTACAAAAATATTTTTCTGGTGTTGAGTAGATTAAATACTATTCAGATATCATTCTGTAGCCAAACAGAAATAGTTATTCCACGCATGAAGAGGCAACAATATTTTTTGTAATTTTCTATTACTGATGGAGGAAGACGAAAAATTACCATGCAAACTTCTGTTTTGGGTCAAATATCTCGATAACTGTTCATTTTAGCTCCGTTGGAGATGATGCATTTTTTCAACATAGAACAATCAATTCGAGGAATTGGAAATAATCGAAATTTCATCAGCGGCGTAGAAAATATTGGAGGAAAAGTTATCACAATCCTCTGTAGCGCACCTCTGGATAAAATTCTCGGAATGTCTTTCTGGTCAAAAAATTAACCATTGAAAGATGAAACCATATACCGAATTTGAATCCATTATATTAAATTTTTCTTGAGATATTGCGAAAAAACTATTTTGATTTCTCAACTTCAACGCCCTGTATCTCGAGAACTGAACACATGAATACCGTATGTCCCTATCTCAGTGATTATGAAATCATGAGGGCTATCACCTGTCAAGCTTTGTCGGTCGAATTTCGCAACACCCTGTATATCTGGAGGTGCAACTATAGATAGGTACCTATATTTACTTTTTATTCAAACTAATAGATGCATACATAATACTCGAATATATTGTGATCTCAAATAAGGATGTTCTCACTGTATACTTTTATATAAATGAATGTAGTATTTTAAATCGATCATATATAAATATGATTCAATATGTTTTATGCGCAAGTTATGCTGAGAAATTGAAAAATTTAGAATTTCATCAAAAATATACGTATACATACATATTATGGATGGAATAATTCGTTGACATTCATCACATGCATGTGAATTGTTTATTTATCAAGGATTATCCTCATTTGGTTTACTTTTACTGAAATTCCGCGATATTAAGTCTTCTGATATTTATTAGGTATATCTTCCTCCGTACAAAATAGTATATTGTTTAACGAGCACGGAATGATAGTGATTTCCTACGAGAATGAAGTTTGCTGCAATCATTCGTGCAAGTTATACACTATAATTTTTCTACGGCTATAATAGATAACAGCGGCATTTTCGATTTCTTCGTCAAGTGGCCATCTGTTTTCCTGTCAAGTAATGCTCATCTATTAGACAGAGTTGTCATTGCTTGGAATTTGACATGCATTCCATAATAACACAATGGAGCCGTATAGAAAAAATGATTATATGTACGGAGGGATATGTTGAAAACCCAGATCCAACAGGTAGATTTTTCTCATAGACAATATAAACATATCCATCACTTTTATATGGTATATTTTTAGATCAGTTCTTCAGAAATTTTCCGACTTGGTTGAATTAACGACATAGGTTTAGAATTAGATGAATAATTCATTTCTATAGGTACACAATGACGCTTGATTCAGTAGAATATAGATAGTAGATATAGGTGAAAAACACCATACACAAATGTTGTCATAATATTGGCGATAAACAAAAAAACATCGTAAATATTATCATTTGGAAAACACCCGGAAACGCTGAAATGCAAATATATTACCTATATCTGTTACCATTTTGGTTACAGTAATTATTATCTCCAGCATACACATACCAATTTGTCGGTTCCACAAAAATAATAATGATAAAACTAATAATACTTCTTCGGAAGGAATTAAACATACCTTTCTTACAAAAAATTAGGGACGTACGTACGTGTGGTACTTATTCAGAATATTAATTGGGGATAATAGCCGTCTAGGACAAAAAAAAGTTTGATTGTGCTCCAACATATGCTATATACTTATAGGTAAATAACATGTGTCGGGGTATTTCAGTTCGAATGCGGCTACCTAAAAAAATTACTTTGAGATTTCGAGTACAAATATTATTATACAACGTGTCTCATTTTAAATTGCGCCCACCCCTCTAGGAATACTTATACAGGGTGTTCCATCTCAGATGAACCACCCCTTTTATTTCTTATCCCATAATGAGTGAAAAAATCTCCAGAAACACGTCGAATGATTTTGTTTGGGTGACATCTTTTGATGTATATTCTGGAGGACAATTGAACATTTGATTTAAACAGTCATTTTTTTATTGTGAGCATTATATAACATTTTTTAGGAATGTGATTTTTTGAAGATTGTTCAAGTTTGTTAAAAGGACTTGATAAAAATGGGCTTTTACAGTGTAAAAATAACCAAAATATTCGAGGCGGCTCATTCGAGCTATAAAATTGATTTTTGGCGAAAACTGTTCATCAAATTACCGTTCTTTATACACGGTTGTAAAGAGGCTTTCTAGACCTTTCAAATGAAGTATTACTCAACGCTTCTCCCATATTCAATTTTGAGAGGTTGAATATACGTCAAAAAATATCCCTCAAACAAAATCATCTTAAGTGTTTTATGAAATGTTTCCACTCACTATGGGATAAGAAATATACGGGGTGGCTCGTTTGAGATGAAACACCCTGTATATCAATGAAAATAGTTCGTTTCAGATGAACATATCTTTTGACAGTAGTTTCGTGCTACTTTGTATAACAACAAGAAAGGTGAATTTTTCGAAAAATCATAAAAGATATAGGTAGATATCAGTTAAATAGAAAACCTATAACCTATAGCTTCAGTAAAGGTACATAATGATCGTTTGAGCCAAAAAATGATATATTTAATTTTCAATCACACCATTTTCGAGTTGATAACAAAGTATTAACATTTTCAAATTGAATGATGAAGTTTCCGTTCTTGAAATAAACTAAAAATGATGTGAAAAATAGTAGAGGGTTGAGTACAATGAGGAACAACACTGTGTTGTTTTTTTTCCAGAAAGAAGTATTCACATTCTCAAATTGAATGATGAAGTGGCCGTTCTTGAAAAAAACTATAGAAATCATTGTGAAATATCGTAGGGGGTGAGCAATGAGGAACAACACTGTTTTGTTTTTTCCTAGAAAAAAGTATTAACATTCTCAAATTGAATGATGAAGTGGCCGTTCTGTGTTGTTTTTTTCCCAGATTTTTTTATGATTGAACGGTTTATATATCAACTGGGTGACACAGAGTATCGGCCCTCGAATCTTCTGCATTTGTGAATGGATTTTTCTGAAATTTGGTGCAGCTGCATAATATAAGCAACCATTTCGGACTTGATCACATTAAAATCCAATATGGCGGACTTCCGTTTTTTCGGGAAATGCCAGCAACTTTGTTTTTTCGAATGGAACACCCTGTATATTTCCACATATTCGAGTTCAATAGGTCAAAACGAGTGCAATATCAATGTCGAATATACATTTTCTCGTAGAAATACAGTGTGACCCATTTAAGATGGAAGCACCCTTATAAAACTTACATTTTTCAACCGATTGGAATGATTTTTTTTTTCATTATTCCACATTTTTTGGGATTTTCTCTCCTCGTTTCTATAAAATAAAAATATGAATATTATTCCAATATACGTGTAGTAAGGACAAATCAGATGATTTGCCCCAAAATGTCACTGCGTTTAAAGAATTTTCCTATCAGAGAGCCTAAAAGAAAAATTCACTAGCTTGTCAGTGACAATTTGTATTGAAAAAATTTTTGGAGAAGGGAAATAAAGGTATATAGAAAAAATATCAAATTTTCACTCATCTTTGGACGTTTCGGGACCGGTTCTGCTCCCGTTTTCAACATGAGAAGAGATTATTTCAATAGCGAAGTCGTATAATGTCTTGATCTTTTCAGTTTTCATTGAAAACGGCATATTTTTCAAATTTCATTCCTTTATAACTTTTTTATTGATTGACGCATTTCAACGTAATTTACATGTTACCCATTTGAAAATGTCACAAATCCAGTGGTGTAGTCAGATTTTTTCTAAAAAAATCGCTAGTAATTTTTTTAGATTTTTGACCTTGAAAAATCAGATTAGTTGGCCCTGGAAATGGAGATTTATTCATGATATTTGGTGTCCTAATAGACTTTTTGAATATCTACCTAACAAAAAAAAATCATTCCAATCGGTTGAAAAATGTAAGTTTTATAAGGGTGCTTCCATCTTAAATGGGTCACACTGTATATATTAAAAATGTTTTTTCATTCCACCTCGTGGATAAATGAGATGATGTGATCAAGGCTTTTCACAATGAGTTCCACATAGTGGGGGAACATATTTTTTTCAGAAAAAATATTGTTTGTGTCTTGAATCGATGAATTATTTCAGTCACATCGCATTTTGATAAAAAATTCTTTTTTTCTCCAAATGGAACCCCTTATCAGCCACCTACATATCTCTCTATATATATAGATTCAGTCTAGAACATACATTGGAGATGAAAATATATATCGTTTTTGTATACATTCAAAAATCAACAACTTTATTTTCATGAATTTCCTTGCAGTTCGCATAATTTTTCAAGCAAGCTGTGGAAAACAACATTTCCGAATCGTGTCATAAAGATTGCACTTGTTTTGACCTGATGAACTTGAATGTGTAATATATAAATAAAAAAATAATACATAGATATACCAGGATGTTCCATTTGAAAAAAACAGAGTTGCTGGCATTTCCAAAAAACCCGAAAGTCGTCCAATTTGAATTGTATTGTGATCAAATCCGAAAGGATTGCTTACATAACTTTACAAAATGTCAGAAAAATTTGTTCACGAATGCAGAAGTTACAGGTTACAGATATGTCCAAAATAATGTTCCTTTTCTAGATTTTCATAAATATTGATAATATTTCTACTCGTGATCGGTGTCGTTATGTCTCATACATCAGCCCATACGATGTTATTTATACCCCACTTTCGAAATCACACAGTATACCTATATAGTGAAATCATTCGATTGCTTTTCTATATAAGCTCATCATTTCGATATTGAAAACGATTAAAATTGATAATGTAATGATACGCGACGCGCGACCAGGATGTGCAGTTGAAAATAAACATGCTGACAAAATACGAAAACATGACCATTTTTACATTCGGGGTAATTTTCTAAGTTGTCTGAATATTCAGGTCATTGAATAATTTTCGGGTATGGTATATCTATCCTTAGATTTTCGCCAATATAATATGTCTGGAATCTCCGCACATTCAGGCTAGTGACTGAGCATCAATCAGCCTCACTATACTGTCAAAAACTGATTCATCCATTCAGCTGTCTAAAGATAAAGAAGATATGAAGGGAAATGTGTTCAAACATGGTTCACACATATAGGACCCACCGTAATAACGCCACTGGTTCACAAACATTGAAAATGTAAACCAGTTGAATTCTTTTGTTTTTAAGCATCCTCAAGAAACGAATTTGAATCTTAATTTTTCATGTTCTCTTCTAAAATATACAGCCAGGAATCTGAAAATGTTTGTAGGGCTTATTTTTCACCCTGTATGTATTTTTTATAGCTCTAAAATCGTTTCTTATGTCAAGTGGTCAAGTATTGGTGTTTTGATTGATCATGTCTTGATTCATCATAATCAACATAATGAATACTTGTCTTTACGAATGATAATTTAGTAGAAAAATCTTACATCAAATGTGAGTATGCTGAAAAAATATTCCCTTCATGATTATATGGAACGTAAATACTAGCATTATACTAGATATAGAATTGAACACATTTCTATTATAAATCATTATGAAAATTTTGAATTCAGTGTGTATAGACGCCATCTATGAAACGGCGTCTCAAACTTTCAGGCGTCGCATCTAACGTCCAAATTGAATTTTCCTTCAGGTCAGACGGTGCGCGTCCAAGATAAGAAAATCAATAGGGGAGAGTAGATCACTTGCGTCTAGGGAATCGGCAACAAATGGAAGTTCATAAATTCGCTAATATGGCGCTAAATTCGAATTTGTTAGGAAGTTCCTAGACATGCTCCTCGCACGTACGTCCTTGAAAAAAACGGCATCATTGAAATATAAAGAATAACTGCCGTCAACAATAATTGCCCACTTTTTTGAAGAATTGGTTGAATTACGATTCGTACTTTTTGGCACTTTATATTATACCGGGATCAACAAATCTATTAGACAAGCCCTAAATTTTAGAATATCTGGTGAATCAGAATGAAATTTGATATGGGTATACGGTATGTGGAGGAAAAAGTTTTCGCATGGTTTTCGCTTCCCGGCCACTTCCGGTTTCGAATTTTTGAATGGAACACCTTATATATTATAACATTTTTCAATTCCTGAGACAATTCTGGGTCAGAATATGACATTTTTAAAAGTTTTAACGTCTACCTCAGTTTTTTGGAGTAGCTTTGAAACAGCGTTATGCTGTGCTTTTAATAATGCATCTAGGTGGCCATGATCCGACGTATAAACTTACCCAGACAGCACAGAATATTCTATGAATATTCTGACAACGTTCAAATATCCTTATTTCAGAATATTCTAATAGAATATTCTCAGAATGATCATAGAATATTCTCATCTTGCAACGAATATTCCATGGACATTCAATTTGACATATTCTCAGAATATTCTTTTCGAGAATATTCTGAAAATATTATTCCTGAATATGTGAGGCCAGGGTTGCCAGTTCGATTTTCATTTCATCAGTGAAAAACTTGTCAAAAATTCAGTAGAATTCTGTCTCTAACAACTCTATGAAAAAAACTTGAAGACGCGTTCAAATATTATACTACCGTCTTAAAAATATATTTTTAGGGATACCAGTCTTATAACGCTTGCAACTTGCTGTCTAACCGACTGAAATCTGACAGTAGGGTAAAAGAACACTGTATAATTATATGGTTTGTGCTGCCATCGTCCATAAAACAATCAAACTACGGCCTATGGGGAATATTGCAATCATGCGCATATTAAATTCACCTATTTACCTATACCTTATAATTTTCAAGGCATTATCCGAGCTCCTTGAATAAGGTTAAGGTTAAAAGTGATAAAAAAATATGGAGTTGGCGTTAAAACTTCTAAAAATGTCATAGTCTGATATAAAATCGTCACAGAAATTAAAAAATGTCATATACAGGGGGTCAAAAATTCAAAACTGTAGCAATTTCCGGTGCAACCGGAAGTGACCGGGAATGGGAAAGTATACGAAAACTTTCCTATTCACATATCGTATGCCAATATCAAATTTCATTTTGATACACCGAATATTTTATAAGTTATAGCTTGTCTAATAGATTCGTTTACAAAATGCAAGCTGATTTTTACCACGCTAGCGCAATTTCAACATTTCAAAATCTTAATAATGTATATATAACCGAGTATATAACCATCTCATTTCCTAGACGTGATGAATTGAGCATTACCTGCGTAGAAGGGACAAGTCAGATGAATTGTCCAAAATGTCATTACATCTGAAATTTGACTACTCACTATACACCTGAGGCAAAAATTCAATGAAAATGTTTGAATAAGAAAAACATATATACAGGTATATTAGAGGATATACAAAATTTTGCTCACTTTTGGACGTTTCAGAATCGAATTTTCTCCCAATTTTTGGTAAACGTATTTCGATTATTTCAAACATAATTATGTATCCCCGGTTTCGCTGGTCCCTTTTTTCGAGCCTTTCCTCTTTTTTCCATAATATTCATGATAATGTAGCGTTATATAGCATTATTATACATGGCCTTGAAGAAGTATTGATACTTGTAGTCATAACGAGACTGATATTTTGTTTTGTTTTGTATTATGGCTTTCATTCGGGCCTACCGCACATTTGAAAATGTTATTTTTGTTTTTGGCGCTGTTCCATGTGGAAATTTCAACATGTTATACATGGCTATAAAGGGAAATTTTAGCTCTATTCAATGGTATGGAAAACAAATATGGCGCCCTTAGGAAAAACAGAAGTTGCATGGTGAATCTCTGAAAATAATGCAGATAGAATATTTCTGACAACACTGACTTCTTTGTCAATTAGTTACCTGCTTCAAATATTAATAAAGAAAATGGATTGAAACAAAGTCAGTGATTTTCAGTTTTTTTTTTTTCAAAATATTTCAGGAACGGCTGACATTTTTCCAAATTGCAAAACGTCATATTGAAGAGGTTCAAATTACGCAACTTTTGTCTGATTCAATCAACTTTCTATCTCTTTAGGAAATAGCAATACTGCCCTTATTGAATCGTTCGGACCTTATAGATATGGATCGTTTTTGTGTTGATGCATGAATAATAATTATGGTATAGGTATACCTTACTGATTTTCACATCTGCATGCAACTGTCTCGAATATTCATTGCTCGAACTGAACTAATGAAATACTAAACAGTTACTTTCCCAATTAACGCTGCCGGATTTCAATCAGCTGCAGAGGAACTCTTCAGCAATCTCTGAAAGGACATTGGAAGAGTGCTGGACGACGCTTCAGCGTGTGAGTTGGCTTCTTTTCAACCGTGTATAGTATTCTTCCATGCTTTTGGTACAATTTCCTTCCTGTTGAGATCCTCTTTTTATTTTAGCTTTCACATTTTTGTGTGTAATCATATAGTTTCACTTGGCTTGTCCTTTCGATAGATATCTGACACAATTCGAACGAAATAATAATCTCACGTCCTCTTAAATATACACTCACATTAAAAAAGCATTGAATGATAACCATTTCGTCAAATTGACGAGAACGCATAGTTTTTTCTATTTTTGCTTCAATTTTCACAATTAGTTCAGCAAACTGTAGATAAAATGACTAATTTCTTACATATCCAGCCTTTTTTTAGAGGATGTATTATACAGAATTGATTGAATTGAAATTTGAAAGGTTGTTGTGTTACCATGATTTTTACTCTAGAATGATTTCATCGCGAAATCCTTTTGAAATATAATTTTCGTTTAAAACCATTCCTTTCTACACATTATGTTTTAGGTTCTCTGAATATTATCGAGATTTCCTTTTCTGCCAACAAGAGATTTAAAAAAAAGGTGCACTGGTTCAATTTTGAGAGCTAAAATAGTTATTTTTGTATCTAGAGCGCGAAATGATACTTTGGTGATCGAGATCTGATTTTTTTAACGAGGCGTAGCCGAGTAAAAAAATAGTCGAGATGACCAAAGTATTTCGCGCTCGAGTTGCAAACAACATTTTTTCTACAAACGTCAAAAAATATAGTTCTGAAGTAAAAATATGCTTAGCTCGATATAAAAAATAGTGTTGTACTGGCTTAAAAGGCCCCCCCTATCCTCCCTAGATACACACGATGTTCCGAACATAATAGGAATTTCCTTTCGTGCGATCCAAGAGATAAAACAAAGTTATTGTAGAACATTCAGAAATAAATGAATTCGTGGATGTTTGCTCGATTGAGGACCATAAAGCTGAAATATAAATATTTCATATATTTTACATAACAATGCGCGAAGTAGGTACTCGCACTGTTTTACTTCGCGCATTGTTTTGTGCAAGGTATCATGGTAACGTAGGAAACTGAAAAAAGTGTCACTTCGCAATTTGTTATCAATGCGCGAACCTTGTCATTTTATGACGTTTGTAAAAAAATAATCTTGTCAACAACATTTGACTTTTAGAAATGTTATTCTTTCGCGAAGGTGATGGTTTCTCTCATTGTTCCCTTATATAATGCCAGTTTCATATTTTTTTCAAGCAAGGCCTACTCCTTTCATGGTTTCAAGTGCGAATGACTGCGCGAAATTTGTATATAGCTCTTGTTAAATTTGTTGGAAGATCAGTCGATGTTAAATGACAATCCCGCAGAGATTCAACAGATATGTTTATAATCAATATGGTGTTTGCACTGATGCGCTTTTGTTTCTGGCAATCTTGTTACATCTCATTCTGTTAGATGTCGCTATTCGAACTCTATTTAAAATGGAAATAGAAATTTAATTATCAGAATTTCATTAACAGCTGTCAAAAATAAACTTCCTTTCAGAATTCCTGTATTTTTTTGTCGTGATTGTTGTTATTTGGATGATCGATAAAAATATGACGATATCATAGCCTCCTACAGATTTTCTATGAACAAAAATCTTATAAGTGTCGTCAGTGTTTGACCAATGTAACTATGGCAACCAGCTTCAAATATTCTTAGGAACATCTCAGATTCAACGTGAAAAAGTCTGTCATCAATTTAGCAGTATTGCTCTTGATTTTCGCCACTATACCTGCCCTATGATCATTTCTGCTAGTTTTTCTAAGTTGTTCGAATAATCTCCTGATGGTAGAGTGATGAACGCCAAGCAACATACTCATAATTACGTCCATCTTCATTCAACAAGAGCAAAAGCTTTTGCGCAATTTTCCGCGCACTTGGAACCATGATGGTATAAGAGCAAAGTAGGAGTATAGGCCTGCTTACAATTACTGTAAAACTGTTATTATAGAACAACAATATGAAACCCCCTCGTGAAAAAATAACATTTCCCTAAGTAAACTATTGCTGACAAGTAAATTTCGCTTTAAAAACGAACCAGTATGGACCTAGAGACATAAACCAAAAAACAAGATGTGGAAAGGTAATGATCCTGAACAAAATTTGGTATTTTCAAACAATTCGGCTATACAAAATTATTCCAAGGAGGTTTCAAAATTAGGGTTACACAACAACCTTTTGATTAGCCCTGATGTATAATGACTTTCATTTGATCATTCAACATCAGAATTCTGAATATTATGCAAGTCGAAATTAGTTATTCCAGCTGAAGTTTGCTGGAAAAATATGGAATTCAACAAAAGAGAATCATTTTGTATGTGAGTGTACCTAAATTAATTATCATGATTGTCATTAATTTACACTGAATCGAGTAGGAACTATGAGTATTTTCATTGTCGATCAATATGTTGGAAACACTTTTCCTAATTAATTTTGACGATTTATTGATGTTTACTTGAATACAAGAATATCAAATAGAAACGTTGGTAAAATTGCATTCATGTAACAAAGTAAAGTGGCTACTTTTGAGCATGAAATATTCATTATAATATAACTATCGAAAGAGAATTTATTTTCATTCTTATTGCCTGATTTCAAATTTTTTTCGTTGCCTATAAAGAACTCTCAAAAAAATAATAGATCTTTTTAGAGAGATTAACTTTTTTCACACTCCGCAGTGGAAAGCCTCGGGAAAACGACTAGTATGATGAATATCGAAATTGGCTCATACTTTAGATAAGTATAGGTACACAAAGTTGCACTTGTTTTGATCATTATTACAGAAACATTTTAATTTTTATAAATACAGGTGGAGAAGCGGTTTCACCTCGTGTTTACTTATTGTTTTTCCTTCAATCAAAACAAGATCGTGATTTTTCATAATATTTCTAAGAATTCGTTTTCCTTTCAACTAAATTGATTACTATTCGGAAGTCATCATATTCGAACCTTCTTATGTATGGGTTTCCTGTGAAAGATAAATTTCAGACCAAGAATTCATTGAATAAATGAATATCATCATATATCTTGCTTTAAGTAACCCATAAAGATTCCACTGGCATTTTTTTTATTTTTGCATGATTCATCCTTTTATTATCACCTATTTAATCATTCCTTATTGCGCATGTATCATTGCATATTCTGAATTTCAAAGTGAAATTATGACATGACGTGGGGTATTGGAAAAAAACATGTCAAACAAACGGTGAGTATTTTTTTTAATTAACACCCAGACACCAACAAATAACACTATAATAACCGTATTGTGAAAGTCATCTAACGAACTTATTCCCATTTCTCGAAGCTTGATTCAATATTCATTATATAAATATTAACAATGATAGAGAAAGTGCTTGTAAGCCTTAGGAAAAAAACACCCCTTTATTAGCTTTATAGGGGGATTTTTTCATTCCTGCGTATCAAAACGGTATAATACCTTGCAGATTTTATTAAACCAAATTAAATTAATCCTCAATAAAATTTGCTGCTTTTAACTGGGAGCGAGAATTTTTACAAATATTTTTTATCTGGAGATTGAGCTGTCGATTAGAGAACGGTGTGAAGAGTGAACAAGGGATTTCAAAAATGGTTTTACACCCTTTGTTTGAACTGAAACGGAGTTAAATATATTCGAGTGCGAAAATATTGGATTTCAATCCAAGCAAAGGAGTTGAATTCGCATTCATCTTACAAATAATGCTCGCATTGGTATACTGTGTATACTGTATACCCACACACGTCAATAAATACTTATTTTCTGATATTATGCCTCACTTACAGAGAAATTACATTTCCTATAGCTGAGAAACTCGATGAGAAACTATATTTATTATTCCAGATTTTTTCTGATCTTCTCTCCTCATTTCTATGAATTGAAAATATGTGTATCATTTCAATATGCGTGTAGTGATGACAAAACAGATGGTTGCCTACAAAAATGCCACTGCGTTTTAAAAAAATGTCTGTTGGAAAGCCTGAAAGAAAAATTCATTCGCTTTTCAGTGACAATTTGTATTGAGAAAGGTTTGTAGAAGAGATATGTAGGTATATAGAAAAATTATCAGATTTTCACTTATTTTTGATGGACGTTCCGGGAACGAATTTGCTTCCGTTTTCAACATATAAATGTTTTTTGTCTCGCAAAATCTGTCAGGTATTCATCTTGACACTTCTAAGTGACAATTGGTGACGTTGATGGCAAACAAATTTTCAGATGTTAGTAGTGAATATTATGTTCTATCTATATCAACTGAACAGGAAGCAATATAATTGTCTCCGTTCAGAAGAATGCAAACGGTAGCAGATTCGTTCCCGAAACCTCCATCAAAGATAAGTGGAAATCTGATATAGAAATACCTTTATATTATCTCTTATCCAAAAATTTTTCAATACAAATTGTCACTGACAAGCAAATGAACTTCTCTTTTAGACTTCCTGATAGAAAAATGTTTAAAGGCAGTGACTTATTGAAATAATACTCATATTTTTTATATCGAAACGAGGAGAGGAAATTCCAAATAATCTGGAATAATGAGTATACCACCTCCTCGATTAACCTACAGACAGTATTTGAAACACTATGATTGTAACATTTTTTATCCTTATTTTTTTCGGCGTACCTAGAGGAAGGATATAGGAAGAGAAGATATAATGCATGATTTATTTTTTCCTATTGGAGGTGAGTAACAAGATTTTGGTTATACCTTCCTAGCGAAAAAATTCCAAAATTTTGCTGCTCTACATAAACAAACGAGTATTGGAGTTCGTATGACTGGTATTGCTATAATGATAGAATGTGAGCCGCCAATGGGGGAGACCACTGACTTTTTAAAATGACATTATCGTGAACTCTATACTGAAAAACTACCAGCGAATTAATTTTGAATTTCGTCATTCATGTTGAGACGATGGAAAAAATAAATTAAAATATGTCCATTTCAAAACACACAATTTCTGCGCCATTTGAAATTTTGTCAATTCATTGGTGTGACTGGTGCGACGTCTTATTCCCAACACGCATATTGTCCTTGAACTAACCAATCACACTGCAACACTGCAGAATGACGAGGTATCAGAGAGAGATAGCTACAGCTCGGGACTAATACGTCACGACTCCACCATCATATTTGACTGTTTGAAAAATCGAATGAAATATGCTGATTTCGAAACGATATAGATTCGATTCCCTTCAACTTTAACTCATAATATTGATTGTACATCAAACGTAAATCATGATTCGTCGATTGAAAGAGGTTTGCACGGATTTCTTTTCTCAGTGGTCTTCCCCATTCTGTAGAACATAAAACTGATTCTGATTACTTTGAAATACAGACTGTCTCAATATGAAAGTAACAATAGATTTTACTGGTCAGTTGTTTGCTATTATAGGGTGCTCGGAAATTACATATAAGTAAGTACTTAGAAAGATTTCAACCACAGATTCTGAAGGAACAAAAATAGTAAGAAAAGTTTAGATAAACATGGGTCCTAAAAGTGACCCCTGGGAGAGAGGTTATATTACTAAACTGCTCAACACATGAAACGTAAAATCGCATTGTTTCGATCGAATTTGAATCATCATAACTTTTGATTTCCTCAACCGATTTTCAATTATTTTTCAGGTTCTGAAAGCTCGATCGTTTCATTGACTATTAAACCTATGGATATGACTATTTCATCTTCTCCGGATGAGATTCTACAGGATGATAATGAAAGCTGTGCATTTTTCCAAAAATTTTAAACGCCTCCCGTTTGAAAGACAAATTTTTCTATTTTTTTTGGGTGGAAAACATATTGCTTCATATGTTTTCTTGATACGGTGAAAAAAATTTTGGAATTGTCACACGCGTTACTGACATATATGAATGTTTTATTAGGATAATGCATAATTTGATGCTCTAATTTCTAAAATCTCGAAATGATGCATGATCAACCTATTCTTGTATACAGGGTGGTCCTCAAACAACAATTATGACATCAAATAATAAAAAAATCTTGTTTTGACGAGCAAGAAAATTTCGAAGCAGGAAACCGATTGAGAAGTTTTCTGACGATCAAAGCGTGTAGGAGAGATTGTCATCACCATGTCAAGTTGCTACAGGATCTATTGCAAGATCAAACCACTGGATTTTCAGTGCGTCGTTCTCACTTTGTGATAGATTTTTATAAGATAATTTCAAGGCAAATGAAGAAATATACAGGATGTCGTCTAAATGAAAAAAGTTGCTGCCGAGACATACCATGCAACTGACAGAATTCATCACAATTGCAGTAGCTTATTGATCATCAGGATGTGATTCCATTTGCGGTGAACTTCTTCACAAAGGACTCATAATGAATATTTGTCGAAATTCAAAAGAATGGCAGACGTGAGTCACATGGACATAAATTTTCCATATTAAATTCCATCACAGTCACAATGTTCCAGTTCCATGACTTTTCATCAATAACACTAGTTAGTTCAAATCACATCACTCTCACGTTTAATTGAATTCAACATTGAAGTGAACATGAAAAGTATATAAGTGTATATTAGAAAAGGTTGATCATGCATCATTTCAAGATTTTTGACCATCGTTCGAACCAGATTGACATCAGGAACACAAAGCCAATAGAAATTAGAGCATCAAATTAGGCATTATCTTAATAAAACATTAATATTCCAGTAACGCGTGTGACAATTCCAAAAAATTGTTTACAGTATCGATTTTGACCCCAAAAAAAACGCGTTTGAAATTTTTGGAAAAATGCACAGCTTTCTGTAGAATCTCATCCAGAATTGATGGAACAGCCATATCCATAGGTTCGATAGTCAATGAAACGAGCATTCAGAAATAAAAAAATAATTGAAAATCGGTTAAGAAGATCGAAAGTTATGATGTTTCAAATTTGATCGAAAAAATGCGATTTTACGTTTCATGTGTTGGGCAGTTTATATGAACCCGAGATGATAGTTTTATGTGAATATTTTCGAAACGGTTTGTATTGAAATATACCAAATTTTGTACATGTACTAAACTTCTAATGGCCCGATCCGGGAATGTTAAATTTTTTCCGAAATTCTGATCAGGGGCGTAGGAATTAGGTGGGGCTACACGCATGAAAAGTTAAGTACTTGTAGGATATTTGGTTACTTTACCACAGAGGTTCAAGAAAGTATTCACAAAAAACCATCATCTTGGGCCCTTCTTCAGATGTCTATATTACCACCCAGGGGGGCATTTCTGAAACCTTTATATAAACTTTTTTCATTATTTTCGTTCCCAGAATCTGTGGTTGGAATCATTCTTTGTGATTTAGTACATATATCAATAGGTATGAAATCATGGAAATTCTTTTTCATCTCAGTAGTTGGCTGGATCGGAAAGAACATTATCTACCAGAAAAATTAGCGCCGAAACTTGTATATACAGGGTGTCCCGAAATTAGCCAGCCAAACTTCACCATAGCGGCTTCTTCGACCAAAAATAGGGAGAAAAGTTCGAATGAACATGAGTCGAGAAATGTCTCCTAAGGGAGCTAGGGAGCTACGGCCCCCTGAAAGGGGGCTCCTGAAGATGATATTTCTTGAATATTTTCGAAACGCCATGTGATGAAATGATGCAATTTGGTACAAGAACTCAATTTCCCATGCCCAATGCAGTGAACATAAAATCATTTCAAAGTTTCATTCATGAGTGTATAATATAGGGTGGGACTACATTAAATATTACTCAAACATTTTCGTATGCATATTTTTTGACAATTCAGTCTGGGATTGTGAAAATTCACACCTTTTCACAAAATAAGGCGCTCCTGAAAAATAAGAATTCAACTGTATCTCAGAAACGAATGACTTTCGGACATATATTTATACGAACTTTTCTTCCTATTTTGACGTCAGCAACATGCTCCTGAATTTTCTGTACGTACTTAAGGAACACCCTGTATACATGGAGTGAATGAACGAATGAAAGATACTCAGTTTATATAAACAAGTGTCCAAAAATTGCTTCGTTTTCGGTATAAGATATCAATGTTATCATAAATGAAACGTTTTTTTATTATTAACTCGAGAGTCTTTCGACAATTTCAATAGAACTTGGTGGTTTGCTAACAGTAACATAGAGAGCTCATCTTGGTCATTAGATCTCTAGTGGCGATCATTGTATATTTCTCGTCGATACGTCAAATTTTAATTGTAATGTATGAGAATTGAAATAATTGATAAAGGTGCCTCACTTTTTGCTTGTCGTAGATATAGTTTTTCTGGTTCCACAACTTTTGCGTATTCATGTTCTGAGATGTAACGTGTTGATGCGAACTGGTGAAAGGGTGAAATACGACCGGAAGCGGAAGTTTGGCGGGAAAGACACCCCAAAAACCGAGAACGAAAATTCTTATGAATTCCTCCATGAACCATTATGAAATAATATGAGTAACAACGAGTTTTAATTCGTTGTATGTTTTCCATTTACTTTCACTATATATATATATAGGTACAAGCATTTCATGAACAAAGTGATTCATATTCACATATACAGGGTGATTCACATAAGAACCGACATAGAGCAGGGGCATGTAGGAGGTCCCAAAATATGGCAATTTAACGCAACTTACCTCTATACCAAGTTGCTTCCCTAAGGAGTTATAGGCTTTGAAAGTGAAGTTATAAATTTTGAAAAAATTCAATATCTCCGTTATTCTTGAACTTAAAGCAACCTAAGTTGGTACACTTTGTGGATGTATTTAGGGCGTTACTTGACAGTAACTAGAGCTTAATTGAAATTTGTAAAGGGGGTATACCGGGTGGCGCACCATTAATATTCAACAGAATTTTGTTAACCCTTGATGGATTTCGAAAATCTTCGCTTTGTTTTGTGGGCAATTCAATTCTAAAACTTTTCTTAGTCTAGTAATTTCTCGAAAAGACTCATCAACTTCATCAAAAACTCGAATAACTGAAAACGCGTGCTCTGGGTGTGTTATTCAAAATCATCGAAAATTCAAAAGTTGGCTATGAAAATAAACGTACAACAAGAAAGTAGGTCATTAATTGTGATCAGTAGAAATTGGCTGGAAAATTATCATTTAGATTCGTAACAAAATACGTAAAGTAAGGACAGATACTGAGATGTGAAAAACTGCGATTAACAACTAACCAAAATAAACACAAAAAACTTAAACAACAACCAGAACAAACAATTGTTTATCGATAAAATACTTAATTGAACAGCTCACTTGCTTCATTGTCAAGTTTGACGTTTATTTTCATAGCCAACTTTTGAATTTTCGATGATTTTAAATAACACACCCAGAGCACGCGTTTTCAGTTATTCGAGTTTTTGATGAAATTGATGAGTCTTTTCGAGAAATTACTAGACTAAGAAAAGTTTTAGAATTGAATTGCCCACAAAACAAAGCGAAGATTTTCAAAATCCATCAAGGGTTAACAAAATTCTGTTGAATATTAATGGTGCGCCACCCGGTATACCCCCTTTACAAATTTCAATTAAGCTCTAGTTACTGTCAAGTAACGCCCTAAATACATCCACAAAGTGTACCAACCTAGGTTGCTTTAAGTTCAAGAATAACGGAGAAATTGATTTTTTTCAAAATTAGTAACTTCACTTTCAAAGCCTATAACTCCTTAGGGAAGCAACTTGGTATAGAGGTAAGTTGCGTTAAATTGCCATATTTTGGGAGTTTTGGGACCCCCTACATGCCCCTGCTGTATGTCGGTTCTTATGTTAATCACCCTGTATATGCTACTAGCTTTGAAAATGTTCATCAGAGCAGTGAATTAGAAAAAATTTGAAGACAGTTATTAAGCAAAGTCGTCCATATTTTTTTCCTTTACAAATTGAACTCAATTCAATAACTCAAATACATCGAACGAATAGGGAGGTGCCGATTCGTGAGGGGTGAATATTAAGGGTGTCGATAAGTATCGGTTTGGTTCGGGGGTGAAATCACCCTTCACGCATGATGACGAAAATGAAAAATCATAAATGGAATATTTCGAAGGGACGATATCTGTTATGTGGGTTTGACTACTAGGCGTGCATGGAATAAAAATGAAAGATGATTCAGGTATTCAGCTAAAAGATTCGAATTCTCACATTATACTTATTACAACTACCTATCTTGATATTAGAGACTTCCTCTCTCTTCAGAAGATACCATCAGTAGAGACCCCAATCAATCTATTTTAATGTTTAGTTTATCAATTTCAAAACTCAACATCAGTTTAACTTAGTTCAACCATGTTGATTGTAGATTGTAGGTCTGGGAGACTCTTGATCACTGTGTCCTTGAGAATCTATCATTACCCTTGTCTGATCTGATTCCTCTAACCCTAGACTTCCTATGGATATCGTATGAATCCTGGTATTTTCTTGACAGTTGAATTTTCTACCTCAGCAGGCGTCAGATAGACCTGTTCTATAGGTGATTCATCAGTAGGTGGACTAAAACTTTACATGAACAAAGAAAATATTCCGCAAGCCATTCTTTTTTGAGGTAGTATTTAAGAAAATAGGGTCAGGTGAGAGAGAGCCTGTGATTAACCTTAGTTCTGGTTTGCATCAAAGTCTCAGTATCTCTATGGCTCTGTTATGCCAATGATTGATAAACCTATTTATTCACCGTTGACCTGGAGTTGCTTTCCTGTAAGATGGCTTTTCAGTCTATTCGCTTTTTCCACAGAAAAGCTCAGGTATAAAGAACTCAGACTAAGCTTTTTTTTGCAATGCGATCAGCTGCCTCATTTCCTTCGATTTTTCATGTCCTGAAACCCACATAGGTGTGACATCCAGTTGCATCAATGTTTCAAAGCAATCCATGAAGTAGAAGCATAATGCATTCCATGGAAAAGTTACCAAAGGCTTCAAATAGCCTATGCATCCAAACACCAGTGTCTACCCTTTTTTCCAATGTCGATCTATCAGTGTACCAAACAAGGGACTTTTTTCTGTATCAAAGAACTAAATGGACAGAACTTTCTCAAACAAAGTAATTATCAAATTCTATTTATATATCATGTCTCTGACATTAAATTGGAAATAACGTCGTCTGACCTCACTTTCAGCCACCTCATTTGGTCACTTCTTCCAATTTCCTGCCAATTTTCATTGATTACGTGAAATTCGTCAAAATTAATTATATATGTACCAGAAATTTTTTCATTCTTCTCGATACTGTAATATTGAAAAAACTTGTGTACCCACTATTAACTATACAGGTTATCTATATGTTCATTTGAAAACCAACTTTTCTCATGTGATCTTTTCGCCCTGTCACTGCTCATTCTATTATTTCAACAGAACAGATTTACCCTGCAAAAAACAACCATATCCCCAAGTGACAATCAACAACCCATTTCAATTTCCTCTTCCATTCATTAAACTAACACATCAACCGGTCAGACCACTTTGTACAATGACAAAGTGAAACTATTTCGTCAAAAAAAAGATTCACACGGAACTGTACTATCGACTGTAACTAAAACAAAAAACTTTCAAAATATGCATATCATTTTTCAACCCCATTGAAAGTGTTGAAGGGCCTAGGAAGCCCCGTTGCTTGCCGATTGTTTCAAGCAAAAAATTAACCCCAAATTATTTCCGTATGTAAATTGTGTTGGGACAGGTATGAATAGAGGAATAAAGGCGAAGGAACTCATAGTAAAAGAAAAGTATACCTGTGCTCGAAATATACGGAAGCTGCATCTGAGATTATTCTCACGAAAAAAAGTTGGTGGAATGGTTTCTGTCCCTTGTGCATCTTTAAGATGTTGAATCAGTTGGAAGTACGAAGTACAAACAGAAGATGTATTATAACGATTATATTGAGCTCGATGTTCAATTCGAAACAGGAATGTAAAGTTGCATTGTATACAGTTAAAAAGAACCGAAATTGTGGTTGCAAAATTGTGAGGTAATCAAGAGAGAACAAGATTCTAGTTCGCTGATTGATTTTTTTATCTTATGGATGATTTTTGAGGTTATAGGTATATAGGTAGGTTCATGGGAATTCCTCCTTTGGATGAGAATTCCAAAGCTTTGCCGTTTTATAGACAATCTGATTCTGGTAAAAAATTATTCGACATATTATTCCAACATTGACTACGAAATGATGCGCTGACTGGGTTTGTCAAGTTCGTCTGACTGGTATTGCAAGTGATGGAATCTATAGAAAAGTTGAAAGTGGCCAACTTTTTTACAGTGTACCAATGATGTCAAGTATTTAGCGAGTGTGGTATCACCAATCAGTTGAAAAGCTTGTCTCTGGATAGGATCTAATACCATCAGCGTATATTTTTGGGTGCTGAACCCCATATGTGGGAACAGTACTCCAAAACTGGCTGGACCTGTGCCTTGTAGATCATGTGGAGCTGTTGAAGTGTAGGGTAGCTTTTCCTGTGAGATATAACTTTGACCTCTTATTTTTATCTTCAAGCCGGATTATTCTAAAGCAGCTTTCGCTGTGGATCTGCAATGAATGACATGATTTTCCTATGGGCATGATGTTACCAGACATTGTTATATCAGGCATAATACAGAGTCCGGCTTTTCTAGAGAAAATACAGGCTTATGTTTTGGTGGCGTTGAATTTAACCCAGTTACTGGTTCACCAGACTGTGATTTTAGCAAAATCTTCATATAGACAGCGTTGATCTTCCTCTAGTTTCTTAGGACGAAGTAGGAGTTCTGAGAGAGAAAACAATATATGGAAAGTACTTTTATCTGCATAGCTGAGGATATTTATAAATAGTGATGGGAACGGAGTTGTCGATATGGAATTATTGATAAAAATTGTATCAGACGATACTTCCTCCATCACCACATTGAGCTATTTGTCAGGAGGAAAAATAGATTGGATTCCTAGTTTGTGGAGAAGCCCTTATATGTTTTTCCGATGAATCTTGTCTTATATGGGATAAGTAGGTGAAGGTAAGTAAATCCCTAGTTGATCTCCGATGACGAAAGCCGTATTGTCTATCATTAATGGGACTGACTCTAGCTTCTTCCTAGATTAGATTAGATTTGGAATGGGGCTTTCGGGCTATCTGCCTCCACACTGCGACCTTTTCAGATCTATTGTGTCTGCTCTCAAAATCGATTAGAGTTCTTCGGCTAGCCCCGCCTTCTCTATGAGACTCCATAGGCTAGCTTTCAGATCTCCTGTGTATCTCTGGGCTCCTGGTTTTTCCTCACCCAGCGTAAGGAACCTTAGTCTTGACAAGCCCTCACAGTGGCAAAGTATGTGTACTGCTGTTTCTTCCTCTTCTTGACAGAACCTGCACAGCAGTTCCTCAGTCAGACCTATCGTACTCATGTGTTTGTTGAGCCTACAATGCCCTGTGAGAAGTACCACTAGTATTCTAGTTGAACTTCGTTTCTGGCTTAGTAGATATTCTGTGAATGTTGGCGATGGTTTTTTAATAAATTCTTTTGCCTGTCTCATTCCTGGCGAGTTGTTCCACCATTCTTGAGATTTGGTTTGCATCCATGACTTGATACTAGTCTTTTGTATAGCTTTCCCAATACCACAGAAGGTTTCTGGGCCATTAGGAGCTTTGTTTGCTCCTGCTCGGGCAAGTGAGTCTGCCTCTTCATTGTCCTCGTACCCTGTATGTGCTGGTACCCATGCTAGAGTCAATCTGTTCTGACTGCCCAGTGCAGTTAGGGTTTCTAAGCAGTCCCATACTAGTTTTGAGTTAACTTGCATAGAGTTGACTGCTTTGATTGCCGCCTGGCTATCTGAATATATTGCAATGGTTTTGCCTTTAAACTCTTGCCTTATCAATTTTTTCACGCAATGATGTATTGCAATAATTTCTGCCTGAAACACCGTCGCGTATTTGCCTAAGCTCAGTGAGATTCTTGTCTTTGGCTTGGTCCTTGGCCTCATAAATACGAGCTCCTGATCCTTCTTCAGTTCTGGAGCCGTCCGTATAGACAGCAATGTCTGCATTGATAGGAGGTCCTTCCTTCCATGTCTCTCTGTCTTTTATACTTATTTTAAAAGTTTTTTCAAAGCTATATTTTGAAATTATGCCATCCGTTGGCATTCCCATGATGGGGTCGCTTTCCAACTCTTCATATAGCTTCCTATAGTCTTTACCGTGCGCGTTGCTCATGGGAGCTTGACCCCTTGACAATCTACTCACGACTGCTCTGCTCTGGCTTCGCCTTGAATATATATTTGTAGTAGTGGTAGGTTCAAGAGGACCTCTAAAGCGGCTGTTGGAGTGGTGGTTTTCATTGCACCAGTGGCACTCAGGCACGCTTGCCTTTAAATAGCACTGAGCCTTCGAATCACTCCAGCCTGTTGTGTCTTTGGCCACCAAGCTTCTTCCTAGCAGGATGCAAAAACAGACGAATTGTACGAGATCAACAACTAAAAATTATCATATCCTATATTCACAAGCTTCTTCGAATTTAGACCGACAAATAAAATACTTCACAGGTTACCCCTATAATATACATATTATTATAATTCACAGGGTGAGTCAAAAATGTGTACCCAGCTTTCTGAAAGTGATAGTACATTGGAAAACAAGTATAGTTTGAATGATAAACTAATAGCCTAAAATGTGTATTGAAGGAGATATATCCATCCAAAGTTGATTAAATTAAAATAATTTTCTCGCATACCTTCTAAGGAGAAGCCACCAAATTGAAATTTCCTGCATAAATTTATGTTGATGCAATAGAGTTTTTTTATACACTTCTACATTTCTGCTATAGTTATAAAGAGTGTTTTCAGAGGGTGAGTCATGATTTTTTGAAGACAACTTTTTTCCTTGTATTTACTTAGGTTTGAAAAGTGTATAACTTCTCATCAGGGAAAATCCTCGAATAATGTTGATTTCTCAGGATAGCGGTGGAAAAAATTATTTTATCTTCACTGCATTTGGGCATAGTATCAAATTTCATCATTTCATCATATATGACGTTTTAGAAATATTCAGGCAAAACTATTGAGAGCCCCCTTGAAGGAGGTTTAGTTCCCTTCAGGAGTAATTTTCCCACCCAAATTCATCTGAAATTTGTTCCCTATTTTCAGTGTTTATAGGAGCTACTGGCAAGCTACTTATGGGACACCCTGTATAACTATACCTCCTGATTTACCGAGAGAATAAAAAATCAGGATGGGTTTCACCAATCTATACCTTGTAGAAATAAATAAGGAAAATCGGTTCCTTGATTCTCAGTATTTAATAACATTCGTGTTTTAAAGTAATCTTGGAGTGGTTTCAAATAATTTCGAATTATGAGCTCGAATTTACACTTAGCTCAGTAATTTTCTCAATAATTTCTAACCAAAACAAAGTTTGATGTAAGGTGAATGCTGTGTATTTGTGGAAACCACCTTCTAACACGATAGGGAGATTAGCTAGACGAGTCATAATAAAAATCAAATCAACAAAATTCGCATGCGGTTATCTGATAAGATGTAAATATGGTATAGGAAAAATCTTTTTGAGGTCTATGAAAAATACTGTTTCGACTAGCATTAGGTAGGTATTTATTCAGTAAGTAAATATTTGAGGAAGCCTCTCCGTTTCTTTTTATTGATGTGTATATAGGTAACTTTCTTCATATCTTGCATATTATAATGCGTCTCACACCTATTGTTACATGTTTTATACCTATACTATTGTTTAACGACTGAATGAATATAATCAAGATAAACAATTACCCAAATATATATACCTGATAAATCGCAATATTGTTCAGAATCTGTAATTTTCCTGCTATTCAGATTGCAATCTTCAATCTACTTCGGTTATAGTAAATGAAGAATTGAAAAATATATAGCTGACAATTGCTGTCTTGGAATGTCACACTGAGAAATGTTGAGAAGGAAGGAAGGAATGCTCAAAGTTATCCTCTCGGATCAGGGATTTGTTTCGGTCTCAGAGAAGACCACCTTCAGCCTAATAAAAACGGTACAAAAAAGGATTTTGATATGAGGAATTACGTAATTCAGTATGACTTGAGTACTTGGAGTTGAAACATTCAAATTACTAACTAGTGAGTCTGCCTGCCGATGTCCATAGTGAGAAACTGATGTTCTTAAATGTTTTAAATGGGTTCTCAATGAATGAGGGCCATAAACTATCATAATTCAAATTTTATATACTTATACCAAAATGGTATATAGAGGTAACAACATAATTTGAAAAATCAGGTTTTTCCCGCACATAAGGGCGCTAACTATAGGTTTAATGTGAAAATTCCAAAATTCTTCTGTTGTATCTTCGAATATATGCTGATATAGGTTATCATCATATTGTTAACAAAAAAACTTCAGCAATGAACCATTAACCATTACCGATTCATCACGCATAGGTATATAGGTTCGTTTTAAAAGACGGGAAAAACCTCTGTTGTATGATCGAAGGGAAAAACGATGTTTGTTTGTAATTGCAAATCTGCAATTATTGCTTCATCCTTCAAATGATATACGCATGTTTCTGTACCAATTCGTACCAACGCTGCTAACAAAGTGCAGAGCCAGAGCGTTCGATAATATGAAGGTATATACAATATTTTCCAGTAGGGGCTGTTTTCCGCGTTTCCAGTTGACAATTTTACATCATTTAAAATAACTATATCTGCACTGAGACAGAGGATATTTTATGTTCATTCGAAACATATGACGTTATAGCCACCCAATAAATAGTTTGAGTAGATGTATGATCGCTTAATCACTTTTTATTCATCATAGGCGTTTTGTGAGCATTCTTATAGGAAGGGTGACAAGAAATATATCGTTCACATATATTTTTCTCATGTATTGTGTCGTTAATACTTCTTGGTAGTTCACATTGGCATACCTACCTATATCGCATGCTCAGCGCGACATCTAAAAAAAAATTAATATGTACTGTGTTTGTATCACCGTTGATAGCAAATTTCGAGCTATATAGGGTAGGTACTTGTACACGTTTTACAGTTGTATTTCAGAAAACGTTAATTGTATTTCAGATTAGTCACTTGTATTTCAGGAAGCATCAATTGTATTTTAGAATAGCTAATTGAATTACAGAAAGTGTCATTTGTATTCCAAAAAATATCATTTGAAATTTAAATGACGTTTTCTGAATTCCGATTGACGCTTTCTGAATTACAATTGACGCTTTCTGATATTCAATTGACTATTCTGAAATACATTTAACGCTTTCTGAAATTCAATTGACTTGTCTGAAATACAATAATTATTGATGCTTTCTGAAATAAAATAGACGCTTTCTGATTAACAAATGACTATTCTGAAATACAAACTATATTTATTTTTCAATGTACTATCACATCCAGGAAGCTGGGTACACACTTTCGACTCCCCCTGTATGTTACCTATACCTACATGACATTTAGGAACGACATCTCTCTAAATGGGATCTTGAAGAAATAATGGAGCATCAGATTCTTCTCAATTTTAGGAATTCAGCCGATTGCGAGCCTTATTTTGAAAAGGAACATTCTCAGATATATTTATGAACACAAAAAAATGGATATATATATGAAGAAATACATTGAGAATTCGCATTCTCCATGTGATGAAAGTATCAATTCTTTCACGGTTTATTCAACAGAAAACAACTACTTGCCTGGCTATATGCCACGACGAATATTGAATTACATCTATTGAAAACACACGATGAGAATTTGAAAACAAAATCTTCTGAAGTAGAGAATTTGCATTCTCCTTCATATAAAGATATGCATATAATATAATTCTGAATATTCAACAGAAAACAACTACTTTCCTGGCTATTCGATACGTCGAACATTGAATTATATCTGTTGAATATCCAAAAAGAGAGCATGAAAGATCAAAATCCTCTGAAATTGAGAATTTACATCATCTCTCAAATCGAATAGATATGATGTATTAAATATATTTGAATAATATAAATATATATAATAAAATATAATTGCCAAATTTCAAGATAATCGGTCGAAGGAAATCTGAGAATTCTGAGATATTCATAAAAAAACGTTTTTTTTTAAGTTCAACACACTGTATGTTGAAAACTATGCATTTCCGGACCCATGTACATATGAAATGAATTTCTTATATCATCATAATTTCCGGACACCCTGTATACTTATTACTCGCTGAAAAATTCTATCGAGTGCGAGTGTAGCTTTTCGTCATATTATATTCTCGTTAAAATAGAAATCCACAAGTATTAGTTTCATGAATAACTGTTAATTTACTCGAAATTGTCCCCATGATTTCCGGAATATTGATGTTCAAACTCCTGAGACATTTTTTGTCAATTCAATTGACACAAAATGTGGTAGTATTTCGACAAATAGAGAATTATTATCGTCATCTATTCTTGTTGAACATTTCGTAGGTATATACTTAGTACTATAGTCCATGGTAAAGATATTATACTTAATACATGCGAGACCGTGCAAAACTTAAACAGAACACGATCGTCGTCCGACCTAGTTGAGCTCAATGACTTCAAATATAAACAACGCCGCATAAAGAAATTCCAAAGATAATGTCGGACTTTTTTAAAGTGAATAGTACAGCGTACGATAAAAATAATAAAAACATTACTGACCCGCACAATGAAAAATTGCGAGCCCGAGTCGCTAAAGTCAATGTCTGAACTGAAAAGCAGCAGTAAAAAACCGGTTGGTACACACTAAAAGTCACTCTCTACCTACGGCTGAAAAAAAGAGAATCGAAAATCCTGAATGTGTGTGAGTTCACCGCCAACGAGGTTCTACATACGTTTATCATTTTATATAAGAACCTCTCGAGAGTCGCGAGATACTAAAGTATTGAAGCAACACGGTAGGTTTACCGATGCCTATATTGGTATAACTTGACAAAAATAGTAGATTGTTTTATTAGGATCAAAAGTGACACTTTGTTTGACAAGCGTATTTTGCATTTGCGAGGCGGAGCGTTTAGCGAAGCCGAGCGAAAGCAAAATTTGCGAGTCGAACAAAGTCACTTTTGATCCGCATGAAACATGCTATTTTTTCTGCAACTGAAACAATTAACTCAAATATACATGTGAAGTAACCACCAATGCCATGCTATATGTATGCAATGCAACAAATATTGACATATAATCCATGTGGTGAGAATATTCTATCTGCATTAACAGCAGGTTAGGTTTTCTAGGATGTTCGAATTGTAGTTTCAATATAAATACAACCACAGAGTGACATATTTGTGCATGGACCAGGTGCATAGGTATCAACAATGATAATAGTGATTATTTATTCCTCTCCATACTACACTGTGTTTGACTTGATAATCAAATGAAGCTAAACAATATCGTTGTTTGAGACAAAAAAACTATTGCTTGCCGTGATTATTCAAAAACAAGTTATCCATCCCGAGAATAACGAATGAAATACAGATCAAGCAAGTATGTGAATCTTAAAGGCTTCCCTAATCAAAACAAAAATACTTAACTGATATGTGTATAATTCCAATACTATAATAAGGTGTATTTATATCTCCAGCATGGGTAGGAAATTCCAAATCTGCTGAAATCGGAAACAAATCAGGTATATATATGCGTCTCAACCCAAATAACCAACCGTCACAATGTCGTTTATTCTTGATGACGCCCAGTACATCCTCTTTAGTTCCTAGGAGCTAAAGTTCAACTTTAACACAACCTGGAGCTAAAATCTACTACTTTTTTCCCTTGTATAATAAATGACTATATAGGCTCATTATTCCAGATTTTTTGGGATTTCCTCTCCTCGTTTCTATAAAATAAAAATATGAATATTATTTCAATATACGTGTAGTAAGGACAAATCAGATGATTTGCCCCAAAATGTCACTGCGTTTAAAGAATTTTCCTATCAGAGAGCCTAAAAGAAAAATTCACTAGCTTGTCAGTGACAATTTATATTGAAAAAGGCATGGAGAAGAGAAATAAAGGTATATTTTATTTTTATTTCAAGAAAAATAAAGGTATATAGAGAAAATATCGAATTTTCACTTAGCTTTGGACGTTTCGGGACCGAATCTGCTCCCGTTTTCAACATAAAAAATGGTTATTTCAATAGCAAACTCGTATCTGTCTTGGAACTTTTCAGTTCTCAATCAAATTTTCAGAATAATTCCAAGTTACGTTCTCCAGAAACGTCTAACTATACCTTCCACCGTGAATCAGCCTGTATATTGAATTGGTTCCTCATTATCAGCTATTGAAATAGTAGGTACTTGCTCTTCATCTGCAAATTTTTCATCTTCAGATACAAGTAATTCAGCATTATCATTAGTAATTTCAGTTTCATTAAACAATTCAATGATTTTCTTATATACAATCACAATCCATTGAACATTTCTTTGCATCATGATCATCCACAAGTCCCTTCTTCTTTCGCACAGTTTTTCTTTTCCAAACTTTTTGTTTATTTATAATTGGCTATGATAATGAGATGCCTCAAGTCCAGTATACTTCCAAAGAATATAATTTGACTCAAACTGACTGACCTCAAATGTGTTTATACTTGGACCAGCTTGGACGAAATTTTAATGAACACAGGATAAAATATGGTGAAGACTGAAGAATTCGGTGAAACTGTCGTCGTTAATACTTTTGAGAATTTTCCCCATATCTCTTGTCGTATTGGTAGATATTGAAGAACAGTTGAAAATTTATATGTTGACAATAACGTACACTCGTCTTCAGTGAACATGTCGCGGTTGGACGGTATGAGCGCTCTCACTGCAGCGGTGATTAAGAGAGCTGACACCGTCCATGTGCGACATGTTTTCTGAAGACGACTGTACAGCCGAGGGCCCAGGGAATTTTATTTGCTTTTCCATTCATGATAGCTGTATGAAAGTTCACCTAAATTCATGCTGAAGTCGTAAAAATAAACCATGGAAGAAACATCGTGCCATTACCAACGACCTTTTATGAGCTTCATAACAAACCTTCTATCCCCATGACATGGCTATAATTGAAAATATATGTAAAAACTCATCAATAACGAACCAACTTCGACTATTTACATCATGGCACTCACGCAACTTTTTGAGAACACGGAATTATAAATTCTCCATTTTTGTAAAACAACGAAAATTAAAATAGAATTTGTAATCAGAAGAGATTTATAGCTTTCTGCATGAAAGAACGTTATATTTTGCTGTATATAAAGTCTAATATAAAATCACAAAAACTCCGATTAAATATAGGGAAAAATGTCGGGATTATATATAGCGTGCTCCCAAGCCATTATTAGCAAAAATTTTCAAATTATAAGTTTGAAATATAATTTTCTAATATCGCATGTCAATATCTTTCCATATACTGGAAGGTAAATAAATTATCATAGTCCTATAACTTTGAGGCAGCAAATATTGAATCAAATATATAAATAGCGTAAGAAAAGCTGTATATCTGATGTTCGTGAAGAATATACATTAATAAAATTGGTACTATACAGTGTGATCAAAATAAGGATGCACAGCATGGGGATCTCGGAAGCGCGAGCAGATAAGGCACATTAACCGTTTCTGGAGAACACAACTCAGGATTATCCTGAAAATTCGTTGCCTTGGATAATTAGTTGTGTTCTATCGACTTAAAATATTCTTAGCGTTGCGACCATGCCGCTTATATTGAAAAGTAGCAACTAGCAACAACTTGGATTTTTCAAATGAGACATCCTGTATATTATTCCAGTTTCATATTCTCCCTGAAAAGCTGATTGGAATGACCTATAACACTTGGGGTCTAGCAGTAATAATTACAGAGTTATAGAATGTGAAAAAATCGAGATTTTTCAACTCTAGGAATTTTTTGTGTCAAAACTATTCATAATTGGTCAAAACGGTCTCCACGTCCCTATCCCAACATTTTATAAACTATTAATCAATATTTGATTGAAATAAATACAGGGTGGTTCATAATTAAGATTTTTGACCACCCTGTATTTAGTTCAAATAAATATCAATTGATAGTACATGAAAAGTTAAGATGTGGACGTGGAAATCGTTACGACCAATTATGGATAGTTACGACACAAAAAAATCTTGAAGTTGAAAAATCTCGATTTTTCGCACCCTATATCTTTGTTACAATTCCTGCTAGACCCCATGTGTGATAGATCGATGAAATCAACTCTTCAGGAAAAATCTGATAATGGAATGATATACAGGGTGCCCCATTGAAAAAATCAAAGTTGTTGCTACTTTTCGCAGCGCTGAGAATATTTGAGGTCGATAGAACACAACTGATTATCCAAGGAACCTCATTTTCAAAATAATCGTACGTTGCGTTCTCCAGAAACGCCTAATGTACCATTGTACCATTCACCGTGAATCAGCCTGATGTTTACACATTTTTTTCTGAAACAGGCATCGTTTGAGAAATATATAATTTTATGTTCTAGTAAATTTTTTTAGAAACTCCTTACATTCGTCGAACGCCATAAAAAAAATTTATCAAAAATTCTATACAGGGGCTTTTCAAATAGGGTGAAAATTGAAAACACAAGTTTCTTCTATAATATAATGTTTTCTAAATATTCGCTGATGGTAACAGAGTATGAAATAAGTATACAGATATGGATTATTTTGGAGTCGAATCGATTTGAGTATAAGCCTTGGACATAATGAGATATCTTTTTGCAAAAATACTGCATGGGGTGAAAAATCACTTTTGATAAAAAGAATATTGATGCTTCATTATATTTTGATGAAAATGCGATTGTTCTAATTACCTCATCTCATTTAAACCTAATTTATTTCGGATTTCTAAATCGAGAGACTATATACTTTTTATTCAATATTATATTATAATATTCTCTTCACAGTTTTGAAAGAAAATAGTTTTCATAACTCCTTTTTATCATTGAGAATATCAATCTCAATTAAATAGTATGCACTTATTGATGAACATTCAATTTGATTGTGACAAGTCATCAATTACCTAATATATTCGTTAAAATTGATGATGAATTGTTGACAAGAATGAAAATAAATTTAGTTGTCAATTCTTGCTGTCTAACCAAAATTGGAAATGTATTCAGAAAAACACTTGATTTACTGATTAATTGTGAATTTTGAGGAAACTAAAATGTGTTACACACATCGATCACACTACACTTTTTCACCACAAACCAAACCGATTTTCTAACTGCTCTATACCTAGTACCTATACACGTGAATTGCTAACTTTGTCAGAATCTTCAAGAGGAGATTGAAACTAGTTGTAATATTTTATTCTTCCTGAAACTTGTATTGATATTTTAGGCATTGAAATCAAATCCCGAAACATTATCGAACGATTCTATATGGAACATAAGGAAACCCAATATTTTTAATATTTTTTATGAACTCCTCGTTGCATCCGCAATATTGATATGCAGTTGTAATATCGTCGCCTCAGAGCAACAGTAGGACATCCACAAAATCTTAGTATCGAGTAAATTCGATTTTAAGTTTTCATGATAACTTCAATCCCACATATGTCAGGATATAGTAAACGCATCTCAGGGAAATTTTGGACACTTTCTGAACTTCCAAGTATATTCCAAATGATGATGATTCGAAATCAATAAGAACAGCTGGGAAATAATTATATCCACTTGTCTTACTGTTGCTATAGAAATGCATGAGATTTTATAGGATATCGAAATGAGTTTATATCTTGACTTAGTGTTCCTCAGGAATAATCAGCATTTTGACTAGGACATCATCCTGCGAAAGTGATTAATTTCATCTCGTCCCATATTTTTCATTGATTCAATTCAAATACCCCCAAATGAGCTTATCACAAAAAATAATTGGTAAATAGTAGAAAAATGGTTTATTGAACGAAAAACAGACTCATACAGAATAATTTAACCAGATTCATAATCATAACTATTATTATCATTAGTAGTTGTTCCTTTCAGAGATAAAAAAAACTGGTGATGCTTTTTTGGTATCGAAATCAGATCACACAAGCTGATCAGATCATTCCTCTTATTATTTAGTATAGACGGTGGGTTGTTGTAGGCTGGAATTAATGCAACTTCCTGGCGTTATGTTCGGGTTTTTTCTTGATTTCAATCTTTGGGTACATATTTGTGTGAATATTCACTGAGACCGACAGAAACTAAAATATTTTGAAACCGTTGCTATCAGTTCAATTAATCTATGAGAATACTAAACAGGAATAGACATGTTGTTCAAGGATCGAAGCTGGGCGATAGAGCAACCTTAGGATAACCATGGATAACTAAGGCACTCCCGCGAGATTCTGTTATCATAACCTACTGTTGCATTAACTCGATATCGAAATGTAAACTTGTGTAACACAAAGTTATGTTAAAAATAAAATATATTATGACGTCATAAGGCTTGTCTCAGTATTCCACTAGATGCCGAGGTAGTTTATGATTCAAAAACTTCAATAACCCCGAAAGCCCAATTTTTTCACATGTCCTAATGTTGCTCTGAGGCGACAGTATATACAATATCTCATTCTCCTTGAGCATATCAAGCAGAATACCTTGTTCTTCGCCGAGAAAATAAATATGAGTGAACGATCGAAACTTCTACGTTGAAAATATTCGAAACTCTCGTTTATCTTCCACTTCAAGAAAGAATATTTCGATTCTAAACAAAAGAAAAAGTATTTGAGTGGCAAGTCTCCAGAAGAAAAGAAAGAGCACTTAAAGGTAATTCAATTACAAAACATTCTGTGGTTCTCCTTTAGTTTAAAAGCCGTCGAAGCGTCAATAAAAAAGTTATATCTGTAGGACCGATTAAAAGTCCTGATGAGTGATTTTTTTTTCGGTTCACTATAAGTTTATTGTATATTTTTATGTAGAAATTTCACACCTATTTTTTTTCTATATATCCAATCGGATATTTTCATTCGCAGAAGCGAAAAAATACACACATGATTTACACATGAAGGAGAAGTATGAATGAAGTTTATGGTGTATAATAATATACGCGGTTTTCGGAAAAATAATTCATAAATATATAATATTCACGGTCGAATGGAGTATTCAGAACATAATTTCATTGAGAGTACCTAATTCGATTTATCTATGAAATTATTTTTCCCGGAGAATACAAAACAAAGTTGCTTAATAAAATATTGAAAACCAAAAATACTTATTTGAAGAGTTCAATATTAGGATTATTTTCAAAATATGGTGATGACGTTTTTTTTATATCACCTGAACCATATATTTTATAATATTGTGACATGTCATCAGTTTGGCATAATAAGGTCTTCACATTCCTAAATATGCGGGTGTATAACAACAATACATTTTCGCCAGAAATCGAGTTGGTCCCCTTAGTAATTACAGTGACGATTTGTTAATCAATTGAAATAGTTATCTTTTTTCCAAGGACGAAAAACTATCCATTATAGTCGAGTCTGCAAATTGAAAGCCGAGCGTAGCCGAGGCCTTACCCGAGGCTAGCAATCAGGCGATTCGCCGAGGTTCATATTAAATTTTTTCGTCGACCTCAAACACTTATAATCCACATTACGGTCCTATTCACACGTGAAATCTATCAGATTATCGCCAATTCGATTTCTATTTCATCAGTAATACCTTTGTCAAAAATTCAGATCTATTTCATCCTATACGAATTCCAAGAAAAAATAACGAAATAACGTCGAAACATTATGTACAGTTAGTAAACAGAAAAGTAACCTATTTCCAACAAAACAAAAACAAACAGAACAAATATTCCCATAAAAAATTATCATATTCCTAATTCTGAATTTAAAAAATATGAAATAAATTCTAGTATATAAAAAACAGGAACGAATAATAAAAATGGACAACAAAAAATACGGAACAAAAAAAAATAAGCGTAAGAAACAAACAAAATTGATCTGAATAAGATAACGTTTTGTCCTTTTTGGTCTCTACATATCATTAATACCTACACAGAAAAAAATGTTTGTTTGAAACTACAAAATTTTCGAAAATTCAACAAATTCTGAGTGTCATAATATATCCACGACAAAATATTTTGTCACCGCAACGAATGTTTTTTGTCAGTTTTCAATTCAAAATTCATTTGATGTAACTCATTAATGATTCAAATTAACAGCAGGAATTGGTTGGATAAATTAAGCCAATTTTGTTCCTATAATACAATATCTGCTCTTATGAACGATTCTGTTGATTGTTGATTGTAATGATTATACAGGGTTATGATAAAGTGATGCACAAAATTCATAAAACGTACAACGATCACTTTTGAAAAAAATGCAAAAACACGTCAAACTGTTTTTTTTATTCCGCATCTTTTGACATAAGTTACGAAAATAACACGTCAAAGTTGTCAAAGTTATGACGTCATCAACAAATTTTTTAATGGGAAGCTAAGATTTTTATTACATTATGTGATAGAACTTGTTTTTACACAAGGGAAAAATAGTTGCAGTATAGGGCTCACATAATGTAATGAAAATCTTAGCTTTCCATTAAAAAAATTGTTGATGACGTCATAACTTTGACAACTTTGACGTGTTATTTTTGTAACTTATGTCAAAAGATGCGGAATAAAAACAACAGTTTGACGTGTTTTCGCATTTTTTTCGAAAGTGATCGTTGTACGTTTTATGAATTTTGTGCATTACTTTATCATAACCCTGTAAATATATATAATCGACAAAATATTTTGCTGAAAATCCAATCCAAGCGAAATCAGAGATCAATTTCCTCAGTTGATTCAAGACTATATTAGCTTGTATAAGCGTCTTGAGAAATTCTACACAGAGAAAAACAATTCTTTGAATTTAACAAATATTGTTAAATTCAAAGAAATCCGAAGTTTGAATAGGTCCAACAAACAAGCTTGGTTGAATCAAAGTTTCCATTTTTTTGATTTTTCAAATAAGTGATTTTTTTGTATCTATATAATTTATTGAAAATGATATGATTCATTATTTGGAGGAAAGTGTATATTTGTTTGAATCAAAACTATTTCTTTGGATTTATGATCAGAATTATTTATAGTGAATAAGTATAATTTGCATCAAAGAAATGAAAGCTTGAGGGAAACAAGGAAATTATTTGAAAGAAATAAATAATTATTTGTGAAGAATAAATATATGTAAATGAAATTTGTATCAAAGAAATCAGAGCTTGACAGAAACAAGAACATTCTTTGGAAGAAACAAATGATTATTTGTGAAAAATAAATATATGTAAATGTAATTTGATTCAAAGATGTCAATGCTTGAGAAAAATAAGGAAATTGTTTAGAAGAAACAAGCTCAAATAATGGATTCCCTTACCAGAAATAAATTGTAGATTTGAACGAAATCAAAAATTAATAAACTCAAAGAAATAGAATCTTCCTAAGAAGAAATTCATTTCTTAGAAAACAATACTCCTCTTGGAAGGAATTGAGAATTAACAACAAAATTGAACTATAACAAACTTTATTGAATAATAGAAAAAATGTGACAGACACACTATTTTGGTTCGATACTACAGAAGTCAAGATATATACATGATGATCCTGAAGCAGGTTGATCGCTGTTATTTGTATCCAACCTCAAATATTTGGCAGGTGGATCATCGGCTCTATCATCCGGTGCATCAGCATCAATAAAAATGTTTTCGGAAATCACTGGAGTATTCACATCAATGACAGACGTAGCAGATTTCTTATTGCTCTCCTGAAAGTTAAGTATTTTTTAATGCGGGAATAGATGAAATATATGCATAACAAGGAAATAAAAATTCCATAACATTGAAGTGCATTGATGACAATTTTTTATATGAAGAAAAGAGCTGTGATAATTTTTGTTCTAGTGATTATTTTCTCTATATAGTTACATGATATCTCAAAATACTTATACAGGGTATATCTAATTAACACCGAAAAAATTCAATGGGTGATTCCCGAGTTTTAATATTCTCCCGAAGATACTAACATAGAATCAAAACATTTAACATACTAATTATCATTTGTTTCATGGAAACAAATATTTTGTTTCAAGTGAAGCTGGTGACATTTGAATTAAAGAAATATTTATTTGACTGCATGGAATCTTCCATTGAGAATCATAGAAGAATTTGAACGCCATTTCACTGGAATATTTCAATATACAGCAGATTAGAAAGTATACTTATCTACGAAATATTACACATACCTACCTACTTATTCGTACATCCTTCTATAACCTACCAAATTGCACGGTTTGTCTTTTTTATGGAGATCGGTATGAAAACATCAGATAATTAACAAATCATTAAAAATTTCACCCCATTATTCCGATTTTCAAGTATGAATAACAATTCCTTACCTCTGAAAATTGGGACCAGATGACCCAAATGCCATTCTTCTGAAAAATCCATCACTACACATTAGGAGAATAGTGAAAATCTGTAAATATGCTGTGGAATTAACTATACTAAATCACCACTGTACGATACGACCCAGCGAACCACATCATCAGAGATACAAAACGAATGCGTTATGGCGGGTCTGGTAGTTGTATACGTTTCAGACAGGGTTGCCAGATGGAGCCGGAGAGCTCGTGAACCTTTTATATTATCTGTATAAGACAAGAAATTCTTATAGTGATGAATCAAAGGATGAAGGTCTAACCCTTGCATGTCATCATCTCCTTAATTTTTCAAGTGTAAAAATAATTTGAAAAATTAACTTGCCGCTGTAAACCTGAAATTATATTATGATGTCAATTAGACATTGTAGAAAAAAGATACGAATTGACAGACGGTTTTGATGAGAAGTAGGTGCCAGGCGAGTCCAAAGGTGAGGGAAATATAATTCGAAGACCAAAATTGAAGTTTGCTGACTGGACGTTTACCCGTTTTTCAAAAATACTTGATGACCGAGCATTTCAGGTTCAAAATTTTGCTTTAAATTGCGTATCAGTCATGTCCAGAATGGTATTCAGCTCGAGTAAAGATACAACTCCATATTGGGTTTGCAGGAGATCCAGCCATGAAACATCAATTCTTGAATACATGTCAAAAAGCCATTGACGACCCAAAGACAAAAGCGCCTAATTTGTTGTCAGATCTGGCAACCCTGATTTTGAATATTATAGAAACAAGTCACGCCACCGAACTGAACAATAATTAAGACTTTAAGTTTTGGTTTGGTGATTTTTTCAGTCATGGGCATCGTCGATTTTACTTTGGTAGAAGAACATAAGTCAGTTTGTTTTTACTTTTTCTGGATCTGGATTTTCATTTTCCCAATCATGCGAACATTCGACTACACAACAAAAACAAGCGGATATAATCAAAGCAATATTTGATTTGGACCAAAAATTACTATATTTTGTTATAAATTGTGCTGTCATTCAAAAGAACAATTCCATAATGTAATTTTAATAAGCATTTATTCGAGATGAATGACACACTCGCTCTGTTCAAATTATATTTCTTAAATACAAATGTTTTGTTTGTGCATGACAACTATATCAATTGTTCATATTTATATCAAAATTATTTTTCGCCAACAATGTGATATTTCTGTTCAAAATAATATTTATTTGCTCCAAGTAACATTTATTTCTTCGAAATAAATATATTTTCAACAAATGCTATTGTTTCACCCAAACAAATGTCATTCAAATGAACCGATGATTTCAAACAAAGAATTTGATTTGGTTTCAAGAAATAACAATTGTTTCTCGCAAATAACATTTATTTCTTGCAAACAAATATAAGTCAAACAAATGAGATTGTTTCACGCAAAGAAACGTTTTTCTCTGTGTAGGACAGCCTAATATAATTATATAAACGGATGTTTTAGGTGGGTATATGTATATTGTACACCCCAATTGAGGCGAGCGTAGGAAGGTTGGAAGAAACGCCACCTGGTGTCAAAAAGGCAACTAGATAATCATTCAACAACATATTTGTTTGATATAATGTTCCCGTGGTTCAACAAACTAATTTGTTTGAAATAACAACATATTTCTTGATAGTGATGTGTTGAATCAACAAAATATAATGCTGTTATAATCAATTCAATTTTGTCGAATAAAAAAAACCTTTGATTGGTTGCACAATGAAAGAATTGTTGACTAAACAAAATATGATGTTGTATTTAGTTAAATCTTTGTCAAAATTAATTTGATTTTGTCGAATAGACAAAATGCATATGATTGATTGAACAATGAGATAAAAATTGGATCAACAAAATTTGCTTTATGTAAACTATGAATGTTGTTGAATGAAATGAAACTTTTGTTCAAGTAAGCAAATATTTCAATCAAATTATTTTGTCTCTTTGAATAGGTTGCTCATTTGGAATGAACATATATTTTGTTGATTCTGCAAAATTGTGTTTTATTTAACAAAGAAAAAATGACCAAAATTATTTTGTTGGTGCAACAAAACTTTTTTTTTTTCGTGTATATATGTAAATTTATTACTCATTCTGTGAAAGTAATTTAAACAGAGCGTGTCGAAATGTCTTGTAGTTTATGAGTGTATGTGATTAACTAAAGATTCATAATAATATAGGTAATTATAATAAAAAATGAGTGTCAAAATATTTTTCCGTAGATTATGGAACGTTCCAGTAGATCAGTAGATCAATATGCAAATCAAGAAATCTACTGAAAATTCAGTAGAACTGGCAACCGTGCAGCGGACGAAAAGTGTTTGCGAACGATAAGTTAGTGTATGCGGACGAGAAGATTTGCCTTCAGAAATAATCGGTCTTTCGTAAAATGTAAATTTCATTACATTACATTACTAGAAACAAACAGCATGTATAATGAAAAAATTTACCGAAATTGGAAAATGAATGAATGACAATCATCTGCTACTAAAAAATATGGGATGCCATGCATATGAATAATTATCAGATATCTTTGAAACTACCTGTACCTATACGATCATTATACACACATTTATTATTATTCTCATGATACCGTATTGATAGGTATGAATAGATGTTAATGACAAGGAAACGAATGCGGTTTACATTTGTTCCTTCAATTTATTAAATGAAATATAAAATAATCATATCCTGTAGTAATCTCATATTTTACCCTTGAGGTTCCCCCTCTCATAAAAAACGCCTTTTATCCAGGGTTTCAAGCGAGCAAGGCCGACTTATTCGCGTATGCACTGTATAGACTCTCATTGCACATTTTAAACTGCACTGTTGTACAATGTCGTGTCGATCTTTGATACTTCTTCAGCGGTTAATTTTTCGCGAGAAAATATTTTGATTCTACCGCCGGAATTGTCGTGATATGTATTTTTCGTATTGTGCAACCAGAAGGTCAGACTGGATAACAACACTGTCAACTCAAAACAACAGACTCACGCTCCGCCAGTGCCATCTATGATCTGAAATGCGGAGTTAACTTCAAGTGGTGTTTCGAAAACGAAAAACTTCGTGTGCTGTGAATTTTTCAATATTTTTTCTTCGTTTCTTGCGATTCGATCATGACTATGGAGACTGATACTGCGGTTCGTATTACTACTTATTATCATTATTTTTATACATTATTAATTCCTATCACCGAGAGGAACGTTCGTTTCTTTAGTGAATCACCTATATACCTTAACTAATTTTTATTGGGTGATTGTTATATATATTCAGTATCGATATCGGTATATTGCTATGTCTAGAAAATTTTGGTATGCTAGATTGTTATGATGTTCTCCATGCAAAGTTTATTATACACTCACCGACAAAAAAACAACTGGCCAGCAAAAAATTTTGCCAAATTGATGGCCGTGTAACTTTTTAAATTCTTCTCTGATTTTGATATAATTCCCACCAAAACGTAGATTTTTGTTTCGAAATTTTAACCTGGATTTTTGTTCCGGAAAAGGTGATGACATGATCATTATACAGGGGAAAATAAAAGTTACTACCGGTTACTACATTTATTTCACGCTCAACTTTTCAAGGCCATCCATGTGGCAAAAGTGAGTGATCATAATTATCTTCATTATGACATCATGGATTGTAGTGTGATCCCTTCTTAACAGTTTTCGATTCACATCAATATCGCCTTATTAAGAGAAGATACAAGTGTTTTAGGATGATATATGGATTCTTAAAATTTGCATAACTTCCATGAACTTACAACTAGAAAAAAAATCTAAAAATTGATATCACTTTTTACACCCTGTTCTTTCAGCACTCAGCAGCTTAGAGATACTTCAATTACCAAAAACAAACGAAAAGCAGACCTCCTAGAGTTGAGAGAGAGTTGATAAGATAAAATTCATGAAGTTGTCCCGAAAAATTGCCGAAAATTTTCCTTGAAGGCGAATACTATAGCTCAACAAGGCCGTACGAAGGCAAATGAGCCTCTGGAGATCATACCAAAGATGCTCAATAGGTTCTGAATTATATTGTTGACAACAATTCAAGAATTCCATACTCTCTTTCAACTCTTGTATCTTCTCCTTAAAAGAAGATATTGACGGGATCACACTTCAATGCAATAACACATGATGAAGCAGAATGTTGAAAAATGGTTCTGATCTATCAAGGGCGTAAAGTAGGCGTTTATGGCCTGCGGCGTGAAAAATTGCCTGAAGGCGTCAGCCGAGGGCCATTATACACGCTGAAGGCCATGAACGCATTTTACGCACGTGATGCATACAACATTTTATGCACAAGTGGCTCATTTCTCGAGTCAAAAGTGATGACTAGATTTCAATTAACAAAATTTTATATACAGGTTCAGTCGGGAGTAACGCACCATACTCCAGGTGTCTATTGTACTCTTAACAATAATTTAAAAAATATATATGTTCTTATACGATTCTCATTTGTTTCCATTCTAAATTTGAACAAATGAGTGGCATTTCAAAAGATTTCAATCGTACAAACTCGAAAATAAACGCGTCAACCACACTGACACTGACACTTACACATGTCAGAACAACAAAACGGTCCAAACAATTGAGTTGGTATGATTAGAGTTTTACAAAATGTCACAAATCTATTCAAATTTAGAATAAAAACAGGCATGAGAATCATATAAGAACATATTGTTTTTTTTTTTAATTATTTTCACGTGTGTATATAATACACACTTGGAGTTTGGTGCGTTCCTCCTGACTCACCCTGTATAACGTATATGAATGGAGTAATCGAGAGAAGCGTAATGGTTATGGGGAGTTCACATTGAAATTATCGTACGAATAACGCAATTATCGTAATAGTAAAACTCTTTGTTCACCAAAAGAGATTCATTTCTTGAAATATTACAAAATGCATACCCAGTATATATCTATTTAATTTTGACTGTTGTCTAGCAAATTGTCATCCTTTATTTATCAAGATATTTCACTATAAAGTTGAAAAATCATCTGTTCCGCCTGTCTTTTGGAACGCGTTTAAAACAATTTTGCCCTCCTTTTTTCATCATTGGACAATGTATTTATTATAAATATATTGAAAGGATATTGGAAAATGTCAAGAATCTATAAAGATGAATAAATATTCCTCCCCCTCGATTAGCCTATACAGGAAGTACCTATATATTTAATACATAACTATGTTCTGAATAATTATATTTCTTTAGAGAAAATATAAGTATATTCTTTGATATAAAATGAAAATTTCGGTTATAATTGCACAAGTGATTAAAAATCACCGATCATTTTGCAACCTTCATTTGTATTATTTATAGCCACATGATTTTGAATGCGTTGTTATGGCGACGGCATCTCTTCGCAGTGCAATCTTCTGCAGTGCAATCACCAATATACGAGGGAAATATTCTTTGTAATGATCAATTTCTTCAACTTAGTTGCCTGATTGTGATTGGGTCATAGTCACTCATCAGATTTCAGATTTTCTAAAAATGAATTCGACTGATGTGCAGCGTGAAAAAATAAAGTGAAGTATTATAGCTGAAACTATTCTACCATCTATAATCTCATGAATAAAACTACATTATGAAGGGGTAAAAATTGGAGAGATGCTGCTTGTTTTGAAATATTGACTGTATATGTATAGTCGACTTCATAATGAGATATAATATTATTTCAAGAACACAACCCACTTCAACAAATGATATTCACGCTTGAAAACTTCATAAATTATATTGAAAGTCTAATAAAATCATTTTTTATGGATAGATATTAGGCCATATTCCGTACATGGTGCGAGTGAATTGCTGCGTTGCCGCTAAGATGATGGGAGAGATGGCTCACTGAAAATCACATTAAATAATTGTTCAACATACAGTATGATACGAGTGTATGGAATGAATTCATCATTACAAAAATACGCGACTATTGAAAAAAGTTAAAAAACACGTGAGTTTTATGTTTGAACCCCCATCATCTCATGCGATATTCATATTATGAGAGATGTTGCGTAACCGGTGTTGGAACAGTGCATGACGTAAAGGACGATACGAACATGGTCATGTGACGCCTCATTTGAAAGGTCTACTGATCGTCTATTCAACACTATGATCATTTCAATATTTATTAGCAGGATCAATCAACATTTTGTATTAGGAGATTGATTGAGATACCAATGAACACCCATTTGTGGAACTGAATTTTGCTACTGAGAATTGGACATAGAAGTGTCTTCTATTCAGAAAGAAAAATAATACATTTATTGAAAAAGTTCTGAACTCTAATCTGGAAATTAGTAATGCAGGTATCATCGACTTATTTGGTATTATATTCTCATATAAATGTTCGATTCGCTTGTAATCTAGCAATGTGATTATTACAGAAACCGAACTAATCGAAATTTCAATTATTGTTGGCTGTCGGGATGAAAAATATCTAATGAAGAAATGAATCTCAACGGAGAATCCATACAAATTCTCCGACGTTCTAGAAAACGTCCCCAAATTGATGCTCGATTTCAATTTGAGAAACTCCTATTTATATTTACCTCATCTCAAATAGTTGCTCCAGATTTTGTATAGACTTGACCGTTTCTGGAAGGGAATCCATATAGATGTTAAAAGTTTTGCACACATTGATTTGAAATGATGAACTATTAAGTTCAATCCTTATATTTTCTACATATTGAATTTAAAAATGCTTCCAAAACTTAAATTCTTCTTCTGATGAATGGTAAGCGAATGTTCAAATTGTTTTCTTTCTTATTGAATAACTCATATACTTAATATGTTGTTCGTGAATGCGAATGCACCAATATGCATATTAATTATACCTCAGGACAAGATTCAGAGTTCAGTTTGTATACCCACTCTCGATTCCACTACCCAGCTTCCACATTGCATCTTTACCGAAGGTCATCAATTTGAATACTTATATTATAATTTCATTGTATTCTGATGAAGAAACAGTTTCAGTTCACCCTGTATGAATAAATATCCGAATAATCATACTGTTGAGGTGCTACATGTCCACTGTTTGCATTGAAAGAATCGTCGATTATGTCATTACTTCGACACCAGTGACGTATAACATCTCGCGAATGAATATAATGAGATGGGCCTCAAAAATTTGAACTCACGTGTTTTTGGATTTTTTCATTATTAGGCTATTTTTGAAATAATGAATTTATCCCATTCATTTGCATCATAGTGTATACATACACGGTGTTATTCAAATATGTGGCCAAACTTCAAGGGCTGATTCTTTACGGACAGTCATAAAAATAGTTTTTCCGTAAATCTAGTAATGGCTTGATTAGCAGCCATACACCCTGTATACCTTGAGAATGGTGCATTTACGGGCACATGTTTACATGATCTTTTCGACTTGGTATTATTAGTCCAAGAGCCGGCTGAAAATTTCGATCGTCATCTGATAACGAAATAATAAATGCCAATCACTATCCTGAGCAGAATGATTGAGAAATCGCACTTTCCTGTGCGGAAATTTGCACTAAATTTTGCGATTTGATAACGACATAAGAATCCGATACCAATTAAATGGTAGATTTCTAAAACCTAGCTGTGCCTCAACTCAGTCTGAGTCAAATCCACGGTACGATTTATTTGCTGATGCTATTCCGTCATGTGATAACGAGTTGAAACAATCTTAGGCTGAAGCCTGGGTAAAAATGATATTCTTAACTACCTTTTTGTATAAATAACTATATGAGTCTTAAATTAAAATTGTCGACAACTGGTAAACCGTCCTATGAGATTATATATATGCATGATATGTACCATGTACCCAACTCTAACAATTTCTAATAATGATGGATTATGCAATAGTGACTTCCTGATTAAACACTTAAAACCTCGCTTGAAACCTCTGCCAGGATTGTATTTTTCATCAAAATGAAACACATGAATATCCAATTTTCTTAATGAAGGCCACTTTATGATAATAACTGATAAGAATAACTGATTTTCATTTCCAATTAAAAATCATAAATCATATATTTTACTATTATTCTTAGGAAGAAATATCTATATATCGTATCGTGTAATTAGTGATGAGTTAAAAATTCAGATATGGGCAATTATCAATTCGACATTTTGGGTCAATTATTATATCCCAGCCGAACTAAACATTTCTGAGGGATCTCCTGAGACAGAAGATGTAAGGAGAAATTGAATATCCAGGATGATCCACCTTTGAGAAATGACGTCCGCGACAATATATCATCAACAAAGAACACACTATATATCATTCAATTTTCGGAATCTCCATGAAAAGCTGAAATCACGAATATATCACACATAGGATTTGTCTACAGTGCGTCCATCAAATTGAGTAGGTACGTATATATTGTACTTTCGTTATTATAGGTATAGTGATGGATAAATTCGTTAAAAATCAAAGGAGTAATCATGGGGAAAACGCTCGAAGCCGACAAATTTCATTTTCATTCGGGCATTCTTTCAAATTCCATTAAAAAATATAAAATATATAAAGGATGGTGAGTATGAGGAACTAAGTTATATCGGTATGAATCCAGCTTCTCATAGATAGTCCGAAAATTAAATAAGATAAAGTATGTTCCATTTGAGGAAATTGTCGCAGACGTCATCATCCAAACGTATATCACCCTGTATACTTATTTTTTTTCTGGTAAATGTGACGTATTGAGAACAAAAATTGACATGTTTCAGGAGTTTCCTCAAAAATGGATAGGAAATCACTTAATTCAACTGTCGCATTGTATCCAAACCCTGTGTGGACCACTCTGTATACATGCATAATTTTCCTTCATGAATGTGGCGAATTGGAAATTGAAATCGACCTGTTCCAGAAGATTCTTATAAGAAATGGAATGTTTGTCTAAAAATTAATTTATTCAGTACTTTACGAAAGCACTGTATAATATACAAGTGGAGAATGAATAAGTGCGCAACAATTGTATTCCGGAGGTGTGTAATTTCTTGTCATATTTGAGCAAATGAAGTTCACATCAAAATGAGATTTTATGGAAACATATATAGAAAATGAAGCAAGTTATAGAAACAATATTTATACCTTCATAAAATATGACAAGGAAGAGCCTTAATTTGTTCGCACTTATTCATCCATAGGTATACATCTTTGTTACCATACTCAGAGATTATACACACTAATCTCTGCCCTACTTGAACATATTATTCGATTGTAAGAATGATTCTTCATCATCGAAGTAACAATTAAAACTCTTCCTTCAGTAACAATAAGATATTTTCAAAATATTTCGTTTTTCAAATGAATCTTCCTTTCCGTGTAACTATAATGACGATTCCAAAGAGATTCGGCTATGAAAATATTTTCATCAGCGTACATATACATTAGACGAATGTATATGTACCCTGTTTACATCATAGTCAGGAAATTTGAGAATGACATTCAAGCTGATGATGGTGTCTGAACGAATCAGCTGATGAACTTTTTTATTTTTCAAATGATATAATATGAAAATAGCATTCAATGTTTTCCCACAACTCATCGAAGTAAAAAGAAACCTGCATATTTGCATCGTAAGTTGTAAAGCAGAAAACAAGACTACTTTTTTATTGCTACTTTAATAAGGCCTTCCACTTATAGCGGCTACTCAATATGTAATTAGTAGATTAAGATTTTTAGATGGTCATCATTATTTCTTCTATGTCTTGGGAAAAATATGTCAACAGTTACCTTCTCATAACCGGTGTATTTTATTCCACATTTGAAAATTGCAGTATCAATCTATAAATACCTTGGGACTGAAGCGGTCAGAGCTGATATTGGGTCCGAATCCGAATTTAAATTGCCCTAATTCACCCAGATGTTCATAAATTTCGGTAATTACAGCTGATTTCAATGAAAATAATTTCTGTAGAGGCCAAGGTTGATAGTCATGATCTGTATATACATACAGGGTATGTCATGACGAGCTTACACTATCTTTATATCAAGAATCATTCGGGAGAAATCCATGGAATTGTGCATGCTTATATTTCAATATTTGACAATGCAGTGTCGCCACTTCTACTAGAAAGAAGTAACAACATTGATATTTCAAACAGAACACACTGTACTTTATCGCATTTTTAGATTTTCCCTGAAGAGCTGATTTCATCGATATATCACACTTGGGGTCTATCGTAAATGATTACAGGGATATAGTGTGTTCAAAATCGAGTTTTTTCAAATTTAGGATTTTTTTGTGTCGAAACTATTCATTATCGATCACATATCCCTATCTCAACTTTAAATTCACTATTTACTGATAAATAATTGGAACAAATACAGGGTGGTTCAAGTTGCAGAATTCTGACCGAGGCATATAACCTCCAGAAATTTATGAAGAACACCAATTCCTACCTTATTTCCCTTGGTTCTCACGATGTTCTCTGAATATTACAGGATATCCCTTTTCGTGGGAACCAGAACATAAAAAAAGTGTGATATATCGATAAAATCAGCTCTTCAGAAAGAATCCGAGAATGCCATAAAATACAGGGTATTCTATTTGAAATTACAAAGTTTTTGCTACTTTTTGGTAGCAGCGGCAACACTGCATTGCTGAAAATATTTCAAATGAAGAGAGCGTATTTTCATGGATTTCTTCCGACTGATTCTCGATATAGAGATAGTTTAAACTCGTCGTGACATACCCTGTATAGTAGACACACACAAAGATGCATTGTCGATAAATTTTTCCCTGCCAATTCACACGTTGGGCTAATGGAAAATCTTCACCCCATTTCATAGAATATGAAATCAAAATTTTGGAAGATGCTCAAACACGTAGATTTTTTATCTGAGGGAGTAATAATGTCCAGCGTTTTCTACCCTCATAGCTTCAACCATATGAATCCTCGAAATTTGGAAAAGGGAAAAGGGTCGAGCCATACCCCTTTTTATATATTCCCCTAACAACACGAGTACGTCCCAGGGTCGTCCCAGGTACGTCCTTCATTTTCTACGAGGACGTCCCTGGGATATCCTGTGTCGGGACATGGTACATACTAGGGACGTCCCAGGGACATCCGCTTTCCACAAGAAGAGGCATCCTAGGAATGTCCTTCTAGTACGTCCCTGGGATGTACCAAGTACGAAGAAAGGATATCCCTAGGACGTCCCAAGGATATCCCAGGGACATCCCTTCGACAAAAGAAAAAAAAAAGTAGGTCGAGTACGGATTGAACCCGGGACCTTTGGCTTATCAGGCACGCATCTTACTTCATTGGCTATTGAGCCTCCTGAAGATTTATGTACTAAACAGATTTATAAATAGGACTAAACTACAGAAACCCGAGTAAATACAACTATGTTAGGATTTGGGTATAATTATTATATCATTCTTGTTCGTGTTTAAAAATGAGGGGCATTATGCATGTACGATTTCTGTTTGCGAAAAATGGTAATTTCTCAAGAAGTTCTGAAACTTTATTCTTCATTTTCATTACGATTATTTTCCGGAAGAAAAACAAATATTTTCAAAAAAATGCAACTTAATACTTTGATGAAATTCAATGACTCTGATGTGAATGGATATCAGATATTCCAGGGACACGAATAGGATAACCTAGGGATGTACCGGGCGGGATGTCCACTGGACAACCACTGCGCGACATCCCCTGGATGTCCCATCATGTCCTTGTACCGCGGGACAAAAAAGGGACGTACCTAGGACATCCCTGTGTTGTTAGGGTCAATTATTGACCTAACTATTAGGATTTAACAATTAACAATGAACAATTAATAATCATGAGTAGAGTGTTTATATACATATATCTGAGAAGAACTAGATGTGAAATGTCTGTTTATTGAAGATCAAAATAATGTTGAGAATTGATTTTGGTTTCCACAATTCATGAATCTATGAAAAATAATCCAATTAAATATCACCAAACTTCGTTCGAACAATAACAAATCCTATCTTCATGTTCTATCTCCATGATTTCCTAATTCTTAGTTGTAAAGTTGAAAGTTGGCCAACGTTGTAATTCTCAATTCTTAATTTAAATGACAGAAGTGAATGTATAAACCCTCATAGATGTTACCTTATATTCAACTTTTTGAGTTTATAGTTGTTAGTTTAATTCTTAGTTTAGTTGAATCTATAAACCCAGCATTATGATTATGATACTACAATTTTGCCTTATTATATTCATCGACAACGAAATGACAGATTGTCAAAATATTGGGAATTGATTGTTTTTTTTTATGGTCATTCAACCAAGAAGCAATAGTTATTCCGTGCATGTAGATAATATTATATGATATTTAGAGCAATAGAAAAAAAATCAATACAAAAATGTGAAGTCATATTATAAAAGTGGTTTCTATTAGGAATATACTCATCACTTGATTATGAAAAAGAATTGATTTTGAGAAATCTGGTTCTTTCATCTTTTGAGACCCTGATACAGCAGCGCCACTGATATCAATGCACATTAGAATGCATAGTGAAATCAACTATATGTATACATCTAAATGTGCAATTTTTCAGATACAGATTGTTCTGTTTTCTGGCAGCTCTGGGGAAAGGGGGGTTCAGAATGAACCCCCCCTTTATTTGAGCCACTGTCACTATAGATTAATTGGCACAATGGATAGCAGAAACAGTAACTCATACATGCAATCATCAAATTTCAATTCAATACAACTGTTATTAAATTACATTTATGCATATTCATGATAAAAGTGACAACAAAAGAAAAACCAACTGAGGAAAAAGTGCTTCATTCTCATAAATATTTAAAATACAGCATTTCTTTGTGGTCGTAGAGTGTAATAATAGTATGGTAGGTCAGGGAACTTATATCAATGTTATTTTTATCGTTTGCTTTATTATACTAACTTACGACTGAACACATATGCACGCATTTTCAAATACCGACAGCAGTTCTCAAACGTCAATAGTAAAAAAACGTATGATTGATATTGATGAATCGATGAGGAACACTAAAGAAACTTCACCTTAGACGTAGGTTTTGCTTAACCGTTAACTTCATGTACAGGGTTCATATTTTGACACGAACACACATCATTCATTATAGAACATAAACTTCGAATGAGAATTATTCTGATCAGGATCGTTCCGAACAATGCTTGTTAAAATCCAAACCGTTTTTGATATATTAGAATTTGAATTAAATTAGAAAGAATCAATTGAGATAAATATCATAATATGATATTCTCCATCTATAGTTTTTTAAAAATTGTGAACATTCCGAAAATTATTCAGATTTTTTGTTATTTTTTAGTGACAATCTGGTATATTCTACAAATACATATCAACATTCTTATTGAATGACCTCATCTGGAATATCTTAGATACAAATAAGGATCGCTCTAGAAAATTTTATACTTATTGATGCGGTTAACATATATTATTATTTTTCATTGAAGTCGAACTCATTTAGTCCACACTGTATTTTGCATAATTAAAATTAGTAGAATGAAACATACCTAATTCTTACCTATATGAAATCATTAGATTTGTTAATTATCGTTCAATTGTTGATTATATCTAACTTAGATTTAGAGCCTTATTAACTGAAAATATAATTTAAAAAATCATCGTACTTATTTCCGTTATGTACAATACAAAAAATGTAACCATATTATTTCCTACATTACCTACTCAACGTGTTTTCTATTAACACTATGGTTTTCGTTTGGACACTCTATGAACCAAAATTCGTTCGTCTATTCCTAAAACGGAACATATATAGTATCGAGTTTCACCAGTTTGGATTGAAAAATCTAACCTCAAAAAATTTATGTTCGAAACTACTCGGTACGAACCGTGTAACTAGCGCCCTCTATGAGAGTCAGATAAAAAAACAAATTCATGCGATTTGTCAGATTTCAAGAAACATCCATACAAAATTTCATTGCAATGTTGCCAGTAGTTTCGGAATAATCGTGAAAAATGTGTAAAAAACAATTTTTTCAACACCTTGTATCATGAAAACGGATGCCGTTACGACGTTTTTTCACTGAGCAAACCCAACTTATTTTGCAATGTTCTACCTACCCTAGCAAGGGGGTTAGGTTTTTTTGAAACACCCTGTATACCAAGTTTGAATTTTTTTCCTATAGGGGTTCCGAAGAAATTAATATAAATCTCAATTTTGTTAGTACTTTCGACACCCTGTATTTCAGATAGGATGCATTTTAGGACAAACGTTGATACAAACTTTTCACCTCAAAATGAGGTTAGGAATCCGCATACGAAGTTTGTCGGTCTTATTCTGACTAACGCTGTATAGTTAAATCAAATGTGTGTTTACCTTTCGTTGTCACTTAGTATATAGTATATAGAACTATATCACGGAAAATAAAGTAATGTTGCACCAACAAAATAGTTTTTTCTTTGTTAAATTAAACACAATTTTGCGAAATTAACAAAATATATGTTCATTCCAAATAAGCAACCTATTCAAAGAGACAAAATAATTTGTTTGAAATGTTTGCTTACTTGAACAGAAGTTTCATTTCATTCAACAACATTCATAGTTGACCTAAAACAAATTTCGTTGATCCAACTATCATCTCATTGTTCAATCAATCATATGCATTTTGTCTATTCTACAAAATTACATTAATATTGACAAATATTTAACTGAATATTTTGTTGATCAACAATCATTTCATTGTGCAACCAATCGAATGTTTTTTTCTATTCGACAAAATTGAATTGATTATAACAACATTATATTTTGTTGATTCAACACATCACTATCAAGGAATATGTTGTTATTTCAAACGAATTACTTCGTTGAACAGAACCCACAAATACATTATATCAAACAAATATTTTGTTGAATGATTATTTAGTTTTTGCCACTAGGTGGCGTTTCTTCCAACCTTCCTACGCTCGCCTCGATTGGGGTGTACATATACCTACCTAAAACATCCGTTTATAAAATTATATTAGGCTGTCTTAGACTTTCTTATGGCGCTTATACAAGTTAATAGTCTTGGATCAACTGAGGAAATTGATCCCTAATTTCTCTTAGTTTTGAAATTCAGTTATTGGATTTTTTATATTATTCAGCCAAATATTCTGTCAATTCTAAACACAATTTGGTTGATCGCAGAAAATATATTGTTATTTTAACATATTAACTCTCTGAAAAACGGAAAATTTTGTCACTTGAATGAAATGATGTAATCATCTCAATCAACTGAATCATTCATAAGAGCAGGATATTGTATTATAGGAACAAAATAGTCTTTGTTTATTCAACCAATTCCTGCTGCTAATTTGAATCATTAATGAGTTACATCAAATGAATTTTGAATTGAAAACTGACAAAAAACTTTTGTTGCTCTGACAAAATATTTTGTCGTGGATATATGCGACATATGATTTTGTTGAATTTACGAAAATTGTGTAGTTTCAAACATTTTTTTTTCTGTGTACATATAGGGAAGTATTCTCAAGAACTTTTAACCTCTATAAGATTCAATAAAATCCAATACCAAGCCATAATCAGGATTTCTTATCGTGAGGTCTGAAAGATAAAAAAAACAATTCGCGAAAGTTGCTGAGGAACTTTGAAGATCATCAATGTCTTACGATTCTTGTTTATTCAAGAAGAATGTATTTCCTCATTTGCCTTTTCGCCATATTTTCTTAAATAGTAGCAAACAATCATATCCATTCGCTATAGGCGTTTTCGGAAACTTACTCTGGGTTGTTGACTCGATCTGAACGGGTCACGTGATGGATCAGTCGGATCACTTATCCTAATACTATAGTTTACGAACTTATCAGGTTACTATTTTATTGAGTTAGCTTTATACCTCTTCGAATAGAACTTCTTGATTTCTCACGTATGCAATTTTTTCAGTTTGCTATGCGATATCAATATTTTCTGATCAATTTCTCCATATCTTTAAACACATACCACTGAACTCTTTAAAGATACACGTTATTATTGTTCTAGAAATGATGAATATTGCTTCTGCTCATGATGTTGGTGTATTTTCAATATCAAACTAATGCTATTCAACATAATTCACTTCTTGTTCAATTGATGAAATCAAATAATATCTGAATTGACCTTAGAAATACATGAATCGTGAGTAATTCTGTGGTAGTGAGTGTATGATCTAAGGTAGTAACTCTGGCTGACCCTGCTTTGGAGCAGGGTTGCGAAACATGAACCCGAGTTAGTGATCGAGTAAGTAACACCGAAGTTTCCGAACATGGGTATGTTACTCGGGTTAGGTAAACGAACGTGCAGGTTAGTGATCGAGTCAACCCGAGTAGGTTTCCGAAAACGCCTTATGTGCGTTTCTATAATTCCACATTTGTAGGTCAAATTCTGATACAAAAACAAAGGTAGGTAATACAAATACAACCAACAGCAAATTAACATTTTTTAATGGTCATTACACTCGCAACTATTATAGGAGAGGACTAGAGGAGGGCTTTCTATAAAGTTTATATAATCGCCATCATATTTAACAACGCCAGGTCAATCTTGATAGAGCAAATCGCCTTGCAATTTCAATCAAAAAAGAATAAAAAGAAACAACTACTGGCATAACTCATTTCAGCGTTCAACGGTTTTGAACTCTATGCTAGAGAGAAGATGAGGTTAAATTCCTTTGACGGTGTTTTTAATAAGAAAATATGAAACGTTACCTGTATATTCACCAAGATAGATGCATACATGGGCTTCCTATAATAATTCTTTCATATTTGCTACATACAGAAATTGAGTACCTACCTGCACACATTATGATCATTAAAAATATTAAGAAATGAAAATCCATGATCCATAAGTTTATGCAGAATAAAAAATATATTCAGCATATTATACAGGGTGTACAGGTAATTTTTTTTTGGGTCGAAATAAGTTAATATGAACATATTCCAAAAACAATTCGTTTCCGAGATACAGGGTGTTGAAGTTAAAAAAACATCGATTTTTCACTAAGTAGTTTTTATAAAATGCCTGATGATTAGTGATCAACGTACCAATCGTATTCACTTTTGCACGATTTTAAGAAAAGTCGAGAGCCAAAAATGATGTATTTTGAGATTCATAAAAAAAAACATTTGAAAGAAATCTACTGGGTGCTTTATGGAACACATAATGATGCATTGAAATTTTGGGCACAACCCAAATAAAACTATGACGGAAATCGGAATATAGTATATTATCATATGGAAATTATGAATTCTGATGACAAAAATGAAACACATCATCAGTGATGTTCTTTATACAGGGTGATTCATTGAGAATGGGAAATCTCTGAACTACAGATGGTAAACACTATAGAATATCAAGATATAGCCCAACATGTCTTAAAAAAATGTTGCTGGTTCAGGAGATACAGGGTGTTCTTGAGGAGATTTTATTTTGAAATTTCTCCATAACTACGTGAGTTTTAACAGCATGAACATGAAATATTGTAGTTTCGTAATTTTTTTGTGATTACTCCTAGAGGCTCTAGTGGCATTCTGTTACTCCGGTAAATTACATCATATCTTCATCTTCCATTGAAAGATGATCAAAATAAGTGAGAAATCTGAAAGCCTGTTCAATTTTCCATGAAAAAATTCACTTTCTTCAAATTGTCTATCCCTAACGGTTTTTGCGTTATTCGCTCTTGAAGAGATTTATTCACTTATAACATTTTATCAATTTCAAGTTATGAAGTTAGCGAAGTGGTAGTGAAAAAATAGATAGTAATTTCATAATAAAACTTCATATTTTGGTGTTGACTATATCTGTAGTTCAGAGATTTCCCATTCACAATTAATCACCCTGTATAGTTGTTCCGCCATATAGGTATCGAAATTATCGATTTCTCTCATTATTGTATGGGAGATAAAAAATCAGCCTGTATCTAAATATCAAATAAAATATCTTTCATTTATATAACCCTACCCTTTAACCCTTTTACATAATTAAAATATGTACCTATCTTTTTTTTGTCAACGACAAAAATGGGAATTCAAAAGTTAAACTGAATATCTATCATTCATAATGATCGTATCACCACTATGGGAAAAACAGTGTGGTTATTAGTATGGAGGATATTTATGTCATTTTGGACAACCATTATAATCTAATCAACCTCATCTAGTTAGTTTGAATTTTTGTTGTTATAAAAGACGTGGCTTTGAAGCCAAGGTGTGTGTTTGATCAGAAAATTGCAACCATGGCAAAAAATACCATGCACAGATAAATATGACCAATCGTTTTCTTTTTAACGACGAAATGTCAATTTCCCTACAAAACACTAATATTTTCATTGTTTTATAAGTTCATTTCGATTACTTGTTACATCAATGAATCTTGTATAAAAAGGTTCAGTTTCTAATAATACAGTGTATTCATAATTATGAAAACGGAAATAATTAGCAAAGCTTTTCCCATATGCAACGAGAAATGTTGAACATACCTATACTTATCATTCAATTTTTTTTTGTATCAACCTGAATGTCATTTTGTTTTTCTATTCTGAATTGACTCGGTCGTTACTTGATGAAAATCCATGGTAAATGTAAACAAAAATCACAAACTATAAGATGTCCACAACATATGTCTATTCCTATAGAATAAATATTTTACATATAATACATATAATACATATTTGAGATTCATTTGATTTCCATACAATTTATAGCACTGGTTCGGAAATACAAGATGAGATTGATAGACAAGTATTTTCTTTATAAACTCATACACTCAAATAAATCCATATATACATAGGCCCTTCATTATTCTATACAAAACTCCTATTCATCAAATTTCAAATCATCGATTTCATATTTCGTTTGAATTCGCGAATGATTCAGTCATTCAAATGAATGCAAAATAAAAATCCTCAAAAGAACAGAAATATCAATGTAAAAAATCAACGTTTTGCGTAATTAAGTATGAGAAACATAAAGTTACCTTCCTACCTACAGTTGTATTATTATATCAACCAGCCATTGAGCGTCTACAAAAAAAAACAATCATATTGTAACAATATCTCTCTCATAATGGACCTAGCCTGCATTCTTCCTATTTTTTCTCTCCGTACCAGATTAAAAGCTATTTTTAAATCAGCATCAAGCAACATTTTCAAAGTTGAGTTAGGTTATGGTTTACAGTTGGACGTTCGAAGCAAGCACATCATGAATACAAACGATAACCATTACTCAGCTGGATCAACATAGGTTAATACACTTTGAAAAAGCAAGTCGTTTATAAAATAAATAAAAATAAAAAAAGGACGGTTGTTCGCTTGCCATGTAGAGGGCGTTCTATTCTGTGAGACGTGTATGCGTTCGCTTGATATATTGCAGAGGAAGAGGAGTACTTATTTTTTTGTTAATGTTGCATGAGATTTTATTTTGTTGTGTAACCATATGTTATTGATGAGTTATTGTACCTGTAATCGAACAAAATCTATCTAACTTGTCGCGAATATCATGTAGAACTTTAGGTAGGTAATATTTATTATACCGGGTCTCTCTCAAAACCGTATAGTTTCTTTTTGTTTCTACAGGTAGACAAGAAATTCGGTGTGTTGGTGAAGTATACATAAATGTAAATGTTGTTCACATATTAATCTGTTTTTTGTCACTCCAGAAAAAATTTTTTTTTTCTGTGACGGGAAAAAAGTTTGGCATTTCATCTCTGTTGGCAGGTTATAAAATGTCACTTTTCATTAATTACTTTCTTCCCGTGGGAAAAAAGCGAGTACTTTCTTCATGGATATATATCACATATATATACACTGTTGTTGGCTTTTGTTATGCAATAGTTCCGAAAAATGAGTCAATAATACCGTCTCCGAGAAAGAACTGCAAGTCCTTTTATCTTCCATTCGACTTCACAGTTACGTATATTAATAAACAACCATTAAATTCGCAATTTTTCGAAATCAAATCACAGAATTAGACTGACAGAAGTGACATTAGATATTTGATTACTTCAAAAGAATGATAAAGATGTCTACAACGCAGGTGTCCCTACTGTTATAAACTTGAAATTTCACGTCGATAATTTCCAGATTTCAAAATAATGTAATATCTTCTCAATATTGATTCGTCCTTTTTCTGTCACAGAAAAAAATAGTGTATTATACACGGGAAAAATATTAGATTTCAGCTCACGGTTTTTTGTCACAACCTGGAGCTGAAATCTACTACTTTTTCCCTTGTATAATAAATTACCATTTTTTTTTAATTATCAAATCATTGGCTTATAAATATTCCGCAGTCCAATTCCGCATACATTAGTACCCTGTGATATTGAGAAAAGGGCATTAATTTTACTGTGACACTGACAAATAATAGTATATTCTTCAACGAGCGTATAATGATAGCTATTATTCCCGAGGATATGATTCCGAAATGAGCCGTAAGCGAGTTTCGGAATTATCCGAGAGAATATTAGCTATTATACGCGAGTAGAAGACTATACTTTCTCTACGACTATACGATAGTCGTAGAGAAAATAATATACTTGATGTATGAATTTTAATGATATTATAATACAATTGACAGGAATCTTTAATATTCAAAGAACTCAATGATAAAACAACACAATAATTATTAGGTCAGTAAATTATGTTTCTCGTACTCAGTAACTGAATTTTTAGTGATATTCTCACAATTCGTGAAATTTAATGTCGGTGTTGCATTCAAATCAACACTGACATTTTTATTCATATTGCTAGTTGATGTTTTTTGTGTGAAGGAACTGTTATTTGATGATGATAATTCGAATCTGCCGTTTTTTTTTATTCAACATGAAATCTTCTAGAAATCCTTCTGCCACCGATGTGCTCTTCCAGCCACCATGTCTTTTCAATGCTGTTATACCTCCACCTGCATTGACAAGCAAAGCAATGCCCGGTGTACATCTCGGGATTTGGTAGCTTCCAAAATGTAACTATTTGTTTTCCCATTGCTGCAATTTTCCCATTGATTCCAATTTTCTAAAGAGTACATTTTCCTTCTTGGTAATTCATGAAAAAATTGGAAATCACAACATTTGCTGCTCGTATATCAATGTACTTTTTACAAAATTGATAAAATTTTCCGGTTACAGTGAACCTCCTTACAATTTTTGTTTTGGTCTCAGGAATAGTTATCATCCATGCAGATCCAAGATCTTGAATATCTTCAATATTCATAAAGTACATTTCTATGGAACGGCAAGCCTCCATTATATCCTCCAGATATCAAAGTTAAAACTTAAAAGGCTCTATAAGTCAATCTGACATTCGCGAAAGTCAAGCCGTGACGTGACCCGTAAAATGAAGCAGAGCCTTCTTGAGAAATTTGTTTGGTAGACTTGCTGGTTTTTCATTAGTCTAACCTTTTCAGTTGCTGTGGATCCTGAAAATTCTGAATCTGTGATTGGTCGAGTGCCGTTGAATAATGAGTTGGGATCCACGGTGTGTTGGAATCATCTTCATTCATCAATTACTAACCTATATGTAATCAATGTAGAATACGATAGTCGTAGAGAAAATACCTTCCTATACCCACCTACATCTCAAGTTTACGAAAATTAGAGACTATATATCTCGCTATATATGTATATTTGTGAAGTCAACTAGATTCATTGCAATGAATTTTCGATATATTCGAATGAAAAGATTTTTATTCGAAACTAATCTAATAATAAAACTCGTCAATGAGTGTGAGGATATGAGCAGAAAATAAAAATTGCCTTGACAAATGCATTGCGAAAATAAATGAAATGCATCAACGTATGAGGCGTTCTTGAAAAATCCAGACTTAAAAATAAACACAATCGAGTATACTTATTAAAGGCAACAAACTCGCACTGGCCTTGTGTGTAAAAAGCGTATACCTATCTATATGTATACGCGCTCAACGAAATCAATTGATAAACCAGTAATTAGGTAAAATAAAATGTGAATGCGTCAAGGAAATCCAAATCAAAATTCTGTGAATATTGAGAATTTCATGCATATTGTATTAGACACCACGCGTTTCGTAGAGGACAGGGACATTTTTTGAGACTAGGAATATGTTCGGAGGAAATAGGAAGTAAAAATTCCAATAAGTGCAGGGAGCGATGTAGAAAGTCCCTTCTTTCGATGTATCGTTCATAATCTCAAGAACGGTACGTCACAGCAAAAAAGTCGATATATTTAAAATTAAAGCTGATGAAATTGTCGACAAAATTGTATCAGTAAGTTTTTCTCTGTCTTTCATAATTATCAAGATATTCGCCAGGACACCATATTCTTCAGGAAAAATATGAATAGTTAGTGAATTGGACGTCCTCATTTCGAATCCGAAGTGATTTTCAACCTATCTGTCCCGTCAATATATATATTCATTTTACTTGGTTCTTTGGGATTTTCTCTCCTCGTTTCTATAAAATGAAAGTATTCGTATTATTTCAATATATTTGTAGAGGGACAAATCAGATGATTTGCCCCAAAATGTCACTGCGTTTAACAAATTTTTCTATCAGGGAGTCTAAAAGAAAAATCCAGTAGCTTGTCAGTGACAATTTGTTTGAAAAAATTTTTGAAGGAAAGAAATATAGATATATTGAAAAAATATCGAATTTGTACTTATCTTTGGACGTTTCGGGACCGATTCTGCTCCCGTTCTCAACATGTAAATGCAAATTATTTTTCTTTGAAAGTTGTGCTGCGTATAGTTTGACACTTTTCAATGTCATACTGATGTTGGCATATGAATGAGTGATTTTAGTCTACAAATGAGTTACAGGATGTTTTCATTAATTGACCTTGAATCTACCATTCTTCTAAACGGAGACAATAGCATTGCTTCCTGTTCAGTTGATATTGATAGAACATGGTATTCACTACTGAAAACTGAACATGAAAATTACTTTACAACAAGATCTAAACTTATAATAGTAAATTTGGTGAATTAAACAAAATGTTTTCAACAATAAAGGAAGTTATTATATAGTTCCTTTTATATTGTTCCTGAAGATGGCCGTTTTGCCGAAACTAGGCACACACATGTGTATGTGTGTTCTATATTAAATTAAATTTTGTGAATAGTCGATCGACTTTGGTTCCGTTCTTGACTCCATTTTGCATCAAAATAAATTCATGCGCATTTAGTATTTACAAAACACTGTGTGATGTTAGAAAAGGTGATCATATCATATTATAAAAATCAGAAATAGGTAACTCATTCCTAAGAGATATTTAAAATATATGAGAGGAGTAAATTATCGCAATGTATCTACACGACAACCTACTGTGAGAAATCAACAGGAGAACAAGTGAAAATAAAGACATAAATTCCCAACAAAAAACACAAGAAATTAAGAATGTACTAATTGAATGACTTTAATTCGTTCTTTAGAATAGAAATCGTCATATTAAGAAACTGGAGACTGTATAAATTGTACCTTACGAGTAAGCATGTCTTCGTTTAACACATCTCAAGGCTACAGAAAGAGAGAGATCGAAAACTATTGACATATGCTCCGACATGTACCATTCGAGTGCCACTTATTGTCCATATAAATTTCTAGGTACAGTAAAAAAGAAGTAGAGGCATTTTAATGAAGTTCTATCAGAATGCGCGCCAAGAAAAATCCAAGACAACAAAAACTGTAAGGATAATCATGACTATCCTTAAAAAAATCGTATATGTGCACACGAATTTCTTTTGGGATTCGCTGTGATTTTTGAAACTGAGTGACTTTTCCTCAGTACTGTGTGGATCATGAAAATTAATATTGATGCGTTATTTTTTTTCTGAAATGCGGGGAAACATTTCGAATATGTTCATAAAAACCGAGTGGCCTTCTCTAGATGATCCTTCCTCAAAACAACTCTTCAACCACAATAATATTCCAATGATTGAATTCCCAGAAATTCAAGCTTCCAAAAACGGTCCTCGCAAACTTAAACAGTTCAATATCTTTCAAAGTAACTTTTTCTCGACTAAAATGTATTCAATTATTTCGATTTGTCGTCCGTGTTATAGGTACCCAACCAGTTTATCCATCGCTTTAATTTCGGAAACACACTGTATATCAGAGCGAATACATATTGATAGAATAAAGTTCGGATTATTTTTTTTTGTAGACACGTAGATGACACTAGCGATGACACGTGATTTTTGAAATACTTACTATATCATTCTTTTCAAGAAAGCTAACGAGAGGGATATGCGTTGCATGTATACAGGATGTCATTTCGAGGACGAACAGAATTTATTATTGCCCCACCACCGATTATAGTATATGGATGTTCACATATCAGAAATGACAAACCTCCTCTTTGCAATATTTGAGACTATTATGTATAACTCTAGATGAATTTTATAATGTTTTTGTCTTTACTTCATGAATGTGTGGATATCGATATGTAGTTTCAAATTTGAGATAATTTCTAAACAGTTTACATTTATTGATTCATCACAGCCTTTTATTTGATAGGTTATTGTTTACACTAGAATGAAGTTTGCTTTGCAGGCTACGGCCTACGGCTCTTGCTGATGCATTTCTTGCGAGTTATACACTATACTTTTTCTACGGCCGTAACAGATAACAGCGATTTTTTTTTATTTCTCCTACTTGTAGCCATCTGATCTTCTCTTAAGTAATGATGATCTATTAGACATAGCCGTCATTGTTTGAGATTTGACATTTTATGAGAGATGAGATTTTGTGGAATAATAGCACAATGAAGTCATTGTGATATCAGATATGGGAAAATGAAATTGATGACATACAAAGTACCTCATCGATTTATCGAACACAGTGAAACAAGAGCAATTTTGTGCATATATAGCCGTAGAAAAAAAATATTTTTTCATAGCTTACTTAGTTTCAAAACCATGTATTGCCCATACTGTGAGAAATATTTTTTCTCACGGCACTTTGCCAACATCACATACATTTCAATGGAGAATCAAGAAAAATCGACCAAAACTTAATTGGCTGGTGTTCAGCTTTGAATAGTTGTCACAACTGCCAGAAGAAGTTTTTAAATTCTTTAGGGTAGTTCTCATTAGTGCTTTTCATAGAAATCGCATTTTCCATCAAATATTGTTCCAACAATTCATAATAAATAATATGATGTATATACATATACCGAGATGTGACGATTTTGATGAATACACCGCCAGAGACAGAGATAACGGAAGAAGCTGCGAAAGTTGGATTTGTTTCCGGAAATTTCAAGAAAAAAGTATGAATTGGCATACGAAGAATTTATGAAATCTTAAAAAAAATACAGAAATAAAATCTTTTTCGGAAAGTGTACTTTTTTGAAATACTCATATAAAGGAACTAGGAAAGGCGTCTACTCTTTGGTCACAATATTCAATGTGGCATAGTGCCACATTATAAAATGAATACCAATGAGTTACATTACTCGAATTCTTTGATATAAGTGCAGTTGTAGAAAAAGTATAGTGTGCAATATGTGGGGAAAAGCACTTTACTCACTTGTTGCACAATATATCATTTCGAATGTAGAGCTATTCCAGCTAAGACGCTTCAAAACGTCCGCGAAAAGTTCGAATATCGGCTATACTTGTGGCTTAGAAAACAATGAAATCCTTTTAGAATAATTTATAATGTTACACAACGTTTAATAACATCAAATTATCTTCATCATTTCTATCGGTTGATGATGGATACTCTTTAGATCCGAAACATGTCTCCTTCCCATTTATAATTTGATGATATCAAATGTTGTGCGGAGACGACTTGGAATATTTTTACTACTCTAACTATACTTCACTCCACTTTGAGACAGTAGACTTCTACAGTAGATTGAATAAGGTGAGCTTTTTCATCATTCTTTTTTCAAAAGTTACAAATTGAATACCTCCCACATCCCACTTCAATTCTGATATAAAGAATATGGAATCTATAGAATCTTCACTCAGAAAAATAGTCGGTTGTGAATACCAAACGTTTAGTAAAATAAGCGCCAGTCTCTGCATTAATCAAATAATACCACAACAAAATTGTATCATACTATACAATATAAGTATCATACTATTTTCAAGAGTAATACTTGTTATAGTATAGTATTATTCAGTTTTTGTAGTGGTATTATTAGATGAATTTAATGACTGGCGTCTATTTTACTTAACGTTTGGGAATGTTCCTCAGAAATCTCGACTATAATTACTAGCAATACCAGTCAGACAAACTTGATAGGCCCAGTCAGAACATCCTTTCGTCATTAACCTTGAAATATGTCGAACAACACTCTACCAAAACTCGTTCATCTATAGAACGGCGAAGCTTTGGTATTCGTTGCTATTGGAAGTATTCCCAAGAACTGATATTCTCTAAAAGTTCAAAAAAACAAATCCAACACCCACCTCATCTCCCTATTCTCCCTAAGCGTACGCACGATGTTTCACGAACATTATAGGAATTTCCTTTCGTGCGCTCCAAGAGATGAAACAAATACTTAATGAACTCAGGAATAGCGAAAACATAGTGGTTGCTATTTCAAATTTTGGGAGTAGATGCCTTGGGGGTCAGGGGGTTGAAAGTAAACCGACGACAAACGCCGACGACGTGTTTAGCCAGATTTTCATACACTATCATTGGCTCAGGCAATATATTGAATGCTGCTCGTTCTCAAATTGACAACCTGTATGTAAAAACAACAATTACGTTCAAAAATCCACGTCATATATTATCTCAATGCATTCGATTGCATTTTATCGAATTAGATTTTGCACTTGTTATCTATTCATTTCAACTGACCTAATTATATACATTCAGATAATTATTGAAATGCCCCACTGATCAATAAATTATAAATATTTATTTGGTCCATTGGAAACAGGCTAAAGTATTTTCAGCTAAATGACAATTAATATAAGATCGAATTTTGCGTAAATATCTACGAAATAAAATAAGAGCATTATTTATGTATACTGGACTAATCCATAATAATTCGTTATAAATATGAAATACATTTTAATTGTTGTTTAGTAGATTGACAACATTTGTTTTAACAAGTGCAGAGTTTTCCGAAATGTTTAAAAAACCGTGATAGAAATAAACAACTGAATATATTTCTCGTGAAGTGAATGTGAACTTTAGATATAGTGAAAAGTGTGCCAGAGACAATAAATCATGAATATATTAATAATTTACACTGGATCCATATACAACGATCAGCATTTATCTTTCGATTTTCATATTACTTTCTATCAATATCAAACCACACGCTTCTTCCTAAATGATTACCAAACTTTGGATGCACCTATTTGTAGCTAAAAATCATTAAAACATATAATAAATCAGTTGAGTCAGTTTACAGTATTACTGAATTTCCATTAATAGGAAATGAAAAGTACCTTAAACGATACGATTTAATGATTGTTGTGTATTTGTGATATACCTACCTACAATGGATTGATATTCGTCTTGGAGTAGCGACACTGGTGATGTAACAAATCATAAAACGAAAGTATTTAATATGAAAGAAGACATTACTCATATAATGGATACAGTCTCATAAAGAAATATGATTCAAAACTACTCACATGTGAACGCAAAATTATACGAAATTTCGATAATTACCTACGATCCGAGGCCTAATAACACATTTTTCTTCCTTTCGGTAGGTATGATAAAAACCGCAACATAATATAAATGAAGTTAAATACAGTCTTTTAATAATACAATGCAGGAATTGACAAGCGTATAACTTTTGTTAAAAATAACAGAGTAAAACGAATAACTGCACTACCGAGTGACTGACGCTATACTTATTCGTGTAGGTATATTTATTCAATTTTGTTGCAGATTATCGTCACATTTTTAAATAATATACATCAATGTTTGATAATGAGTTATCTATAGAAATATAACATCTTCATTTTTTTCCTGAGCGAATAAACACTTCAAAACACACGGATGAAAAAATGAATTTTTACAACAATCCATAATCTATATATCATTAATAATACGCAGTATATTATAATATGCTAGGAATTGAATTTTATTTTTTGTATAGTTCATGATGTAAAACTCATAACTGCATGCGTTTCTTCTGTCATGTTACCTTCACGCCGATGAAATTGATTTTTTCATTCATTTTATTAAAAAACGTGTCGTTCGACATCGTGATTGTTATAGTTATCCCTATAGGAATCTATCAAACTTCGATTTTCTGTACAGGGTGTCCCATAACTTATTCAACAATAAGCAAAATTTGAATCAAATAAATAAGAAGGTTGGGTCAATATATTGTTGCCAAATGTTGATGAAATTTACCAGGATTCAATTCATCATAGAATATTATACCTATAGTAAACGCCTTCTAGGAACTAGTTTCTAATTTATACCACGTACCCTCTTAAACCCGATAACTGCAAATCAGAATTTGAAGTTTTCAAACATTTTCAGATAATTTCAATTTGGTAAAGAACATGTTTTATTTTCAACTTCTTGTATCTTTTCAATGACGAACATTTGCCAGCACATGATATATTACATAAACTGAGTCTTCGTATTGTGATCACTATATAGGGTGATTCAAAATTCGATCTAAATATTTTAAGGACGTATTGTTTGGATCAAAATGAGACTTTTTCTTCATATGAACATCTGTCCTTAATTTTTCTTTCTTTTTTTTTGAATTATCTTCTATGTTTATTATTTATTATCATCTTTATTATTCCCAAGAAACATATATATGTTTATAGCAATAAAAGTGAGAACCCCCCTCCAACTCCCTAAAACTGGGTATACATATTTTTTTGGGTATATAAGAATGAAATAAAGTTTTTAAAAAGACAGGGGCCTGCCAATTTCCAGAAGATGAATTTCTGATGAATATATATATATCTTTTTTCATTACCTAATTTACAGTGGCTGTAGCTTTGGAGGGGGAGAATGTTAGGACACATGTTTATATAAAGAAAAAGTCTTATTTCGATCCCAACAATATGGCCTTAAAATATTTACATCGAATTTTGGATCACCCTGTATAGTATGACAGTGACTCTATGATAGATATGTTATAACGCTTAACGAAATAACAAGTAATCAAGTTAGGTGAACCATAACTTACAGTGGAGGTTATATATAGGGGTAAAAGAACTTACTATCACAACTCCACCACATAAACAATTTGATAATGACGAACGGTCATGGACAAAAGGACATGTTTCGAAGGATAAATCCTTCATCATCAGCAAATTTATAAAGAAGAAAATCATTATTGGTGGAACAATAAAATTACTTAAATAACCTAAGACATTATTTTAAACAGCGCATAGGGAACAAACATTATAACTAGCTCTATAAGAGCCTAAATTTCAAAACTCAAATTCGAAGAAAGATTTTACACACGAGGTGTGTGTGATCGCACGAGTCTCTCTCCTGGGAGTTGCTAGTAAGGGAGCAACCGAATGACGGATAGAAACATTCTAGAATATACATTTTGGAACAGTTTAAGAACATCTCTGGTACGTCTGTTGCAGATAACACAATCATTTTGCAACTTGTTATATTGATAGTTATTTCTTTCATTACAGTTGTAGATGTAGGTAGTTATGGAAATGTTAAACATAGCATCATTCACACAGTGTATATATTATACGATATTATTGGATATTTAGAATCCAAGAAAACAAAGTTGAATGGAGATGATGATTCATGAAAACAGAATAGATAAATTGAATATTTCACGTAATCTGAAATCCTTTGAAAGAATCATCCGCATCAAAGATCAAATTGATATTGCAGTGGTCGGTGAATAGAAAGTACTTAATGTGTAAACCTTCCTGTCGGTTCGTACCATGTATGGCTCTTATACAGCAGAGCAATCCGCTGGTTCAGTCGCTACATCCAGTAGCACTAGTACCACATGGTCGAATCCAGCTACCACCATGACATCAATGTACGCATCTTCTGCTGGACCGTTACCTATAGCATATCCGTCAGCGTTCGATCCAGGACCGAGCTCCTCTGTTTACTCACAGCCTCCTATGTTCCCGTTCGCACCATATTCCACGATGCACATGTCTTTCGATTATCCACAGGTATACAAGAACATTAAGATATAGGGAGTGGGATAGTAATAAGTTCAGACCAATAAAAATGTGCAAAAGATCTTCTTGATTTTTATGACGAATTCCTGTGAAATGATAATGTTTTCATCTTCACTAAAGTTAGAAACTTATCATTGCTATATCCACGCCATATTTCACTGTTTTAAGATCCAGTTATCAATGTAATCTGATAATGTTATTGATTCTAATCGTATTTAGAGAGCTGACATGTATTACCAAGTAGTTAACAATTTATTCGACGAAAGCTTGTCAACAGGGAAATTCCTTATTGCGAATACTTGAAACAATATCGCATCAATCAAACAAATTTGTTATGAAACACTCAAAAAGTTGAGGGATGTCCGAGTTACTATTCTTACTAGTCATATTAACTATAATAGTAAAGCGTTACTCAGAGTGTGCTCTCTGTCCAGCTACTCCGCAAAGTTAACGGTAGGGCTCCATGAAGTGCCAAGTGAGTTCCTCAGTCACCCTAGCCACCTTAGTCACAGTTATATAAAAATAATTCAGTTCTAGCACCAACACTAATTTCTACTCCATATCAACGATTTGTTGGAAGCAACCTCATGTCCAGTACACACCTTCGCAGATGATAGTACCCTCCATACCGCCTTCTCTTCCAGGGCTCCAATACCAACCAGGCAAATCAGAAACGAACGGGAATCCAATAACTTGATAGATTTCAATGCAAACAAAACACAAGCATGCCTTTTCTCTGGAAAAGCCGATCTCACTATGCCCAACATAAGCTTGCTAGGAGTAACCATACCTTTGAAGATATCTATTTCGATGCTTAGTAATACTATCAGCAATAACCTTTCTTGGGAAAATCACGTGAGATCATTTGCTAAAAGTGCATTCCAAAAACTTTGTTTTCTGTTTCGAGCCAGGAGCTATTTCACTTCCAGTCAGCTGCTTATGATCTATGAGGCACAGATCCGACCTGTCCTGGAATACTGTTCCTATATTTGAAGTGCAGCACCCAAACATACCCTGAAACTGATGTTGGATTATTTCCAAAAAAGGGTAATTCGTCTCGTGGGTGACGCCTCGCTCACAAACTCGGTCACTTCTCTAGAACACCGTAGGAAAGTTGGCGATCTGGCTCTATTTTATAGATATTCTCATAGACGATGCTCTCCTGAAATATCAACAATTCTTCCTCCCTTGGCAGTCCCCGCGAGATAAACCCCTCGAGTTGAGGCTTCGCTTTGGAGACCTGCAGAACATCTCTTTCCAAAGACACGTTCATCCAACGAACAGCAAGGCTCCGGAACACATTGCCAAAGGAGGTGTTTTCCGAGGCATATATAACCTCCAGAAATTCAAGAAGAACAGCAATTCCTACCTTATTACCCTTGGTTCTCACGATGTTCTCTGAACATTACAGGATATCCGTTTTCGTGGGAACCAGAACATTAAAAAAAATTGGTGTCATATATCTCAATGATCTGAGAGGGACTTTTGAATCTTACTTTCCTGAATGACAGAATACCTTGGAATTGGATTCAAAATCCTCCTTCATTGAATATGCAGAAACCTGAAAATATGTCGTATCAGATCTATGACACAAGCATGGTTCCATTGTTAAAAATAATTTGATGAATATCCACAACTTGCCACAGAGGCTGAGTCGCCTTAGTCACCTTAGTTAAATTAGTCACCTTAGTCACAGTAATATAGAAATACTTCGAAATTACTTATTACAGAAACAACCCGTATCTCTTCCCACGACTGTGGCACAGAAAAACTCGTGATCTTAATGGAAAACAACTCAAGAATAGTATGATAAGTCCCAACAACAGATATTTTATCGGCTACGCATTAATCATTGGAGTTTCCTCTATACATCAAAATTGTTGGAAAGATTATCAAGACCTGACCTGCAGCCAACTCTAATTATTATGGTGTCATCAAATGAATATTAGAAATAACTATTCCCTGAGATTTTCCACGGAGTTGATAATCCCTAAAGAACTGCGCGCTTTACATATACTTATGTATATACCTATGTAATAATATATGATGCTATACGTTTTATTAAATCAACCTCTTCCTGAACATCGTCCTAGATACGCTACTGCCCAACATTCTTACTCGTTTCTTTTTCTCTGATATTGTGATAAGAACCGAATAATAATTTATCTTCCAATTTCTTGAAAAGTTTTAACCCACCCCACCCTTTCTCTTACTCCTTTTGCTCTCAGTTTTTAATCACAGCTTTCTCCATTTCGGCGCTTACCTGTCCGTTTTAATTCGTCATTATTGAAATAATGTTCCACTTTTAATATTTCATTAGGATTTGAAGGTTTTTTTATTTCATTACTGCTTGCTCTGGCTCGGCGACTTCTGGACTCTTCAAAATCCTGGATTCTACTTCAAATGGAGGGAAATAAAAAGAGGTCATTACTGGAAGAAAAAGAGATAGACGTCTTGAGATCTAACTAGATCTCTTCTTCCGGAGATTCAGATCACGATTTTACATGTTCATGTTCACTTTTTCCATACTTTTTTGGGTGTATATTATATTGTAGGTTGATATTTGAATTAGCATATGTACTGGGGTTGGTTGTGGTAGCTTTTCCTCCGATATTTTCTACGCCACTGATAATACTTGAATTCTTCACAATTTCTTGAATTCATTGTTCAATTATGTTCAAAAAATGCATTACCTTCAACTGAGTTGAAATGAACAGGTTTGGAGATATTTGCCCCAAAATAGAAGTTTGCATAGTAATTTTACATCATTCTCAGTAGTAGACTATAGTAGAAAATTACAAAAATGTTTGTACTTTTTTTCTGCATGAAATAACTATTTCTGTTCAGCTACAGAATTTTATCTAAGAAGTATTCAATCTACTTAACACCAGATTTTTTGTTGTTAATTTTTGGCCTAGACCGCATGAATGTGAATTCACAAAATTGAGATTTCTAACGAAATATTGAATTGTCCATCTTCTTCCAAGCAAATTGTAATATCTGATAAAATTGTGGAATCAATTCTTCAACGAATATCTAACGTTTCTGATCAGCAGCAACACGGAACATCCTCGGGAATTTATTTTGGAAGTGATTGTTCAAACTTAATAATAATCAATCAACAATTGACTCTATTAAACATAACTCCTTTATGAAGTTATATTTCATGTTTATTTTGGCAGTGAAAAAAATTCTTTCTTCACGGTGAAAAAATATAGTCTTGATGATTTTAAATAATCATTGCCTATATTGAATACTTCTTATACATGGAACGATCAATATGAAATAGATATGTTTTTGTGTGTACAACCCCATTGAAAATCAAACTCCTCTTGTTTAAGATAGAATGAGAATAACATATCGGGTGAAATCGGAAGAAAATGGAAAGCTCATCTGCTTCTGGCATTGCTGATGTCTATATATTGTTCGTGGGCTATTTCTCTTCATTTCTGTTTCCATGTTTCACGTAACCTGAAAAAGATTATATGTATTATTCTGTTATCTACAATACAGCATAAGAGCTTGGTATAGCTGCATAAAGAATCATCTCAACTTCGATGAAGCTCTTTTATAGAGCGGTTCTATTTCATTATGAGATATTATTGAGAGATACTGAATAAAAGGAGATCTGTTCAACACTTCCTCGTCTGCATCAGTTTCAGAGGGCTCTGATTAAACATCAAGGTTTCCAGAGAATATATTGTGTAAAATGTAAACTTCACAAACGATAAGATTTTCACAAAATTGGTGGTGACGCATAAATCTCATCTTTTGTGCTGTTTTTCACATTCACTATATGGATTCCCATCAGTTACCGAGTCAATGAAAAAAAAAAAGTGTAAAATGTTCTATATCAGCGGTTTCTATATAGAGATGAAAATAGGAAGAAAACGGTATTTCTTCAATTTCATTTCGTCAGCTGATTGAACAATGACTTCATTGTTAAACAGTTGTAGTTATCATTTACAATGAATCACTTTTCCCACGGAATATCAATTAATATTATTTATTCTATTGACACCTCTGTTTTTGAATGACCCTTTAAGGTATCGAATATTGCGGTTTTGTCTATACTAGCCCTACCGATATAAATTACTTTTACTTTTTTACTTTTTCAGAGTGAGAAACCTTCAGGTAACATATTCTGAAATCCGAATGTGAAGAAATATTCGCATTTTTTGACGAGCAGTTTCGCAAATATTCCCTCTGGAAGCATTTTTCGACAAATATTTATAAAAAAAATTTTCATCAAAATGCTTCAGGAATCATCTCATGTTCAGGAAACACCCTGTATACATATATTTCAGAGTCAGGCATTGAAAGAAACACCTTTGGATATGTCTAATGACGAATTCTCACAATCATCACTTCATTTCACTGAGAGGTTCGACCTGCGCATTGAGCAGAAGCATTTTCAGGTGATCAGTTTGAATAAGATTTTCGGGTTGCCTATAATAGGCGCTCTAAATAATAATAGTCCATATTGGTATCATTTGAGTCGTTATAGTCACGATTTTATTGTTATCTGGTGAATAGCAGCAGTGAAAATAGAAAATAAAAAGTATTCATCTATATATTTAGTTCGGCAGTCGTTTGGTATTTTGGAACTTGGAAAACGAGGAATATTCAATGACTTAGTCTTCATGTTCAAGGTTCTGATGAATCATTATGACTGCCCAACTCTATTATAATTTTTTCTCTTGACATATTCCTCCTAGGAATACTCGTAATAATTTCTTTCTCAATATAGATTATCGAGATACAAATTCAGGCCGCAATTCTCCAATTAGTAGATTAAGCAGTAGTTTTAACAAATATTGTATATATTTACTGTATGTATATATAGAGAAGTGTACAATAAACGGCCAGTGCTGTAACTTCTGAATCATTTGAGATCAGGTTTGGAAAATTGGTGAGTAGCAAGTATACCAAATTACTCATTAATTGACAAACCAATTTTTGTTCTATCACTTCCGGTTTCACTGGAAACGACCCTAACTTTCGATTTTAAAAAATTGAAACCCTGTATTTTATTCCATAAACGGTTAGGGATTATCATAACGAATCCAACGATACCGGATTTGATAGGGTTATTTCAAACTATTACGAAGATATTCGCATTCTAAATTTCCATATGCCCAATGGGTGTGACTTCGCAATACCGAAACTTCTTTCTCTGTCCCACTCATTGAGCAAATGGAAACTTAGAACGCGAATATCTTCGTAGTCGTTTGAATTAACCCTATCAATTCCAGTATCGTTGAATTCGTCATAATAGTCCCTAACCGATTATGGAATAAAATACAGGATATCCTATTGAAAAATCAAAACGCACGGTCATTTCTAGTGAGACCAGAAGTGATTGAACAAAAATGGTTTCGTCAATTAATGAACAACTTAGTATCCTTGCTTCCCATCAATTTTTGAAATCCTATCTATAGAATCATTCAGAAGATACAGCACTGGTCATTTTTCTGCACTTCTCTGTATTTATTCACCTTCAAACAAAAAGTAAAAAAATATTTTTCACATGAGTTAAATTCCAAAATTGTTCAATATTTTGAATTTCACTTTAACTATTATACTTTTACTCATTAGACTATTAGATTTCAACGAGCTGTCATGCAAAATATAGTATCAGCGGATACTTTTTAGGGCTTTGAACCTGATGTTTATATCCGAAAGTTGTAATAAATAAATATACAAATAAATAGCTTGTAGGAATGTTATTTTCTGATACATCGTTCATTAACCGATCAGAACGAAGTCATTACAGGTCACCATCATATTTTTCACCAAGTCACGCATTCGCAAACCTGAAATTTCATCAGAAGAAATTAACATTCTTCCAATTTTTTCCGTAACGCTCGAACGATCGAGCGAAGTAAACTCGTTTAATGGTTAATAGTGCTGTTTTCTGTTAGGGTTTGATTAAAATTTACCTCCATAGAATCCAATAGAATCGAGCAGGAAGTATAATAATTGAGTTCAGAACGCGTATAGTGAGCGTGTAGGAGTACGTACGCTGATCAATATGCGTTTTCACTTTAATTGTTCGGACCATGATAAAAAATAACGAGAAGGCAGATGTTCACGGTGGAATACTAACATCGTTTATTTTGCTTCATCATTCAGCTGTGGGTCATATTCAAATCAATTTTTGTCTTCATTCGTAACTGATCACCCCAGCAAACGAATGCTACTTTAGAAATAGTTTTTTTGTGTAGCTTATAGGTTACTCATCTTCAATTGCTTTTCTCACATTTTCGTATACGTACGATGTTCGTCGAACATTATAGAAATTTGCTTTCGTGCGCTCCAAGAGTTAAAAAACACAAAATAGTAGTTTTGAATATAATTTTTTTCATCACTGTTGCTATCGAACCTATATCATTATTTACTTCTTTTCGAGGCGTTGGGTATGTTTTTACTACCAAGGTAGTATTCGTCGTACTGAATTTCAACCAAATCGGTTCCAGGATATTCATGATATTTCGTAAGAACCGTTTTTTTTTCTTCAATTCTATCGCCCTGTATCTCAGAAACAAAGCAAATCCGGACATATGTTAATAGAAACTTTTCTTCCTAAAATGCGACTTAACGAATCACCACCTGCAGTTAGGAACCGTATAGTTAGGAAACGCCCTGTATAGTAAAGATTGCAGAGTTTCATGTGGAGAATTATTACAGGAGCTAATTCATTTATAACTACACTACACTACAATTTTTTCGTGTTTTATGGCTAAGTCAATAATTTTGACACCGGAACACAGGGTATCGGGCCACCCCTGTATAACTCCTGCATTCGTGAACGGATTTTACTGAAATTTGGTACAGTTATATAAGCAACCATTTCGCAATCACACTGTATATTTTCACATATTCTAGTTCAACATGTCAAAACGAGTGCAATATTTATGTCACATGTCAATGCAGATCAAATTGTCATTCTTTTCACCTCTTGGATAGATGAGATGTTGTCGATGAATCATTTCAGACACATCAAATTTTGATGAAAAATTATTTTTTTCTAAATGGAACCCCTATCGGCTACCTACATATATCTATCTAGAACATACATTAAGGAAACAATAATTACAATACATATCATTTCTGTATTCCGGTGCAGTATCAAATTGTATACATTCAAAAATCAACAACATTACTATAGTTTTATGAATTTTCTTGCATTTCGAATAAGTTTTCAAGTAAGCTGTAGGAAACGACATGAGTTAATAAAAATATACAGGATGTTCCATTAGAAGAAAAGAAGTTGCTGGTATTTCCAGAAAAACTGGAAATCCACCATATTGGATTGTAATTGGATTTTTTCAACTTCTGGAGGATATGAGTTCTCGGGCATACTTCCATTTTAAAAAATACCTGGAATATATAATTCATAGTATAGGAATATATAGGTAGTGTCAAAATTATTGACTCAGCCATAACACACAAAGAAATTAGTTCATAGTGCAGTTATAAATATATCTTCAGTATTAATTCTCTACATGAAAATCCGCACAATTCACTATACTGGGTGTTCCAAAACTCACCGTCACCTTTTGAAGTGCTGATAGTCCAGCTCACGAGTGACCAGAATATCACCATATGACCTTCGTAAAATATCAAAAGTTTTGGAAATAATGTCATTTTTATGAATGTCGTGAAAATCGAAACCTCTGTTCAGTATTTCGAGTTCCGCAGGTATACAAAACCATATAGCTTAGGAATCTTATTTTCAATATGCAACTTGTAATAACCATTCTATTGATTAAAATCGGAAATAAGAATAGTTGTGCAATACCTCTGGAAAAAAATATGTTTGCCCGATTCACGAATAATTAATGTAACTTAAATAGCTTACTTATAGACTGATATTGCACGAATATCTTTATTTTGGATGTATTTTATTTTGCATTGTAGTCAATAGATAGAAGGTTTATTACAAGGTGCATAACACGAATTGAAATCATGAAATATGGAGTCTTGTTATTATTTGATTTATATTCTCACCCATTTTATTCTATTTAGTTTTTTCTTCCTCTCTCTATTACATAAATATGAACACTCATTTTCTTACCACCGCCCTTGTTCATGTATTTTATGGATGAACAATAAATATATGATAATATTATTATTATTAACTATGAAGTTTTGTATACCTGCGAATTTCATAAAAGTGACAATATCTCCAAAACTATCAATATTTTACTAAGGTCATATTGGGATATTTTTGTTAGCTGGAATATCAATCTTCCAAAGGATGACTTTGAGTTTTGGGACACCCATACGCCATGATTTCGTTGGATTTTTTACATACTCAACTTGTCATATATCATTATTGAAAAAAGCCGAATTCCATTTGGAGAGAAAAAATGTTTATTTCAATCTCCGATTGACTGAAAAAATTCTCTTTGAAATCAGATAAAATATTCAAATTTATTTCTGATGGAGTTAGCGAATGAAAATGAGATACACGTGATCAATTAGGCGTACTCAATAATCACCGCTTCTGCATCATAATCTCATAAAATAAAAATAATGACTTGATGTACTTCCTGTTTGTTCCATTGTCGCGAATTTTTATTGCGCCTTAATGAACATGTCACCGAGAATTAAAATTGTGATTTATTGCTAACCCTTTTCCTTGCAGTCCCAAGAGATAAAAAAGACATTATACTTCTGTTTCACACTGAATGAAAAAAGCAATATCTAAAAACCACTAGAGATATATTTCATGCGAAACATTTAGAATGTCCCGGTGCAGTTTTCGAGCTACTTTAATTTTCGGTTTCTGTTATTAATGACCTTTTCTTTAGAATTTTACAGAAGATATCACGCTGAGAAGTAAAAAAAATAGTCGTAAGTTTTACCCATGCAGTGATATTCGCCAACTTAATGATTATTATACCGGGTGTTCAGTTGAAAACTTTCCATCCGAAATATCTCGTTTAGTAGACGGTTCTCGGAAAATCGCCGAGCCAGGTAAAGAATAATAATTGTAAGGGGGACATGTTTTCACTTGTAATACCAATAGAAGTCCCGGAAATTTTTTCGAGCTCATGGATATTTTGAAAATTATTCCGAATCGAAGACAAGGGATAATTTTCGAAATATTCATGAATAGTAGGCCCCATGCAGTGAGCCTTTTTTGCCGACCTGCTGCACATGTCATGTGCACATAATATTTACTATTACTACTCCTAATTCTCCTTTTCGATCCTCCGTGGATTTCTAATGAAGGTCAGCATATCCGTCCACCTTAGTAATTTGATCTTCCTGTTGAAGCGTATCAGTACGTCAGTACCAGAGATTTCGAATTTTAGCCTTCCATAACGCCTTACACTGGCCCAGGTATAGTGGTATGACAGTATGACATTCTATATAATAGATGCAGTTAGGCATCAATGGATTCTTAGCCTATTAATTGTTGATTTCTAACCAATTGAAGTAGCACAAAATCACTATTTTAGGACGTCAAAATATTATTTTGTCATTGAAACGTCATAAAGAAATTTCCGAATTCATACGCTGTTGGGTACCCACGAGAAAAAAATTCCCACTAAAATACATACGTTGCTATGGTAATTTGTCATAAAAACCCAATTTAACTGTATAAAAATCACCGGTGTGGAATTTTCACGTAAAAATCACCTTGCTCGTTTCATCCCCTCTTTGCCTCCACTGCCCCCCATCTAAAAAATTCAAATAGCATCGTAGGTTTTGTCGTGGCACCTCATTGGAAAGACTTTTCAATTTTTTAAACGCATGTGTTTTCAATTTCGAAATCGAAGAACACGTTCGACCATATCGTCCCTAAAAGGTTGTTTATTCTTATTCATTTTCTCATTTTCCCCATCTATCCAGAACTATATCTTTCTCAATTTTAGTTCAAAAATGGTCAATTGAATTTAAAAATTGTCATTTGGGTTTGAAAAAGCATCATTTGTATTTCAAATTAATCAATTTGATTCCGAAAACAATCAAATGTATTTCGTACTTATCAATTCAAATCCAAAATGCGTTAATTGTGTTCCAAATTAGTCATTTTAATTTGAAAAATTATCAATCGTATTTCAAAATTATCAAATTAGTTTCAAAAACTAACCCTTCAAATTCCAAAATAGTCATTTGTATTTCAAAAAATATCAAATGTATTTTTTAATCCATCATTTGAATTTCAAAACTGAAAAAACACAGACATAGGTTAGTGGTTTTAAGTGATATTTTCATTTCTATGATATTGGAACGCTTCTGGCTTCTGGTTCCTGGTTCCTGTCATTGTGTCATCATCAATATAGAAATGATAAGTTTTGAAATTGAAATGGAACTTTTTCGAATTAAAATGACTAATTTGAAATACAATTGACGCATTTTGAAAATGAATTGATAATTCTGAAAAACATTTGATACTTTTTGAAATTGAAATGACTAATTTGACATACAAATAATGCATTTTTAAATTGAGATGATAATTTTGAAATACTTTCGATACTTTTTGAAATTGAAATAACTGATTGGAAATACAATAGACATTTTTTGTAATTAACTTAACGCTTTTTGAACTAAAATTGAAAGAGGTGTAGTCGATTGATTTCAACGAATTTTACAGTTTAGACACGAGCGTATCGTACGTTTTCAATGACCCACGACCCACGACACCAACAAACTTAGGGGTGGACATTGAGTACAAGGTTGATACAACGAGCTAAATACTTGAACTATCCACCTAACAGATTGCCTATAACGGAGATTTTCTGAACAACTTTTCAGGGACGTAATGTAAAACGTTTTTTACGATATTTTGCAAACTCATCTTTCGATTTTGAGAATGAAAACACAGGCCTTTAGAGAATTGCTTCTTTCCAATGAGGTGTCACACAACCTACAATGGCATTTGAAATTGAAGAGTGGAAGTACCAAAGGCACTAAGTGCCATTTTCATAATTCCGAGATAATTAAGAAAACAACTTAGGTAGCAAATCTTTTTATTGTTTTTCATCATGAACATGTTGAACCGATTCTTAACATCGAGAAATAGGTACTGGTAGAAAACAAATCTAATATTTCTATCAATAACATGAAATTTCAAGGTTTGTTTCGAACCAAAACTGAAAGGGCATAAGTGCCAAATTATGATTCCTACAAAGGTAATGAATGAAAACAAACATTCCATCCTAAGTGCCTCACAACTTAAAGGTTATAAGTACCAATTGAAAGCGAGTTCAGCTGCTGCTTGGTCCCAAACTCTCTTCGCCTAAATTAAGAAGTTTTCTATAAAATATCGATCTTTATTGTAACTGCCTCACTGATATTTGAGGCTTTAGTGTAAAGAAACATATCTGCAGCTTCCTTCATATCCCAGAATCCGTTTACAGACATATCAATAACTTCGAATGACGGATCACATTTTGCGGAAGTTATTACATGATGTAAATCATTTGGCACCATTGCCTTCTTTTTTTCAATGAGAGCGAATTCTCGGTCAGAAGCCATGAAACTGTGACCACTTATTAGAAAGTTATACCCTATTGTGTCAAAAACTTCATGCAGAGCAAGGAACACTAAAACAAGCGAAATTATCTTTTTTTCCTGTTAACGTTTGCCTTCCCAGCATTCTTTTTCAATCTCTGCTGTTCAATAAACCTTCCTTTAGTCTTTTCTTGCAAAACTTCCATGTTTACACTGCAATTTATTGTCCAATACACTATAAACGTTTGAACGCAAAGCACACTTACACTATCAACCTGACTGGCACGTAGACCCTTTCAAACTAAAAACTTTCTGGACATAGTTCCTAGATCCATCTAGTCTAACTATGCCGAAGCTTACGAAATAGAATTACACTTATAACCTTCGTGGGTACATTAGCGATGGTACTTGAAACCATTTTGAGCAAATATCTACAAAGATTTTGGCACTTAGTGCCCTTGGTACTTCCACTCTTCAATTACAATCTGAACGAGAAATAGGGTGGGAAGTTTTCAAATGAACACCCGGTTCAAACCTTTCAAGAAGATGAACAATCATACTATGTCGAAGTTTTTTTATCGAAAGTATTTTATAGAAATATTGGATTAAACTTAGCAGACAAGGAGATGAATGAATAGCATGGGTGCTGTCCTAGAAACATTCTTAGGGGTTGTATGAATTTGTAATATGCAAACAATGCTCCGTAGGCGGAAGTTTTGCTACAAGGTTAATGGATACCTTTGGCCTCTCGGAATATGAATAAGTATATACAGAAACGAATTCGTCTGAGTGAACATATTTATGACTTTGAAATTGTTTATTATATTGTACTTTGTCCGATAATTCTGATTTGTCGCACTTATTTTTATATCTATTTTGATCCAAAGAACTGTTGCAGCCAAAACATGGTTTTGAAATAGAAATATGGAGATATGCCTACAATAATAAACTACCTTCATTGAATGTGAAAAGTTGTTGGTCACTCGAATATTTTCTCATATGCTGATGATTCATAGGTGCTTAGCTGCCTCACTGAAGTTGAGATTCATCTGATTGTTCAGAAAATAAAAAAGAAATTGTATGGACATTTTTCAAAACAGCCTTATCTCATGCGGACAAATAGATATATCTAAATTTCTTATCTGTAATCGACAAGTATATAGTGCAATTATTCAAAGTCATAGCTTTTTGAACTCCTATAGCAACATCGTGATGACTGTGATGTTCCATATAAGCTGACACATCGGATTAATCTGTTTTTATATCTGACTATTAATTTCATGTGAACATCATTCGATTTCATACCAAAAAGGTGCCCTTAGTAAATCTTGATATGGTGTATCTTTTTCGAAATATTTTGTGTTCCCAACAGATAATGTACGAGGGATGTTTATAAAATTCTCGGAATCATTTATCTCCGATTGAATTACGCAGAACTTGTATGAAACGTATGAAAAAATCAACAATTTCTCAGCGTCAGCCGACTCACCAAATACTTATATGATGAATAAAACAAAATTAGGAACATCCTATTTATACAGGGTGTATCTATATAACACCGAAACGGGTAATTCCTTGTGATATTTTAGGAAATAAAGTTCATATGAACCAAATGAATCAAATTGCGTTTTGAAATCCCTTGACTCGATAAATTCACAAATTATTTACAACACCAAACTCACATGACAACACACATTCCGATATATCTATCGAAACTGACAGTCCCGGTTCCTTCCAGATCTTCATGCACAAATCTGCTATGCAGATGCATGCGAGGGACCTCGCAGGCCGATCTGAAGTGAAACCCCACCAGTGCCAGCAGTGTCTGAAGTCCTTCAGCAGCAACCATCAGCTGGTGCAACACATCAGGGTACACACTGGAGAGAAGCCCTACAAATGTTCCTATTGCGATCGTCGATTCAAACAGCTGAGTCACGTTCAGCAACACACAAGACTTCATACTGGTGAGTAGTATTTCAGTACATACTTCAATGCCTTTCTGCCAGAGCATCATAAGTGACATTTCTTTAGAAAATGAGTTTTTGATATTATCATCATGAACTCTGGGCCATAAAGGAGGTTCCGCCAGAGTATTGTAAGCAGAATTCGCATAGTTTGGCTGTAATTCAACTCCGAATTATATCGTATGGAACACTTTCAATCTGTTCCCCTGAAACAACATCATCTTTTATCTGACTGTGATCTGCATGCAGACAAAGATGATGTATAGAAAGTCAAATGGTGTTATCAATTCAAAGAAGTTTCGAAATCTCTCGATATCGCCAAATTTACAGGCATTATGACAGATTCATTTGAGTCCACATTCTCATTCTCAAAATTTTTGTTTGAAAGGAAACGGTGCGTCATATTATCGACTTTCAATGGGGAATTCATGAACGACACGAAGTCCTAACTCAAGTAAATCCTGGGATGATAGTTTATTTACTCACTTTGGGTACATAAAATGAAACGAATGTTCGGATTTTCGAATAATCCTCACCATTGCAATTGCAGCAGTCAGTCCATGATGAAAGCACAATCCACTCACTCAACTAATAATATATCAATACCTGCCTTATAAACTACTAATACTCTCAATTTATAATATTTCTATTTGGAATTTGAACAAAATATTGTTTATGTCGAAAACATGATACTCGTGACACATCCTTGAAAGTCTAGTTCCTAACATTTGAAACGTATTTTGAAATTTCTCAGGAAATTGTCTATCGTTCTTGCCATCTATCATCGAATGTAAGAACCCCACGTTCCGAACTCGCATTCAATTGTTCATATCGAGAGCTAGTCTGACGAAACAATTGAAGAGTGGGCACTACAGAAAAATTATTAACATCTCACTGCAGACTATCGTACCGTCAGCATCACGTGGTACCAATCCTGTTGCTATAACCTGCGGTTCTGTGCTATACGATATTTCTGTATTTGTCGTTCGTGAATGTCGTGACATCGTAAGTTACGAAATTTTCCCAATTAATTCACGAAAATAGAGATAATTCGACTATATATTATGATGAAAATAATCATTCATTCAAAAGACACTTTATCAGATCAACGAAACTGACCACATTAGATAGATATAATTATCATATTTTCATCAAGATTGATTTTGGTGCAAATTCAATACGTGATCTCTTTCATATTATTCGTCAATGGATTCATTAAAAAAAAAGGCATTCAATCCTCAAAAATGTTAGTTAACTGTTAAAAATTCAATGCTTTTGGTGAAATTGCAAACTTGCGTTGAGTTTTAAATCAACGAATCATTCAAAAATCAATCAGTATTATTAATAACAAAGAAATTAGTTGCTATGTCGATCCAAAGTCAGTTGGCGTACCTCGAGAAAAAACATATATTTAGGTACGCAGAGCGGTTTCGCTTCTTTGGAAATTCGTTTGAAGTCCGAGCACATAACAGACATTTACAGATTGGGTTTTTTCAATTCAAAATTTTATCCACGCCCTGTATGATGAACATCAATTCATTATTCAACTGACAAATGCCCCAACTTACTTTAGATATAAGTACATAACAAATCGTTTGTTCATTGTTAAGGACTGTTTTGGGCAGGCTTGGGTAATGATATTTTGTAATATCAAATGAATATTGTTAACATTGGACTAACTGGGCCTTAATGAATCGATGTGTTAACAAAGAAGAAAGTTCCTCCTCAGCTCGCTCCTCAGTACAGGAATATCTGGAAATGATGACTTCTGGTGATGTACCATCAGACAACCTTCCATGCAGAAACAGAAAGTTTAAACTGAACTTGATTAGAGCTGATGAATCCATTTCACGATTTTTTGTTTCATTGAGTGTTCCTGATTTTTTGCTTCGCTCCTCGTACTCCAAACTACAAAATAGTGTCTTACAAAACTTGTTCAATAGTATACTATTACACGAAACGACGATTAGACAGATATATTCACTTCCTTCAATTCCAAATTCAACGTATTGATTACTTTCATCGCAACTGAGCTTCAAATATATGTAAAACATTTTTCCAAACTTCGCAAACTTCATATATATCGCGAGGTCCAGATATTTTCATACAGCCAATATCTCAGTTATGCTGCATGAAAAAAAAATCAAATTACACTTTTGTTAAACCCGAATGACTTTGAAGCCAATGTGTCAAAGTCAACTTCTGTCAAACTACTCCAGAAAACCCACCTCCAACTTCATTTTTTCCAGTTACACCATTCAAGTAATTTTTTTGTTGATTAATACGAAGTGCATACTATTCTGACTTCAACGATGTATCGCACTTGATATTTCGACATTCGTTCGGTTGCCACATTTCGCAGGACGTCCTGAATTTGAGGTACATCGTCCTGCGTCCTGTCAAGATCACTTACAGGATGCCAAATGTCCCAAATATTGTGGCCTATTCACCACCAGTTTTATTCAGTGGAATTATTTTTTTTCGGAGACTCACTTCACATTCTAGACGATTTTTCTTTGAGGAAGCAGCACTCAACTTATGATCCTATAATTTTGTTAGGTTAGGTAAATATTAGCTTACAGTGAGTACATGGTAATAAAGTCCAGCTGCTACTCAGATAGTAGAGAGGGAGAGGAACAAACCATATATTGGAAGTGCAGCAGTATTTTCAAAAACCATCATTGATCTATCACCTCTCAAAGCCATTCTCATGTGCGATGTTTTACCCTCTCTCTACACACTATTGTATCATTCATGTAACGATAACACTTTAAGAAATGAATAGATCCGATGAACGCGCGCCAGCGTCGTATTATAAATCTTCATGAAGCGGTTGTTAGGTGAGGCCAACTAAGAAAAAATTTAAACATGGTGCTCTCGTACTCGTTGGCGGTATGGTTTTATAATGGTAACTTTGCCGACTTAAGGCTGGTTATCATTATTGTTGTTAACTTCGAAAAGTGATGTGCCTTGAAAGCATATATTGCTATGACGTTTGAGAAAAATGCCAGCATATTAACTTTGATATCCTGAGAGATTAAAAGTGCCACTTCAGTCTCTCAAATGAGGGATTAATAGGGCCGTCTTATTCTCTGAAGTGCATGATAGACTAACGTTTTTCATACCGTTAAAAACTCGCACTCCTTGGATAACTTTTCAACATTTCCGTTGAAATTTCATTTGTCCCGATTTTCAATTTACTTTGCCCTGAGAATCAGTAATTCAGAGTTGGCAACCCTATATACTTTTGAAGTAGTTTTTACGGACGAAATGAAAATCCGAATGTTTTTGAAGCAGCTTCCGCTGCATCAAACATGTTTTTCTCATGAAAGGGTATTGCTGATGGAAATACCGAGCATCGAAAAATGGTGGTACCAGACATTGTTATATCAGGCATACTCGGTTCCACCTTCCTAGAAAAAACACAGGTGTGAGTTTGGGTGGCGATGAATCCAACCAGGTTGTTGGTTCCCCAGGCTCCATTTCAGTAATATCGTCATTGACAGCGTTGACCTGCCTCCGTCGTAAGTTATTAGTTACCTGGAAAGAAATAGGAATTCTAGAAGCGAACGATGCATGGAGGGTACTCTCTTCTGCAAGGCTGTCGATAATACGAGTTGTTGCTCCCAACAGATCAATGAAGTAGGAGCAATATTGCTGGCAAAATTGATCCTTGTAGAACGCCGGAATTGATGGAAATGGAATCAGACGCTACTCCGTCCACCATAACATGCTTGAAAGAAAACTGGTAAACATTGCGATAGAATTTTGTTCCCAATCTGACATAGTGTTTGTTCTCTGGTGTTGTGTGCTCACTGCTCAAATCATAATATTCTAACTGATGTATCTTTATGTTCCATGATCTGCTTGACTTGATATTTAAGATTCTTCTGACGTCTGTCATGTCAATTCTTGTATACCCTTCCTTTTTACGCACATGTGATTCTTTCTCTTTATCGGGTCAATTTTGATGCCTCATCAAACTTTTTAGTTTGATTTTTGTGAGTGTTATCGGTAATTCAAGGGCACGTGTGCCATTGTAAAATATGAACCCGGCCCTTAAATGATGAATTCATAGCATAATAAATTTATCACATAATTCTATATCATTTTACAGTGACAGTAAGTTTTTTCAGATTCTCCACTTTGTCCCTTAATACTTCTAAATCATTTGTTTTCCAGATCATGAAGCATATTTTCCTGATTGCACTGTTATTAGCTATACTATTTTTATGTCTACTTTTTTCATTTCCATGCAATTCTTGCATCTATATCCTAAGTCAATACCGAATTTTCTAGAATTATGATACTTTCTATTGGCTGATGATGGGCTTATATGAGCCCGAAACATGCTCCTTTACGAGTGATCTTTGATCATTCTAATAAATGTTGTGGATATGGCTGGGTTTTCATCTATGAATGGTATAAATATGGTTGAATATGTTCAAAATCACATAACCTACCACCTCCTTCCAAACACCCTGTTTACCGTTCAAACAATGAGAACGAATGAGAACAAATACTTTGTTCCACCCTCTCCAGCTGTCAGGAAAAATGTTTTCCAGAATTATTGAGGAATCACATATTATAGAATTACCGAATCATAAAAATCCATGTCCCTGAAAATACGTGACATTTATTGCCTCATGTGTGGAATTAAAATCTGATGAACTTCACACGACCTCAATTAGCCAATTCCAAAGAGGATAAAAAAAAATCGAATCGTTCATGCATTGCGGCGGCGTTTAATCTGTATAGGGAAGTCGAGATAGCGGCAAAAAAAGCGGCAAAAAAGCACCCCATTATAAATTGATTTCGAATAAGTAGCCCTCTAATCTTTTTAATAAAAGATAAATGAAATATTTTGCTTTTTAATCAAGCTGGACAAAGCAGACAGTCAAGTGAAGTGAGCTAATTTTTGAGAGGTTGGAATGCCAATATATGGCTGGACCGTTGACACACTGGACAATTAATTTCGGATCGTCTAATTGAAAACATTTGGTGATCGATAAGTCTTCAATATGTGCGGAAGTATGATATAGATTTTGAATGGCTCTAATAATTCTTGAATCTGCTGATACTCGGATATTTGATGTACCCACTTCAGACCATGTTATAGATATGGAGAGTGTCACTGCAAACTGCAAGGAATTTCGCAAATTAGATTAATGAAGTTATCAGAAACGTACTGGTAGAATGCTTAAAGACATGCAGAATGACGAAAATGATCTTCAAACAAATATTATGGTATAGTGTATAGTCACAGTTTAAGGAATTTCCTTAAACCGTGACTATACCAAAAATGACCACATGGCTCTATGCCAGCGTCATCAGGCCTATGATAGCATATGGGTCAGTAGTTTGGTGGCCAAAGACACAACAGGCTGGAGTGATTCGAAGGCTCAGTGCTATTCAAAGGCAAGCGTGCCTGAATGCCATGAAAAACCACTTCAACAGCCGCTTTAGAGGTCCTCTTGAACCTACCACCACTACGAATATATATTCAAGGCGAAGCCAGAGCAGTCGTGAGTAAAATGTCAAGGGGTCAAGCACCTATAAGCAACGCGCACGGTAAAGACTATAGGAAGCTATATGAAGAGTTGGAAAGCGACCCCATCATGGGGATGCCAACGGATGGCATAATTCCAAAATATAGCTTTGAAAAATCTTTCAAAATGAGTATAACGGACAGAGAGGCATGGAAGGAAGGACCTCCCATCAATGCAGACATTGCTGTCTATACGGACGGCTCCAAAACTGAGGAAGGATCAGGAGCTGGTATTTATGGGGCCAAGCCAAAGACAAGAATCTCACTGAGCTTAGGCAAATACGCGACGGTATTTCAGGCAGAAATTATTGCAATACATCATTGGGTTGAATAATTGATAAGGCAAGAGTTTAAAGGCAAAACCATTGCAATCTATTCAGATAGCCAGGCGGCAATCAAAGCAGTCAACTCTATGCAAGTTAACTCAAAACTAGTATGGGACTGCTTAGAAACCCTAAATGCACTGGGCAGTCAGAACAGATTGACTCTAGCATGGGTACCAGCACATACAGGGTACGAGGGCAATGAAGAGGCAGACTCACTTGCCCGAGCAGGAGCAAACAAAGCTCTTAATGACTCAGAACCCTCCTGTGGTATTGCGAAAGCTATACAAAAGACTAGTATCAAATCATGGATGCAAACGAAATCTCAAGAATGGTGGAACAACTCGCCAGGAATGAGACAGGCTGAAGAGTTTATTAAAAAACCATCGCCAACATTCACAGAATATCTACTAAGCCAGAAACGAAGTTCAACTAGAATACTAGTGGGACTTCTCACAGGGCATTGTAGGCTCAACAAACACATGAGTACGATAGGTCTGACTGAAGAACTGATGTGCAGGTTCTGTCAAGAAGAGGAAGAAATAGCAGTACACATACTTTGCCACTGTGAGGGCTTGTCAAGACTAAGGTTCCTTATGCTGGGTGAGGAAAAACCAGGAGCCCAGAGATACACGGGAGATCTGAAAGCTAGCCTATGGAGTCTCATAGAGAAGGCGGGGCTAGCCGAAGAACTCTAATCGATTTTGAGGGCAGACACAATAGATCTGAAAAGGTCGCAGTGTGGAGGCAGATAGCCCGAACCGAAGGCCCCATTCCAAATCTAATCTAAATCTAAACTGTGGTATAGTCTAGCTGAACATGTCATACTTATATAGAATCACCGAATTTGATATGACATTCAAGATTATGAGAAACATCTCCAATATATTTTTTCTGCAACCGACACGAAAGTCATCCGTTTTAATACCAAAATTAGCTCTCGAATTGACGTTTCTATTGTACTAACACAGACTTATGTTTGTTGTTAGTCGACACATTTAGTTCCTAGGAGCTAAAGTTCAACTTCAAGCACCAATTGGCAGTTTTCGATGCCGAAGATTTTCAAATATCTCTACCAGTGGCGTTGGTAAGGGATGTATCTTGGAGATTGTTTGAAAAAAATATTGTACGTCCGTGATTTTCTGAAAATAAAAGTAATTCTTCAAATCCTTATTTTTTTTGCAACAATTTGACCTGATTTTTTTCCGTCCGACGAACTGTTTTGGCGTAAAAAATAAAAAAAAATTCATGCATTTTGTGGCATAACGGAATTATTTTGAACTTGTAGGCTAATGCCCTATTTTGTATTCCAAATAATGACATTTGATCAATTACGTTGCGGTCTCATTTTGACGAGTATTCATAAACGTGACAGTCTTTTACATTGTGAAAGTTTCTTTAATCAATAGAGAGAAAATTAAATGTTAACACCCTAGAGTTCGAGAGTTGAGAGGTTTAAAGAATATATTCATGTAAACTTTTATTCTCAAAAATGAGCTAAGGAACCATATCCAGCCATCAATTGAATGGGCGTGTACACCCTAGTAGAACTTTTAATTCAAACCATGTTTATAATGATCGTTTTATACATAAATAATGATTGACGACATAATTCGATCGAAAAATTAACTGGAATGTTCTATTTTTGGACATGAATAATAGTACCTTCTGAAAACGGACCCTCTTATGACGTAGAAACCTTATCTCGCCATAGTTAAAAAAAAATACCAAACGCCCGACGGAGACTCAGGCAACTGATATATTAATTCTTTCAACTGTGATCTCGCGCTAATTCACTCTTGTCAGAAATCATGTATCATTATTCATCTCTATCTGGAATAGTCTTGTTTCAGTATTAGGGTTTTGACGTCACATCATCGCCTCGTTTTCAGAGGTCCGAAAAATCGGGGATTTCAATAATTTTTTATAAAACGTAGATACAAAAATTACACGAAGGAAATAAAAGTTGTTATTCCAATAGGTCAATCTAATAGGAATATTAAACTCATGAAAACCGGTGGCGTACAATGGCATTAACCATAAATATGATAAATTTACCCACTGTGACGCCACTGGAGATGTTATTTCAAACAGAAAACTGAGTAATGGATAAAAAAACGATTTTTCATGGAAATATTAATACCCTGTATCTATAACTTTGTTTCAGTTCTTGAAAAATATAGATTTCTTGGTGTAGAACGCCAGACGACAATGCTGCGATTTCTGGCGTTCTAGTGCTGCCTTGAAATCTATATTTTTCGAAAATTGACACAGATTACCTCAATAAAGTATATTTATTTGAAATCATAAAAAAAGAGCTCTATTGATTAGGAGAATGAAAAACAGGGTATTTCAATTAAAAATACAACTTTATATGTACAAATTTTGGGTTTATTCTTGCTTTTTCTGGTAAAAGATTCGAAATGCGCATTTAAAATATCAATTTTTGCCCATTTGAACGTTTCTGTGTGACCAATATCAACTGAGATAGCTATTGAGTAAAATATAAATTATCACCCTGTACATTATATATCAACATTTCATTCATTCCATGTTTTCGAGGTTACCCTTGATTAAGGAAATGATTTTTTCGAAAGTTCGACAAAAGCGAGGAAATCCACGAATATCCTTCTATCAGACTAGAGATATTATTTTTTATACATGTCTTGGGAATATGTCGAAGATCAACATATCTTTAATTTCAAACATTGCGCACTTATCCGATCATTGATCATAATTAGGACAAGGTCAGAAAAACACACTCAACTGCATTTGCAACCGATGACTAGTACGACCAGTCTGGGCTCTTTATACCAGGTGTTATTGAAATAAATCAGATTCATGCTATTCATGCATAAACTAAATCGAAATTCATTTATATGAATATTTATATTCTCCTTTCTGTCGAAATTCACATCCAATGTCAACACTATTTTCAGAGTAACTGATCTTTTTATTACTTATGGTGACATTAAAATGAATAAATACTATTATTGAAGAAAATTAAGAGGTGAATATAAGTTTTGGGGCAGCAAGAACCGTTTTTCTACTCCAAAATTTATACTACCATATCAGTACTAATATCTTGAAGTGGCGAAGGTATACTCTATTTCTATTTTAACTTTTTTGTTAATTTTCAAGATTGAATGTTTTGTTAATTAAAAGACTTATTCGGATGAATCTAATATTTTGGGAATATCCATTTCGCACTATCTTATTGATATATTCAATGTATAGGTACTTACTTTATTTCAAAATTATTCTGAATATATAGTGCGTCATGAACTATGCCCCCCTCTTTTGTAGGAACTTCAGAAAATAACGATTGATTCACAAGATATAGATGAAATTGCAGAAATAATAATTCTCCGCCATCTATATAATAAATAACAATCAAATACGTCAAAATTTTGTTGAGATTATAGGCATGTCAAAACAAAGATGCAAAATTGATGTTTTTGGAATGAACTAAACTAACTTGGTTATTATTGGAGCCATAATGTCAGGGTTTTTTCAGCAGATTACGGTAATGAAATCGAAAGAGAAATCGAACTTCGTGTTCGCGAGTTATGTTAAAAGGTTATTTTTTTAATGGGACACCCAGTATACAATATTCTCAATCAGTAGGAAATTTCATTCTGAGCAAGAGCTTCTCCATAATCTTTCATCGTCAATTCAAAAATTACTAAGCTTTCGATGAATTTTCAATTTGTCAAAGTAATTGTTGTGCATGTCAAGGATGGTCGAGAAAAACAGAACGTCGATAGCTTAGTTCTCCGAACATTATATAGTAATTTCCTTTCGTGCGCTCCAAAAGACTAAAAATACACTTCTTGTTTAGAATCGAATTTCCTATCGATTAAGAATATTGTATACTGATGGGTGTCCCATCATTTGATGAATTTAAATTTTTTGACATAACCCGTGAACCTGATATTAGACTTTTTTTGCAACCGACACAAAAGTCGTCCATTTAAATTCAAAAATTAGCTCTAGAATCGACGTTTCTATTTCTGTAACAAACATAGGTAGGTATGTTGCTAGGCAACCGACTGAACAGCCGAAATTAGGTTAGGTAGGTTATCAACAAAAATTTAAGTATTCCTTACCGGACTGATTTTTGGCCAAATGACTCCACGGCTCTTTAATTTCATTTTTATTTTATGCTGTGATTTCCACATGACCTTATAGGTATGTTTGTTCCTCAACAACTGATTGTTTCTCTGTGAATTAAATATCTTTATAGGTACTGTGTACTGATGTGTCTGAAGATGGCTACTTGAGACGAAACCAGGCAAAATACATTTCGTGTTATATAATTTTTGTGGTCGATCGACTTGGTGTTATTTTGTTTTTTCTTTGAAAAAATCTAGACCACTTTGAGAAGGATATATGGTTCTATGACCTAATCCAATGTTGATTCGTTTTCATCATCGTAGTCAGCGGAAATATACTAGATTGTCTGTTCAGCCGTTTGTAGCTCAACTAATGACCAAGTCAGAGAAGTGCAGTCCTAACCCAGCAAACATTGAACTAGCGGGAGAAGTCCGGCCTAGTGCAGGTTAGTCTGGGAAAGTGACGATGCCGGGTTATAGGTAATGGGCCGATGATTTTCCCATGCCAAGTAACCATCAGTTAAAAATACGATGATGGCCTTGTGATGGTAAGATGTCTGGAACTAATTGAATACTAACGGGATCTGGCCCTTTGCTGGCCAATTTCATATTCACTACCCGTCCCCCTGGCGGATGTTTTTGGAACTTCTACATCAACGATCAGCTGATCAATATCATATGTGACTAAGATGGCTGACTCTCGTGAGTGGTGATCGCGTACTAGTTTGTTTATGTCGAATTAATGTGGTCCTCTCTTTCCGTGGTGGTTATTTATGATGGCAGGAGTACCTATTCTCAATTGATAATAATAGAAGACAGATTCTTCAATTATGATAATATTGAGTAAGTATCAATTTACCTACATAGTGTTTTGAATGTCATTATTTGATGCATGTGTTTGGTATCGTAACCTCATATACCTAATGATTATGATAATTGGAGTTAACTATACTTCTCTAAAAGCAACCATCATTTTTAACTCGTTTGTTGCTATCAAAAGCAATCTCAGGTTATGTGAACCTATCTCTATATTGAATAACTGAATAACAATAAGATTTCAGCTACAGAATTACCTGTGCCAACACCATAATGAGAATTGAAAAGCTCCATGTTATCACGTCATTCGACTATATTATCAAGTTATAAACTCATGCAACTCATATACCACTAATATAAAACAAATGATGCATTTTATATTTCAGAGGTACCTCACAACGAAGAATCAACTTCGAAGGAATGCTACCCAATAAGATGTAGATACCACACACCAACCAGTAAGCAGTCACTCCGAGAAGTTTCATCGTTGAAGAACAGAGAGGTTAAGAAGATATCATTGTGTCATTCATACAATTGTTTTCTTGAAATCTGGTATGTGTCTGATTTATGATGAGAGGGTTATGTTGTGAAATAAAGAGGTACTAGAACTTTCAGATCCATTGGACCCCTAAAACCCCTACCCCTTCCCTACCTCGATAGTATGTAACCAATGTTGTTAATTGGCCATTACAGTCCCATCATTTATGTTTATGCTGGGCTTGCTATGGGAAACTCAATGTGTCGATTATGTTGTACTGGCCTTTTGCCGGGGAACTGAATATGATTGCTGGGTACCCAGCACTGGGACCAGCTGCCGGCCGCAGTGTACTGATATATAGAGTCCCGCATATTGGACTATTTACTGGGCCGCTGATGTCAGGTATGGGAAAAATATACTAGGCCATTGATGCCCCATATCAAGATGTTTGCTGGGAAGATTGAAACACTGTTTATAGTTAGAATATTCAGTTTTGGTTTTCAAACTTGATTTTTTTTTCAATAAATCATCTAATTTTTTGAGGATATATAGGAAAGCAAAAAAATCCCTACCTATGAAATTTAACAGTTTACTTTTTCTATACTTTATATCTCGATTTCCCTTAGTTGGCTTTCTATTTTGAATGTCCCGTATATATAGGCCTTCTGAGAAATCGATATACCAGGCAAAGGGTTAACAAACTGGGGTACATTTTTCTCAATAATTTTAATTTCACTTCTCTATAAGTACTTGGGGTGCATGAACATCATGATAACAGAAGGGTCGCAGACTTTGTAGGTCCTGCTTTCAAGGGCACCAAACTCAATGCACTTCTGCTGGAATCAAAATCGATAATATTCGGGATGAAAGAAAGGTATATCTGCAGAATATTGACGAATTTATTATTTTTTTGACATGTTTTATACCTTTACACAGCGAATTTTCCTTGCTGTCAATATTGTTATAATTATGTAAGGTAATTGGTCTCTTTAGTTTTTTAGGTTATTTCCGCGAAAAAAAATCAGGGTGAACCATTCGAAGCGCAATTACGTAATTGATGATTGTTCAATAGATTTTGTTTTATTTGACATAAATACTTGATATTTTGAAATTCTGCGTATATATACCAATTCTGAAAAAATAATCTTTTGAAAGGGGGTATTTCAGTAAAATAAAATCGAATTATAGTAGGTGACTTAATGTCTTTCAAACGGTTCACATTTCAAATTCGATACAAGTTTCGAATAGTTTATGTTGCAAAACTATAGTTGACATATTTCAGCAATTTTATTTTCAAAAATATTTTCCTAAATTCCAAAAGAATGTATTCGATACTTACATGGACCGCGTGAAATATTTAAGTATTCTCAGAAGAGCAATTTTTCCACCCGTTTTTTTCAGGGCTAATTATTATTCTACAGGGTCCGTGGCTATTATAGGAAATGATGATGAATTAAAAAGCCCTAAAAATTTAAATATTCTGCGGTTATGTTCGATATGAAGTTGTTGAGCCACGTAATGATGGGTCAAGTGGCGAAAGAATTTTAAATATGGAATAAATGGAGAATCTGTCCTGCTAGTCGTTCGTTAACATAGCATATACAGTATGGTTTACTTTTCGTTCTCCAGAAATTCTATGATTTGTTCATCTCTTGATTCTTCAGTTGATTTAATATGTACCTGAGCCCGTCATAGTATCCCAAAGTGAACGGTTAAAGTAAAATAAAGAAAGAAAGTATTGGATTTTGTTCGATTTTTAGGAGATTATGAGTTTTTGATGGGAATATATTTCCTTTATTGGCATAGAATTCCGAAGCATTGCCGTTCTATAGACAAACGAGTTCTGGTAAAGAGTAGTTCGATACATTTCGAGATTGACGACGAGAGGATGTGATGACTGGGCTTGTCGAGTACGTCTGCCTGGTGTTCCTAGTGATGCATCAATGATAGCAGAGATTTCTGAAGAACATTTTCCGTGGAAGTATCTATCTACTCCATTACATATGATGTCTGTCGCTATCGCTCAAAATAGAATCTGTTTTTGACTGATATTTCATCAAAGGTGCATTGTACGCTAAAAAATATCCATTGTACCACATTAGGAACGATGAAGAATTATAACCATTGACCACTGTTCCTGTCTTGGAACATTGGGAATATTTGGTTTATACATAGATTAACGACTAAAAAAGTTATTTAGGTAATCAGTGAATTCAGGTTGGAACTGTTATTATATAACTTACTAACATTTATACCTGAATTTTTGTTATTGTCTAATATTGTTGAGAATTTTCACAAAAACGCTTGCAGAAACACCACATCTGCTGAATGACAAATTATGATGAATCTGCTGTTTCTTTCTTTAATAAGAGAACATAGATGACGCCATATATCAGTTATTCCAACATTTCATGATATTTCGCTTTGAGGTTGACATCTTGATCTTACTGCCTGTGATGTCACGAACGACCGTCCCCCCCCCCTTGCCGCAATATCTATCGAGGCATCCTAACTATACAAATTATCATCAGTTCTACCAACCTTGAGTTTTTCCACCACTAGCTGTAGAACCTACCATTATTGACTCCTTTTCAATACGTAAAGTGTGTTTTTACTACTAAGATAGTTTTCGTCATATTATGAACCACTATAGTCAATAAAGACATAGCCACCTCTGATACACACACTGGCACAATTAGGGGAACGGGCAAAATTCACACTAAGTTTGACATCAATTTTCTTTCGAACCGATCGCTCGATTCAAATTTTTTTTACACGAATTGTAGCTTCATTCTTCACGAATACATCTGAGAAATAATTACCTTCAAACGATGAGTATTTCTATCATATATAGGGGTGTAAAGAAAGTACGGATTTTTCGGTATTTTTTGAGACATCCTGTAGACTGAACCACTGATAATTGGAACGATTTCTCAACTTCAAATTGGAGCCCAATCTATTCCGAATATTTTCGTTTTTTATTCATCTTGATATCTCAATTATTCAAGAAAATACAGAGTTTCAAAGGAAAGGTGGATATTGGTTTCAATTTTACCACCTCGAAACTCAAATTGGATCTGGAAAAGTGTCGTTTCTTGACTAACCTAACCTAACCATGACTACACCTCTGCCATAAGAGACAGAAGCAGTAAAATCAAATTGTTCATTTTGTTCACCTCGGCGAAATAGTCTTTCCCTGCCATCTATCGAATTGATGCAGATGCGACTCTCATATGTTAAAAGAACATTGGCCCACTGGTAATTTTCAATTAATGCTACAGCCCTGGCCACATCAGTAGGAGTCAAATCTCTCATGTAGAATTTTCATCAATCAAATTCATGAATTGTGAATCGCTTGACTTTGACAATAATTAATGACATGAACAAAATAGCCAACGTTGATTAACAAAAATAGCATTTCAACAAAAGAACATTGGAGCAACTTTTATCACCCCTCCATATTCATGAGAGTATTCGTATATGGGTCTTTAAACAGTGAACCGATAGGTAAAACTGTGAACAATTCTCATCTTGAAGTAAAAATCCTCACAGAAACAAGTTGAAAAACGTTCTCCCCAGTTCGAGTTTAGAGGTGGTAAAATTAATACCAATATCCAGCTCTTCTTTGAAACTCTGTATTTTCTTGGATAATTGGGATATCGAGATGAATAAAAAACTGAAATATTCGGGATAGATTGGGCTATAATTTGGTGTTGGAAAATCGTTTCAATTATCAGTGGTTCACTCCACAGGATGTCTTAAAGAATACGGAAAAATCCGTACTTTCTTTACACCCCTGTATATGATATAAAGATGAATCGTTTGGAGGTGGTTATTTCTCAGATGTATTCGTGAAGAATGGAGCTACAATTCGTGAAAAACAAATTTGAATCGATTGATCGGTTCGAGAGAAAATTGATGTCAAACTTAGTGTAAATTTTACCCGTTCCCCTAATTGTGCCAGTGTGTGTATAATAATTCACCCGAATTCACTGTTCTTATGCGAGATTCGCAAGAATGGCACTCGAATGATCAATAACGACTTCTCATATGATGTCATGCTGATGGCTGCCAAATTTGGATCAGAATTGAAAAGAAGTGCTTTCATTTTTTTTCCTTATGGTGTGGTTCTCACGAAAAGGGAGATCCTGTAAAGTTCAGAGAACATCGTGAGAACCAAGGGAAATAAGGTAGGATTTGGTGTTCTTCTTAAATTTCTGGAGGTTATATGCCTCGGGGAACACCTCCCTTGGCAATGTGTTCCAGAGCCTCGCTGTTCGTTGAATGAGCGAGTCTTTGGAAAGAGATGTTCTGCAGGTCTCCAAAGTGACCAAGAAGGGGTGCGAAGTCTCAACTCGACGGGTTAATCTCGCGAAAACTGCCAAGGGAGGAACAATTGTTGATATTTCAGAAGAGCATCGTCCATGAAAATATCTATAAACTACAACCAGCAGAGAACTATAGTGATTGAAATATCCTGCCAGTGGTGAAAAAAATGTATTATACATCTTCGTAGTAGAGAATAATAATACCACGGGACCTTATATCCCTCGGCTGAAGCTTCGGGATATAATCTTGGTCTCTGGTATATACTGATATTCTTTTCGTATTCTTTATTGCCTTGGTCTATAAATGACTATTTGAGCATAGACTTCATTCTCCAGCAATCCTAATTAGGGTTAAACAAATAATTTTTTCTGAAACCGACACAAAAGTCGTCCATTTTAATACCAAAATTAGCTCTTGAATTGACGGTTCTATTACATATGGCGCACGGCATCCACGTTTCGGGTATAGTATTGAACTCGTGCCTGTAGAATCTGATGACATGAATGGCATGATGCCTGTCAACACATATTGTAGCAAAGTCTGCATGGTGTCTTGCTTCTATATCTACTGACTCATATTATTATGATGAAGATATATTATAATAATCTGTGAAGTGAGTCCTATTATTGGTGGTTACTTCACATATTTACATTAGTAGATTCTTTCGGTTGCAGAAAAAATACTATGACTATGACTAGCAAATATTGCTTTCGCTCGGCTTCGCTAGACGCTCAGCCTCGCAAATGCAAAATTCTCTTGCCAAACAAAGTGTCACTTTTGATCCTGATAAAACAATCTACCATTGTTGAATGCTTGATAAATAAATACAAGAGTTTAACTACTGTGATGTCAATCATTGGCGACTGACTGTACTTTCAGATTGAAAAACTGTACAAAAACAATTCAACACAACCACCCCCATACTGAAATCTGCTGCAACGTGATCATTTTTCATGATCGGCGCTGCCGCTGGAACTGCATGCATTTTTGTTGCATTCGTCCACCCCATTTCCAATAAAATCTATATTTGAAATTGGACGGGTTCACAGTAAGTGAAACAACTATAGAAGTGCATGTGCACTGTGCATCGCACGAACGTGTGGGAAATTTCCGATGTGACATATTAGGCCGTTAGTGTGTGTTTCGGACGCTAGGAAAATGTACCCTTACCTATACGTTGGTTGGGGCATTGCTGGATTGATCGGGATCACAGAGAGAGCAGATTTCGATTGAATCAGCAAAAATATATAAATAGATATTTCTACTCCCGTGAATTAAATATACAAGGTTTCCCTCCGGGAACTGCACCGATCAATATACATATAGAAAACCATAGGTGGGCCGGATTTGAAAATTTGGGAGTTCACTATTATTGATAAGTGCTATCCAGCTAAAATATTTTGAAGATTATGACACTTCTGGTTGTACCGAAAGTAGACCCAACTTTGTTATTTTAAATGGAACACCCTGTATATTATCAAGGTTTTAGATTTTACCCATGATTCTGAACATGGAATTGTTAATTCGCCAATATTTCGAAAACTGTTGAGTGTAGGCATAGATAACCTCATTCGAAGTTAGCCCCATTTTCGATGCCGAATCGAATGAGAATATGAAATTGGGGGGGTTTCCATATGAAAAAAGTGACTTAGAATAATTTTTTCAACCGGATCTATATCATTTTCTGGTGAACGCCCTGTATAACTGTAATCGAATTGATATCGAAATTCTACTGACCTGGGTCCTCTCCTACGAATAAATCGATACACAATCGAAAATAAATGATCCGGTCCAGAAATGAAAACAAATATATTTCGGTCTGCAAACGCAATTTTCAACTTAAAATTTGAGATACTTCGAAAACGGTTAGAATTGGGTATAGGACATTATACATGAAACATGTTCAGAATCATGCATAACATTTAAAACCTTGATAATATACAGGGTGTCTCATTTGAAATAACGAAGTTGGGGTGCAACCGGAAGTGCCACAATCTTCAAAATATTTAAGCCAGATAGCACTCATCAACGAAAGTGAACTCCCAAATTTTCAAATTCGGATCACCTAATGGTTTTCTATAAATATATTGATCGATCCAGTTCCCGGACGGACACCCTGTATAACTGCTAACTGCTACGGATTTATTAATAATGTTCATTTTTTCACGGATTTTCATTTCGAAACAGATTTTGACCAATGGAAACACGTATTGGTACTTTTTCATCGAATTTTCTGCACACGTACTTGGGGATTATCAGATGGTCTATGTGTCCATACGTGTGTACAGTCGATCCAAAGTCAGTTGGAGCCATATACGTATTAATAAACAATACGGATCATAACGGGTGCCAGGATGAAGCCAAAAATATGAAACAAATGAATAATCATAAGGATTTGGTGGCATGATACGCATGCGCCATGCGCTATTATAGTAGTCATCAAAGACATGCGTTTCGGTGGACAATGACGTTTACTAGCCTTTCAATCAAAGCAGTATGTGTCTGATCGTATCTCACTTTTCCTTATGGATAGTCATTTGTCTTCAAAAATCGGCTTCATGTTTCGCATGGAAACAGATAGAGATTATCCGTATTGATTATTAATACGTATATGGTTGGAGCACCTCGAGAAAAAACTTTTTGTTTTAATTGTACATTGTTCTTATCCATCATTCGGTTTGCTCCCTTACGAGCAACCCTCGAAAGCCTTCACTAGACCTGTGTGAGCAAGGAATGACGGGGTCTTACCTTTCAACGTGTGATCCCAAACACTTTCTTAGGCCATCAGAAGAATTTCTGGTCTTGGTGGGAATCGAACCCACTTACTGGTAATCCAACGTGGATTGAATATTGACGCTTCAACCACGAGGCTACGCTGGCCACATATACGCAGAGCGGTTTCTCTTCTTTTGAAATTCCTTTGGAGTTTGTGCACGTGGCAGACATTCACAGATTGGGTTTTTTCAATTCGAAATTTTGTCCACGCCCTGTATGATGAACATCAATTCATTGTACCAGGTGATGATTCAATAAGGGTAACAAGTTACTGTATCTCAGGAACTAATAACTTTGCTAACAAGGTCTTCAAGAAACGAAGGTTTGGTGAATAACATAAAAAACTTTCTATGCCACTCTGGTTGTTATAGCCTTTGCAAAGGGGCCTGTTTCATTAACTATATGAGTTCTTGAGATACAGTACCTCATCATCCTTATTGAATCACCTGGTACAACTGACAAATACTCCAACTAACTTTGGATAGACTTTACCTACATGTTTGACATTTGATTTCAATCTCATACACACCACCTCACCAGAAAACTACTGAATTTTATTGGGCGATTGAAAGAAACTTTGATGTTATACATACTATAGGTATCATGGGTAAAATATTGTGGAATGAAGTCCTTAAAAACATACAGAAATGCGAAAATTCTCCTTCTTCTTATTTTATGGAGCACATTTTTTCACCATTTTTCCCCCATCCGTTTGAAATGAGATACGCTGTGGATATTAAATATTTTTTTTAAAACTTGGTCCAGATCTAGTTCAGAGGACGCCGACTCCAGTGGTGTACGCCGATTTTTTTTCTAAAATAATCGCTAATATGGATTCTGGATTTTTCAGTCTCTGAATGAGATTCAGTAGGCCTTGGTTTTTGGAAAAAATGGACGCTGCTCAGCTCCAAATAACATCTTTTCCCCCTCTATACATTGAGAAAAATCGTGAAAATCAAATTGGTCACTCTGTATATACACTGAGAAAAATAGTAGTAATATTTGATGAATGTAGTGACTGATGGCGCCTATTTTACTAAACGTTCGGTATTTACTATCAACTTTTTCACCCAGTGTAGGCATATATATGTATAGTTATATACCTTGAACTTCAAAAGATTCAAAAACCGTCAGTAACTTATATCGACAAAATTTCAGCATGTCAACAAATTCCTTCGGAGCAATTCATATACATAACTAAATAATAATATAATAAGTACCTGATACCGACAATGTTAGGCAGTTTGAACACCTCGATTTTATTTTTATTTTTGGTTCTCAAATCTCTTACATTTCAGTTGGAATCTTACTATATGTTGTTTATCATGTTCTATACTTCACGTCCAACACTATATAATTTCTAATTAAAATAGTATATATATTAATTTCCCATTGGCCATTTCAAATGACCTCCCTTTCCTACCTATGTACGCACGATGTTCTTCGAATATAACAGGGATTTCCTTTCGTGCGCTCCAAGAGATGAAATAACTCTAATCGCATCGGTATTGCTATCTGAATATGTAGCCAAAATTCATGGTTTTTTTTTATTGATAAATCCAAGACGAAAAGTGATTATAAACATATACGTTCGAAACTTAATCTACTAATACATGTTTTCGAGGTATATACAGAGGGTGTCTAATTTTTTCTGAAATCTTGATTTTTTATCAATCTGACACTACTAAAAACAATAAATTCAAATAACAAGCAAACTTTTTCAAACAATACCTATGAAATTACAAGGAAATTATCATGTTTCTATACTGTTCCAGTCGATTGTCCATCAATATCTTCTGCTATATACATGCATGGTGTTAAAAATTCATCAATTTTTTTCTTCAATAACACAGGAATTTGAAAATTTTTAAATATTGAAGAGTGATTCTAGATTTTCATCTATAGATATGACAGATATTATCTGAAAATGTAATTTATCATACTCCCCAATACACCCTTTTTGCCGACACTGCTCTAGTTATTGAACTACCATAGCTACGACCCCATACCCCTACGTCACAATATCATGAAACAAAGAGAAACAATGTAAGAACTTCACAAACGATGAGATTTCCACAACGACATGTTTCGCTAACACAGTAGCTTCATCAGGTGAAATACTGGTACAATGAAATAAACTAACCTTGGCTTGTCTAAACTCATATAATATATCCTACTTTCCCAACCTGAAGGATTAGAATTACCTGTGGAAAGGTTCGATTAACCTTCATTCTCAAAAAATAGGCACAATATCTACATTAAAATACGGTGTACGGATTAACTTGAGAGGGTTGATAGAAAATACATATTATTACCTACTAAGAAAACAAATTCAACAGTGTCGAGGTCTATAGTTGATCGTTAAGTGAAATGTTAGAATTTTGGAGTTGGTTGATTGATTGAAATGATTGAAGGAAACCATAGTTTTGATGACATAATTTCGAAATTTCACAAGTAGGAAGGAATGACTGCTGAATTTGTTTTCTTAGTAGGTAATAATATGTATTTGCTATCAACCCTCTCAAGTTAATTCTTTACATTGTATTTTAATGTAAGTAGATATTGTGCCTATTTTCAGAAAATGAAGGTTTATCGAACGAAGAAAGGCTCACAAAATCGAACACCAATGTTTTCAAATGAAACACCTTGTATTTCATTGCAATTTCATATTCTCCTTGAAGAGCTGAATTCAACGACCTAGCACACTTGGGGTCTAGCGGCAATGATTTCCGAGATATAGGGTGTGAAAAATCGAGATTTTTTCATTTTTGGGAATTTTTTGTGTCAAAACTATTCATTATTGGTCAAAACGGCTTACATGTCCATGTGTCAACTTTTGATTTACTATTTACTCGTATTTAATTGAAACAAATACAGGGTGGTGTAGAATTCTCATCAGTTTCAGTCAGTCGTTGAATTCAGCTCTTCAAGGAGAATATGAAAATGCTTCATTCCCGCTAGACCCCAAGTGTGCTAGGTCGTTGAATTCAGCTCTTCAAGGAGAAAATACAGTGTGTTCCATTTGAAAAAATTGATGTTCGATTTTGTGAGCCTTTCTTGCGCCCCTCGTAGAAAATATAGTCATTCCTGAAGTTAGCACTCATAATGCGATATGATGTGATATTATAATATTTTGAAAATTCCTATTGGTTCAGGAGATATTCAACTGTCCCACTGGTCTAGGGACACCCTGTATATGTAAGTTTAGGCAAGCCAAGGTTAGTTTATATCATTGCACCAGTATTTCACCTGATGAAGCTACTGCGTTAGCGAAACATATTATCGTGTGAATGAGAATTTTGTGAAAATCTCATCGTTTGTGAAGGATTTACATTTGCTATAGATTTCCATCAATTAACGGCCTAGTCAATTCAAAAAAAGAGAAAAACCCAAAATATAGACCCAAAATTGATATCGAAGTGATGTTTCATCAGTTTTTTCTGTTTCATGTCCAGTATCCCCGACATTTTCCCCGTATCGATGCAACATTGCACTTTGATCCAAAATCCTCCCCTATCCAATTCGGTAGGTATATAAGCAATAACGTAGTGTGGAAGCGATGCAAAATGTACATGCACCATGCACATGTGTGGTAGTCCACACACAAAACTGTTCTCTGTTATATACCATCCAAGCCCCGCCCACACCAATATATCACATGTACGGGGTGAGAGAACCTCCTCACCCCGCGTTGCACTTACCCTCTCGCCGTAGATAAACACCCATAGCAATCTGGAAAATACGCACAGGACGCACAGTTGCAATCATGGTCAGTGGGCGCCATTTTGAAACTGCGAAATTATTGTTAAAAAATCTCTCTCATATTATGTGATTGGATCTCGTTTGTCATCCCAGGAATTTTATGTGTTCATTTCCAGACCACTGATGGAATTTGCATCAGCTTTGATTGCTATAGCATAGATTTTCAATATCTGCATTTTTTATTTCCCTTCTAGAATAAATTCCGGACAATACATCGCCAATACATTTTCCATTTAAGTCGGAATGTAATTCTGATTTTTTTTCCATTGAAAACCCTACTCCTGTAGAAAAATTGAGCGACAATATTTGATTTCATCATTTTTTGATATAGGAAGTGTGACTTTTTATCAACATGTTTTTGGTTCACGTCAATATTTGCCTTGAAGGAGAAGCTTCAAATGTTTAATGCCTTTCAATTACATCAAACGACGTGGCATATGCTTTCTCTGTGGTTTCGAATAATTGCTTCTTGAGGAATATTTTTTCCATTCTTCAAGAAGGACTCTTCGAAATGTTTCTTGGTGACGATTTCGAATACATCTACCTATAGCATATCCCAAAAATATTAAATTGCATTCAAATCTGGACTACTTGATGGCCACTCCAATATGGGCCTGCTTCAGTAAAAAAAATCATCATTTCGACATACCTATTAACTCTGTCGCAAACCGTTTTTTCCTGAGAGCTCTGTACATTTTTCAAATAGTTATTGAAATTTACGATATTTCATGAAATGAAAAATGCGGGAAAACGCATGAGGTGATCATCAGTGAAAAATTCAATCTAACCATATAAGATTCAACTTACGTATCCATTCTCTATTTCTTTGAGACAAGTGCTAGACTATTTCTGATCGTCATTTCTATCAATATATGAAATGCAAGTTCTGGACTGAATTCTTACTGCTGATAACAGATAATTCAACACACAACTGAAGAATTAGATAATATGATGATTGTTGTTCTAAAATTGTTCTAAAATTGTTCTATCCGTCATTCGGTTGCCCCCTTACGAGCAACCCTCAGAAGTCTTCGAAAGACTTGTGCGAGCAAGGAATGACGGGGGCCTTACCTTTTAACGTGTGATCCCAAACACTTATCTTTGGATATTCGCAGTATTTATTAGATTTGACAATGATTTCGACTATAGATGATAGGTTTTGAGAATGATGATGGCGACAGACGAGACTGTGACGTTAGAAAGTTAGGTTAGAATAATTCTTTTTATTCTTTATTGATATTTCGGATATTTGTATATATGAACTCAAGCACTACGACGTTAGAAGGTTAGATTAGAATAATTCTTCCTATTCTTCATTGTGATCTCGGATATTCTTTGTATGAACTGAGCTTACGCTGTTGCCAGAGTCACAAAAAAGTTTGGGTTTATATACAATCACAATAAAGATAGTTATTTGGATATCATGACGGACACTAGTGACACTAAAGACTCCTGCAAGGTATATAAGTAGTCAATGAGTGATTAAATCATGAAGCAGGTGGCACATTGACTTCTGCGAATTAAATACTATTGTCTGTCATTGGTGATATTGAATCTCATAGGGTAATTACTAGTTATAAATTCGTCAAAGTCGAAATATCTGGTTAGGCTTTGTGCCAGAAGGGGGATGACGTCATCGAAACCTGGCGTTTTTTAAAATTGCCTATTTTCAATAAATGAAAAAAATATTTTCGATTATTTTAGATAACGAATGATAGCATCGAATACTATTTATACATGGACTGATCAATATAAAATAGTTATGTGGCCTGAATTCGATTAGTTTGTATACAACCCCATTGCTGAATATTCACCTCGTGTGGCTTGTATTTTTCGACAAAATGAAGGATGGGTACCTATTTCGTGGTCCGTGGTCAGCTGTTCATTGTTGAATATAACGTTTTGCGGTTTAGTGATATCCCAGCTCACATCACCATCTACACAAAAGATAATGTAGAACCAAAAAAATGTTGATAAGAGAAATAAAAAGGTCATATTGAGACATGATGAAACAAAATTCTGATGCCGCTCATTTTTTTATCTTTTGGAGCGCACGAAAGGAAATTGCTATAATGTCCGTGGAACATCGTGCGTCCCTAGGATAGGAAGAGGAGGTCAAAGTGAAGTTCTTGAGAGTTTTTCCATTAGAAAAGAATTCCAAAGCTTCGCCGTTCCATAGGCGAACGAGTTCTGGTAGAGTGTTGTTCGACATTTTTCGAGGTAAACGACGAAGGGATGTGCTGACTGTGCCTGTCGAGTTCGTCTGACTGGTATTGCTAGTGATGGAATTATAGCAGAGATTTCCAAGGAACATTTTCCCTGGAATTATCTATAGAAAAGTGAAAGGTCGTCGACTTTTCTACGGTGTTCTAATGGGGTCAAAGAGTGTGGCATCACCCACCAGGAGAATGGCTCTTCTCTGGATGGAATCTAAGAGCATCAGCGTGTGTTTGGGGGATGAACCTCATACATGAGAACAGTATTCTGAAACTGGCCGTATCTGTGCTTTGTAGATCATGAGAAACTGTGGAGGTGTAAAGTAGATCTTTGCACGGAACACGAATCCGAGTTTTTGTGAAGCAGCTTTTGCGATGGATCGGACAAGATTTTTCCATGAGAGAGTATTGTTACTGGTAATACTGAGCATAGATATAGTGCGGTCTTAGTGGGAATGGTGGTTCCAGACATTGTTATGATAGAGGAAATGAAGGCTTGAGTTTTGGTGGCGTTGAATTCAACTCGGCTGTAATTTCCGCAAGATCTGCATTAGCAGCGTTGGCCTGCATTCGTCGTAAGTTCTTGATATCCTGGAAAGAAATGGGAATTGTAGAAGGGAACACAGTATGGAGAATACTATCGTCTGCAAAGCTGTGAATAGGACAAGTGGTTGCTCCCAACAGATCGTTGATCTGATGTAGGAACAATGTTGGTGCCAAAATTGATCCTTGTGAAACGCCGTAATTGATGGCAATAGTATCAGACGATACTTCGTCAACCACCACATGGAGCGATCTATACCTGAAAGAAAACTCGATAAAAGATGGCATAGTTGAGGTGGTAAGCCGTATGATGGTATTTTGTGAAGCAGTCCAAGGAGTTAGGCAGTTAGGTCTTCAGGTTTGAAAAAGTAACTATTGTTTCTCCCTGTACATACAATAATCAAGTCATCAGTATTTTTCGAGAATTAAGATTCAAATTGCATCACTACTCGAATATCCATAATTTGCTCAAAATTTGACCAAATCGGAAAACAATCGGAAAGTTATGGACTATATAGAATTCATTTAAATTATTTTCTTTGTCCAAAATATATTGTCAGGGAGTGTAAATATTGAGTGTGTATAATTGTGATCCACATCAATGTTGATCGCTGGACTATTGATTTTCTGGTGTGATAACAGTAGGGATGGCACTAAACGAGATTATTACTTATGTAGTGGCCATTATGGCATTAGCAGTTTCATCATGAAATTTGAAAAGGTGGCTGGCTGCACAGCATCTATGGGAATCACTCTTCACCCTTGGGCTTTATATATCAGGTTCGTAGTTCCTTCCACTTTAAAATCATTACGTTATTAGTTCCGATGAATAATCAAAAGTCGTAGGTTTCTTATTTCAATTCTTAATTATAACTAATTATATTTTTCATTTGTTAAAAGATGAGATAACTGTATCAGACACCATATTGTCCAGGAGATAATGTATACAATACAAATATTCAAATAAGTAAGTAGGTATATTCCTTTTGCAAAATATAATGCTTCTGTTTGTGAACTACTACACAAAATGAATGTCAGAAAGTGATACTTTACTTATTCCTCATAATTCACAATGACAATTTTTAGATCGCAAGAATTCGTTTTGCCCACACATAGGTATGATCGATTCGATTAGAGTACACCAGACAGATCGAGTGATATGCCGCATCAAATTCCTTTCGCATAACGCATATAATGTATCATATATTTCCATAGAATACCCAGACAGCACTGGATATTCCTATTATATTCTCCAAATATGCTAAAAATGCGGAATATATTCCGAATATCCACCGAACATTTCTAGAATATATACATGCATCTCGATCATTCATGGAATATTCCAAAGTAATATACAAGGAAAAGTCCAGCAGAAATTTTCAGAAGGGGATATTCTCAGAATATTCTATAGTTGGATTGTTCAGGGAATATTCAGGTATATGTTACAGAAATATTCCCAACTGAATATTCTGTGCATGGTATTCATGAAATATTCCCAACTGAATATTCTGTGCGGTAAATTCTAAAAATATTCCATGAACATTTCCATGTTTTCATCTATATATATATTTATACCTTTGGACATATTCTATGGAGCTCGGAGGAATTTCCATTCGCATATTTATAGAGAATATACCACATATTATCTAGAATATTCCAGATTATTCTTAGGATATTCCAGTTTTTCTGAAGGAATATGATCGGGAGATTCGTGGATAATTTGTAGCTGTCTGGGTAGCGATTAGCTCGAATCCCTATTCTGTTCGTGGAAATCCAAAAATTTCTTCAAACGAGTTCTGATGGTATATAGAGGATTGTTTGCGATTGTTTGTCTAAAAAAAAAAATTGTGAAAAGTGAATGGTTGCTAACTCTCTCGTACCGGGCGTCCCAGATCTTTTCATAAAGCCAATTTCTCAGGTATGTTTTAAAATTTTTTTCTAAGCAGCATTATACTGAGATATTGACTGTTTGAAAAGATTTGGGCCACCCGGTATACATGTTCCTGAAGATTTAAATGAATTTGTAGGTGTTCACATTTCACACAAACAGAAATATAAAAATATTATTGATGCCTTGAATAGTTGAGAAAAATATTCATATCAGGTAGAATTATTGAACAATTATTATTAAAATGAATAAGAAAGGATATAGGTACTTTCTCGAAAACGACAAGTATTGAAATGTTCAGAGGATTGTTATACATATTATATACCCAGAATGCTATAAATACTAACTCTAAAACTTTATTACCATAATTCGTTTTCATATTTTTTACATCTCTCCAAGCGTGAGGTCATTGTATCCATGGCCCACAATGAAGATATTTTTTATACTAGATGATGCACATGGTCAACGTAACATAACCCTTAACTCAAATTGTTAGGTACTGAACATCTGCTTCAGTTCGAATAAGGGTCATAGCTTTAAAAATGTAAATGGACTGATAATCATCGAGAGAGCGTATCAAATCAAATGATGAACTTTTATTGTGTCATCACTCCTATAATAAATATTACCTCTATCAACTAGGTATGAACAATCATACAATTTGATAATTTGATGAGGGAAATGAAAATATTGTGGTCTGGGTATACGCGAGGGAATTATAGTCACTGACTAGGTTACTAACAAAATCCATTGTGCATGAAATTATATACAGGGTGTCTCTAAAAAGTATTTAAAAATAATTACCAGGTATTCCTCAGAACAAAACTGTCTAATTAATACAAGCAGACTTTACTCAGTACAAAGTTTCTTGGTTTTGGCGCTATACGGCTGGCTCTGAAGTCACAATTTCATGGGATTTCACTCAAATTTGGTATGTTGGCATAGTTCCATTGAGCAATAAAACCCATATCATGATAATGATAAATATCATTCCATGGGCGTAGAACTCGATTTTTTCAGTAAATGAACATCTGAAATGTCTACGTCAATGGAGAAAACAGGGTTTAAATATGAAATTTGGACTGCGTAACTTATTTTCTGCTGAAAATTTACTCCTGTTAAATTTCGATTACTCTTATCATAAAAAAACAACATAATTTGAATTTCAGTAATTCGAAGCATCAGTCAATACTAAAACGATCAACAGATATTTTTCAAAAATTGTTAAAAATTTTCATCATACGACGAAAAATAACAAAATGTGCAATGAGTTATTTTTTTTTGTACTGAGTAACGTACCAAATTTGAGTAGATTCTCATGAGCTGTTTCAAAGTTTTGGAGCAACAACTAAGAACGGCTGTCGGCCATATCTCAGCAACGAATAACGTATATTTAGTAAGTAGTAAAAACAAAATTTGGAGGACTCAAATGGGAGATGGAAACCTCATTTTTTGGCAAAATTGAAAGCCTGAAGTTCCGAAATTGTGACACTTCAATTATTTTTTGAAGGGAATACCCCGTAATTATTCTAGTTTCGGAATCTCCTCTTAATTTTTAACTGTTTTATTAAATACACATTACTCGATACTGATCGATTTCGAAATATTAACGTTCGAAAAAGGACATTTTAGTGATTTCGAACTCAAGCAAATGTTGTTTCCTATCAAATTGAATCTGACAGGTAACAAGATGCTGCTGCTCAACAATTTTTTCATCCAAAAGCAAACTTGATTGAAAGCATCAACATTCGAGATTTTGGTTGGGTTCAAAATGACCAAAATGCCAGTTTTCAAACGGTAATATTCCTAAAACTAATGAATTTAGGAATGTAGTATATGAGATAAAACTGTTAACAATCATGAAGAGAAGATTTCGAATATGGAATAATATACGGGGTGTTCTGTTTAAGAAAATAATTCGCAATTAGGCGCTCAGTCGCCAGTTTGGAACTTCGAGATGAAATTTCTCCATGATAATGTCAGTTTTCATCTCCCAATTAAGCCCTCAAGATTTCGTTGCGATATACTAGGTGGATAAAAAATTAGTAGGAGGGAAACGGACTTTAGACGGACACTGAATGTATGTGTTCATTTAAAGTTTCTTCAATAGCATGCATTACATTGAATACTTTCATTTTCCATTCTAAATGCCAGATAATCTTGAAAGCTCTAAGCAGATGACACTGATGAGGTTTGAGGTTTATTGACAATAACGAAATTGGTTTACGAAACTTCATTGATACTTCTTGTTATTATTGGGATGCCAACGTTGTATTGTTGTTGTGTTCGTGTTTCTAGAGCACGTCTGGAATGAAAACAGAATATACTTCGATAAACATATGTCTTATGTCATGTAGATGACTTCAGATCTCCGACCACATTAGATATTACTACTTCGAAATATTGAACATTATGAGTAAATTTTTTTCGTAATCAGATCTTTTTAGTTAATCACCCTGTCCACATTGAATGAATCGGAGGGTAATTTCGTATCCACTGATGAAATATAAAAACGATTTCCATTTGGATACATTCTTTCCAAACTGTGACATATTTTTAATAAAGGAACCGTTTGCATCTGTTAGGAAGTTTCCATAATTCTTAATTTCGAACTTTTTATACGCTTACATCAGATATTCTGAGCTACGTAAATCCAGCATATTTCGAATTTGTGACCATTCATCAGTCGCGCAAGTTTCAAATCGTTCGAAAGTTCTCCCATCAAGATCTTATAATCCGCAAAATATCAACAAAAAAATCCAATTCCCGCCTCCTCGTCCTATCTTCCCTAGGTACGCACAATATTCATCGAACATAATAGGGATTCCCTTTCGTGCGCTCCAAGCGATAATAAACATCTTGTTGTTTCTTATGGTGTCTCAGAAAGGTTTTTTGTTCTTCAATTCGAAAGAATTTGGCAACCACGCTGAGGAAAACTTTTTCAATTACATTATTTGGCAAAGAATTTCAAAGCTTTGCCATACTATAGACGATCGAGTTTTGGTAAAGATTTGTTTTACACATTTCGATGTCAACGACGAAGGGTTGTGCTGCGGGCTTGTCGAGTTCGTCTGACTGATATTGCTAGTGATGGAACAATAGCAGGGATTTCAGAAGAACATTTCCCGTGGAAGTTTAATGAGTTTTCGATATGTCTCGAAAAAGAAAAAAAAAGAGATGTATTTCAGTACTTAGATAAATAATCGCGAATACATTTTATTAACATTTTCAAGTTTAATAACAAAACTTTATATTACAAAATATTATTTCAATTTTAATTAGTATCTGGAAAGCTCAACATGTTATAAAAATTAAATTAAATTACACCCTATTGTTGTGAAACAATTTTCATTACAGAAAAGTTACCTTCATTGCCATATGTTAACCACTCGAACTAGCCCGAAAAAAGAACAAAAGCATCCAAATCCAAGGTAACTTCCTTCGATTATCCTGTATACATCCTTTCATAATAGCTTAATTATATGCTGCGCCGAACTTTTAAAATAAGTTTTATAAGAAACAATTGAAACTCGCCACCTACATATGGCCATTATCGGATCAATGTAACGTTTACTCTTCACTTTCTCTTTTTCCTTTTTTATTTTTTCTACTCTGACAGTTCAGAGAGCATCTGTTGTATGAGACCGTTTTATTCAACCCTCGCCTTCTTACTGTTATTTTATAGATCGAAATGCCCGTTCTTGAAGTAGGGAGTCCAAGAAGCTCACACACATTTTTTTTTCAATATGATTCCTGTAATTTCATTTCAATATGGCAACTATTTGTTCGCATTTCGAAAATGCGAACATTTTGATGTATATTCATTATATTTAATTTGAAAAAGCCAATCCAGAATATTTCATGATCAACAATTTGGCTTGGTGAAATTTGAAGCACAGAAGTGGAAAAAAACGAAATCAGAAACCAATTTTGAAAATCCCATCATGTACTTAGTAGGATGTTGTTGTTGTTGTTTTGAATGCACAACAATTCAACAAACAAGCTTAGGTTGGCCACAGTGAGATCGGCTTTTATAGAGAAAAGGCATGCTTGTGTTTTGTTCGCATTGAAATCTACCAAGTTAATGAATATTGGATCCCCATTCGAGAACTGTTGCCAAGTCCATATTTATGTTGTCAACATTTCTCCCTCGTTCGTTTCTGAATTGCCTGGCTGGAATTAGAGCACTGGAAGAGAAGGCGATATGGAGGGTACTATCATCCGCGAAGCTGTGTACTGGACATTGAGTTGCTTCCAACAAATCGTTGATAATTGAGTAGAAATAGTGTTGGTGCTAGAATTGATCCTTGCGGAACACCAGCATTCATGATGAGAGAATCAGATGAAACTCCGTCGATCACTGCATGGAGAGACCTGTTTGAGAGAAAACTAGCTAGCAGAGAACATAGCTGGGGAGGCAAGCCATAAGATGAAAGCTTGGCGAGGAGTCCGTGGTGCCAGACTCTATCGAATGCCTTGGAGATATCAAGTGCCACAGCTAAGGTTCCACCATATTTTTCAATAGATTGCTGCCATATATGTGAGACGTAAGCCAGCAGGTCACCAGTTGATCTCTGATGACGGAAGCCATATTGCCTTTTGTTGATAATGATAATGAGCTCGATGTTGATAGCTCTCTCCATGATCTTTGAAATAATAGATAGCAGTGCGATCGGCCTGTAGTTGCTAGGTAGGGTATTTTTGCTTTTTTTAGGAACTGGTTGTACTCTTGCAATTTTCCAGTTGGACGGGAATATCCCGTTGGTTTGGGTATAATGTGGAAGAACCACGAACATACCTCGGCGCTCTAGAAGTGGCTCGGATTTCACTATGAGCGTATAGGTCTCGCTCTTCCTAACTCCGCACAAGTCAAGTTTTGATTTCTGGGGAATTGGGTCCCAAGTTCGAAGTAGCGATGTACATATTTTACAATTTACAAAATTATCTAGATTCTAGACCGCTTATGCCATAAGAAAAAAAACTTTATTTTTTATTCACATTTAGGATCTGTCATGTTAAACTCATGAATCCGAACCACAAAGGTGTAAACAGGCGCGGTCGCAGATCAATCAATTAAGATTTTCATTTTCTTTCCAATTTTATTTCATTCATTTCATCATAGTTACTAAAGTAACCTTCAGGAGCTCTTCAAGGGCTTTTGCGAGTTATAATAAGGTGACAGGATATCCAGTTTGAAGAAGTAGAAAACAAACCACTGTATAACATTTCTAGCGAATTCCATTGGGAAAACTGGCTCGCACTGGGTGTATTTTTCGATTCCATTGGTAAAACTGGGTGTCAGTTTTTGAATTCCATTGGAAAACTGGTGCACATACTTTAGAGCTCAGTGCAACAATTCTCGCACCAGTTCTAATAGGTCGTGCGAAGTCAGTGCAGTTTTGAAAATGGTGGAAGCAAATTATTTGTGGCATTCTGATCATCATAATCACATAGTGACGAGAAGTTGTAGGTTTCAAGAAAACAAAGGAGATTACTTCCCAGAATTCATAATTTTGTTGAAAATGATTTGCACCAATTCAATGATGAGGACGATGAGGAGAAGGAAAAAGTACTCGAAATTATTTCCATAAAACATGTACTTTGTTTTTAATCAAAGTTAAGAAAGAATTTCAGGATGCGGACAAGTTATAAACAAAAAAAAAAAAACAACTTAACCGATTCAACCTCCAACAATAATGTCATAATAATTATTTCGTATTCCACTGAGAATGCACCAGTTCATATTTTGGAAAGAACCAACGTAGTGCGGGTGCAAAACTGGTGCAAAACCAGTGCACCATCATTAGGTGTAAGAACGGAATTCGCTATTAGGCTCTTTTCCATATGATATACCATGCACAGAGCATGGTTAAACCCAAATCTAAGAAGAGCCAAGCTCAAGAATCGATCCCACGACCTCTTGATTACAAGTATGATTGCCTGCTAATTCGACCTCTGATCGAACTAGCAAAACAAACAACATAAAGCATAAAGATTATAGCGTATATAGTGTTGAAACATTAATTCATTATATAGGAAAAGTTAACTGAAAGAAACCTCAGTGGCCAACTTAAAATCTTCTATTGGTTTTGGAGAATCAGTTTATTATTTTCAAGGCTTAGGGGAGATCTCGTGATATAGACTTTTAACTATAACTGAGCCCGTTAGCCTGTCTTCTAACATCCTTCCTCTTAGCCAAGTTTTTAGGCCCTCAAAGTAAAAAATTACCTTTCCGCTGTGGCAGCGTTTATGTTGAAGTTTGCCAAAAGTCTATAAGTAATCAGTTATAATAATGTGATTTCTGTGGCGGGAACCCCTCAGTTGCCATATATATTTCACGTAATTAAGAGTCTAAGATGACGAAAATTTTGTATTTCCTATATACAGTCATTGATATATCAGTTGATACTTCATTCAAAATATCCGTGAACCGGCAATTTTTTTTTAATAACAATTATGAAGAGAAGAACTCAAAGTCACACGCCTAAATCTAGAAATCTATCATTTGTGCAATAATCAGGCTTATAGGTTAGAAGGAGAAAGAAACATTATGAAAACATAGTTACCAAGGTTGAATTCAAATGAAGATTTTTTGAATTTGGTTTTAATGAACCCTCTAAAAAAGCATTCATTTTCCCAAGAGATTACGTGTTTACTCATTCGAATGAACGATGAATATATTGGGGTGATTTGAAAATATTTCAATTGCCTATACCTTCTGACTACTTTTAAACGTCTGGCAATATTGGAACATTTTGAAAGTCTTTGGTACTTACGACCCTTCTGACTTCGCTGAAAGCAAACGCTTGGGTCCGGTTATTAACCTCGATCTGATTAATAAACAACAAATGTTTCGGGCAAATTTCAATGTTCATGCATCAACAACGGCAACAACTCCCTGAGATTTTTTTTCCCAGAAAAATGTATCTATTTCGTCTCGTTTTTTCATCTTCTCTATTAACCATTCCATTTATCTTCTCAATTTTGGACACACTCTGTTCATAGATATACAGGGTGTCCCATAATTAGCATGCAATACTTCACCAGCAGATTTACCAATCAAAATTAAGAAATAAAGTTCCTGTTAACATAGGTAGAATAATGGTTCATAAGCAAGCTACAGCCCCCTGAAGTTGGTATACCCTGAAGATGATTTGTATTTTATATCTTCGAAACTGTCAATAGCAGAATTATAAAAGTCGACCAATCTTTTTATGTCCAAAATAATATGCGATTATAATAATTCCATTAATCTGTCACCTGTTCGGATTATTGTTTCCCAAACATAGTGGTCGTGTTTCATGGCCTACGCTCAAATTTTTAATTCTTGTAATTTCATTATGAATTTTCATAACATGTGAAGTAATTTTCAAATCAATTTAACTCGGGAAATGTGCTACCTATCGAAGTTAGACAAGGCGAATCTTTTCATGCAAAAGGCTTCAAAGTATCATAATTTTATACTATAGTTGCAAGAAAACGCACCAAAAAAAATTGGGATGATTCCCCCCCCCCCACTCCCCACAGATTGACCTATTTCTGGATGAAATTTTGAAATTTTTATTATCGCAGATTATTTAACATAAAAGGTTTGTCCGACTCGCAAAATTTCATAATTCTGCTATCAAAAGTTTAGAAGAAATGAAAGGAAAACCATCTTCCGGGTACCTACCAAAAAATTTTCCTCTTATTTTTGATCGTATTGCACGCTAATTATGGGACACCCTGTATATACGCTAGACGCACATTGAGATATCATCAAATTTTTAGATCAACATACAGTGTGTCCATTTAGTGCGTAATTCTTCGATATCTCGAAATCCATTATCACTAGAGAAACAATTTTGGAAACAAATTTCTTCCGTTATTGAAGGTTCCATTTCAAAAATATTTTCAACAATACTGGGTGTTTTATAAAAGCGGGAGGACTCGGAGACGAGTTTTTTCAAATAGAACACCCAGTATGTTTTATTCAAAATTCATTCCGCTACGGTTTAGCTCTACATCGCTGTGAAAAAAATTGGATTCGGTTGAGGCGTTGCCAAGTTATAATTGATAAACCCATTTTTACTACTATTGAAGGGTCATGTTGAATTGGGTATGGTATATTCATTTATTAAAATTTTGAGAAGATTTTTGGCATACAGTAGTAGCAAGGTCTCACGTACACCAATCCAGTAATTTTGCGAGATTATCCTTCACAGGGTGCTTAAATTTACACTCTGAATATTGTAAGATTCAGACGACGTTCACTAGAATTTTTCAAATGGAACACCCTGTATTTTTCATCACAGATTTATTTCGACATCATTCGCCTTTTCATCGCTGAGAAAAAAATTGAAATCGGTTGCGGGGTTTTCAAGTTATGAGTAATTTCCTTATGTTCATCACTATCTCAGAGCAACTTATGAGACATGGTTCCTTTATTTGATTTGATTGTGGGAATATTGCTTGCCACATGACATTCGAGGTTCTACATAGATCATTCAGGTATCTTTGCGATATAAGCATTGTCAAAATTTGAAATATTCCGTAATCTTGTTACTTATGATTTAAAGAATATGTACCTATGTGAAACAAACATGCCAAAAGCAAAACGCCTGCCTTTAAAACAACTTCTACAATACAAACAATAGAGATTTGAATTGCGAGAATAAGGACAATTTTTTGAAATTTGGACCACTTTTATTGTCGTTATTCCCACAAACCAAATCTCCATCAAACTTGAAGGAGGCAAACTCTACATAATGATACAAACAATATTTCTTTACTACGCGGGTTTCGGGAGGGAATTCAGCAAACTTTTAAATAAATTCTTCAAGATATATTTGATTGTGACGATGTTTGACAGGTCATTATACAAATAATGAAAGTGTACTTCGAAAAAGTAATTCGTTGTCTGCAAAAAATCTGTGAAAGTAGCATTTTGGATCAATTGGTCAAATCCACTCTGTTTTAAATTTAAACTTGGAGAGCGTGCAAATGTTCCTATTGTAAAAAAAATATATGAATGGTCAATGAAGAAATTTGATCATTTGAATGAAAGAACTATGACGTAAAATTTATACTCCGAAATAGTAGTAAAAATAAGGAAATTATCCATAACTTGACAACGCCGCAGCCAATTATGATTTTTTTTCAGCGATAAAAAGGTGAAAGATGTCGGAATAAATTTGTGAAGAAAAATACAGGGTGTTCCATTTGAAAAATTCTAATGAATGCCATCTGAATCTTGCAAAATTCTAAATCCGAAATAGAGCACCCTGTTAAAGAACATGTCGCAGAATTACTGAATTTGTATACGTGAGACCTTGTATGCCAAAAATATTTTCATAATTTGAATAAATGAATATACCATGCCCAATTCAACATGACTCTTCAATAGTGGTAAAAATAGATTTATCAATTATAACTTGGCAACGCCGTAACCGATTTCAATTTTTTTTACAGCGATGTGAAGGTGAACCTCAGCAGTATAAATTCCGAATAAACAATACGGGGTGTTCTATTTAAAAAAACTCGTCTCCGAGTCATCCCGCTTTTATAAATCACCCAGTAATGTTGAAAATATTTTTGAAATAAGGAACTTGAGTAACTGAAGAAGTTTCTCCTTCAAAGTTTTTTTCCATAGGTTATGGCTTTGGAGATATCGAAGAATTACGCACTAAATGGACACACTGTATTGTGAAATTTGGCACCATCAATTATTAGAACAACAAATCAACAAAATTTGAATATCAACAAAATCAGATTTATTACTGTGCATTGTGCCAAAACCTCATTTCGTTTTTTTCCTTGTATAATCAAATATCTCTCAAGAATATCCTCTATTATATTTGCGCCTATAATAAAATAATCGCCAGCACATCAAACACCTGATCAAATGGGCATAAAAAATCTGTACCTACGATAAGAAAAATTATAGGTCTTTAAATCTGTGGCCAATAAAAGCCATATGTATCTATAATCATACCCCGTCAGCAAGAAAAGCACCTGTTCAAAGAATTATTGCTTGGAGATTCTGGCTTGACATGGAGAGGAATTATTTGGGCCGATAGGGCAGGTGGGTAACGCAACTTGAACTTAAAACAATGTGAATAAAGGGGAAAAGATATACGTTCCTTCATTGTATTGTGGGTGGGTAACTGTGATGTATGTATGTTCCAAATGTAGGGAAAGGTGTACTAACTTCAAAAAGAAATAATTATTCTCATTTACCACATGTTCTTTACGTCATGCTGTGTATGTAAGTAAAATGTAATAATTAGCTAAAATTCTATCGAATTATGGTACCCTTGTTTCTTTTCAGAATGAATACTCGACTATCCGAATGTAGAAATATCATGTCAATATTGAGACTATATTGACGACAATCATACACTTTGAACACAAGCGTAAATATCGTTTGATCAATTTCTTTTTTCACAATTCTAGTTGTGCAATAACGAATAATGTTTATTTTCATGTCGATACCTATTCGTTTTCATTTCAACTATACAGGATGATGCAAAATTCAATGAAAATATTTGTGTCCTAAATTGCACCTCCTTCGAGCTACAGCCACTCCTAAGTTTTGGGTAAACAAAAAAAGATTATATGAAATTGTGATCATAAAAACGGATCAAATCCAAGTATTCCAATACTGCACGGCTCTGAAATAGCAGTCTCAAATGCGTTCCGATATACGATCACCTCCGTATGCAAGCGTTCAACGGTTCAACCCATTTCGTTCGAAAACGATGTCGGGACGTCCCTTTCGTTGATTACGATTTTGTGGCAAACGATTAGTTGAATGAAAAAAAATGCGAGAGCCTAATTCCTGAAATTTTTTGTTGCCCACTAGATCATGCGATTGAAAGTCGAAGTTTGCCTTTCTAAACATAAAATTTGTGCCAATAAAAGTGTGGTTTCTCCTCCAACTTCCACAAAATTAGGTTTACATCATTTTTGAAACAAGAAGAAAATGATTTGATCCGTTATTTTAGTCACAATTTTAGATAATCTTGTTTTTTCACCTTTCTTACAATGGCTGTAGCTCGGAGGTGGTGCATTTTAGGACACATATTTATATGAGAAAACAGTCCAATGGCCTTTTTATATCATGAATCTAAAATTATGATTTGAAGGACTTAATACAGGAGCCTTGTAACTATATTATACGGTTGTTGGATGGTCTAGTGGCCAAACTTCAAAGGGTTATTTTTCAGGTGAATCTAAGTTCAGAAGTTCATATGACACAATGAACCTGGAATGAATCCTCTGTGAACGAAGAGTGAGGAAAAATGATTGTTCAGGCAACCCGCAATGCATGGTTACGGAGACCTATCTATTTGTATATAATGTTGGTTGATGGGAAGCGCTCGCATTATTTGAAATATTTTCTTGTTTTTACTACACTGAGAATACGCATTCTTTATGTGATGAACATATCAATTCGTTCTCGGTTTATTCAACAGAAAACAACTACTTTCCTAGCTATATGCCACGACGAACATTGAAATATATCTGTTGAACATCCAAAAGGAAAGCAAGCAAAATGAAAATCCTCTGAAATTGAGAATTGACATTCTCTCTCAAATCGGATAAAATAATAGAATGTATATTATGATATTGAAATATAACTCACCAATATTTCCAGTATAGAAATGATAATACATAATTCCAAATTTTTTGGGATTTTCTCTCCTCGTTTGTATAAAATAAAAATAGGAATATTATTTCAATATACGTGTAGTAAGGACAAATCAGATGATTTTTCCCAAAATGTCACTGCGTTTAAAGAATTTTCCTATCAGAGAGCCTTAAAGAAAAATTCACCAGCTTGTCAGTGACAATTTGTATTGAAAAAAGATTGGAGAAGAAAAATAAAGGTATATAGAAAAAATATCAAAAAATGTTTGAAGGAAAGAAATATAGATATATTGAAAAAATAAAGAATTTTTACTTATCTTTGGACGTTTCGGGACCGAATCTGCTCCCGTTTTCAACATAAAAAATTGCTATTTTAATAGCAATGTATAGGAGAAGTATGCACTTGTATCCATCATCTTGATGAGCTTGCGCTCGTTTTGGATGTTCAACAGATATAATTCATCAATATTCGACGTGGCAAATAGCCAGGAAATTAGTTGTTTTTTGTTGAATATTTCTCTGCAAATTCTCAACTTCAGGCGATTTTGTTTTCAAATTCCCATCGTGTGTATTCAATACATATAATTCAATGTGCGCCGTGGCATATATAGCTATAGGAAAGAAGTTGTTTTCTGTTGAACAAACCGAGAACGAATTGATATTTTCGTCACATTGCGGGAATGCGTATTCTCAATATATTTCTCTATATATTTTTTCATGTTCATGATTCATCTGAGAATATTCATTTTCAATGCATATAATATGTTTATATACATGAGCTTTTTATCTCAAAATAGTATATCTCCTTTAAGCTGTTGACGTCCCTTTACAAAAAAGAACCCACCCTGTATATCATTCCCGGCGGGAATTTCATTCAATTTACTACAACGTTTTTTCTCTGTATTTATCAGGTGAACGTCCGTACAAATGCCACCTCCCAGAATGTGGCAGGGCTTTCATTCAGCTTTCAAACCTCCAACAACACCTCAGGAATCACGATGCTCAAGTGGAAAGGGCGAAAAACAGGCCGTTTCACTGCAACATCTGCGGAAAGGGATTCGCAACCGAATCGAGTCTCAGGACGCATACGTCGAAAGTAAGCCATGTATGTACACGAAGTTCTCTTTTATTTTTTCGTTTTTGTCTTCGACTGTTTTCGTTTCACATTATGTATATTTTATTGTGGAAAATGTACAACACGTACCTTGGAATTGTTCTTCCATCTAATTGGTTCTCACTTTCTTTAAAAATACACAAGGTTATCACTAGAGACTTGAAGTACTCACTGTACGTTAATCTACCTCCACGTAGATGTTAACGTACGAGGAATAACGTTAACGGATTTTTCACTTTCTATATAAAAACACAAGGTTATGTCTAGAGGGTTGAAGTACTCACTGTACGTGGATCTACCTCCACGTAGGTGTTAACTTACGAGAAATAACGTTAACGGATTTTTCATTTTCTATATTAAAACACAAGGTTATCACTAGAGAGTTGAAGTACTCACTGTACGTGGATCTACCTCCAAGTAGGTGTTAACTTACAAGAAATAACGTTAACGAATTTTTCATTTTCTATATTAAAACACAAGGTTATCACTAGAGAGTTGAAGTACTCACTGTACGTGGATCTACCTCCACATAGGTCTTAACTTACAAGAAATAATGTTAGCGGATTTTTTCATTTTCTATATTAAAACCCAAGGTTATCACTAGAGAGTTGAAGTACTCACTGTACGTCGATCTACCTCCACGTAGGTGTTGACGTACAAGAAATAACGTTAACGTATTTTTCACTTTCTATATAAAAACACAAGGTTATCACTAGAGAGTTGAAGTACTCACTGTACGTAGATCTACCTCGACGTAGGTGTTAACTTACAAGAAATAACGTTAACGGATTTTTCATTTTCTATAATAAAACACAAGGTTATCACTAGAGAGTTGAAGTACTCACTGTACGTGGATCTACCTCCACGTAGGTGTTAACGTACAAGAAATAACGTTAACGGATTTTTCATTTTCTATATTAAAACACAAGGTTATCACTAGAGAGTTGAAGTACTCACTGTACGTAGATCTACCTCCACGTAGGTGTTAACGTACAAGAAATAACGTTAACGTATTTTTCACTTTCTATATAAAAACACAAGGTTATCACTAGAGAGTTGAAGTACTCACTGTACGTGGATCTACCTCCACGTAGGTGTTAACGTACAAGAAATAACGTTAACGTATTTTTCACTTTCTATATAAAAACACAAGGTTATCACTAGAGAGTTGAAGTACTCACTGTACGTGGATCTACCTCCACGTAGGTGTTAACGTACAAGGAATAACTTTAACGGATTTTTCTCAAATTCAGTTGATGTCGTCCATAAGTCATCAGCGTTATCGTAACTCAATAATAATCTTAGTTTTTGATTTGTAATGATAATTTCTCATTGTTTTATCCAGATCTGGATACTTATCAAAATATAAGAGGAATTTTCGATGCACATAATTGTATGGAGATCTTGACACATCGGCATGTTTTAAAGGTTGTTCGATTAACGTACGTGATATACCGTACACCCCACTATATCAACGTATATAAACGTGAAGAATTGAGATATGCATGTATGCGTTTCAGTCTATTTCTACGCTTTCGTCAACGTTCATTGCAACACTTCAACTCTCTACTAGATAGTCTCTACTATAAGTTGAATATGACGTAACGATAATTTGAAGTGATAATCTTTGAAAGTTTCCATTAATAAGTTGTTCGCAGACTCCCTGTTTAAAAAATATGGTTTGTTGATTTGAAGAACCATTTTTTTTTTCAAATCGTATCCTCATTAGTAACCAAATTTTAGGAAAGGTACACCTGAACACAGTGGCGTAACAACCGAGGGAATTGGGTAGAACACGAGCAGTTGGAAAGGATTTGCAAATAAAGATACCCCAAGGATAGAATGAAAAAAAATTGTTACATTTTTCTTGAATTTTTATTTGAATATTTTGATTAATCTACCAAATCGAACTGGATCAATATTAAAATCGAACTAAGATAATTTTCATTCATTCAACGGAAATTCGTATTTTCTGCTTTTTGAGAAGAGTAGGTGTCATGGTCAGTTTATAGAAATAACTTATATTCAATTTATATTCAATTTTAACTTATCTTAAGAGTTCAAGCATTCCTTTCACTAAGATGCGTTCATAGAATCTCATTTAACAAATATTTAATTTAGTCCATTCCTTATGGGAAATAGAGCTGTTAAATTAAATCAAATATAAATTAAATATAAATGAGACTCTATGAACTGACCATCAATCACATTTGTATATCTTGAAGCGCATGAAAGGAAATCTATATAATGTTCTGCATTGGCAACTGCAACCGTAGGGTCAAAACTTTGATCAGAGCTGAACATATTATATCCTCGATAAGGATGTGTACAAAAGATGATAATAAATATTTAATGATCTATCTAGCTCGTATGATGCCGACTCCATTTTTTCCAAATCATTTTTTTGCCAAAGCAAGTATTTCCAAGAACTTATAACTTTCAAGAGTTGAAAAAAATCCAATATCTACCTCATTTTCTTATCCTCCCTATAGGTAGTACGCATCACGATGTTCTTCGAACAGTATATATAGGGATTCCATTTCATGCGCTTCAAGAGATAAAAAATTTTATAAGTATGAGCTGCTGATAAAAGTTAGATGAAGAATCAGACTGACATTTAACTGATATCATGATATCATACCGAGTTTCGAAAATAATTTATCATCATATAAGCAAAGGTGAAGACTTTTTTTGCTGAAAGATTTTTCGAAGTCTGTGTCAATCTACGAATTCACAATTTCTGCTTCTCATGTATTATCACGTGTATATTCTGACTGAAATTTTCACTTTGAATCATAGAAATGGAACTAGATGAAGGAACTGGTCACAGGGGTCTTGAAAATTGCACTCGGGCCCACAGAGACACATAGTTACGCCACTGACTAAATAGGACTTCTGGAAATGCAACGCAAATCTGCTGTGTTTCAAAACTAATATAGGTCATAATTTTATTTTCGAAATTTTGGTTCGATTTCATCTTTGTACATTTTCCACTGCGTTAACTTACTTTATGATTACAGTTATCTTAATTCACACACGAATGTATACCCGCATTTTCTTATGTTTCTTATAATTTCACTTTTGATTTGTTTTAGCAACATGGAAAGCTGACGAAACAACTAAAAACTTATGTGCATGGATATAAAATTACTTACATCAACTCCTCGTTTTTCGTAACTTGTTGTCTACTGAATGAATGTTTGACATTCAAATTTCTCATGGTGCAATACAAACTCTGGCTTGTTCGATTATTCTTCCGATTCGATATACCTAAACCAACAGGTATCTGTTTTATTTGTGTGAGGATGAGAGAATGACAGACGATGAATGCAAGAATTAGGGAACAATGAGATGAATGAAGTGTTGACTTTTCATGTAGGTACCTATACAAGTATACATACCTACTAATCTGATCGGATAGCTCAGTGTTTGGAATCCTGTTGAAAACAAATGACTGATGAATCATTATATTTATGAGGGAATCGTCATCAGTATTGAGAACAAAAATTTGTTCGCAAGAGGTGTTGTTTCAGACCATATCATTTAAATATTTAGTATTAATAACATAAGAATCCTCTAAATAATATTTTGTCGATTCACCATTGAGTTGATTTTGACTACTTTAATGAAAAAAAATCTGCCCTAATAGAATTAGTCCTACAGTGAGCAGTGAGGCTTTTGATTTTTTTTTGCGGTTGCTATAATTTTTTTGTCTTTGGATTTATGCCAAATTGATATTCATCATACAGGACGTGGAAAGAAATTCTGAATTCAGAAAACCTAATCTCGAAACTGCGATTAAGGGTCTATACCGGGTGTCAACGAATCTATTAGACAAGTCATAACTTCTAGGCCATTAGGTGTATCAAAATGAGATTTGGTATAGGTAAATGGTATGTGAAGAGTACTCTTGTAAAAATTCTGGTGTATCAATATGGTTACACCGACAACGTATTCTATTAGAGGATTTATCCTACCGGCCTGTGCAATCATTTTGGTATATCAAGCTGTGGCGTATGACAATTACAACTATGGGAGAATAGGTGCTTTTCATTTATTTCAGTGGGAAATAAAAATATTTCTAACAAGTGAGAAATAGTAAAATACCAAGATTCTTTTTATAGCCTGAGAAAACCTTACAAAATGAAGAACAAAACACAAAATACAGATCTGCTTTAAACAAGACCATCTGAAATTTAACAAAAAAACGATAAAAAAAAGGAATTGAAATATTTGGAACGGAAAACAAATGATATTATGAAACTAATGGGTTTGGTTGAAGCAACTTTCACAGTAATATGGCTTTCCTTCACATGAGCCACAAATATACCACCAAGGAAGCTACTTTGGGCGAAAAATCGAAATTTTGCAGGTGGAACATTAATGTACACTAAAAAAAATTGGAGAAAAGGGTTGAAATAAAACTCAACTACGCACTCAGAACCGTTAATTGGATAGTTTTGCATCAAAACACATTTTTGGTCATCGGCGAAAATAATCAAAATACTCACGGCGGCGAAAGTGTTAACACTTCTATACACGCCACCTCAGGAGTAGTACCACTGTCAACGTAACAGTGAGTCGTACTAACCCAGCTACGAAATTAAGAATCCATAGTTCGGCTAATGAATTGAAAATCATTGTTTTGACTGGAGATCGAACTAAGCACATAATGGTTGATTATCAACCGAGCACACATATCCCGTTAATGCATTTTCATATTACTGAAATTCCCAAAGATGCACAACCATAATACAATTTGCTATCAAATTCTCATTGAAAAAATATCCCTAATATCTATCACATACCTAAACTACATCTCTACGTTTCAGTTTGTTCTGAATCACCTTATTCACCTCAAAATACGAGGGTGATTCAACTTGGGGCATGTCTTCAGGTTTAAATGAGTATTTCCTAATTATCATGGTCGAACGCAACAATTTTATATGTCCAATAAGGTGATTAACATACTTGCCTTACCTCGTCAGTTTAGTTAACGCGTTAATAAAATAATTTGAGGCCGTGAAACAAACCCCATAAAATTGTCGACACATTCTTTATCCTATCTTCAAATCTCATCAGCATTCTGATGTTGGTTTCGAAGAAAATAATCCCTTTTTATATTCTAAAAGGTCATGGGCGTATCTAAAATAGGATGAATGAAACACAACCACATCAATATGAGTTTCGATTGATAAAGTCAATAGTGAAATGAAAAAACACCTAGATAATGATGAATGATAAAAAACAATTCTCATTGTTTTCAACAAAAATAAATGATATGAATGAACACAAGAAGGTTTATGGCGTGAATACATTTTTTCAAGTTGATCGGAACTGCTACCTGTAGCTCTGTATCTAGCTTCAGTTTATCTTGCCATACTTCTCATTAAGATGCCAATGTCTACTTATTTCTGAAGAAAATGAAATCTTCTACAATTGCATATCACATAATCATCTAGGAAGCCTCACTGTTGGATTTATATTATCGGATAAACGTGCTACAAATTACATTTTTATGGAAACTAAGTGATGCATATATTTTTCCACGCTACTTTAAAAATATTTCTCCAGCAATGCACTTTAGATCCCTGATGATTGCGAAACATTTTTATTGCTTCAAATAATTTGAGAGATGGATTTTTATACAGGGTGCCCCCTTGCTAGGGTAGGTAGAACACTGCAAGATAAGTTGAGTTTGCTCAGTAGAAAAATGTCGTAAGAGCATCCGTTTTCAAGATACAAGGTGTTGAAACAGTAGATTGTTTTATTAGGATCAAAATGACACTTTTTCTGACAAGCGACTTTGCATTTGCGAGGCGGAGCGACCAGCGGAGCCGAGCGAAAGCAAAATTTGCGAGTCAAACAAAGTCACTTGTTGATGAGTGATGATGAAAACTATATCCTGGATGTCAGCTTACAAAATTTCCACTTATCGTGAAGAAAATGTGTAGGGAAATATTATTTTCATCACCTTGTCGTTACTTCATTTCTTTACTGAAGAAACCCAAATTAGTTCGCAGTGTTCTAGCTACCCTAGCAAGGAGGTCACTTTTTTTAAACAACCTGCATATAGAAGCATCAGACGTGAAGCTATACAGGGTATTATTTAAGTGTGTGGCCAAACTTCGAAAGTCGAGTGATTCCAAGTTAAAAATTCCATATGAACATGGGTCCGGAAATACACCGTTTCCAAGATACTCTGTAAAGATTTGAAAAAAAGTCGCTTTTGTGTAAATATCCAAGAATCTCTGATCCATTCCTGTTGAAATATTGCAGTGTTATTTTCTAGTAGTAAAGTACCTACTAATTAGATTTACGAAAAACCTAGTTATTAAGTGCATCTTGAAAATCATACATTTTTGGAGCAACGGTCACATACTTGAATTAAACCCTGTATATGCTACCATCTAAGTTTAGTACAATTCATATATACTATAGGATAACCATCAAAAGCTTGAGAATATTCCAACTCTGCAAAGAATAACCATAATATGGTACAAGAAGTGTTCAGACATTTTTGATATTAGAAGAATATATTAAAGTTCCGACACATTTGGGAACACATATTTTAGGATCAGAGAATTTTAATTTCCTCATTACTATATCAATTTCAATTAAATACCCACTTTACCTACGCCTATGACGAGATTTTCCACTGGAAGCACCCGTTCCCGGCCGCTTTTTGAATGTTTAAGAAATAATTGAGGATTAAGAAGGAGATTTTTCGATTAATGTTACACCTGATACCGCACTTTGCGAATACTTTTCTCACCCCTTTCTTCACGGAACTCGTCCCTTTTCGCCTATTCGAATGTGACGACGTTTAAGGGTTAGCTTAGCAGTCTCTTTTCGATTCCACATTCTGCATCAGGCAACATCCTGTGGAAGAATAAGTTCTTTATGGAAAGACATTCTTTCTACATATAGTAATAATACTCCAAGACGTCTCCACAACGTTTAATATCATCAAATCATAAATAGAAAGGGGACATGTTTCGGATCTATAGAGTATCCATCATCAGGCGATTGAGAAAATTATTGTGGAGTAGAAAAAATGTTTTTGGAATCACATGAAGAAAATTTAACGAACGTTTTTGTTATTATGACAGGTTTTCTAAACAGGGCGGCCATTATGTTACGTTTGGAATGAGCTCTGAAATTCAACGATTTTGTACAACGCATAGACTTATTATTTCCATAAAAAAACCGTGAGAAGTGTTGCAAAAATTGATTTAGGTTCCTAAAGACACAGTGGAGTAATTGAATGCCAATAATTCATTATCAGTCGACTCGCCCATTCACAAAGAACTCTTTCTTGACCTATGAAACAAACAGCATGTCAGATTGTTGAATTGTCTCCTCATTCTCACATTTTATTTGAATGGATAATCAAATATGGTGGTCATTGAAATGAGAAGTGGATGATTAGCAGTGCCATCGCCATCTCGAGCAACAAGCCGTAGTAAGATATTGGCAACACCGCATTGCCGTGATCCGAAAGTCCTACTGCGCAATTTGGAATTTGGAGATGAATTGTGAACCTTATTATTATTTGTGTTGAATGAGAAGTGGTGTACAACATGAAAAACATGAAAAAATTAAGTAATTTTCATCTTCGATGGGAGTTTTGACGCTACGCGTCGTACCTATCATTGTTAACTGGCTTTCAACATTGTGTGTACAGTCGTCTTCAGAGAACATGTCGCACATGGACGATGATAGCCTTCATAATAACTCCTGCAATAAGAACGCTGACACCGTCCAATCGCGACATGATCTCTGAAGACGACTGTACGTGATGCATTATGACCAGTGAGGGACTTTCGGACAGTGTTGCCATAAATACTAGTTCACCACTGCTTTGTATTTGAGATGCTTGTAGCAGTGCTAGATTGGGTTTTTGAGTAATGGAGCTATGGCTATTTGAAAATTAGATAGCGAGGAATACCCCAATATGTGCCAAAACCACGAAACTCTTGTGGAATATCGAGTATATTCACATTTTCAATTTTGGCGATGTCAGAAAAACCAAAATAAATGAAATTGTTCTGTTTCATTTTTAGAAGTTACTCTCCGACTGTTCGAATCATATTTCACTGGAAAAACTATATACTTATTTTTTTATTCTTGTGCCCTTATTTTCATATTCAATAAGATCAGGTGAGCGTTATAGCGACTCTAAAATATTGTTTCTAAAACAGAAAGACTATAGAATACGGAACCAAATACAAAGGGTTAGTGAAACAGAATGGATCGAGGCATGCAAACGTTTTTTAATGCTTTGTATGCACGCATGTTTTTAAGTTTTCCTTAATCACTGTATCTCATATTTATGTTACGGCTTCAATTGTTTCATAAAATTTTAGCAATTTGAATAATTGTTTTTTCTCGTGCAGTATTCAAATCATTTCGTGAATTGGGAAATTCGTCTATATCTCCTAAGGGAATGGACAGAACTATAGGTCAGGGACTGAAACAGCGGGATCATTGTTGTTTGAATGGAAGATGTTCCTGGAAACTAATTAGACCAATATTCATGAGTTGATATGACTCCAGATATGCTCTGGTATTGCGAGGATCTGTGATCCTGCGCTACGGTCTAAGTGCTTGTCGATAAAGGTGTTGATGGTTCGAACCTCACCATTGGTCGATCATTTTCGATGTGTTTCACAGCTCTAATCCAGTCAGCAAATTGGTGCCCTAGAAGTGATTTTTTACTTTATTATAGGCTTTATCCTGCTCAGGGGGCTGAACGTTAGTTTGTGGGGCCTTGGGCTGATACTATACGTGGGGTCCTGCCTAATATGATTGCCATATTGCCAATTATTGTATGCATTGTCATTGAATTCTGAAGCATAAGATGCATGTTTTCAAAATCTCAGGTGGTTTTATTCACATTATTGTCTATTAGTTCAATTGGAAGCTGGGGGCCCTTCGAATCCAGGGGGCCTTGGGCTGCAACACAAAAAGCCCTTATATAGATCCGCCCCTGGTCCTACTCTCCTCATCCTCACACAAGTTTCGACTCTTGAGGAATTGTTTTACAGTTTGAAGTTGTCACACAGGAATTTCAAAAGTTTCATTATTATCATGATATTATTATTGTCGTTGTCAGAAAATGTTCAGTGGAACATAAAACACATTGTTTTCAATTGTACTAAGTATGTTGTATGCATAAATGGGAAATACACAGCGACCTACAAGATCTATGGTGCCTTCTTCTTTTACTATACTCGATGAGCTTCTTTTCCGTACACAGTAAAAATAAAAATTTCGAAATGAAGAAAAAAAACTTTAACCAAAGAAATCCTACTCTCCTATATTCATATAGGAATATTTCATCGAACTGAGAGATAATTCATCTCAATTTGAAACTCAACTATTCCCTTGAATGGATACAATATCACCTTCGTTCGATGCTGCTTCAAATTCTCCCAACAAAATTCACGAATGTGTTAAAGAGAGACGTTCCAAAATATTCAGTGAAGAAACCAATTACAGTACAGAAATACTTCATTCAAATATCTATATTTCAAGAATCTTCAATGATTTTATAGGAGATTGAATTGCAAATGTATTCTTCTTTCGAGAACAAGCAATCTTGGAATACTTGACTTGAACACCTAAACCTGATTGAATTATTTTTATATTGGTTTAGAAATCATATTATGTCTACTGATTTCATCCAAACAAACCACCAAAAAACCACCAAGTACCAACTCGATATCAAATTCGACCTTGGCACTTTGCCAGACGTCACTACGTATTTTGTAGTCGAGGCAAAAAAGTACCAATGATAAGCATGCTGCAGATATTTTCTTACAACTAACGCCCTAACTCAACGCATTTAAGCGTTATTTCTATTTGTACATTATAGGTAGGTACCTATTATCACTCACGACGGAAATGTTTATTCAATTCCATGGGTTCCTTAGATGTTCACTCTCAGAAAAGTTCACTCATTAGTATTTATTTTGCATAGATATCGTGTAGCAGCAAACCCCACCGATCCACAGAACTCAGCAAACCCAGCAAACAAACGACACAAACGACAACAAATACACTACTCACTTAGATCAAGTTATTCATATCATCAGTAGAAAATATATGTAATTTCTCACTTCGAAGTGGTAGCACGTTTCGAAATGAAAATCGCCGATCTAGTTCCAAAGACTCTTTATTTTAAACAAGTTATTCGAGTGTTCTGTTCAAGAAAATATATTTCTCGATGTGAGAGGTTGGGTCCGTTCAATTGAAAATGGAGTTTTTGACTTGAAGAAGTGAACTCTTCACCAAATATAATATTATCAATCTTCTTTCAAACATTCACTATTTACTGTGTAACAATTTCTTTAATTCTATATCCCTCAGAAATTTCAGTATATGAGGTTATTCCAGGTATAGTAGCTATTCCTTCTCTATCATGTGTGCTTCTAGAATGCTTGCCTTCATCTTCTATAGTATGTGGATAGAGGTTTCCTCCTTCCTAGAGGAGTTAGGTATTATATTTTCATTTAACTCTTGGAGGTTATTAGTTCTTGATAATACTTCTGGTGGCAAAGCAACCCACAGCTTTGCCGTTCTATAGACGAACGAGTTGTGGTGAAGTGTTGTTCGACATATTTTGAGGTTGACAACGAAAGGATGTGCTGACTGGGCTTGGCGAGATGAAGAACATATCTCGTAGAAGTACCTATCTATGGAAAGGCACAGGTCGCTGACTTTACAACGGTGTTCCACTGAGGTCAAAGGATTAGTGATTCCATTGGTAAAACTGATTTGCGCTGAGTGCATATTTTGTATGCCATTGGTAAAACTGGTGGCAGCTTTCGAATTTTATTGGAAAACTGGTGCATATAGTTTAGAACTCAGTGCAACTTCCGCACGAGCTCTGATAGGAATATTCCTCGCACCATCTTCCACATAGGATCAATTCAAGGATTTTATAGAGTTCTGGCAACAAGCAGAGTGATTCCTAGCCGTCAGAACTCCAACCAATCAAATTGCAAGATTACACTGACATCACAGCTCAGTATAGTGTTTGAATTGAGAGGCATTGTAATATCATTTTCAATACCAAATAATTCATTTGTCGTTCGATTTTCTCGATGAATATTTTATGTGAGGATAACGTTTTTAACATCTCTTCATAATATTATAGCGACAAAGTGTCAAATTTTAAGATACTGGGAAGGCCCAAAAGAGCATCAGCGTATACGTTTGGGTGCTGAACCCCATATGTGAGAACAGTATTCTAAAACATGCCTTATCTCTGCTTTGTAGATCATGATGAGAAGCTGTTGAGGTGTTAAGTAGATTTTGGCACGGAATAAAAATCCGAGTTTTTATGGGCGAAGCAGCTTTCGCGATGGATCGGACATGAATTTCCCATCAAAGAGTATTGCTGATGGAAATACCGAGCATTTATATGGTGGACTTGGTGGTGCCCTTGGTGGTCTCCTTATAGAACCCCATTGAATCGTCGCTCCAATTTTGGAAACATTCTTTAGACTAGCTATATTGAAGACTAAAACCTGGGGGCATGATATTGACCGATTTTTCAACACGTGTTTGACTAAATTAGCATTTGCAGAAGAAGATTAAAACTGTTAAATTAAAACAACAAATTAACGAATTCAAACTTCTGGTATGCATATTCAATGTTTTGTACTCAGAACTATTTCTGTATATAACGTAACATACCTACAGGGTATTTTTACGGTTCTTTTCTCCAGAAAGTTATACTTTTATCTATACTTTTCCAATATCGAGCTACGAATTATTACGTGTCCAACTTCACTTCAGCTAGAAAAATAATAAATATAAGTCGAATTCGAGTTCTTCAAGTTGGTAGTTTACAACTCAGCTTCATAAATTTTGAATGGGAAGTTAGTAATAATCTACCGCAATTCAAAGCATTTTAAAAGTATAGGTACCTATCTTTCGAATGTCTAATGATACAGTATCAGTATATTGCATTTTTTATTCATGCAATAAGCTGGGCAATGATTTCAGAGGCAAAAGCACGTATTATTCTGTATATATTTTCTCAAGCGATCAATAAATAGGCAAGAAATAAGAATATTATGGACTCAAATTGTGAACATTTTCCATTGCCGTACCTACTTCAGGCTTGAAATGCATTCATACAGATAGAACATTACATTATCAGTGGCGGATCACCACCACCGTTCCCCCCCAAAGAACAGGGGGGAACGAAAAAGATTTCATCTCATTGTGGAACTGTAACCGTCAAGAATGACTGCCTTGTTAATATTCACAATTCTATGTAAAACGTCAATTTTGTATTGATATCCGACAGCGTCAAAGGCTACTTTGTTGATCGGTTGCAGACGGAATATATCCCTTTTTTTCTGTGACGGGAAAAAAGTTGAAAATTTGATATCTGTTTTTCATACAAAAAGTACTACTTTTCTTCCCGGATATACAGTACTTTTCTTTAATGTCCCTCTCCCTGTTATTTTTTGAACGGGTCAACTGAAAAAATTGAAACTTGCATGGGGTGATGAAATTGGTGCGTGAATACTATATATTTTGGAGTAGAATTGACAGATGAAAATTTCAAGATGGCGACTAGGCGCCATCTGGGATAAAAAAATGTAATAGAAAGGGGGGTCTTGAGACACATCGTTTTGAAGCTCCTAACGAATAATTCACAACCCTAGAATATAAAGTCAATATATAATAAAAATAATAATAATAATAATTCGTCTTTATTTCCTCAGAAGAATATTACATTACAGTAATAATAATACAGTAAGTTCAGATAGGAAGCTATTCTTACACTTATAACGTGTGCTCGACTTATAATCTAATCCTAATACCAATCCTAAACCTAAAAACCTGAATCTAGCTTGACATCTACATTTTCAGTTATTGTCTGGCATGAAAGGTATGATTCAACAGATTGCTTTAAATTTTTTTACGGAATTGCGGAGAAGGTGATTGTTCGAATTCTTTTGGTAATGAATTATACAGTATAACCGAGTTGTATGTGAAGCTTCTTGCAAACATAGACGTGGTATGATGAGACATTGTCATTGTCAAATATTATGGACATCTAGTCTGAAAATGAGTTATTCTCTGAGATAAGCTGGAGTTGAATCCTTCAGCAATGAAATTGAAGAAATAATATTTCGAGGGATTGCTCATATTTAACCACTGAAGTTCCCTATAAGTTTATGGGTCAAATGATCATATTTTCTCAAATTGAAAATGAGTCGACAACATGTATTTTGAATTTTCTGGATTCTGTTTAAATGGTTCTTTGTTCTTAACAGGGAAAATAAACGATGTTACAGTGCTAGAAAATTGACAATACGAGACACAAATATGACAATAATACGTCGAATAGTTTCAAAGTCCTGGGCACAAATGATTTTCAAATTCACAAATAAGCATCCTGTACCTCAGACAGAAGACACATTTTATCTAGGTGTTTTGGGTTGAATCATCATATTTTGAGGTTAGGATTCTATAGTTGAAATATCTCCAATTAGTAATGAATCTCCCTGTATATTATTTACTTATTCAAGTGTACCTATAGTTTCCACAAGTCATTTGGACTGAATTTAGTCAGATGAGTTGTAAAGCATACGAAATATCCACAAACACACAGCAAACCATGCGTAATTTACTCACCATCACAATTTACATCATATTTAGACAACAATCTCTGAATCTATTCAGCTATTTGTTCTCTGCATCACGGACTCCACCCAAACAATTTGTTCGAGAACAACATGCATTTTTTATTCGTAATTTTTTCACGCACGCGATTTCGATCACCTCCTACTTCCTCTAGGAAAAAAACTATTCGGAAAGGGGAGCTCGCTTCGAACAAAAATGGATACACCCTTTTTAACCGCTATGTGGGCACAAAACGTGCATTTCATAACGATGGCTATTCCCTAAATTTAATTACGATGTTGATTCTGAGTATTCTAGGCGAGGTATGGGAAGTGTACAAGGTGATACGACAGCGTGTTGCCACCAGAATTCATTTAGATCTGAAATTTTACAAATATTTTTTGAGATTATGTGATTCTGACAATATTTTTTGTAATATTAAGATTCCTTCTAGAAATTGCGAGGTTATGTATTTAAATCCTGATATTTTTCCATCAGAACATCCAGTTCTTTGTCAAAATTATTGTCCAAATATTTATATCTACTAGAACATTTTTGAAAATCTCAAAAATATTTTTTCACATAATTTTTAAATGTTTGATGACTTGAAAACGAAACAGAGAGGCTCTGTAGGTCGCCAGAACCGGATTATGAAAAAACTCTGATAAACTACAAAACTACATTTTCTAGGAGGATTCGTTCTGAAATATTTTCAGCCTTGCGGCGTTGCCGCTCCTAACGAAAAGAAACATCAACTTTGTTATTACAAATGGAACACCTTGTACCTATTTCATTGCATTTTCAGATTCTCCCTGAAGAGCTGATTCCATCAATGCATCACACTTGAGATCTAGCGGCAATGATTACAGAGCTATAGGGTGTTCAAAATCGATATTATTCAACTTTAGGATTTTTTGTGTCGAAACTATTCATCATTGGTCAAAGCGGCTCATATAACCCTATCTCAACTTTCAATTCACTATCTACTGACATTTATTCGAAACAAAGACAGAGTTGTTCAAGATTCAGAATTCTGATAACCCTGTATCTGTTCCAATTAAATGTCAGTAGATAGTGAATCAAAAGTTGAGATAGGGACATGCAAGCCGTTTTGACCAGAAGAATAGTTTCTACACAAAAAAATGCTCAAGTTGAAAAATCTCGATTTTGAACACCCTATATCTCTGAAATCATTCCAGCTAGACCCGAAGTGTGATGCATTGATTAAATTAGTTCTTCGGAAAGAATCTAAAAATGCAATGAAATTCAATGTGTTCCATTGAAATAACAAAGTTGTTGCTTCTTTTCGTTAGAAGCGACAACGCCGCAGGGCTGAAAATGTTTTAGAACGATGGCCCCCTCAAAAATATAGTTGACGTGTTACAGATTTTTTCATAATCCGGCTTTGGCGACATTCAGATCCTCTGTTTCGTTTCGAAAGGGCCACTTTATATATTTTGTACCCATCGTAAAGACGTTAACGACCCTTTTACTGAAATACCCATGAAAAAAGTAAAACGAAGTGACCTTAGCACTACTAAAAAAACAATTTCCTAAATTCGTCACGTGATAAAGTATCAAAAACACCGTATCCCGAATTATTCACTTAGCTGTTACTGAGTTTAGCTATCTTGGTAAAAAATAAAAAAAAGGAAAATATAGCTATAGTTAGCCAAGGCATGGACGATGGTAAAGAAACCTATATATACAGTATGATGCAAATGTATGGAATAAATTCATTATTTCAGAAATGGGCGACATTTGAAAAAATTCCAAAAACACGTGAGTTTTAATTTCTGAAGCCTCATCTCATGATATTCATATGAGAAATGTTACGTCACCGGTGTTGGAGTAAAGGCGTAATGGACGATTTTTTCAAATACAAATAGGGGTCATGTGACACCTTGATTGAAATTTCTACCGATCGTCTATTCAACAGTCAAAATGTTGCATAAGAAGATTGAAATTAAAATGGATTATCATGTGATTAATTGAATCTTGCAGAGGTCTGCTACTGAGAATTGAACATCGAAGGGTCGTCTAGTTAAAAAAATACGTCGAAAAAATAGTTCTAAACTCTAGTTTTTGTTTTTTTTTTCGAAAGTCGTCTTGTTTTGAAATGAATTTATTCCATACATTTGCATCATACTGTATATAAGATTTCGTAAACTACTGAGTTAATTTTTGTGTTTGTCACATGAAAGGTACCTACTTTTTAACATACATCCTCTCCTATATATTCACATTATTTATGTATGTATGTATGTGTGTGTGTGTGTGTGGGCGGTCCGGGACCTGACGCACTTAGGCCTCCCTTTTCGGGCCCATTGTGCACCCACATTCCTGGGATCGCAAAGTCAGCCATGGAGAAGGCCGATCTCGCGAGCAAAAGAGACCAACTTCCTAGGCCAAATCTTTTTAACATCCTCTGGGTCCAGGATACTGCTCCCAAAATGGATATCCCTTGCTGCCACTATTGCCGGGCATTCAGTGAGGATGTGAGTAGAAGTCTCTTCATCCTCTAGGCACCATCTGCATTCTGGATCCTCCACAATCCCGATCATGCTGAGATGTTTGTTCAGGTGGCAGTGCCCTGTCAGCAGGCCCACCACCAGTTTCAGCTCCTTCCTGTTCAAAGCCAAGAGGGCATTGGTCTGTCTTCGTGACGGGTTTCCTATATGGAGTTTGGACTGCCTCATTCGAGGAGCCTTTCTCCAGCTGCCCTGAACCTTTTCCGTCAGGATTTCCTTCATCTTGGAGTTGCTCCAGGATCGAGTGACCCCTAAGATTGGCTCTGGGCCAATCACTGAACCTTTCGCCCCCTTTCTGGCCAGACCATCGGCCATTTCGTTACCTGGTACCCCTGAGTGTCCAGGGACCCACAAAAGACATACCTTATTCGTTGCTGACAGCCTTTGTAGGCTATCTATGCACTCTGACACCAAGGCGGAGGTCACCCTATACGAGGTGAGCGCCTTGATCGCCGCCTGGCTGTCAGTGCATATAGTGATTTGCTGGCTGCACATTATTTTTCACCGAGAGAAAATAAAACAATTATGCCTGTTCATGACCCTTATCATGCAGAATGAGCTTCACTGGCTGATTCTTAAATACGTCATCAACCATTGATTTCTTCAAATGGAACACACTGTTTTTTATATGTTTTCGAAATCACTTTTCTATCGATACTTCCACGGGAAATGTTCTTCGGAAATCTCTGCTATCATCCCTTCACTAGCAATACCAGTCAGACGAACTAGACAAGCCCAGTCAGCACATCCTTTCGATGTCAACCTCGAAAGATGTCGAACAGCACTTCATCAAAACTCCTTCATCCGGCTAGGCTCTGGAATTCATTGCCTGAGGAAGTATTCCCAACAACATATAATCTCCAGAAGTTCAAAAAAAATCCAATTCCTACCTCCTGTCCCTATCCTCCCTATAGGAACGCACGATGTTCTTTGAACATTATAGGGATTTTCTTTCGTGCGCTCCAAGCGATAAAAAAATCTTCGATAATGATGCAAGATACAATTGCCAAGCATATATCCTTAGAATTTGTGATATGTATCATCGGTATCTGAGATACCAAAAAAACTACTGCGAAATGGGAGATACATTTTTTTTTCAATTTTTATTCTGCCTAGGATATCGTCTTATCCTCCTATAAGAATTACTTACACTAAAAACATCCTGCACATGAATTATTGCAATCAATGATTCACATTGTCATTGTAATACCAAATTACCAGTTGTCCACTTCCAAGGCAGTAAATTATTGAAAAGAATAATTCTTTCAGGAGGAGAGATACGAAAAGAAATTGACTACTTGCGTGGGAAACTTTTTCCTGAAAAAGGGATTCAGTTCTATTCGGAGAATTTTTAATCTTATTCCTTATTCTTCTACAGATACCAGCAGGTGTGCTTTTCTCACCGAATAATGACTGTAGAAATAATTTTGTGTCATGTTACCAAGAAAAGTGGGAATACTCTTTTATTTTGTTATGAAAGCTAAATTAAAAATCGGGAGTTGGATGTCTCGTGACAAGAAACAGTTTTGCATACTGAGTTTTTAATTTAGATAAACTATTTATGTATAACTTCCCTTCATAAAGGAATATTTACTAGTGGTTCCAATAAATGGAATGATAAAGTCTCTGAACAATTATTATAAATATATAACTAAGAACAAAATCATATGATCTAATTTATAGTTATATTATGAAGAACGCCATACAAACTCAAGGATGTTTAGAAGGATAATCTCCTCTCATTCACATTTGAATTTTCAAAGAGATATTGTACCCTATACGTTATACTAAGGATTCAAGATTATTCAAGTGCTTTTTTGGTCTCTTGGAGCGCACGAAAGGAAATTTCTATATTGTTTGAAGAACATCGTGCGTCATTCAACATACGTGTTGGATTTTTATTTTTAACTTTTGGAGGTTATAAGTTCCGAAAGAGCGCTTACCCTGACCCTTAAAAATAACATCATTGAAATAGCGAATCACTATCCATCTCAACAGTAAATGCCTCCACAGTTTTTGTCAAATAATCCATGAAAATAAATTAAAAACAAAGTTGTAGCTGAAATCAAGCAACTTTTGCACATTTTGATTGGCGGATCGTCCTAAACATGGTGCTATTATTCAATCACTAATATTGAATTGTCGTGTAGATGATTTTGGGTTTTTTCCATCCTTCATATACGAGTACTACTATTCCACTTTTACCAAACCATCTAAGTACATATACCATCAACGTTTTTATAATATCTCATATAAGATTAATCATTTGTATCGCACAGATCATATGACCTGAAATAGAAATACATTTTATAGTCTGTTTCTCAAAATTAGCAACCTTTTAACGATAATTTAAGTCGTTTTTAATTGAAGATTTATATGCATCAAGCTCACAATAATTATGATGACTCAGTAATTAACCTTTTGCTCTTTTCCTCTTAATTTTGATGTTAAAAAAGGGTAGCTTATACTTGTTTTACCTTCGAAGCTCATCCAGACTACAGTAATTGCCGCATATTCTTCATCACATTTCGAATTCGTTTTCTCGATTTTTATACTAGATTTTTGCTTCCAGATTACCCCTCTGCTCTGCGAAAGTTGATGTGAAATTAAACGAAGAATATGTATTCAGCATTAGTCGAATTTTTTCAGTCACAATTTTCAGGCCAATTTTCGTTCCCTTCTTTCAGAAAACCTGCAGAATAAGTTCGTTTACGGGAAGTGGAATAGTATATTACACACCGAGGTGAATAGAGATTCATTCCTGTCGTGAGATTAGTTAGTTTTATTTACAACCATCATATTTCTATCAAAATTTATAAATTTCTGTTTCGTTCTGAACATACCTTAGATATTACATAAGTGAGGTCGGGAAGTAGAGGTGCGTAATGTGAACTTTCCAGCCTTCAATGACGTTAGTAATGACAAGATTACATATATAGTTGTGAATAAAAGTAGTAATTTCAATGCTCAATAATATTTGATATCGGTAATTCGGTATGATAATAGATACATCTGGGTTCTTCTGACATAGAGAAAAACAATAAAGCTTAAGCAATTAGAATAGTTCTCTTAACAATCCATCTATATATTATGTATACCGGGAGGTCCACTTAAAACTATCCATGCTCGTTAACTCTCAAAAAAATGGTTTGACAAGAAAATAACGAAACATACAAATTTTAATTTTGAGGACAACGTTAGACGCAAAAAATATAAAACATACGTCAGCTAGATAGCTCTAGCGATAGCTCTACCGATAGCTCTAGCGATTGCTCTAGCGATAGCTCTAGCGATAGCTCTAGCGACAGCTCTAGCGACAGATCTAGCGACAGCTCTAGCGACAGCTCTAGCGACAGCTCTAGCGACAGCTCTAGCGATAGCTCTAGCGACAGCTCTAGCGACAGCTCAAGTAATAGTGGTACTAGGAGTCGCTGTAGCAATAATTCTCTACAGCAGCTCTAGCATTATAACTCCAGATTCAACATTTTGAACATGTCTTGATCTCCAGTTTTCAAACCAAGTAATTTTTTGAGATATTGAATAAAACAATGGAAATATTCTTGACGATGAAATATTTTGCTCTGCTCCTCTCAATAATGATCGTATGCAACATAATGAAATTAACCTATTATTTATTTGACTGGACCATCTGAAAGTATCATCCGTCCGAATTTTGTGAAATGGAAAAAGAACGTCGATTGAAATGAATATTCCTATACCACTTCAGAATAATCAATTTAGGTGCAATTCATTCACAGCATGTTTTAATAATAATTATTGTTCAGGTGCTTTATCCTTCTCAACATATTTCAATTCAGTTCATGTTCAGATAAACACTTGGTATGGGTTAAATGAATAAAAATGAATTATTTATCAGGATTATTTTGCATTTCACGCAGTCGAACGCAATATGGTAATACGAATGAATTTTATCGATTTGGATTATTGTTGGTTTTTTATGGTCGAGATTATTGAGAACCATATTGATTATTGAAAACTGAAAAACATGCAGTCATTGCCTGCCTCATGATTTTTTTGGTATATTCGATACATGATGATCTGGTTCAGAATAATAAGTATGGTCGAATTCAATTATGAGTATATATATGAGGCCAGAATATTAGTTATATTCTTGCGATTTTTTCATTCATTATGCAGCCCGTAACAATATTCGTATAATTTTTTTCATTTCTATAGATAGGTATAATAAATGCACAGTTAGATTCATTACAAGTTTACTATACAGGGTATTATCGAAATATATACATCAAATTTGAATTTGAACCCTAAGAAGGCTCGTTATCAAGAGGCAAAATGATGCGATCAAAATGAAATTTTGGGCAAGCCCCTTTTTCCACTCACAATTCTACTCATCGAGAGCTAGTCGCTCATAGATAATCTCTAAGAACGAAGCGACGTTGCCATCATAGTTCACAAAAATGGTCAGATAGCAAATAAATTTTGAGTTGCTAGAAGGTGGATGTTTTCTGAATCTGCGATGAATCACTTTGAATGAGTTTTGAATCGGATCTTATCACCAAATATACATTCAGAAGGAAAAATGTCATGAGAACACGAAAATCGATGACGAAGTGATCAAGACATCATTGGAACACCGTATATAGAAAAGTCTACCACCTTTCACTCTCCTAAAGATACTTCCACGGAAAATGTTCTTCAGAACTTTCTGTTATCTGCTGATAGTCATACTAACTCTACAAGCCCAGTCAGCACATCCTTTCGTCGTCAAAGTTGAGATGTCGAACAACTCTTTACCAGAACTCGTTTGTATATATAGAACGGCAAAGCTCTGGAATTATTTGCCAACAGAAGTAATAACTAGAGCTTATTATTATCTTCGATAATTCAAAAAAATTCCAATACCTACCTCCTTTCCCTATCCTTCCTATAGGTCGCTCGATGTTCTCCAAACATTGTAGGGATTCCCTTTCGTGCGCCCCAAGAGATAAAAAAATTAATAGTTCTTGTTGAGGATGGGAAGTCACACGATACATGAAAGTACGTTGAAAACAGTCGAAAATCACTGAAATAAAAAAAGGAAAATCAAAGAAACTATACTAATTACTAAAAAGCAACAGCTAGTCTCCACCACAATCCTTCGAAAGGAACCTTCAGAGAACCTAACCGACATTAGGATAGATAATGTAAAACATTCAACTCACCCCATGCACAAGCATTCCATTACACACAAGCTTGAAAGCTCAACATACATACTAGACACAGACACTATAGAATAGCCAAAAGTGGAATGAAAACTTGAGGGCCAAAATTGGAATAAAACTTGATAATCAGAAGTTTTACACAAGCTCGAAAGCTCAACATACATACTGGACAGGGGCACTAGAATACCCAAAAGTGAAGTGAAAACTTGAGGGCCAAAAGTGGAATAAAACTTGAGGATCAGAAGTTTTTCCCTTAGTTTCACACCCCAACACTAAACTCTCCATTATTTATAAGAAGGAACAACTTCAGCAAGATAATTTGAATCTAAATTCAAAATATCAGTGTCATCAAATTCATATACAGTCTTTCCAAGATAAGGTTGCACAGCATGGGGATCTCGGAAACGGTAGGATGGCATTTTTCCTTTGGAATTTCGAAAAAAACATTGATGATGGCTAAAAATAGTTCGAAACACATTCAAACCACCTTGTATAATACATGGTTGAATTCAGAATAAAAAAAGCTTTCAGAATCTGTGAAAGAATTGTCAGGGCCGTATTTAAAAAACAAAAGTTGATGATGGTTCTACGAATACGAAACGTCGCATAGGAAAATTGGTATCACCACGTTAAACGTCATCGAAAGATGCTATGAAAAAGTATTTCTAATAATAACGGAGAAAAAAAAATAGAGATTCCAAAAATTCACTTTTTCAATATAACTGAAAAACTGAAAACAATTTTGAAAATTTTCGAAGGCTGTTGGTATGAGCCTCCGAATGCGCAACTTTTTCCCCATTTAACCGACTTCGTATCTCCTACCGTTTCCGAGATCCCCATGCTGTGCAACCTTATCTTGGACAGACTGTATATGGGTGTGGTAGTGACTAGAATTTCCATATGAGTGGCAGTGACTGTGTTCAATATATGTATTTATTTCGATAACACCCTGTATATAGGTTCAATCAATTGTTGGGTGTGTCTACCATATCTCAGCTCAAAAGATGTAAGGCAGGGATGCTCAGACTTTTAGGGCTTGTGTGATCTACCTACCACAAAACATCAAGGTCACAAACGTTCGCAAAGTACCTACGACTTGCAATGTATTATAATATATAAATGCAAGTAAATTATACTTGTATAAAGTTGAACATATGCAATGTCATTGTGGTGGAGTGATTATTATTTATTTTTTTCGTTCGATTTCAAATGCTCTCGCGATCGACTGTTTGAGCACCACTGATGTAAAGCATTCTACTGTAATAATAAGTTACAGGTCCCTTTTTTTTCTTGAGAATATATCAATGAGGTATTAAACTCTACAAATATTGTTGCAACCTATAGTTATTGAAGCCTATTGTTTCTTCAACTCATTTTGTAGCTAAATGTTTGTGTGTGATTGATATGATGAATGCAAATTTTCCGTTTTCGGTATTTTAACTGCTAGCAGTTCGTTTGTTTTATCTCTATATCATTTCCTAAACTCACTAAAGGGAGTATATGTGAAAATGGACGGGATGGATGAATGCATAATTTGAAGAATGAAAGTTACTTTTCAGTGTGGGAGGTTCGTGAGCACCAATTCGATACAGAATGAACCTACCTATGACACAAACATACGCTCGCTATGTCTTCTTCCAGTAGTCGATTGCATTTGTGTAGAGAGAGTTTTGGAAAGTTGAAGTCAAACCAATATAATGGCCATCAGTTGCGCCGTCTATGCACCATACAGCCGAAGACTAATTCCATTGGTTTGATGAAACTTCAAATTAATGCGCCGTTTTGTCAACAGTGTATTGGTCGTTTGCAGCAACACGCAGCTTTGATTGGAGGACCCAATGCAACGTCTTGTCCATTGTGCCACAAAATGTTCTTAGGAGGCGAAGCACTGATGGAACATATGAAACATACTCATAAAGATCCTAACGCCTCAGGAGTAGCAAGTAAGTATCTAATGTTGTTGAATGATACTTGAGGTTCTGCATGAGCTACGTGGAAAAGGGTTTTGCATGTTTTCACTGCATGTTGTATTCTTAGGTACTGAATTCATAGCTCAGAACAAAATACTTAATTTGCTTGTAGTAGAACCATCATCTAACTTGTCATGTGTATTTGTGTATTATATCTGTCCTCATATTCCATATAATATGATGTATTTATGTACTGGTAGTTGAGAGAATGTTTCACATTGATTTGCATGCTTCTTTAATTATTATTTGTGCTGGATATGATGGGAAAATTATCGTATCTTATCAAGTCAATGGAAAAACGAAATTTATATTCACTAGATAAATGTTCAGTTGTACATTGTTTCAAGAACTTATGAATCTGAATAATTACAAAACAACCAGTGATATCGAAAATAAAAAGAAAGCAAGCCTTGATTCGAATACAATCTGAAAATAAATAGAACAGAGGGGAAAGAAAGTGCTTTCGAGCTTAATCGATCCTGTAGAAAAACTCTTTTGATTTTTAAGTGGATCATGACATTGATTTATTATTAAAGTCGAATATACTTTATCCATGAACAAAACGTTCGAATCTCATAGGAGAAATTATTGAAGAAAAAAGTGTAATGGGGAAAATGTCACCTACTTCTAAGTCTTCTAACAAATATTTCGCTTTATTGTGGAGCTTTGCGGGTTTTCCTGTCCCATTTAAACATGCTATCTGTATGTTTTTTTATTTTCGCAGTTTGAGCTTATTAATAGTGGTTGAGTAATTATGCCTTATGAATTAAAATTTTCATCACTCGACTATATATTCAGAGTAGAGTTTTACATGATACCTCGAATATTTGTTGAGAATAACGTATTGATATAATAATATTGAGATCCACTGCAAATATTGTCATTTTTTATTATCCATATTCAAATATCCTTGAGATTGGAAGTTGAAATATTATATCGATACAGATTATTTAATAATATAATGCTTTTATAAAGATCCTGGGGTGCTTCGCTTTATATCTTTTTTCTCTCTCTGTTGACGTCATCGATCCTTATTTAGCGAAAAGGAGAACTGCCAATCATCCATGTCCTGTTTGCGGGAAACACTATGTCAACGAAGGCTCTTTGAGAAAACATTTAGCTTGTCACCCCGAAACATCACAATTATCAAGTTCCTTAAGAATGTGGCCGTGTTCTGTATGTCAAGCCGTTTTCACTCACGAATCAGGTATTAATAATTCACTATATTCTTATAATCATAACCTTCTCAACAGTACGTTCACATATGTTTTTTTTTAACGCCGGAATCCCCTCTGTAATCAACGGTAACAGGCATTCAAATTATTCATTGTGAAAGGCTTTCTTGAATAAAAAACTTCTCCAACAGCGAACCTCCTTTTATTTATTTTTTTTTTTATTATTATTTTGTGTGCATATGTGGACTGTTACTGTTGGGAAAAAGTAAATGTAAGATCGCATTAGACAATGGGATGAAATCGCTACTATCTCAAAAAATATAAAGACCACCTAATCAATTCCTTCATCATTACTCTGTCACTAATAAAATTGAACCACGATACAAAAGCAAATAATTTTCCATGCTCTACTGCGATGTTATTTTTGTTATGCCTTCAAATGCTTAGAATCATTCACCGTCGTTTGTCTGCTTATGAATTTAAACTCTTCAGTTTGAATTCTGACGTTTTATTCGAATTTTCTGTAGGGCTTTTGACTCACATGGAGCACATGAGAATGGACCCGAAACATCAGTTCGCCGCTCAGTACGTTCTTTCACGTGCAGCAGCTGAGAGAAGAGAACGAGAAACTATTTTGGCCGCGGTTACATCTGCATCTGGCAGCGGACTCCTGGGACTTACTGGAATGGGACCAGGTATGATATAATAGCCCTAATAGTATGCAACGTCCTAAAGATGTCTCTATTTGATACAATTCACGTCCGAATATCCCAGACCTAAAATAATTGTCCTTGGGACGTCTCATCCCGTACATCTCATTCAATATGTCCAAGCAAGGACGTCTATGGAATGTCCTAGCTGGTACACAATTTCAAATGTCCTAGAAATGGCACATATTGTAGAATGTCCATGCAAGAACATCTTTAGCAAGTTCCTGATATAATATTATTTTATACGTTCCTTTAGGGACATCTATCGGATGTTCTAAGTAGTACAGAACACTCATGAAATTTCCCAGACATTTTCTCAAATATCTCTGCACGGACTGTCATGTTATTTCTAAAATCGTAAAACGTTTGGAATATCCCTTAGTGACATTTACATCGGATGTGTACATGAACATAATATGTGATTATATTGGATACATAACAAAACGAACTTTTGTTATTTAGTTATAACACCAAATTATTTCTGGTTGTATCCAGTTCGATCTTTTTTTTGTTATGATAGATTTCATCAAGTGATATTGATATTCGAGTTCACATTTCAAACAGACGTTAACTCTCCATCTACAGCACAGCACTGTTTCTGATGTGTCGATCAGTTAAGCAAAAATAAAACTGCTGCAACAGAACCAAAAATATATTGTATTCGTAGTATTGGTCAAGAAGAAGACTCACGTTAACTTGCAAATAATAATTCAGAATATATCAGTCGGCAATCCTACACCCTTGATTCCAAATTTTCCCACGGAAGAAGCTAGAATGGCTTAGATCAAGTGATCTTTCTGGCTCTGTCAAATCTCATCCAATTCTCAAAGACGATGGCTTTGAAATGATATGTTGGAAATAGAATAGTTCTAATTGAAATTTTGAAGTTGGATTTGTTAGTGTTAGGTAAATGAAGACATTAAGTTGATTTGACTGTCAAAAATGCGCTCTCCAAGAACAGGAATCAAGATCTTTGAAATCGTCGTTGCGCTATATGCAATATTTTCAATATGCAGTCATGTAAACTTTATTTGATAGAAAACTCTGTGCTTCATTACATTTTCGAATTCTATGTGCAAAACTGAGAGATTCCAAATGAAATTAGCGACTAAGATGACCTATAATACCTTTACTGAAGATTGATATTTTTTTCAGCAAGTGGAAGTCCAATGTGTGCTTCACCTAGTGCCCACAGTGATAGTTCATCTGGAAATGGAAGGCTGTCTTCAGCGGGATCAGACGCTGGAGGACTTAATAATAACAACAATAACTGCAATACGAAATTAGGTGATATTTTACGAAGTGAGTAGATCACTGTTGCAATATCACTTTCACTATGTCTATTGTATGTAAAATCAGAAAACGATCATTTCTTAGAATTAGAAACTTGCAGAATAGCTTTGAACATTATAGGGATTCCCTTTCGTGCGCTCCAATCGATAAAAAAAAAAACTAAAATAGAGATATACCGAGAGATAGACCAAAATGGATTTGACATTTTCGCAGTCATTTTTCCTTCTATACAAGACGCCGTCATCAGATTTTTCTTCCGACGTTTCGTTTCCTCGTAAACATCATCAAATAACAATGATAATGATTTCTTGGTCCGAAACGTAGGATAATTGCAAAGTCTAATATGTCGTTTGATTTAGAATTGGAATTAGAGTTTTTTAGTAACGAAAAATGTTTTTCGAACTTTTAAAAAAAACAATGTTGATGATGGCTCCTCGAAGACGAAAGGTCTGATCATGAATCTATCTATGCCATTGGATGGAGCAGAAGAAGTGGCAATCCTAATATGATATTCATTCTGATATATCACTCCAAATAAAATCAGAAAAAAATAAAAATGAAATCGCGGATATTCGGCTTCTTTCAAATATCTTCGGAAGTATTCGAAATTTCCAAATTGATCAGCATCAAATTGCGCAACTTTGCCATTCTTCGACAGACCCTGTATCTCTTACGACTTACGAGAAAAAATAGCGAAGTGTCATATATGTACGACAAAATATAGTCTTGAAATGAGTAAATCTATGTCTTGTTTCAGAGCGAATTTGAAGTTTGAATTAAGTAAATATGTCTTGCATGAACTCTGATAGATAGATATTGAATTGGCTCAAACAATAATTTTGTTTGTTTCAAAATAACAAAATATTGATTCAATCAAATATTATTTAGTCAATTCAATGAAATATTTGGTTGATTCAATGAATTATTTGGTTGATTCAATGGAATATTTGGTTAATTCAATGAAATATTTTGTTGATTCAATGAAATATTTCGTTGAATCAACAGAAACTGTATTGGCATCCGACAAATTGTTTTGTTGAACCAAAATTAGAATTAATTCAGGATTTTTTGGAATTTCACATCAATAGAATGAAATAAACTAGGAAACTAGTCGACTTCTAGCATATATCTACAGTCTTTACTTCTCTTCTGCTGATGCAAAACTATTTCGGATTGCTAATCATCCTAAGTTCGATTAATCCAGGTGATATTTATTCAAACACAAAGAATCAGGTTTCACGTATATAATGAATTCGAGGCAGGCATAGACGAGGTGAAATGATCGCCATCTAGAGGCGAAAATTTAACTTGATGTAGAATGAACAAGATATTTCATTGATATCACATATTTCGTTGCTCTATTCAAGCAAAATGATCTGTTCGAGTTCATTGCTACATCGGAATAAGAAAAATCGGATGTTGTTTCAAAGATATATGCTCATCAAAATGTACATTATTTCGTCAAATGAACAAAATGTTTATAGTTGAATCAACATCGACATCATTTTGAATCGACATATTTTGTTTTTGAGAAAACCATGAATTTTGTTTATGGAATTGATATTATACTGTTGATTCAATTAGACTACAATCTTGATTTGAACAAGCTTCTTCCATGAAATAATCATGTATCTGGTTGAGTCAACAAAAAATTGCTCAGTCCAACAAAAATAATTCAAGCATGAATAATTTGTTGACGCAACAAATCCTTTTTTTTTCGTGCAATGATGAACCTCGAATTCCAGACACCCTGTACTCTTCAGTACACAGTTTATTCGAAGATGCAAAAGTGTTCAATCGGCTGCTGTTTATAAATCTCCTTGTTGAAATGGTTCAGGATATTGAAGCAACATATTATTTCAGGTAACAATGGACTCCACCAACAATACAACGTTGAAGACCAACTCCATACGGCGAATCGAATGGCGGTGCTAGCGAACATGGTCGGACAAGGCGGAGTGCCTCCTGGCATAGGTTCGGATCCCCAAGCTGCCGCAAACATAACTGCTGCCAATCTTGCCAACTTAGCGATGCGACTAGGGGTGACACAGGTAAATAATTGATCATTATTCACATTTTTGTTTATTACTCATTATGAATAGAAAGTGTAGGCTTCTGCATCCACCATTCGATGACCCTCACAGAAGCTGAAATTTGAACACAATAATTCACATAAAACCTATATGTATCCTATCAAAATAATATTCATAGACGAAAACCTCATTTCACTTTATCAGGTTAATTTTGATGCCTCATCAAACTTTTCAGTTTGATTTTTCTATAGGTTTAATTATCACCTTTCGGTAATTCAAGGACACGTGTGCCCTTTCAAAATATGATCCCGACCCTCAATTGATAAATTTATAACATAATGAATTTATATATAACATAATTTTATATCATTTTACAGTGACAATATCATGGAGCATATTTCCCTGTTTGCACTGTTATTAACTATAGTATCTTTATGTCTACTTTTTTCATTTCCATAACTATGATACTCTCTAGTGGCTGATGATAGGCTTATATGAGCCCGAAACATGTTCCTTTACAATTGAAGAGAGGAAGTAACATAGGTGCTAAGTGCCAAAAATAAAGTTTCGAGATATTTGAGAAAAAAGTAATAAAAATGTCAATATTTGTTTTTTTCGTTTATTAGCATCAAAAATCGTATAAAAGGTCAACGGAAAACCCATTCTAACTAACACCGATATCTGTTATGAAACACAGATGAAAATGAAAATTATTTCTTAAAAAAAATTGAAACGAGGTAAGTGCCACATGTTTTTCAACAAAATAGGATCAGGAAGTATTGCTGATATAATTTGGAGTTTTTCAAATTTGGAATTAAGGATATATAGGCAATAGTCAAACTGACATTGATCTCAATAATAAAAAAAATGACAAAAGAACGAGGTGTCTAATAATTCTACAATACAGCAATTCACTGGCTCTTAGCACCTTTGTTACTTTCACTCATCAATTGATCTTTGATCATTCTAATAAATGATGTGGAGATGACTTTGGGTTTTCATCTATGAACTACACCATTCCACTTTGAGTTACCATGGACTTCTTCCAGAGATTCGAATAAAATTCGTTTATTTTCAAAGGTAATTGCAGTTTTGCTGATATAAACTTTGCACATTGGACCGAGTATTACCTATTCCGGGTATGACAGGATCATGGTGCACCAAACCATTATGATGAACTATGATTATGAAATGAAATGAAGAAATTTGACATTTCTGACAGGATTCCATTTTTTTTTTGCATTATATCTGTCGATATGAGTACATCGGACTTGATCAGAATAGTCATGGCTCACTCGGATGGAAAATCACAAATGACATCAAAATCAATATTGGAGTTTGAAATGTGGGATCAGTGTACCGTGTACCATGATCGTGTTACACCCGGTATATATGTGATGAATTCCCTTATGAGGTTGAAAACGTGCTACGATATGCATATACCGAGTGTCAACGAATCGAAATGGAATTTATTATGGTATTATGGTAGGCGAAGAGGAAAGTTTTCGCTTATTTTTCATTTTCCGCTCACTTCCGATCTCACCGAAAATTGCTGCGGTTTTGATATTATAAGTGGAACATCCTGTATATTATAACAGTTTTGAGACAATTCTGGATCAGAATACTATATTCCTAGAGGTATTTACGCCTACTTATTTTTTAGAGTCCCTTTTAATAAGGCATTTAGGTGGCTAGTCTGATAGATAGGAAGAAGAAAATTTTGCAAATATGTCTTTCCGTGTCTAACTATTATTTTTCACATGGCAGCCATTATTTGACAAGCACTTTCAGAAAAAAAAAATGTTTTGCCGAATCTAACGATTTGCGACTGGATTGAAAATAAGCCTCATGAGCAGACCGTGAGATATTCTTCATTCTCCTTGAATATCAGTTGAATTTTTTTTGTCAAAAAAATGTTAAATCAATGTGAAGAGTGGAGTGGAGTGTTTTGTTTTCCAAAGAGATGACTCTCGAAAGAGATGAGAAATATTTTGCATCATATGGCTATTTATTGCACACTTGACAAGGGCGAATGAATGAATATCCAGTATTTTCCTCAATACGTAATATCGAATTTATGTTCTTATTTTCAATCCAATCGCAAATATATTAGTGTCATTGTCGTTAGATCGTCGAAAAATCTTTTTTTTTTGGAAAGCGTTTGTCAAAAAATGGTTTTACTTTGAAAAATAATAGTTAGACACGGGAATGTGAATAATATTGTCGCTTTTCCTTACACAGGTGTAACAGATAATGGTACACCCCCTTTTTTCCTCTAGTTTTACAGTTGCTATAAATTTGGAATGACCCACCAATTTGACATAAATAGGTTTTATTTTCCACTTCCAGTTTCACCGGAGGTGGTAACTAGTTTTGATTTTCATATGAAACACCCTATATATTATTGCATTTTTGAATTCTGAATCATTTTCTGAATTCGATGATACCACATAAGTGACATTTCAAACTTCAAATATGATTTTGATTTCATTTTTTATTTTCTATCTGAGTGTGCCATGACTATTCTGATCGAGTCTGATGCACTCATGTTGATAGGTGTATTGCTGAAAAATTTTAATGCTGTCAAAAATGTAAAATGTCTTGATTTACTAGCAAATTCTCGAATGGGGATCCAATAACTCGGTAGATTTCAATGCACACAAAACACAAGCATGCCTTTTCTCTAGAAAAGCCGGTCTCACTGTGCCCAACATAAACTTATCAGGAGTAATCATACCTTGGTTTTCTGTTTCGGGCCAGGAGCTATTTCACTACCAGTCAGCTGCTGTCCTGGAATACTGTTTCCATATTTGGAGTGCAGCACCCAAACATACCCTGGAACTGTTGGATTCTGTCCAAAAAAGGCCAATTCGTCTCGTGGGTGATGCCTCGCTTACAAAATACAAACTCACTCACTTCTCTGGAACACCGTGAAAAATTTGGCGATCTGGCTCTATTTTATAGATATTTTTATGGACGATGCTCTTCTGAAATATCAACGATTGTTCCTCCCTTGGCAGTCCTCGCGAGATTAACCCGTCGAGTTGAGGCTTCAAACCACAAAGGGGTGCCCCTTTGTGGTCACTTTGGGAGACCTGCACAACATCTCTTTCCAAAGACTCGTTTATCCAACGAACAGCGAGGCTCTGGAACACATTGCCAAGGGAGGTGTTCCCCGAGGCATATAACCTCCATAAATTTAAGAAGAACACCAAATCCTACCCTTTGTTCTCACGATGTTCTCTGAACATTACAGGAGTTCCCTTCCCGTGGGAACCAGAACATAAAAAAAATCAAAATGGTTTGGTGTCCAAGATCGTGTTACACCTGGTATATACTAGCCACTAAAACTATGTGATTATAATGCAATATTGATAGTAAAAAAATTCAGTAGTGGTTAAAACTTCTGAGAATGTCATAGCCTGATCGAGAATTGGTTCAGGCTATGCTATGCGCTCGTGTGGTTTCCAAGCAACATAATTTGTTTCTCAAGATCGAAAGGATTTGTATTTCGACAACCATCAATACACTTATTGTTGCGTTACATACTATAATGATTTCATCTTTGCAGGCCAACCAAGTGAACAACTCGAGCAACCCCTCCACCCCGCCGATCACCAACGACACCCTCTCCCTCTCCATGAACGCGATGAACGCGATGCGCGCCTCCATGGACAGCATCCGCAACATGGACGCGATGCGCTCCTCCGTGATGGACATGTCGTCGTCGCAGCAGGCGCAGCAGCAGCAGGAGGCGCTGCGGATGCAGCACGCCGAGGCGCTGATCCGGTCGCAGGCGGAGACGGCGCTGCGGCTGGCCATGAGCCAGGCGCTGCCGCAGCTCAACCAGCAGGAGAGCGGCCACAGTCCCTTGCGTCATAATGGTGAGTGTGACAGAGTGTGTCCATAGGGATATTTCATTCACATTACACGTCATAGTCAAATTGGACAGGTGCATAAAGAAGAATTAATCATACAATCAACATGATGCCACAATAACTATCTGATAGTATGTCAATTTAAAGTTCTAGGCTATATTCCGAATTCAACTGACAGTACTTAATCTGTTGATTTTTCATTCCGAAATCAAAAACTTCAATGAAAGTGACATATACTTGTGAGCAGACATATACTATTCATTTCAAATAATTTGACCCAACTTTCTGCTGAAACTGTTGACTATCAAGAGGTAGTGTGGCTTCAATGAACTGTCATTATTTCAGAGGGGGATGGAATGTCAAATTTATCACATTATTTCCGTCGTTTTTAGACATTGAGTCTAGTCTTGTCAATAATAACTTGATGATATCATTTTTAATATCAGATAATGCATGTTTTTCTTTATTCAAATAATGGACGCTGAGAATAATGTTCAACTTTCACCAGCTGATCAACTGCTGCTGATTACTGATGAGAACCATGAAAACGTGTTCCAAATTACAGTACTGTACTTTTGATTTTATATTTCGGAACACGCAGTATTGAACAGTTGAATTTGGACTATTGCCTCCATTTAGCCTCCTATGTCTAGTCTAGAGCATAGATCCAGAGCAAGACTACTGACTCTAGTAGTATTGACGTTGACGTATGACGTGATGCGTTAACGTCATGAACATCAACGTTAATGTTTTATTCGATTCATGCGCATGACAAGATTTTTTAATGAAAAACGCACCCAATTTGTCAAAATCTCAGAAAGACTAGATCGTGAATATAATGAACTCTCAATGGGAATGATATGAAAATGAAAATATTTTTATAGAAATTCAGAATAAAACATTGCTACCTAAAATTGCTGAATGGCTAGATGACATTTTTAGTAGCTAGATCAGTGCGAAAATGGCTAGAACTAGCCATAAAATGGCTGAGTCCGCAGCACTGCCCATAGGGATATTTCATTCACATTACACGTGATAGTTGAAGCCTTTGATAATTCCATTTCATTGTTAAATAAATACAAAAAGCCCAAAGTCATATCCACAGAATTTTCATAAAATGAGCAACAATGGTAGAGAAAAACTATTTTCCTGGCTAATGCCACGCAGAACATTGAATTACATCCTCCCGAAATGTATCTAGATACAAGGGATTCTTTCCTGAATGCCTATTGATTTCGATTTAGCGAGTCCACGCTAGACACCTACGACCGCCGACTATAAGCGTAGCCTAGCCAAACACAACTCAAGTAGGCATTATATTCCCCCAGAGGCGACTTTCATATACAATATCAAAGCAACGCCATCGGAGTAGAAAATATCGAAATCCATAGGCATTCAGGAAAGAATCACTTCACAAGATTTGTTTACAGAGTGAATGATGGAGGATATATTATGGAAACACTCAAATTATAAATCAATAGCGTGGATATCGAAGTATGAGAGCAAATGTACAAAGGTTGCGAAATGGTAGGGTAGAGAATTGGAAAGTAAAGATTTATTTAAGTAATTTTATGTTTCCAGATGACAAGCGCATTAAACAGTATATTCAGGATCTATGTATATATGCGATAGAAATCTGTTTCTAGGTAATGATCTATCCAAATAAACGAGAATTCCTGAAATTATGACACCTGATAACTCTTAGATAAGTTATTGTGCCAATATTCTAATGATTCGATATCTTTAATCAAATGAAGTAATACCTATATATTTTCCTCCTAACAAAACAGATGTCAAATCATTCATCATGAACAACATGGTATCACACAACTTAATTTATTAATTTGTTATTTTGGGAGACATGATCAATTTCAGGTTTACACATCAACAATAAATAATAGATAACACAACAACTCTTTTTTCTTATGGATTCAAAGTTAAACAGTGAGGTAATAACTGGGTGAACTGGGTAGAGTGCAAGAAATAGGACTTCAAAAATGGTTAAGGTTGACGGCATTATGACGTAGCTGCATCCCACCACCTTCACCAAAATACTATAGCCGGATCTAAGGAGTGATGTGAATGAAATATACCTCATATACGTATCAATGAACAATATTGTAGATAATCTATATATGTTTCCATAGCGCAAAAGGAAGCCATTTTTTCAAGACAAATGACTATCCATAAGCATAAGCAATAATACTGGAGGTCTTCAGACGTCCCTCCAAAGTCTTACATTTCTCCGTTCGACCAAATAAAAAAATTAGCTGTCTTTATTCCTTTCCATCGTCTATTGTACTCTCTCTACAACGTGAAGCTCAATTCACCAACTTTTTACATTGCTATCCAACAACTATCAGTCTGCTTACATCTTGCCGACGTTCCCTACATAGTTTCAGATATAAATATGAGTAGCTAACGATATTGTCATCAGGACATCAGTTATAGTTATGGTTTTCTTTTTTTTTATACCTATTGTTCAAGAATATGAATATTCTTGGACTGCTGAACGCGTCTCTGCCTTGTTTTCGAAATATGTGATATGAAAATCACCTGAATGACTCTAGACTGCATAAATAATACCTATAGCAAAATGGGGTCCATGGCCACATATTTTATACTTAGATATTTGTCTTGAGCTTCAGAACCAAAAACCTGTTTAGAACCTGGTTGAATCATTCATCATTAGGACTTTTTCTTTTCATGACCATCCACGGAAACTTGTTCTCCCTTTTCAGAAAGTCATATGTTTGAGAATTGACTACGATAGAATAGCCATCACTAGCGATGAAGCTGACCCGGAGGCACCAGCTTCAATAGGCTTGACTCCAGATCGCTTATTTTGTCTTCAAATCAGACTTGGAAAGTTCTGGGTCTCAGAAAAATTAACATATAAACACGTTGAGGTGAATAACAAGAAAGCTTCCGGAAGGTTCCTTACAAGAACAAGTTGTATAACAGCACATGTTTCCAATTGAAATATGGAGAAAGTATCTAGGCAGTTCTTCGCCACGAAGTTTTAGTCGTAACTTTCACGTGTTCAAATCAAAACCGAAGCATTCCCTTTAGTGTCGAAATATTCAAATCCTATTCTGTTTCAGGCAACTACCAAGGCCATCAAGGTCAGTCTTCGCAGCAACTGAGTCCTGACTTAACCGAAGCATTGAGACTGCAAGAACAACGCTTAGAGCAGGCTTTGAGGCTACACGGAAGCGACCCAAGGTCCTTGGGATTCTCCTTATCCAGTCAACAACAGAATCAACAACCATGAAATTTCAGCTACTACTGAACGCATGTAACGTAAAAATTATAGCTATATTTTTATTTTCAAAACTCCCCTTGTGAAAGACTGGTGGTCTCGATAGACTATGAAATTGAACAAAACGGAATATTTTGATTTTTTTTTTCTCTTTAGAGCACCTTTTAGCGTGTGACCGTTCTGTCTTTTTCCTTACCTATCTGGAAAAGAGTACAAAATGTTGGCTTTCCTTGGATTTTTTCAAACTTTCGGGAATACCAGATGTTTTTCCAGCATATAATAATTTAAACTGATGGTCAGTAAGCTGGAAAGTATGAGATATTATATGATATGCAGCCAGCTCACATCTCATGGTACATTCACCCTTATAGTTATTAGGAAATGTTTTCATAAATTTTTTGCGACTCAGTGTTGATAATGCATTTTCATTATGTGAAAGCTGATGTAATTCTGAATAATGCAAGAATTTCCATGTAGTGTTTACCAAATTTGGAATATGAATATTTTGTGTCTAGCTTTCACGAATATGAAATTTTGATGATGTTAGCAATCACTAAAAACCAATAACATCAACCTCTTTTTGGGATGACCTATATCGAATTGATTGGAAAGTTAGAATATTTGTGTAATTTTCATCAGAACACTAGGAGTTGAAATTATTATTATAAATTAAGTATTATAAAAAAAATGCTGAACATATCCGTATATTAAAAGAAATGCTCGAATGATATTGGTATAAATTCAAAATAAATTAAGTAGGTATATATTCAGTTTGATATCTGTATACCTATCGTCAAATTGTTCGGAACGACATCGTTATGGAAATATTCGTATTATTTGTGAAGATTTTTGAAGTTGAAGAATCAATTTTATATTCTTCATAAATCTTATATCTTCTCCCAGGATGAAATCGCATTACTCTTGGAAACAACATTTCTGTGACTCTATGAATGAATTTGATGAATTATACAGAATACCAACCATTGAATAATAACTATAGGGATACGTATAGTGGGCGCTTTCTGATATAAATAGGACTAACAATTTAATTCTACGAAATGAAAATCAGTTTGGGTTTTTCAAAATTAATGGTTTTCAACAGTTCGATGGAGTCTTTTTTCTTATTCAAATAACATCTGATATGCTTTTATTAACGATCAAACTCAAGCAAAATAACATTTTATAGATCATCACTCGCTATCAAAATTATGATAGTAAGGAATAGTGGACTTTGGAATGAATATCTCAGATATCGTGATTTAACTATACTGTACTATAATCATGTTATATCGAAAAACTAAGTATAAAGCAGTGTATTTCACTAACTTAGATCATCAATAGCTCAAACGATATTCATTCAAATGTGCAACTAGTGCAACATCTTCACAATTTTCAAATTAGATCAATTGATTTAACGAATTTTCGTATCTCTAAAAACTGAGAGTTAGTCAGAGTTCAATTTTTAGAGGCGCGCACTAAACTTTCAACAGAAATGATTAACTACGTTAAATATTTGATGATGATTGAAAATTAGCTATGGCTGGCAAAAAACCTTCCATGACTTTCCAGCTTACTTGACTGTTTTGTTCCATTTTTTGTTTTGCTTACTTCATTGTTCGAGAGTGTGCCAAATATATTTTTTTTATATTGCGTTTGATGCGCTCAGTACGAAAATTTTAATGGCTAAGCCATAATTATAAATTTAATAATGCACTTCAAAAGTGTACCACTACAAAATCATTAAATAATGTATAGTTATAAGTGTTATGAAAGACTATCTGAACTTGTTTGGATATTCTAGAACTACTTAAATTTAAGTTGTAAATAATATAACTAATGTTTTAGATATAACTTGAATGAATGATATAAAAGTGATTTTCAAAATAATCTTTCCTGAAAAATGTAAATTATAATTTCTCGAAGATTGTTCTTATTGTTTTTTCTGTGATTTTTTTTATTTGGCCGGTTTGTTGTAACATACCTAGCAATAACGTAATAATTTCTTGCAATTTATACTGTGATTTTACAATATAAATCTTATTTTAATTTTTTTATGAAAAAAGAAAAATCGGCTTTATCTATTTTATTGAGGAGTACAAATACTTAATGATTATTTCAGATTTTTTAGACTATATCAGTATGAATGTAGAGTGATTGTGGAGGAACAAAGTTTATTTCGTACATTCTCAGAAACCCTTGAATAATTTTAGCTGAAATTCAAAAATCTTTTTAATTTCAACAGAAATTTCAATGAAAATGTGGTTTTATGGTTTGTAAATATGTATGAAATAAGAGCCTGTGTACATAAGCATATCTAAATTCATTGAGATCATTTCACAAAATTGGGACACAATTTTTCATTCAAAATTCTTCATCAAACTAAAAACTAAAATTTGAAATGAAGTTTCTTTCAGTGTAAATAGTTCCAAAATGATATCGTGAATTGGTTTCAATCAGAAAACATCATTTCTTTCCATATAAATATATAAATAGCCATATATAGTCAATAGTTGATGAAAAAATACAATAGTGTGAACAGCAAACAATGCTGATGCAAACTTCCCCAAAAAGTGACACGAATATATAGACATTTTACACAATGTGTAAAATTCCTTGATAGTGCATAAAAGTTCATTCAAAACACTCATTGCCATCTGTATAATAATATAAGAAACGTCTAATTTGTTTGGAAAAAATAATCTACGTTACTGAAATTCGCCAACTTTCGATTATTCGATTCAAGAATGGAACTTTCAATCAGGGCAGCCATGGTATTCATTGTATCAAAGCTATTCAAAATCAATATATGACGTTAACCAAATCCTTGGCAGCCCCCTTGGGTGTAATTTTTCGGCAGTGTTTCTCAAGGGGCCATTAAGCTCTTTGAAATGACATTGTCGACTTTTATGCAATCAAATACTAGAAGTGACGATGGCTCAGGCCACAATGAACATGTTCTCCTGATCAAGACAACATGTAAAAACACAACAAATCAATGAAATAGCCCGGTTGCACGAAGTGCTTCAAAACATTTTGCCCACAGTAATTACTAAAGGTAATTATCGCATGAAAAAATTTACAATAGCCCAAATCGAAAATTGAATTCGTAAAACGTTCGCATTATCATTTCCTTGATGCGTTCTTTTTGCGAAAGCAATATTTGAATTCAACTTTTTAGCCACCCCAGGTAGACAGGACTCATTTGTCTACCCGTTAGTGTATTTTACATAAATATTAACGTCTAACTGCCCGAATGGACAAATATTTATTGTAAAATTACCAAAATGAAATTTTATTTGCAATAGCCCACAACACAAGTGCATTTTTGCACATAAGTTTTCAATTTCTAACCATATTGAGTTATGAACATTATTTTACATTTTTTGAACGAATTTTGCTGAGAAGGTTCCAAAAGTGAACCAAAAAAAGCTAGCTTTGCTCCGTTCCCCCAATGCTCGTTGTATCCAAATAGATTCGTAATTAACTGTAAGTATTTAGTTGCTGATGCTTCATCAAAATATTCCATAGAACATGTGATAGCTATTTGATTAACAGAATTATAATTTTGAATTATCTCAATATCAGAATTCACTAACGAATTTCTCTTGAAAAAGTTTTGAATATAAATATTGATATTTCAAAAGCAAATCTCGAAAAACTTCATTATTATATTAGACCAGGGTCGATAATTTTTGAAAAAAAAAAATTAATAGTAGGATGAAACCCGTTGAGAAAGTACAAGAATATAACAAAAATGAAAGGAAAAACAATTTACGGGCGATATAAAGTCGGGAAGTGGAAGGGGGTGAGTTTTAAGGGTAAAAAACGGTGTATCTCGATTTCCGGCAAAACCACAAGTCCTATGGAGAAATATTGAATGATAAAGTTGTAGGTAATGAAGAGACCTACAACTTTTGTGATAAGACTTTTTTCACATAACCTCAAAATTTATGTGAAAGATTCAAATAATCAAGTTTTTGGTTTTTTATTTTTCTCATGCAAAAAAAACTTTTTTTCCACGAAATTTGAGGAAAACTTACCTTCCTATGTCCTTAAGACACTGTAATTTTTTCGATTTGAAATGTCTATTTTTTTCACCTTATTTTGACTTAATATCGAAAAAACACCCTAATCTTCAAATCGAAAATTCTCACGTCAAAATATCAGCTTTTTAGAAAAACTAGGGGCGTTTTTTGTTCGTTGAAATCTGTTCTTCCTGATGTGAAATAATGAATACATCACTTCATTGAATTTTCTCAGTAATGCAAAGAAAAGAAAAAAAATCGAATCCGATTTTCTTTTAATTCACTATGTACAATTTTAGCTATTTCGTGAAATTCACATTTTAATTACATAAAGATTGGAAGGAACATGTGAAAATAGTAGTTGTTCTAAATATTGAAGATAGGATTCAAAGGAAGTTAGTGATTGAGATGAAATTGTGGATGAAGGACCAATTCAGACTAAAAATAATATTGGATACGAAGTCGGTGACGGTCCTGAAGATTTCAAAGATGAAGAAATGCCAGCGATGAGACAAAAAGTAATGAATAAGTGATTATAGGGTTCAAGATTAGATGTATAAATAAGAAGATAAATGCATTTAAAAATATTATTATGAATAATAATAATCAGTATAAAGTATCTAAATTCAATAGAGCGATCTACATTTATATTCATATATTATGAGATTTTCTATGACATAAAAGTAATTAGAATTTGATGAATCATTTTTTTTTTACAAAAAGAATTGCAGCAATCACATTTTTTTATTAAAATCCCCCCTTCAAATCCTATCTTTGATATTTAAAACAACTTGCAATCTTTATGATTTATGGATTTGTAATTTTTTTGTTTCTCAATGTTTTTCAAGTAATTGAAGTAATAATTCTACAAAATAGCTCAATATTGTACACAGTGGTTAAAAAAAATTCGGATTCGAGTTCTTTTCTTTTCTTTGCATTTCTGAGAACATTTAATATAGTGATGTATATATGTTTTTACATAATCAGAAAAAAGAGATTTCAACGAACAAAAAACGCCTCGAGTTTTTTCAAAAAGCTAATATTTTGACGTGAGAATTTTCGATTGAAAATTAGGGTGTTTTTTCGATATTAAGTCGAAATAAGGTGAAAAATTAATTTAAAAATGGAGTTTTTAGAAAATTTCGTGGAAAAAAATGTTTTGTTGCATAAAAAAATAAAAAACCGAAAAATTTGATTATTTGAATTTTTCACATAAATTTCGAGGTTATGTGAAAAAAGTGTGATTACAAAACTTGTAGGTTTCTTTATTACCCACAACTTTGCTATTCAACTTTTTTCCATTGGGCTCGTAGTGTTGCTGGAAATCAAGATAAACTGTTTTTTACCCTTGAAAACTCATCCCCTATCACTTCTCGACCTCAGATCGCCCGTAATTAATTTTCCCTTTCATCTTTTCTATTTTCTCTTCCTTCTCCAATAAGTTTCACCTACTATGATTTTTCTTCACATTTTATCGTTTCAGCACTGGTCTATATAGGTATACCTTCAATGTTATTAGTGAAGAAATTTCCATGTGCTATTCAATCCTATGATACAATAATATACACATATTATGATAGCTGTATAATCCTGCTTGTAGAGCAAAAAACTATTCAAAATCCTGATGAAACCTTCGCAGCAAAATTGGTTTATTTACCTATCATTTAAAATGCAATAGTCTAAACGCATAATGAACTATTTCTTATGCTATACAAAAATTCAGATATACCATACTTCAGTTTCGAGTTTTTTGGTATCTGAGTTTTCAGAAGCATTTGACTAGTCAGAAATCAACTGTGAGTCAAATGCTTTCGATAATGAGGGTACTTTCATTATTTTTTACAATAATATATTCAGAATTTACAGATTTACATCTTCATTCACACGAGTTTCAAATAAAATTCCAAAATGATACGAAATATACATTATTATTTTGAACAGTATTTTCGATGGCCATTTTATTATTTTATAATAATTTTTATTATAAAAATCAGAAAATTTGAAGAGTGTTTGGCATATTTCAATTTCGTTAAATACACAAATACACAATGAAAATACAAAGTCTAAAGTCACTTTTGGGAAACAAACTTTCGGAACATACAAAAATCTAAATTGAAAAAATTCTGCGTTATTCAATAAAACCACATAATAAATATAAGTAGTTATCAATGAATGTTAGTTGAATTATTAAGTTATGTTTTGTATACGTCATGTTAAATATTAAGTTCAATGACTGAAAGGTATCTTTAAGATCTCAGATTTTTTTAAAATTCGTACCTACACATGCACATACACTGATTGATTGATCTCATTTGAATTCAAATCAGAATGGAAACAAGTTGTTCCTATATTCAAATAGACTGGTTTTGAACTGTGTAGGTACGCAATATTCCTATAAATATATTTCGAAAAGCAAAATATGAAATGTAAAAAGTACAGTTGACAATTCGTCAATAATTTTTGCCATAATAACTGCACTAGAAGCGTAAATAGTTAAGTGTTTTATTGTTATACAATGTAGTTCAATAATAGTTAACAGATACATATACATTTCTTTATGTTACTCTCTTAAATGAACGACGAAATGTCAACGATGGAAATAAAATCTTAAGGATACTTTGGATTGAAAATGTACCCCTATCACTTATTAAAATCAACACTTCCAAAAACATCGTAACTCACGAAGTGACAATTTTTTTAATGAAAATATGGTACTGATATAAACTCTCTGAACACGAAAATTATTTGGAAAAGCATTTCGATTCAAGTAACTGAATATTGTGAGAGATTCCAAGTAATATGCCTAGGTATATTGTTTCGAACCTTTCCTGAATGATTTTTTAAATGACGACTACTTGGAATTTGCATTGTTCAACGAATGTAATGTCTCAACTCTATTGAAACAAAAGTTATCGTTCTCAAAATTGATATAGACGAGTTTGTAGAGATGATTGATACCATATTATTTCATGTCATCAGATACCTAATGATGTCATTTTGATTCACTGCTCTGTCATTCTATTGGGGCTGTCGGTTTACAATATACAGTTGCTTTCAAATTGACTTTGTTCAGAAATTAATATACCTACATTCGATCTGTAAAAACTTATATTTTCTATATCATTGATTAATTGTTTTGAAGAGTCAGTTATACTTTCATTCTCCTTTCTTCTATATTTTCACGTTCTCTGAAAATGAGATACTATAATTCTGATGAAACTTTATAATAATCAGCTTCATGGTTGAGAATTATTTTGGTTCACTGAATTACAGCCATTTAAATGATCGTTCAAAGCCAAAATTCATATGCATCTTATAGAAAATGAAAGCTCTTCGGACGACCAAATGAATGAATACGTATTCGATGATTTCAATTACTCTACTAGGTATATACTGGGTGATATTGGTAGCATTTTCAGTTTTTACAAAAGTTATATCTCATATAATTGATACGTGTGTAAACTTCTACAGTAAGTTTAGGCATAATCAAATGTATTGTTTATGATTGTTCCGTATATTTTATATGCTTATGCTATTATTGTAAAATAGCAAGACCTACTACCCAGATTCCTTATTTTGAGCTTTATACGTTTTAATGAAAATTTTGAAAATCGTATTTCGTATATCCCAGCTTGTAGGTATATTAATTGATATACATGGTATAAAAGGATATGATGGAGAGAGGTCGTTTAAGTATATAAAACATTTTTCTGATATCGGTTTATACCAACACCTACATTCAAATGCGGTATTTTCAAAACGTATAAGGTATTTGGCTGACCCTTACCTTTGAAATAAAGTACATATGTGAATGTATCTACAGTTATTTTGTTTGTTTATTGTTTATCTTTCAAAAGAATTGTATACGTTATAGTAAAGTTTTATTTAATGTTTGATGAAGTTGAGAAATATGTTGACATATGAAAGTTTCAAAACATAGCGATTCCGTTGTTGCTAACGTTTTCAGAACTGTTTTTAAATATATACTTTAGATTTAAGGACTCTACGTTACAGTTTTTTACTATTTTGCCATTTTTATTTTGAAATTGACTGCCAATTCATATTAACTTATATTTTTGCTTCTGTAGAAATATTTACGTTCCTATACAATAATTTTGTAAGCTGTAGTGCACCGCAAATTTGAATGAATGGTTGAATGATAGCGATTAACTTATTTTTCTATCTAGAAAGTTCGAAATTATTGAATATTTTACTAAAATCTATGATTTCTTGGGATATTTGTGAAAATGAATTTTTATATAGTGTATATTATAAATCTTGTAAAATTGCGATATCAATTTCGAACTAAGTTTGAGGACTACTCAAAATTGTATATTTATCATACCATAGGAAATTATTGATATAAAATGATTCATTTTCACTGAAATATGAAGAGAAAAATATTAGCTTTAGGATAAAATATCTGTGAAATTCAAGGCATTACGAAAATTTAAATAATTTGTAAAATATAGGTATATACATTTGTGAATTAGAAAACGAATTGTTGCCATGTTTTGTTTTAAGGAAATCAAATTGATGTATGAATTATTGTATGTGTGACATGTACTGATTCTATTTACTGATGAAATAGAAAACATTGGAAAATATTTTATGTTAGTTTTATTTCAAACCCGAAATTTTCATTATCAAAGTTTGATATTCAATTAATTTTTCACACAATTATATAGTAACATAACTTCACAGAATTGAAAACGAAAAAAATTATAGGTATTATGTACCTAGCTTTACCAGAGTAAAATAAATTATTTCAACTGTGCCTATTATACCTACACTGAAGTGCTTACACAGACTAGGTAGATACACTGTAGACGTAAATGTATGAAAGAAGATAGAGCTTTTTTGTTTGAGAATATTATCTCTGGTGAAGAGTTTACTTCTCCAAGTCAAAAACTGCATAATCAAATGAAGGAACCTGATCTCTTACATCGAGAAATATATTTTCTTGATCATTTATTTCAACAGAACACTCGAATAACTTGTCTGAAATGAAGAGATGTTGAAACAAGATTGGTGATTTTCATTTCGAAACAAGCTACGACTTGAAAGTGAGCATACTTTCGACTGATAATATGAACAACTTGATGTAAGTAAAAATCATTTGTTCCAATGCAAGTATTTTATTAAACTTAGGTACTTCAAAGATCTCAATTTGTTCCTTGCAAGACACATGAAAGTTTTAAACAGAGTGTATATCACTCTAAATGAGAAATCATATTTGTTTCTGATTCAACAGTGATATCTTGAAATTCATGTTTTATTTGTTTTGATTTGAGGAAATTTATATTACACAGGAAGGAAGGAATGCTCGAAGTCATCCCCACAAATTTTAATGATATTGCTACATAATTATGAGGGACATATGTTTCGGTCTTATAAAAGACCATCATCTTCAGCATAATTGGAAGGTTTGGAGTTGAAAAAATTTTTGATACTACTAGTTCTTGAATTGTCAATGCCCATAGCCAAGAATTCCAAAGTTACTGAAAAAACGGGTTCTCAATAAATGAAGGGCCCCGTACCCTGAGAGCGCATACCTATACTATTGTTTTTCATTGATCATTTCATATCCTGATGAAATATAAGATAATATGACTTCTGAAAGAAGGAAACTAGATTTCTGAGAATTTGTTGATTTTGCAAAAAATGTTTGTACCTTCAGAATGATTTTTTTAATAGGGATTAAATATGTCATATGTATCATTTTGTTTATCAATGTTTTTCATTTCCATAGAATTGAACCCTAATTCATATATTTTATAATTTTCATTGGCTTATGAGCCCCCCAAGAGAAATTCCTGAGTGCGCCAGTGCACACGCAAATACAAGGCCGGAAATCAACAATATGCCTACAATTATTACAATTATTATGTTATATGTTATGTTATAATTTGATTTGATTTTTTTTGTTTGGTTTTCTGCATATACAAGGTGTCCTCGATCATTGCTAAAAAATACAATGGAGTAATCCGAGAGGTATTTTCATGGATAGAAGTTTCTATAATCCCTTGTCGAATGATGCTTTCAATAAATAGTACATCCTGAATATACGTTTTCTCTTCAATATTTCGGAAGGCATTCATTCAAAAATCATTGAAATACAAACGAATCTCAACAAATAATCCTAAACCAAAATACTCAACTAAAGTAGATGGTCAATTTTATTACATTTTTTGTTTTCAGATCAGATATGTGCCATTTTAAGAAAACATGACGTGTAAACTGTATAATGATGTAGTTCTATAGATATAACGGAGTTGATAAATATAAGAACTATTCAGTATATTGAAATGATTTTTTAAAGAATCATATAACATATAGCATATAGATCATGCAAATAAAACATTAACAACTCTCCGGGATTATATGGAATACCGTTTATATTTTTTGAGTTATATGTTGGAACGTATAGAATGAAATAGAAATTTAAAATGGTGATGGTGTGGCCAAAAGATTCATCAGACCGAATTGAAATAACACATAAGCACAAATATTATTGAAAAGTGGAAAGCTCTTTAATTTTTTTTCAAATTTATGTAAATACACAACTTTCTGGTATAGCACTTCGATTACCTAATATCAATGTTATACATATTGTGTGAGATGTAACAAAATTGTTTTATCTATTTTACTAGAAAATGATAATTCTTATCGATACAAAACATGAGTACTTATTTTGTAAAAAAAAGTGTGGATTTTCATAGTCCGAGATTAAATTGTTGAAGAATGGGCTAGCATACAAAAAAGTTTGAGCTATAATTAATGTAGTCCCACCTTGTATTATACACTTCAGAATCAAATTTTGGAGTGATTTTATTTTGGGCATGGAAAGTTCAGTTCTTGTATCGAATTGCATCATTTTACCACATGGCGTATCGGAAATTAATATTCAAGAAATACTGAACGGAAATACACAATTTTTGCTGCCGTTCGGGCTAAATTGACTGATTTACGTGGTTATTATGATTGGATTTGGTCTATTTATTGATATCACTTACACATATACAGGGTGTTTCCTAACTACGGTTCCTAACTGCAGGGGGTGATTTGTTAGGTCATTTCTAGAAGAAAAGTTACTATGAACATATGTCCGGAGTTGCTTCGTTTCTGAGATACAGGGCGTTGAAATTAAAGAAAAAATGAAATATGCTGGAACCGATTTGGTTGAAATTTGGTACTTTTATTTGTCAAATTTTCTGAAATTTCAGCATATCACGTGTCCATTATATTTTTGGCGGAAATAATGAAAAACTCATTTCTCCATCAATGCCTACAGTGAACATTATTCCATATAACATGATATGACTAATGTTCAGTAACCATTTCACTATCAAAATGTCGCAATAGCGCTGCTCAACTTTGAGCAGTGTTGCCAATTTTTTTTTCTTCATTACAATGGTCAGAGTTGAAAACATTCGCCGAAAACTTGGAACAGGCGCGAATGATTGTACTTGTTCGTGATCATTATAGGTACACTTGATAATAAGACCTTCCCTCCATCCACCATCCACCACCTCACAACAATTAACCTCCTAAACTCCCCACCTACACCACCAAAGGGTTCATTTTTGAGTTTCTGTTAGCTAAATCAGTCTATTAGTCTATTACTAGTCTTTTTTGCTGTTAGGAATTATTAAGATGGAGGGAATATTGAGGGAACTGTTTGAAGCAACTAGGAAAAGATTATTGAACATAGCCCTCAGGAAAAGTTTTGACCGTAGACACGATGTTCTTTGAACATTATAGGGTTTTCCTTTCGTGCGCTCCAAGCGATGAAAAAAATCAGTACGGTGAAAGAAGTGCAAAAGATAGGCAACACTTGCCTCCGTGGTGATATTAGTTGCAGCCCTGAAAATGCAGGGTCTTCTGACCGAAACCACAATTGTGCGGCTGGCTTCTGTTTGTTGACTCCGTCGATTTGTTGTTTCTTCTTCCACCATGAGTTCCCTATCTTTTGCACTTCTTTCACAGTACTGATGAGGGCGGAAAGCCCGAAACACGGGTCTTCCTGAGGGTTATGTCCAATAGTCTTTTCCTAATTGGTTGGGAATTATAATTTGAAAAAAAAAATTGTTCTAAAATTGTTCTATCCGTCATTCGGTTGCCCCCATACGAGCAACCCTCAGAAATCTTCGAGAGTCTTGTGCGAGCAAAGAATGACGGGGGCCTTACCTTTCAACGTGTGATCCCAAACACTTTCTTGGGCCATCAGAAAAATGTCTGCAGTTAATGGGAATCGAACCCACGACCGGCAAGCGAATGCGAATTAGAATACCGACACTCTGTCCGCACGGCTACCTGGCCACCAATCAAGAGACTTTTTGAGTTTTTTATTGAATATATATAGGTAGGTACCCAGTATATGCCCACGAGTCGAAAATTGACTACAACGAGATAATTCTTTTCCTGTTTCAAGTTTTCAAATCTGCGGGTAACTTGGAACATCGATATTTTTTTCAAATATCTTCCTAACGACTGAACCGGCGAAGATGAATATTTGTATAATCATATAGTAGGTACATATCATCTCATACATCTTTCAGGATAGGGCAGGATTCCCTACTATGAACAACTTTGTCTCGTGTATTTGTAATTTGTATCTGAAAAATGTTCCCCATTCTACGGTATCCGCTTTTCTCGAAAAAAAAAACAACTAAAAAGTAAAATAGGATAAAATCAAGAGACCACAATGGTTTTCAGAGTTCTCCATCAGTTTATACGAAAATAATAATAAAATATGAAAGAAAATCTACTCAGCGCAATTTTTCGTTCACAAAATTCAAACACAACAAAAACGGTAACGACATAATATTCACATTGACTACAAAATCGAAAACAACGACCTCTATAAAATTTGCTTTATAATGATAAACTTCCAAACCTCTGCACAGGGATCTGTCCATGAATTACAGTTCACTGGAAATTATGAAAGAAAACATCTACATGCAGCTTAACATTTTCCTCTAAAAAATTTAAACAACGACCTCTATCAAAATTGATTCATAATAATAAACTCTTGAACCTATACAGGCATCTGCTCATGAATTACAGTTCCCTGGATATTTTGAAAGAGATCTACCTGTTCTTGTTTCTTAACAAAGACAGGCTTCTTCATTCTAAAACGTAGCTCCAATGATTTATCGATAGAGGGCGAGACACGCTCATGAAAAGTTTCATTTTTTCATAGATAGGGGAGTCGTTAATCTATAAATGTCTATGATTTTTTCCTATTTTCAAATTATCCGATTTACCATTTATATAAATATTTCGCCTACCATTTTTTTATAGAGATACAGATGAGAAGAGATCAGAGCTGGAGTGGCTGTGGTGGAAGATTTCCAAATTCAGTTCAGACGGTTAAGACTAGATGGCACACTTATGAACGAATAAAGAGTCACTGTAGAATACACACTTTTGCGATTTGAGAAGACCTGAGGCAGAGATTATACATAATCTCTGCCTGAGGAGATTACATTGAAACAAGGACCTCTATATCCAGAATAACAAAGATACCTACTTAGAAGTAGGTAGATATAGGCTCCTGCATTTCAATATACAAAGCGCTTTAATGTTGATTGATATATTATGCTTACCCAGCGCAGAGATTATTATAATCTCTGCCCAGCGTAAGCGAAATATATCAATCAACGATGAGAGCTTCACATTTTACTTAAATTAATCGACATTAATGACACTTTTCATTATGGCCACTTTTTCATATTCTTTACTTTACAAGTTAGCGTCATCAATACTTATTTGTTTCATGTATTAATATTGATTGGGGAGTTTTTGGGGATGCCAAAAAAGTTATCTGAAATAAGCCCTAATATATTCTCCCCAATAAAGGCCTTTAGTACCTCTCAACATCGCACGCCAAAGGTAAATAAAAATGTTCACCATACCAAATACTTCATTGTTCTATCATACAATCATCACAAAAATTGTAAGGAAATCGCATCATTTATAAAGATATTATGGTGTATTCATACATGGTGTCCTCTATGTCATGGATCAAAAGAATTAGGGTGGTATCCATATATATGTGGATATCTGATTGTTGATGGTTCGAAAGTAATTCAATACTTTTCATTTCTCCCTAAAAATCATGTATTTTGTTTACTAAAAAAATATGCAATAATTCGTATAGACGAATAAAATCTCAAGTGTTTCCTTCCTAAACGCCGAGCTGCGCTTAAGTGGTTTAGGAACGCATGACTACCTGCAGACCAGTTCCGAGCTGTTGGCTCCCATCAGCGCAGGGCTGTCCCAGATAGCTTCTTGATCGCTATTCGGTGCGAACCTGACCGTTACCACCGATAAAACAAGGCCTGCATGCTCCGTGGGTGACGTCACTTAGTCAGGCCTAACCAGCGGCTCGAAACGACAAGCGCTTATAGCGCTATAAGGCGACAGCGTATTTCGATTTTAGTTTTAGATCATTATTGAGCCGATTTCGCTTTTTTTTTTGAAGGGCTTCCGGTTGAAAGAGGATGCCAGCCGTCAACTGAGCCCTTCTTCGCATCCCATTCGATTGTATTATGGAAAAACGAAGTTTCAAAGCAAGAACCAGAATAAAACACAAATACCCACCTACAGCAACCCATTCGAATTAAATATATTGGCAAAAATTATAGTGATTCAATCTCATTAGAGGTAAACTTCACACCTACTTATACAGGGCCCGCAGAACATAAAATTATCATGAGATTGATCGAAAGAAAATTGGGGAAAATGTATTTCAGTTTGATAGACATGCCGTTTGTTATACCTAATTACCTATATTTATCTTGGAGAATTCCTATTACCTAAAAAATTAGCCAGTGAGTGTTTTCAATTTCCTGTTGTTGGATTTTTTACCCAATTGGTCGTTAGACTTGAAACAGTAATTTTTAAGTAGAGTGTTTGCAGTACATGTTAATATAATAGTTGCAATATGATCATTGGAATGAATTCTGCATTCATTGCCATGAGGCAAATGACCGTTTTCAGAAAGAAATTTATGAATGTATTGAGTCAGAAACCAAAGAGTCCAATGCATTCGAAATATGTTTCAAAACCCTCTTTTTCTGATTATCAAGACATTTTCCCGAATTATGTATCTTGTTTTTATCTATTTCAATTAGTAATTCCTTGATTTGATTGATATTATCAGAGATAAAAGGTGTTTTCAGATTGGCTTTTAGAGATGTTTGTATCGCTAGGTCATACAAAAATGATTCCACATTCAAAACAAAATCAATCACAACCGAATATGTAATTACGGGCCCTGGAGAATAAGACAATTTGAATAATGTGACTTTTTGCAAATCGATAATTTTGAACCACTTTTCGGGCAACTGAAAAGACTCTAATACAACTAGAAATTCTTGAAATTCTGTGTAGCAAAATGATTTTTGGTAATTTTCGAATTCAGTTTTACTTTTGGTAAGTGCTTGTGCCAAATTTTTAGTCTCTAGTATCTCAAGTTTTTCATCACGACTTGTGCGTAATTTTACATCTTTCGATAAATAAGATGGACAGTTGGGAAATTGAGTGCGAATAACATCTCGTTTGAGCCTAGGAATTTTCAAATCTATTGTTACAGTTTTGCCAGTTTTTGAATCGGTTGCAGTAGATGAAGTAATAATATCATCTTTAGTAAAATGTAATTCACATACTTTACTGTACTTAGATGGAGTCGTAAAATCCTTGCGGTGAATTGCATGTACCCACTTTTTCGATAGTTCCTTGTCCAACGGCCCAACGGGAAACTAAAAGCTTGAACTTTTGGACCACCCACATAATTCTCCCGACAAAAGGGAACATAAAACTTGTAAGGCATTGTTATTTCGCCTATCACACACAACAATAATTGAAATATGTCATTGTCTTCCTTATTTCGTTCGTATACCTTGTATCTCTAGTCAACATCATAATCGAAAATAGTTTCTTGAGAAAAATCAATTAGTTGCTAAATAGGAAGGGCCCCAAGTAATATAAACCTATGGCCCAACGAACTCAGGGTCCGCCCCTGAATTTTGCACTGCTTACTACTACATCAGGATGTCTTTGATAGTTCACTGACAGTATTTTTTATCACGAAAAATAGTAATTTTGTATCTAGAGCGCGAAATGCTACGTTGGTGATCGAGATCTGATTTTTAAAAAATAGTCGAGATGACCAAAGTATTTCGCGCTCGAGTTGCAAACAACATTTTTTTTTACAAACGTCAAAAAATATAGTTCTGAAGTGAGAATATGCTTAGCTTGATATGAAAAATAGTGTTGAACTGGCTTAAAAGGCCTCCCCCTATCCTCCCTAGGTACACACGATGTTCCACGATGTTCCACGAACGAAAAAACAGAGTTATTGTTAAACATTCAGAAATAAATGATTTTGTGGATGTTTGCTCGGTTGAGGACCATAAAGTTGGAACATAGATATCGCATATTTTTAAAATAACAATGCGCGAAGTAGGTATACTTCGCGAACTGTTTTACTTCGCGCATTGTTTAGTGCAAGGTATCATGGTAACGCGGGAAACTGGAAAAAAGTGTCACTTCGCAATTTGTTATCGCTCCGCCTCGCAAATGCAAAATTTGCTTGTCAAACAAAGTGTCACTTTTGATCCTAATAAAACAATCTACTATTTTCTGCAACAGACACGAAACTCGTCCATTTTAATACCAAAATGTTGCTAGGCAACACATTTAGTTCCTAGGAGCTGAAGTTGAATTTTAGCTCCTAGGAACTAAAAAGGATGTACAGGGTGATTCACCATAAATGTCCCCCCCTCTAGCTCACTTATTTTTGAACCGATTCGAAAATTTGAAAAATAATCTAAATTGATTTTTCAGAAAAAATTTTCTCGTTGCATCAGAAAATACAGGGTGCTCGGAACGAAAGATCTACAGAGTACTACTTGATTTTTTCAAATGGAACACCCTGTATTTCATTGTATTTTTAGATCCTCCCTGAAGAGCTGATTTCATCAATGCATCACACTTGGGGTATAGCAGGAATAATTACAGAGATATAGGGTGTTCAAAATCAAGATTTTTCAACTTTTGGATTTTTTTGTGTCGAAACTATTCATTATTGGTCAAAACGGCTTTTATGTCCCCATCCCAACTTCTATCTACTGACATTAAATTGGAACATGTACAGAGTGGTTCAAGATTCAAAATTCTGATCACCCTTTATCTGTTCTAATCATTGAATGTCAGTAGATAGTAAATCTACAGCTAATTAAGATATACGGACATGAGAGCGGTTTTGACCGATAATGAATAGTTTCGTCACAAAAAATCCTAAAGTTGAAAACTCTCGATTTTGAACACTGAACACCCTATATCTCTGTAATCATTCCCGCTAGACCCCAAGTGTGATGCATTGATCAAATCAGCTCTTCAAGGAGAATCTAAAGATACAATAAAAAATGGGGTGTTCCATTTAAAAAACTCGAATAATACCCTGTAGATCGTTTGTTTCGAGAACCCTGTATTTTCTGATGTAGCGGAAAAAAAAATTATCGAAAATCATTCAAGATGATATTTCAAATTTTGGAATCGGTTCAAAAATAACTGAGCTAGAAGGGGGGACATTTATGGTGAATCACCCTGTACTAGAGGTCATCAAGAATGAACAACATTGTTACGGTTGGTTATGCAGGTTGGGCCGCATACCTGATTTGTTTCCGATTTCGGCAGATTTGGCATTTCATACCCATGCTGGAGATATGAATACACCTTTATTATATAGTATTTTTGTTTTGATCAGGGAAGCCTTCAAGACTCATATACTTGCTTGATCTGTATTTCATTCGTTATTCTCGGGATGGATAACTTGTTTTTGAATAATCACGGTCAGCAAAAGTTTTTTCGATGTTGTTTACTTCCATTTGATTATCAAGCTAAACAAAGTGGAGTATGGACTAGTATGGAGAGAAATAAATTCCTATACCTGGTATTTGCCATTGGAGCACCTGGTCCATACACAAATATGTCACTCTGTGGTTGTATTTATATTGAAACTACAATTCGAACATCCTTGAAAATTGAATAAACCTGCTGTTGATACAGGTAGAATATTCTCACCACACGGATTATTTGTTGTATTGCATACATATGGCACGGCATTGGTGTTTACTTCACATATTCATTTGAGTCAATTGTTTCGGTTGCAGAAAAAATGGCATGTTTCATTCGGATCAAAATTGACACTTTGTTTGACAAGCGAATTTTGCATTTGCGAGGCGGACCGTTTTTTACTATTATAAATCTACTTATCATGAGTCATTATGTAAGTTTCGCCACTGAGAATTTCAGCCTGTCAACTTCGACATCTCGTATCTCGTTAATACTATTACCCTCATGAAACGATTTTTCGTTTATTAGGCGTCTGAATAAATCGTTGACAGAATATTGAATGCCTTTTCATTACTCGATTAAGTATATGTACGTTCGTAAGAAATCTATAAAAGCCAAGAAAGCCGATGACATGTGCACAGTTCTTGTTTTTATTTGCAAAGGGTAAGTGTTATGTCGATTGTGTTATACAAGGTGTTTTTTAATGTCATTTCATTATTCAAGGAGGTAGAATTCCGTGGCCTCAAAAGTCTATACCTATGATATACAGGGTAAGATGAAAAAAGTTAATTGCATAGTGCCACATAATAGACGATACTGAAATTTAAAAATAATCCCATGAACAATGGTCCACAGGACCTTATTCGATTAAAAGATACGGAGTGATGAATTTAAATTTGTTTGTTTTCTTGAATATATTTAGCAAGACACGCAAGGAATGGATGAAATGTGGTATACAGGGGTTTTTTAATCATGCTAAATTCAAATATGATCTTAGTTTTGTGATTACTGATAGAGGGCGCTACATACAGGGTTCCATCTCTATTGAATCGATCGTAACTTTTTTGCTATACACTGTATGTCATTTTCCACTGAAAAAAAAATTGTTATCCCTTTTTCAATACCTGAGAAAGGTATACTTTGTCCAAGTCGCTAGAACAATGGTTCCGGTACAAATGCATCTAAAAGCCGACATTGCACGCAAATTATTCAAAAAGCGACGAAGTAACCTTTGCAAAAACAATAATAAATATCAAAGAAATAATGTGTCATAATGACACTTGTCAAACTAATGTAATAATTGTTAGAGGTATTAAAATGTAATTGTTGAAGTATTTATCATTGTTTTTGCAAATAAATAAAACGACAATTTAAATTCAACACCCCGTATCTTTTAACCGAAGGCCTTGCGGACCCTTGTTCATGGTAACTTTTTTTATATTTTAGAGTCCTCTATTGTATGGCACTATGCAATGTACTTTTTTCTATGTCACCCTGTGTAAGCATCTTTCTCAACTTGATTTTCGTGTTAAAGTTGAAGATAATACCTAGTATATTTCCTATTAATCGATTGTGATGCATATACCGCAGGTGTCAACGAATCTGATAGGCAAGTCATAACTTCTATAATATTAGGTGTATCAAGATGAGATTTGATATAAATAGTTGAATGGTATCTAGAGGAGAGTTTTTGCATATTTTACATTTTACAAGCTTTCATCAAGTTTCACCTGTCCCGGTGTCTGTCTGCAGTGCCGGTTTTAGCACTACCAGCGCCCTGGGCAAGAATTCTACGGCGCCCCCGAATAACTAATATATTTCACTTTTCTAGCCTTTGTATTGGCAAACTCTTTCATCAGATCAACAAAGTCAATATTTTCAGCAATTTTATTTCCAATTGACAAAGTTGTCAAGTTTGTCAATCTAGATTGAGATATTGTCGATCGCAGATAGATTTTTATCACATTAGGCTCAGGAAAACTGAAAACTAGCAACCATTACAGGTATATAAAGTCAATAATATTCGCAATGCTAATCATACATTTTGATAAAGTTCTTTTTAGTTGCGATCTTTTATAAAATTCAAAACATATGCAGGGGTAACCAAATTCTGATTAGGTGAGTTTATGACACCACATATACCTTGTCAAAGGTCGAGTTGTTTCAAAATTTGTTTTATATTGTACAAAGGTACCAAGATTTGTAGTACTCATTCAACTTCAAATATTTCATTAACTGAAATGAATGATGAAATTGAGATATGGTGTAATTACTGATGCGCTTTTGTTTTAGAAATTTGACTCGGCCTCTCGAGAACAGCGAGAGCATTGCGTTTCCGTCGATCTTCTAATAGATGGCGACATTGCACAATTGTGACATCTGTCAGTTTTGAAATTGTAGCAGATTTTTCGAATTCAGAGTTGAATAATCCCATTTGCTATTTTATTTCCACTCATCACAGCAGCAATAGCACCATCACCATCTAGCAGGAAAATGTAGAATCAACGTCTCGCTCGTTGTGACGTAGAGAAATCATAGTAGGCGGTCGAGTGATTTTTCTGGAATTTTCAATACGTAATAATGGCCGAATACGCGCACCATATCTTACTTTCATCATTCTGGAATGAATGAAAAATTAAACCTGATTTTTTTCTGTAGAAGCTATTGGCTTGTGGCGGGCAGTTCCACCAGCTTGACGCTCAACATATTGAATTATCCATGTGGCACTTAGATTAGGTCCAAGCTTAGGTTCAATTTCTAGTTCTTCAGCCAATTCCTCTGCAGTTAAAATAGCGATTTCAGAGTTAATATTTCTATATTCTCACGAGAAAGTGCAGCATTCTTCCAACATTTCTGTGCATTTACTGAGATCTATATCTGTTGATTGTGAGATGCGCTAATGACGTTGATTTGAAAAATTTGAGGAATTTATAGGGGTTTCTGCGGCGCCCCTTTTCATCCGGCGCCCTGGGCGGTCACCCAACCGCGCCCTACCCTAACGCCGCTACTGTCTGTCTGTGATAAAATCATGTGAACATGAGATTTTCATCTTGAAACAATGTGTTTTTCAATCTGTTAAAATCCTGCTACATAATACGGGCTCGAAAAATAAAGTTTCATTACAAGTAAATTATTTTTGGCATTCATCTGGAAACCCAGTTTTCGAAAAAACAAAAGGGAGCGAAAAGTATCCAAATTGAAGAGAGTATCTGAATTGAATAGAAAAACAGAAGCGGTACGCAAAAAAGTTCGAGAGGGTTAACTCGGGTACGACCCTCAAAGTTGTATCATCCTGTAGGTATTCAAGAACGCTCGATAGCACCAAATATTGCGTTTCTAAAGTGTGATAGGGGGGGCAAATTTCAATTCATTATTCTGAAAAATGTAGGAGGAAATTCGAAAAACACCAAAAAAATTGCAAACTTTGGAACCCTGTATATCGGAAACGAAGCTCCCATATACAGGGTGTTATTTAAGTATGTAGCCCAACTTCAAGGGGTGATTATTTGGGTAATTCTGAGACGAAAAGTTCATCTAAACATAGGCCCAGAAATGATTCGTTTGCATGATACAGGGTTTCAAAGTTTCGATCTAAAATCGTTTTTTTTATCAATTACTAAAATTCTGTTTTTCAATTTTAATGAAACTTGATGATTTTGTTAACAATATCAAGAAGCTTCTTTTAATTACATTCGAAGTAATGATTCCAGTGGCGTCGCACTGGGTTACTTTTTCGGGTTACCTTTTCGATATGTATGGTAAATAAGGCACCTACGACATAGTTATTTCGAAGTTCGATATTTTTATCAGATTAAGCAATCGAAAATACAACTTCCTTGTCCTCTATTACATTTTGGTATACAGTGTGCCCCACTTACCATGCTCACCATGGGTATCTTTTCAACGGTGAGAGATACGAGGTCGGTTAAATGACACCAAATGTGGAGTTTGTCTAGGCCAACTATAATGTGAAAAAATATTTTGATAAAATCTATTCGTTTTTGTTTTATACGCAAAAAACAGATTTTGGTCATTTTCATGTCTCCTCCGTAACTTCTTTATTCATGAGAATATTCAAATAGGAATTCCACATTCCGATGGCAGATTTTCAAAGTGATTTCGAAAAAAATATGAAATTTATACCAACTCTTCTAGAATTTGAGATATCAGCACCAACTTTAGTTTTTCAAATGTAGGTCATAGCTCACTATGACTTAGTTACAAATAACTTTTTTTTCTCTTACAGATGATATGTCGCAGTAATCGTTTTGTGTTGATAACAACGGAGTTATCGTTATTTATACAAAAACAAAAAATTATTTGGAAGCCGCCATCTTGAATTTATGAATTTTAACAAAAAAATCATGATCTCCGACCTCAAAAACCCCCATTTACCAATTTTGAATGGAATCGGACCAAATCTTTTTCGCCATCTTGGAGCAGCCATTTTCTTTAATTTCATCAAAAATTCCATAACTCCGATTAGCTTGAAATTTGGCAGGTGTTCATAATTTTGGTGACAATACATTATGGAATTTTTGTTGAAATTAAAAATAATGGCTGCTCCAAGATGGCGGACAAGATTTGGTCCGATTCCATTCAAAACTGGTAAATGGGGGTTTTTGAGGTCGGAGATAATGATTTTTTGTTAAAATTTATAAATTCAAGATGGCAGCTTCCAGATAATTTTTTGCTTTTGTATAAATGACGATAACTCCGTTGTTATCAACACAAAACTATTACTGCGACATATCATCTGTAAAAGAAAAAAAAGTTTTCATAGTGAGCTATGACCTACATTTGAAAAACCAAAGTTGGTGCTGATATCTCAAATTCTAGAAGAGTTGGTATATATTTCATATTCTTTTCGAAATCACTTTGAAAAACTGCCATGAAAATGTGGAATTCCTATTTGAATATTTTCATAAATAAAGAAGTTACGGAGGAGACATGAAAATGATCAAAATCTGTTTTTTGCGTATAAAACCAAAACGAATAGATTTTATTAAAATATTTTTTCACATTATAGTTGGCCTTGACAAACTCCACATTTGGTGTCATTTAACCGACCTCGTATCTCTCACCGTTGAAAAGATACCCATGGTGAGCATGGTAAGTGGGACATACTGTATATGTCTTAATTTCTGAGGAAATAATAAAAAATTTATTTTTCTCCCAATACGAATATAGGTGCCCCCAAATCACCCATTGGAATTACCCAATAGGCTCAATGAGTATTATTCTGAAATTTTGAGACTCCCAGTGAAACATCAGACTGAATCTTGCCATCATGAAAGCTTATACAGGGTAATCATGAAAAACAACAATCAATACTTCCAACTTCAACGCCCTATATCTTTAAAACGAAACATTTCACGACCTATGTGTATATGAACTTTTCGTCTTTGTATCACCCAAATGATCGCCCCTTGAAGTTTGGCCACATACTTAAATAACACCCAGGATGTTTATATAAGATTTTCGTCTTGAAAAAATGTCTCCTTCAAGCTGTTGAAGTACTGATACAAAAATTTGACTCAACCTGCATATAACGTATGATTGCAGTAATCAAGAGAAGCGTATAATATGGTTATGGGGAGTTCACATAATTTAAAATTAACGTATAAGAAAAACGCAATTATTGTTATAGTAAAACTCTTTCTTCATCAAAAGAGATTAATTTCTTGAAATGTTACAAAATGCGTACAGCAGTATACAGGGTGTCCCATAAGTAATGGATGAAAAGAAGTGGGGTGGTGGAGGGGGTCATTTGTAATCAAACTAACGGTATATGTTGTTATCAAATTGTTGATGGTACAAAAGTTATTCAATTTTTCTGAAAAATGCGACCCATTCGAAAAAAGTTAATAACAAAAAGGCTGTTTTGGATAACTACATATGTTATACTATTTCTGAATCTGTATTGAATCGGCAACTTTTTTTTTATGATTGGTTATCTTTGTGGGGTAGTTTTTGAATCTGCCAGCAAATCGAATTAAATATTCATCATTCGATGACAAAACTCAAGAGGTACAAAATTTTTTCAGGTAAATCATAATAAGAAGTAATACATGTCATAAAATTATTTCTGGGGAATGGTGCATCCATGTGGATGAAATTTGTAAAAGAAAAAGTGTTACATAGTTTTAATGTTATCAACTCTTTTTATAGGAATAAAAAAACATTGATAACTTTTGAACCATCAACAATTTGATAACAACATACAGGGTGCTCCACGGTGAATGGCCTATTAGAAGTATTTAAGTGTTTGGGATCACACGTTAAAAGGTAAGGCCCCCGTCATTCCTTGCTCGCACAAGTCTTTCGAAGACTTTTGAGGGTTGCTCGTAAGGGGGCAACCGAATGACGGATAGAACAAATTTTAGAACAAAATCTGGAGAACGAAAAGACAGAACATTCTGAGAATTGAGATGCTTCGATAATTGAACACTCTCTATCCGTCTAAAATATTCGATACAGTGTTGCCATTTCTATCAGAAACAACTAGCCACTTCATTATTGCAAATGGAGCACCCTGTATTTTATTGCATTTTTAGATTCTTCTTGAAGAGCTGATTTCATCAATGCATCACACTTGGGGTCTAGCAGGAATGATTACAGAGATATAGGGTGTTCAAAATCGAGATTTTTCAATTTTAGGGTTTTTTTGTGCCGAAACTATTAATTACCGATCAAAACGGCTCACATGTCCCTATCTCAACTTTCGATTTACTATCTACTGACATTTAATTGGAACAGATACAGGGTGATCATAATTCTGAATATTGAAGCACCCTGTATTTTTTCCAATTAAATTCTAGTAGATAGTGAATCAAAAGTTAAGATAGGGACATGTAAGCCGTTTTGATCGATAACGGATAGTTTCGACACAAAAAAATCCTAAAATCTCAAAATCTCGATTTTGAACACACTATATCTCTGTAATCATTCCTGCCAGACCCCAAGTATGATGCATTGATGAAATCAGCTCTTCAGGAACAATCTTAAAATGCAATAAAATACAGGGTGTTCCATTTGAACTAACAAAGTTGCTAGTTGTTTCTGATAGAAGTGGCAACACTGTATCGATGAAAATATTTTAGACGGATAGAGAATGTTCAATTATCAAAGCATCCCAATTTTCAGAATGTTCTGTCTTCTCGTTCTCCAGATTCTTTTAATAGGCCATCTACCGTGGATCACCCTGTATACATATACCAACTGATACAAAAATCTGACTCAACCTGCAAATAACGTATGATTGCAGTAATCAAGAGGAGTGTATAATGGTTATGGGGAGTTCACATTATTATAATTAACGTATAACAAACTCTTTGTTCATCAAAAGAGATTGATTTCTTGAAATATTACAAAATGCATACCTTGCAGTATAAGTAATGGATCAAAAGAAGTGGGGTGGTAGGAGGGGTCATTTGTAATCAAACTAACGGTATATGTTGTTATCAAATTGTTGTAGGTTCAAAAGTTTTTTTCTGAAAAATGCGACCCGTTCGAAAAAAGTTAATAACAAAAAGGCTGTTTTGAATAACTACATATGTTAAACTATTTCGGAATCTGTATTGAATGGGCAACTTTTTTTCATGATTGGTTATCTTTGTGGGGTAGTTTTTAAATCTGCCAGCGAATCCAATTAAATATTTCATTCGTAAATCTGCCAGCAAATCGAATTAAATATTTCATTCGATGACAAAACTCAAGGAGAACTAAATTTTTTCAGGTAATTCATAAGAAGTAATACATGTCATAAAATTATTTCTGGGGAATGGTGCATCCATGTGGATGAAATTTGTAAAAGAAAAAGTGTTACATAGTTCCCAGGTAGCACAGGTTAGTGGAATGACGTCATAATGACGTCTTTTTTAGGTCCTTATTGGTCAATGACGTCCTCGACTTCAGAGGGACCTAAAAATGACGTCATATTTCATGACGTCTTATTGACGTTCAATATTGGACGTCTTAATGACGTCCCTACAAAGTCGTATATATGACCAAATAAAAAAAATCAGTCGCTTTCTTACTTTTTCATCGTTTGTTAATTGTACGTACTAAATTTGTGTTTGTATATACAGTGTTTTCGTGAGTACTGATGAACAAATTTATTTTCAGCCAAATTAATTATTAAATTTTTGAGGAATCTGCTGAAAACGGTCGATTTTCATTTTCAATTTGCCATATATTTATGAGAAAAATATATATATATATACATGGTGATTCACGTTTGAGTTATGAGCATAATATATATCACTCAATCTTTGGAATAACCATGGGAAGCGGAATTCGAAAATGTTTAACACAATCATATGTGGATTGTATAGGTAAGTGCGTCCAATAAATTAGATGCTCTCGTGAAGTAGTGGATAAATTCATTATTATCCAATATCTATCTATCTTATGTATTTCTGAGAAAACAGGAGATGCTTTTATTTTTAATTCGACATTTATACGGAGGAATCATCAAATATACAGGAAGATACAAGTTTTGTATCATGACGTACACGACGCATTTTTCAAACGGATATATATTATTGAATTTTCGTAATCAAATGTATATCACACAAAGGGTTTGTATACAGGGCGTTTGTTAAATTCAGTTCTCTCGTAAAATTGAATCGCCAGATGACGTGATTTCTCCTACACGAATCATTCTGTATATATTGATTTAATATGAGATAAAGCGTGAATGAAAATAAAATTATACGGCTTCGAGCATTATTCTCTGACAAAAAAATATTTTTTTCATTTTCAACAAATTTATTCGCAATTTCGCAAAAGAACTTGATTCAACGAATGCACTGTATACAAACTCATATATTTTTGAATCCAGCTTTCCATAGAGACTCCAAAAATCGAATAATTTATAGGGTGTTCCTTTGAAAAAATGGTCGCGGACGTTGTAACTCAAACTTGAATCACCCTGTATATTCAATTTTTTCTCAATAATGTTGGTAATTCAAAATGAAAATCGACCTATTTTGGGAGATTCCTCAGCAAGGAATTGTATGGTTATAAGTACATTGATTGGCTACTTTATTTATTACTTCACGCGAGATGACTCAATTCAACGGACACACTGTATACAAACCCTATGTGCAGAGCTGGGCAGTACTCGAGTACAAGTACTCAAATATTGTACTCTGAGTACATTTTGTGTACTCAGTACCCAGTACCCGAGTACATTTTAAATAAAGTACCCGGTACTCGTACCCGTAGCATTTCGGGAAAAGTACCTACCCGGTACCCGGGTTTATTAAACGAGTACATTTTCCGGGTACTTTTTGCAACAATAAACTTGTCTGTGCATATGCGAGTGCAACACGGGAAACCGCTCTTATATGTTATATCATCATTATCAGTCAGCACTTCAATCACAACCAAACGCGGAGTTTTTGTTTTGTACACTGTGTAACAATTATAGAGTCAAGTGTTTTTTGTATCGTTTCTGTTGTTTTCTCAAGACTAATACACACTAAACTAAGAGGTAAGGGTATAGTATTTTGCAATAATATTTCTCTTATATAGAGATACGTATAGACGTGAACAACGACAAATAAGTAGTTTGATTTTTGCTTTAATTTACGTATTAGTAATGAATAAGAAATGAATAGGTCAATTTTATAATTTGTAAAACACAATTGTTGAAGTTGTTGATATTATTATTGTTAATAATAACTAATACTAATGCGAAATTTCCCAATTCTCTATTCAAATGTACTTAAAATGAGTACCCGTGAAATTCGGGTACTTGTACTCGGAGTACTTTACTCTGAGTACATCCAATGAGTGGGGTACTCGGTACTCTGTACTCGTTCTTCAATTATAAACAGTACCTGGTACCCGGTACTCGAGTACAATTTATCAGTACCCGGCCCAGCTCTGCCTATGTGTAATATATTTTTAGATTCAGATTTCCATGAATATTTCAAAAATTGAATGTATTTAATATAGGTTATTATAGTTTCCAATTGAAAAAATTGCCGCGGGCGTCTTAACTCAAACGTGGATCACCCTGTATATATATATATGATTCTTACTTTCAAATGTTCCAAATCGGAAATAAAATCGACCTGCTGCAGAGGATTTCTCAGAAATGGATAGTTTAACTGAAAATAAGTTTATTCAGCTTACATCTCGCCGACGCTCGCTACATAGTTTTAGGTACAAATACGAGTAGCTAACGATATAGTAATATAGAGATTCATAGGTAGTAGCGATAGCGCTAGGATTCAACAGGAATGCCCGGGAGGACCATCAACGAATAAGTTAAGTACTACCACAACGTATAGTTACAAAATGAATGTCAGCAAAGGTTTGTGGTGTATTAATTATCATGTACCAATAATACCGTATATACAGGGTGTCAATTTGAAAACTTCCCACCCTCAATATCTCCCTCCAAGTCGATAATATGGAAAAACGAAAAGACAGGTCGATTTTATTTTCGAGGGGGACATGGTTCTAAAATATTTTCAGCCCCGCGGCGTTGCCGCTTCTAACGAAAAGAAGCAACAACTTTGTTATTTCAAATGGAACACCCTGTATTTTATTGCATTTTTAGATTCTCCCTGAAAAGCTGATTTCATCAATGTATCTCACTTGGGGTCTAGCAGGAATGATTACAGAGATATAGGGTGTTCAAAATCGAGATTTTACAACTTTAGGATTTTTTTGAGTCGAAACTATTCATTATTGGTCAAAACGGCTTTTATGTCCCTATCTCAACTTTTGATTTACACTGACATTTATTTGAATCAAATACAGGGTGGTTCAAGATTCAGCATTCTGATCACCCTGTATATGTTTCAAATAAATGTCAGTAGATAGTAAATCAAAAGTTGAGATAGGGACATAAAAGCCGTTTTGACCAATAATGAATAGTTTCGACTCAAAAAAATCCTAAAGTTGTAAAATCTCGATTTTGAACACCCTATATCTCTGTAATCATTCCTGCTAGACCCCAAGTGAGATACATTGATGAAATCAGCTTTTCAGGGAGAATCTAAAAATGCAATAAAATACAGGGTGTTCCATTTGAAATAACAAAGTTGTTGCTTCTTTTCGTTAGAAGCGGCAACGCCGCGGGGCTGAAAATATTTTAGAACCATGTCCCCCTCGAAAATACAATCGACCTGTCTTTTCGTTTTTCCATATTATCGACTTGGAGGGAGATATTAAGGGTGGAAAGTTTTCAAATTGACACCCTGTATATAAACCTCCTAATTTTTTTTCATTTCGTCCTTTATTGGTCATTCTGCGACGTCATTATGACGTCTAAGTATGACGTCATAAGGCTGTGACATTTTGACGTCATTATAGGGTCTCTCAGACGTCATTTTTGGACGTCCACTTCGTCATTTTGTGACCAAAAAATGACGTCAATTGGACGTCACTCTGCTACCTGGGTTTCAATGTTATCAACTCTTTTTATAGGAATGAAAAAACTTTTAAAATTTTTTTACCATCAACAATTTGATAACAACATATACGGTAAGTTTGATTGGAAATGACCCCCCCCTTCCACCCCACTTCTTTTGATCCATTACTTATGGGACACCCTGTATATCTACCTAATTTTGACGTTGTCAATCAAGCTGATATGGCTGTTGTCTAGCAATACATAAAAAAATCAAGCTAAATTATCATGTGGGTGGAAACTTCAAAGAAGTGCGTTAGTAGAGTGATAAGTGAAAAGATTCATGGAATGGGATGAGGAAGAACATGTATATACCAGTGGCAGCTCCTCAGAGGAGGCAACGGAGGCTAAGCCTCCTCAGAGATTTTCCTGGAACTGATATTATCTATACTTTCTCATTAAAAGGACACCAAAATACATGGATTTTGATTTTATTTCCTGTTATTAGGTAAATATTTTTGAATTGGCAACAGAGTGATTGCCCACGCATCACACGTTGAAGTCTGCAAATCACGCGTAAAATATTCAACTTGGCAACATCTATAGGAGGCTAGATTCCTTCATAATGCGCAAGCGCAACCTTGAGCGAAACCCACTCGCGCAATGCAAATGCCCGAATAGCACGTGTTTGTCGTGTCGCGTCGCGAATTGCGGGCATTGTTTATGTTTATGTTGGGTTGATGGTTAGGGGCTTTATAAATTTCTGAAAAATGAGTGATTTAAAAGATTGCAATTAAGTGGAATACTTTTTGGTGAACCCCTTCAGCATTCAGTGCTTTGTCTTATGAAGATAAATTGATTGTGAAAAACAAACGTCCGACAGCGGAATTAAAAAATCTGATTGTAACAGGTAACAAACAAAATCGTTCGTTCAATTATTCTGATAAATATAAAAAATATATCTGGCTGACGGGATCTGAGGTAAGGAATAATAAGCTATTTTTTTCTGTGACGGGAAAAAAGTTTGGCATTTCATCTCTGTTGGCAGGTTATAAAATGTCACTTTTCATAAATTACTTTTTTCCCGTGGGAAAAAAGTGAGTACTTTTTTCCCGGATATATATCACATAATATATATACTCTGTTAATGGCTTTTGTTGTGCTATAGTTCCGAAAAATGAGTCAATAATACCGTCTCCGAGAAAGAACTGCAAGTCCTTTAATCTTCCATTCGACTTCGCGGTTTCGTATATTACTAAACAACTATACTGAATTCGCAATTTTTTAAAATCAAATCACAGAATTGAACTGACAGAAGTGACATCAGATATTTGATTACTTCAAAAGAATGATAAAGATGCCTATAAAACGCAGGTGTCCCTACTGTTAAAAACTTGAAATTTCACGTCGATAATTTTCAGATTTCGAAATAATGTAATATCTTCTCAATATTGATTCGTTCTTCCTTCTGTCACAAAAAAAAATAGTGTATTATACACGGGAAAAATAGTAGATTTTAGCTCACGGTTTTTTGTCTCCCTCCGCTACGCGTCGGGAGACAACACAACCTGGAGCTAAAATCTACTTCTTTTTTCCCTTGTATAATAAATAACTATTGTTGGTACTGCGTATTATTTTCAACCGATAAGTCATCATGTTGGGGGCGGTTAGGATATAATGATTTGAAAAATTTGGCTCGCGGATTGAATAGACACTGCGAATCACAGGAACACATCTCTTCAAGTATTAAGTTCAGGTTAACTGGTAAACAGAATGTCATTAAAGCTATTGATTTGGGTGAGTAGAGAGTTGTTTTTCACAATAAATCTCAAATCATTCAGCCTCCTCTGTCATGAGCCGCCACTGGTATATACAATATACGGCTGGAAATCATATAGAATCATCTCACAGTGCGAACATAGTTATTTCTTGTCTTGTTATGAGGATATAAGGAATTTGAGAACAGAGAAATACTTTACGGCCCGCGGGCGGTAAAGTGGCACTTGACGCCCGCACAACCGGGCGGTGAAGTTCACTTTACCGCCGCTAGTGCATAAATTTGAATTCACTCGACCGTTACTTGATGGGAATTCACAGTGAGTGTAAAACTTCACTTCACGATAAGATTCCTCCAAAATTCTAAAAAACGCGGCATGCTTTTGAGTGTATGATAAATTGACATTCATCATACAGGGCGTGGAAAGAAATTCTAAATTGAGACTCTATCACGAATCTGCGATTAGAGGTCTATAAAAATCACAAGTTTCCATCGTTCAAGTTTGAACCCCCTGATTGGGCATGAAAGTGTTGAAAAGGAATATTCTCAGATGAATTATGAACAAACAAAAATGGATATATATTTATGTAAAGCAACATTGAGAATTCGCATTCTCTATGTGATGAGAATATTTACTCTTTTTCAGTTGATTCAATAGAAAACAACTACTTTCCTGGCTATATATATATATATATAATATATATTTTTATCGCTTGGAGCGCACGAAAGGGAATCCCTATAATGTTCAAAGAACATCGTGCGTTCCTAGGGAGGATAGGGACAGGAGGTAGGTATTGGAATTTTTTTTGAACTTTTGGAGATTATATGACGAACATTGAATTACATCTATTGAACACACACGATAAGAATTTGAAAATAAAATATGAATAAACTTCTGAAATTGAGAATTTGCATTCTCCTTCAGACAAAAATATGTATATGCACACATCATTCTGAATATTCAACAGAAAACAACTACTTTCCTAGTTTTACTCAGTTTTAGTTGTATTATATAGAGATGCAAATTGTGTATAACATGAAGAATGGCTGTAAAAATAAGTGGACATCATGGTTACTGATGAGGATTCAGAAATCCGAAATGGTTTCATTGCAATAAAGTCATATAACCTGTGTGTGAGAGATAATATTTCCCATATCACTGATATGAATGATTATTTTTGGAAGTTTTCAAGCTCATCAAGATCAGAGTTCATGCCAGTATACTTCTATACATTCCAATTTTCATTTCAATGCTGAATATATTGGTAAGTCATATTTCTATATCATTATTCATCATATTATTCATCCGATTTGAAGAAGAATGTCAATTCTCAATTTCGGAGGATTTTATTCTTTATTTTCAATGTTATATCCTTTTGAATGTTCATCAGATATAATTCAATATTCGACGTGGCAAATAGCCAGGAAAGTAGTTGTTTTCTGTTGAATATTCAGAATGATGTGTGCATATACATATTTTTGTCTGAAGGAGAATGCAAATACTCAATTTCAGAAGTTTATTCATATTTTATTTTCAAACTCTTATCGTGTGTGTTCAATAGATGTAATTCAATGTTCGTCGTGGCATATAGCCAGGAAAGTAGTTGTTTTCTATTGAAACAACTGAAAAAGAGTAAATATTCTCATCACATAGAGAATGCGAATTCTCAATGTTGCTTTATATAAATATATATCCATTTTTGTTTGTTCATAATTTATCTGAGAATATTCCTTTTTAAACGCGGCATGTTTCAATATTCTATAGATAATGTGAATGAGTTTTTTTTTAGGTTCAAATGGTTCGTAAACGTGTTTTTACTTGCATGTTCATAATTACAACTCTGTATCTTCTGCTGTCTCATCAATTCTCTCTAACACGAGGTGCCCCTGAAAATTACGACCCGGAATCGAGCAGTATGGGTATAAAGAAGTATTCAAGACCTTTCCACCGAAAAAGGATCGGTGGCGATCCATTATTCAATGACTATGCAGGTAAGAGTTTACCGTTTGTTTGTCGTATATTATTATGTAATACAAGTGTATTGATGATTATCGAAATGCAAATTCATTCGATTTTGATAAATATTTTTTTTCTGTGACAGGAAAGAAGTTTTTAATGTCATCTCTGTTATAAAAGGTTATAAAATGTCACTTTTCATAAATTAATTTTTTCCCGAGGAAAAAAAGTGAGTACCTACTTTTTTCCGGGATATATATCACATATATATACAGTCTGTCCAAGATAAGGTTGAACAGCATGGGGATCTCGAAAACGGTAGATACGAAGTCGGTTAAATAGGGAAAAAGTTGCGCATTCGGAGGCTCATTTCAAGAGCCTTCAAAAATTTTTTAAATTATTTTTAGTTTTTTAGTTATATCGGAAAAAGTGAATTTTTGGAATATCTATTTTTTTTTTTCTCCGTTATTATTAGAGATACTGAAAAACTGAAAATACTTTTCCATAGCAACTTTTTAATGACGTTTAACGTGGTTATACCGATTTTTTTATGCGACGTTTCGTATCCGTAGAACCATCATCAACTTTTGTTTTTTAAATACGGTCCTGATGATTTTTTCACAGATTTTGAAAGGTTATTTTATTCTGAATTCAACCATTTACTATACAAGGTGATTCGAATGTGTTTCGACCTATTTCTATCAATCATCAATGTTTTATCAAACTTCCAAAGGAAAAGTGCCATCAGTTCCATGTATTTCTGATCATTTAGTGTCAAACATTGATGGATTAGTTATTCAATACTGAAAAATGAATAAAAAATATTTCCCTACATCATTCAATGCAGCGCTTAAAATTGTTGATGAATTTATACACGGATTACTTCAACAACTTAACTTTGACAATACCTTCAGAAACATTCATAACAAATGTTCAAAATGATAACCATTATTTTCTGAACGAAGATATCCTTTTCTCACAGTTGCTTCTAAGACATTACTAAGCATTTCTGGGGTTATTCTATTGAATGCTTCGATGTCACTGTCCCTTAGTTCTTCTTCATCGTCAGAGCAATTTGCGTGTGCAAAGTTTTTGATATATCTCCTTAAAAAAAATCCAGCTGTGTCAAATCAGGTGACCGCGCCGGGCAAGGGACTGCAGAATGAGTACCAATCCATTTTTCTGGATAAAAACGCACGAACTTCTCTGGAATTATGTACCGGAGCGCCATCTTGTTGAAACCAACAGTTCTGCTTCCTCAAGATCATTCTCAAACAAATTTTTATAACGTTAGGAAGTCTGTGTTTCATGGTGATTAAAAGGATCAATACTTCGTGTACCAAATATTGCAACCCACATATTAAAGCCGAAACGGTGTTGGTGTCTCGCTGTAATGTATAAATATTCATTTTCTCGTGAACAATAATGTGTATTTCTTCTATCGAAGATACCATGATTAGTGAGCATGATTTCATCAGTCCAGATGATTGTTTGCAAGGAATTGCAAAATTTTCCTGGTATACCACTCACAGAATGTCCTGCGCTTTTCGTCATCGCCTGGTTTTAGCGCTTGACATATTTTGAATTTGTATGGATGGAATTTTTGTTTCCGCAAAATGAAATGGGTTGTTGATTGAAACCAGTTATAAGGTATTAGTGTGTTGACTAATTTTCCTTCAAAATAAGTGGAACTGATGGCATTTTTCAATGGTCAAAAATAGGTCGAAACACAAATAAACCACCTTGTATAATACATGGTTGAATTCAAAATGAGAAAACCTTTCAGAATCTGTGAAAAAATTATCAGGACCGTATTTAAAAAACAAAAAATTGATGATGGTTCTACGAATACGAAACGTCGCATAGAAAAATTGGTATCACCACGTTGAACGTCATCAAATGTTGCTATGCAAAAGTATTTTCAGTTGTTCAGTATCTCTAATAATAACGGGGAAAATAAATAAAATAGATATTCCAAAAATTCACTTTTTTCGATATAACTAAAAAACTAAAAATAATTTTAAAAATTTTCGAAGGCTCTTGATATGAGCTTCCGAATGCGCAACTTTTTCCCCATTTAACCGACTTCGTATCTCCTACCGTTTTCGAGATCCCCATGCTGTTCAACCTTATCTTGGACAGACTGTATATAGACTGTTGATGGCTTTTTTTGTGCTATTGTTCCGAAAAATTAGTCAATAACACCGTCTCCGAGGAAGAATTGCAAGCCTTTTAACTCTCATTCGACTTCGCGGTTACGTAAATTACTAAACAACCACTAAATTCGCAATTTTTGAAAATAAAATCACAAAATTGAACTGACTGATATTTGATCATTTCAAAAGAATGATAAAGATGCCTGCAAAAAGATGCCTGCAACGCAGTTGTCATTCCTGTTGAAAACTTCAAATTTCACGACGATAATTTTCTGATTTTGATTTTGTAATATCTTCTCAATACTGATTCGTCCTTCTTCCTGTCACAGAAAAAAATAGGGCATTATACACGGGAAAAATATCAGATTTCTGCTTACGATTTTTTGCCTCTCTCCGCTATGCGTCGGGAAATAACCCAACCTGGAGCTAAAATCTATTACTTTTTTCCCTTGTACAATAACAATTTGTAGCTCGAAAACCTAAAGCTATATAATTTGTATCGAAAAAGAGGAATTGTCGATAATCATCAATGAAACGAGTTGTATTTGTTGAGATTATTACCCTCATTATCTCATGGATAAAACAATAATTTTATCCCGCATTTTCATATGCAGTCGACGCATTATGCATAAATAGGCATGTACAGTGTGTCCGACTTACCATGCTCACCATGGGTATCTTTTTAACGGTGAGAGATACGAGGTCGGTTAAATGACACCAAATGTGGAGTTTGTCAAGGCCAACTATAATGTGAAAAAATATGTTGATAAAATTTATTTGTTTTTGTTTTATACGCAAAAAACAGATTTTGATCATTTTCATGTCTCCTCCGTAACTTCTTTATCTATGAAAATATTCAAATAGGAATTTCACATTCTCATGGCAGTTTTCCAAAGTGATTTCGAAAAAAATATGAAATTTATACCAACTCTTCTAGAATTTGAGATATCAGCACCAACTTCAGTTTTTCAAATGTAGGTCATAGCTCACTATGACTTAGTTACAAATAGCTTTTTATGTCGCAGTAATAGTTTTGTTTTGATAACAATGGAGTTATCGTCATTTATACAAAAAAAAAACATTATTTGGAAGACGCCATCTTGAATTTATGAATTTCAACAAAAAAATCATGATCTCCGACCTCGAAAACCCCCACTTACCAATTTTGAATGGAATCGGACCAAATCTTGTCCACCATCTTGGAGCAGCCATTTTTTTTAATTTCAACAAAAATTCCATAACTCCGATTAACTTGAAATTTGGCAGGTGTTCATAATTTCGGTGACAATACATCATGGAATTTTTGTTGAAATTAAAAAAAATGGCTGCTCCAAGATGGCGGACAAGATTTGGTCCGATTTCATTCAAAATTGGTAAGTGGGGGTTTTCGAGGTCGGAGATTATGATTTTTTTGTTTAAATTCATAAATTCAAGATGGCGGCTTTCAAATACTTTTTTGTTTTTGTATAAATGACGATAACTCCGTTGTTATCAACACAAAACTATTACTGCGTCATATCATCTGTAAGAGAAAAAAAAGTTATTTGTAACTAAGTCATCGTGCGCTATGACCTACATTTGAAAAACTGAAGTTGGTGCTGATATCTCAAATTCTAGAAGAGTTGGTATAATTTTCATATTGTTTTCGGAATCACTTTGAAAAACTGCCATGAGAATGTGAAATTCCTATTTGAATATTTTCATAAATAAAGAAGTTACGGAGGAGACATGAAAATGATCAAAATCTGTTTTTTGCGTATAAAAAAAAAACGAATAGATTTCATCAAAATATTTTTTCACATTATAGTTGGCCTTGACATACTCCACATTTGGTGTCATATATTTAACAGACCTCGTATCTCTCACTGTTAAAAAGATACCCATGTTGAGCATGGTAAGTGGGACACACTGTATACTTACATCCATCAAAGAATTTAGGCCGGGACCACTTCACTATTAATTCTGTCGAATGATCCAAGGATTGTCAGGTTTTGAATCATGTTATGTTTAGCAGGTTAGCCATTTTACTCATGACTATTAGATTGAAATGGAAAGTATTGAAAAAGAATATTCTCAGATAAATTATGAACAATAAAGAATTGATCAATATAAAGTGCTCACAGAAACAAGTGGACCACTGAAATTTTCGACAATTTTCAAACTGCCATAACTTTTTAGGAAATGAATGGATTTTCAATCGGAATGCAGTGCTTGAAAGATCCGATCTTTCTGTTCAAGATTCCTTGTTCGAAAGTCGTAAGAAGTTTTTCACCAAGTGTTCGAAAAAATAATTACAAAAATGAAAAAATTCAGACGCTTCCGTATTCCACAGAATTTTTTTTTATTTTTCTATAAATCATTTTTTTCCGAACGTTCAAGCCAATATCTCGAATTTTCCATATTCCTCATGCAGAATGTTAAAAATCGATAATTTTTCATTTTTCGGTTTTTATCGCATACTTAATTTCCGATTTTAAAATAATGCAAGCCATATTCGAAGCATTTTACCACTCTATACGATAGAACACATCCTACTTCAAAACAGAATAAGAATAAATTTTTTTGGAAAAATTTTCAGAATTTGGTGAAATCGTCTGTTCAGTTTGGTGCTGACGTAACCATATGCTATGCTAAACACAAATCATTGATCGATTGCTCTGCTCAATATATCAATTGCTTTCATGATTTATCAGATAAGGCAATCCAAGGGGACGCAAGAGGGCCCTTCTGGAATTTTCTTACCAATTCAAACAATAACCTCAAGAAACCTATTTATCACAAGGTTTTTTATCGCGTAATTGAAATTCAGGCGAAAAAGTCGATTTCTTGTAATCAATGCTCATTTACCTCCTGTCGAACCTTTGACTGTCATCATCCTACAACAATATCTCTGCTGGTATTATTCGCGAAAATCACGAAGTGTGCGGCCTCTGGTGGCTAACTTGCGAGTATGAACAACAATGACAACAAATATGGCGACCATTGTTTTGAGTTCCATAATTATGTGTTTTATTTGAAAATAATTTATTTGTTGAAGTGCATATTCCAGAACCTCATTTTTTCCTTATGAAAAAACTCGAATTATTGCATGAACTTTTATTGTTTACAATGAAGAAACCAGTACCTACCTTATAATAATATAATATACAAGAATCATTGTATAAATGTTGGTTGCAATGATTCGATCTTGAGAATAACTTAAAGTCCTCAATTGCTGGAGACCCTCGTTTATGTAAATGATGATTCTGGGCAGCCTCTCCAACCATATCTTCTTTTCCAACCCCTTCACTAGAATCCCATTTCCTCCATAAAAAGCAGTGATATTTCTTGATGAATTCAATTATTTCTTCATACCTATACCATATTGTTGTAATATCTGATTGCTTAAATGGTTTCATTCCAGTCCATGCAAGTGTTGAGTGGACCATTCAGACCATACCATATGTTTGAAAACTGTGGAATTGTAGTGTGATATCAATGATGAATACCACCATTGTCCTCATCAAAATGGTAATTTCTTTGCACAAAAAGTAATTTTCTCCATACTGGAAACCTTGTACATATTTCACGAAGTCAACTTATTATTCACTATTTTGCAAAATGATTTCAATAACCAATTTGCAATGAGTGCATATGGCAATGTTTTTGTTGTTCATACTCAGTTTGAAATTTGACGTTGATTTGACGTTTAATAGAGCCATCTATTTGGTCGTGATTATTTGCGAATTGTACTACAAAATTATGACGGGTGTTCAAAATCAAGATTTTTCAACTTTAGGATTTTTTATCGCGAAACTATTCGTTATTGGTCAAAACGGCTCACATGTCCCTATCTTAACTTTTGGTTTACTATCTACTGATATTAAATTTGAACAAATACAGGGTGGTTCATAATTCTGAGTCACCTTGTAGATGCAAAGTAATGTAGAAATATGCTTTTCATGAGCCTAGACCATCACAAAAAATTTTAAATATCCAAACTGCTTAACACATGAAACGTAAAATCGCATTTTCTCGAACAAATTTGAATCATCATAACTTTCGATTTCCTCAACCGATTTCCAATTATTCTTCAGCTTCTGAAAGCTCGTTTCATTGACTATCGAACCTATGGATATGACTATTTCATTCTCTCCGGGTGACATTCTACAGGATGATAATCAAAAGCTGTGCATTTTTCCAAAAATTTCAAACGCCCCCCGCCTCCCCTTTGAAAAAAAAATTCTATTTTTTTTTCGGGACAAAAACATATTGCTCCATATATTTTCTCGATACTGTACAAAAATTTTTAGAACTGTCACACGCGTTACTGAAATATGGATGTTTTATTAAGATAATGCATAATTTGATACTCTAATTTCTATTGGCTTTGTGTTCCTGTCAATCTGGTTCGAACGGTGGTCAAAAATCTTGAAATTATGCATGATCAACCTATTCTTATAGGGTGGTCCAACTGCTTGTCAAGAATTCATGAGTTATTGAATTTTCATACTTTTCATGTTCACTTCAATGTTAAATTCAATTCAACGTGAGAGTGATGTGATTTGAACTGGTGTTATTGATGAAAAGTCATAAAACTAGAACATTGTGACTGTGATGGAATTCAATATGGAAAATTCATGTTTTTTTTAGGACATTACATATCCATGTGACTTACGTCTGCCATTCTTTTGAATTTCGACAAACACTCAATATAAGTCATTTGTGAAGACATTCACCGCAAATGAAATCACATCCTGATACTCGTAAATCTACTGCAATTGTGATGAATTCTGTCAGTTGCATGGTATGTCTCGGCAGCAACTATTTTTATTCAAACGAGATCCTGTATATTTCTTCAGTCTTATTTTCCTTGAAATTATCTTCTGAAAATCTATCACAAAGTGAGACACTCTGAAAATCTTGTTTTTCCAACAATTCCAGTGGTTTGATCTTAGATTCTGTAGCAACTCGACATGGTGATGACAACCTCTCCTACACGCTTTGATCGCCAGAAAACTTCTCAATCGGTTTCCTACTTCGAAATTTTCTTTCTCGTCAGAACAAGATTTTTTTTATTACTTAATAATAATAATAATAATAATAATAATAATTGATTTTATTGATAGTAAAATATAGATATGGTGAATATAATTATATGGATCATACATTCATACTATTAAAAGGCAGGATTCAATCTCTTACCAAGTTGTAGACAAGGTACGAGCTTGCTCTTCCATACAACCAGAAGAAAAAAAAATAAAAAATTTTCAAGTGAAGTTGAGATTACAATAATTGTAGGAGAAAATCTAGTAAATTAATAATGATAATAAATAAGGAGAATGAGCTCTAAAAAAGATTAGGCAGTTTGTTTTCAAGCAGAAGATGTTTCAATTTAAATTTGAATCCAATAACAGAGAGTGATTTTAGGGAAGTCGGTAACCTATTGTACAGCCAGGCAATATAGAATGTGAAGGATCCGTGAAAGAGAGACGTTTTGTGATTAGGAGGTGTAAGATGGTGTTTAAAACGCAAGTTCAAGTTGTGGACATCAGTTCTGAAATTGATTTTGTCAAGAAGATAACTCGGTTTCATAGTTATGCGATCATTTTATGGAAAAGCGTACATGCGTGAAATATGCGACGTGTTTCCATATTCATCCAACCTAGTGTTTTCAAATAGTGGGAAATATGGTCTCGTCTTCTTGCACCACTAACGAGTCTGATACAAGAATTTTGTAGAACCTGTAATCTGTGTTTATCTGATTGCAATAAATTGGGGCCATAAACAACATCTGCAAAATTAGCATGCGACAATACAGAGCATCGCATAAAATCTTCTTAGATTTAACATTCAGCACATCTCTATTAGAGTAAATTAATATCAGGTTACAATAACCGCGTCTGAGAATATGCGACGTGTGGAATGAAAATCTGAGAGAGTGATCGAGGAGCAGACTAAGATTCTTTGTTTTTTCTTTGAGAGGAAGTTGCGAATTTTCAAGAGAAATTTTAATGTTATCGAACTGCCGTTTCCTCATGGCAGTTCTGCCAAAAAACAAAACATAACAGACTTCAGAGGATTAACTGTTAGACAATATTTATTGGAGGTCTTCATCAAAGCTATCATCAAGGCGATAGAGTCTTCGTCAAAGTGTTTATAAATTTGGGTGTCATCCGCGTAGCTATGTATATTCGTGTGTCTCAAACATTTCGGGAACTGGGAAGTATATAGTACAAACAGAAAGGGACCAAGAATTGAGCCCTGAGGCACACCGTTGCGTGTGGTGAGATAGTTCGATTTCCTGTTATTTAGAATTACACATTGGGATCGACCAGAAAGATAGTTATTCAGCATCATCACTACGCCATCTGAGAAGTCGAGATACGATAAGAGACTCAAGAGTAGAGGATGATGAATTCTATCGAATGCCTTTGAATAGTGTAACAAAACTAATACACTGAGTTTCTTGGCATCGACTGCAGCGTGTATATCATCTACTACTTTCAGCATAGCTGTAGTACAACTATAATTTGCACGAAAACCTGATTGAGTGGGAGGTAGAATCGTAAATAGATCAAGGTGATTTCTTATTTGAATATTGATAATTTTCTCGAACAATTTAGAAAGAGCACATAAGATACTTATTGGTCGGAGATCAATAAGATTTTGAGGAGTTTTGATAAGGTTGATCATGCATCATTTCAAGATTTTTGACCACCATTCGAACCAGATTGACAGGAACACAAAGCCAATAGAAATTAGAGCATCAAATTATGCATTATCTTAATAAAACATTCATATTTCAGTAACGCATGTGACAGTTCCAAAAAATTTTCAGAAACTCAAAAAATATTGAAAATCGGTTGAGGAAATCGAAAGTTATGATGATTCAAATCTGATCGAAAAGATGCGATTTACGTTTCATGTGTTGAGCAGTTTATCTCATACAGCGAAGCCGTTATCTCACTTTCCCATTTTAATGACTCCCCCTGTATATCTGCGAACATTTAGGAATGCATATTCCCTTTTCAGTGGATGGTGACGACTTCTTCGGTTATTCGAAACGCCAAACGAAATCAGATGATTATAGCCACATGCGGTTTGGAAGAAAAGGTGAAGAAATATCTGACGACTATGGTCACATGCGGTTTGGCAGAAGTAGGTACCACGACAAAATGTAAGAAAATTGGACACTGTTGATCAACTCGACATTATGGTTTAATGATTTTTTGTAAATAAATGTGTATCAAGAGGCTGGAAACTGTCTTTTATTGAAGACCACAACTTCAAAAGAACAATAAATACAAAATACGTAAAAGCACAACATCGTCAAGTGTTGGAGTTGAGAATATCATCATATTCCTGAATGTTTCGCTTGGTTTGCTAGTTCAAAAAAATAGTGTATCAACTCAACAAACTCAAGTCGTGCACAATTTTTTTTCATCGACTACGAATTCTTATTGTTCCCTCAGATTCAGTATTTCATAATAGTTCACTATATTAGTACAACATTGTTTCTTGATACGAAATAATTATATCTATAGAAATCGAAAAATGAGATGATTCTACATAAAAAAGTCCATGACATTTCTTTTCATTCATACTTTTCATGATAAATCAACGTGGAAAATTATAATATTTGAAAAGAACAGTTTTTATACTGAATTACTGACCTGAAATATCAATACTGCATGCAGTTTATGAAATCCTGATGCACTGAAGAAAAATTATAATAGGAGCCGAATTTTGCTAGGGAGTCACTATACAGTGTGTCTCACTTCTGATGGAAGCACGCCTATATCTTTCCTGATTATGGAGGTTCAATTCTGAGAAAGCTACCGAAGATACTCAGTGACCAAATAAGACTATAGATATTTCCAAAACACGATATTAGTAGGCAAGAAGATTGAAAATATCTATGGATTCGAGATCAGGATATCACTAATATGACTTGCTGTTGACTCAGAAAATGCTTTTTCGGATGGATTAACATTGCTTCGCCATAGAAATATTCTTTTGTGGCTACGAATTGATATGAAAAATTGAAAAAACCTTGCTCAAAATTGGTAAACACATACCTTCTACCATTTTTTTATAAAACTCAATGCACACTATATTCAAAAGATTTTGGAATCAAGATGTTTTCTCACAAACACCAAAAATACAATTTCTACCCACACGGGAATAATAAATACCTTGATAGTTTACTTGTCATATTTACATTTAATCTTCAATTTCCAAGTCTAGTTCTATATCAACCAAATTCATTTGCTGTAAAGTGTTCATCAGCATATATCTGGAAAAATACATATAAAGACATCGGAACCACACCAACTGAGACTTATGTTTCTTCATGGCTTTATGGATAATTGTCCGATCCTGGAAACCAATGATATACCTGTGAAAAAAAACAGAGTTTCATTGGAAAAATTAGGATCATGAGTATGAAGTTAGACCAGAATTTCACAGAATAAACTAGTAAACTGATATTTTGTATTTCCTATTCTTAACCTTTACACTAATGCGTTCTTACAAAATCACAAATGAAGTCAGTAAATGAGCTACAAGAAAACGGCATCATTTCGATCACTTTTCCCATGTGAATGGCCATAAGAAAAGTTGAGCTCAAAAAGCCGGGCATCGATCAACCGCAATCTGAGTGAAATTTTCATGCTTTGACAAGTTTGTGACGATTTTGTGACGTTTTCGTACTGTTTTTGTGGCGTTTTTGTTGCTATGACAAACCCGTCACGTTTTTGTGACGTGTTTGTGCCATTTTTAATGCTTTGACAAAGCCGTGACGTTTCTGTGACGTCGAAAACGCCACAAAAACGGCAAAATAACTTCACGGAATTGTCATAGCTTCAAAAATGGCACAAAAACGTCATAGAAATGTCACAGGTTTGTCAACCATCAAAAACGCAAAACAGCAAGGAAACGTCACAGAAATGCCACAAAAACAGCACGAAAACGTCACAGACACGTAACGGGCTTGTCAGAACATGAAAAACGCCCGGAAACGCCAAAATGGCTCTCAGTTTGCAATTAGACCGCTCGTCGACTTCGAGCCCAACGACCATTTTTCGATAAAAGGAAGAGATGTAGTATTTCTCTTGAGTCAACACGATTAGTAGTACACTGAATAGTGATAAACAACAGACGGCGGCGACTGCTAGATACTAGACACTCAGACCTTAAATCGAAACCAGGAATAAACATGACATTATAAGGGGTATTCCCTATCCTTCGTATATCCTCTCGTATACCTACGAAATTGACATTGATATTCAATCTTCACTTGCGATTGGATGATAAACATATGAAACGTTACTTTCGTGTATAAAGAACATCCAGAGTACACCTATTGATTCTTTCCACCGATGTCCAAGAGATGAAAATAATTCAAGTAGAGGGACGGCCTTTATGTTTTCATTTAAGGAGTTAACCAGCTCCCGATTTACATACATACATATAATGCTACTGATAAAAAAAATTCGAAAACTGGCCTTTCACCTCCCCGCCCCCCTTCTACAGAACCGAGACAATGCGGAACATTTTCAATGAATAGGGGCAATCCCGGCTGAATCTAGAAGTCTGGCAAACCTGTGTCGGGTGTATGCTATCTCGGCCTATATCAATCGACCCAATGCAGCATTACAACTGATATACCACTATTTTACGGCGCTTGTACGGTATAGACAAGACCCCAATGTTGCCCTATGCTCCAAAGGATATTGAGCGAGATATTGAGCCTCTTTGTAGCGAATGAGAAGTGTCTAATTTATTGGAACATTTACCACCACCAGCAGGAAAATTGAAGCTGAAATGCTTGAAGATAGTCCTCCTCGGCCATCTGATGAAACGATGTTCGAAATGATCGTCCTCTTGAAAGAGGAGGAGAAACGGTCCTCAAGCTCCTCAGATTCTATCCAGAATCTTCTGTTGAACTCGTGATCTTGATGATAAGATCCCTAGATGGTAACAAGACTATGCTGCTCTCTGACTTGGAAATCATCCCGGCATGCCGTAAGGAGGCAAATAACTTACATTAGTGGTCACTGGTTGCGGCAGGGTTCGACTGTATCGGTATCGGAGGCCGCAGAGTCATGACAAGAATAGTTGAATGTTTGACATAATATAATAACAGTTTTCGGATGAGAAAACTTCACAAACGATAAGATTTCCACAAAATTCTCAAACACACGACATGTTTCGCTAACACAGTAGCTTCGTCAGGTGATATACTGGTACAATGAACTAAACTAATGTTGGCTTGCTTAACTTTCATATATCCTACTTTTCCAACCTGAGGGATTAGTACCTGTGGACAGGTACGATAAACCTCCATTTTCGGAAATTAGGTGTACCGGATTGAGTTGAAAGAGTTGATAGCAAATAAATATTATTATTTACTACGAAAACAAATTCAACATTGGCGAACTATTGAGGTCTAATTGATCGTTGAGTAAAATGTCAGAATTTTTGAGTTTTTTGATTTCTAATGATTCAAAATTATTGAGGTTCATTCCTTCATTTTCTACGTGTAAAATTTCGAAATTATCATCAAAACTATGGTTTTCATCTGATATATGGTTGACGTATGTTGAATTTGTTTTCTTTTTCATAAAATTCATCTTATGTTCATGAATGCGCTGATTACACGTTCGACCTGTCTGACCTCAGGACAAGATCCACAGTTGAGTTTGTATACCCCTGATTTTTCGAATTTAAAAATTATGTCTTTATTATTCTTGATAAACCATCCCAACGTGTTATTTGTTCTATATGATACTTTCAAGTCCTGTTTATGTAGAAATGAAGCTAATTTTTCAGTTGATGATCCAAAATAGGTTGAGGTTCTATAATTTTGATTATTATTCTTGATGGTAGGATGAACTTATTTTTTTATCGCTTGGAGCGCACGTTCCTAGGGAGGAGAGGGACAGGAGGTAGGTATTTTTTTTGAACTTCTGGAGATTATATGTTGTTGGGAATACTTCTTCAGGCAATGATAAAGTGCTGTTCGACATCTTTAGAGGTTGACAACGAAAGGATGTGCTGACTGGGCTTGTCTAGTTCGTCTGACTGGTATTGCTAGTGAAGGGTCGTATCTTCGCTCTGTAGATCATGAGAAGCTATTTAGGTGTGAAGTAGCTTCTCGCACGGAACAAGAATCCGAGTTTTTGTGAAGCAGCTTTTGCGATGGATCTGACATGATTATCCCATGAAAGAGTGTTGCTGATGGAAATACCGAGCATAGATATGGTGGGCTTGGTGGGGATGGTGGTGCCAGACATTACAATGTCGGGCATACTGAGTTCCGCCTTTCTAGAAAAAATACAGGCTTGAGTTTTGGTGGCGTTGAATTCAACTAGGTTGTTGGTTTCCCAGGCTGTGATTTCAGCAAGGTCTTCATTGACAGCATTGACCTGCCTGCGCCGTGAGTTCTTAGTTTCCTGGGAAGAAATGGGAATTCTGGAAGAGAACGCAGTATGGAGGGTACTATCATCTGCAAAGCTGTGGATGGGGTAAGTTGTTACCCCCAACAGATCATTGATATGAAGAAGGAATAATGTTGGTGCCAAAATTGATCCTTGTGGAACGCCGGAATTGATGCCAATGGTATCAGACGATACATCGTCCACCAATACGTGAAGCGATCTGCCTGAAAGAAAACTCGATAAGAGATGGCATAGCTGAGGAGGTAAGCCGTATGATGGTAGTTTGTGGAGGAGTCCTTCGTGCCAAACACGGTCGAATGCTTTCGATATGTTCAACGCGACAGCTAGAGATTCCACGTGTTTTTCTAATGAAGCTTGACGAAGGCAAGTAGATCTCCAGTAGATCTTCGGTGACGAAAGCAGAATTGTCTATCATTGATGATTCCTGAGCTCCCCAGATATTTGATAAGCTCAATATTGATGGCTTTCTCCATCACTTTGGAAATTACTGATAACAGGGCAATGAGCCTGTAGTTGTTGGGCAGGTTCTTGTTCCCTTTTTTGGGATTGGTTGGACTTTAGCTGTCTTTCAGCATGATGGAAAAATACCCGACCTGTACGAGACGGTAAACAACTTGCAGAGAATCGGTGTTAATTCTGGTGCACATTTTTTGAGGATAATGGGTGGAATTCCATAAGGACCGTTAGCCTTATCCGTTTTGAGACCAAGCAAAATTCGTCTGATAGTGCGTTGACGGAAGACGATTTCGGGCATTCGACTCTCAACGGGTGGAATGTCTGGCGATACTTTTCCTTGGGAATCTGAAGTAGAGTTTGCTGTGAACATATCTGCAAAAATATTTGCTTTCTCCTGCGATGTTTCTGCTAATGTGCTGTCGGATTTGGACCGTGGTGGAAATGAACTATTAGTTCTGAAATCATATATCCATACGGGGGTGCTCATACTATATTTAAATCAACTTAAAGTAGTGACGGTGGTGACTGATAGTAGATATGAATGACATGAACTTTTCCACGCTATCTTCTGCGGTGTGAAATAGTGTGTAATGGTTGAGAAAAGAAACTCCTTCACATACAACTTGCTTTGAATAAAAATAAATAAGAATATTTGGAAACATGAAAAGCACTTATTCTGGAGGTTAGAAAAACCAATTTTACAGGGGAGATAGAGAGAGAGAGAGAAAAATCTTTATTGGGGAACTACCCAAAAGGCTATCGACCGAAGTCTTTCAGCCTATTCACAAATTTATACATTATCATTTCGAAATATATAAAGTAAATCTAATAGAGTATAGATAGATAACAAAAATATATATGTCAATTAAAATCATCAGTTTTCCAGTTGTAGCTAGAGTAATCCTTGGTAGATGGTGGTTTCTGGGTATTTACGTTTTCTACGTAAGTTTACTGGGGTGGAAATGATTTGTGGTGTTATGATCGGGATATTGTAGGTAGATTTTGCGAATGACTTGCTGGGTCGGTGGAAACGTTGAAGGATGGGTTCTACTTTTGTTGAATTATAGAGTAAGGTGTTGGAAGGGTTGTGTAAGGGATTGTCCGGATGGCGAATTTTCATAATAATTCTTAGGCAACTTCTTTCTGCTACTTCTGAATTTCTCAATGCTGTTTTCCTGCCAGGTGCTGAATAGAATGAATCCATATTCGATTAGGGTCTCTTAACGAATAGAGTAAATAAAATAACAAAAACTGAAAGAAGGTACAAAGTGAACGAGAGCCTGACGTTTTTGATCCATTCCCAAACATCATTGTCAGATTGGTGATTGGTCACCGTGAATTACGTGATACATTATGGACGCATGCGCATTCGCTCGTAGAAAAACCATCAGGGTCTCTTGAATAACTTTACTATGAAGTTTTTTAGAAAGAATATTGTCTATCTATTAAATAACTTCAAATAATTGTTTTCAATCTTTGAAAGAATTCAGTAAGAAATTACTTCTATATCAAATCTCTGAAAATATTAAAGATGATGATTGCATTAGTCCAAAATAATTGACCATATTTTAAGAAATTAGACATTTCATATTGAGGGGTTCACTACAGAAGTTGATTATTGAAAATAACAGCAGAAGTGCAAGAACCCCGCCTTTTCTCAAAGTAATTATAATTGACATTGACAAAAAACAATGCATTCGATAAATTACTCTCAACTTGAGAGTAACTGCTGCCAACAAATAGCAAATAATGTCCAGCTCTGTCCAAGTGAAATATGGTCAATTAGTTTTGATCCAATCTGGCCGTGAGCATACAAAATCGAAATGTAACAAATGAGAGAAATTTCATAATCAAAATCATCTGATGTCGTGATTTTCTGTCAACAAGAACATAAGTTATTCACGGATCTAGATTGTTGCGCAACTGACCAATAATATTGCTCACCCATACAAATCACTAAACTCACCTGAATTTGGACAGCAGTAATGATAAAGGTATATCCAAAAATAACCAGTATTTCCTCAATTTATTGGTAGTATCAAGTACATAAACACCACAGTCTGAAAACAATAAAGCAAACTGATGGAAATAACGAGCAAGATAATTATATTATAGGGTCATGGGAATTAGAGATTGATATTAGTTTTTATATTAATTTCTTTCAACATGGGTGATTGCCTAATTGTTGTCTTGATCTGACATTCAATCTAGTGCATTTGTATGCGATTTGCAAATAATATGAGATATGAGTAGGTATAGTTTATCCAAAAACACTTGCAGAGCCTCGGGCCAATCCTGCAGTCACTTCAAAGGAGACTTCAAACAGGCCGACGCCGCACAGTGCGGGATATTCTGCAATTGATATTGGATATACTATACTGCCTATGTTGTTTAAATAGAAATAATTAACGAAGGCATAGTAGTTTCATAATATAAGAATAGTATTATTCCTTATCACTTTTAATCAACAGACCATTAGGTGATGACAAAATGTAGTCAGGTATATGTGACGAACATAATTCCTGAATCACCAGGATGATATCTTATAATGGTTATCTCGGAATCTCAATGATTCTTTGATGTACTAAGATGGTACTGCTAGTAATGGTGTTCCAATGATGATGAGGAATTACTCAGTATGGTATCATTTCTAGATCATAAGAAACTCAAGAGATTCTACTTCGCATCTCAGCTTTTTGCGCGGAATAGAAAACTTTTTGCGATAGATTTAACATGATTTTCCCATGGAAAAGTGATGCTGATGGAGATGAATTCAAGCAGGTTGTTCGTTTTTTAGGCTGATATTTCAGCAAGATCTAGAAAGGCGGCCTTGACCTGCACTCGTCGTGAGTTCCTAGTTTCCTAATGGGATGACATGGAAGTTCTGGAAGAAAACGCATTATGGAAGCTGTAGTTACTGGAGAGGGCTGGTGGTTAATCCCAATAGATCATTGATACGGAGTAGGAACAATCTTGGCGCAAAAAGAATCTTCGCGGGACACCGGATCAGACGATTTTCTGACCACCACCACATAGAAAGCATATTAATCAGATAATTATCTGGCAACAAAGCCTTGATTCCTTAGAACAGAAGAGAATACTAGATAACAAGGTTGATACAATTTTTCATAATTCAAATGCAATTCTATAACTTGCACTATTTCGATAAATCTTCGTGAGTTTATTGTATAACTTTTTCTCACATTCTTCAAATACATCCATTAAAATGATGTTATGAATTTTTATGCTTTTTTTGTTCGTGATAGCTTTTTCTGTACCTATCAGATGATCTCAAGTTATGGCTGTGATAGTCTTTAGAGTGCCGTCAGGTTATATCTAATGTTTCTCTTCATTTGACGTTCGTCATGAATTTGAGGCGAATGTAATTTAATTAATGGTAAAATAACAGCTAAGGATTAAAACGTGTGAGTTATAGGTCATTGAACTCATTAGTAAGCCATATACATCACAGGAACGCCACTGTATCCTAGACACCAATAACAATAAAAATGAATGTTCAAAGATGATTGATACATTGAAAAGGTATATTCTCAGATATATTATGAACATGAAAAAATGGATATATATATATACAGAAATACATTGAGAATTCGCATTCTCTATGTGATGGAAATATTAATGCTTTCTCCATCACATAGAGAATGCGAATTTTCAATGTATTTCTTCATATATATAAATTTTTTCATGTTCATAATATATTTGAAAATATTCCTTTTCAACACTTTCCAACCCAATCAAGGGGTTCAAACTTGAACGATGAAAACTTTTTATTTTTATAGACCTCTAATCGCAGATTCGTGATTGGGTTTTCTCAATTCAGAATTTCTTTCCGCGTCCTGTATTATGAATATCAATTTGTCATACATCCAGAAAAAAATTAATTAAATTATTAATTAATACAATCAACAGTTACCTACACTTTGGTAATTTTCTATCTAGAATTAGATTCGCCACAGAATAATATATACTGCAGTGATTATTATGTTGGGACACTCCATATCGATCGAAAGTAACAAGGGTTGTTATATCTAGGGCTTCCACATGATGTGATATGATTTGAGAAATTTCTGCAGTTGGCCACCGTGCATCTATTGCATCAGGAAGTAACGTGTGATTGTGCACGAATATATTACTCGATTCTATGCCTAATACTTTACATGATATGTACAGTTCTTTCCTTCTTGTTGAACCCATGCCATAGTTTTTACCTGCAACAAAAATATTTTCAGTTGATGCTGCCACAGTATAGAAGGTCAATTCAGTACATTGTCGACAAATTCAGTACCTAAGTACATATTATGTCGGAAGAGAACAAAATCTGATGACGTAAATGGAATTCAATTTCAGAAGGATGAATAAATACTGTCTGTGGGTTAATCGAGAAGGTGGTACATTCATTATTCCAATTATTTTTGGGATTTTCCCTCCTCGTTTCTATAAAATGAAAATATGAATATTATTCCAGTATACGTGTAGTAAGGACTGAGAAGAGTCAAGACGAATACGAATTTGCCATACAAATATCCATTTTTTTATGTTGAAAAATGGAGCAGATTCGTTCCCGAAACGTCCAAAGATATGTGAAAATTCGATATTTTTTCTATTTGCTTTTATTTTTCTTCTCCAAACCCTTTTTCGATATAAATTGTCACTGACAAGCTAGTGCATTTTTCTTTTAGGCTTTCTGATAGGAAAATTCTTTAAACGCAGTGACATTTTGTGGCAAATCATCTGATTTGTCCTTACAACACGTATATTGAAATAATATTCATATTGTAATGATATTCCCCTTAGAGGGGCTCTAGAAAGGGCTCTAGAAACATCATCAGGAAGGCAGGAGTACAACGATCATCCTGTAACACGCATCCCAGGTTGTTCTCCATCATCCCAATGATTCCTACATGTAGCAGCCTATTTCCGGACACTCCATATATGTTGCGATGACAAATAACGTGACAGAAGATTCTGGAATGTTCTGGATACAATCGATGGAACAATTAGAAAGAGAGGTATCTAAGAAGCTTCTAGAACAAAATGAAGGGTGCGGAAGATAATTCGAGAACGTTCGAGAAGCAAAGCCTATCAAGGGATCTCATATATAAGGACGGCCGGACAACTACCGTCAGTCAGTCAAGCAGCGAGTGCCAGAGAGACAGTAATATGCCGCGTGATATAAATTGTTTGACATAAATAGTAGTTATAAGTTCGATATAAATTAGTGTTCCTTTAGTTAAAATAAAACAGTTCGAAAATGGCATGATTGACATTCTATTTTCATTTTACATTATAGGTATTTATAATTTTTATTCCTATACTTATTTGTAAGTTGATATTGAAATTTGAATTGTACAAACTAAAGAAAAAATAATTTCGATGATTTTGTTCACGCATGCAGTAGTTGCAGAAAAAATGACGGTGATTTTTGAATTTGCAATTTTTCAGTAATTCATAATCAACATATCCATCTTATATTGGTATCAGAATTTTCCTTCAGTGCTTCTGAGCGTCAATAAGTTATAATTCAATTTGAATATTGTAATGTAACCTACTGTGCCTCTGCCTATGTAGGTAATATGGCAAGAAAAATGTCAGCAGTCCAAGAGCTGAGTAGGTATTGAAACATCGTAAAAATGCTCTGGTGACGAAAATGTAATAAATGTATAACTTCCAGAATATCATTTATTTTCAAAGACGCATGTAGCGGTTATAAATAATATTTATGCATCTATCGCGGGAAACATTATACCTACGGCTGCATGGCAGGCTCGGCCAGCCGACTACGAAGGAGTGGGGTGGCTTGTTACAGGAAACAGGAACGGCGTAGACAGATTAGTCATTGTTGTGCTTTTCGCGTTAGGGTGAGTGGTTGTCGGTTATGTTGATTTTTTTGAGTTTACGTTACGTTTTCAACAGAATATAAATATTTTTCGTTCACGAGTAATTTTATTTTTATTTTCTTTCATTTTATTTTTTCGACTTTCTTGTTATTATTTTTTCATACCAACTAACCCTTATCCACCTCCTTTTCCTTTCTCCATTTCCCCTGGCGAGAATGCTCTAACCTCGTGGTTCTTGCTGGACAATTTAATTTTTTTGGTATGTGTACATGCTTATTTGCCATCGAACTTCACTTACGCCGCTGACCCAACGTGTTACGTTCGCATTTCTCTCTTTCATTTTAATCCAAAAAATTAAGATGACGAACTAGAGCAATATCTATACCCTGGCCGACCCAGGTTCTGAGGGCACGAGCCGTCACTGATAAAATGTATCCTCAACACATAGGCATCCTGTGGTTTTCCAAAATCAATATCCTTATGCCATCAACCTGGACGTTCAAGGATATTGCTCATCTTCAATCACAATTCTATGAGAAGCTTCACACAAATCAACTTGAATATTGTATTATCGACACGGACCAGTTTATCAATCGCTGTTTCAGTCAAATTGACTAAGAGCTAAGGCTCAAATTCTGGTTAAAAACTGTTCTCCAAAATTACTGTAACTGACAGTGTTTGTTAATTTAGATATGAGACGAAAGTAACAGTTCAGACTTCCACTCCCAGCTGATTTCAAACATAAAGTATTTCATCAGAAATAGATATTTATGTAACTAGTTAGGAAACGCGTCACACAAAAAGTGTTTCCTAAAGTGTAACATACAATATTTTTTTCTAATTTTGATGAAAACTTCCGCGGTTGAACAGAAATAATCGCCAGTTCATTATGAGTTCTACCAATTATGTACAAAATTTAGTAGGCAAGTTGACCTCGCACGTCACTGAAGTATTGGTCAAACAAAAATATGGTTACAAATCAGCGAAGAAATTCAAGAAATAGACTCGTTTGATGTTTTCATTAATGGAAAATGGCTGACCCAAGTTCAAATTTCGCAAGTGATATCGAAGAAACAGACCAAAATGCATTAATCTCTTTGTCCATCCATACTTTTATTAAGTAACTAGTGTTGAAAGGAGCATGTCATCACCAGTATTTTACTTTACATACATGGTTACGTAAAGTAAGACGTTTCAGAATTTATGTAAGTTTCGACATTGTCGTTCTAGATAACAACCTAGTTAGGTGGTTAGTAGGCAAGAGCATATTGTACCTCCTCGCGTACTAGGTCGCCTACTAGGTTTTCAATTAGATCGATAATGGTTTTGAAAAGTGTAAAATTACATCAGAAAAACATTGTTATATTATATCATGGAAGCATTAGATTTCTGGAGTGAGATGTAGAGATCATAGATCATGAGAAGAGACCATATATTGTGAGATAAAGAAATGATCCTGACAAATTATTTTGATGTTGATTTCTCAAGAAAGTTTTGGTTTATCGAAACCCAGAGGATTGATGATCCTAGAGCAAAAAGGAGACATCAAAATTCCAACCGGTTGGTAGCGAACATAAATCATAGAGTGAAATTAGTGAATTAAATGCTAATAATATGTCGTAAATCATTCTGCAATATGAACAATGTTTAATTTGTGTGTTATCACATGAGTCATATTCAATAAAGCATTTTGATTTTGCTATTTATATTGGAGACTTTCTTGAGTTTTCTACATAAACGGAGAACAGTCATAATTGTCCTCAAGAAATGTGCTCCCGAACTAACACCTGTTCTCTGCAAGTTGTTCAACTACTCTTACAAATTGGGGATATCCCCGTCCAACTGGAAAATTGCAAGAGTACAACCAGTTCCTAAAAAGGGCAAAAAGACCCTACCTAGCAACTACAGACCGATCGCACTGCTATCTATTATTTCAAAGATCATGGAGAAAGCTATCAACATCGAGCTCATGAAATACCTGGAACATTCAGGTATTATCAACGATAGGCAATATGGCTTCCTTCATCAGAGATCAACTGGTGACCTGCTCGCTCACGTCTCACATATATGGCAGCAATCTATTGAAAAATATGGTGAAACCTTAGCCGTGGCACTTGATGTCTCCGAGGCATTCGATCGAGTCTGGCACCACGGACTCCTCGCTAAGCTTCCATCTTATGACTTGTCTCCCCAGCTATGTTCTCTGCTAGCTAGTTATCTCTCAAACAGGTCTCTTCATGTAGTGGTCGACGGAGTTTCATCTGACATACATAAATGCTGGTGTTCTGCAAGGATCAATTCTAGCACCAACACTATTTCTACTCCATATCAACGATTTGTTGGAAGCAACTTCATGTCCAGTACACAGCTTCGCGGATGATAGTACCCTCCATACCGCCTTCTCTTCCAGGGCTCCAATACCAGCCAGGCAAATCAGAAACGAACGAGGAAGAAATGTTGACAACATGAATATGGACTTGGCAACAATTCTCGAATGGGGATCCAATAACTTGGTAAATTTCAATGCAAACAAAACACAAGCATGCTTTTCTCTAAAAAAGCCGATCTGTGCCAACATGAGCTTGGCAGGAGTAACCATACCTTCGTAGACATCCATTTCGATGCTTGGTATTACTATCAGCAATAATCTTTCTTGGGAGAATCACGTGAGATCTTGGTTTTCTGTTTCGGGTCAGGAGCTATTTCACTTAACTGTCCCTATATTTGGAGTGCAACACTCAAACATACCCTGAAACTGTTGGATTCTGTCCAAAAAGGGCAATTCGTCTCGTGGGTGATGCCTCGCTCACAAACTCACTCACTTCTCTGGAACACCGTAGAAAAATTGGATCTGGCTCTATTTTATAGATATTTTCATGGACGATGCTCTTCTGAAATATCAACAATTGTTCCTGCCTTGGCAGTCCCCGCGAGATTAACCCGTCGAGTTGGGGCTTTGCACCCCTTCGTGGTCATTTTGGAGACCTGCAGAACATCTCTTTCCAAAGACTCGTTCATCCAACGAATAGAGAGGCTCTGGAACACATTGCCAAGGGAGGAAACTATAGATAACCCCGAAATGAATCGATCGCCTATGAATGCCATATCACAAGCTGGTAATTCATCGGATTCATCATCAGAATGCAGTTGAAGCAGACACTTTATATTAGCATCAGAACGATGTTGGATTTCATGAAGGGTCATTGTTGTGTCAACTATTCAGAGTAGATAAATTCATTTGAGTGTGAAAAATGTGGCTATATATCTACGATTGCTCGAGTTGGAATCCAACAGTTGATTTTCTTCCTCCATACTTTTCGTATAGGTACTCCATATTCCTCTGACTATTCGATGTTTGAACATCGAAGCAAAAGTGACACTTGCAGCAAAAACTGGCAGTGCCAGAAGTGTGTAATAAAACGCAGCTCACAACAAAAATGAGTCGATTGAGTGTGAAGACGCAATGCGAAAAGGAAAATTGGTGGGTTATTATAATAATAATAACCTATTTAGCAGGTTATTGTTGCTATATTACAATTGGAAAAATTCAGTGCGAATTTTGTAAACAGAACGTAATTTGTAATAATGAATTAATAATAGAAGACAATTACTCTCTCATAAAAAGTATGAGTAGAGGGAAATTACTCTATCCGCAAGCTTTGATTGTGCAGTTAGTTTTGTATTCGTATATTATATTCAACAAAATCATCTCTGAATTCGAGGAAATATTCTTGAATTTTCATAATAAACGGGCATTTTTAACTCAATACATTCTCAAATTTCTCTCTGAAAACGGTCATTTGCCTGGTGGCAATGAATGCAGAATTCATTCCAATGATCAAATTGCAACTATCATATTAACATGTACTACAAACACTCTACTTAAAAATTACTGTTTCAAGTCTAACGATCAATTGGGTAAAAAATCCAACAACATGAAACACTCACTGGATAATTTTTTAGGTAATAGGAATTCACCAAGATAAATATAGGTAATTATAACAAACGGCATGTCATCAAAATAAAATACATTTTCCCCAATTTTCTTTCCATCAATCTCACGATAAGTTTATGTTCTGCGGGCCCTGTATAAGTAGGTGCGAAGTTTACCTCTAATGAAATTAAATCACTACAATTTTTGCCAATATATTTAATTCGAATGGGTTTCTGTGGGTGTGTATTTGTGTTTTATTCTGGTTTTTGCTTTGAAACTTAATTTTTCCATAATAAAATCGAATTGGATGCAAAGAAGGGCTCAGTTGACGACTGGCATTCTCTTTTAACAGGAAGCCCTTCAAAAAAACAGCAAAATCGGCTCAATAATGATCTAAAACTAAAATTGAAATACGCTTGTCGTTTGGAGCCACTGGTTAGGCCTCACCATATATCTACTACTCATATATGAAGCATAGCTGTCCTCAAAGCGGGATCAACTTCTGTCTCTATAGGTAACGAAATCGATCAATAGGCGTTGATGCCAACGTAGGGAAAAAATAATATGAAACTTGTCAAACCAATATGGCTGTTTCCATCCTTCACTTTCCGTCCTTATAGATTCAAAAAGTACCTCTCATTTTGGTCCCATTTTTGTTGAAATATCGTATAGGCGATGGGCCATATACAGTGTGTCCCAAATTCGATCCTCACCATTGGGATCTCATTAAACTATGAGAGATAGAGAAACGGTTAAATTGGCAAAGTTGTAGAAAATTTAATGTTGAATCAGAATCTATTGGGAAATTCGGGCTAGCTTTAGTCATTCTTGAGTTATTTGAAAAAACCTGAAATCTTGTATTTTTGTTTTGTTCGAATATCTCGGAAACTATTGATTTTATGAAAAAATAATTTCTACATTCTAATAGCACTTTCTGGTGTTCTTTTCAATGGTTTTGTCAGTTTTCCATCAAAATGTCAATTTTTCTAGATATCACCTACAACTTCAATTTTTCTTATGGACGCCATATTGGATTTTAACAGATTTGTAATCAGTATAAAATTTCCTTTCTAGTGGTGTATCACAGTCACAGTTTCATTTTATTTCGGGGTACTGATTTCCAATTTTTGATTTTTGTTTGTATGTCCAGTAGGCTATGAATTCTGTAACTAATAAATAATACTCGAAGTCATCTCCACGACAATTCTTCATGTTGTATCATTAGTTACTACTTCACTCCCCCATGACTTTTACCTCAGATTATGGAATCTGTGTTCTATGTTCTTGCATAACTCAACAGGTGGATAATAAAAATACTTAAAAAAAATAATTGAAATGCTCGAAATGGCTTCCATTGTTCTCGATACATTTTAATATTCGCGAGCGAACATCATGTTACGCTGCTTTCCTCAGATGAACTCTCTTGATGTGCTGGAATGTGTCAATCACTCTCTGGTAGATCATCAATATCTTGAATTGGCTCTTCATAAATTTTATTTTTGGCGTAGCCCCACAGGTAAAAATCGAGAGGCGTACAATCAGGCGACCTTGGAGGCCATCTAACAGGTCCATGAGTAGTAATTAATTTTTTCGAGATATCGATATCGATTCTTTCACACTGGTTGACGAATCAGTGACAAAACTCGAGACAACGTTCATTATCACTAGGTCTCAACCCTTGTACTGTCACTGGTTTTTGTGAACGGCATTGTTTGTCCCGAAATAATCAACTTATATTTTCTCTTGACGTTTACAGAAATGTCACTTGGCTCCAATGATATGACTCTATGATAGTTGTGCCAGAATACATAATCATTATTGTTTATAGAGAGTTCAGCGCATAGCCTACTGGACATAAAAACAAAAATTGGAAATTAGTACTCCTTATAAGATAAAACTGTGACTGTGATACATCACTAGAAAGGAAATTTTATGCAGATTTCAAATCTGTGAAAATCCAATATGGCGTCTATAAGAAAAATCGAAGTTGTAGGTGATATCTCAGAAATTTGACATTTTGATGGAAAACTGACAAAACCATTCAGAAGAACAGCAAAAAGTGCTATGAGAATGTTGAAGTCATTTTTCGTAATATCAATAGTTTCCGGGATATTCTAGAAGAACAAAAATACAAGATTTCATTTTTTCTCGAATAACTCAAGAATGACTGAAGCTAGCCTGGATTTCTTGATAGATTCTGATTCAACATTAAATTTGCTAATTTAACCGTTTCTCTATCTCTCATAGTTACTGAGATCCCAATGGTGAGGATCGAATTTGGGACACACTGTATAGAAATAGTACATACAGTGTGACCCATTTAAAATGGAACCACCCCTGTATCTTGCGTTATCGTTGGGTAAGGATCCTGAAATTTGCTGGAGCAAGAGATATACCAAAAATGCACTCTATGACCAAGTGGGGTCATCTCCAGTGGTATACACTGCTCGCCAACAGCCATGAAACTACCCCAATTTCCGGAAAATGATATTAGGAGACAAAATAGGTCGAAAATCACTTCAGATTTGGAATCAGGACGCCTAATTTACTAACTATTCAAATTTTTCCTGGAAAATTTTCAGTTCGGAAAAATGAAATTTTGTCGCATTTTTTATGGAAGCACCCCCGTATCTCACGTAATTGACTTTATCTTTGGACTTTCTCTTCCTCCGGCAAATTTCAGAACCCTACCTCAATAATTACGTGAGATACGGGGGTGCTTCCATGAGAAGTGAGACAAATTTTAATTTTACTGAACTGAAAATCTTCTAGGAAAACTTTAAATAGTTAGTAATTTAGGCGTCCTGATTCCGAATCCGACGTGATTTTCAACCTATTTTGACTCCTAATATCATTTTCCGGAAATTGGGGTGGTTTCATGGCTGTTGGCGAGCAGTGTATATCATTGAAGATGACCCCACTTGGTCATAGAGTGCATTTTTGGTATATCTCTCGCTCCAGCAAATTTCAGGATCCTTACCCAACGATTATGTATATGTCACACTGTATATGGGCCTCACTAAGGTGACCTCACCACAGAGCCTGCCGGCCTTATTGTCTCCCGACAAGGACATACAGAAGAAAGCTGTTCCTAAGCTAGCGTGTGGTCTGGATGGCTTGGATTGGAGGATTGTGAGAAACATTCTGGAGGTTGTATTTTGATTCACTGGAGTTGAAATTCAGGTATGCTCCTGGAACTCCAAAAGAACTTCAAGAGAAAAGACAGTGCCATGATGTTGTCCCTATCTTCATAACAAGCAGAGTGCATTCCAGGAGGAACCATCAGGAAGGCAGGAGAACAATGATTACCCAGTAACAGGCGTCCTGAATCACCCTCGGAAAATCTCTATGATTCTAACATGTACCAGCATATTTCCGAACACCTAGGCGACACATAACCTGACAGGAGAATCTGGAATCATCTCTGAACAATCAATGGAACAAACAAGAGAGAGAGAATAGATATTGTTAAGATATTGTTCTAGAAGCTTCCAGAACAAAGGAAGGGTACAGAAGATCATTGGAGAAGAAAAGCCTGCCAAGGGATCTGATATACAGGGTGTCCGCTGAAAGAAGGTCAATCCATTAACCAAATATTCCTTGAACAAAAACAATATGAGTTTCTAAATACCATTTTTCATTGTAGCCCTTCATATTCGATATACAGGGTGACAAAGTTGGAAATTAAAAACTGTTTATTTTTAATTACTCGCGAATTTAATGAGATATTAATCTCAAAATTGTTACATTACTTCAGCAGGAATAGTTACATCGTGTGAGGAAAACGAAACAGAAAATAACTGTCAAATATTCAAAATACTGGGTGTCAAGTACACACTCACACCCATATTTTTTTTGTATGTGCGCTAATGCTTCCTATCTATTTTTCTTCAAGTGTTCTATTATTTTTGAGTAATTTTTATCACTTGTAAAATTTCGATAAAATTATTTTCCTCCGATTGGCAGCAAATATTAATTTTGCTGACACATATCGATCAGCAAAGTATTACTTTTCCTGCCTAGGCAGCAAAGTGGTTACTTTGCTAATTGATATGTATCAGCAAAATTAAAAATCCATAAATCGTTTATGATTTCCTTCAGATTCCATCCGAGACTTCTCCGGCAACCAATTCAACTCTATATTTTTTGCCACCTCCCTTATCAATGGAGGTGTAAGTATACTTCCAGGTCGCTATCACTGTCCATTATATAATAATTTAAATATACCGATATTTTTTCGTACAACTGTCAGAAATTTCATGAATTGTCAAACCAACAACTGCGATTTCTATCAAATTTTATTTTAATTGAACACTATACAGGAAGAATAAAGAGATTGTGGGAATTGTATTAATTCGCAAATACAATATTCTCCCATATCATTATGAACAATCGGAGAAAAAATTATATGTTCAACTCGGCAGCAAAGTAGATTGACTGCCTTAGCTGGATTCCTAGCCTCGTTACGCTCGGCTATGAATTCAGCCACGGCAGTCAATCTACTACTTTGCTGCCTAGTTAAACAAATAACTATTATTTTTGAGATAATTCGAAAAGTACTAGTTATTGTTTGATGCCTATGCGGCTTACGGTAATCTCATAATGTCCACATAATACTCCTATTTATTTCGTCGAAATTGGAAGAGGGCTTAACTTTTTACATACGAAAAGGTAAATATGGAAATACCGGGTGCTCAAAGCGAATGCAATAAAATGATTTTTACATGAAAAAAAAAAATATAGAAATTCAACATCTAAATGAATTGCTCGATATGACCTCCAATTTTTTGAATACACATGCGAGCCGCGAGCCTTCATAATCATAGAAAATCTTAGCCTATGAAAAATATATGGCTTATACACAAATTCTTTCATACATCCCCAGAAAATCCTGATCTGCTATTTCTTTCATCAAGTAGCTATTTAAATCATGGATATCATAATTTCACCTAAAATTTCCGAAAATATTTTTTTAAATTTTTTCCGTTTTTATTTCCCGTTCGTTCACGCACGACCTACCATACGAGAGAGGGCTCGAAAATATTTTTAAAAAATTTCGCAATCCCCAAAACCACTTCAAACCGATTTTAAAATTTTCTTAAAAAATTTGCTGTTCTCGAGAAAAATCAATTTTCAAAAGGGCGGGCTCGTCAATCGACCCCCCATCTTCCTAAAATCATTATTTTCCCGAAATTCTTCAATTAAATTAATCAAAAGGGCTCGCATGTGTATGCAAAACATTGGAGGTCATATCGAGCAACCTTTTTCTTAGACGTGTTGAATTTCTATAAATTTTTTTTGTAAAAATTATTTTAGTACATCCCGCTCTGAGCACCCACTATTTCCATATTTACCTTCTCGTATGTAAAAACTTACGCCCTCTTCCAATTTCGACGAAATAAATAGGACTATGTGAACATTATGAGATTACCATAAGCCTATGCATCAAACAATAACCAGTACTTTTTGAATTATCTCAAAAACAAATGATTTTATCGAAATTTTACAAGAGACAAAAAATACTCGAAAATGATTGATCACTTGAAGAAAAATAGAAAGGAAGTCATTAGCGCACGTACAAAAAAAATATGGGGGTAAGTGTGTACTTGGCCCCCAGTATTTTGAATATTTGACAGTTATTTTGTGTTTTGTTTTCCTCACATGATGTAACTCTTTGTGCTGAAGTAATGTACCAATTTTGAGATTAATATCTCATTAAATATGCGAGTAATTGAAAATAAACAGTTTTTAATTTCCAACTTTGACACTCTGTATATTGAATATAAAGGGCTATAATGAAAAATGGTATTCAAAAACTCATATTGTTTTTGTTCAAGGAATATATGGTTAATGGATTGACCTCCTTTTAGCGGACACCCTGTATAAGGAAAGCCGGCCAGCTGAGTCAATCAGGCAAGCAGCAAGTGTCAGAGAGACAGTCATATACCCTGTGATATAAATCGTTTTACATAAATAATAGTTATGAGTTTGCTATAAAAATTAGTGTTCCTTTAGTTGAAATAAATCAGTTCAGAAATAAATAGTGTGGTGTGGGCTTCTGCACCTGAAGAACATAAAATACATGAAATATACATGCTTGCCAACTGTCCTATTTTCTTCCTATATGTGCCCCTAGGCCCCTTTATTTGTTTCTATTATAGATATGAAATCAGCTATGAATCCTAGATATATTTTGAACCAAATTACCAAAGAGGTTAAGAGGTTTACTTGAGGGTTTACTGATAATGTCTAAAAGAGGTATACCTGAAGGTGAGCCTGAATGTTTATCAATGCTACCATCAGGTTAATGCAAAACTAGGAAACTACATATTATGACAACATTTTTTAATCTCTGAAGAAGTTTAACTCTGTTCTGGAACTTAGGTACCTACTTAATAGAAAATTAACTTTTCCATGTAAAAGCAGTCACTCACCAGTTGATAAGCAGATCAGAAACACTATACAATTGGTTTTTCTTGTATAAAACAGGATTGTTGGTCCGAAAAACATGCACTCATCGTCAGGATGTGCAGTTATGAAAAGGACTCTCTTTGAATGTCTTATTTCTCGGTTGAAAGATAGGTATTGCCATTTGATTATACAAAAATATAGTAAGGTGCATATTGCTATGTACAATAAAACAGCTACAGATAAATGTTCCACTGTATCTTCAAAGTAAATTAGTATTCTTGAGCAAAATTCACAAACAGAATCACTTATATCGTCAAATAAAAGCGTGGGGTCAATTCCAGTAAGAGAATAAAAACTAATTTTCATTTCAATTCAAAATTCAAATGATTTGACTTTTGTACAATAATAAACAAGATTGACATTTGACATTGACACCAAACAAAAAATATTAGTGACTTAATACATGAATGTCTCTCGCAAGTAATTCAATTAGTAGCATGCTGCTGCGCGGCTTGTTGTGATAAACCAAAGAGGACTAACCTAGGGTCCTTTGATGGAAATTGACGTTAAAGTCATCTTAACAGGATACGGACAGATCATCAGTGGGACTCTGTAACTCAAAGCGAAAGCGAAAGCATGCGTAATCGACTGCTTTTGCAGTTTCGGTACTCTGTATCAATATTCGGATGAGGTCGGAGACGCCGAACGTGAGTTCGTAAGCGAAGCAGAAGCGAAGGATTTTGGTTGTCGCTTTCTGCGATTCTCAACGATTGAGGTTATAGGTATTGGTTTTTGTCTGAGGTTTTTGTTGTTGTTCCTAGTTCGAACTTTGTGTTGATTTGAGAAAAATAATAGATTAATAAATGAGGAATGAACCCAAACATGGATAACAAAGCGAGCAAAAACACAACTCAGTCAGTGGGACAGATTCCTCAGTTTTACGAACAAAATCCTAAAGATATTCCAGAGAGATGGAAGTTCCCTTTGGTAGGATTAAGGTAGGGGATGAAATAACGTGAGACGTGTGATGAAAACATACAGCTCATTTGGTAGTTGAAAAATAAACTGAAAACTGTCATTGGTGCTGTTGAAAAGGGCTGGAATAATTCATATTCATTCGAATTATCCTTCTCTTTTAGATTCCTGATACATCAAAACAGGCAGATATAAGTAGCTTCTCCAAAAAATGAAATGTGCCATTACTGAATGTTGTCTCACTGAATCCTTGTTAAGAAAAATATGTCTTTGGTGTGAGTCCATTGAAGAAGACAATAATAGGTAAATTAAAGAATCCCACTAATATAATATGCCGATACCTACAACAGTGAAACATAACAGAAAGCCTGGAACGTTCAAATTTGAAAAATTTGCATAATGAGTGCATTGGAAGGGAAAATAATTTGGATAGCAAAAACCTTGGAGACACCCAAGAAGAACTGTGTAATATTACTGTGTACCAATAGGGGAGAATCAAGAGTAAATTCCATGAAACAGGATTAACTGAACATTATTTACTATGTTGAACAAGAATAAGAACGGATTCTATTTTCAATACATTAATAATTCCATCCAAGATTCTAAAGTGAACTGTAAGAAAAAGTGCATCTGTATAAATGCACTGTCAACATATAGCTGCCTTGCAGAAGGCAATTCAAGGAATTATATGTGCTCATCATCTTGTTTAATTTGCAACATAGAGAAGCAAGTTCTGATAGGTATTACATTATAGTATGTAAATAATAATATACTGAGTGTTAGATTATAGAATGATATGTCCATCTGTTCAAGTTTCTGTTATCAGTTTTCTCCACTTGAAAACGCACTGTATCATTCTGCTCGTGTGTGCCAGAGACAGACGTAACCATGAGGACAGTTGTCATATGAATGTCATGTTTTTTTTTGTTAAATAAATAGAATCGAATCTAGAAAAGAAAGAACTGTAAAACCGAATTCGAAATAAACTCTTATCATCAAAGATTTTGAATACAGTCCACTTAAACACTGAACATAACATTAAATGGTCCAATCGAGCGGGATCTACAGTGAACGATCAAGCAGAAGCTTCCATAAACGTCCAATTCCTGCGCTGAACTTGGATGAAAACTAAATCTCATCAATTTGGAACGTCGACTGCAGGTGGAAAGGCTTGTTCCCAAATATCGGGACTCCCCTCCGTAGTGGCGTGAGCATATCAAGAGGCATAAAAGTGAGAGGTTCCATTCATTTAATCATCATTCAACCTCTGTTTGTTCTGTTTCTGTTTTCGGTTTCTTTATATTGTATTCACTGAATAACTTTTCGACCTACTTCTAGTTGAAAAAATGGATTTGTTAAAACTAAACAAAAAACGAGGCCAAATCAAGGCTAGGCTTACGCTTTTCAAGAAATATGTTGACAGCATTGTGCGAATTGCTTCAGATCCTGATATCGAACTTGATAGAGCTACAATCATTGAACTAGAAATGAGGGTTGAAAAAGAAAACATATTATTACCTGAATTCGAAAATGTACAGGGTGATATTGAACTCGAGGTTGAAGATTTAGAGGAACAACTTCCAGAGCGGGAGAAATTTCAATCAATATATTTCAAAACTATATCGATCGCAAGAGACATTATCATGAATAAAAAACATATTCTGAATCCCGTTGACGATGAATATGTTGATGAATCCTCATCTATTTTATCAATTAAATCTGCAAATCATGCGATTCCTGCCCAAATTAATCAAACATTATCACAGCCCAGAGTCATGCCTAATATACAATTACCCAAAATAAAACTGCCCATTTTCAGAGGCACCTATGACTCTTGGCTGGAATTCCGCGACACATTTATGTCACTTGTTCACAAAAGATCTGATCTAGATAATATTGAAAAATTTCATTATATTAGAGCTCATCTTGAGGGTGAGGCTAAGCAAGTGATTCATTCAATCGAATTCTCTTCGGAAAATTATGAAATGGCTTGGGAATTGTTATGCGAAAGATATGACAATAAACGCTTATTAGTGCACAATCATTTGAAATATTTGTTCAATACGTCCAATTTAGGTAGCGAATCCTCAACAGATCTTCGTAAAATGTCAGATAACGTATCAAAGCATATTAGAGCTTTAAAACAATTGAATTTGCCTACTGATCATTGGGATACATTGATAATATATTTTTTAACTTTGAAGTTGGATAAAAAAACTGAACGCGAATGGGAATCTTTCAAATTAGCTGGAGAATTGCCTACATTAGATGAATTCAAATCCTTTATCAGAGGAAAGGCAGATTTGTTAGAAAAACTTGAATTGAATCATGGGGACTCTCGTAGTGAATTAAAGCACAATCAGAAACAATCGAACTATTTTTACAAATCAAAGCCTCCTCAGAAATCCTTGGTTGCCACTTACAGAATCAGTTGTGTATTCTGCAAATCTGATCATTATATCACTAATTGTCCAAAGTTTTTGGGACTTGAACTATCTTCCAAGTTAGACAAGGTTAAACAGCTCAAATTGTGCGCAAACTGTCTGCGAAGAAATCATGAAATCTCAGACTGCCGGTCAACAAATTGTAAGAAATGTGATGGAAAGCATCACACGATATTACACGCGGATAAACCCACTTCAAATCGAGAAGATTGTAAAGAAAATCCCAAACCATCGCATTCAGAATATAATCAATCTCAAAACTCTGTTTCAAATGTATTAGTAGCTTGTTGTGATTCCGTAAGAGAGTTTGAAAGTGAGGTGCTTTTATCCACTGCCATTATACATGTTCTGGATTCATATAGCAGACCTCATTTTTGTCGTTTCCTACTTGACTCTGGGAGTCAATCCAATTTAATCACTGAGAAATTTTGTAATAAGCTCAATCTTACTAAAAATAGTATAAACATTTCAATTGTTGGTATCAATGAAGCCGTATCAAATATTAACGAAAAATGCAATGTTTTAATACAATCGCTGAATACTGATTATGAAAAGTCTATTTCATGTCTGGTCATCCCAAAAATATGCGGGAATATGCCGTATAGACTTGTGAATTCCAAAGCTCTCAATATACCTTCAGAAATCGTACTAGCTGACCCTCAATTTCATAAACCTTCCGAGGTTGATATGTTGATAGGTGCTGAGATTTTTTATTCTATTTTGCGTGAAGGGTATATGAATCTTGGACATGGTTATCCATCACTACAAAATAGCATTTTTGGTTGGCTCATTGCGGGAACTACATCTATATCTGATCAAAAAACTGTACATTGCAATCTCAGCATGAATTTGGATATACAAAATCAACTAGCTCGTTTTTGGGAGCTTGAAGAACCCTATCATGAAGAAAAGAGTCTTTCTCAGGAAGAGCATTTCTGCGAAAACCTTTTCAATGAAACAACCAAGAGAAATGAGGAAGGGCGATTTTGTGTTGACTTTCCACTAAAGAATGACCCTTCTGCCCTTGGAGACTCAAAAACAATAGCATTAAAAAGGTTTTATTCTCTTGAAAATAAACTTCAGAAGAATACTCTTTTACGAAAAATGTACATAAATTTCTTACAGGAATACGAGCAGCTTGGCCATATGTCAAAAATAAGTGCTTCCAACGAGGTATCAAACTTTCTTCCCCATCATGGGGTTTTAAACGAAACCAGTGAAACTACTAAACTAAGAGTAATTTTTGATGGCTCAGCACCCTCAGACTCAGGTGTATCCCTGAATCATATTCTCTGTGTGGGGCCTACAATACAGGATGATTTGATATCAATTATTCTAAGATTTCGCAGTCACAAATATGTTGTCTGTGCTGATATAGAAAAAATGTATCGTATGGTACATATGAACCCTTCACAACGTTCGCTTCAACGAATTTTGTGGAGGGAAAATCCTACAGATGAACTTCAGGTTTTCGACCTTAATACCGTTACATACGGGCTAGCTTCATCCAGTTTTCTCTCAATTCGTTGTCTCAAGCAACTTTCAATCGAAAATGAAAAGGACTTCCCAGTAGCTGCTAACGCAATAGCTAAAGATTTTTATGTGGATGATTTCCTCTCAGGAGGAGAATCTGTTGAATCTGTAATAACTCTTTGTTCTCAGGTATCCTCCATTCTCAAATCAGCATGTTTCAGTCCCAGAAAATGGTCTTCTAATAGTGGTGAAGTACTCGAAAAGATTTCACCAGAGGTCTGTGAAGGTATCAGACAATTTTCGTCCAGAGAAAATACAAAAACTCTGGGCCTTTGTTGGTCTTCAACATCAGATTCCTTTAAGTATGATCTCAATAAACCTTTGAGCCCTGGGACAGTCACCAAACGAACCGTTTTATCAATAATTTCCCAAATATTCGACCCTTTAGGTCTTTTGAGCCCATGTGTCGTTATAACGAAAATATTTTTGCAAAAATTGTGGTCTCTGAAGATTGGCTGGGATGATGATTTATCTGAAGATCTCAGAGCCCGTTGGCAAAAATATCATCAATTACTTCCAAATCTGAACGAAATACAAATAAAAAGAGAAATCCTAATAAATTCACCAAAGCATGTTGAGTTACATGGTTTCACCGATGCATCCCAAGATGCCTACGGTGCCTGCATATATGTACGAAGTGTGAATGAATTTGGTCGTATTCAAGTATCTCTGTTAATTGCAAAATCAAAGGTAGCACCTTTGAAGGCACTAACAGTTCCAAAGCTTGAACTATGTGCAGCTTTGGTCCTATCAAAATTAGTGCACAAAGTACAGAAATCAATGACTTTACATTTTGATGACACATACCTATGGTGCGATTCGACAGTGGTCCTCTGCTGGCTAAAAGCATCATCGACACTTCTTTCAACATTTGTTTCCAATCGAGTGAATCAAATTCAATCTCTCACTGAACCAAAATGTTGGTATTATGTAAATACAAAAGAAAATCCAGCTGATCTCTTGACCAGAGGGATAAATCCTGATAACTTGTGTAATTGTACTCTCTGGTGGCAAGGCCCACATTGGTTGGCTGAACCATCTTCGAAATGGCCTCTTCAAGAAATTATCAATGCTGAAAAAATATCGTACGCTAAACCCATGTCAGCTACACTACTTTCCTCAACAGAAGAAATTATATTTCCTTTTGAACGGTTTTCTAACCTCAACAGGTTACAACGGGCCCTTGCTTACTGTTTCAGATTTGCCTCTAAATGTAAAGATAGGAAAAACTCCTGTCAGGGCCCATTGACTCCTAATGAAATCAACGCATCATTCAAAGTCTTGTTGCGATTAGCACAACAAGATTCATATCCACAAGAGTTGCTAAATCTAAAAACAGATAAATGTATTCAAGCAAACAGTCGCCTCCTAAACCTAAATCCCTTTATTGACGAAGATGGTTTGATTAGAGTAGGTGGCAGAATACAGAATTCAAATTTCAACTTCAGCAAGAAACACCCAGTAATTCTCTCATGTAAACATCAATTAACAAAACTGATCTTCATAAATGAACATATTCGACTGATGCATGCGGGTCCGCAGCTTTTGTTGTCATCTCTTCGTGAACGTTTCTGGCCTGTAGCTGGAAAAAATCTAGCCAAACATACTGTACATAATTGTATACGATGTTATCGCATGAAGCCCAAGCCTGTTATTCCTCTGATGGGCTCTTTACCTTCTGCTCGCGTCATTCCAAGAACACCATTTTTCACAACCGGAGTTGATTATGCCGGACCTGTTCTCTTACGTGACAGAAAGGGTCGTGGGAGCAGAAATACAAAATGCTATATCAGTTTATTTATCTGTTTCACAACTAAAGCCATCCATCTGGAACTTGTTTCAGATCTCACAACTGATTCATTCATAGCTTCTTTTAGGCGTTTTGTTGCTCGTCGCGGTAAACCAAATCATGTATTTTCAGACAATGGTTCAAATTTCGTAGGCGCAAATTCAGAGTTACAGGAAATGAAGCAATTTTTACAAACCGCTGAAGACACTCTTGTCAATTCTTTCGCAAGCGAAGGAGTGTCCTGGCATTTCATACCTCCCCATTCTCCTCATTTTGGAGGACTATGGGAAGCGGGAGTCAAGTCCGCTAAGTATCATTTAAAGCGAGTACTCGCCAATTCATCTTTGACCTTTGAGGAATATTATACGGTATTGACTCAAGTTGAGGCCATTATTAATTCACGTCCTCTAATTCCTCTCTCATCTGATCCTGACGATCTCGAAATCATTACTCCCTCTCACTTTCTCCTCGGGAAGAATGCTACATCCCTGCCAGACCCAGATTTGACAGATATCCGAATGAATCGTCTCTCAAGATACCAATATATCCAGCAGCTGCAGCAGCACTTTTGGTCCCGATGGTCCAGGGACTATATTTCTGAACTTCAAACAAGATCAAAGTGGCAATATAATCAGGATAGTCTCAAAGTAGGCATGATGGTGGTAGTTCGGGATGATCACCTTCCACCTTTGAGATGGCAATTGGGCCGAATAGTAGGCTTACATCCAGGCCGCGATGGAATATCACGTGTGGCCAGTATCAGAACACAAGGAGGTGTGATAAAGAGGGCATTCTCAAAAATTTGCCCACTTCCCATTGAAGGATCTACAGAAAATGCATAGATGCAGCTATGAATTTTTTTTGAAAGGCAGTGCTTTCAACGTGGGGCCATGTTCAAGTTTCTGTTATCAGTTTTCTCCACTTGAAAACGCACTGTATCATTCTGCTCGTGTGTGCCAGAGACAGACGTAACCATGAGGACAGTTGTCATATGAATGTCATGTTTTTTTTTGTTAAATAAATAGAATCGAATCTAGAAAAGAAAGAACTGTAAAACCGAATTCGAAATAAACTCTTATCATCAAAGATTTTGAATACAGTCCACTTAAACACTGAACATAACACCATCTCCATTATAAATATAAGCAGTTACATATCTTACAATATTATTATTATTCTCAGATCATTTGCCTTTACTAGTTGCATATGAATAGAAAGCTATACCTGAGATATACCTAGTGAGAATATAAATACCAATTTTTTTTATGAACAAAGTAGGTACATATTTTCCAATTAGCTGCTCTGTGCAGAATAAGTTCTTGTTTGGCTGATTACTATTTTTGTTGGCCTTGATGTCAATATCTGTTTGTAGTCAATACATATTCATTCCAATTCATAGAAATAAATCATCTTCATATGTGTTTTTGATGTTTTATTGAATTTCTTTTCTCTCAGAAACTTCTCCAAGTGCTTTATTTCTAATTGAAACCAAAAATTAACAATACAATAATTCGTAAATGCCGCTTTTTTGATCCAATGGGATGTTTCCTTTGAATAAATGGGATCCGCAACACTGTTGCCAAATTTAACCCCACCAACTTCGTTCTATTTCGTATGAAATCGTATGACGATAGCGAAAGCATAACGAACTACATATAGAGTACCGGAAAGCGAAGTCGTATACTTCGCTTCGTTTCGCTTTCGCTACGCTTTCGCTATGCGACACAAGTTACAGAGTCCCACTGCAGAGCTGCATTCTTTTTCAATGATTTAGAGACTTTAGTTTTGTCTACTGGCATCCCTGATATTGCTGTCACGTCACATCCATGGGCGCTACAGAAAATGATTCAAAATTGTAATAATAGGTATGTACAGGGTATTTACTTGTTGAGGAAGATCATGAGGCGAACGAGTTTTGTAATGAAGATCCGATTCTACTCAAAATTGGTATCTGGGGGTTTTCGGGATAGGAGATAATGATTGTTTCGTGAAAATTGGAAAATTCAAGATGACGGATCCAATATGGCGAACGACATTAGTTTATATAATTATTACTCTACCACAAATAGAAAATATGTAGGATGCAAGAGTGACACTAACGTGCCTATAAGTTATACTGCATATACCTACTTCTTTGTAACTTCCATCAATAAATTATTCAAGAATGACTTTTTATTCAAGGGAGGCATACACATTACACGTATTACTTTTTATCAGCCTACTTTTTGTCCTAGGCGAAGTTTTATACATAGTGTGATATTAGAAACTCCATAAATTCTTGAGTTGGATTTCCGAAAATATATTTAGCACACATATGACATGAGTACAGTAGTTTAGATATCCACATCGAGGTTTCCATCATTTCTCAATCATAAGGCTCTGCTCATTAAGCTCATAGATAAACTACTGCTCAGCTTGAAATCAGAATAATTCATTCAGTCAATTCAGTCAACCTTGGTATACAGTCCAAAGCGGCGTTCACAACCAAACTTTTTACGTTTTGCTTTTTACGTTTCGTATTCTGATTGGTAAAGCAAAATCTGTATTTGAAATGTCGCAAAAAGCTGAAAATATTCAGCTTTTTGCGTTGCAAGAAGCCATCGTCTGTGGAAATAGTAAAAATAGACGAATAATATATGGAACATTCTGTAATAATATGGAAGTTATGATGATGTTTTCATGATTTTTTTGTGAATCCACAGAATAGTAGATAGGTATACTGTTCAATTCATAATTTTCTTGTTGAAGATTGATTTTTCTCTTCAAGTATAGAATAAGGATCAATTTTCTTCACCGCCAGTTCAATGAATATTATTAATTATCTGATCAATATTATTGTTATGATTATTTAATTCATTTCAGGATGAAAAACAAACATCAAAACCAAGGCAACTGAGCCATAAAAAGTCACTTTGATTCTTTGTTGTTGTGAATGACATTTGCATAGGTTTAGTTCACGTTTAATTTCAGATTCTGCTTCACCAATCAGAATACCGTAAGAAGCAAAACGTAAAAAGTTTGGTTATGAACGCCGCTTAAGAACAATCTCTTTTGGTGAAATATATCACGCTTTCAGTACAATTCATATGTTCCCTACCTCGCAAAGCTTATGCTGGAGTAGTAAACTCTGGAACAAGAAATTGTTCATCTATATCTTGGTATAGTTCAATCAGGAATTCCATATGGAAATTACGTATGATACGCCAGTGACCTCAATATAACCTAAAAAACAACGAATGTCAAAAATCTAGTGTTTATCCCCAGAATTGAATGAGGATGGAACTATATAACTGTTTCACAAACACTTTAGAGTGAGAGGAGACGAGGATCTGTCCGTACCCTGTTAAGATGACTTTAACGTCAATTTCCATCAAGGGACCCTAGACTAACCTTCCTTTGAATAAACAAGCCGAACAACAAACGATACATCTTATTTCTTCCTAGTTAAAATCTTCGTATAGCTCGATAGCACAGAGTCTATCTTAAAGCTTCTTAGAGTCACTAGATGGTGACTTCCACGGCGGTGGTTCGCGTTCAAAACCCTGCGAGGCTTCGGTAATTTTTCGAAAAATATACTTTTCAGAAAAAAGATCATAGGTACGAAAGCTCTGGAGTGCCAATGGAAAAAAATAAAAAGTCGAAATTTCGACTTGGGAGGTCGAAATTTCGTCTCATCAACTCGAAATTTCGTCTTACTTAGTCGAAATTTCGTATTAGTAAGTCGAAATTTCGACTTAACATCTCGAAATTTCGACATAGTTAACTTGAAATTTCGACATGATTTTAATCTCGAAATTTCGAGGTTTCATGAAAAGTCATTAGATCTAGGTACCCACGACGGATGAAAGTTTCGGTTCACTGTTTTCTCAGTTTCTCAACTCAGATCTCGTCTTACATAAGACGAAATTTCGAGTTAGTAAGACGAAATTTCGACTTGGTAAGACGAAATTTCGACTTAGTAAGTCGAAAATTCGATTTAATAAGACGAAATTTCGACTTCCTAAGTCGAAATTTCGACTTTTTATTTTTTTTCCACTGGCACTCCTGAGCTTTCGTATTTAGGACAATTCCGCAGCACGGCATCATGTTACTAATTCAATAACTGGCGAGAGACGTTTGTACCAAAGGTGAGTCCCCAATGCAGCGTTTTTCCTTTACTCGTCGAGCGTCATGCTACCTGCTGATATAACTTTCTGGCGGTGCTGTTTAGTGTTGAGTGGGAGTTATGTTCTTCTTCTTTCCATAAGATTTTTCATGAAAATGTAGAAATTTTGGAGGTTATTTCATTAATATCAGTAAGTAGATCACTGCAATATCACTGAAGTACCTATACCTAATTATCTCATTTTCACTGTGCCATATTTTCGTTTCATAATAAATTCCTTATCTAAAGCAACTCTGTATATCTTTTGCGAGCAATACCCTACATACTTTCAGTATACTCGGATATTCTCATGATTGTTCAATGCAAACTTCAATCGAAGCTTCAATAGGTAATTTCATGCCGGCGAAGGTAAGTTTTGTATCCAACCGCACCCCAAGATATTTCAACGCTCTCTTGGGTTCAACTTTGGTACCTTGAATGTTGAATTATATTGGGCTAATCTACTTCTCTTTGTTAGGAGGACTGTTTCAGTTTTCTCTGACGCCAGCTGAAGCCGTTTTTCTTTAATCCAGTTCGCAGCTATCTAGGCAGCTAGGGCAGTGTTTGCAGTGTTCATCGGAACTGGTTCATCCTTCGCAAATGCTACCACTGCAACATCATCTGCAAAACCTATCATTGTGGCTCCTTCGGGTACATCCATTCCTAGCAGGTTATCATATAAAGGATGTTTCACAACGTTGGGCCTAGCACGGATTTCTGCGGTACGCCATTGTTTATTGACCTATGGCTCACTGTATACCTTGCCTCCAGAATTATTCTATCGTAAAGACAGGGAGGATGCGATTATATTTATGAGGCTCTCTTCTATTCGTCGTATTTTCAATTCATCTAGGATGATTGCCACGTTGCGCTGTTAAATGCATTTTTAACATATAGTGTGATTATTGCACATAGGCTTCGGTGCTGAGGTGAAAATTCTGCGTTTCCTAGCAATATCCACGACAGCGTTGACAGCATCTACAATCTGTCTGCCTTCTCTGGATCCATACTGCCTGTTCGATAGACCTCCAGTTCTTCTCAGTTCATCCTTGAGTCTGATTAAAATTGACTGCTCGTTTAACTTACCCTCTGCATCCGGGAGGCTAAGTGGTCGATATAAAAGCAGAATTTTCTAGCGGTTTGTATCCTTTCCTCAGATGTACTAGTCTTGCAAGTTTCCGAGCTAATGGAAAATCTGCCCTACTCGCGAATTCGTTGTATACTTTCAGTACATAATCTGATTTCTTGAGTGCAACTTCCCTTATTATTTCGCCAAATATCACAGTCAATATATTATCACAGATTTGTTTTCAACTGGCTTTCTTTGCCCTCTTGATACTATATTGCGCAGTTGTTTCTTACACTCATTGTAATCGTTCCACAAGCGCTGATTTTCTTCAGGCAAATTTCTCCTTGCATTTCGTGAATGTGTCCTCCGTTTTTTGATGCACTTGCGAAGTTCTGAGATCACCTCATTCCACCAGTAGATTTACTGAATTCACTCTACATATCTGTATTTTTCTTTGGCATAGTTTTATCACAGATTCGTTTCAATAACCTTCGGCGTTCGTCATGTTTCGTCAAGTGCGCTTTGTAGTTTTTGAGTGTCAAGTTTTCTCACTTGCCAACCCTTTGTTTGTTGAGGTTTTTCTTGTCCGTATCTTCGTACATCCCAGGAATTCGAATAATATATAATTATGGTCACTGAGGGTTTCTTTATCGATTGCTTCCCATTTCGTGATCCTGCTATTTATGTCATGCGTTGCAAGAGTCAGATCTAGAATGGAGGAGTTGTTTGTCCTTTGGAGTGTTGGCTTGTTACCTTTGTTTACTATGACTAGATCACTTTCAGCAATCCATTCGACTACAACTTGACCTCTTCTATCTAGCTGTGACATTCATGCTCCACTGTGGGGACTTCGCATTGAAGTCTCCGACCACGATACCTTCCACCTTATTTTGCCTGATTTGTCTTCCTATTTCTTGCAATGTTCCTTTAAGTTCATTAATATCTCAATTTCGGGAGGCAACTATATACTGTCACCGCAGGTATCGTGATATACGTGAAACCAGGTCCATTTTCATAACCCCCGACTCCATCACTTTTTCATCAGTATCTAGCTCTTCATCGTAAAAATCCACTCTTTTCCAGATTTTATTGCATTTTGGTTTGGTTCAATAAGCAATATCCCAACTCCCATGTCCTTAGCAGTGGTCAGTGCCATATCATGGTCAGGGAGGCTCCTGTTTGAATTAATTTGCAGGAGCTTCATGCTGGCTGTTGCCATTATTTTGGTGTGTCTCTACGTTTCTTCTGTTATTCTCTTGGCATCTCATGTTTCCAGATTGCTGCCCCTCCTGGTTACGATGTATGCAGTATGCAGTATTTTTACAGTCTGCTGCTCTGTGTCCCTCTTTGCTATACTTAATGCATAAGTTTTCCCTATTTAGGGCCATCGCATTTCACTTCAGTATGTCCATACTGCCAGCATCTGAAGCATTTAGTTTCTGTTCTCCTTTCAGTAACTTTGCACATTCTCAATCCTACTTTGATTCTTCCCAGTTGATGTGAAATTTTTTTCGGCATATGTTTACGTCATCACCAGTGTAGCATTTTGCCTGTTCCCAAAAGCAGGTCGTAATGCACGCACTTCAACTGTGTTTGTAGTGAGACTTTGCATACAGCTTCTTTCATTTCTTCCTTCGTTACCACTTCGTCCGAATCCTTTATATGCAAGACATTTTTATTAATGAGGAGCGATGTTGTCGTCCCCTGAATTTTTTTGGTAATTTCTTTCATCAAGGCTTCTGCTTTACCTAGACCGTTTCGCACTATCAGAAGTAGGTCCCCACTCTTGTTTTTTTTTTTTTATTTCACTAACATCTACACTCCAATTTCGCTGGGGTTCACTGCTTGTTTCATGGTCTTCAACAAGTCTGCGTATAAGGTATCCTTCATTTTCACAAGTATTGCCTCCTGTCTAGGCTTCTTCCTTCTCCTTTGGAGATTTGTTCCACTTGATAAGGTATATATCCGCTAGCAGTTTTCACCCTATTCGAATAATTTTTGTTTTGCTGCGTATAAAAATTCTAGCACTATCTCTAGCGTTATTTCTATTTCCTACGATTTGTGGTATGGCTAGCTTTGTTTTGTTGTGTTCCAGCATGAACATCTTAGCGGTTCTCAGGGACTGGTCTTCAGTTTCTTTTCTCACTTCTCCATTCGTCAGGATTGGATAAGATATGCCTCTATGAGTGCATCATCAAAGCCAGGCCCCCCTTCTCCTTATTTATTTTCATAAGGCACGCTCTGCCTCCAAAAATGTTGATTGCTCTTTCCACTAATTTGGGATCAGGGTCAAAGTTATTATCACGAGGAAAAAAGTTATTTATGAAAAGTGACATACTCTAATCTGTCAACAGATATAAAATGTCAAACTTTTTTCCCGTCACAGAAAATACATATCAAGAGAAATGGCGAGATAGCGGCTGTCTGCAGCAGTCACGTGACCGTCTTCGTCAGGTGAGGTCGAATTTTCTCGTATCCCTCGCCCCCCGCAAGCGTGCGCCCTTGGCCATGGCCTAAACTAGACCATCTTTGGTCCTACCCACCTGGGATATCAAGCTATCTTTATTCGACATATTCCATGTGGTAAGGGTGGATATAATATGTCTATTTTCATTATACATGTGGTGTTGGTTTGGTTCGCGCCGGGTATTTTATTTTCCCGGGTACCCGTCAGCAAGAGCTGGTGAGGGCATCCCCATATCAAACACCCCGGTACGCGCCCGATAGAAGAAGGAGACCAACTATCTATCCAATATCTATCCTGTAACCTTGTTTCTTTATATATATAATAATCCTGGTCTGAAGATCGAAGAAATAATTCAAATAAATCTCCCATCCTGTGCACAGAAGTGCATTGGGAGCCGAAATATTGAATGTAGTATGTGGCAACTGTCTGCAGGCACTCGTTTCTGTCTAGGTTTTAGGTTGGCTCTCAAACCGGTTACGATCGTCAGTTGTCAAGTTCTTGTCAGTTGTCGGTTTTGGGTTTCTCGTCAATCTAGTCAGTTGTCAGCTGTCATCTAATCACCTCACCTCGCGACAGTGATGGCGACATAATTTTTTCATTCGTTTATACGTTCATAGTTCGTTTCATCGTTTCTGAAATCTGAAGCGATACTTAGGACTCTTCTGAAAATGGGATCTGTTAAAAGCGATCCAGTTTCGAATAGTGGCAAACATAATGGAAACCCTTATGGGAAAGTTGAATTGACGCTAATCAATCAGTTATTACCAGAAGAAAAGCTTTCTCCTACACCTTCTCAGCTAGATGGACTAGGCATGGACACAGAAACAGATTTACGTATTTATGGATGTGAATTGATTCAGACGGCTGGAATTTTACTAAAATTGCCTCAGGTATGTTGAGTTAATTCATTCACAAAAATTTTTGTATTTTGGATATTTTTCTAATGAGCTTGGCCGATATGTTTTAGGTCGCAATGGCTACTGGGCAAGTTCTTCTTCAGCGATTTTATTATTCCAAAAGCCTAGTGCGACACCCTGTTGAACACACAGCAATGGCTTGTGTCTGTTTAGCTTCTAAAATTGAAGAAGCTCCCAGAAGGGTCAGGGACGTTATTAATGTCTTCTCCCATGTTAGACAAGTCAATTCAAACAAGTAAGTTACAGATTCCTTATTAATTTTTATCTGGGGTATTTTCTTGTAACTTGACAGCCATGTAGACTTCTTTTACTATAATAACAAGCCACTAGGTCCATATATTTGCTTGATGCCACCACCAAAATCACGAGAATCCTTTTATTGGTAATTTTATAGGTATAACTGTCTTTATTTTCCTACCACTGCCATCATATTAGAATTACTTGAACCCAGCTACTGTTTAGCCCAATTTATAGCTTCCACCTGAAAGCTCTTCATTATTAATGTACATATATCTGAGTACACAAATTCCAATCAAATATGGTGGCTGCCAGTTATTTTTGAAGTATTCAGAATTGTATTTTGAAATAAGTAGATATGAGTGGCTGACATTTTCATGTCCTAAACTTTGATGAGCAAAAAAAGCTTATAATGTCTGAGACTCAGCTGTATAGTCAAGATTGTTTTCAAAGAGGTTCCACTTTTGATATGGAACAATAAAGCTCCAGTCCAGTCTCCAGGGGAATTGAGTGGTCAAAGTTGCAAAAATTCGCAGGTGATCAACCTCATTAGTACAGTCATGAAAATTCCAGTACATATTATGTATGTGATGCTAGAAAGTGAGTTTGACAATGAACGGACCTTTTACCAAAAACTGGAGTGGTTGAAGACCCATGTCCAAGTTGGAAAATTCATAAAAAATAAGTGTGGTCAGTCCTGAAGTTGAGTGAATTTATCATTCATATATCAAAAACCGAACTATATTCTGGGCTTTTCCAATGTACAATGTGTTTCTAGATCATTCAAATGACTTGTATAGGTTGATAAATAATTCTCCATTCACATCTACTTTTTTGGGATTAAGTTCTGCACTATTTAAGGCTCAATTCGTGACTGAAATTTATAATACAATGATTTTTCTATGGATTGGAGTACCTTTTATAGGGAAATAATACAAAACACTACTGAGAAAAATTGTTCAGGATGAACAGATAGACCTATAACTTACAAAATCCTTGGTTTTTCAAATGTTATTTTGGAGAGTCGTTTTTTTGTGACAGAAAGGTCAGTATAACATGATACTGAATAAAGTAACTAATTGTTTGTATCCAGATCCTGTACCAGCTAGCTTTATAAATAAAAATAACCTACTACTAGGTAGGCATATTGATATTGAACAATTTTTCTATAGATTTTTCATTGTAATTACACCATGAAACCACTTTATTCTACAAAAAAATATCATTTTTACATTTTCAAAGGATACTTGTTAGTGAAACTGAAATTATTTCCATCAAGCAGTGTTGGACTCCAAAAAGGAAATTTGAATTGATTATTGTGCTATTTTCCATAAAAGTTATTTCACTAATCAGGAGACACTGAAATAAAGAGGGTTTAGTTCAGACTAGTGATATACAGGGTGTTTCGAAAAATGGTGACCCCTTGCTAGGGCAATTAGAACACTGCAAATCAAAAAACAATTTTTACAATTATGTTGAAACCACTGGCAACATTGTAATGAAATTTTGTATAGAGATGTTCTTGAAGCTGTGGCATGCATTTGTTTTCATAGCTAACTCTCATAGAGGTGGCTAATTACATGGTTCCTACCCAGTATTTTTGAACATATCTTTTTTCATAGTAGATATTCCAGTCCAAAGTCCATGTGAACTCAAACTTCATTCAATTTAACACCAAAACCATACTCTTGCTAAAACTCAATACTGTGTACCATTTTGGAGTAATAGCTGTTGTGTTGTCCCCAGACATGTAGCAGAGGGAGACAAAAACCATGAGCTGAAATCTAATATTTTTCCCTTGTATAATACACTATTTTTTCCATGACAGGAAAAAGGACCAATCAATATTGAGAAGGTATTATATTATATTGACATTTGAAAATTATCAACTTGAACTTTGAAGTTTTCAACAGGAATTATTACACCTGTATTTTAGGCATCTATAATTCTCTTGAAGTAATCAAATATCTGTGTCTGATTTTGTGATATGATTTTGGAAAATTGTGAACTTCAAGTGGTTCTTTAGGTAAAATCTTGTTTTCAACACCTTGTATCTTGAAAACGGATTTTGCTATTTTGCAGTGTTCTAACTACCCTATTAAGAGGGTCACAAACACCCTGTATGGAAATTATAACTCAATTTCAGGACTATGCCTTACCATATTAATTTGTTGATTTTTTTGTAACTTCAATGTCCTGCCTTTGTAGCCTCTGGAAATGTGTCTGCCAACACTGTCAAAACTCACTGTTTGACATAACAAACCATAATTATGCACAAACATTTTTATGACTACTAATGACATTGACTATTTTAGAAATTATGAAACTTGCTGCTGACCCCCATGAGATACTCAGTGGATACTCACCACCTTTTATTTTGAAATAATTTTGTACCCTGTGTTGCACCTACTTCAGTACTTGAGAAGTACTGGCATGCTGTCCAGTTACAGAAATGACCTTGAGTTCCTGCTTATAATTTCATTATGATAGTGCAGTCATTGGACACTCTTCATCTACTTAAATTACCACCTTACTTTTTATTGTTTTATCTCCAGTCTTACCACCTTCTTATCAAGAAGAGCTTCAAAAAGGATAGACCTAGAATCCATTAAATATATTAGGGAGGACAAATATTCATGTTGAAATGAGAAACAGATTCATTATATGATTCAATGTTCAGTTGTTGCAAATGCTGAAACACTTTTTATAGTTATGTCTGAGTAATGATTTGGTATTATTATTTTATAATAATTTCATCAATATTATCATTATTACTATTTTTAGTAATACAATCTTGTGTATCATTGTAATTTGGTATACTAAGGGTGATAAATTGAAGTAATTGAACTTATTTTTCAATTGAACTGAATCAATGTGAATGGAACATTCTATACACCATGTGTTCCACTTCAAGTGATACCACACTCTTAATTTGCTTGGAGTAGAAAGAAGGATTCAAATATTTTTTAAAATGTAGTATTACAAATTCCTATCAGTTGTTATATGAATTAGGCTTGATTTATCATTTTATGGCATGCATTATTTTATTTTGAACTTTCTCAGAATATATGTACACTGTGGCCTAAATTGAACTGAGGTTGATGGCTGATAGTCAATTATAATGAAAACTACATATCTATCTAGACTATTTATCTATTTTTGTTTTAGGGTTACTAGGTGTTTTCAAAAGTGACTGAAACCTATATATTTTTTTGAAAACTTTGTTTTCATGAGAACATTTTCAATGAATTGAGTAAGTCATATTGATTTATAAACAGGCACTGACATCAGTCTTCCATCAAAAATATAACTTGTTTAATTTTTTCAACTAAATTTACACAGACTTATTTCAATTTGTGAGGATTTATATTCCTGAGAAACTCAATGCTTTGGAAGTGTTTTCATAAAATCAAAGGAAATTGGAAAAAATATAAGTCGTTTTTCAAAAATGCACATTTCTGAAAAACACCTTTCAATTCTGAGATGGATAAACATTTTGCATTGGTTCTTCATATCTAGTTTGAGAATGAATAATACTTTCCTCACTTTTTCTTTGAAAGTGCCAAATTTGGCTGATCCTGTGAATGAACTAATCTATTATGCAATAAGTTTGATAGAACGAAATACTGCCTAATACTAATCACAGGAGGTCTGTAAATAATAAATCAAACTCAATTCATAAAGGCTTTTTAGATACCTACATTATAAAAAAAAAACATTCTCTGCTGAAATACCAGGGTGGTACCACTTGAAGTGGAGCACACTTTATATTCATATTTTTGAATACTCTAATTTATGATCTAACATGGGTTTTATAGAGGATACAGACATTTTCATAGGGATAAAATTGCTATATCTTCCACGTTAAAGGAGCAAAAGATGATTGAATTAGAAAAAGTAGAGTCAAGTTGAGTAAGTTAGACCTCTCTTATATGCCAATTCACAAACTGAAAAAGTATCAAGGGGTTCTTGAAATATTTTGTTACAACTGAAAATGCTAGATTTGGGTTTTGTATTAATTTTTTCACTTGCTATTTGATTGAGACTGAAATTTTAAATAATAATTGATCAAGACAAAAAAGTTTGGATTGTTTAATTATCTTTTATGCAAAATTTCAATTATTTTTCAAATATCAAATGAGAAAGTGAAGTGATAAAATTGGCAACTTTTAGCTCTTACAAAATATTGCATGAATCAAGCATATCAAAAAGGTCCAAATCAGGCAACTTTTTTCTAATTTGTTTATCTTTCACTCTTCTCACCATGTAAGAAATAGCTATACTGTCTCTATGACATTGTTGAGACTTTGTATATGGGTATTTCTTTCCTAGCAGAGCAAACGATAGTTTCCAATCAATTGATTTTCAGATTGATATTATTTCTTGGTTCTCAGTTGCACCAGAATGTTGTGACATTTTACATTAAATCATTTAGGTTTCGAGGTTATGCGCCATTTCCCATGATTCTGTAATAACATCCACCATATGACTGTAATGACTTGAATCGGAGATTCAACTAATTCACATTCCTTGAATTCTGAAATATTGATGATGTGGGCCCAGGAACCTATTCTTCATTTACCCTAATAGCAAGAATGGTTCCAGTCTCAATATTGAAATGCTGTTTACTGAATCCACTTGCTACATTCTTTATATGTGTGAAATTTTACGGCATTTTTATAAAGTAAGTTATCATTCTATTAATATCTTATGGTAGGTATGATTTTATTCAAATAATAAACTTTAAATTTTGGATTCTGATAGACACAATTTGAATTATTTCCAGCAATATCTGAATAGAAAACGTTTATATAATAGGAACATAAAACATTAGAACAATAGTCGGAAATATACAAATTTAAAATAAAATTACCCTTTTGAGTAGACAACCATTATGTAACAGGGTGGTTCAAATAGGACACATTTAAAGGGAAAATCCTATGTTTAAACTAGATAGATGTAAACTGTGTTCTCATCGAGGTCAATTTTCATTATAAACCAAATATTGATATCTAAGATGGGAGGTTTCTCTTATGGGGCAGTTATCATGACTGTGTTGCTGCTTTCCCCACACTACACTATTCAACTACTAAACAAACCGACTGATATACACTTTCAAAACCTAAGTTTCTTTTTGTATACTTCTTGAAATGTTTCTTTCCACTTGAAAAATCGTAGAATTTCAAAGAGCTAACTTGAATTAATGTCTACAAATTAGTTTATGTGCTATTTTGATATCATAACCATTGACGGCATTGACTTCAGTCACATTGTGAACACAATTTCTTTCAACCTTGAGTTTTTGTTCAAAGGAAATTACACTAATATATGAACGAGATTCTCCAGTCTACGTGAAAACGTCACTTTTGAATTTAGCAGCACAGTGACCAATGAATGTCTTCAAATTCTTTAATACCACAACATAGCTTTAAATGGATTTAGAAACAAAAACAAATAAGGTTCCATATTCATTGAAGTTTTTATTTCCTTGTAATTTGCTTATTTTTACTATTTCAATTTTATTGTCATCAGAAGAAGATTGAATTGGCAAATTCTGTATGAATATACTAAACTGAAAATAATCTCCATCAGATTATGAATATGTTATTTTTTACAATTACATTTCCTCTTGGTCAAAATAATTTCCTATATTTATAAATGATTATCACATCCATCCAAATGGGAGAGAAATCACGGAAAATGGATAATGTTAAATATTGTTTATTCATGATGATTATTTAAATCACAAGTTATTTTTTTATAGAGAATGCAAATTGTTTCCTGAATTCGATTGTTGGTTTTGATCCTCTTGCCATATGAAAACAGTACTCAAATAACATTGTTAATTTACAGAGGCTCCAAAAGGCTTAAAAGGGCCTCTGTCTGAAAAATCTTCATGAAGCTGAGTGGAACCTTAAAAGACCACCAGACATGAAAGCCACTGCAAATAATCCGTCTTCAATCAATAGTTGGACGGTTATTGGTGAGCCTCACACAATATACTTCAACTTTTTTTTGGATACTTAAAGTATTTCTAAGTCAAACCCATGGATGATGACACAGGATTACATGAGAAAGAATTATTGGGAAGACATTTACAATTATACCATTTTAAGGTAATGTACAGCAAGAATATTTATTATGCATAGTTTTTTGCATTTGTTTCTTTACTCATACTTCCAAAATTTGTTATTATCTTTCAACATGGAATATTGACTTGAACTCTATTTCAACCAGAAGTTTGAGCTGATACTGATATTTGGTTTACATGTAGTTAGAGAATGAACACTTGCAAAAACTATGGACAATTCATTCCCATGGCCGCTTACCTTTGACATACCTAATATTTATTTATTTTAGCCAATATTTGTATATTGGTATTGTTCTCCAGATAATTATTGAATGAACTATCTTGAATGACCCATATGAAGGTAGGTTTATGTATTATAGCTATTTTCCCGGATTCTCGGTAAGGATTAGTAGTTATACCCTTGCTAGTATACAAAGTTGATATATCAAAATGGTTATACAAAGATACCAATAATTATCAATATCTTGAAAATTCGGTCAGGGAAAAGCAAGAAGTTGAAAATTTCAAGAGATGAATATAGTTGGGAAGCATCATTTTGATTCTTAACAAAAATAGGAATTGATAGACAATACAAAACTTTGTAAAAATGGAGAATTTGTGAATAGGATTAAAGACTTCCGTTGATGGCCTTTTGGGTAATCTCCCAATATAGATTTCTCTCTCTCTCTCTCTCTGGAATATTGAAATCGAGTAGCTTCATAATATTTTTACATAATAGTTCAAGCAAGAATCAATATCATTTCTGGTGAAATCAGTTATTTCTAATGAGAAAGTTGTTGCCATAATATTTGTCTTCTTCTACTTAACATAAACATTATTTTGCTACCTCTCATCGATCCAGAGATATACATGGTGGCCCACATTTTGATGTCCCACTATTGCTATATGAAAAGTTGAGGGTGGCTCTGGTTGAATGAACCATATTTAAATCTGATATTACCATATTGGATATCATATGAAATAGATGGAAAAATATATGTCTAGTATTTTCTATTTCCCGAAATGACAGGCCTAGCAGCTTATGATATCTTTGATTTCTGAACATAATCCATATAGTCCAAGATCCGACTGCTTTGGACCGTCATCTGATAATGAAATGATATACACTGTGTCCATAAAGTCACCCCCCCCCCCTGGTTAACTATTGAACGGATGGGATTTTTTTTTCAATTTTTTTTTGCTTCAGTGGTAGTTTCAGTGCTACATATTGTTCTAAAAAAAAAATATGTATCCTCCAAAATGGCGCCTGGGCGCCATTTTGGAAGATTTTTTCAAATGGAGTGGAGGGTCGAAAGATACCTCGATTGAAAGGTCTTTCGATTCTCTATACAACCTCAAAATCTCAGACGAAAATATTCATCCAAAACAAAATGGCGGATGATAACGTTTGAAATCTCACACCAGAATTCTTTCGACTAGATGGCTATTAAAGTGCTCGCATGTGATCTTCAAATCTCTATTGGCGTATAGAAAAGTTCTCTATCTATGAAGATATCAATAGAAAGCCATTTTGAAGAGAATAACATGGTAGTCACGTGGAATAAACATTGTTCTTTATTTTGAATAAATATTTCTAAAATTTTGCAGAATTTGGAAAGGCAATCGAGCAGAGGTAATAATTGACTACCATGTTATTCTCTTCAAAATGGCTTCCTATTGATATCTTCATAGATAGAGAACTCTTCTATACGCCAATAGAGATTCGAAGATCACATGCGAGCACTCTAATAGCCATCTAGTCGAAAGAATTCTGGTGTGAGATTTCAAACGTTATCATCCGCCATTTTGTTTTGGATGAATATTTTCGTCTGAGATTTTGAGGTTGTATAGAGAATCGAAAGACCTTTCAATCGAGGTATCTCTCGACCCCCCACTCCACTTAAAAAAATCTTCCAAAATGGCGCCCAGGCGCCATTTTGGAGGATACATGTTTTTTTTTTGGAACAATATGTAGCAATGAAACTACCATTGAAGCAGCGAAAAATTGAAAAAAAAATCCCATCCGTTCTGAAGTTAACCAGGGGGGGGGGGGGTGACTTTATGGACACAGTGTATGTGCCAAAGCATGTAAAAGAAATGTAATTCATTGAACGGCATCTGTGCCAATCACTATCCTGAGCAAAATGATTTCGCGAATATTTCGCCCCCCTCTAAAGATAATATCCGATGGACCAGTGTAAAACTCAACATGTGAATTAGAATACTTGTACTGTGAACACCACATGAGTTTCACACTGGTCCATGGGATATTATCTTCCGACGAGGACGAAATATTCACGGAAATATTGACGCTCTACCACTAACTTAGATCAGTACTCGTTATCACATGACCGAAGTATGTCCGGAATAATAGGAGCAAATAAATCGCTGTGTCGTGGATTTGGCTCAGACTGAGGGGTGGCACAGGTAGGTTTTTGAGACCTACCATTCTATTGGTATCGGATGGCATAATTGCAAAATCGAGTGCAAATTTCCGCACAGGAAAGTAGAATTTTTTTATCATTTTGCTCAGGATAGTGATCGGCACAGGTGCCGTTCGATGAACTGCAATGTTTTTACTTTCGTTTGGGACATATATTTCCTTATCGAATGACGGTAGAAATCTGAGCCGGCTCTCCTACTATTATGTCCTCCAAAATATGCAACTTTTGATTCATTCAAACAACTTTCTATGTCTAACCGTTTCAGAGATAGCAATAGCAATGAAATGTGGTCCAACCTGTATTCTTCCAGCAAATATTATATTGATATTCGTTTCTCTAAATTTTCGTCGTTTTCTCTTATTGTCTTTATGAACAAAATGAAACGTGTTGGTGATAAGTTCCAGTGAAAACTGTGTTCTAGACGGAATGAGATCAACTCTCACTCAAGCAACACAAGAAAATTGAGTAACAATCATCAACAAATTATACACATAGTTATACCTTGTGTTTTCGGAAAGTATACAGCTGAAACAAAGACACATCTCCGTGAGGAAGACAGACCATGCTGAGTACAATATAAAGAAATGGTATATCGAAACTAGCTGAACATGTTCTTACTGAAAATGAACAAAATTCTGCATAGTGGAATGATATTAAAATTATATCAACCAAAAAAAGAAAATGGTATTCTGTTGCATTCATCTGAATGGAGATAATATAATTTCTTCATGTTCAGTTGCTATAGATAGAACATGGGATTCACTCCTAAAGAGTATGAAAATGGTTAATTCAAGATCCGTTGGAAAAACACCCAGTGATTCACATTTGTCTAACGTCACTGAGAAGGGTCAAAACACAAAAATGAAGATATACATATCAAGAATTATTTTCCATTGTTATGATGAGAACGAGCTGGTTTAGTTGTCATAAATAGAACATGGTATTCACTCCTAAAGATTATGAACAATCATGGTCGATTCAAGATCCGTTGGACCCAATGATACACATTTTTCTGACGTCACTGAGAAGTGTCAAAACACAAAAACGAAGACATACATATCAAGAATTATTTTCCATTGTTATGATAGAATGAGCTGTCACTGAATATCCATAGAATTTTTCTTATAGGTTTCTAATAGTAAAGTTTTTTAAGTGGAGTGACATTTTGCGGCAAATCATCTGATTTACACCTACTGCAGGTATATTGAAATGATAGTAATATTTTTATTTGTAGAGAAGAGTAGGGAAAACTCCAAAAATGTAGAAAAATAGATATTCCACCTCAGGATAAACCTACATACAGCATTATAGTGAAATGTTATATTGAGTGATGTTTAAATTTTCATAATCCCATTGGGAAATGGGTTGTGTAATGACCATAGGTGAATAAAAATGTGTGCTTGTTTGATGCTTTGGATTTTTTTGAAGATTTGGCAGTACCAAAATGAAGGTAAAATGCTGTGAAAATATTATCTCGTCTTACACAAACAGTCCACCGGCGAATAGTGTAATGGATTCAGGAACAAATACACACTATCTCTATAACTATCTCAATGAACTGGATAAATATATGAACATTTTTCGGACGGGGTAAATCATTTGCACATCATAATATGAAGACTGTGCAGCTGAAAATAGTTGATCAATTATACAAGTATTTTCATAAAATTATTACTATAGAAAGGAATATTTATTATGCCCTTTGACTACTGAGGACGGTACACCAACCTGGACATACAGAACACCAGAAAAATCAAGATGATTAATTGTGATATGTTGTTGATTTATGTTGATTGTCGTGAAATTGTTCATAAGCTGTTTATTTACATCACGGAAGATGGGACCTTCCGTTAGAAATATTGGGGAAAATGTGGAGATCATTAGTTGATTTGTGCCATGGACTTCGGAATAATATATAGTGCTTCTTAACACTTTGGTTGCCATTTGGATTAGCTATGATACACAGCTACTCATTATGGAGTTAACACCCACAGGATATATTTCAATGTAATTTTTACTACTTTTTAGTTAAGTGATGGCTCCTAATATACAAAGCCGACTTAACACTTTCTGGTCCTGTTCATTATGTTCATACCATTTATTAACTCATTGTTTCTGCACAACACAGTCGGTTAGATTCATGATTAATTGAGATTGCAACTTCTACAAGTGTAAAACACCCGATACATTCAAGATGCAATGATGATAAATGGAAAAAACACTATCTCTCATAGAAAAAGAAATACATAGAGAATTCATTGATGAGATCTAACCTCTTGTATTGACAGCCGAAGAACAAGATATACAGAACTCTTGCATTGTCAGCCAACATTGTGCCAGCATGAGTTTTTTGAACATGACTTCCCAAAATTGAATGATCATCTGAAAACAGGTGAGTACCTACATATTTTTCATATTTGGTTATAACTTCATAGCTATTGAACTGAAACCGCCATCTTTAGTTGATGGTTAGTTTGGAAATACAGATAGTAGGTATCAACTTCCGTTCTATTGAAAGCAATTATCATCCATCCATCCATACAACTATAGTGTGTTCTGAAGGCGAAGTAATGGAATGTGGCAACAGAAGTTTGTCGCAGATTTTTTAAGGGAAATCTACCAGAGTAACCACTAGAGCGGCGTGGATATTTCGTGAATTATACCTATCGGCGTTGATAATTAATGAATTATACCTATAACTTTTTCTGGGTAGAATCGACATTGCCGCTTCAACACAACGAAGTACGGATTACGGAGAGCTAAGAATTTCTTATTTGTGAAGATAATACCTCTTTCTTTGACTTGTAATTCGTGACGCATGTTAGTGCGCTTTCTGATCTGGGGTCGTATTCTCGACAAGTGAACTTTTTGACGTATACGCATCAAAATGAATGGTTTATGTACGAGTACTTTTTCGAAATGGTATTCTTGACGATCATTCGCTTCACAAAACGTATACGCTTAAAAACGTGCGATCAAAGCAGCCGGCACCACTGTCCGTTGATTCACGTTCTGTGAATATGTGAAAAATTCCGCGTGAAGTGTCAAATTTTTTTAATTCTTTTTATAATGCAAATGCTGTGTTGAATGAATCAAATCAATCTAAAAATTATTAACAGATGAAGTGGGAATGAATAATTTGATCAATAAGTACATAATATACTATTCTTCATTCACAGTCACTATATAATCAGAATAATCCAGTAATTAGAGATTTATTAGATTAGAACAACATAAATATATAGCAATAAATAATAATAAATGACAATGTATAATAATCAGTATTTCCAGCTTCATGTAACCTCCTCAGCATTGTTTGGACATTTGAACTATTCCATATAAAAGCATCGTTTGTATTACTAGGAAACCAAATTCACATTAACAATTTTCAAATTGTAGTCACAAATTAATTGTACATTTATTAAATAATAGTTTTTTTTATTTACATAGATATTTTCAGGATGCTCATAACCATGTACAAACAGCTTATTACCCCTTCTGTTGAATCTGTAAAACATCGATTCTGAAAAATCACTTGAATAAAAGCCAATTACTTTGAATCTACTCTGTTCTTAGCCGATTCAACTGGTAAATATTGGCAGGAAATTTGACGAATCTTTGGAAAATTTCAACTTGGTTCCAGTACCTCAACGATTTTGTTCACACGTCTTGAAACATGAAGTCTAGGACACAGAAAAATTGAAATTGCAGCTCATATCCATTTGGTAACTTTCTCATGCAAAAAACCGTAAGGAAACTAACACAGTAAACAGCATAATATGTATTACCTCTGTGATAGTTGGGTACCAACTTTTGTGGAGATATCCAAATCTTGAGCACAATGTGCAGGTCATGTAATAAAATCAGAGAGTGATTTTCACGCTACTGTATCTTCGCCTATCTATTTGCATCTTCCATTACATCAATCAACATCAACTGTACAAATTTCTCTCCCATTATGTTTTGATGTAATTCACTATTTATTCAGATGATATGAAACTCAAAAAAGATTCATTAGAGTCCAAAATGGTTGTCCAATATAAATAAACATTAAAAATATTCAATGACACGTCACAAGTCAACAAAACGACGAAAGTCAATACCAACTAAATTCTAAATTTATCAGTGACAAGTGAATGCAGGAAAAGATGGAAAATCAAGACCCTACACTATTATAGATGTACGAGCTCCACTTGGCAATTCTGACCACACACTCATCTCCACATCCTGCCCATTTTTCATTCCGTCAACTGCTCCGGCACCCCCACGTCTTATATGGCATTACAATTCAGAAGATTGGGACGGTCTCCGCATGTTTTTCTCCGAGTATCTTTGGCATAGAATATGCTTTGACTCTGAGGACCCTTCACAGTGTGCTGCGGAAATATCCGAGATCATCATGCTCGGAATGGACACATACATACCTCATTCTTTGAAAAGATCATCACCATCGAAACCCTGGTTCAACAGAAACTGTTCTAGATCTGTTGCCTTGAAACAAACAGTCTACCATCGCTGGCGCAAAAACCCTAACCTCGGAACTAGAGCAGAATACGTTGATGCCAGGAATAACTGCAGCCAAACAATAGATGCTTCGAAAGAAACATACAATGCCAAGATAAGATCGAAACTCATAGATTGTCCCAATGGCTCCCGTTCGTTTTGGTTCCTTGCTAAAGTGGTCGGAAGAAATTTCACTAACAGTTCATTTCCACCACTGTCCAAATCCGACGGCACATTAGCAACAACATCGCAGGAGAAAGCAAATATTTTTGCAGAGATGTTCGCAGCAAACTCTACTTCAGATTCCCAAGGACAAGTGCCACCAGACATTCCACCCGTTGAGAGTCGAATGCCCGAAATCGTCTTCCGTCAACGCAATATCAGACGAATTTTGCTTGGTCTCAAAACGAATAAGGCTAACGGTCCTGATGGAATTCCACCCATTATCCTCAAAAAATGTGCACCAGAATTAACACCGATTCTCTGCAAGTTGTTTACCGTCTCGTACAGGTCGGGTATTTTTCCATCTAGAGTCCAACCAATCCCCAAAAAAGGGAACAAGAACCTGCCCAACAACTACAGACCTATTGCCCTGTTATCAGTAATCTCCAAAGTGATGGAGAAAGCCACCGAAGATCTACTGGAGATCTACTTGCCTACTTCACCCATTTATGGCAAGCTTCATTAGAAAAACACGGGGAATCTCTAGCTGTCGCGTTGGACATATCGAAAGCATTCGACCGTGTTTGGCACGAAGGACTCCTCCACAAACTACCATCATATGGCTTACCACCTCAGGCACCAACATTATTCCTTCTTCATATCAATATCTGTTGGGAGTAACAACTTGCCCCATCCACAGCTTTGCAGATGATAGCATCCTCCATACTGCGTTCTCTCCAAGAATTCCCATTTCTTCCCAAGAAACTAAGAACTCACGGCGCAGGCAGGTCAATGCTGTCAATGAAAACCTTGCTGAAATCACGGCCTGGGGGACCAACAACCTAGTTGAATTCAACGCCACCTAAACTCAAGCCTGTATTTTCTCTAGAAAGGCGGAACTCAGTATGCCCGATATTGTAATGTCTGGCACCACCATACCCACCAAGCCCACCATATCTATGCTCGGTATTTCCATCAGCAACACTCTTTCATGGTATAATTGTTTGGTTTAATATTATACTCTCTTTATTTCCTATAAGTGACATTGATATTCATAACATTGACATCCCCCTCATACTCAAACTTCCATGTATAGGGTGATCCATACATCTCCCCTTTTCACTCTTCCATCTGCCTATCCCCTCTTAGAATATTCTTTCCTGGAATGAACCGGAGGAATCTTCTATTCCTTGAATAGCAACGGCCACTTGAAGTTTTAATCAAATAATTCCTGTGACTTCCTACTTCAACTATTACACCGACATTATCCCACAACTTAGTTTTCGGGTCCTGAATTCTAACTCTAGATCCAATCGGGATTGCTATTAAATCTTTGGCATTCCGATTATAATGTCCAATAACTTTGACATGTTCCTCTGCAGATTTCTTTTCACATGCATCTACAGCAATTTGCCATTCTTTGGAAAATGCCTTATGATGTGCTGGGACCAAAGAGCGAATAGGGTGGTCAAATAAAACCTGGGCTGGAGAACGATTATTCGATTTTGGAGTATTTCTATATTCCAGTAGACCTGCATAAAATTTTTCTTCGTCCAAACTGCTACCATTCATGCATTTCATGATGAGTGTCTTCATTGCTTTAACTCCAGCCTCTGCATGCCCATTACTTTGTGGGTAATATGGTGTGGATGTACAACGGGCCACATTCCATTTCAATAAAAATGCAAGAAATTCTTGCGAAGTGAACTGTGGACCATTATCAGATCGGAATCTCAGAGGAACACTAGTATCAGAAAATATTTTTCTTAGATCTTTTATCAGTTTCAAACTAGTTGGATCTTGATTTCCGTACGGGCAAACTATTGGCCATCCCGATAATCTGTCAATGTACACCATATATTTCTTTCCTGCACAAGAGAATAAATCCGCGGATACATCTTGAAATGGAAGGGTAGGTGGTGGATCACACATATATAGTTCTTTTGGCAGAGAAGGACGGATTAATTGGCAATGTTCGCAATTTTCTACGATATTCTGAATATCGCTTGTCATAGCAGGCCAATACACTACTTGACGAGCTCGTCTCTTCGTTCTTTCAATGCAATAGGGATGACAATCTGACATCCTTTGAGTACTAATTCATTTTCACAGCTCAATTCATCTCGCACATTCCAATATGGCTTCAAAGCAACATCAAGATCCTGTTTTGAATTAGGAAACCCCTTCTCTATCATTTTAACGAACTTTTGATACGTTTCATCATTTTTTGATTTCTCTTTGAGAATTTCAAATAACGGATCTTGAAGGTGAGAAGTTCTCAACATTTCTTCTGTATTGTCCACTAGAGAAATTTGATGTACGATGAATGAATTCAAATGAACTGTAGCATCTTCTGCTAATAAATCGTTGTCTTGACCATTTGCAACCGGCGAACGTGAGAGTGCATCAGGAATCATATGTTAACATTGACATCCCCCTCATACTCAAACTTCCATGTATAGGGTGATCCATACAATAATCATGTCAGATCCATGGCAAAAGCTGCTTCACAAAAACTCGGATTCTTGTTCCGTGCGAAAAGCTACTTTACACCTCAACAGCTTCTTATGATCCACAAAGCGCAGATACGACCTGTTCTAGAATACTGTTCCCACATATGGGGTTGAGCATCAAAACATACGCTGATGCTCTTAGATGACGCGTGACGCCACACTCACTCACTCTTTGACATCATTGGAACACCGAAGAAAGGTCGACAACCTTTCAGTTTTCTTTCGATACTTCCACGGGAAATGTTCTTCGGAAATCTCTGCTATCATCCCTTCACTAGCAATGCCAGTCAGACGAACTAGACAGGCCCAGTCAGCACATCCTTTCGTTGTCAACCTCGAAAGATGTCGATCGGCACAGTATTCCCAACCACATATATAATCTCCAGAATTTAAAAAAAATCCATTACCTACCTCCTATCCCTATCCTCCCTAGGAACGCACGATGTTCTTTGAACATTATAGGGATTTCCTTTCGTGCGCTCCAAGCGATAAAAAAAAAGTTTCATATACAATAAGGAACTAGCCATAAGTATATTTCCATATGTGTCTAGTATGCCATATTAAAATGTTGATACATGTATTCTTTCCATTTTCATAACTGTTGTTCTTTGAAAAGTGTATTGCTAAAATTGAAGGGGGCGTTCACCCTATTTCTATTTTTCATCTACGGCTATGATTGATCCGACAGTAAATATAACCTCTAAAATCGTATCTGACAATCAAGCGCTACTAGGGAAATTGAAAAGACAAAGAGGAGAATATATCGCTACCTCAATGCAACAAATAGACATCTACGATTTGATAGTTCTGAGATAAATCGAATTGAATGTTTACAGTCTACAATAACGGTTGTGGCATGAGGTGTAAATTCAGTATTTTTTTCTCTGATTCAATGATTCTTTTAGACGTTTTATGTAGATGTAGGAATTTTTTTCGAGTTATGTAATACATGTTAAAAAAATATTTTTCATGTTATCTACTTGTTGCATTGAATAAGTTTGATGACTTATAGTTACCCATATTCAAGCATGGTCTTTGGACCCATAAAAATGTATGATATTGATACTAGACAGCTTCAGGAATGGATTTATTCGAGTAAATATATAAATTCTTTCATAATGAAGCTTGGACACATTTTCAGGCATGAAACGGTGAATAATAAATCATGGAAACTTATCTAAGGCAACACATAGTAAAATCACATTCAGAATTTTAGTCTTCAGTTGTTTCTTCTTCAATATCGGATAAAACATCTGGAACTTTATTATTGTGAGGTAAACTGTAATAAAATGGTTTACAAGCATCTCCTAGTGCTGGAGGTTTAATTCCGAATAGAGATGTCAAGTTTGAATATTTTTGCTCTGTGATAGGAATCGAGTCCTTGTACAAAGGTTGCAGTGAAGTTGTGGGGTGAGAACTACGACGTGTCTTCTTGTTGAAGTTGAGGAGTTTGAATTCACCATCGAAAGCTTCTTTGAACTCCATAATGAACGGCAGAGCTTTGTTGAAACGCATCCAACACATTTTCTGCCAGTTCACTGGTCCGCCACTCTCGTCTGTTTTTCTGATGGACATGTTCTGCTCGACGAATTTTTTGTAGTCAAAAATATCGTCTTGTTTGAGATTGTGGACAATATAAGGCCTATATCTTTTACACCTCGCACTACGAGCTATATTTGTCCATTCTTCTGGCCATAACGCCTTACCAATTCTTTTGAATTCTCTACTGATTGCAGCATGCATAGTCACACTTCATCTCGCTTTGACCACTCACCAGAAATGTTAAACCAACTATTGTAATATTGTGAATCTCTTGGACGGCTAGCAAACACATTGTTGCCATGAATTTATTCGAATTTTAGCCACAGCATCTATCACTATAGAAGAATACTTGTTTCGTGGAAATCGGTAATGATTTGAGGTATTCGTATACGCAGCTTCCAATCTCACAGCTGCCCCTCTCAAATTTTGTTTCAGTCCACAAGAAACTATCTCCTTGTTTATTCACAACATTGTAGACTGTGAAATTATAGGAAGCAAGCCTGCGTTTGTAAAAGAGCGCATTGTTCGTTGGATCTGTTGGAACAAGTAATACTTGCTGCAGGTCAAAATTCGCGCAAATGAGCTCTCCATTAGATTGTCCGGCAATAGCTTTATCGCTCCTTTTATCTGCTCTTGCCAGTAATAATTACACAATTTATTGATACTCACCGTCGTTCCTACAACGATCGACCATATATCGTGCTCTACTACTCATAATGGTTATAAGTCAACTTCTTATTACCAAAAATTCACAAAAGAATGATGAACAATACAATCGATTTGAATATAAACGAACAACTGGGAGGGCCATAGCCAGTTCAAATCAGGTTGTACAACTAGATATCTCAACTTATCCACTACTTGAATAAAATATTAGAATGCAACAATTAGACAACTTGAGATACCTAGTTGTTGGGATAATTTGATGTATGATTTTGAAGATGTCCATATTTGATACTTTCCATATCAGGAAGATAATATCAGAATTGAGTTATCTAGTTATTGCAATAGAAGTATCATTCGAAACAATAATGGCTGGTGGAGTTATCTGAAATCGGCCCATTTTCGAGTTATCTAGTTGTAGTTTTGAGGTAGCGATATGTTTTATTCTTTTATTCACTCAAACCATTGTAATATAGAAAATAGAAGAGAGCAGAAGTTCAACTGTGTCCGAACTCTATATAACTAATACCATCCAGTGACGCTAGTCAGGATTTGGTCATTTGGCTACAGAGTGATAACCAATAAAATCAATAGAAATTTAGATTTTTATCAGGAAATAGAAAGGAAAAAAAACATCAAAAAATAACAGTTCAGATCAAGTCTCCTTCATTGTCTCTGCATTTTTCATACCTCTGCACGTTATTTTCAACTCTCCTCTGTTCTTCTGGTGGTATCTCTGCAAACTGTTATTATTCTTCGTCACAACTACACTCTATTTCTTGGCCTGAATTTGTAATCCTTGTAGGAGAGTTGAACATATCGTGTAAAAAGAGATATAAAACGTGTATAAAGAATGAAGGAGATTTGATCGAGAATACAAAAATCTGAACTTGTTAGGAATAATTGCTGTTTTGTTCTTTGTCTGATCTTTTGATGCCATTTTTCGATAGGTATTATTAAGTTTCTTTTTATCTAATGATGAAAAAAATCTAAATACCTAGTGATTTTATTCGTTATTTATCTCACTCTGTATCCAGATGATCTAATTCTCACTACCATCATGCCTGGTATCATTCAAATTCTGATATTTATTTCAGATGGTGACTTGAAAAATCCAATTATTTAAAATTTGCGACGTTGATAAGAAACACCCTTTATGATATATTATTTTGGAGATTGATATAGGAGTATTCGTAACTTGTCTGAATCGCTTACCATTATCATCAAGGAAGATGTTTCTATTGATGTCGGTTTGCCAATTTCTTGCCAAAACTGTTCAGATATAACTGACTTGACTGCTCCAGGGTCGTAGATCATTTCTATGTCCATATTATTAATGTTCCCGTTCAAAGTAGCTTAGCAAATGAATTTCTTGAACGATGTGATTACAATATGACCGTGCGAAATCACGGAAACGTTCATGGGTATTTTTTTTTTTTTTTTTTTATTTATTTATTTCAAAAAATTGAGACTTGTGAATAAAATACATACTGAACAATAATAATACATAATTACATATATTCATTGGTTGGATGCACAATGGATTTAAAAAAAATCTGTGTGTGCAGCCATGTAGCTTAAACTTAAGAATCAGTCATATATAGATATACTGAGGTCCCTGCAATTTGGAACTAATAAGTGATAAGAAGACAATAATGAATAATAACCTAATAACTGTGATGCATGTGACATATGTGATGTTCAAGATTAGATGATTTATAAATCATTTACAGTCACCTCACTTTCTACTATCCATCTATTGACATGGTGTTTAACTTGTTTGTAGGGCTTATTTCTAAGGTGCAGTGGTAAAATGTTATAAACTTTTGGCCCTATATAAGCAATGTGCGCTTGTGTCGCTGAACGCGCCACATGCGGAACGAAGATATTCTGTCTAACTGCTGCTCTTGTGTTCAGTTTGTGTTGTAGTACACTTCTGTAATATTTTTTCATGATCATGAATCTAATAGTAGATTTAATATATAGCTGATCAATGTTTAGCAATTTGCTTTCTTTAAATAACAGCCGGATGGGAACAGCCTAGACTTGTGTAACATAATTTTCAGAACATATTTTTGTGCTACATGAAGAGATGACATGGTACTCTTACAAGCATTACCCCAAACTAACAACCCATAGTTGATAATTGACTCGACTAGTGCAGAATAGACCATCTTCAGAGTATTTACATTCAAAATATGACTCAGCTCATAAAATTTGTAGATCAGTTTTCTGACTTTGCTGGTAACCATGTTAATATGAAATTTCCAGTTTAAGTTTTCATCAAGTAAAATTCCTAAATATTTCACACTGTCCTTTCTCTCTATCTTAGAATTACATTTACAAGAATTAGTCTCAAAGTTACAGTCATAATCATGAATTTTTAGAAATTCCACATTTGGCAAGGTTCTTCGGGTCAAACCAAACGCTAAAAACTTGGTTTTTGCCACATCCAATGTTAGTAAACTGCAGTCTAGCCAGTTTTTTATTTTAGAGATGGCCTCTTCCGCCTTTTGAACCGCTGATTCCCAGGTGTGGTCGGTTACTATAATTACAGTATGTAATTCGGTACTTTTTTTTAACTATTTGGCTACTAGGGTGGATTTGGTAAGATTGATGCTGAGTTACACCGACTGACACCATTCTTTTGTAATGTTTAGTCCTCTCTGAACTATGTCACAGAGGGTTCCTTCAAATGTACCCTTTGCGAGTATGACAATGTCATCGACATAGCCTTGACAGGATATGCCGAGGTCAGTCAGCCCACAGAGTAGCTCGTCTACTGTGAGACTTCACATTGATGGATGGAGACGATCGCTTGCCCAACCTTCTTTTCTGCAAATCTTGTAGACCAGTTATGACTCCATCGGGGTTGTTCCATCTACTTCTCTGCCTTCTAGTGCTCTTTCGACTAGATCGTATTTTTCAAAAACTCATCAGAATAAGAAAGATCAGGAAACACACTACAAGTGTAGCTTCTTATTTTGTACGGCAAACTTCGACCAAATTCTTGAAAGAATATCGAACAAAATACCGATGAACGTTTCCACGATTTCTTACGGTCATATTGTAGTCCCATCGTTCAAGAAATATACAAGTGAAAATGTGGAAAACTGTACTCAATATGAAGAATTATGGCTTAGGTGAAAGATTTTCATCCGAATCAGATATACATGCCAACTCATACTACATAGAGAAAATAAATTGTGAGTTTGGTGTTTTTACGATTCAGAAAGCCCGTGAAAAGAAGGCTGTGATGGATGTAAGGAAATTGATTGAAAGAGGTATTTTCTTTCAACAGGATGGGGAATCTTCTCATTACTCAATACAAGTGAGAGAATACCTAGAGCACCCAATTCTCTAATTGCTGGATAAGTCGTGGCGGCCCTCATTCTGGCCTCCTAGGTCCTCTAATCTCACAGTATTAGACTATTATCTATGGAGACTTATAAAACGATTAGTATATCAGCCTGAAGTCAACACCAGGGAGGAACTGAGGGAAAGGAAAGTTACAGATTCAGATATGATCAGAAATAACAGGCAAAGTATTCGAAAAACCATGAGAGATCTCCCAAAGAGATGCAGAAAATTGAAGAAACTGCTAGAGCACCCAATTCTCTAATCGCTTGATAAGTCGTGGCGGCCCTCATTCTGGCCTCCTAGGTCCTCTAATCTCACAGTATTAGACTATTATCTATGGAGACTTATAAAACGATTGGTATATCAGCCTGAAGTCAACACCAGGGAGGAACTGAGGGAAAGGAAAGTTACAGATTCAGATATGATCAGAAATAACAGGCAATGTATTCGAAAAACCATGAGAGATCTCCCAAAGAGATGCAGAAAATTAAAGAAACTGCTAGAGCACCCAATTCTCTAATCGCTTGATAAGTCGTGGCGGCCCTCATTCTGGCCTCCTAAGTCCTCTAATCTCATAGTATTAGACTATTATCTATGGAGACTTATAAAACGATTGGTATATCAGCCTGAAGTCAACACCAGGGAGGAACTGAGGGAAAGGAAAGTTACAGATTCAGATATGATCAGAAATAATAGGCAAAGTATTCGAAAAACCATGAGAGATCTCCCAAAGAGATGCAGAAAATTGAAGAAACTGGAGGCAGACGTTTTGAGAATCTTCGTTAAAGAATATTAAGATACAGAGATATCTTTTTCTAAAATTATAATTGCTCTGTTGCTTTTTTCCAAAAATCAAGTATGGTCCTGAATTTTTTTTATTGAAAAACAACTATTCTTTGCTACTATATCAATGTGCAAAAATATTGATTTCAATACTTTGAGTCGAATGTAGAGAGTAATGTGGCCGGACGAAATCAAAGAAACATTCATCTGTATTTTGTTTGAAATTTTTTACCAAATCGGTCGAAGTGTGCCGTACAAATTGAAAAGCTGCACTTGTAGCGTTTTTCCTAATCTTTCCGATTCTGATGAGAGTATTTGAAAAATACGATCCAGAAAGTTAAATTTATGAGAAAATGAATTTCCCAAGTCCAGCTCTGGATTTTTTTTCTATAGTAGGCCATCTTATGGAGTGTCAATAGAGGTAAGTTGCTGGTGTATTTCGGGCAATAACATCGAGACGTTCCTGAAATATCGTTCATCAAAGTTTCGCCTCGAATTCAAACAATGGCCTGTATTTCTGTTACGAATAGGCAAAATATATTTTTTCACAAATATATCAACTCACCATGACTTCCTCTATCCGTCTTTAGGCTATGGCTGGTAAGTCATGACTCACCCAGTATAATGGAGAGAAGATTTAAAATACTTGGGACTGATCCTGGACCAACAACTTCTCTGGAATATATACGAGAAGGAAGTAATCACTGCCACAAAATCTTTGATGATATGCAGAAAAAGCTGGAGGTGTACCCCTAGGCCCCATAGATGAATGTATACAGCATTAGTGAGACGTATCATCACATATGGAGGCGGTGGTCTGGGGAGACAGAACTTGTGGAGCCTCCACAAAGGCTAATCTCACGAAAATTCAGAGACTACAGGTACAATAAGAATGTATCACACTGCCGCAATGGAGGTAATTCTAGACCTTACTCCTCTACATTTAGTTGTGGAGAATGCGGCAAAGATAACGACATACAGAATGATTAGAGAAGGAGTGATCTAAGGCAGGCCAACCTGTCCACTCAACTAGCAAATCCAGGAATTGCCTCAGGAGGAGATAAATAAACAGTACAGCTTTGTGAAACAATTCACAATGACGCTGAGCTGCAAAAAAATGGAACAGTGATTCCATGGGTATTGAGCTCAAAGAAGAATTTATTAAATGGTGCACAGATGGTTCAAAAACCGAAGATAGAACTGGAATATGAGTGTGCTGACCTCGTACCAAATATTTCGAAAACTTTTTTCAAGCATATTTCAGGCGGAAGTTCACGCTATAGGGAAATGAGTACAGTGTGTCCAGTTGTAGATGCTTTTGCGTGATATCTCAATTATCTTTTTGGATATAAAACCTTGCGGTTTTCGCGGTACTATGTCACTTTTTCATTAAACTAAAGATAGTATCATCAGATTTTGCTAACTGTTTTTGGACCGCCTCTATAGCTCCAACACCCTTCGTGGGACCAAAACCTAGCTCCAACACCCTTCGTGGGACCAAAACCCTTCTGCGGGATCAGCAGCAGTATTGTATCAGAAGAAATTCGAAAAAAAGTTGAACAGATATCAGACATTTGGGAAAATCTTCCAAGGTCTCAGATAGGCTTTTTTTATGTTCTGGTTCCCACGAAAAGGGATATCCTGTGAAGTTCAGAGAACATCGTGAGAACCAAGGAAAATACGGTAGGAATTGGTGTTCTTCTGGGAATATCCCCAATTTATAAGAGTAGTTGAACAACTTGCAGAGAACAGGAGCACATTTTTTGAGATCAATCGGTGGGATTCCGTCGGAGCCACAAGCTTTGTTGGTGTTGAGATCTAATAAAATCTTCCTTTTAGGACGTTGGCGAAAGGTGATCTCGGGCATATGACTGTCAATTGGCGTTATGTTTGGAGGTTGTTTTCCCGTTGAATCCAGAGTGGAATTTCCAGCAAATAAATGCGCAAAAATGTTGGCTTTCTCCTGGGCAGTTGTGGCTAGTGTTCCATCTTCCTCGGTTAGAGGAGGAAACGAGCTGGAAGTAGAGTTTCTTCCTACAGCTTTGGCGAAGGACCAAAATGAACGGGATCCGTTAGAACATTCAACAAGTTTTGGTCTTATTTTGGCATTATGAGCTTGGATTTTTCTGCTATCGATGGAATGCTGCCTGTTTGGATGCGACAGCTCTAGAGCAGTTTCTATTGAACCAGGCCTTATCGGAAGATATTCTCCTTGCAGTGTTCAGTATGTAGGTTTACATCCCCAACATGATGATTTCAGAAATTCTCTCAGCACATCGTGTTGAATCTGCTGAGGGGAAACAAACTCTCTTCCATGGAATCGCTTAAGAAAACATACGAAGACCCTCCCAGTCGGTCGAATTGTAATGCCACATGAGACTGGTAGAAATTGTGGTGCTGGATGGTACATGGAAAGAGCTGGTTGTGGAGATGAGAGTGTGGTGAGAGTTTCCAAGTGGGGCTGCTCGTTGGATGAACGAGTCTTTGGAAAGAGATGTTCTGCAGGTCTCCAAAGTGATCACGAAGAGGTGCGAAGCCTCAACTCGACGGGTTAATCTCGCGGGGACTGCCAAGGGAGGAACAATTGTTGATATTTCAGAAGAGCATCGTCCATGAAAATATCTATAAAATAGAGCCAGATCGCCAACATTTCTCCGGTGTTCCAGAAAAGTGAGTGAGTTTGTGATCGAGGCATCACCCACGAGACGAATTGCCCTTTTTTGGACAGAATCCAACAGTTTCAGGGTATGTTTGGGTGCTACACTCGAAATATGGGAGCATTATTCCAGGACAGGTCGGATCTGTGCCTTATAGATCATAAGCAGCTGACTGGAAGTGAAATAGCTCCTGGCCCGAAACAGTACAAAATATATTCGAGAACATTTTCGCGGGGACTCCTATTCAATTTTCAGAACTGACGTTACAAATCTGAGAATTATGACAATCCGTAGTTGTCAGTGATGACATGCGTGTCCACACTCTGTAAAGGGCGTGAAATTAGATATTCGATACTACTTGGTACATATTATGTAAAACCACGAAAGATCGATTGCATTTGTCAGCCTAGGTAAAAATAAACTTCATGTACTAACGGCTGTCCTAACAGGGCACTGCCGGTTGAAAATACATCTCAGGAAGCTAGGCTTAGAAGACGAAGAAGACGAATGCAGGTTCTGTGGGGAAGAGGAGGAAACCTCTATCCACATACTCACGGGATGTGTCACCCTACAAAACCAATTGAATTGACTCGACCGTTACTTGATAGTTATCCATGGCAAATGTAAAAGCTTCACAAACGATAAGATTTCCACACAATTCTCAATCACACATGTTTCGCTTACACAGTAGCTTCATCAGGTGAAATACTGGTACAATGAACTAAACTAACCTAGGCTTGCCTAACTTTCATATATCTTACTTTCCCAACCTGAAGGATTAAAATTACCTGTGGACAGGTTCGATAAACCTTCATTTTCGTAAAATAGGCACAATATCTACATTAAAATACTGTGTACCGGATTAACTTGAAAGGGTTGATAGCAAATACATATTATCACCTACTAAAGAAAACAAACTCAACAGTGGAGAACTATTGACGTCTAGTTGATATTTAAGTAAAATGTTAGAATTTTCGAGTCTGTTGGTTTCTAATGATTGAAAATGATTGAGTTTTATTCCTTTATTTTCTACGTATAGAATTTCTACAAAAACTATTGTTTTCTTTTAATATATGGTTGGCGTATGTTGAATTTGTTTTCTTTTTCGAAAAATTCATGTTCATGAATGCGCAGATTAAATGTACGACCTGTCTGACCGATATATACCTTAGGACAAGATCCACAGTTGAGTTTGTATACCCCTGATTTTTCGAATTTAGAAGTTTTGCCCTTATTATTTTTGATAAACCTTCCCAACGTGTTATTTGTTCTATATGCTACTTTTAAGTCCTGTTTATGTAGAAATAAAGCTAATTTTTCAGTTGATATTTCAGAAATAGCTTAAAGTTCTATAGAAAGTCGAACATAATAGGGATACCCTTTTGTGCGCTACAGGAGGTAAAAAATGATTATTTATGCACCAAGGCAGTAAAGAATATCATTATTACCCAGGGACCAAGATTATATCCCGAGGCTTCAGCCGAGGGGTACAAGGTCCCCTTGTAATAATATTCTTTACTACCAAGTTGTATATTAAATTTTTTTCACCACTAGCAATATATTTCAATCATTACAGTTCTGTGAAACTGAAATGTGAACCTATGTCATTATGAAAGCACTTCTTTTCAATTCTTATTGGAGGGTCCAGGGAAAAAACGGCATTAGTCCATTTTCATGCAAAATTAAGCCTATACATGTCCATGGAATATCTATCAGATAATGAAATCGTTAAATGGTAAAAGTAGCTTAGGTCCGCAAAACAACAAATAGAAGATTACCAATACTTAGAAAGAATGGCAGTAGTCCGTAACTGGACTGGAAAAACGGCATCAGTTCTTCACGGCATGATAATCACGCGTTGTCAAGTCGCGTTGCGTCATTCAGGAATTTTTGTTAGTGCCAACCATTAGTTTAATATTGTGTATTTTGTAGCCACGTGCTTGTGTTGTTGTATTATAGGAACATACATTTTGGTAATACTATAACCAACTACACCAGTTGAGTTATTGTTATTGTGTTATACAGCAAGTACAACGGATAGTGACTATACAGAGTCGAGTGAAAATGAGGCCGGCTCATCAGGCAGAGAAACGAAGCAACGAAAAAAAAAAACAGGAAGAAGCCGAGATGTTATGAAAACTCTACGTGCCACTACAGATAAATTGGGTTCTAACTGTTCTCGTAAACGTTTTCGCTGTTTCACTATTGTTCCAGAACCTGAACGCCATGGAACCCTTCGACAATTCAACAAACTAGGTGACACTAACAAACAAAACTCGTACCTCAGTGGTCTGATCACACTTCTGCCTGTCATGCGTAGGCGTCCTCGGAAAAATGAAGCAGAATCAAGACTAAATAATGCCTCATTCAGCTATCGTGTTCGACTGATTGAGGATGGAGTTACTCGTGATGTTCCAGTTTGTATTAAGGCTTTTTTGCCTACATGGAATCACAGATGGTCGAGCTAGATACGTAAAGGAGTCTTTGCTGTTAACTGGGAAATCACCCATCGACATGCGTGGAAAACAATATACGATCTAACAAACTTTCAGAAGACACAAAACAGAAAGTGATCGAGTTCATTAAGAGTCTTAAAGGGCGCAAATCACAAACTTTCCTACGAAAGTTTCCGAAGAATTTTTGAAAGTAACTTCAATATTCCATCAGGGTATCCACGCAAAGGCATGTGAACAGCACGTGTGATTTCTTTATGAACCGACATATCTCCACTTACTCTAACATTGAATTCCATCTCGGATGATAACACCAGGAAAACGGCAAGCGATGATTTGGAGAAAAATAAAATGCATGAAAAGAGCTACATCTAATAAAAGTCAGAAATTTTACAGTTTTAATAGAAATCACCGCAAACGTGCCACGAAGTCGATCAGTATGGGAAGTATCGCCATGGATTTCCATAAATATTTACCATGCCCAAACATTACTACCAATGATGTTTACTATAAACGTCAACTGAATTTCATCAGTTCCAACTTTCATATTCTGTACTTCAAGATCTGTATTTTACACCTATGATGAAACAGTAATTCGGTTTCTGCATTACTTGGTTAACAAAAAGAACCGTTTTGATACTGTGAACGTGATAATCCCGATCAGTGTTCATTCATACCTCGAATGTGATCTAGACGTGAGCCTTGTAAATCGAGAAGCAGTACACTGAGGTACCAGATGACTGGAGAGAAGAATTAAGAAATTGCCGGGTAAAACTTACACTATTCGAAGTGATTCACTGTAGCAAACTTTTTTTTCTTCAAAATTGGAGCTCATTTTTATCGCGGCCTTATCCAAAGAAGTGTCTTTCCAGACTCGGCCTCTCAGGATGCAGAAGTTTTGTGATGAGAATCCCCGCTTGGTGTTCCACAAAACAACATATTTTGGTCTTTATGCTAGTTCTAAATTTGACCAAAAACCACTCACGAAGAACCAAAGAAAGACAAAGAATCAGATAAATGAAGAGAGAGTGTTGACAAAACTTTATCAGTGCCCGGTCCCCGTCATAAAGACCAAATGGAAGGATATGCAAGATCTGACTGCATTTCTTGAGATAGCAGAAGCCAGAGTGTTTTATCGAAAATTAACATTTGCCGAACGACCTGATAAGAGCGATGACGAATTTGTGGATGACCCACCAATAGACGCCTGATACAAGGGAAAAGTGGCATGTGTCCATTCCTAAATGTAATTTTTTTTTACGTCATTAGTTTTGAATAAATGTTGATTTTGTTCATATTTCTGAATTGAAAACATGTTAATTACAACTAACAATTGTTTGTTTGTGACTTATTTTCTTTCAATTTTAGTTTCTAACAAGTAATTAAACTTATATTTTCCATTTTCTCGAAATCCGTCCGAATGGACTATTGTCGTTCTTCCCCTGTCCCCTTCAATTAAAATCTGGTCATCATGACAGCATATACAATTTGTTATTTATAAATACCTACTAGATTCGACTGCCATTCCTGTGAATATCGCATCAGAACAGTGAATCGGGGTTAATCATAACAGGGGAGGCTATGTATTTATTGACTAGTAGTTCATAAAATGACAAAAACTACCTTGTTAGTAAAAACACATTTTACTCCTTCAAAAGGAACCTTCAAATTTCTTGAAATTTGTCAGTATTTTGATCTTGTCAGGCAAATGATTGAATTTTTTTTTTCCCATTATAATAGAAGAAGTTTTTGAGTTGAGTAGTAGATGGTATGGTACCGATATATCCATAGCCTGTTTTGTGTTATAACGAGTCGTTTTTTAGAAATTTCATTCATGTATTTACTGTGAATAAGACACACGGTTTGCAAAGTGAAGATACATGGCAGTGTCAATATTCTATTTTCAATGAACAAAGGCTTACAAGAATCTCTGAATTTAATTTTACATAAATACCTTACTGCTCTCTTTTGTAACACAAATATCATATCAAATAAAAATTGACAGCAGGACCCCCAAAAACAAATTCCATATCTTGAATGGGAGTCGATAAGGTCAAAGTATACCATTTTCGTCATATCTTTACCAAGTTCCCGAGATGTTGTTCTAACTGCATAACACCCAGAGGCTAACTTTTTTCTCAATTTGTCAATATGTTCTTCAAACCTTAATTTATCGTCAATGTGTAAACCCAGAAATTTTGTTACAGAGTTATTTCTTATTACTTGAAAGAAACAATTCTTCTTGCAAGTTGCAATGAAAAGTTCGTTTTCGAAATATTCAATGAAATCATATTGGAATCACACCACTCTTTCACTCTTGTAATATCATCAACAATAATTTGTTGCAATTTCGATACATCTTGATTGAGCCACAGAATCGTCGTGTCATCTGCAAACTGTGAATTTTCTTTGTTGCAATTTCGATACATCTTGATTGTGCCACAGAATCGTCGTGTCATCTGCAAACTGTGAATTTTCCTCGAATATCAATAGATGCTAAATTATTTATATAGAGCAGATAGAAAACTGGGCCCAGCACTGACCCTTGAAGTACTCCATACTTAACTTCTAATTTATCCGATATAATATTATCGATAGATACACTTAAAGTTCGTCCAGACAAATACGACTCAAATCATCGCAGGACTATATCTCTAAACCCATATCTTTCCAATTTTTTCAGCAGAATTTTGTGGTTTACGCAATCGAACGCCTTTGTCAGATAACAAAATACTGCTGCGGCAGCTTCTTTATCATTGAGTTTGAAATAGACATTTTGTAACAGACATAGACGAAAGAAAGAAGCTGAATGACTTCTACCATTATGGATTGATATATCTATAGTCGCTATGGCTTGCAAATATATAATCAAGTGTGATTGCAAACAGAAATGCATTATTCCATGCAATGCATTAGTAAAAATAGTGAACTCGAATTATAACTGATGTGATTATCGAAACCAAAGTTCGATGTTGACAATTTACCCGTTTTCCACTAACTTTGTTGGATACCATGAGTTCTTCAGTGGGAGAATACTAAAATAGTATTCCACAAAAAACATGATGCGAGAATACAAAGTTGTAGACTTTTTAAATCTGAAGTGATTTTCTCTTACGCTATTAATTTTCTAGTTCTTCAGTTGAAAGTGATTGTTTCAAGAAAATATATGATAGTCATTTCATGTTTTTTCAATGTCATTCTGGCATCTTCCTGAACCTTCTATAAATAATAATAATAATAAAAATAAAAAACGCTCTTTATTGGTTATAAATTACAACCAAACATAAAACATTATTCATTGAATACATTCACATTATTTGATGATTGCTCAAAACTTGATTAATATACACTGGGCTCAGGACTATAAAATCGAGTCATAGTTATAACCTTTAATTTAAAAAAATCCACAATCCAAACACCTACCCCCTTTGCCTTTACTCCCTAGACGCACGATGTTTGTCGAACATCATAGGCATTTCCTTTCGGGCGCTCCAAGAGATAAAAAAAAAACTGCAATCCGCGTTTGTAACCAAACGGTACGAATAAAGAAATAAATAGGAACAAGCACGGTTTTTCACACATATTTGATAGTTTTTGAGTAATAGGCAGAAACCTAGGAAAAAACATACATTTTCATATTTTTTGGCTATAACTCTTATTCCAGGAAAACATTTTGGTGCTCAACTTCAGATTCGTGATCAGCACCCCAAAAAAACATTCAATACCAGAAATTCTTAACTTCTTCAGCCATTGAGTATAAAATATTGGACACTATTATTCGCACAGTACATCATTAAGGTTGAGACAGCCAGGTATCTTAGTTGTTGTTGAAGATGCGGATTTTGCGATCCGGTGCCACTTTATTGTAAAACTCAAGATGGCCAGGCCATATTTTGCTCAACTCATTTGGTTCATAAGTTACAGGGCGCTTTTGAGACCTCACACTTCTTGGGCCCCATCCATATCTACGGAGTTTCTCAGCGATAATGTCAAATTTAAATCTCATCCCATAGATATTTACACGCAGGATCTAGTGACGCGCTAATTATTTTTTTTCGGGGTATGGTTTTGGAGATATGACTCAAACTAATTATTTCGATGGAACACCCTGAATGTTATTGGCTCATTAAATTCCATATTTTTTTCCTACAAAATATTACAAAATGTTTGAATATAAAATTTTCAAAAATGCCTCAAAATCACTAAAACATTGAATTTCAATAGTGGGCTATAAATTTTTCAAATATAGAAGGAATATCACTTGAACACTAAATTAACTAACTGAACACAAAAATCAAGGATAGGAGGAGGTGAATGTTGGATGTTTATAAGTTCTATACTGCTCCTCACTACACCACATAAGCTCTATTCAATCATGGAAGAATCAAGTACATAAAAACTATAAGAAATAATTCTGAACCCCACAAAGTAACTAACAGGTTCAAAGAGCCAGATTCGACAGCTGAGGCTGTTGTTGATACAGAAAACGGTTTTTTCTGTGACGGGAAAAAAGTTTGGCATTTCATCTCTGTTGGCAGGTTATAAAATGCCACTTATTTTCATAAATTTCTTTTTTCCCGTGGGAAAAAAGTGAGTACTTTTTTCCCGGATATATTTCACACAATAATGTAGTATCTTCTCAATATTGATTCGTCCTTCCTTCTGTCACAGAAAAAAATAGTGTATTAACACGGGAAAAATATTAGATTTTAGCTCACGGTTTTTTGTCTCCCTCCGCTACGCGTCGGGAGACAACACAACCTGGAGCTAAAATCTACTACTTTTTTCCCTTGTATAATAATTAACTATTCTTGTGGCATCGGGTGGCTGTCCATCATCCATCTAGGATAGGCCGTTACTAAATGAGGTTCGTCACATACAATTTTCTTTCAACCTCATGGCTTTTCTTTCTCCAACTGAAGCAATTGCTCATCTTCATTTGAAGGGAGGAGGGTTTACCATCAGACACAACACTGACGGTTTGGGAATCAAATGAGACCTGAAGATTGGTGTTGGGAATAAACAAACGGTAGGTTTCATGCTGTGAAAACTCCGATCCACCGGCACCTGATACTGTTTTGCATAAGATTCCCACAAGTTCATGAAAGGTTCCACTGGAACATCCAGCTATAAGAAGGCCGGGCTGTTTTGTTCAATATAGTGTCTTCATTGTTAGGACAGGCAATAATATTGAAACACCAGTTCTTGATAGTGATGAAGATGGTGATGGTGATGGTGAACTACCTGATGATTTGCTCGAGGCAAAGATTTCTATGGTTGTCGATGGTGACACCGATGATATTCGAGAAGATATTGGACAAGCAGACAAAAAGGAATGGATCACTGATAACATAAAAATATCAAGTGCAAAAATGAAAGATCTCTACATTGCCAAATTATCATATCCCCAACTCAAAGAAACATATAAAATAGAAACACAAAAGCATGAACAACTAGTAAAAGAAACTAGGAAAACATTTCATCAGAATAAAACAATTCAGTTAACCCTTCCAAAACAGTATGGCAAATCGTAAAAAAAATTGACCAACCAATAAATCAAAGCGTGAGTGAAATAACTATCTCTTATGAAGAGACAACACTGAACAACCCAATGGATGTTGCCGATCTCTTCAATAATTACTTTATGTCCATACTACATGAGACAGTAGACAGGATCTTCGCGAGTGATTTCTGTTACAAGTCTTATCTGCGAAAGTAGTTCACCTTTCTCCATCCCTTTATTGAACTAGATATTCACAACCTTCTGGGAAATAAACTCAAAAACACATACTCATCGTGCTTCGATGAAGTACCAATGTTCGTTTTGAAAAAAAACCATACATATTTTAGCAAAACCATATGCTCATCTGGTTAATCCATCCGTAAGGAACATTCCAGACATATTTGGCGAATAACTGAAAAAAGGAAACTCATTTTTTAGCCAATTACCGGCCTATTACAGTACCGTCAAGATTCGTGTCCTTTTGAAAACACGACACATTTTCTTAACAACACGGTTTTCTTGGTAATACATTCACAATGACAGCAGTGCATTCATATTATGGAAAACTTGTGGAGAATATTGAAGCAGGTGAGTGCCCTGTTGGAATATTTTGTGATCTCAACAAGGCATTCGACTTTGTCGATCACGAAATTTTGATCGATAAATTACAAAAATACGGTATAAGAGGGAATCCATATCAATGGATAATCAGTTATTTGTCATGAAGACAGTAGTAGTAGCGCTCAGAAGTTGATATTGGTGTGCCACAGGGCTCGGTATTAGGTACTGTACTCTTTATATTATACAGGGTTATTGGTAATTCGATACAGTCCTTTGGAGATGTGATAGGGGAGGTGGTAGAGAGTGAATTTAACCCTAAAGTGCAATATGCAGAAGAAAAAAGTTTTCGAGATATTTACATTTTTCAGTTCATCTGTTTATTCACAAACAAAAATACGACTGTGTTTTTACAATTCATCTATGATCTGAAATATTTCTGGATTTTTTCCATTCCAAACATAAGACAATAGTGTTGATCATGTATTCGAGTTGAGAGGTTGAAAAAATATACAGCAGATTTTTGGGAAACTAACTTTTAAACCTTAAAGTCTATCTTCTGGAGATAAACAGAAACATTTGAATATCTCAAAAACTATCAACTTTTCCATAATGTATATTAGGGTTTAATTCACTCCTTACCACTTTCCCTATCACATTTCCAGAGGAATGTATCGAATTACCAGAATTTCTCAGAAACGCGTTATCCGTTCCTTGGTGGGTGTGTCCAACAGAACGTGTCGTGACATTTTCATAGAGCTGACAATACTCACGGTACTCTCCCTAATTATTTTTATGTGTTTAATTACAAAGATTAATTTAATACTAATAATTCTCACCATGGAGTTGATATAAGACGTGAAGATGACTTTTAAATACCTTTTTGTAAGATGAATATAACTCGACAGTCGCCTAATATCGTGGCTCTCATATTTTATAACGCCCTACCTGCTGATATTAAACAATGTAGGACATTAATTTCTGTCAAACAATCCTTGAAACAACTATTACAAACAAACCGTTATTATTAGGTGGAAGAGAATTTTTCCCAAAAATTTTAATAATAAGCCGCACATATACATGCATGTATGCTACCTTTGTAATCACACGTATGTTATGTTTCTTTTTTATATATACTGTATGTTTATTTTGTATTCTACTTACATTTACTCCTTTGACTATTCCTATACAATTTTGTAATTGTCCACTGGAAAATTGAATAAATGAAATGGACCATCAACCTCGAGACATCAATGAACACCATGTTTCCAGACACACCCACCTAAAGGCTCCATGTTCATTGACATGCGCTAACAGCTATGTCAAATATTCGTCAAACTTCAACTATCAATTGCGTCAAAATGGTACGTTTGACGAAAAAAAGTAGATATTCAAATTATTTGAAATTTTCTTTCATTCTTCATTTGAGTATTGAACAGTTTTTCACAAAAAGTTGTTAATTCTTGAGTCATAGGCAAAAAACTAGTAAAACTAGTTCAAGTTTTTGCTGTATAACTCAAATTCCAGGAAACATTGTTGGGGGCAAACCGCAGATTCATGGTCAGCATCCCAAAAGACATGCTATCAACAATGCATAACTACTCCAAAATTTGTTTCCAAGAAACCACCTAATGACTGGCATATTTTTATTAAACAAGGATATTTCTTTCAGTAAGAAAGGGCATATGAAAAACAATATATGGAAAAGACCTAATATCAACAATTCAAAATTAGCTGACAATATCCGAACTGAAGAATGACGCCATATGGCAGAGTAGAATGATGTTTAAATATAGTAAGATAAGATGAAAAGATAAAAACGTTAAATTGAATTATCCGCTTGCTAAGTAGTTCTAAGTTCACTAAAATCTGCAGGTCCGTACTTCTTGAGTCCGCGCAAGTTTTGACTTTTGGAGAGTTGATTTTCAATATTCAAAATGCGATAAAAAATATAAATTAATGATACATACCTTGAATAATTCTGATTCCAGCACAATTCATATCAAAGAAACGGAAAGATCGGACACATAATCAAGTTGAAGAAAATATGTACATGAAATGGTTTTTTCACGGGTACCAAGTACCAATACTTCATAATAATATTATGTATAAAGTTTTCATTTCATTATGAGAGGACCAGAAGTCCGTCGCCCCCTCTCCCGTAACTTCTGTATTTTAATTTACAGAAAAAAAAAGCTTTCAAAAGGTTAGGATATGAAAGTGAAATACATTGTGTTCCATTTTTAACGGTTTCCTCACTGAACTGGTGCTAAAATAGTTGGAATAATAATTTCAAATTGTTCCTATTTCCAAAATATCAACTTTTGTGATATAAAACAATTGTGTGTCTTGTTTATGCATTGATCAAAGTTTATCAAAATTCAACGTGGGATTTGAAAACACAATTATATTCTCTGTATACCCACATTCTCCCATTTTGAAAATAAACTTCTAAGTCATTGCGCTGACTTGAGACACTGTATGAATAAAACTAGAACCATTCAATAGATCGAATGAACACCTACAACTTATGCATCTATTTTTGATCGTCACATAGACTGTGTAAGTGTTGGTAGTGAAATAATGGACCTCATCGTTTAACTTTATTAGACCATAAAAAATATCGATTCTAGGAAATAAACCCAACACATTAGTAGTTCGTCACAAGATGATGGGAAAACTCTAATGTGTACATCAAAACAGGTCCTTGTGGATCAATTGATATATCTATCGCGAATTCTGTTTCACTCGGTAGTATTTCTGCCATGGATTGAAATTTGTCAGAATAATAAGATGAAAGAGAATATTATACTATATATATATATATATTATATATAACTCTTTACTGGACTCTTGTCTTGTTAGGTAATTTCTAAAATTTAAATTTGTGTATGAATACCATCTGGTGGGGTGTTGTTGGACAATGAGGGCAGAGTTGGACAAGTATTATTTGTTTTTGTATGGGACAACTTTGAGACGCAGCAGTTTCCGCGTTTGTTCGTTTACATATTCAGTGTCTCATTTTACACAGAAAGACATTTTTTTTCACATCCAAATATAGCGCTGAATTTTCGTTATTTTCGAATGTTTATCTCAATATTATTGTACAAGTCATATGGTTAGTGGTAGAAAATCCATTTTTTGCAAAAAGTTGCCTCACTGTGTTCTTAATATATTCTCCTCAATTCATTTTTGTGTTTTCTAGCGACAATAACGGAACCTAACTTTTGAAAGCATGAAAACCAGTCATAAACAAATGTTTAATGAATTAAATTGTGTTACCGAATTGCACTCTAGCTTTTCTTTTAGTCGAAGTAAACTTGGCATTTATAATTCGAATTCAGTTGTCATTAGGTAATTCAATTGAAAAAACTGCCTCTGAAAAAATTACGAGTCCGTAGGACGAGTCAAATTGCCAGGCAACAAAATTATTGATACATGTCAAGTTTACTTCGACAAAAAAAGCTCTCGTGTAATTATAAGTGAAAATAAATTTTGATAACTGCATTCAGTGCAATTATCAATCACTATGACAACACGATCGACTTTGACACCTTCAAAATATTGTCCGCCGAATATCCCTCATTATTAAATGTATCTTTAAGGTCAAGTAACCGACAAAAATTATCACTCACTCCTATGTATAGATTGCTTGCGGACATCTCCGTATACAAGGAAAGACTATGCCAGAGGACGAACGGGGGAAATGGAGGACTTGGAATTGGAAGGATTTTGCCGCCTGGTGTGTGATGAGAACTCAATCTTCCTGCCGATTTATCGACGAATGTCCCGTTAGCTCGATTGGCAGAGCGTTGGGCATGTAACCCGGAGATTGTGAGTTCGACTCTCTCCCGGGGCGGTGGAGTTTTTTCATTTTCTGTTGTCGCTCGAAATTAGGGCTCTATTATGACAAATCTCTCAAGCTCATTGCTTGGTAACAGACCTCAGCTTTACGAGCTTTAAAAGCATAAAATTATCTCGTCTATTATCAATTTCCTAGGGATATTACTACTGATAACATAACTCCAAAGTGTAATTTCCGATGGAATGACCACTTTCCTCTACCCACGTTTTCTGACGGAAGCAACTTCCTATGCGAATAATTATCAATTCTACCTTGTGTTCACCTGATATTTCCTCAAGAATGTGTCTAACATATCGATGTTATAAAAATGGCACTAGTATCAATCACGGACATGATTACTATCTAGACCGCTAATGCCACTCACGAGATCGCACTGGAGAAAATGAATCATACGCATTTAGGATCTGACATATATCTTTATCATTCTCAGGGTATGACCTGTACTTTTCTATTCCGACTGGTGCCTCTTATTTACTTAGTACCTATATAATATGCTACTGTTTCTGCTTCCTTTCCGCATAATCTGAAGGTTGTGTCCACATTCAACAGTTTTTTTTTTGTCGAGGTGGTTTAAATCCTTTATGGACACCATATGGGTCCTATCCTCCATATGGTAGTGTGGGACTCCCCTGAATCTAGCCAGGGTTTACCCACTAAAAACTCCACCCCGTTTGTAGGCTCGTCTGACCATGTCTCCAACGACACTTAGGCCTATGGTGGCCCATTGTATCTTACCTAATGTTCTTTATTGTGCTCACTCCATTATCTCTGTACCTTGAACAAGTCTGTACAAATCCTTCACTGGATGTGAGTTGAATATTTCTGGTTCGCCAACTGGTTGCCCAAAGATCTTCTGTCTTCTGCGGTCCAATGCCTCACATCGGCACAGTATATGTGCTACTGTTTCTGGTTCCTTGCCACATAGTCTGCAGCTTGGGTCGCCATTATACAGTCCCATTCTGGTGAGATGCTCCTTTACTGGCGCGTGGCCAGTCATGAGTCCCGTAACAGTTTTTATCTGTGCTCTGTTCAAGTTGAGCAGGTCTACATTTCGTTTATGACTTGGTTCCTTAATGTATTGTTTCCCATGTCTGTTTCTTGGGATGTTTTCCCAGTAGCTCTTATGTTTTGCCTGAATCCAGTCTTCAACTGACCCTCGTGCTGTACGTTTTGGTACTCCAAGAGTCTGTCCTGGATCTGGCTCGTTGTCCGACCCTCTTCTTGCGAGTTCGTCAGTCTTCTCACATTCAACAGTTTGATGAGGTTGTTTTACTGTCGCAAGCCCTGTTGAAGCTTTTATTTACGCTTAAATATTGATGTTTTCCCAGTAAATTTTGTGTGATTTACTAAATTTTTACAGGCGTTCGTACTGTATAGTTCGACGCGCCAAAGAAGACCGACGATGAAAGGAAGAGGATGAAGACTTTCAATCCGCTGAAATTAGAGTATCTAAACAATTCGTTTCTGCAGATTACTTTGCTTTCATCAAGTCACGAACGATATGACCCACTGCACTTTTGAACTAATACCACTATATCTAGCAAGCCCTTGGGATTCCGTTTTTAAATTGACAGTGAGTTGACGATCGCAACATTTATATTAATCTTCTTAGATCTTTCAATACATGAATCAGACAAATTACAATTTTCATTATACAGGAAACCTTCCACACACAAAATTATACCATATCATTGCTTTCATCCTTGCAGTCATAAATTGGCTGCTTTTCATACCCTTTTCCATAGACTTTTCACAATTCCTCTGATTAATAAACTCAATAAATTCTAGTTCGGATATTTAAACAAATTTTCTAACCATTTCTTGACCAATCACGGACCTCCTACAACCAAATTCCTATCCTTAACTTATTTTGGCTCTATTTCACTCAATATTAGAAACATTCTCAGTAAGAAACTTAGTGGTGTTAATTCAATGTAATATATCTTTTCATCCAAAACTTCAAATAACCTCAGAGGTGCCCTAGTCAATACCAAAAATCCCATTCCTTATTTAGACAAATCTGGTGTATACCTTTTAACATGTTCAGAACCAGATTGTAAGGTGTGTTACATGGTCAGACGGGCCGCAGATTCAGAGTAAGGATTACTGAACATGTTCGTACCATTGACATTAATGCTAAAAAAGATTTCCTTAATCCAACTCTGTGTTTCCTAACCACATCATTATTGAAAACCAGCCATTTGATCCTAATTCTGATCTCAATTTGTTACACTCTTGTCATAAAAGCAAAAAAACTGAACTTACTTGAAAATCTTGAAATTTTTCAAAGCCCTGAAAAACCCTGAAATGACATACATTAATGAACAGACTCACTTTGATTGCTTCAAACTTTTAAATGTTCTGTCCTTCAAAAATAATTAAAATGTATTCCCTTGTTTCTCTCAAAAAGACTGATTCAAAACATGACGTTTCATGTTTATCCCTTGTAATCATTCCAATGTTTTTATAATTCTTTAGTACTCCCACCTCTATCCTTAGTATCGCTCTCATCTATATGTCATGCAGAGTTCTGTTCTTCATTTCATGTCAAGGATATACTATTTTAAACACTTTTTTGATTTTTTACACCATTTGTCTCGTTTTTCCCATCCACTGTTCGACTGTCCGAGCCGAGCAATGTTGTAAATTTTTTACTTCAGAAATAAATCCTAAATTACTTCCTCACTTATGAAAATATTAATATTTTGGCAAATGTGATCCGCATTCAATTGCGGACCCTTCATTTTTATTAACATCATTTTTAATATGTAAATTACATTTTTGATTTTTCATCATGTGAAATATTTTCCCCAGAACGGGTGAGGGTTATTTTACTTTCATTATCTAAAAGCTTGTCTGATGTAGCTTTTTGTCTTTCTTATTGTAGTACTTCCCGTAACAAATTATTTTTGCTGATGATGAAGCTTTGAAGCTTCGAAATATTTCCCAATTCCAATATTAAATGAAGTATAGTTTTGGTGCAGTCGACTGTAAGATTTTCTTTCTGCCCTATTATCTTCACTCCACTGTAAGATGGATCGACTCAGATGATTTATATTGTGCTCTGGGTCCACATTCTTTCCTCCTGTCATCTTTTAGGAGCCAGTCTATACTTTTTGATACTCCTAGAATCCGTCATTGATTGGGTTCGTTAGCCTCTATTTGCCTGTATTCGCCCATCGTCCTTGCCGCCTAGATTAGCTCCGAGGCTATTCAGCTCATTTTTGTAATCTCTTACTCGAGATGCAACCTGACTGTCTGACAAAACATGGATCGGCTCATCTTGGATAGCTCTTCTATCAGTTCCATTCGTACATTGAAAAACAGAGGTGTATTCACTCAATGAGTAGCTCCCTGCCTTTACAACTTGATGGCATCCTCTTCCAAAACACATTGATGTTCAAAACTGCTGAAAATATTTTGAGGAAACTATTATTGTTTGCAAGTTTGTTAACCTCTATTTGCCTGCAATCGCCCAACGTCCTTGCCGTCTAGATTAGCTTGATGCCATTCGGTTCTTTTTTGTAATCTCATACTCGAGATGCCACCTGACTGTCTGACAAAACATGGATCGACTCATCTTCGATGGCTCTCCTATAAGTTCCTTCCGTACATTGAAAAAGAGGTGTATTCACTCAATGAGTAGCTCTCTGCCTTCACAACTTGATTTCATCGTGTTCCAAAACACATTGAAACTCAAAACTGCCGAAAATGTTCTGAGGAAACTTTTAGTATGTACAAAGCATATCAAATACTGCAGGAATTTTATACCATTGAAATTATTTTCTATTATCATCTCTTCATCAACCATTTTCTTTGATATTATACATTCGAAAGTGTTGATGATCTTGAAACTTGATTTAGTTTGTTTTTGTTTGCTTAATAACATATTCACCATTTTCTTGGCCTTTTAGATGATTTGTTTCCAAACGATGCAATGGATGCTTTCCACTTATGGTTCATATTGATTTCTCACAACGACCAATACGAAAGGTGGGTCTGCGTGATAGTCCAGGTCTATTGATTATGATGATGCAAATTTTCTTGTTCGACCATTACTGATTTCGCCATTTGTTTCGTTCAGAAAAGTTTAAATACCATGGTATACTAAAATATTAGTAAGGTATTCCTCATGTGACATCGATCTATTTAATAGATATACTACACGAATGGGATTGTGTGATCCAACAGTTTATATTTTCAAATTATTTCATAACGAATCATCTTCAACTAGTTATGTAATGATCACCTACTAAAATTGATGGAACATACAACAACATGAAGCCACGTACAAGCGATAGTTACTTTGGAACTAAAGCTTCTGTGGTATCCCCTGTTTATTTGCTGTACGCACTTTAATCATATATACCCTTTTTTGTAATTATTTTCTTGGTGAATAAACTTTATTATTATTATATTATTATTATTATAATAATAAACTCATACATTCATAATAATATGTTCCCAGTACAAATTGTCATTTTGAATTCACTAAATATATGCGGTGTGAGTTTATGGTGTTACTAATTTTATATACTACTACTACTGCTTCTACACTAGAATTCTGTGAAATTCAAAATATTAGATATCTACCATATTTCCAGTAAAGGGCATATTAATTTCAACTACCGAAACTATCCTACTCATTTACCAAATAAACAAAATCATCGGCCGAGCAGGTCCATGGGAATGAAGGTAAAATAGTCTTCCTATTAATTCTTGTTCTCAGTTTCAAAATCATTATGGAGTTGAAGAGTGTCCAATTGATCACAAACCCCACATTTATAACATAATTCATTATTTCTACTTCATTACTATGTATAGAGAAATCCAACCAGTTATATTAGACCAGAGCTACATCCAGCTGAAAAACCTAGTTATCAAGGCAGAAAGAAGGATACTGAAGGAATTGGGATTTTGTGTTCATATAAAACACCCGCACAAGGTATTTTTCCAAATCATTCTCAATGCATGTTTATAGTGCTCTGATACATTGGAATTCCGTTCTTTTAGATTATCGTTATGTTCCTGCAAGTACTTGGATTGAACAATCACCAAAAGTTGATGCAATATTCCTGGAACTACATGAATGATTCTCTGAGGACCGACGTTTTCGTCAGGTATCAACCTGAAACAGTTGCGTGCGCTTGTATATATTTGACTGCAAGAAAACTGAAGTTGCCGTTGCCCAAAAACCCTGCATGGTTCTCCATATTTGGATCGACTGAAGAAGAAATTCGTGATATTAGCCTTAGGATATTGAAATTGTATAGCAGACCAAAGGTAAAATATTTTATCTAAAACTATCGAGTCATTCATACATTACTTACTCGAGCTTCAACATCGCCTTGTCAAATTTGAATAAGTACCCAAGTATTCAAATATATCGGCAAACACAGAGTATCGGGCCAACCCTGTAACATCTGCATTCGTGAACGGATTTTTCAGAAAGTTGGTACAGTTATATAAGCAACCAATTCGGATATGATCACATTACACTCCATAATGGTGGACATTCGGTTTTTCTGGAAATGCCAGCAACTTTGTTTTTTCCAATGAAACACGCTGTATATTTTTACGTATTCAAATTCAACAGGTCTAAATAGTGTATTCTTTATGTCAAATGTAATTTTATCGAAAAATTTTCAATTAAAATTGTTTTTTTTTTATTTTACCTCGTGGATGAATGATATGTGGTCAAGGCTATTCACAATCTCACACATATGTTTTTCAAATGGAGCCCCAATGGGCCACCTACATACATTGAGGAACAAAAATAAATATTTGTATTTCGGTGCAGTAACACATTGTATACATTCAATAATCAACAACCAGTTTCATGAATTTCTTTGCAGTTCGAATAATTCTTCAAGTAAGCTGTAGAAAACAACATTTCTGAATATTGGCATAACGATTGCACTTGTTTTGACCTGTTGAACTTGAATATGTAAAAATATACAGGGTGTTCCATTTGGCATTTCCTGAAAAACCGGGGTTTGCCATGTTGGATTGCATAGTGATCAAATCCGAAATGGTTGCTTATATACCTGTACCAAATTCCAGAAAAATCCGTTTGCGAATGCAGTTACAGAGGTGACCCGATACCCTGTGTCACCCGGTATATAAATGCACAATTCAACGTCACTTCTGAGATCAATTGAAATATTTGTGAAACTCAGGTATTGTGATGGGCTTATTTCAAGAAGTAGGTAACTTACATTTTCTCAAAGCAATGAACTGTGTTAATATCTTTCATGGCATCGGGAAGAATGTTATGAAATCTCAATCCAAGAATTTTATATGATTTCCAAGTGAAGTGTACCTTGCGGTCGTCCGTCTCAGACCGCAAGGTCGTGGGTCCGATTCCCAGCACGGGCAAAGAACTTTTTTCAATATTTTATTAACGAATTAAATATTGTAAAGTTTCGAAGCATCGGCTGGGGATAGTCCTGCACGATTCGCTGTTGCGTTCCAATTAACAGTGCTGCTCCTAAAGTGGCGCATGGATTTAGTAACAAAGCCTACACAGAACACGCAGAAAGATATGATGATGTGGTTGTGAGCATCAGAGAAGAAGTAGAACGGTGTATGTAGGTGGGTGTGGAAAACTACCACCTCGGTCTCGGAGGTTAACGTGGATAGTTAGCAGGCCTGCCACTGCGCATATGGTAGTGAGTACATTACTAGCCTACAAAACACAGCTGAAAAACTCTGAAAAGAGAGCTGATGGGCGGTGCCTGAAAAGGATGTTAGCCAGCTCTCTTGAGCGAACCACATCAGTCATTGAAAACACTTGGGGTTTGCAAAAAGGTCCCATTGGGGACTAGTTGCTGACGTGGAAACGTCCCCCACCAGTACCAGTACCAGTGTCCCAGTTGTCAACGGACCGAGAGCGGATGATGAGACGTGGTGGGTCGAAACAGTACTGTCTCGCTTCTACTGACAATTGGGGCAACTCTGTTCATCCTGGATCTCTAAGTTATGAGATCTAGCAGTTCCTGTATATGATATGAAACTGTAGATGATACTCCTGCAATAGATCTAATTATATATTTCTGCATATTTTTGGGAACTGAATACGTCCTGTAGTCATGTTGAGGTTGCCCATAACAGTATTCCATATGTAGTATGGTTAATCTTTGAATCACACTTTTTATAATACAGATATCCATTTGCAGGCGAATATTGAAAGCTTAGAGAAGAAAGTCGAAGATCTCTGTGAAAAGTACAAATCAGCGAGGGTGAAGGTTAGGAATTCAGGAAATAACACCCCGAATAACGATTCCAGCCCTAGTCAACAGAAAACAACTGGAGCACATAATGCGTGGGGCGGATTTATCAGGTAGGAAATTTGTATTTTGCATGACTGGCATCAATAGAGAATCTTACGCAATGGTGAATGTGAACTACGCCACCTAGGTATAATGTAAACAAAACTAGCTGATGAATGTTGGGGTTTATTTGCAAGGTTTAGATAGGTTGAGATAAAACGATCGGTGCATAACAGATAAAAAAAAGTGCCTCAATGTAGGCATAGACTTTTTTATACTGTCGATTTCATCGATATAATCGCTGGGCGTGAGAGCGGGCCAATGCTGCAATATTTTTTGAGAAAATCGCAATTTTCCACATCGATACATCGGCACATTGAAGTCGGGTTTTCCTCAATATTCTCGAAACTGCTCACAATGAGGTATTGAAATTTGGTACACTGCATAAACTTGTGTCACCTAATTAGATTCTGAGTTCAACATTTTTTAAATTTTCAACAGAGGTGTATTATACTAAAGTGGTTAGGGGTAAAAACAATATCATTTTTTAATGTGGGGGTGCAAACATTCAATATCAATGGCAGATCTACTGAAAGGACTATGAACATTCATATGGTGGTTCATACCCACCTTATACTAAATGATCGACACCGCGATTCATTCATAGATCGCTAAAAACTATATGCCATCAAGCGTAAACGCTAAACACAGATAAATTAATGAAATTGCGAATGGTAGGGATTGCTCTGTCATTGCAAGAAAATTGATAATTTCAAATGTCTATGTGCATCAATAAATCAACTCTCACCTATGTAACTTGATACTACATTCTGTAAAGTCGATGTGAGGATATTTGATAGTTTCAATATTTTGAACACGATTTTACCTGTGAAATATCAGATTAGGATATTTGTCACCAACTTTTCTTTACAGATTTGACACTGTGGAACCATATTTATTCACAAAATAGTCTGCTTTAATTCGTTGAAAAATATTATGATATACAGACAAGTCTGTTTCGAAAGTTATAAGGTATTGTAATTCTTTACGAAACTAAGTCCGGTCCTGATTATTTTTTAATAATACCTTTTCCCAACTCTGTTGCTATATCAATATGCAAAAAAACTGATTCGAATACTTTTAGTTCAATGTAAAGAGTGACCCGGACTAATTCGAATAAATATTCATCTGAATTTTGTTTGATACTTTTTCACCGCATGTGACGCCCCTGGATCGAATTTCGAAATTTAGAATTCAGAGTCTTATTTATCATCAAATCTTTATGCCGTACACCAATTTTCGAAAATTTATTTTGAAGGATTTCAAAGTTATAGAGAGAAAATCGTCTTTGAGGTGTCCTATTCAATGGGGCGTAGCTTCCATAGGAACCATTTATTAAGAATATATTTCATGCTTTCATGCTAGAAATACGCCCCTGAAAGAACTTTTGATCACCCTGTATATCAACTCACCTTTAGACTGGCTGGTTAGTCATGACTCAATTTACCTGTATGACTCTTTTTAGAAACTGTTTTGAGGTTAATTTTCCATATCATATCATTAAAGAGATATTGATTGGGATAACTGTAATTTCATTTTGTGAATGAATTGATTCGTTTTCTCACCGTACCTGGGACAACTTCGTTGTTTCTATAACCATAAAATATACGATTACGTATACCAGCTGAATTTTAGTTGCTCTTTCATAATTTTCCCTGCTATAAACATATATGTTTCTTGGGAATAATAAAGATAATAAACAATAATAATATAGTGACACTATCGCAAATACCTACTAAGTACCGTATATCCTATCTATGCAAACAGGATACAGCATAACAACTTCAGAAAGTTCATCATAGATGGAACTAGGAGATCGATTTCGCAACGATCTCGTTAATATGGCAGTTTGTCTCATGTTATTCTTAGTGTCTCAAAAAACCCCGTTTGACGGTATTTAGAATGTGAAGAAATAGGCAAAATAAATCACTTTTTCCAACTAGTCACTCTGAGAAACTATAAATAGTCAACTTCATTCGTATTTCCAGTCGATCAGGAAGCCATATAGCTCCGCCCATTGAGAAAAGGTCGAGATCAAGATCAGCAACACATTCTCCTGACAAACACAAGAAGCGTACAAAAAAACATAGATCAAGGAGTAGGTCAGCTAGTAGGAACCACAAGAAAAATCACAAGAGGAAAAGCTATTCGAGGTCTAGAAGTAACACACCTCCGCCGAAAGTGAAGAAGAGGTAATTAAAATAGTTACAAGTGATGCATGTAGTATTTTAACACCATGTATATTATTTTTCAGGGAAAGGAGGTCTTCGAGGTCACCGAGTATCGACAGGGAATCGAGAAATGAGCGGCACATAGACAGATATGAAAAGTACGAGAAAGAGAGGTACAAGGATGATAGAGAGAGATATTCGGTCAAGGACAAATATGACGATAAAAAAGATAGGAAAGACAAATACGATACGAAATACAGGGACAAAGAAGATAAATACTCAAGAGAGGACAGGGACAGGTACAATAAGAAATCTAAACATAGAGATGATGATAAAGTGGAGAGGTCGAAAGACAGGCGATAAAATAAGAAGTGTTGCATAAAATTGTACAACTTGATTTTATGGCTAGCCAATCTTAAGTTTTTAAATTTCGAATTCTTGTGAGTTAAAACTACATACATTTCATTGTAAATAAATATTTTCTCATACTTTCCTTATGTCTATGACTTATCATGCTGTTTTATAACCAGTAATCAATTCAACTCTGAAGTCTGTGAAAAAATACCTGGAAAGGCACCCTTTTTTTTTCAACAAGGTGGTCTAGTTTTCTACGAAAATTTTGAAAAGTGCTATGAGACTTATCTTGATAAATATACATTCAAAACTTGAATTTTAGAATTCCGCACACTTGGTTTATATGTGGACCTGCATCTACAGTACAAGTCGAAAATTATTACAAGAATCTTGAAGTATAGATATACTAATGAGTAGCTATCCACTGGATATTTTTGAGAAAAATCAATGCATGCATATGCATAATAAAAGAATTACTGCCTTCAAATGAATAACCTTGACGAAACTATTCCATCGTTTGATTTTGTTGAATTTGTATCGGATATCAATTTAACATATTTCTGTATACTTTTGGGAAGATGGTATATCCTTCATTATACACGTGCACAAGATAGTGGAACTGCACATAAATTGGGAATGGCTTGATTGTCATCCATTGGGGTGCTACTCATTTCTATAAAAGTGATATGTCACCATTGTATCGGTGCCTCTAACTATTGTATCCGAAATACAATCTTTTTCGAAATTTTCTGCTACAATTCTCAAAGGTAGGAATTTTTCTTTGAAGCTCTCTTAGTAGCATTTTTTGGGGCAGATCCTCCGTTTTGTCCTTACTAAATGTACAGGGTGTCCCAAACTGGATGCGTTCTTATGGGAACACCCCTTATTTGAAGAGATGGAAAAAATTAACCTAGGTGTCCGGAGCTTAAATTCAATAAGGAAACCACTGGTGCAAACGAGACTTTTCTATCTCTTATCGTTTCGCCGCCAGAGGGCTTTTCTCGAAATTCTCAAAGCACTTTTTTCCATAGAATCTATTGAGATGAGAAGTTTTTCTACAGGGCGTTCAGATTGCTGTGCACCATCCCAAACTCTGTTTTTTCAAATGGACCACCCTATATATTATGATATTTTTGAGAAGCTCGTAAAATTTCCTAAATTTTGGTGTATCACTCGTCATGTTTATCTCAGAAACCATCAGCAACATAACGATTTAAAAATTAAAATATCCTGCCTACAGAAATCAAGATTGCCCTGACTAATGAAATGACATAGGATGCTAACATGTTATAGTTGAAACCACCGATCTAAAGTTTTTACGTAAAGAAGCAGTAGGCCGTGATCATGATTATACTGTTTTCGTTGTTTGACAGCTTCTAAATAGTCGAGAATTGACAGTAGAACTCGATAATGTTCGATATTTTGGTATTTTCGGTAGAAAATAAGTATATTCATAGGGTTTTTGAAGAGTTTTAAGGAATGTATGAAAATTACGAAAAGTTCAACATGCTTGAATGTTACATAGATAGTAACAAAAATGCTCAGGCGGCAGAAAACTTGTATTTCCAAAGATATCCCGAACGACAGCAACCATCCAGGGATATATTTGCTAGACTTGCCCATAATCTCCAAAATTTTGGTTCTTCCAACAAACCTAGAGCAAGTTATGCTCAAAATCGAGAAATTCAAAATGAAAATGGAATAAAAACTATAACTGTATTGGGAACTTTATATCAAAATATTGGTAAAATTTCCACAAGAAAACTTGAAGCAGAGACTGGCATACCCAGAAGCACAATCCGTCGGATCTTGAAAAAAAAAAATAAATTCAAGCCCTATCGAACTCGCAAAATCCATCATCTTCTTCCTGGGTATTTGGATAGAAGAACTCGTTTTTGTCAGTGGTATTTGAATAAGATACAAAATGAACCAGATTTCGCCATAAATTGTATTTGGACCAACGAAGCTTCGATTAGTAGTGCGGGCATATTTAATCGATTTAATGATTACACTTGGTCTCAAGAAAATCCCCATGTGACTGTTCAAAACAGACAACAAGGAAGATTCAGTTTTAATGTGTGGGTAGGAATTTTGAGAGGACAATTCATTGGACCCTATATTTATGATGGACCGCTGAATTCTAGAGGATATTTGGATATTTTAAGGAACCAGGTTGAACCGTTCTTGGAAGATATTCCTATTAATCTGATACCCAGAGTAGTTTTCCAGCACGATGGTGCCCCTGCACATTGTGCAAGGATTATCAACGATTACCTCAATGTGCAGTTCGGTGAGAAGTAAATGGGAAATCAAGGGCCCATACAATGGCCTGCCCGGTCACCGGACCTGACGCCCTTAGATTTTTTTCTTTGGGGTAGAATTAGAGACTTAACTTATAAAAATAATAATTTTAATAGCCGGGAAGAATGAGAAAGGGTGTTGCGAGGTGCGTTTAACCGAGTTCTAAATATACAACTCATTAATGCAGTTAATGCTGTTACCAAAAGATGTAGAATTTGCCTTCAACAAAATGGGGGACAATTTTAACATTTGCTGACATAATTTCATAATGTTTGTGTTTATGTTTATTCAATATCGTTGATTAAGTTCCATATAATTTTATGTTAGGATTTAGTGTTAGTATAATATTGTTGGTTTGTTGTTGTTGTCCTTTGTATTTTGAATAATTATAAATTCATTATGATAACTATGAGTAATTTAATCATGAAACTTCAGATCTGTAGTTTTAATCATAACATGTTAGCATCCTATGTCATTTCATTAGTCAGGGCAATCTTGATTTCTGTAGGCACGATATTTTAATTTTTAAATCGTTATGTTGCTGATGGTTTCTGAGATAAACATGACGAGTGATACATCAAAATTTAGGAAATTTTACGATTAGGAAATTTTACGAGCTTCTCAAAAATATCATAATATATAGGGTGGTCCATTAAAAAAAACAGAGTTTGGGATGGTGCACAGCAATCTGAACGCCGTGTAGAAAAACTTCTCATTTCAATAGATTCTATGGAAAAAAGTGCTCTGAGAATGTTTTTACCAAAATGAATTATCTTCATTAATAAGAAAGTTATGGGGCATTGAAGAAATCAACGAATTTCGAGAAAAGCCCTCTGGCGACCAAGCGATAAGAGATAGCAAAGTCTCGTTTGCGCCAGTGGTTTCCTTATTGAATTCAAGCTCCGGACACCTAGGTTAATTTTTTTTCACCTCTTCAAATAAGGGGTGTTCCCATAAGAATGCATCCAGTTTGGGACACCCTGTACATTGAAACGAGAAAATCTGGAAAAATGAATGAATGTTCTATACTTGCTCGATTAACCTGATCCAATTCAAACAATCGTTTTTTCATCAATGTCCGAAAAACGCATACAAAGATTCAGGTGAAATTCTCGGGATACCTTTTGAACCTATTACAGTTGCCTCAGTTATTTTGAAGGCGCTGTCATGAAGCGAGTCGGGTTGGTTTCTGCACAAAAAAAGCAGTGGATCCCCAAAAATATGCCAAAGTATTCCCCTTCATCAGAATATTGACGTAATTTTCACAAGCCAGTACATTTTCACTAAAAGTCAAAAAACTATACAAAATTCAACTTTATTCTTGTTAACATTACAATTCATGATAATATAAAGTAAAACTATATAATATTCATCAATAACAATTCTTGGACATTGTGTTAATTAATCATAAACATCTGCAGGTACTTCATGATCGGTTGTCCCTCAGGGATCATAATGAAAAAAATCGCACAATTAATTAGACTTTCAATTAGTTAAATTGAATTATTATCCATAATAAAAAGTGGATGATGTAAGAAACTAAATCAAGATTGAATGTTCTTACAATATGATAGAAACTTGTAAATCATTATAATATAATATAAAAATCAACAAAACAGTCTTCTCAGTCATCAAATAAAACAATGAAGATGCGATTCGCCAACTGAAACAAAACAATCAACACATAATAACTCAACAACAAAACACTATTCAAACAAAACAATTGACGAATCGCAAGTAAAATTAGAACAAAACGTTTTATTTGCGAAAAACTCCGGGAGTTTTTCAGTAAAAGAACGGGGTCTGAAGAAATGTATCGCCAGCTCCCATATTTCTCATATTGTTTATTGGAAACCTGTTGAAACGATTCTGAAAGTTCGGTCTAGGTGCATTGCCATCCCTAAAAGGCACAAGTCCTCTCACTGGTAACCCTAGAAATAATTGAAATAGATTATTCACAATGATATTCATACTGTACAAAAAGATCATAATTGCAAATGCTGTCAATATTATATCCAATTAATTCCTGTATTAGAACATTGAACTCTGAAAATGACCTAGGGAATAAAGTGGTATCTTGAATCCCTAGATAAAAAGTTTACAGCCCGACCAACGGGCAACAATCAGACATGAAACCCTATACGTCCGTACCTTGAATAACAGTTATTTGAATCTGTCTTTTGGGACTCGTAAATCTCGGATTATTCAGGTAATGAAATGAAAATATCGAACATCTAACCTGACATCAGCTGCGCACTTCGTAGCACTGGCATAACTACTATATCTAGACCGCTATATGTTTTATCTCAGCAACCTGGAAATCTTGGGATAATGGCTCGTCTGATAACGCTAATGCTCAATAATAGGAGTACTTCACAGAATTAGACATGAAATTTCTTCGAATTAAGTAAAACTCATCTATTATTCCTCAATAAATTCTAAAATTCAATATAAGATATCCGTTTGGGGTACGGCTAGTTTGGAACCAACAAGAAACCTTTATAAACCAAATGATCTTCAAACAATTATAAACATTCCAATTTGAATTAGACATGTTTTCCTCATTAAAATCAAATCTGAATTTGGCAAGAGATCTATAAATTACAATGGATTATTACATTACAATGAATCGCCACCAAGACTTGAAAAAAATATCAGTACAAAAAAAATCGAAAAAGAACTCAAGAAATATTTATTTCTATGAAATTTGTCATGTCATCTATATAGAGATATATAACAAATCAATTATTTTTAATCATTCATTCACTCAAACAAGGATTATCTCAAACTTTAAGAATTACTAGAATAATATTACATTTTGAATGTGATGTAATACATTTTGTTTTTTTAATGTTCCCTGTTATCAACGTATATGTCAATTGTCAACTGTGTGCTAACATTTTCACTGTCACCAGTTGGCGCCAATAAAACGTGAGATCAATGTCAAAGTAAACAATTCCAAAATTTTGCCGGATAGCCCTCAAGTTATCGAAAGACTTGAGCAGACTTACGTTTTTTTACTCTCAATGTAAAACTGTACGACCAATTCTTACATTGACAAAGAAGACATCATAGGAAGGGGCCAAATGACAGGAAAAGAAGAAACATATTCATCAGTTTTAACAACTCTGACCTCATGTTTCAGTAGCGCGGTTTGGTGGACAATAAATAATGTTAGCCCTTATTGTTTCTTGGGAATAATAAAAATGATGATGTCAATGCGTGGGAAGCCTCAAACTGTCGATCATGACAGCTAGTCATGTTTCTTAGTGTTCGGAAACATTACTAAGAGTGCGTAAGATATTCAGGGTAGGTCACTATCTGTATATCGAAAATCACTTATACGAAGTTCATGAAAATGTGTATGCCCATATTTACGATGACGACCTATTCATTCAAAATATTTTCCACTAATAAATGTGATATAATTTTGGAAATCCCAATCGAATTCTTGATATGTCGACTTAATATTTCCCTATACTTATCTCTGAACGTTTTTGAGATAAATAATATTTTATATTTTTTTTGCGGAAAACAGCACCTTCAAAATCGCTGATATTTTCCAACACTCAAGGTATTGAAACACTGAAATTTGGTTTATGGTTTGATGATGACCACAAGTTATCTATACTATAGTCAGATCTTGATTGGTGATAATATTACAGATTTTGAATGCTGATGGAATTTGGTATTCATCCATGTTTTGTTACGTTCCAGACTTATATAAGCATTTATTTGTAAATGCCCCATGAAAATATCATCACCATTCTGTTTTAGATGCGGACTCGCTTTTTGAAATTCGAGTTATCGAAATTCTGTCGAGAGCAACCCGTAGAAAGATAAGTGTAGGGAAATATATAGTATGTAGATATATCAAGAATTTGATTGAGATATCAAGAATGACATACAGGGTGTTCTATTTGAAATATCAAATTTTCTACAATTTTCTCGTCGAAGCGGCAACATTGCAGGATCGAAAATATATTAGATGAATTGGCCATCAACGTTAATACAAGCATACTAATTTTCATGTACTTCCGATACACAGTGTGGGCTCGTCGTGACATACCCTGTATGACAGGTCCTAAATGCGCATGATTCATCACCAATTCGTAAGTGGCTTACCTTCTTTCTTATGGCATTAAGACTGGGTAGTAATTTATGTCAGTGCTTCAAAGGCGCAAATTCGTTACTGCATGGGAGATAATCTTCAGATTTTTAGCTATTCAGTGACTCAACCACGAATAACATTCGAGTTTAAGTTTGTGGGCAGATGCCACCAGCCAGATTTGATTTGGGTACAAAATATTACGGGAGGCATCTCGTTATTTTGAAAATATTAAACTGGACAGTGACTAGGACATGGGAAATTGGAAATTGAAAGGATTATTTGGAGACGTTTTAGACAAGAATGACGTTAGTAACTGGTTACTGTCAATGAAGTCAGGCCTTCATGGCAAATTATACGATGGGATCCATATCATTACATACTAATCAAAATATGTAATTTTTTCTGAATTTCCAAATTATTCCCAAAAATCACCACGCCATACTGTTTCGACGGTTGGTTTTCTGAAAATCGCGAATGGATTTTTATAGCATGACATATGGATTATATGTTATTCTCATTTTTTACAGTACTAATTTTCGAATGAGTAGTGGAAAATGAGGGAAAAATATCATTTCCGTAGGCTTGAGGTCAAAATTTTTCAAGATTTATATTCAATTATTAGTTATTAGAATCTGCGCCATCAATATCCTGCATTGAATTATATATATTTCATTATTCACCTCTATTAAACGTGACTGGGTTCCAGGATTCCAGAAATTGTGCCTTCTGTCTACCGTGATCTTCAGCTACTCTAACATTCAAAGGTAATATTGCATTTTCTATCAACTTTCCATCTAGATTAGCAATAGCCGCCTGTGCTTCTTCGCCTCTAGAAAATCTGAAAATATTCAAAGCGTTCAAATCCATTTATTCATAGATTTAAATTGATTTTTAATATCTATTATAGACCACGTAACAATTTTGAAAATGCTCAACATACAGGTTGTTGTTTGTTTATCGAATCTAACCAAACCGATTTTTTACCATTCAACACGTGTTTCGCTAACTATGTTAGCATCTTCCGGAGAAGATTGAAACTAAATGTTCTATCCTAGTGTACTACTTATATACTAGGTATATGTCCACCCAGACACCGTCAAGTTAATATTTAGTCATGACTGAGTTCACATGTTAACCTTGGTCTCATATCACTAAACGGTACAGAGGGCTAATTGGGATAGGTCCATTAGAGAACATTTAGTTTTAATCTTCTCCTGAAGGCTAACATAATTTTCGAAACAAGTGTCGAGGTGTGGTTTGGTTAGGGGTGAAACAGTGTGTAGTGTATTATCGCGCCAAAGGTTCCAGTATTCGATATATTTGAAAGCATGATTGAATGAAAAAATGCTTAGACACGTCAACTTTAATTTCTAGGGGGACATAATTCGAGATTGATTTTTCATCTGTCTTGGCTTTTTAAGTACGATATTTTCAAACGTTTCCTTCGATATTTCGCAAACTCATCGTGCGATTAAAAAAAAACAGGCGTTTAGTGAATTTAAAAGTTCTTCCAATGAGGTGCCACACAATGCCAATTGCAATTTTTGATGGGGTGGCAGTGGAGGCAAAGTGCATGAAACGAGCAAGGTGATTTTTAAGTGAAAACATGTCCCCTTCACAATTAATCTTTACCTATCTCGGCGATTTTCCGAGAACCGTCTACTCAACGAAATATTGCGGGTGGGAATTTTTCAAATGAACACCCGGTATATTAAGGTTCAAAATTGGATATGAGGCCATCTCAGATTTTTCCTTAGACAGTTATGGGGCAAGTTCAAATTGGCAGCTTCAGAAAATTTGTTAAGTGCTACCTTAGAATGTTCTCAGATGATGTTGAACAATACAGGGTGATTCACATAACAACCGACATAGGGCAGGGGCATGTAGGGGGTCCAAGAATATGGCAATTTAACGCAACTTACCTCTATACCAAGTTGCTTCCCTAAGGAGTTATAGGCATAGCACTCTAACAGCATGTCAACTTGCTCGTTAAAAGAAAACTTCCCGTTCATTTCAAAAACACTCAAACAACAATTATTTAATTGAACAACTCACTTGCCTCATTGTCAAGTTTGACGTTTATTTTCATAGCCAACTTTTGAATTTTCGATGATTTTAAATAACACACCTAGAGCGCGCGTTTTCAGTTATTCGAGTATTTGATGAAAATGATGAGGTTTTTCGAAAAATTACTGAAGTAAGAAAAGTTTTAGAATTGAATTGCCCACAAAACAAAGCAAAGATTTTTGAAATCCATTAAGTGTTAACAAAATTATGTTGAATATTAATGGTGCGCCACCCGGAATACCCCCTTTACAAATTTCAATTGAACTCTAGTTACTTTCAAGTAACGCCCTAAATACATCCACAAAGTGTACTAAATTTGGTTGCTTTAAGTTCAAGAATAACGGAGATATTGATTTTTTTCAAAATTTATAACTTCACTTTCAAAGCCTATATCTCCTTAGGGAAGCAACTTGGTATAGAGGTAAGTTGCGTTAAATTGCCATATTTTGGGACCCCCTACATGCCCCTGCTCTATGTCGGTTCTTATGTGAATCACCCTGTATATAGTATAGAAGTGGCAAGTAATTGTTATTGAAAAGAAATATATTGAGAATTCGCATTCTCTATGTGATGAAAATATCAATTCTTTCTCCAGATAAAAATATGTATATGCACATAATATCATTCTGAATATTCAATCGACATGGATAAGTTTTGACTTATTGATATGTGCAATCCAATATCGCGCATCCCTAGTTATCACCAGTTGGTTACAAGAGCGCGAGCTCTACGTCAAAATCAACATTTTGGCGGATAGCCCTGAAGGCTAAAACCTGTTCTATCAAAAATTTTCTGAAAAAATGGTGTGGCCTATGTATATTAATAGAAGTTATGGTTAGACTTGAGCAGGCTTGCGTTTTTAACTTCCGATTTAGAACTTGACACGCAATTTTTACGTCAACAGAGGAGAAGATATTATAGGAAGAAGCCAAATGAAACGAAAATAAGGAGTTCTACCAAATTCAAAGTTGTTTCAGTGCGATCTGGTGGACAATCAAAATATGTTTGCCCTCATTCTGGTGAAATACCTATATTCGGACTTGCTCATCTATCGAAACAAAGCATAGGAACTCATATCTTGCTGCAATAGTTTATTATACCTATCAGTAGTTTCATAAACCAAGGTCGTCTGTCTAAAAAGATGGAAAATGCATTATCTGTTTAGTTCTCATAGTCACACATCTTTGAAGCGACTCTTGCTGTGACCTATATTTACCGCCCGCGGACTGCTTTACCGCCCGGCATGTAGGTGACTCGTAATAAGCATTCCTGTATAATTCAGGACATTGTTCTAGTTGAGTATTACAGTTGTCTTGCGATTCCTGAGATGCAAAATTATTTGATCGACCTAAAATAAGTTATCTGTCATTACACTAATTGACAGCATATATAAAAGTCTACGCCTATTTCAAATATTTGACTGAGCCACCATGGTAACATTGAATCTATCAATGATTGAAGTAAGATATGGTGTAATTACTGATGCGCTTTTGTTTCAGAAATTTTACTCAAACTCTCAAGAACAGCGAGAGCAATGGTTCCGTCGATCTTCTAATAGATGGCGACATTGCACAATTATGACATCGGTCAATTTATTAAATTGCCGCAGATTTTTCGAATTCAGAGTTAAATAATCCCACTACTACATATGTTCCGCGCACCTAAAATGTCATTTCCCATTTTATTTCCACTCGTCACAGCAGCAATTGCAGCATCACCATCTAGCGGAAAAATGTAGATTCAACATCTCGCTCGATGTGACGTAGAGAAATCATAGTAGGCGGTCGAGTGATTTTTCTTAAGTTTTCAATACGTAAAAATGGCCGACTACGTACACCATCCATCCATCATTATTTTATCAATGCTATTGGTGAATTTATAAACTCAACTAAACTAAGAACTTGAATTAACAATTAGCAATTAACAATTATCAACTATAAGGAGGCGTTTATAAACATCATTTACAGAAAATTTAGAATTAGTTCTTTCATTGTTTCCTGCTTGACGTTTAGAGTAAAGAAACCGTTCTGGGCGTTCTGTGATAAATGGTCATTCATTCTTCACCCATGTTTTTGGTTATGTTATGTTTGATGAAAGGGTTGATTTCCTTTCATATTCATTGGCCTTATCTTGAATCTCCGACTTCTTCTCTTCTTGATGACTCCGGTGGCAAGTAACAATGTAGTAACCAGTAAAATAACACCCATCATTTCAATAATCTCTTCTGTATCCATTGTTAATTCTTCGAATTCACTCACCCTATTATGAACTCCTTATCCATAGACAAGATATATTTCATATTTTCGCGGTCTTCAATTCCTTATTGTCAATGTCAAAAAATGTTATGCCTTATAGCATGCGTTGAATTCATAATTGTTAATTCTTAGTTGAAAAGATGAAAGATGACGATCTCCTTAGTTGTTAATTGTTAGTTTAATTGACAGATACAAGTTTATAAAACCCCAATGGGATTTCCATGTATCCATCTTTCTTAATTCTCAGTTGTTAATTTAATTGTTAGTTTAGTTGAGTTTATAAATCCACCATATTCTTCACTGCAACCATGATGTATTACGCAGGGTATAACATGAAGTTGTAGTCATGTTGTAGCCATCTTGTGGCAAAGCTCTGAGGTAGGATACAGAGATATCGCGACATACACTGTATAGCGCTGCCATCTATAGTCACACGTACAGACCCCTACGTCTATACGCTACAGAGTGGTACTACAAGTAAATCACTCTGCTGACAGAATTTTTCCACCACCTATTCAACTGCTAGTCCTAGATCTCTTAGTTATGAGATTTAGCACATGATGTATTACTTTCGTTCTCGAAAGGTGAAGAGGTATTCACAATGAAAAATCAAATATAACGGTCGTGCATAGAATGTTGTATGTATTTCGGGCGAAACTTGCTTTTATGGACCTAGGAGTATTGATAGCCCTCGCTCGGGCTCTTACTTGAACGCTGCGGAAGGCCTACCTTTCTTATCTATAATGTACCAAGGACGAAAAAAATATCTATCAGTCGAATCTACCAGCCGAAGCTAGCAAGCAAGCATGCGAGGCAATATACAGTTATTGGCCGAGGGGCCTATTGAATTTTTTTGTCGACTACATACCTTTTACACCTGTCAATCTTGATAAATCTTCTTATCAACTTTGACAAGTAGTGTCAAAATTCAAACAATTTTTGTTAGTAACGCGCAAATGTGTACGGGTACTACTTTTTAATGAAATCTGGAACATCATAGGCAGGTTTACACCATACAAACCATGTATGACTTGTTTTTATACACAACTGTACAATCTATCAGATTTGGTAAATAATTAAGTTGACAACAGCAAATGACCGTTATTCTCAACTCAATCGAACCAATTGAATAATTGAACGCTACCTTTCAATTGCATTGGAATATTTGTGTTTGCTTATAATAATAAATCGATAGAAAATATTTGGTAAATGATACCTAACGAAAGCTACTCCTCTTGGCATACCAGTAATCTTATCCTTCAACACAGTGCGTTGTACAATTTCGCCATATTTATTGAATAAGTTGTCCACATCTTTTTCGGTGACATCTTTTGGTAGATTTGTTATGTAAAGGTTGGAATCTTTCATATCTGATCCTGGTGGTCGGGAGTAAGAAACTTTCAAACGTTTATTTCTGAAATGGAGAAGAAAGAATTGTGTAACATCAAATAGACATATTTTATTTTCATGTTAAAGGTCGGTCCTCACCTATATTCTGAGCCCTCAACATTTATGTTTTCAGATTGAATGAATATGCTATAACGTTTCCTGTAATTCTCAGAGACTTGAACTAAACATCTTAGGACAAATACAATTTTTTTATTCTTATTTTAGAGGGTGTATCCAAAAGATATATACGTTGACAACTAGTGTTCAAAAAAAATCTGTCATTGATTCCTATGTAACTTCATTTGAGTAAAATGAATTTATACTTATTATCAATGAGATAATTGCATTTTAGATATCAGTTGCATAATTGTCATTCAATTCATTATGGAAAATATCACCATAGTGAGCGTCTACGCTAATATTGCATTCAAAGCTTAAATATATTGACAAAGTAGGAGGATATTAGGAACGATTTTGACAGATTTTTATCAATTTCAAAAACATATCGAAGAAAATATGAACAATGAAAAGAGTATGCTTAGGTCTCAAGATCATCCTTGATGTCCGCCAACTACGTTAATATTTTCTTAGTGTCAAAACATTAGTAACGTAGACGCATATTACGTTGATATTGACCCTAATAAAGTGAATGAGAATTATGCAGCTGATTCTTAAAAAACGGTAATCTCGAAAACTTTCAAGTTTTGGGTTAATAACAAGTATAATTTATTTTTGTTGAAATGGTGTGTCTAATATTATTTAATAAAAATGGCGTTAACCTAAAAACCAAACAAGTGCGCATTTATGCCACAAGTGGCTTAATGGCGCCCTCCAGAAAATACATTGATGTACTTACTAAATTATGATTTTTCATCCCCAACAACCCCTAGTTTTCTATCTATCCATACACAAAAACGTCGAAGTCAATTGCGAAATAATTTAACTAACTCATTAGCAATATTTCATTAGGGCAAGTGATGTTTCGTCGAACACCTACCACACTTTTAATATTCTGAAATCTTTTGTAGGCAAAAACAAGAGTTGGGAAGTCTTAAAATATTCAAGGTTTTCGAAAAATCTTTTGATGATAGGAACTATGGCGTTTCTTAGGCTACTCTTAAATAAATTGTAAAAACTGATGGAAACAAGTTGAGGATATTGTGTTTTTGCTATGAATCAAAATTCGAATTGCACTATAAGCTGTAGGTCGCGCTCTTCCTAACCCCGCACAAGTTTCAACTTCTAGGGAGTTGGTTCCCAACTTAGAATCAGCAATATGAAGGATTAAAAATGTTACATGACAGAAAGTTTGTCGTTTGCGTTCAAAATTATTCTTAGATTTTTTCGAACAGTTTACTACAAATATTTTTGCTAAGTCTTTAAATCAACAAGATCTCGAAAATCGAACAAAAAATGGCTATTGGAATACTAGTGACTCTGCCGTCCACATGAAAATTTGATGACACTGAAATTTTGAATTTTGTTTTTATATTACCGAAGCAGTTCTGATGAAGTGTTCAGTGTTAGGGTGTGAAAATTAAGAAAAGACTTATTCTCCAGTTTTTACTCCACTGTTGACCGTTTTAGCGTTTTTCTCCTCGCTTTGTCTAGCATTTCTTCTAGCTTTCAAACTTGCGTGATGATATTTTTGTGGGGTGAGTCAACTTTGGAATGTGTGGATTATCTATTCTAACGTCAGCTATCTGAAGGTTCTCTTTTTCTTTTTTTAGTGATTTTTACCGTTTTCCACGACCGGGTGTACTAAGAAAGGACGCCGGCTGTATCTCGGAAACTATTGGCCGCACAGGTTTCGGAAAAAAATATTTATGGTAAAAGTGGCTTAGAAAAATCTCTGGAAATCATTTTCAAGTTTCCAGGACAGCCGCTAGAGGGCATTATTGCATTGGCCGACTCAAAAAACGGGTTTTTATGAAAATTTGATATATCAAGCAAGAAACAATTGTTCCATGTTCTTGAGTTGATTTCCAATCATTTCGATCAAAAAAATTGCGCTAGCTCTTTAAATAAAAGAAGGAGGGAAGGATGAATAGTACTCTGGTAAAACTCTTATTACTACAGTTTGGTGTAACGGAATTAAGCGATCTTGGTCTCATCATGAAGGGGTTTTTAAGATCTTCCCGATCAAACACGAATAAAGTCGATTTAAATCCCGTGATGGCCGCTAGATGGCATTGTTTGAAAAATCAGCCGATTTGCCATTTTTTTCGAGAATTTCAAATGGAAGGAGAAGAAAATTGGTGAAAACCGCGAGTTGATACCTCTTGTAGAACCGGAGAAATACTCGGAGTAATATTAAAATTTAAACTGTTAGCATGTCAAATGCCTCCTCATACGTTATCGGCATTTTAACAAATAAGCAATCCACAGTGAAAACTTCGAATGGAACTTCAATTATATTTTGACGTTTCTTCCATTCAAAGCCAACTTGCCTGTTCTCATTCCTGAGCCTATACTCACTACTTACATTTCAATTAGTTATGTCATCACTAAGAGTCTCCTTCACTATTGTGAGATATAACAGCAGTGTGTGAAACCAAAATAAATGAATTATTGAAATCATAATTTCATAGATAAATGAATATTTCTGGTTACGATTATTGAAATTAGATTCCTGTGGTGAATATTTTCATAAAATATTATTTCGAGTATTTCACCGGTTCCTCAAGAGGTATCAATTCGTGGTTTTCACCATTTTTCTTCTCGTTTGCTCTACTTTCATATTAGAGTAGAATGAATATATGATTCCATTTGAAATTTTCAAAAAAATGGAAAATTGTCTGATTTTTTCAAACGATGCCATCTAGCGGCCACCACAGGATTTAAATCGACTTGATTCGTGATTCATCTGGAAGAACCAAAAAAAACCTCCATAATGAGACCTAGATCGTTGAATTCCGTTACACCAAACTGTTGTAATGAGAGTCGTTTCAAAGTACCTACTATTCATCCTTCCCTCCCTCTTTCATTTAAAGAGCTAGCGCTATTTTTTTTATCGAAATGATTAGAAATCAACTCGAAAAAAGTGTTTTTGATATGTCATGATATATCAAATTTCCATAAAAACCCGTTTATTTAACTGCCCAATGCAATTACGCCCTCTAGGGGCTGTCCTGAAAACTTGAAAATAATTTCCAGAGATTTCTCTTGGCCACTTTCATCATTCATATTTTTTTTTCGAAACCTGTGCAGCAAATAGTTTCCGAGATACAGCCGGCGTCCTTTCTTAGTGGTACACCCGGTACGTGCATGTGTTAATTTCCATGTCGAACGATGACTATTAATTACATCACTTCGTCACCGATTTTTGAATCATTTTTTTCTGAATATTAGTGATAAGATCCAAATAAGAACTTATTCAACGTGATTCATCTCGGATCTAAGAAACATCAACTTTCTATTCACTATCAAAGTTTATTTGCTATCCCAGTATGCGAGTCATTATCTCTGGATCAGTAGAATTTTGGTCGAAATATTCTCTCCGATGGTGCCATTGGATAGTACATATTGAGCCTTCTTAGGGTTTTGATGGATTTATTCGATGACACCCTGTATAACTTCAATAATGGCACTTTCAAATACAGGGTATGTCACGACGAACTTATTACATTATCTTCATATCGAGAATCAGTCGCAAGAAATTTATGAAAATGTGTATGCTTATATTTGAGACTATGCTCTTATCGTTTGTGAAATAATTTCGACAATGCAGTGTTGTCGCTTCTACTAGAAAGTAGTAGCAACTTTGATATTTCGAATGGAACACCTTGTATTTCATTGCATTTTTGGATTCTCCATGAAGAGCTGATTTTATCAAGCTATCTCACTTGGAGTCTAGCGGAAATGATAACAAAGATGAAAGGTGTTCAATTCGAGATTTTTCAACAAGAGAGCGTTATCTCAAATATGACCATTTTTTTATGTTCTGGTTCCCACGAAAAGGGATATCCTGTAATGTTCAGAGAACATCGTGCGAACCAAGGGAAATAAGCTAGGAATTGGCGTTCTTCTCAAATTTCTGGAGGTTATATGCTTCGGGAAACACCTCCCTTGGCAATGTGTTCCAGAGCCTCGCTGTTCGTTGGATGAATGAGTCTTTGGAAAGAAATGTTCTGCAGGTCTCCAAAGTATGACCACGAAGGGGTTCGAAGCCCCAACTCGACGGGTTAATCTCGCGGGGACTGCTAAGGAAGGTACAATTGAAAATATCTGTAAAATAAAGCCAGATCGTCAACTTTTCTACGGTGTTCCAGAGAAGTGAGTGAATTTGTGAGCGAGGCATCACCATGTATATTTTCATAAATTTCTTGCGACTGATTCTCTCGATATAAAGACATATTGTATAGTTTTGCGTTTGTGTACTACTTAAGAGGACATATTCCACAGCGCCTCCGCCAATAAAAGAGGTACCGCTCCCAAGTTCCCCTATGGTTATGGATCATCCAAGAGGCTCAATTTTTTTTTCCTGGGTAGTCAAAGGTGCAATCGATGCATCTTATCGAATGGATTCTCATTTTTTTACATAGACTAATTTATAATCACCTGTAAAGTAGTGCGTTTTTGACCGATTTTGTGATTTTTTTTCTACGTTTTGGAATCAAAAATTGAAAATCTAGTCGATAAGATGCACAGATCAGATGTAGTACTCTTCAAAAATAATTTTTATTTGCTGAAATCTCATTTGGTTTTCGCATGGGAAATTGGGAGCGGAGGCACCGTGAAGAAGAATTTTCCCTGTAGGCGCGGCACTTAACAAAAATAAGCTCCTCCCATAAAATTCGAATTGATTGATAGTCAATGGTCCTATTATTTTCACGAAATAGTCTGCGACCCAATTTGTCTTTTCATACAAAGAAACTATTTATATTTCGTTCAATAAACCTACCAGCCTTATACCTGATATATTATAAATATAGGTATCATGGAATCAACAAGGCAACTGTGTTATACCTACTCAGTTAATAGATTATTTCTAATTCTTCGAACACAGGGAAGTGCTGGAATGTTCTAAGCGATATTTTTAATATACCTATAGTCCAACAAATAGATAGATATAAGGAACATGATAAAATGATCAAATGGATCAGGGTGATTTTAACTACATGTAGACTAATTTTTTTCATGCAAAGTTGAGCCAACAAAAAACACAGGTGCTTCGTCATATCGTAATTTCTATTGAATAGGTGAGATGAGCAAAAAATTAAGATTTATTAGGCATTTTACATTTTCCATATTATTTCGAAAAATATGAATGAAATACCGATTTACCTATTCACAGAGGAATGTCCTATAGATAACAATAATTATATGGAATATATAGATAGAATCCGAGATGAAATTCTTTTGATGGTAGGTTAGGTATGCGTATTTTGCTTTCCAATCAATTCAAAGAATCTAGAAAATAATGTATAGAAGAGTTGAGATCAAACTGAGTCAAAGCTGTGAAAAGAAGAAGAAAGAACGAATCACTGTCAGTCTTTGGAGGGATATATGCAAGAGAAAAAATCTCCACCTCTCAGACGGTTAGTTAGAGAATTATATATCCAAAAATACCTAATCAATGCAAAATCGTTCGTTTGAGGAGAATGAACATTCGCATCAGAATCTGAATACGATGATCCCGGAACTTGTCGACACCAGACTTATCAGAGGCATGGAAATTAGATAGCCTACTTATGTCAATTGGAAGGACACTACATATAACTGATGAAACACGCTTTCATAGATAACCAAACGTAGAAGAAATAAGTAGAAAATAAAGACTTGTTTGGAGAAATGAAGAGATGGATTGCCAAAGTAAAGAGAATCAGAACATAAATAGATCAGTTTGAAAAACTAATGAAACACGCTTTTATGGATAGTATCAAACTGAAGAGAAGTATAGAAAATGAAATAGAAAAAGTGTGTTGATATATATTTAACTCCAAAAATATTTTTTAGAAATAATGTTTATGACAAAACAACGTTTGCCAGGTCAGCTAGTGCCTGCTATAACAATGTCTGATGCCACTATTTCCACCAAGTACATTATAACTATGCTCGGTATTTCAATCAGCAAAATCCTTTCTGGGGATAATCATAATCAGGTCAGATCCATTGGCGCGAAATCTGCTCCAAAAAAACTCGGATTCCCCTCTCTTGCGAAAAGCTACTTTACACCTGAACAACTTCTCATAATTTACAAAGCACAGATACGGCCTGTTCTAGAATCCTGTTCCCACATATGAGGTTCAGTACCAAAACATACAACACCGTAAAAGGTGAGGTAAAAGGTCAGCGACCTTCCACTTTTCCATATAGATACTTCCAAGGGAAATATTCTTCAGAAATCTCTGATATCATTCCATCACTAGCAATATACCAGTCAGACGAACTCGACAAGCCCAGTCAACACATCGTGTCGTGGTCAACCTCGAAATATGTCGAGCAGCACTTTATCAAATCTCGTTTGTCTGTAGAATGGCAAAGCTCTGGGATTCATTGCCTGAGGAAGTTTTCCAAGCACTCAGGTATGTTCTCCAAAAGTTATAGGAAAATCCAATACCCTTCTCCTCTACCTGTCCTCCTTAGATGCGGATTCCCTTCCGTGCGTTCCTAGCGATAAAAAATACAACATTCCATATTTGGTATGTATCGCTCTAATTTCGAAAATATCCTGTAGATGATATAATAATCATCATATACCTATTGGTTAATTATCAAAAATGTACAAAATATCTATAAGTACTGACAAAATTTCAAGATATTAGTAATTATGAGACCATTTGACTGCCTTCGATGAATAATCAACCGGTTGTCAGTGAGCGGCAAAAAGTAATCAAGACGGTGTCGCGCTACTTCATATGTTCGGTGCCCTCGAAGTGCCGCTCGATAAACATACGATTCCAGCTTTCTAGGAATTCTTCAGGTTGATCCCGCCCCTTTCGGAGTGGAAGGGCTAAGACAGAAAACTTATAACATTCGAATAATTTCGAGTGGCATATGGCCTCTTAAACAACACAAGATGGCGGCTACCGCTATGGGCGAGTGGACTGATAATGCATTATTTGCATTCAATTACTCCACTGTGTCGTTAGGGACTTAAATTAATTTATGCAACACTTCTCACACTTTTTTGTGTAAATAATGAGTGTATGCGTTGTTTGAAATTGTTGAATATCGGAGCTCATTTCAAACTTTAATCTTTAATTCCCACTCACGAAGCAAGGTTGTCTAGTCACCAATAATAATTATGAAGTTATCAAAAATATTTAAGAGTCCTGTCGTTGAATAAAACATAATAGGAAGAACCCATGATATTATAGTTCATTCTTGACTTCTACGAGCAACCAGCATGTCCAAATATTTCCTATACTCCATAACATAAATATCATGTAAATGTTGGAGACTTGGCAACATTGTGCTGAATGCTGAGAAGGGATAAGACCACGCCCACAAGTCGTGCGCGCCGTGTTGTCACCTTCACCGCTTCAAATGTCCTCTAGTGTGAATTAATAAAATTACTATTCACACATATGTATTATAAGCAATAAAAGCCACAAATCATACGGGAACATTTTGAGACAATTGATTTCATATTGCTAAATAGGAGTATTACCAAAACAAAATTGAGAATATATGAATGTTTGAATAACTAATATTTCTTCCCAATCGTATTTCAACAAATGGCAACTGTGCTATGGTTTGCCCCTATATACGAAATGGTACTCGCGGTAAATTTCTATCCGGTTGAAAAAAAATTATCGTGGCATTATTGATGATTTCAGCACCTAAAAATAGAACGAAAAATTCTAAAAAAAATATGAGAGTGAAATGTATTCAAGTGATGATTCTATTTAAGAAACAAAAAAAAGATAGTCCACTCGCCAATTCTGTTTTTTCATTTGATTAAGTGGGTCACCACTGGTTTCATACAAAACATGTTAGTAATTAAATACTACAGAAAAAAGAACAGAATATTTTGGAGTCTTTTTTTTATCGCTTGGAGCGCACGAAAGGGAATCCCGATAATGTTCAAAGAACATCGTGCGTTCCTTGGGAGGATAGGGATAGGAGGTAGATATTGGATTTTTTTTTAACTTCTGGCGATTATATGTTGTTGGGAATACTTCCTCAGGCAATGAATTCCAGAGCCTAGCCGTTCTATGGATGAAGTAGTTTTGATAAAGTGATGTTCGACATCTTTCGAGGCTACATAGCAATAAATATCAATTCACTATGCGATTACCAACATACCTCCTAGGAACCCATATGGTGACTTCATGTTTGGGCTGTAATCGTAACCAACTCCGACCACCTTATTATGTAGAAATGAAAAAGCAATAGTTTTGCGGTAGTCGCCATTTTGTTTTCAACGTGAAGCAATCAAACGCATCCTTTTGAGAGTGCCAACATCAAAATTATTATTGAAAAGAAAAAACTAGAAGTTTTGCATCATCAAGCAGCCTATTTTTTATTGGTACCGGTATTTGGATTATTTAAAGAATGCCTCAGCGTCTTCAATTCTAACATTAAAAAACGCAGTTTTTTATGACATCACCACGGCAACACACGGCAACGTGAAGTCTGAATGGTTAATGTTTTAATCATCGATCTGACAGGCATGTAACGTCAAATAAAATATCACTGACAAATGTTGAACCATTTTACATTATCAACTATTATTTCCATATTTATGATTTCAAAGTGTACCAATAAAAAAATAGCGTAAAGTATTCGTGGTTACTGATCTTTAAAACACTTGCTAAATATCCACTTATACTTCAATATCCTATTACTCTATTAATTAGGTATACAATTTCGGAAACACTCTCTATACCTATTAATTCACAGTTACAACAACAAAAAAACTGTCATCAAAATTCGTTAGAATTATGGTTACACTGGGTGGTTAAAGGGGTATATGTCCTAAATCATCATATTTGGGAAAACGAGATTGAAGGTTAACACTCTCGCGTTTTTTTCACATATATTTGAATGAAAATATTTTATGATATGATGATAAGTTCCCTCACGACCTTGATAAGGAACTACCAAATTTTCTATTTTGAGCAAAAAATCTTGACTTGTATCCATTTCCGCGTGAATTAATTACATCAAAATTAACATATTCCCCCTACTACCATTTGAGGAGTGTATGAAATGTTGATTATGAATCATAGACCGGCTCGAATAGCCACTTCTTCATTGTCAGGCTCGCGACATGTCGATCTTTCATATACCAGAATTATTTTGTTTTCACCAAAATCATAACATATAGATCAACACAATAAATAAACAAAAATGTCCATTGAAAGATGAAATCTTATACCGAATTTGAATGCATTATATTCAATTTTTCTTTAGATATTGCGAAAAAACTATTGCAATTTCTTAACTTCAACGCCCTGTATCTCGAGAACTGAACACTTGAAGACCGTATGTCCCTATATCAGTGATTATGAAATCACGAGGGCTATCACCTGTCAAGCGTTGTCGGTCGAATTTCGCAACACCCTGTATATAAAATCAGATGTATGTTCATCTGAATCTCTTCTCTACTACTAATGAACGTACTATTCTGTGCAAAGCAGAATAGATACACCTAAACTCAACCAAATATGGAAGGTATGTCAACATAATACCCATTTTCATATACCGGGTGTCCCATTTTAATCTTTATTTGGAAATTTCTCGAAATGTATGCATCTGACAAAAAAATTGACGAATAAAAGTTGTATGGTTTGGAGGGGGACGTCTGGTTAAAAAACAAGTTTCACCCCCTGACCCCCAGGGGAGTGAGAAATGGAGGTAACATTGAAATCTTTAATGGAAACCCCTATTTTTTATTGCAGATTCTGGAAGTGCATTAAAAAATAATGAAGCTTTTATTCGGGAACTTCTTTTTTATTTTCACAAGATGGCGCTGCGATCGTAAAAAACAATATTTCACTATTTACACATTTCAATCCCCTGACGACGAGAAAGAGTGTAGGGTGTGATATTTTCCCAGACAAAAGCCATTGGGGTGATATTCACACGACAAATTAACGCTAAACGAACTCACTTACCTTGACACCTCTACAAAGAAAAGAGAAATATAAGCATGTTTCAGCAATTAAGGTATCATTTAGGTCAGACTAAAGCTGGTTTTAAGTGGGATTGACTACTTCATCAAGTATTCGAAATGACCTCCATTTTCTTGAATACACAAGTTCACTCGTTTTTCAAAATTCCGCATTGTCGCTTCCAACATAGCAGGCGCTATCTTTCATATTCTCGCGTGTGGTTGGGGGTTCGCGAAACACAATGTTTTTGATGTAACCCCACAGAAAGAAGTCTGGGGAAGTCAAGTCGGGTGATCTGGGTGGCCAACTACAAACTAAATAGTAAAATATTGTTTTTCAAGATCGCAGCGCCATCTTGTGAAAATAAAAAAGAAGTTCCTGAATAAAAGCTTCATAGTTTTTAATGCTATTCCAGAATCAGCAATAAAAAATAGGGGTTTCCATTAGAGATTTCAATGTTACCTCCATTTCCCACTCCCTTGGGGGTCAGGGGGTGAAACTTGTTTTATAACCAGACGTCCCCCTCCATACCATACAACTTTTATTCGGCAATTTTTTTGTCAGATGCATACATTTCGAGAAATTTCCAAATAAAGATTAAAATGGGACACCCGGTATACACTCACCAGCAAAAAGAACCGGCGCCACCAGAAAGTTTGGCCAAGTTGTTCGCCCTGTAATTTTCTCAATTTTTGTCCAATTTTGGTAAAATTCTGACCAAATTCTATATTCATGTTCCAGAATGTTGGTCTGAACATTGGTTTCTAAGAGAAGCTGGTGGCTTGATACTTATACAGGCAAAAACAAAAGTTACTCTTTCACACTTAACTTCTCAACATCCTGTGGCAAAGGTGAGTGGTTAAACTTAACTTTATCATGTTTTCGATTGATGCGTGATCCCTTCTTAACACAGTGTTTTTTGATTCACGTTGATAACCACTTCCCAAGAGAAGATACAAGGGTTATAAAAAAAAAAAAATTGTTGTTCTAAAATTGTTCTATCCGTCATTCGGTTGCCCCCTTACGAGCAACCCTCAGAAGTCTTCGAAAGTCTTGTGCGAGCAAGGAATGACGGGGGCCTTACCTTTTAACGTGTGATCCCAAACACTTTCTTAGGCCATCAGAAAAAGTCTGCGTTCGTGGGTCTCGAACACACGATCGATACCTCGACGTGAATCGATATTGAAGCATCGAAGCACTGAGGTACGCCGGCCTCATAGAAAGGAAAGTATAGATTTTTTTTTATTTTTATTAAGAATAATTCATGCTGTTCGAGTCGATGCATAGATTTCGGGAGGATGTAATTCAATATCCTGCGTGGCATTAGCCAGGGAAGTAGTTGTTATTCTCCCGAAATCTACCATTGTTGTTCAGTTTATGAACACTGTGTGGAAATGACTTTGAGCTTTTTGCATTTATTTAACATATCATTCCACTTTGAGCATTGTGGCTATTTCGTAGTTATAATTTCAGAGTTACTTCAATATCTTATATTCAAGAGAAGATACAAGTGATTCAAGGAAGTATGGAATTTTCAAATTTCTATTTACAATAATTTAGAACCAATAGAGTATCTCAGGGATGAACTCCAGAGACTCATTCGTCTTCGTGCGGCCTTGTCAGAGACTCTTCAAGAGCTATGATTCACCCTTCAATGAAAATTCAGACAATTCTCTCGGCAATTCTACATGTCTACTTTAGGAATTTGATCATCTCGATGCCACCGCGGTTGAATGCTGTAATTCAAACTCGAGGAGGGCATACTCGTTATTGATTGAAGATCTGCTGTTTGTTTATTGTAATTAAGGTTTTTTCCGGTGAGTGCTACGAAAATGAGATGGAAATAAGTGATATCAATTTCCTAAGTTGTTAATCAATACGTATCGTATATGTAGGTTCTGATTATTGTTGATAAGAATTGAAAAATGCCATACTTTCTTAAAACGCTCGTATCTTTTCTCAAAAATAAGATCATGACGTGAATAAAAAACTATTGTTTCATGAAAGAATAACACTTCAATCCAAAGCATGATAAAGCCAAGTTCGACCAAGTCATCAGCTTTTCACGGAAACTAATATCAAGGCTAATAGTCCGGAACATGAATCTTGAATAAAATGTACAGGGTGAACAATTTGGGCAATTTTTCTGGTGGTCGTTTTATTTTGCCGGTGAGTGTAGTTTAATGAACAGCAAAAGCTGTATGTACAAATACATTCCTTTAGGTATACGACTCCCAAAACGACCTTTTATTGAATAGGTCTGTTGTCCATATGGATTAGAATTCTGTTCAAAGGGGCTGAAAACCTTTGGTCCTGAAAGTGCAAAAACTCCAATATTACCTGAAATTGAAACCGTTCAATACTTCAATGGCTTTAGCGGCATCTTCGGATGTAGTATATTTGACGAATCCAAAACCAAAGCTGTATCCAGTTTTGAAGTCTCTCATTATTTTTATACTTTCCACCTGACCCATTGGGGCAAACAATTGGGCAAGATCATTTTCTGTGGCAAACTGGGGTATGTAATTCACAATCAATTTCGTTTTGTCTATCTGATTACTATCGCCAGCCCCATTATTTGTATCCATGCTTCCGTTAGAATTTTCTTCTGTATAATTTATATTCGTAGCGAACTAGTCAAGAAATGGGGTCGGTTAGAAGATTCGAAAATATCACCATTCAGACTTAGACATAAAGCTGTGCAGAGTAACGAAATGAAAAGATATATTTTTCTGTGACGGAAAAAAAACTGACAGATATTTGATAACTCCAAAAGGATGATGATGAAGAAGCAGGTGTCATTCCTGTTGGAAACCTCAAATTTCACGTGGATAATTTTCTGATTTTAATAATTATAATGTAATATCTTCTCAATACCGATCGCCCTTTTTTCTGTCACATAAGAAAATAGTGTATTATATATGGGAAAAATATAACTCCAGGTTGAGCTAAAATCTACAACTTTTTTCCCTTGCATAATAAATAACATTTTGCTATGAACGTTGACAAGGTTCGCGCATTGATAACAAAATGCTAAGTGACCCTGTTTTTATTTTCCTACGTTACCACGACACCGTGCGCGAAATAATGTGCTTAATACATATTTGGCGCACTGCATGTTAACTACACTCAGATGCAAAAAAACGCAACAAGTTAATATTCGGTCAAATTCAAAGTCTCATAACTTTTTTATTTTCTATTCGATTCTCATAATTTTATCAAAAAACTGTAGATAAAATGACTAATTTCAACTTGTATATCCAGTTTTTTGGTAAATGCTGGCAAATTATTAATTATACAGGGTTAATTGAAAGGTTGTTGTACAACCCTAATTTCAAAACACCCTGTGGAATAATTTCGTGACCAAATTCATTCAAACTACCATTTTTTGTTAGGAACCATTCTTTTTCTACAGTTCGACTTTTGATTCATGTCTTCATGAGCACTTGTTCATTATTAAGAGCGAAATGAACTTGAACTTGAAAAAATCATGTATTCATGCAAACTTCAATTCCACTTCAAAATTGAAAACTGTGACAATCATCCTAATAAACGGAAACTCTACAAGAAATTAGCTCAATATTTTGTTTTATTTTCTCTAGCTCTTACAACTACCTGCATACGTCGCTTCATACTGTCAATCAGTTTATGAATAGCATCCAGAGGGATATTGTGCCATTCCTCCTGAAGGGCAATACGTAGTTAATTTACTGTAACCGAAGCTACTTCGCGATTCCTGACTCGTGTACCAAGCATATCCCATACATGCTCTATTGTGTTGAGATCAGGTGAACATGTTGGCCAGTTTATTTTTTAAATGCCAACTTCCGCGAGGTATTGTGTAACACACATCGCTGTATGTGGCCCTGCATTATCCTACATTAGGATAAAGCCATCGCCAATATAACCACTGAAAGGTACAACGTGATGTGACGACATAATAGCAAGATCTTCCGAAATAAGTAATGATCTGGAACCTTCAGGCAATAGTCGAGTTCGGCAATTCCATCCGAGATGCGAGGGATTTGTTTGTCATGTGACCACGGATTAGAGAGATTAATTGGAATAAACGAACGGTGCAGAGCGCTGTCATGATAAATCTGTCAAAAGTATTTTAATTTTTGTAAAGACATATGTTACTCAACGGATTTATGTGGTTAGATTTGTTGTTTAACATTATTTTTCTCAAGAAATTCACATAAAGTGAATAATAAAATGATACAACGCACTTAAATTTGAACAATTTAACAGTTAACCTCACAAATTCAGATTAATCGCTTTGCTCGGTCAAAATTATCGGAGCATGAAGATCATCGTCGGATCGCTCCGATTTTCATTGCCGAACGGATGAGATTCACTTCCCCTACATCTAGATGTCATAAACGAACGACACAGACTGATCGAAGCAGTCTGATGTCAATACCGAACTCAACTAGTAGTACCATCTCAGAGCCTATTCAGAGGGAATCCCCTAAGCATAGCCAAGAAGCAGTTCGTAAAAGTAAGCGGCTAATTCGGGCTCCCAATCGCTTGGATCTTTAGGGGGTAGATGTGGAGGTTCCTACAATGTCACTTACCCAACCAGTGGCTGTGTTGTCGGTACAATACAGCCACTGCCGATTATCAATATTGACATCATGACACATGACAGGGACTGTTTTTGGCGGTATTCTGATTAACCTGACATCGAACATGATTGTGAGATTCTTGTTGGAATCATGAAGTAATGAATCTTAGTTACAAAGATTGTGTTTTAATACAAAACACTACAAATATCTCATCAATATATCGGTGGGCCGTCAAGGGTCCATCGATGACCACCAACTCAGTGCAGGCCTCCTGGATTATTCCTGCCCACACCATTACTGAATCTCCTCCACAGCTCAGACTGAACGTGAACTCTGCAAATCTTTCTCCGGTCCTCCTCCATACTATTTTCCGTCCATCTGGAGAATATAAGCAGAATCTGGATTCGTCAGTGAAAATAACATCGTTCCATTGTTCTGCGTTCAAAATTGAATGTTCAATGGCAAATTGCAGTCTAGCTACACGGTGTCGCGGAAGCAATTTGGGTCCAGTTGCTGGTCTGCACCTACATTTGTACCTCTTGTACACCTTGTAGTTGACTGCACTGATTTTAAGTGACGATCCCGCAGAGTTTCAACTTGCAGAAATCTCTCATTAGTAGCGGATATTTTTAGTTTTCTGCCACAACCAGCCCTACGCTTATTTACGCCAGTCTGTCTGAAACGTGCGTCTTCCCTTTTGATGGTAGTACGATGAACATGAAGTATTCTTGCAACATATTCATAATTACGTCCATCTTCAACAAGGCTTTTGCACAATTTTCCGCACTTAAAAACAATGCTCGAAGCCAATTAAACTGTTGTGACAAGTTCATTTCGCTCTTAATAATGAAGCAGTGCTCTCAAAGACATGAATTAAAAGTCAAAATGTAGAAAAGGAATTGTTCCTAACAAAAAATTTATTTTTTGGAATAATTTGGCAACGAAATTATTCCACAGGGAGTTTTGAAATTAGTGTATTACTACGACCTTTCATTCAACCCTGTATAATGACTAATCCTCCAGCATTCAACAAGACTGGATATACAAGTTGGAATCAGTCATTTTATCTACAGTTTGTGAAACAAAATTATGAAAATCGAACCGAAAATTAAAAAGTTATGAGACTTTAAATTTGACCGAATATTGAGTTGTTGCGTTTTTTTGCATCTGAGTGTATATGAGATTTTTGTATTTTAACGTTTATGGTCCTATATCAAACAAATATCCCAGAAATCATTTATTTCTGAATGTAAAACAACAATTAAGTCTTTTTAAGCCAGTCCTACATTATTTTTCATATTAGCTTATTATTATTATTTTAGAACAATATCTTTTGACATTTGTGTAAACAATTTGGTTTGCAACTCTTGTGTGAAATATTTTGATGATCTCGACCATTTTTTTCACGAGGCGCAGCCGAGTTAGAAGAACTAGTTCTCGATCAGCAAAGCAGCATTTCGGGAACTAGATACAAGAAAAACTGTTTTAAAACAGTTTTTGGATTAAGTGATTAATATGAATTCGACATGAAATAATGTCTAGTATGTGTAGATTTCGTTTGGCAGAAGAGTTTCTGAACACCCTGGTATACTTCAACATTTTCTTTAGGGTCTTTCATTGCTGAATTCAGCAGATAGAGGTTGATAGGTCAAGCTGACATATTGGACCTTGAAAATGACATTATTCTTAAGGTATCACTAACAAATGGCTGTAGATTTTTGCAACAATGGTTTCTTTATTCACATTGTTGTTTATGATCATCTGGAAAAGTGCTTTCATTTTACCGAAATAGATATCTTGAAATATGGATCAATAAACTAATAAGTGAATGAATCTTTACTCAATGATTCAGTAAAAGATAGTGAACTTTTCGGGCCAAAACTTGAATATGGTCAAACTATCAGAAAATAAATGATTTTCACGGATTTTCATAATTTTGTTCAACCTTGCTTCTTCTTTCAAGTTCTTTCATACTTTGCACAGCTCATTTATAGGCCTGGATACTTACTGGGAAGTTTCCTAGTTGAGTTCCGAACATTCTGAAAAGAAACAATGAACATTAGAGCTGGTAAAACGATGAAGGTAGCTAAAATTTTGTAGTGAATCACAAGAGGATGGACCATATGAGGCACACTTCAGGTAACAATAATTGTGCATGTGATAACATGAAAAAATCGATCTTGACACATTTAGTATTGCATGGCAGCCTCGATAGCAGCAAATTGAAAAATTAATATGAAGAAGTGGAAAGTGAATGTGAATGGCAGGAAAGAAAAAAAGTTATTCCAGAACAATGCTCAGAATTAAATTTAATACTCATAGGAAGTTTCAAGCAATGATTCGTAAACATTAAAAATGGCTATTTTTCGAGTTAATTATTTTCTTCTGTCTATCTTAAATGAAGTGGTGGGTAATGTGGGTTTAATTTCCTCATTTTTTTAAATTGAAAAACTTGGTTTTTGCCAAGACCCTCGCAGTTACATTGGTTCCTGTTTAACAGACATACCAGAATTGAATGGCTATTGTGATTATATGGCACTCGAATGTATAATATTCTAATAGTCAGATTCAGAAGAAAAAAAATTAGTAAACAAAGATAATAATTTCGAATATATACATAAGGTAGCCCAATACTGAAAGTTCCAGCGAGAAGCTGTTTCTCAACTCAACCTTCTAGCCCAACAAAATGGTATCTTCACGTGCAAAAATTCAAGCAGTCGGTTTCTCTACGGTTGTATATGTGTTTGGGGGTGCTGAATCCGTACTGGAGCGTTCCGAGATATGCGCAAAAAACAGCGAAATTTTCGCACCTTCTTCAGTATTTTCGCCCGTATCTCGGAAACTATACATTTTATCGAAAATACCATCCTATAGAAAGTTGAAGTAGATGAAATTTTCTATAAATAATTTCTTTTGCTCGTGAATGTTGGACTAACGAGTGAGGAGCTAAAGCAGGTTAAGAATTAACCAAATATGCATACTTTGCAAAAAATAGCGTTCTTCTTCGGTTTTCCCAGGTAATTCAAAATCTACGAAATTCTCGAAGAAACGAACTTTACTGCCTGATGTGTAAGAGCTCTGCCGTACAAAATTTCTGTAAAAGTAACCCTCTCTGCAGGCATGTCCCCAACAGCGCCCAAGAATACTTCCTTTCAAATAACATACGGGAAAGAGAAGGTATCAACTGTCGTAGGCGAGGATGTCTACCTTCTAGTCCTTTTAGTTGGTTACAGGCTTCTTTCAACGTCTATTTTTTCAAACCTGAAATAGGGAAAGTACCCAACAAGGTGTATCATCCAAGCATCACCCTCAATCATTACGATTGAACACATATTCTTCGCGCATATTGTAACCAGGTGTGACACAACGTCTGACTTATTCTGCCTAGAAAAAACAAAAGCTCTCTATATATATAATATAACCAACAAGCTTCGTAACACAAAAGACCATCTCAGAGTATTTAATAATCCTGACGAAGTTTGGAGGATCTCATGGAAGCCATTGTCTGGTATGAGATACATGATGTTCAAGTCATCTGCCTATAAGTCGGCATCAAAAATCCCCATTTATTCTCCATCAAGGAAGGATATCTGCAATCACTCACACATTTAACACATTGGGGCTTGCAGAAAGTTCTCGTTAGGGACTAGTTGCTGATGTGCAAACGTCCCCCACTTCTACTATATCTGCAGGTGCAAATATGGCTGGGCGAGGACACCTTCACAAAGACACCTGAGAAATTGAGATGGAGGAACACTATTAAGGGCCTACAGTCCATTCCTACAACTAACCTCTCTACTCCTGAAAACCTCTCCCACCTTATGTCGTTCAGCGCTTCTGCATAAAGAACTGCGGCTGCAAGAAAACCAGTCTGTTTTGCACGGAGATGAGTGCAATTTGTGGAGAAAACTGCAGCAACATTGTGCATTGATATCTGGAGAAAGACCAGGACTTTGACGATCCCAATGTCAATGACGTGTCATCCATCACATCACTTATAGACTGGAATGGTAAAAAATGATAAAAAACATCTGTCACTATCGGTCAGTCTATTAGAGGTTTCACCTTTATCTACTCTTAACATATACTACAATCACACTTCCACATAGGTAGTTATATTCTCTATGTCGATAACGTGTCATCCATTACAACATCACTTAGAGATCTACTCTTAACATTTACTACGATCACAGTTCCATATAGTTATACTTGAACCCACCACACCAGGTTAGTTACCTACCTTGCTTATAGTAATGTTTATTATGCATTTCTCTTCCAGACCACCAGATAGAGGATGAGGGTAACCTGGAGCAGAAATATTTCAATGCAACAACAGAACACAAAAACAAATGAATGCGTCTCAAAGTCCAAGCGCTCTAACAGCTGTTCACATTCTCACACATTAGCAAACTAACATGAGCTCTATAACAATTCCATGCTTTTTCAATTCCGAATTGATACCTTCAGAAGTGAGCGAGATATTTCAATTAATAGAAAAATATAATCAAACTTTGACCACCTGTATCTCCGTTACTGATCGATCGGACAGATACTCATACACACATTTTTTATCAAAATGATGAGATCTATCACCCATATCAGTTTGTACCTTGTAACCTAAATCACCCTATATATTTTTATCTCTTGGAGCGCACGAAAGGAAATTCCTATAATGTTCGAAGAACATCATGCGTACCTAGGGAGGATAGGGGAAGGAGGCAGGAATTGGATTTTTTCAACTTTTGGAGGTTATAAGTCCTTGGGAATACCTTTATTGGCAGATTGACAGATGAACGAGTGTTGGTAAAGTGTTGACAACAAACGAATGTGCTGACTGGGCTTGTCGAGTTCGACTGACTGGTATTGCTAGTGATGGAATGATAGCAGATATTACTGATAAACATTTCCCATGGAGGTATCTATGGAAAAGTGAAAGGTCGCCGACTTTTTTACGGTGTTCTAATGAGGTCAATCGGTTTCGTAGATAAACTGACTACTTGATTTTTTCCAGGAGAGGATTTTCATCGTTACCGTTTTACTGCGTTTTACTGAGCAATTCATTCACAATTCGAATTCAACAATAACGACTGCGAAGATTTAGCTGAAAAACTCATTCTTTCAACGAGCGTCGGGCTATACTTCTTCCATCGGTGGCTCTCTGAATTCTAAAGACGTAATAACGTGATAAAAGGAAGGAAAACTATTTTCTGTACAAAAAAAGACTTTTTCCTAACAATCTAACCTAACTCGGCATACATTAAGTTTTTTCCTAGAGTAGAAGTATCTTTTTAAAAAAATAATTTGAGAGTACAAGATGAAACAAAAGTTTACCATCGCAGGGATTGAACCCGAGCCGGAGGAGTGGCAGTCAGATCTAAATCTCACTGTTTCATTAGCATTCTTTGACATTTTTCTATGAAGAAAGAATTGCATCTCGCAGATATCACATGCTGTCATGAACATACAACCCAGCAACGGCTCAAGTAAATTAACAACCCAAGCCAGCAACCTATCCATTTCATCAAAAGCCAACTCATCAACGGCTCATTCCATCACCGACCCAGCGCATTAATATCCATTCTATCAACACCAGACTCATATCGACCCGAATCATCTACACATCCATTTTATCAACTCTCAAATCAGCAACAACCCAGATCAACAAGCCAAGTCATCAACCTATCCATTTCATCAAGACCCAACTCATCAACAATCCAAATAATGAACGGCCATACGACCCATCCGATCAACGTGCCCATAACATCAACACCCAACTAATCAACGACCAAAATCATCTACACAGCCATTATATCATCATATTCATTTCATCAAGATCCCACCCATCAAAGTACCCATTCCATCAACATCCAAGTCTTCAATGACCCAAATCATGAACGGCTCAAATTCTCTAGCAACGAACCAACTCACAACATACTCATTCCATCAACACTTAATTCATCAACGATCCAAATCATCGATCCAAATCATCGACGGTCATACTTATAGATGACTAAATTTATCAACGACTCAACTCATCAACATACAGCACTAATTTAGGGTCATGATGCATATAACCAGATGCAGAGATTTCCATGTCATTATCTCAATGTATATCTGATATTATTCATCAACCTGTCCAGGTTATCAATAGTTTGGCCCCTAAAAGATGACCGGAGAAAGAATGTGAGCCCAGAGCACAATATAAATGTTGCGATCATCAACTCACTGTCAATTCAAAAGAGGAATCCCAAGCGCACGCTAAAAAATGGTGGTATCTGTTCAAAAGTGGAGTCAGTCATATCGTTCGTGACTTGATGAGAGTGAAAGCGACGTCATCTCATCTGCAAAACCGAATTGTTTAGATACTCTAGCTAGACTCTAGGCACAGAGGACTGAACTCCTTCATCATCTCTCTTTCGTCCCTGGACTTCTTTGGCGCGTCAAACTATTTCAATGACTCAACTCATCAACGTTCTCACTCATTCCCTCAGCACTCAATTCATCAACGTACCGATTCCCTGAACACCAAACACATGAACGACCCATCTGATCAACGTACCCATACCGTCAACACACCAAATGTATCAACAACCCATCTCAACGATCCAACTCATCAACGTTTCCATTCCATCAACTCCCGACTCACCAACGACCCAAATCATCTACAGCCAAACTTATCAACTACCCGATTCATCAATGACCCAATTCATCAACATCCAGCAGATATTTTAGGGCCTAGATGCATGCGCTCGTGTGGTTGCCAAGCAACATAATTTGCTTCTCAAAATCAAAGGAATTTGTATTTCAATAATCATCGATGCACTTGTTGTATTACATACGAAAAGGCCACCCCATATAAACTTGAAGATATTTTCTATTATAATAGACCAAATTTGCGTATTTTACAAAAAATAGTGTTCTTTGTTGGTTCTCATAGATAATTTATAATTTAGGCATTTCTAGAAGAAACAAATTACATTGCCTGATGTAGAAGTGTCTGACCATATGAGTAATTGTTTTTTTCAGCATGTAACTTGATTCTAGATTTGTCACAGTACTCAGGTATGATTACATCAGCTAGGTATGATAATGTTTATCACTTCACTTCATTGGCGGCGGAAAAAACAAGTTTCTACCAATTCTACTACCAAAATGAGGATGAGAGTACCCTGGGGCGAATACGATCTGCTCCACCAGCACCATCATTACCTTCAGAACCAGATCCTTCAGGGTACCAGCCCCCCGCCATACGCCAAATGATGAAGCGACGAGTAGATTGTAGATTGTAGGGATGACTCTCATCTAAAATTGTCTTCTCTAACCCTAGACTTCTGATGAAACCTAGGATAGGATAGGTAGACTTGTTTAAGGTGGTTCAGCCTTTAGCGGACTAGAATGCATAAGCAAAGTATGTGTTCCTCAGTTTCGGTCACTTTGTGACAAATGCAGCAAGTTCAAGTCTCCGTGAGGTCCATTTTTTGTAGTAGGGAAGCCCAAGCGGGGATTTCGGGACTTACTTGAGCGCGGCAGATTAACAAAAGGGGGGTATCCTTGGACCTTGTGAAGTACTCCCATCATACCTGGGTCCTTTATATGGAGGCTAAAGTTAAAGGCAGTCCATCAGATTAGTAAAAAAAAATCAATCGACAGAAATACTCGAGCGTGGTAATTTTTGTTTCTTATTTTGAAGGCAATTATTCACGGATCACGGAAATATCAAAATCTGCCGATTTGCACAAGCCTAAGTAGCGAAAATCATCAATTCAGTGTGGTGCTTGTACCCTATTTTTCTGTGATAATTTCTCTTGAAACTAAAGTGTGATATAGATCGAATAAAATACCGAGTGATACGCCATTTTTGAGTAGCCCCGTATAACGCAAAATATTTCAGAAATGTACTGCTCATGAGACTATACCATCTCAAGAATTTTTGTTCATCTATCTTAAACAGCAAAGCCGTTATCTCACTTTGCCACACTATTGGTCCACCCTGTATATCTACATGAGCCTTCCATCTCAAAATTGTGAATTCTTCGAGCTGTTGAAGTCCTGCTACAAAAAACTGACCCACCCTGTATATTTTAGTTATTACATTCAGTTAACAAAAAAAATCCAACCATCAGATTAAGGTAATTCCTCTACATAATTGTCAGATTATTGGTCGATAGGACAAGGACATTAAGATGTAGCATCTGTATAATAATCTGACGCGCTCCAGTATTTCAAGGTCACGATTTTTTTTTTCATTTTCAAAAATTGATCATGACTTGGTCGCGTCCAAATCATCAGTCTTTTGAATAGGAGATACTTGAGGGTTCACTTAACGTAACCGTCTCAATATCTGAACTGGAATTTTTTTTACCTAGTCTCTATCCCTTTGTACGGCCACCCCCACCATGCCAACCGGCTGATTGATATTTTTCGGTTATCAGAGACACGTGGGGCACATACAGTATTAATATCTGATTCGTTGGGGTATTTCTATTTTTTTTTAACATTTTTGAACACCTGTACACGCTCTCCCCACCAGTGAAAGGTCATAATATATTATATTAACTTTTTTCATTTTCGCATCTAATCTTCACAATCTGATATGTCCTCATGACCCTCCAGTAAATCCCTATTTAGCCTCTTTGCCTCCCCTACTATTGAGTAATACCTCGGAGGGCAGTGGTTTAGCTCTGGTTTGCTGAGACTCAGTTTTTTGTTCGCGTTGATCTGGAATTGCTCAGCAATAGAAGGCTTATTCACTCTATTTCCATTTCCTGAGCTCTGTGATTAGATGACATTTGCTTGTTCTACAGAAAGACTCAGGACCAAAGAACAAATATGTTTTTTTTTAACCCATTCACATGTGTGAAGAGTGATTTCGATACTTATTTAGAATAAAATGGATAATTTCATAGTTTGAATAGTTCTTATCCGTTTTTCATCAAAATGTATGAAGACTACCTATATAAATCAGAATAATCAATTTTTCATGTCTTCCTCACCATAAAGAATACACACACAATACTATGATCTACAGTTCTCAACACACCAAAATGGACCACTCATAATTTGACTCTAGTTCAAAGACCTGTATTTTTTTAAAAAATTGACCGATCTTCATGCGGTTTTCGATATCAGATGTGATGTTTCATCGGCTTCAAAGAGAGCTAGAACAATCTGAAAAAGTCTGTAAAACAAAACTTACACAGGGTGTAAAGTGGAACCATTACCATTAGTGGGACCTCATCTCGGGACATTTTCGTGATTTCTCCTTGATTGGCCATTGGGACAAAAATTCGATTTTTTTTCGAAAGTCTTGCATTTTTTTATTTTTTTCTCTAGAACTCCACTTGAGCTGACTATTGAGAAGAACTATTCTCATGTTTCATGGAGGACAATGAAAGACGAAAAAAGCACTTCTTTGGAATATACAGGGTGTATACACAATTTGTTTATTTTTTTTAAGGATCTACTTATTCTAATGTCCTTTTTTTTTGTACATTTTTCATGCTTATGATAGCCACATAAAATTATGTATGTATTGTTAATCGAAGCCATGGGTAGAAGGACCTCGGCCAATAACCCTTCAATAAAGTACTATTATTATTATTACAGGATGATAAGAAAATAGGACAAAATCTCATTTCAGTGAAAAAAATCAAAAATGGTGACTAAAACTATGGCCCATTCGATCCAGTATATTCAGAAACGGCCTTCTCGATATCCATTATTTATATTAGACTACTAACTCGAGATGTTTTCGAAAATTCGCCTCTAAATGAAATACAGGATGAAACTTTTCAATTCAAACTTGTTTCCTGATATCGATGATTTTCAATATTAATTGCCCAAGTATGAGAAACGGAGAATTGTTGTACAATATACTGAGTGTTTTACAACTTATCTGACAAATTTCAACCACAACTACAATATTACATAAGAAGTCTATCACAAAAAAAAATTAATAGAAGTGAAACGAGATGGAAAATTAAATTTGTAACACTTTATATCAACTAAAACTATTCGAAAAGGGTGATAAGAAAATAGGACAATACAGGGTGAAAATTTTCAATTCAAACTTGTTTCCTGATATCGATGATTCTTATCATTTTATCAACAGATTTCCAATATTAATTGCCCAAGTATGAGACACAGAGCATTGTTGTTCAATATACTGAGTGTTCCACAACTTATCTGACAAATTACGAACTCCAGAAAACAATAATGTTAGAAGAATGTGGTGACCAGCATTATTTCCAGATCTGAATTTGATTGAACATGTGTGGAGCCGAATGAAACTTAACCTATCGAGAAGGCGAGGCACCCCAATATAATGACAACCTTATCCAGAATGGGCGGCAATATCAATAGATTTCATCAACAACCTCATAGAATCTATGCCAAACCGATTTCATGAGGTTTTGTTGAATCGGGGAGGCCTACCAAGTACTGAAATTTAGGATATAGGACTTTCTAGTTGGATCTTCATAATGCTGAAGAATTCAATAATGTCATATTTCGCCAATAGAGCCCTTTTCGAATAGTTTTAGTGGATATAAAGTGTTACAAATTTTATTTTCCATCTCGTTTTACTTCTATAAATTTATTTTGTGATAGACTCCTTATGTAATATCGTAGTTGTGGTTGAAATTTGTCAGATAAGTTGTAGAACACTCAGTACATTGAACAACAATACTCTGTGTCTCATACTTGGGCAATAAATATTGGAAACCATCAATATCAGGAAACAAGTTTGAATTGGAAATTTTCATCCTGTATTTCATTTAGAGGCGAATTTCCGAAAACGTCTCGAGTTAATGGTCTAATTTAAATAATGGATATCGAGAAGGTCGTTTCTGAATATACTGGATCGAATGGGCCACAGTTTTAGTCACCATTTTGATTTTTTTCACTGAAATGAGAATCAAGAAATGCAAGACTTTCGAAAAAAAATCGACTTTTTGTTCCAATGGCCAATTAAGGAGAAATCACGAAAATGTCCGGAGATGAGGTCCCAGTGTATCATAATATGACTGACTTTTGATCAGAAAAAAATTTCTCGAGTTCTGGTAGCATTGGAAATGTAGACCATAGTGTAATGGTTCCACTTTACACCCTGTGTAAGTTCTGTTCTGCGATCTTTGTCAGAGTGTTCTAGCTCTCTTTGAAGCCGATGGAATATCACATCTGATATCGAAAACCGCATGAAGATCAATTTTTTCAAAAAATAGAGGTCTTTGAAATTGAGTCAAATTATGAGTGGTCCATTTAGTGTGTTGAGAACTGTATTTATATTTTCCAGAGCTATATGTAAATGGGTGAATTAGAGGAATCAAACAAGTGAATTTGAATGTGACAACTAAGAGCAGCACTTGGACCAGCATAATATGTCTTCATGTCCAAGCACTTCACTTTCTGGCATATTAATGAACTTCACATGAGCTCTCTATAGGAATTTCAATGCTCTTTCAATTTGTGTATGATGTGTTTTTCCAACTAATACATAGATTATGAATTATCAACAAAAAATCAAGAACAAAGTACTTTGGTCAATTTATAACTTGCTCTAGCTCCTCACTTACAAGTCCTACATCAATGAGCTAGAACAATGATTCAGTAATGTACTAGTCCACAAATGGCTGAGGATGAGGATAATCCCTACAATTTACAATTTAATCCTCCCTACATCATTGTTTAAAGAGGGTTTGGGGCCCTGAAGGATCTGGTTTTGGAGATGATAGTGGTAGAGCAGATCATGTTTGTTCATTCTCTTTCTGGTGGTATATGAGAGAAAATAGTTTTTTTTACTAAAGAATAACAAGAGGCAGGTGTAAAAAACATTATTCTACCAAGCTATTTGATGTAAATATATTTGTACTGTGACTGTGACAATTCAAGAAGTGAAGTAAAACCTTACAGAAACAATTACTCACATGGCCAGGACTCCACATCAGGCAGTGTAGTTTCTTTCTTCTAGAGATATGTAGATTATGAATTATCTATGAGAACCAAGGAAAAACACTATTTTGTGCCAAATAGACAAATTTGGTCTATTTTAGACTTGCTCTAGCTCATCACCCATCAGTACTACAATCATGAGCAATTATATATATATAGGAAATTTCATCTTCTTCAAGTTTATAAAGGATGGTCTTTTCCCTGAAATGTATAGTTTGGGAGGTACAGACATAAAACTGAAAGAAGAGTGAAAATTTCAATGTTTTTTTGTGAATATCTTGGAATGAACAAATTTCAAATTCAGATTCAGCACCCTCAAAAACATATGGAACTGCAGAGAAATATTTGTTATTTTCCACCAGAGGATTTTTATCATTACAGTTTTACTGAGTTATACTTATTAATAATTGAGTTAATATTTAAAAGACTCCTTAATAAATCATATTTTTCTGGAAAGAATAGTCCATTTCATTTTTAATCTAATATGCAATAATTGTTCATTTAAAACCAAATTTGTCACCTACTATGTCCAAGTATGGTCTCCACAAAGTGATCAACAGAGGTGTGATGAGGGTGAAATGTAGACTTGATTTAGGTAAGTACTTAAGAATACACCATCATCTTACAAAAATACATAGGTAAGTAGTAAAAAGTAAAACCATGCCAAACTTGACTTACTTCAAACTAATTCATTACTTAATATCATTTTCCATACCTACACAGGATGACTTTAGTCAGTATAGTTATTAGAGTTCTATCAAGAAATCTATAATATGATTATTAGAACAAAATAATACAAAAAACAAATCATCACCAGTTTCTCAATAGATAATAATGAAGTTATTCAAACACCATTTATCATTATGCACCAGTAGAGATTTCATTCCTGTTGCTTTTCATAAATTTTCTCAATAATGATGGGGTGAAATTGTTGATGAGCAGGGGGAAATCATGTACTTCCAGATATTATAAAATATTCAACAGCCGGTCCTACACATATTTTTTAGGACTTTCTTGTTACAGTTAAATCATAGTTCATAGTTGTAGGTTGTACAATATTTGAATTTTTATACTTGATACAGGTTATTTTAAAAGTTACATACCTTTTTATTGAGAATTGAGATAAATCAAAAACAAATTATGGATGGACAACAAAACAAATAATAACAAAAACTCAACAAAAACAAAAACAACTGCCAGTGCTATATCAGAATGTGAATCACGGATCACGGAATTCAAGAAAAATGCTGTGTCAAAGAAGAAATATGTGTCTTGTGATGTAGAGCTTCTGTATGATCTAAGATACACACATCAGCGAATCTTTCAAACATCGAGGTCAAGTGACGTCACCCACAGCAATATATCTAGTACTCATATATGAAGCAAAGCTGTCCTCAAAGCGGGACCAACTCGTTACCACCGATAAAACAAGGCCAGCAGACTCTGACGTAAACAGCTCGTGACGTCGCATACTCAGGCCATCTTCATTCGCGTCGATCGATCGTCAGTTTGTTTTTGTTTAAGAAAGGTGGCGTAGGTAAATCGCGTGTGCTTGAATTCTCTTGTTGTTTATTCATCAAAATAATTGGCGGAGAAATTACTGTTTTGTGAAATATTTCGTGATGTGATAGGCGAAATAACAATGCCTTACAAGTGTTGTGTTCCCTTTTGTCGGGGGAATTATGTGGGTGGTCCAAAAGTTCATGCTTTTAGTTTCCCGTTGGACAAGGAACTATCGAAAAAGTGGGTACATGCAATTCACCGCAAGGATTTTACGACTCCGTCTAAGTACAGTAAAGTATATGTGAATTACATTTAACTGCTAAAGATGACATTATTACTTCATCTACTGCAACCGATTCAAAAACTGGCAAAACTGTAACAATAGATTTGAAAATTCCTTGGTTCAAACGAGATGTTATTCCCACTCAATTTCCCAACTGTCCATCTTATTTATCAAAAGATGTAAAATTACACACAAGTCGTGATGAAAAACTTGAGATACTAGAGACTGAAAATTTGGCACAAGTAGGGTCCCTTGATGGAAATTGACGTTAACGTCAATTTTCATCAAGGGACCCTAGGCACAAGCACTTACCAAAAGTAAAACTGAATTCGAAAATTACCAAAAATCATTTTGCTACACAGAATTTCAAGAATTTCTAGTTGTATTAGAGTCTTTTCAGTTGCCCGAAAAGTGGTTCAAAATTATCGATTTGCAAAAAGTCACATAATTCAAATTGTCTTATTCTCCAGGACCCGTAATTACATATTCGGTTGTGATTGATTTTGTTTTGAATGTGGAATCATTTTGGTATGACCTAGCGATACAAACATCTCTAAAAGCCAATCTGAAAACACCTTTTATCTCTAATAATATCAATCAAATCAAGGAATTACTAATTGAAATAGATAAAAACGAGATACATAATTCGGGAAAATGTCTTGATAATCAGAAAAAGAGGGGTTTGAAACATATTTCGAATGCATTGGACTCTTTGGTTTCTGACTCAATACATTCTCAAATTTCTTTCTGAAAACGGTCATTTGCCTCGTGGCAATGAATGCATAATTCATTCAAATGATCAAATTGCAACTATTATATTAACATGTACTACAAACACTCTACTTAAAAATTACTGTTTCAAGTCTAACGACCAATTCGGTAAAAAATCCAACAACATGAAATTGAGAACACTCACTGGCTAATTTTTTAGGTAATAGGAATTCTCCAAGATAAATATAGGTAATTAGGTATAACAAACGGTCTATCAAACTAAAATACATTTTCCCCAATTTTCTTTATTCGATCAATCTCATGATAAGTTTATGTTCTGCGGGCCCTGTATAAGTAGGTGTGAAGTTCACCTCTAATGAGATTGAATCACTACAATTTTTGCCAATATATTTAATTCGAATGGGTTGCTGTGGGTGGGTATTTGTGTTTTATTCTGGTTTTTGATTTGAAACTTCGTTTTTCCATAATAAAATCGAATGGGATGCGAAGAAGGGCTCAGTTGACGGCTGGCATCCTCTTTCAACCGGAAGCCCTTCAAAAAAAAAGCAAAATCGGCTCAATAATGATCTAAAACTAAAATCGAAATACGCGGTCGCCTTATAGCGCTATAAGCGCTTGTCGTTTCGAGCCTCTGGTTAGGCCTGACTAAGTGACGTCACCCACGGAGCATGCAAATGTGAAAAGTTTGGTCACAGTATACACCCTAGCACTCCTAGCAGGGTGTATACTGTGGTTTGGTTGTGAATTGAGAAACTACGACTACTACAAGTAAAGCAATAGTTAGTGGTCTGTGTATCTGAAAGGAGGGTACTTTCAACCCAACTTGTCCTTGTGAACCTTGTGTGAACCTTTTCCCTGAAAAGTATATTATTGAAAAATTAATTAAGTGAAAGAAGGAAGAAATATCAAGTGTTGTGTGTGACGTCACATGACCTCAAAGTTTGATGATTCGCTGGTCTAGCTAGACGCTTGTCACTTCATTGTCGACTGGTGTTCAATCCCTCCAAGGCGTCATTTTTTGTTTCGATTGTTTTTTCACTCAATTGATTTAAAAAAAATACTTTTCAGGCAAAAGTTTCATTTAGGACAAGTTAGGTTGAAAGTACTCCCCTTTTTCATGCAGAAGAGATATTTTTCATCCTCATATTACCTTATATAAGTCTCAAAAATACGAATAACCTTTTGATAACCTTGAGGTTTGGAAGATTTGCTGGTCTAGCTAGACGCTTAGATTGGTCACTCTGATACATTATGGACGCATGCGCATTCGCTCATAGAAAAACTTGGCCCTCTCGAGGTCTCGAGAGGAAGGAAAAACATTCTTGAAAGCCTAAAGGTATGTTATTCATGCTTGTACGAATCCCGCAAAACTTATGCGAATAAAATGGCGACTGCGAATATCGCAATGAAGTTGAAATATTCTAAATTTTTTACGAATTCGGATGGAATCATAAACCACACACACATGCATAAAATGTTTTGTTTATCTGATAACATCAAAATTGGGGAATTAAAGAGCGGACAACAGAGGCTGAAAAAAGACGTGACTAGACACTAGACTACAGGTAAGTACAGAATTATAATTTAAAATTTCATCATTTCTTCATTCGATTTAGTTTTCTTCACAGAATGGATTCTCTGGACGAAGTAGTTTTAATGTATATCCAGAAGCAAAAAAGGAGCTGTAGTGTTCGAAGCATTTCTAAATGCCGAAAAATGTATGGAGATTATTACAGCCTCGTTCGATACATGCGACTGAATGACCCTAATACATATTTCAATTACTTTCGTGTAACGTGCATTCAATTTGATGAACTTCTATCATTGGTGGGACCAGAAATAAAGATATTATATATGATAACAGAACCTGTATCTCTTCCAAATTTTGTCGCATGAGTAATTCTGTTGGGAATTTCATATTTTGCGATTCGCATAAATTTTGCGTATTTCTAGCATGAACATATACCTTTTTCACAGTGGGCTGACGCCAATGACGCCATGCTAGTAATGTTCCTTCAATCTGAACTAACCAATTGGAACTAACTGAAATATTTCAGTAGAACTGAACCGAATCGTTCTTTCGAATGTATATGTACAATGCATGTCAACTGACTCAGTTCAGTTGAAGTGAAATGTGTCAGTTAGTGTTGTTAATACTATGTTCACTTTGTATACTTTACCTTATGGGTTTCTTAGGTGATATATTTATTTTTTATATATCGTTAGTACATTGTTTTATGTTTTATAAAATAATTAAAGCTCCATTCACTTTGAGTATTTTCCTGTTAATTCATAACTCACAAGAGGTTATGGGCCCAGATTACGAAAACTGAAGATAAAGAAGTGTGCCCAGTGTATTTTTGAATAATCCAAATCCAAGAACTCTTCAGTGTCACTGTCAGTGTGAAAATTCGCTGATCCCTATAATTCATAGGCTCCAATCCAGCGAATAAACCATGGACAAGATTAGGAATCTGAATATTCAGAAATTCAATGGTCAAAACTTCCAGCTGTGGAAATATCAAATGGAAATCATATTCAAAGTTGAAGGTTTGTCAATCTTGTTCACTGAGAAATCTGAACGTCGTCCTGCCATTGAAGCTGAGCCGAATATCAAGAAGGAATGGGAAGAAATGAATGCCCGAGCCATGCTTATTTTTATAACAGTATCAATGAAATTTGAACAATTACAAACCATCATGACTAGCGAAACAGCTCCTGCAATGTGGTCAAGATTGAAAATAATTCACGAGCAATGATCTGCAGTCAACAAAGTAACGCTGAAGCAGAAATTCAAATCATCAAATGGCTAGTACTGATAAAATTGCCCAACATATCAGTAAAATCGAGTCGATGGCGCAAGCACTTCGTGATGTTGGAGAAGAGGTTGAAGATATCGACCGAATAGCCAAAGTTTTAGACAGTTTGCCACCAAAGTACGGAGCGTTCATTTCAGCATGGGATTCCTTTGAAGAAAATAAGCAAACCTTCGACAATCTAACCGTACGGTTACTGAAAGAAGAGTTACGGCTGACCCAAGCTGATTAAACGACTTCAGCCTTCGCTGCTGTCAACATAAATGAACCAGGTCCTAGTCGCCAAAGTAGCACTTCCTCTGAAAAACCACAATTCAAGAAGAAGCAAATACCATTCTGCTGCTATTGCCGGAAGAGAGGTCATGTGAAAGCAGAATGTAGAAAAAGGTTGGCGAAAATAGCCAGTAAAGCACAGGAAGACAAACAAGTGCAGAAATTTCAAGCGTTCAGTGCAGAAGAAAAGAACATCAATATAGAGGGCTGTGAAAATATTTGGCTTGCAGACAGTGCAGCTTCGAAACACATGACTTTTCATCATGAATGGTTTACCTATCTCAAGTCTCTGGTTCATCCAACAGCCATTCAAATTGGCGATAACTCTTTCGTATATGCCGAAGCTGTGGGCTGCATCAAAGTTTTCGCTGTAATCGATGGTCGTCGGGAACTAGGTTCTCTTGAAAACACCCTGTATGTTCCGAAACCCGGCAAGAACTTATTCTCAGTGGGAGCAGTGACAGATAAAAAAATCAAAGTCATGTTCGACAGAAAGTTCATAATAGTGTATTATGGAGAAAATCTATCTGCTCTTGGAATGAAACAACCCAACCACTGCTATGCAATGTTTTTCGAAATGCCAACCATCGATCAAGTCAATATAGCTGAAACAAATCCCACCCAACTGTGGCACGAGCGTTTGGGACATGTGAACTTTGGAACACTGAAGGAAATGGCCGATCGAGGACAAATTCCTGATCTCAGAATCAAAAATTCTATTGGACTCTTCTGCGAATCGTCAATATGGAAAACAAGAGAGAAAATCATTCAGTAAGAGTACACCTCATCAATACAAGCAAGGCGAGTTCATCCATTCTGATGTATGTGGAAAAATGACTACAACTTCTTTGGGTGGTGCGGAATATTTCGTTTTATTCAAGGATGAGTGTACCTCCTACCGACAAGTCTATTTCATCAAACACCAATCCGACGTCTTTTCGAAGTTCCTGGAAGTTGAGAAGCTTATTGAACGGCAGACTGGAAATAACATCAACATTCTTCGCACTGACAACGGCAAGGAATATGTGAATCGTAGTTTCGAAGATTACTTCAAGAAAACCGGTATAATTCACGAAACTAGTGTACCATATACGCCAGAACAAAATGGCAAAGCCGAAAGGGACCTGAGATCGATTGTTGATACTGCTCGAGCGATGCTGAATGAAACTTCTTTACCAAAATCATTATGGGCAGAGGCCGTGAATACAGCGGTATACGGTATACATTCTCAACAGTAGACCTTGCAAGCAAAATAATGACAAAACACCGTGAAATGTGGACTGGGAAACAGCTCAAACTCAGTCACTTGAAGAAATTCGGTAGCCAATCATTTTCCCATGTGCCGAAGCAGTTGAGAACCAAATTTGAAAACAAATCGAGAAACCTAGTTTTTGTCGGTTATGACGGTAATAGTTCAAATTATCGACTATTTGATCCTAAAACAAAGAGAATATCTGTCGCACGAGATGTGGTCTTCAACGAAAAGTGTCTGAAAAGTCCACCCATAAGCAGTAATGCCAATGAAGTCTTCTTGTACGATGATCCCTGTTCCTCCAGAGCGCCAGAAATATCAGGAATAGTTCAAGAAGATTCAACATCTGAAACAGAACAGGTCCTGATACAAGACGAAATCAGTCAAGATGATGGCGTAGAAGATACAAATCACGATGGAAATCAGAATCAAGGTCGTCAACTTCGAGATCGTACAAAAATTAATCGCCCATCCAGATATGAGTTTGCCTATGCAGCCATCAATGAACCTCGAACTAATGAGGAAGCTGTGACGAGTCATGAAAGATCTTTTTTTTTTTATCGCTTGGAGCGCACGAAAGGGAATCCCTATAATGTTCAAAGAACATCGTGCGTTCCTAGGGAGGATAGGGACAGGAGGTAGGTATTGGATTTTTTTTTGAACTGTTGGAGATTATATGTTGTTGGGAATACTTCCACAGGCAATGAATTCCAGAGCCTAGCCGTTCTATGGATGAAGGAGTCTTGATAAAGTGCTGTTCGACATCTTTCGAGGTTGACAGCGAAAGGACCCAGATAGCACAAATACCTTTTGAGGCTCTTCTGAGGCGTTCACAATAATGTCCTCAGGACGTCGAGGGCGAGCCTGAGGACGTTCCTAGACCGTCCTCCTGTTACCGTTCTCTACATCCTAATAACGTCTTAGAACATCCCTATAAGGTCTTCTGGGACATGTATAGGACGTTATGGGAACAACTTTAGGCAGTTTTCAAAAATGTCCCTAGGACATCTTTTGATGACTTTTTATGGATATTCAATAAATGGGCAGGATGTAAAACGAATGAATGCGAAAAATTCAATCGGCAATTCTTTGTAGAAAAACCGGGTGGGTCTTTCATATAAGAAATATGAAGCTCAGCAACCTTTGTTTATTAGATTCAGCACCCTGAGGGCAGCAAATGGCGTTTATTTTTTATACAAGTTACAGAGGAAGGAAATTGGGCAGACATTTCTTACTACGGACAGTGCACCCAATAAATATTTTGATGCTGTTCCCCTATAATTGCAAAGGGTAGAAAAAGCCATTCCTATAAAAATTGTTAAGAATCAACAATTCATGAGAAAATAAATATTAATTAGGTATGTTAATGTTAGATAATTTTGCATAGAGTAGAGAATTTTATTCGAATCAAAATTCATCTAGTACAGGCGACCATCATATTGATATTTTCATTACAAACCTATATAATGGACAAATAAATTAAATAAGTCCATTTTCTAACTTTCTGATTTTTCAGAAAAAAATCTGCGCGCTGTTTTGGCCTACTCTCCAGGGGGCTCTTCCTAAACAAGGGTTGCTTTATTTTCATATTATGTAAAAGACTCCCCTATTTTTCGACAAAAAATCACCTGTCAATATTTTCTGCACTCATTTATTTATACCCTGTAAAATATAAAGGCAAGACAAATCAGTAACATAACAAGTATTTATTGAAAAGTGAAACAAATTTATATCAACTCAGAATATATACACAGTGTCAATTTGAAAACTTTCGTTCACCCTGACTATCATTTGTACCAAATGTGGCAGTTTTTCAAGCAGTTAACTTTTTGGGAAAACGCTATAACGCGCAGATTTGTTATCTGATTGTGGGTTCATGTATATATACAGAGTGGCCCAGAAAAAAGTTACAACCATCAGTACATGGAAGATATCAAGAATTATATGCGGATTTCAAAAATAACATAAATATTTTGAAAAAATCCAGCTGATGCGGTCATAACACATTTTTGAGCCACCATATACCTACATATACATGAATTTACCGTCAGAAAAACCTAAGCCGAAAGTAAAAATGCTGGGCGTTTTCCCAAAAAACAAACTGCTGACTTTTAAATGAATTTGTTCCAACCTCGCGTCTTCAATATATTTTTCTAATAATACTGATAATAATTATACAAAATAAAAAAGCACGCGGCTAAAAAATGAATAACATAATGATAACAATAACAATAAAACAAAATAAAAAGCATTCAGCTAAAAAATCAATAACATAATAATAATAAGAATAATACAAAATAAAAGAGCATTCTGATAAAAAAATAATAATAATGGAATGAAAGTAAACATCACAAAGATAAATTCAGGAACAAAATTGAGAAAATGAGAACAGGTGCATACCAAATCCATTTTACCTGGAACAAAAATTTAAAGAATTTTAGATAGGTAATGAATATAGCACAAAATGTATGTCAGTGAATTTTTCAAACAATCATAAGAAAGCCCAGTCTTTTTTGTGAAAAAAAATATATATATATACATATTGATACTGCAGCTCACCTATCAATGGTAGTGGCTTTCTTTGCTCTTTTTTGCAATCTATCTTTAGCATGCCGCATCCATCCCACACAGCACCTGACGTCTTGAAGACGTCCATTTTATGTCCATATGATGCCTGAACGTCCACAGGCATAAAACCGACGTTTTAAAGACGTCTTTTTCAGGACGTCTTAGAGACGTCCAGAAAAAGATGTCTTGAAGATGTCTTAAAAAAGTCTCAATGAAGTCAAAGTTTATTAAACAGTTGAATTCAGGTGTTTGCAAAATGAGATGAACAAAAATGTGAAGAACCTTCAATCTGTGATTGGCTATTCTCCTAATTTGGATCTTAAATGGGTTGGGGGTAAAAATTATTCACGAAAAGTTTCGCCATATCTACTAGTCGAATAGAGAAATAACTAAAACAATGAATTTCTCCTAGAGTTACTCATGATTAGTTTTCTGTTTCATTTAAACTATTAGAATAGGAATTTGACAAAAAAGTCAGTTCTCAACCAATTTTGAAAGAATCAGGCCACTTCCTTGATGAGTCTCTTTTCTTGACCATAACGTGAGACTGAGTGAGACAGAGCTTCGACGGTTTCGCGATTTGCTCCGATTCCCGTGCTCTGCGACCTGTGACGACGAACTGTGCAACTGCAACACCGCCGTGTATGCGACCATTGCGACACAACGACATCGAACTTCGAGTAAAGAGCCATCGAATGCTTTGGAAATTTTATATTTTATCTGTTGATTGTTTGAGTTTGAGTGCATCATCTAGTGAAAAAGCAGTGAAAACCAGTTGAGGTGAGTCAAATTTCGTAGGAAACGTGTTGATTCCATATAATGGCTCATCATCAGAAATATTATATGCGTGCCAAAAGGCAAAAGTTGAAGGATGAAAGTTCAACCTCCATCATAATGGCGGCGGGAAGTAGTGGAAATGAACAACATATTGTTAATATTAATCCCAATAATATCATGATCGATATCATGATGATCTCAATAGTAATGACAGTAACGATTCAATACAGAACGATAATGTAAACGAGGATGTAAACATTGCAGACAGTCATGATTTTCATGATGCTAGTTATTCTATTATTTCCATTGATTCATTTAACCATCAACAAACTGATGAAATAATTTCCCAACCAGACTATATGATTCACAATGCATTCAATCATTTGTATTTTTCTAGGTGCAACTTAACAGAGTTTTCAATGATCGAAAGGAGTCAGAAGCATCTATACAGGGTTGGCTCAGAAGAGCGTGTGACAGAAAATTGTCAAAGGAAAATAAAAAACTATAAAAGGATGTTTTGCTTTCGAGTATTTTTTTGGTTCCACTTCATACCCAGAAAATGAATTGAAGAGGTTAGAATAAAAAGGATACAAGTTACATTTTCATTGTCTTGAGATATTAAGTGATGAATTGAAGGGGTTAGAATAAAAAGTTTACAAGTTACGTTTTCATTGTCTTGAGATAAGTGAGCTCAAAGTTATGTAATTATAAAAAAATCTAGAAAATTAGTAACTGTGATATCTACCAATATTTTTCAGACTAAAAAATATTGGTAGATATCAGTTACTAATTTTCTAGATTTTTTTATAGTCATAATATATATTTTTTATAGTTGAATAATGACGTCTTGGATACGTCAGGTTTTATAATAACGGACGTCTTGAAGACGCTTCTGGGACGTCTACAAGACATGCCGAACGTCTTGGGAGACGTCTTAAAGACGTCTATTTATGTCGTATTGGACGTATCGAAGACGTCTTCAAGATGTACAGATTTGTAACAACGGACGTCTTGAAGACGTCTTTTGGACGTCTTTAAGATTTAACTGGACGTCTTGAAGATGTCTCGAACGCCTCGGATCGACGTCTTGAAGACGTCTTTGAGACGTCTACGTGCTGTGTGGGCAGTTCTTCATGCACGACTCGATACTTGCTTCAGTGACTGAATCCTTGAGTATTACGTTCCTCTTGATTCCATCTGAATATTTTTCAAACATCAATTAACATGTTAAGATCAGAAAATTGCATTACCTTTCATTGCTTGGGCAATTTTTAAATCACCAAATTTGTTTTTCTGTTTTTGACCCATCCAACTGAATTGCTGGATGAGTTCATCTTTAACTGTCCTCTCCATTGCTCTTCTAACAGCTTCAGATAAAGTTGAACCTCCCAACTTGGTGACATACTGAGTCTTCAATACATAAAAAAATATTTCATTATCAAAATTAGGTTTCAATTCAAACATTGAATAAGTATCTTACAAATTTTTGGTGATTTCTATCATTGAATAAATATAGTTCAAAATTATTGAGTTCCTCATCAGTTTTTATTGGGAAATAATTTTCCATTTCCACATCTTCATCAGGTATTAATGTGTTATCCGTGGTCATTTTTTCTAATATTTTTGTTATGTCTGAGGATAGCATATCAACTTTGTGATTCAATACAACTAACTGCCGTAGTATGCGGTTATCTGAAACATATTTCTTCCTATAAGTACTACATAAATTATTAATTTCATGATTTGTATGTTCATATTGAGAAAAAAAACATATTCATGTTTCCATATAAGTTGTCCAATATTTATTTACTGTATCATCTGAGCATAAATGAAAAATTGTACCAAACTCACCAGACTGATTAAGTTGTTTGTGGTTCACATTTTTTGGTGTTCCATGCACTTGTTTAACTGTTCTACATATTGATGGAGTCGACTCTGAGTTTTCTTTACCCATGTTATCCATACTGATTGAGTCCACATCTGACAAATGATCTGAAATTCAAATAATCGTGCAATCATAAATGTTGTAGAACAGTATTCATGTTGAATACATACCAATTATTTCAACACTACACATACTACTTGTTGTTGATGGACATGAAATGTCTACATCATCATCAACATGAACATCAAGCCCTGAGCAAGAGCTTTTTAATGGTGGCACGAAAGCTGAAAGATTTTTTATACATACAGTAAAATCAAATTTGCAGTGATATTTCATATTAGAACATTCTGATCTGATACAATCACTGAAGGGATATAAAATCAGAGCTGAAAGATTTTTTATACATACAGTAAAATCAAATTTGCAGTGATATTTCATATTGGAACATTCTGATACAATCACTGAAGGGATATAAAATCAAATATATCCAGTTCATAATACAGATTTTGATAAAAACGTACCAATTATATTGACTTTTGAATTGCTTCTTGGTAAGGAAATGTCTTTATCAATCATTGAATTTTGTGTCACTACTGATTTACTTGTCGATGGTGATACGAAAGCTGAAATTTTTAGTGTATTCATATTTCCAGAATGTTCATATAATTATGAATTCTATGATTTTGCTATACTTACATTTGTCAGGTAGAGCTGGTGGATGTGGTAATCGACTTTGTGAACAACCTTCCTCCTCGTCACTGCTATAAATTTTTTTTGGTTTTCTTGATCTCTTGAGCGAATCTCCTTCAGAAAGAACATCTGAATCTTCAGCCATCCTACTACAAGCCATCCGAGCCTTGAGAAAATTTTCTACAAGGTTATATTAAAGTAATTCACAGTACAAAATTATTCAGAAAACTATTGACAACATTCAAACAATTTGTAAATCAATATTTGTTTGAATATGTTATATATCTCACCATATGTTTTTTTGTTATTATTAGGAAACCTTATTTCGAAAATTTCCCAATCTCTCGTTGGTTCTGCACAGTTGACAATCATAGAATTTAACTTTATACCCTTCACTGCTGGCCAATAGCTCAAATTTTCTTCAGTTCCTATGAGCCATTTTAGAGGAACAGTCTCAATTGAATTCTCCTCAACGAATATAACTACAGTCCACATATTTCAATTGTTTTTCTAAAAAAGTCGATACAGCATTGAAATGAATCGAATTTCAGACCATCTACAAATTCAAGAACACTGATCCAAATAAGTAATGGATGATGCAACATCAGTTATGGATTTGGGTGTTCCAGAATATGCTTCGCATATTAAAACCATAGTTCACATGAGCAAGTTCAATTTCGATACGAAATCAAATACTTCAGATAATTAAACAATATACTGTAGGCAACAGATTACCAAATTATAGAATTCATTTGTATGTGAAACTAAAATGTGATTTCTCATCCAATAATAAAGTCACAGGAAACACCATTCAACTATGGGTTTCACTAAAAATAGCACCAACTTTTATCATTCAAATATAACTTCCTATAATATTTAATATTTTGTTTGGAATATGTTCTGGATATACATCATCCAATAATAATGTCAAGGGAAACACTATTCAACTATAGGTTTCACTAAAAATAGCACCAACTTTCATCATTCAAATAGAACCCCCTATATTATATTTAATATTTTGTTGGGAATTACAACTGGAAGTTCAGCAATATCAAGTTTGATGGAGGTATTTTGAACTTTCTCTATCATACTCATTGGGCATATGAAAGAGTTTCTTATGCTAATATCTCTGTACTCATTTGACATATTCCTATCAAGTGCCATGGTATTCTAGAAATCTGAAATCCTGATAATAATCCCTAACCCAACATAAAATAATATACAGTGTGTTCCATTTGAATTTGAATATCAGAAGTTGGTATCATTTTTGGCAGAACCGGAGGTATTTTGGCATTCTCATTAACTTTGCTAAAGCAGTAAATTTCATTTTGGTCCTATACATCACAATAAAATATTTCAAAAATATTCAGAGAAAATGCAAATAGCAAACATGCAAATACATCATCTTATCCAATACAAAAAAAAAACATGAAAAATAAATCAAATGGCCATGAAAACAAACTATTGTTGAATAACGACAGTAGGCAGCTATTTTCATTACTGAACACTTCACCCATAAACTGAGAGTAGTAGTTTTGAAAATTTCCTATTAAGTATACATGTTTATAAGTACAATGATGCAAAATTTCTGATGAGTATTTGTAGCCATAAACAGGGCGTTTCATGAACATGTGTCAAAAATTCAAGTGATTCTAGACAAATAATGCTAGTCAGTTTTTTTCTTATTTCAACCCAAAGAATATCACCCCTTGAACTTTTGACACAAGTTTAGAAAACATAATATAATATATGAAATTAAATCATTGTTCACAGTGTAGTAGAGGAATAGCAACATCACTACTAGGTAAACTCAATTTTACATATTTAATAGATACATCCTCCAATGACCAACATTCAAGTTCACCTATATCAGAAATTTCATATATTCCTGTATAAGAAGAAGGACAGGGTTGCAGATAAAAATCTTGACAATTATTGTATTTCTGCCCAATCACCATAAGATTATCATTTTTTGTTGCAATATTCCTGACAACAATAATAGACCCATCTCTCAACCTCAAACAATTATTCGGATGTGTAATTTGAATGCAAAATGTTGGACACCTGTATTCCATGTATTGAGGAGAATTACAATTTTCAGTAAGGGGACCAGCAGAATGTTCCTTTGCAGGCCCAAGAACTATAATTTCAGAATTTAATACATTTTCATTTGCTTTCATTGTTTCTTGAAAACGCTTCACAATCTGTGAGATTGGATTATCTGGTTTTCTGGTGTATTTCAAGAAAACTTGCATGAAATTCTCGAACTGAAAAGCACCAAATGAGTCTAAATTCCCAAACAATTTCACATCACTTGTGAGATGGATTAAATTATGTATATTATGGGAAACTAAATGTCTACCATACAGAATTATGAAGGTTTGTACAAAATAGATCAACAACGAATGAGCATAATCAATTTTATCAACAGAAGACTTGGAATTGGCCAAAATCGAAAGTGCTCCATGTAATGACAAAAAGTTGATATAATTATCACGGGGCAAGTGAGCTTTGAGGACAACAGGGCCAGTATAAAATAAGAACTGCCGGAATTCTGTCGCTTTCCAGCGTTTACATTCATTGAGAGGCCTAGGCTTTCTACAAAACTCCATAGGAATATTTTTCGACTGAGATACTAATGAATCTGATAACTCCTGCACTTGATGTGCAGATAACTTATGTGGAGGAGGACCATTGCACCATAATCCTGAAATGAGTTTTTTCATCACACCCAAACAAATCAGATGCATATAGTCCAGGGGAAAACCAGTTATCATACCAAATTCAGGAATGTTTTCCAATATACTAGTTCCCCTGTGATGTTCTTCATTTCTTTTTGTCAGGAAATGTTCATCTGTGCGAACTGTAGAATGTAAATCAGGAAAACACATTCTATTGTTAATAAATTCACCCTCTTGTTCACATTTTGTACAAGAAAATGATCCTGTATGGTACTTTTAATATTCTTAATGAATGCTTTTGCTGGAGCATCACAAATAAACCCTTTAATTTTCATAGAGAATTGAACATTATTTATCATAAATCCAGACTCAACTAATCGAGAAGCTTCCTGAACAAAATCTTCCAAAAACAAATTGGGATTTTCTGGTTTCTTGTATCCATGATACAAGCCTACCAAACCCACAACATTAGGATACTTATACAATGACACTAAAATCGGATAAAGCTCACTACTGGAACTCTTACTGAGTGGCAGCCCATCAATATTAACTAAAATTTCACACACTGACTCTTGTATTTTATTCATCTGTATCAAATAACACAAACATTTTTCCAATCCCAAGCAGTGACGGCTCGTGCCCTCAGAACCTGGGTCGGCCAGGGTATAAATATTGCTCTAAAATGCGAACGTAAGTGGGTCAGCGGCTTGAGTGAAGTTCGATGGCAAATAAGCATGTACAGGGTGATTCACCATAATTGTCCATTCTCCCTCTAGCTCACTTATTTTTGACCCGATTTAAAAATTTGAAGGATGATCTAAAATGATTTCTCAGAATTTTTTTTCCCGTTGCATCAGGAAATACAGGGTGCTCGGAACAAATGATCTACAGGGTAGGGTACTACTCGATTTTTCCAAATGGAACACCCTGTATTTCATTGTATTTTTAGATTCTTCCTGAAGAGCTGATTTCATCAATGCATCACACTTGGAGTCTAGCGGGAATGATAACAGAGATATAGGGTGTTCAAAATCGAGATTTTTCAAGTTTAGGATTTTTTTGTCTCGAAACTATTCATTATTGGTCGAAACGGCTCCTATGTTTCCATCTTAATTTTTGATTAACTGTCTATTGAGATTTGATTGGAACATTTACAGGGTGGTTCAAGATTCAGAATTCTGATCACCCTGTATCTGTTCCAATTATTAAATGTCAGTAGATAGTAAATCAAAAGTTGAGATATGGACATGAAAGCCGTTTTGACCGATGATGAATAGTTTCGTCTCAAAAAAATCCTAAAGTTGAAAAATCTCGATTTTGAATGCCCTATATCTCTGTAATCATTCCCGATAGACCCCAAGTGTGATACATTGAGCAAATCAGCTTTTCAGGGAGAATCTAAAAATAAAAATACAATGAAAAATAGGGTGTTCCATATAAAAAAATCAAATGGTACCCTGTAGATCGTTTGTTCTGAGCACCCTGTATTTTCTGATGTAGCGGAAAAAAACTCAATCAAAAATCATTCAAGATGATATTTCAAATTTTGAAATCGGTTTAAAAATAATTGAGCTAGAGGGGGGGACATTTATGGTGAATCACCCTGTACACATAACCAAAAAATTAAATTGTCCAGCAAGAACCACGAGGTTAGAGCATTCTCGCCAGGGGAAATGGGGAAAGAAAAAGGAGGTGGATAAGGGTTAGTTGGTATAAAAAAATAATAACAAGAAAGTCGAAAAAATAAAATGAAAGAAAATAAAAATAAAATAACTCGTGAACAAAAAATATTTATATTCTGTTGAAAACGTAATGTAAACTCAAAAAAATCAACATAACCGACAACCACTCACCTAACGCGAGAAGCACAACAATGACTAATCGTAAGTAATCGAATCGGTCTACGCCGTTCCTGTAAAAAGCCACCCCACTGACCCCACTCCTTCGTAGTCGGCTGGCCGAGCCCGCGTGCAGGGTGCAGCCGTAGGTATAATGTTTCCCGCGATGCGATGGATGCATAAATATTATTTAGGAAGTTTATAACCGCTACATGCGTCTTTGAAAATAAATGATATTCTGGAAGTTATACATTTATTACATTTTCGTCACCAGAGCTTTTTTACGATGTTTCAATACCTACTCAGCTCTTGGACTGCTGACATTTTTCTTGCCATTCGCCCTACGCGAGAATTGACAAGCCCCGGGGTTTATCGCGGGAGAGAGAAGGACATATAATGCCCTCTCACTCGCGAGAATGCATTTGGCACATAGCCGAAGCACAGTACTTCATCATACTTCGTCTCGTAAGCAACTGGTTGGCTCAGTAGGCAGAGCATCGGCATGCCAAGCCGGCGGGCCGGGGTTCGAATCCGTGCGAGGCTCATCTTTTTTTTATTTTTTTCTTGTTCTCAAGTGATTTCTAAAAAATATTCTCTATGGGAAATAGGTTCATTTAGGGGTTTTCTATGTTTGTGGTTTAGGCCAGAGGTGAGGTTCGGTTAGGTTAGGTTAGGTTAGAATAGAATAGAATATTTTATTTGGTGTTAATAAACATTAAGTTTTACACAGGTCAACGAAACAAGTACAGATATACTCATAAAATAGATAGGTTAGGTTTTCTCATTTTTTATGCAGAAACAATATTTTCCTTCCTCAAGAAAAATTCTCCTTCTTCAAGAAAGCGAGAGCGAGTTATACGTCCTTCTCTTTCCCGCGATGAACCCCGGGGCTGGTCAATTCTCGCATTACCTACATAGGCAGAAGCACAGTAGGTTACATTACAGCAATATTCAAATTGAATTATAACTTATTGACGCTCAGAAGCACTGAAGGAAAATTCTGATACCAATATTAGATGGATATGTTGAATTATGAATTACTGAAAAATTGCAAATTCAAAAATCACCAGTCATTTTTACTGCAACTACTGCAAGCGTAAACAAAAACATGGAAATTATTTTTCTCTTCAGTTTGTACATTTCAAATTCCAACATCAACTTACAAATAAGTATAGGAATTAAAATTATAAATACCTACAATGTAAAATGAAAATAGAATGTCAATCATGCCAATCCGTATATTAAAAATTAGTTCGGAATGGTTCGATACGGTGCACAGCGAGCGCACTGCAAACAACTGATACTGATAAGTACGATCGATACGTTGGACGGCCAGCAGAGCTTGGCCGCACCCAAGGTATGACGCGTATAAGCGAAAATTTAATCTTGAAGCGGGGAATCTGTAGGCGATGCCTGTGGCGATGCGTCGAGACAAGAAATCACCGATCGGCCGGCCGTCTGCATCAGTGTAATGAGCTACGCGAGCGTTTCAACTGAAAGCGGCGTTTTGACGATGGGATTACCAGATGTCGTAGGTCCTGAATTAGTTCGTGATTTTCGGTGTATATGCGGAGGCATACTCAAAGGTTCCATGAATGAAATTCAAATAATAGTGGCATAACAGTAGGATAATGCGCGATGAATTATGAAAACAGTTTCGGAAAATAATTTTATTCATCAAATAGTTCAGTAATTTTCCCCAAATTATTTGGTACGGCCCGGCCGACCCTGCCGTCCCTGACGAGCCGTCACTGAATTGATGATATTCACCAGGTGGAATTACTTTCTTTGAGATTGTTGATCTTGGAGTTGCTAACAGCGTACGGGGATCAGATGGCAAACTAGTTAAATGGGGCTTCAAAATTTTCAAAAGTTCATGAAGTGCTGAATGAGTTATATTATTGTTAATAGACCAATGACGAAGCTTTTCGTTAATCTCAGAATTACTTTGAACTTCCTGAACATGTCTATTGGCTGGTAGTTCATTCTCCAATACCAATGCTGATTCGTCGGTTGACTCCTCACTCGACTCATTTTCTGAATTAGTGACCAGATCGAATAAATCAGGTATATCAGATGAGTTGATTGCAGGCGGTGAACTGACTGATGATGAAGCAGAAAGCTCCACCTCAACATTGTAAATATCACTATCCTTACTAGAACACGGCATGCTTTCCGCTTCATGCCATTTTTTCATAGATCGGTTAACATTCATTAATAATGCCTTTTTAGCAGGCGGTGCCCGTGCCATTTTGAGAAGTATAATAAATTACCTCGTAAATTACTATATTCACAACTTACTGAAAGCAAAGCACAAATCGAATTATAGTCAGTTAATGAAATCACAAACAAAATACTTGCGAACCAACAGCAAACTCAATAACCAAACCACGATAGAAATTAGAAAACCAAACATAAACGACAGACGACAGACGAGTCAAACGACAATTTCTCAATGGATGTGACTAGCATTACGTCGAGGGTGCAATACCAACACACACCTAAATAAATCGGTGGCCAGTTGACGGACGATAATTCAAGAATGCCTGTTTTGATATATCACTGTGTTGAAAAAAGTTGCCACAGCATTGAAATAATCTACCAAATAAAAAAAAATCGAATTTTGAAATTATTTCATCATCACTGCTTCTGTTGATGATGCGCGTTAATTCGAATTATTTGATTTAATTATCTTGTGTTATGGAAAATAGAAGAAGTTATAAGCGTGACGTCATTTATTGACATAATAAACATCAATTTCGAAAGTAGACGTGAATATTTGACATAACAAACGTCATTCTTGTCAGATATGTATACAATACAAACAAAAAGCTAGTTTTCGTTTGGGAACATCAACATCATTATGTAACCATCAATTGAATCTATTTGAACGTGAGCACAATTCTTTACTGGCACCATGTGCTGACTGGGCTTGTCTAGTTCGTCTGATTGGTATTGCTAGTGAAGGGATGATAGCAGAGATTTCCGAAGAACATTTCCCGTGGAAGTATCGATAGAAAAGTGAAAGGTCGCCGACCTTTCTACGGTGTTCCAATGATGTCAAAGAGTGAGTGAGTGTGGCGTCACCCACCAGGCGAATGGCTCTTCTCTGGATGGAATCTAAGAGCATCAGCGTATGTTTTGGTGCTGAACCCCATATGTGGGAACAGTATTCTAGAACAGGCCGTATCTGCGCTTTGTAGATCATGAGGAGCTGTTGAGGTGTAAAGTAGCTTTTCGCACGGAACAAGAATCCGAGTTTTTGTGAAGCAGCTTTTGCGATGGATCTGACATGATTATCCCATGGATAATGATGGAAATACCGAGCATAGATATGGTGGGCTTGGTGGGGATGGTGGAGCCAGACATTACAATATCAGGCATACTGAGTTCCGCCTTTCTATAGAGAAAATGCAGGCTTGAGTTTTGGTGGCGTTGAATTCAACTAGGTTGTTTGTTCCCCAGGCTGTGATTTCAGCAAGATCTTCATTGACAGCATCGACCTGCCTGCGCCGTGAGTTCTTAGTTTCCTGGGAAGAAATGGGAATTCTGGAAGAGAACGCAGTATGGAGGTTACTATCATCTGCAAAGCTGTGGATGGGGCAAGTTGTTACTCCCAATGGTATCAGACGATACACCGTTCACCACCACGTGAAGCGATCTGCCTGAAAGAAAACTCGATAAGAGATGGCATAGCTGAGGTGGTAAGCCGTATGATGGTAGTTTGTGGAGGAGTCCTTCGTGCCAAACACGGTCGAATGCTTTCGATATGTCCAACGCGACAGCTAGAGATTCCCCGTGTTTTTCTATTGAAGATTGCCATAAATGGGTGACGTAGGCAAGTAGATCTCCAGTAGATCTTCGGTGGCGAAAGCCGTATTGTCTATCATTGATGATTCCTGAGCTCTCTAGATATTTGATAAGCTCAATATTGATGGCTTTCTCCATCACTTTGGAGATTACTGATAACAGGGCAATGGGCCTGTAGTTGTTGGGCAGGTTCTTGTTCCCTTTTTTGGGGATTGGTTGGACTCTAGCTGTCTTCCAGCATGATGGAAAAATACCCGACCTGTACGAGATGGTAAACAACTTGCAAAGAATCGGTGTTAATTCTGGTGCACATTTCTTGAGGATAATGGGTGGAATTCCATCAGGACCGTTAGCCTTATTCGTCTTGCTGGAAAAAGGCAATGGAAGAAGAAATCGAGTGTTTGAAGAAAAATGAAACATGGGAGTTGGTTCCTTTGCCACAAAACAGTAAACCAGTCGGGTGCAAATGGGTTTTCAAGGTGAAGTGCAAACCAGATGGAACGATCGCACGTTATAAGGCGAGATTGTGCGCAAAGGGGTTTTCCCAAGTAGCCGGTATTGATTACTCAGAAACTTTTTCACCTGTCGTTAGATATGACTCAATAAGGATATTACTAGCACTAGCAGCGAAAAATGATATGGAAGGGCTTCGAATCTGAGGACAATTCAAAGGTTTGCAGACTAAGGAAAAGTTTATATGGTTTGAAACAATCTCCCCGCTGTTGGAACTACCGATTTGTTTCCTTCCTAACATCCTTCTCCCCGCTGTTGGAACTACAGATTTGTTTCCTTCCTAACATCCTTCCACTTCAAACAAATAGTAGCAGATAAATGTGTCTTCGTTGCAGAAATCTCGCCCTGTATGTTGATGACGGACTTGTCATGTGTTAGTCAGCAAATGTCATCAATTGACCTTTTCATCTAGATATATTTTTAAGACGCATGCGCTCGTTTCAAGATCCAACAATTCATTGGGTAATGCAAAGGTGAAGTCTCATTGGCTATAGTTCCAACACAAAATACTGATTGGCCATTTCGAATATGGCGGGTATTAGTGACGTTCTGTCAAATGTCAACAGTGTCAACCACCATGGGCATTCATCATTGAGAAACAACAATAACAACATAGTATTCTTGTTTTTATATTCCTGGTGTGTGTTAATTGTATTATAATAATTTGATTCCAAAAATCGTTACTTATTCGTTACTGAGGAGTGTGGTACTGTGGTGTAAGTGTTTCAGTGAAAATGGCCGCCACTGTCGTTGGATGCGAGATAGTCATTTGTCATCTAAATGAAAAGGCCTATTTGGTTTTTAGAAAAGTTGACTTCATGTTTTAAAATCACTGTGAGTAACGCTGAATGCTATGTTGGAATGGAAATACGACGCGATAGAAGCCGAAAACACATTTTCATCAGTCAACGAGGGTAAATACAGCGGTGTTTGGAGAGATTCAGAATGTTAGATTCTAAATCGAATGCAGTACCAGCCGATCCGAATGTGATTCTTCATGCAGACCAGTCTCCTCAAAATGATGAAGAAAAAGAAAACATGAATACTACACCCTATAGAGAAGCAGTAGGATGCCTCATGTTCCTGGCAGTAGTAACGCGTCCAGACATATCATTTTCCGTAAGCAGAGTCAGCAGATATCTTGAAAATCCAGGGAAACAACACTGGGAAGCTGTGGAACGTATTTTCAAATATCTGAAAGGAACTGCAAATCACGGAATTATCTACAGTGGGAGTAATAAATGGCTGAAAGCGTATTCAGATGCCGATTTTGCAGGAGATATTGATACCAGATATTCCACGACGGGCTACGTGACTTTATTATCTGGTAGTCCAGTTACATGGACATCTCAACGTCAAAGGTGTGTTGCAAGATCCACGACGGAATCTGAATATATTGCTGCGTCCGATGCAACGCGAGAGGTAATGTGGCTGAGAAGATTTATGGAAGAAATTGGTTTTGACGTTTCAAAACCAACGGAACTCTTTGTTGATAACAAGAGTGCTATCAATTTAGTGAGCAATTCTGATCATCATAAACGTACCAAACACATCGATGTCAAGTACCATTACATCAGACAGCATGTTGAAGAAAGGAGTGTCGTTGTTATCTACGTCGAGTCAGAAAACCAGCTAGCAGATATTCTAACCAAACCATTACCAAAGGAGAAATTTTCAAGAAACCGAGAACGACTCAGTATAACTATATGCCGAAGGGAACAAAGAGTGGGAGTGTTGTTTATACTATGTTCACTCTGTATACTTCACCTTATGGGTTTCTTAGGTGATATATTTATTTTTTATGTATCGTTAGTACATTGTTTTATGTTTTATAAAATAATTAAAGCTCCATTCACTTTGAGTATTTTCCTGTTAATTCATAACTCACAAGAGTTAGTTCAGAATGAAAGAATATCACTATTATTAGTGGACCAGAATAAAACTCCCTGCTGGCCAAACTAAGCCTCCACAATTTTATTGCGAAAAATAATCATCAAAAAACACGAATCTCATCATATTTCTATATGGGAATGGTTGGAAAGATTTAGGCACTCCTGAATCGACTCGTGGCATCGCAGAAGACACGTACGGAGAGACGTACACCTACCTGGGTGGAAAGGAAACTCACATGTGTAGGATGCTTCCGTCCACGAGCTGCGCGTCCTTGTCGTAGTTCTCGCATTGTCCTCTCTTGAGATGAACCAGTGCACATTCGTTCATTCCGAATTCCATTCCAATTGCCTGAGTGTACTCCTACACCATACATAAAGTTCCGGTATAACATTTCTTGATGAGTGCATATATGACACGATATAAAAATATGTTGATAATATATAGAAGAAAGCATAATTGTATGATTGATTGACTTACCTAAGGAAGATCAATCTCAATTATTCGAACATCGTAGTCCTCCTTTGGTTGTTGATAGATACCTTTATGTTGTGCCTTGGTGTACACATCTTGAAAGATATAGGAAATTTTTTGTCCCAGTCCTTATCGTCTCACCTGACTAATACGGCCGGTGCTGATTCACAATTCAGTCTCTATTTTGTGCCCATCTAGTAGAGCACTTTATATATGGGACCAAGGGGGGGTGGGTTGCACCAAAGGAGGACTACGATGTTCGAATAATTGAGATTGATCTTCCTTAGGTAAGTCAATCAATCTTACAATTATTCTTCACATCTACGTCCTCCTTTGGTTGTTGATAGCTGTTTAGAGACCTGGACAATAAAGTGCGCTATAAACCAAACTTTCAAAACATTAACATTATAATACTGGATATGACAATACTTATTCTGATAAACAATTACACTGAATCAATACAGTGAACAAGATAACAAACAATATAAATCAACTATATCTTATTTGCGATTTGAATCTTCCATACTTATGGTTGCATATTCTTCAGGATTCGGGGCTAAAGGTTTATTATAAAATTTGTTGAATACTGAAGACGACTCAGTCCAACCTTCTGTCTTTCTAATAATCTCTAAACTTAGACCTGCTCTGTGCGCAGCTGAGGAGGAGGGATGTCTGACACTGTGCGCAGTGAAAATCGTTGTGCATGTCAATTCCACTTTCTACCAAAATCTTTTGGATCCAACGACAGATGGATTGTGTCGTTGCTGCTTTGTGAGGTTTCTCATGGCTCAATATTGAAGTTTCGACATTTTTGGGTCTTATTGAACTTGTTATTGATATATAATATTCGATAGTAGATGCTAAACATAACTCAGGTTTCTCCCTGAAGTATGGGAAAATAAGTAATGGTTGCAATTTATTTCTACCCGTTTTTTTTTTCTTTCACTAATATTTATTTCTATTCAATTATTGCTTCTCATTATATTATTTGAAGTAATTAATGACAATGTTTGAACTCTGTGTGCTGAAACTAATGCGAGTAAAGTCACAAATTTTTTAGTTAGTTCTTTCAATGTAATTTGATCTAGTGAAAATAACTTGCTCAGCCTCTCCAACACTATAGAAGGATGAGTGAGAATATTTTGGTAGAGATGTATTTAGATTATAAGCCTCCTTTAGAAATCTGTTGAGAACTATTTTATCATTTGATTTGATTTCAAATAATAGTGACAGAGCAGATCTCGATGTGTTCAAAGTTGAATGGGACATATTTTCTTTGACCAGCTTTGATAAGGATTTCAAAATATTATCCATACTATAAGTACATGGCTCAAAACCCTCAAAATACCAAACTCCCACCATTTTTGAGAACACGGGAGTACTTTTCCATTTCCTTGATAATTTCGCTGCCTCCAGGGAAAGGGAGCCGTAGACAAGATGAGCTTCCCTAGAAGGAGATAGCAATAGTCGTTTTTGAGGAAAATTTTTTGATGATTTCTCAACTAAAAGTTCGCAGAAAGTTGAGTACCCACCAGAGTTGCGATGGCCACGAAGGAACAACGATAATACCAGTTGCCTCATCGATTAGAATTTTTTGGAGCATTTTGTGGACAACAGAAAATGGGGGTTATGTATAAAAATTCAGATTACTCCAACTGATTGTGAATGCATCTGTTGCAATTGATCCTTGATCCGGACTCCAAGAAACGAATCTCTCACCTTTTTATTGAGAGATGATGCGAACAAATCTATTTGAGGTACACCAAGTCTTTCAACGACTTGCTGAAATACTTGAGCATTCAATTCGTATTCTGCATCCACGGAAGTGTACCTTGAAAGCTTGTCCGCATCTACGTTATCCAATGAACTGAAATATGAAGCAAAAACTGTGATATTTTTATTTTCACACCAGAGCCACAGGTCTCTTGAAATTTCATCAAGGTGTCCGAAACGAGTGCTCCCCATTTTATTGATGCATGCCACGGCTGTGACATCATCGATTCTTATAAGAATATTACGGTTCAGAGATTTTTTTTTTGAGAAACTCTTGAGAGCTCTGAATACTGCTTGTATTTTCAACCAGTTTATATGTTATTTCCTCTCTTCGAAGCTCTAAAAACCTTCTAGCCACTTTGTCGTCACAAACATCTCCCCAGCCAGTGGTTGAGGCATCTGAAAATATTTCATGGGAAAACGGTTTTTGCTTTACTTCTTTTCCTTCCTTGGTGATATTGAACAAACACCACTCAATTTCGATTCCCACTGTAGGAGATAGTTGCATGTTCGCATTAAAGTTCCCCTGATTATGCCTGATTTCTTAAATGTTCTCAATTTCGAACTTTTTTGAATAGAGCCAGCCATCTTATTGTAGGGGAAACTGATAGCAATTTCCCACCGAAGATGCAAAGGTTCTGATTTTGCACCTATGTTTTTCTGCGATCGATCTCAGACATAATATAACATCCGTAATTTTTTTCTTGTGGCAAACTGATGGTCATATTTTTTGAATTGAATATGAACCCCAAATATATCACTTTGCAGGAAGGCTCAACTTGACTTTTTTCATAATTTGTTAAGAAACCCAAAATTGAGAGAACTTTTTTTGCTTTATTGACGAAATATTGACACCTAGAAAATGTATTTTCCACAATGAGTATGTCATCCAAGTGGGTAATTGATGTACAACCTCTGAGTCTCATATATTTTCCGAAAGGTTTCATTAATTTTGTGAAAACGGAGCTATGTTAAGGCCGAAGAGTAGGCTTGTGAATTCAAATAAGTTGTCATCAAATTGAAATCTCAAATATTTCCTATCTTCTGGTGCAACTGGTATAAGAAAATATGCATCTTTTAGATCAATAGTTCCCATGAAGCACTCATGTGTCAAGAGCTTCATAACAGAATTAATTATCCATTGTGAAATGTGGTGCTAGTATATACTCGATCGTTTAACTATTTGAGATTCAAAAGAAATCTTTGTTTTTCGCTTTTTTTTATGAGCAAGTACGATGACAAAAATTCACCTGGAGCATAAACACAAAGTTCAATAGCACCTTATTTAATTAAACCTTCAATTTTATGTAGGTATTTCGAATGTCGGATTTCTCAATGTTGAAAACAGGGACATACAATTGATATGGAGTTGAGGTAAATGGTATGCTGTGAAGCTTAGTAGTCAGTCTTGAATTATATTATTCAGTGAATTTCTCCAGTGACTGACAGTTCTTCACTTTCTCCATAAAATTTGATCCAAATAATAGGTCATCGATTGAAGAATGCTGGGATGCCGCTTTTGTTTCCAAGTTGATGTATGGAACCATACTCGTCGTCCTCTTCATAGATAAGGCATGATGAGTATTTGTAAACATTTGCCCTGCTTCTGTCACTTGTTGAATCCTCTCTGGTGTTAAAATTAAGTCATCTTCAGGATTCATCACCTTTTCTTTTTTTTTTCTTTTTTTTTGCTTGGCAACGTTGGAGCGCACGAAAGGAAATCCGTATAATGTTCAAAGAGCATCGTTCGTTCCTAGGGAGGATAGGGACAGGAGGTAGGATTGTGATTAAAGCTGACAAACCTATCCCAATAATTTGTTCCTGTAGTGCCACTAAACATTTTTTTTTCGGACAATATTGCAAACTCTAGCATCAAAGACTCCAATTCTTCTTCATCCATTTTGGAGGTGTTAGAGCTGTTAGATTGTCTGGTATTGGGTATTTACCCAGGAACTCATTTCTAGTATTCAATCGCACTCCTTCTCGTAGAAGGAAGTCCACGTTGATACTTGATCATTGTTGAGAGTGCTTCCCGTTTTTGCAGGGCACACACTATTTATGCCCAAAATTTTTAAAGTGCCCAATATCATTGAGGTACAACAAACGAACTGCTAACACGTCATTTGATTATCATATCACCTTATTGCATATCAACCATGCTCAACGTCATAGTAAGTGTTATGTGTTTTTTCACTGTGCCCAATGTCACAAGTTCATATCGGTTTTAGTGCCCAATGTCACTAAATAATACCAAACATGCATTTATCTTTCCTCATTCCCATAATCGACATGTTTTTAACAACACTACGCCCATGGTCATGGAAAAAAAAACATATAATTTATTACTTACAGCTTGTTGAACCGTCAGTTTTCGAAGCTTGGGTAATGTTCCTTTCCATTCGAGCTAATTTCTTTTTGATATACGCCATCTCATCTATCAATTTCCTCTTTTCTCTTGTAAGTTTCGGAATTTTGAATAAACCACGTAAAATTTCACCAAAACTGATTCGCTTTTAACACTTGTGATCACTTCGACAAAAAATAAAAGACTGAATTGTGAATCAGCACCGGCCGTATCAGGTGAGACGATAAGGACTGGGACAAAAAATTTCCTATATCTTTCAAGATGTGTACACCGAGGCACAAAATAAAGGTATCTATCAACAACCAATGCAAAGGCGATACTCACCACAAAATGACCTTGACACGTGTCGAAGTACGACGAAGCTATTGCATCTCCCTTTTTCAAAGTGGACTTGTCCAAGTGTGATTAGAGCTGATATAATCCTACCCCCTCCACTCCGTGACTCATCCTAGGTGTGTCGAATACCATAACAGCAGTGCTGATCGAACTTCATTTCCTGCTCAATCTTCGTGGTGAACGGTTGCTCCCTAGGTACGCACGATGTTCCACGAACATAATAGGAATTTCCTTTCGTGCGCTCCAAGAGATAAAACAAAGTTATTGTTGAACATTCAGAAATAAATGATTTCGTGGATGTTTGCTCGATTGAGGACTAGCCCAATCACCTTAGTATCAAATTTGACGAATAGCGGGAATCGAACCCAAAGTTTTGAAAATTGGTGTACATGTTCCCTTTGGCATAACTTTCAACCAAAAAAAAGTCACCACCTGTACCTGTAGAGCTTACTCCGCCATCTTGAAAAATGTGTGCACTTTTTCAGTTATCCGGTTATATCTCAGTATCTGTCAACTTTATCGATATCAATATGCTGAGGTAAAATGAAGGAAATTGAATTTAGAAAAAAAAGTGTTCTACATAAATACTCGTTTAGTGCATGGTTTATCAGTAAATCGTAAAACAATATGCGATATTTGAGAAACTTGCTCATAATTATTCTGATATACATATATTCCAACTACAAGTTACTGTCAGAGAGTTGGCGCCATATTCAAGGATCCTCGCAACAGCGATCGGCCATTACAGAATACCAGTGTTGCCACATATTAATGTTTTCTCAAGTGAGCGGTCCTGTAACCTAAAAGTAGCTCGAAGAGCAAGAATTTTATAATGAAATAAATGGATTGTAGTCCCTACATAACCTCAATCGAATCAGATTCGAAATAATTCTAAGGTATCTTGAATGAATATTGAAATAAAATTATTGCTTTCACCATTCATGTAAAAAGCTGAACTTCATGCAGATACAAAAATGATTGAGCACATTTTGCGTGCCTACTGGTCATGACGATGATGAGCGAGATTTGGCAAAGATGAGAATAATAAGAAAACCAGCGAAATCTCGCTCAATTCAACAAGATGTGGCAAAATACATGTGCAGACATATGTTTTGTTTGATGAAAACATGCTGGTCACTGTCGCACAAAAAAATTACTAGCTGACCCGAAGAACAAGAAGCGATTGATTGCTATATTATCAGAAAAAATGGAGGGTTCATCACAAAGTAAGCACTGGACGGATCCGCTAACAATACAGACAGCTATTGAAATGTCTTCCTCTACCCAAGTCACCGTTGCTGGAGAAGATGTAGATCTACTTATTCTACTCATAGCTTTGGCACCAGCAGAACGCAACATTTATTTTGTGAAACCAAGAAAAGGCAATGTATAAAGGCAAAAAGGTACTTTTCCTGCGAACTACAAACCAATATCAAATAACAGAGCACTATCCTTTTCTTACATACCTTTGGGGGTTGTGATACCACATTATGTTTCTTTAAAAAAGGAAAGTTGAAATACTTCAAACTCATGAAGGACCGGCCATTATTACGAGAAGTTGCGAAGGCGTTCAACAACCCGAAAGCTAAGAGTGAAGTATCTGCTACTTGTGAAAGATTCTTTCATGCTCTGTATGGTGCCCATAAAACGGAAATATCTGTTCGCTAAATCTGCTACCAAAAAAAAAGTTAACCTGGCTTCTCTGCCACCGACGGAAGCAGCTTTGAGGCAGCACTCCTTCAGAGTCTATCATCAGGTACAAAAGTCGTTGGGTAATCAAAAATGTCCTGAGCTTTGGGGGTGGAAGAGGAGTGCTGTTGGTCTGGTACCTGTGCCAACTACCCTACCTGCTGCTCCAGATTCTTTGCTCCAGATGATTTCTAGCAATTGCAAGAAGGGATGCACGGCAGCCTGCGGATGCAGAAAAGCGGGTATTAAATGGTCGATTAGTTGCGAATATTGCCTTGGAGCATCGTGCCTCAACGCACAATACTGTCAGGACGACGCCGAAACGCTGGAATCCGAGGTGAAGGACGATTTTCCCGTTTCATCTCTTCTAAGTAATGAATATACGAAGTTCCGGACGAACCAGACCCGATGGTTGTATTTTCAAATAACGAAGAATTCATGCCTTATTCTCCATGTTATACCCTGCGTCTTCGAAATGGGTAATTCACCCGAAGCGTAGAGTTGTCCCAGTTGTCAGCAGACCGACAGCGGCTGATGAGACCTGGTGGGTCGAAACAGTACTGTCTCGCTCCTGCTGACAATTGGGGCAACTCTGTCCATCCTGGAACTCTTGGTTATGAGATCTAGCAGCTTTTCTGGAGGTCACCATGAGCGTATACAACTAAATTATAGTTTGTCCAGTCGGTTTGCGGTAGAATTTTATATTTGTCAAATCGTTGTGGCGACATAAGTCCAAAACCGTGCATATTTCGAAAATAATCAGTGACTACTTTTTTACGATAAATTTTGTTAGCTTCCTTTTACCTCTCTACCATTATCGCGATGAAGTTGACAGTTACCGAGATATACGTGAAAAACTGAAATATTGCACCTATTTTCCAAGATGGCGGCGCAAGCTCTACAGGTATGGGTGGTGACTTTTGTTTGGAAAGATGTAATGCTAAAAGGAACAGGTACACCAATTTTCAAAACTTTGGCTCCGATTCCCGCTATTTTTGGTGACTGGGCTAGACCATAAAGTTGAAATATAAATATCTCATATAGTTTACATAACATTGCGCGAAGTAGGTACTTCGCGCACTGTTTTACTTTGCGCATTGTTTTGTGCAAGGTATCATGGTTGTAGGAAACTGAAAAAGAGTGTCACTTCGCAATTTGTTATCAATGCGCGAACCTTGTCATTTTTTGACGTTTGTAGAAAATAGTTATTTTTGTATCTAGAGCGCGGAATGTTACTTTGGTGATCGAGATCTGATTTTTTTAACGAGGCGTAGCCGAGTTAAAAAAATAGTCGAGATGACCAAAGTATTTCGCGCTCGAGTTACAAACAACATTTTTTCTACAAACGTCAAAAATATAGTTCTAAAGTAAAAATATGCTTATCTTGATATAAAAAATAGTGTTGAACTGGCTTTAAAGGTCTCCCCCTATCCTCTCTAGGTACGCACGATGTTTCACGAACATAATACGAATTTCCTTTCGTGCGCTCATGAGATGAACCATATAGTTGAAATATAAATATCTCATTAATTTTACATTACAATGCGCGAAGTAGGTACTTCGCGCACTGTTTTACTTCGCGCATTGTTATGTGCAAGGTATCATGGTTGTAGGAAACTGAAAAAAGTGTCACTTCGCAATTTGTTATCAATGCGCGAACCTTGTCATTTTTTGACGTTTGTAGAAAAAGATGATTTATGTCTTCCTCGGGCGCTTGTTGTAGCTCAGGCATACGCAGACAAAGACCCCAAATGTACTGATGTACGCAGAAATATTAGAGAACTGCAGAGCCAACGTACTGGATGGATAAACGGGAAAAATCATTCAATTCCAGATGCCCTTTCCCGTGCTCCTGTTAGTGCACCTGTTATTGAAGACTTATTAGCCGAGAATGCCAATGCACATATGAATTCCACGATAGTTCAACAAATATTTGTAACTTGTAATCAAGAAAATGTCACTGAAAATGTATCTCATCAAGACCCGTTACTACAAAAGCTACAGATTGCTGCCAATGGAGATGATAACTACCAATCACTATATAATGAAACAAATACGACAAGGCTTCCCAAAATCAAAAATCGACCTTCCTTTGGTACTCAGACCATACTGGAGTGTCAGAGAAGAGTTGAGTTGTGAAGGCAATCTGATATTAAAGGGTTGTCAAATTGTTATTCCGGAATCACAAAGAAAAAATGTCATCAATAAATTACACGATTCTCATCAAGGTGTCGAAAGAACACAACGCAGAGCTAGACAAACTGTTTATTGGCCAGCAATGAGTAGTGACATCAAAAATGTGATTGAAGATTGTGAATCATGCCAAACTTTGCGTTCATCCCAACAAAAAGAAACCATTATTCAAGAACCAAGGCCTGGAAGACCATTTATGAATGTTTCTGCTGACTTATTCACTTGTTCTGGAAAACATTACATGGTTTATGTGGATCGTTTGTCAGGGTGGCCCATTACGGAAGTAAAGATCCAAATACAATAAGAATTATACAGGACTTAAGGGGAACTTTTGCCGATACAGGTGTTCCAATAAAATTACATTGAGATAATGGAGCACAATTCAGCTCCTATGAATTCCAGATGTTCCTCAAAAACTGGAATGTTGATAATTCTCCATCAACTCCATATTATTATTATTATTATTATTAAATTTGAACAAGGGCAGAGGCAAGGCCTTTTATGCCCAAAGATATATAAACAGATAATTAAATTGAATATTGAAGTGTACAGGATATTGTATGGAATGAATGGATATAAATGACAACATATTGCACAATACATATGGATACCTATAGTTCACTGAAACTGATACGAGTCATAGCGGTTTTTGAAAGTATTAACACTTGGCGCTGTTACCACATTACCAGGTAGGGCGTTCCACCTCGAAAATATTCGATTAGGAAAGAATTGTTGTCTAGCAGTAGTACGAAAGTTTTCTCGTCTCAACTTCATGGAATGACCTCTCAATCTGTCGTCGTTCTGAAGTTGAAATAATCCAGAAAGATCTACAGAGAAGGAATCGTGCAGGATTCTGTAAGTCATAATGGCGTCTCCTCTAATACGTCGCTCACTGAGGTAAGGTAGATTCAGGCGTGATAAACGTTGGTCGTAGAATAGGTCACTAAAGCCTCTCACCATTCGAGTAGCATTGCGTTGAGCTCTTTCCAAATGTTGAATGTCTCGCACTAGATAATAAGGAGACCAAACCTGGACGGCATACTCTAGGTGTGGACGAATGTATGATTTATATAATTGATTGAAGAGCCTTGGTTCAGGATGATCGAAGCATTTATTGAGTAAGTAAGCGCGACTGTTTGCCTTACTAACAACAGCTGCAACTTGGTTCGACACTGACAGTTTTTTGTTGAAGATTACTCCCAGGTCGTTGTGATTCTCTACTGCAGGTATGGTCTTGTTATCCAAGTAATAATCGAAGTCGGGGTTATTATTGCCAACGTGCAAAACAGAACACTTGTCTATATTCAAAGGTATATCCCATGTGATGCACCAGTTTTGCACGAACCTCAGGTCAGATTGAAGATCATCATGACTGGATAATGGATTTCCAAAAAACTTGCTATCGTCAGCAAAAAATGCATGATCAGATTCCAAAACTTCGTGTAGATCCGATGCATAGGCAAGGAATAATGTTGGCCCCAAAACTGATTCCTGAGGCACTCCAGATAAAACTTGGTGAGAGTTTGAGTGACTCGAACCAACCCTCACTCTGAAGACTCTATTGGAGAGGAATGCGGCTATCCATTTGTGGAGTTTTCCTCTCACACCAAAGTGTTCGAGTTTATGTAACAGCTTGTCTCGAGGAACCTTATCGAAGGCCTTGGCAAAATCGAGGTATACTATATCAATAGGTGATGAGGTGTCAAGATATTGAGTCCATTTATCCACGCAGTAGAGGAGGTTTGTTGTGGTTGATCTTCCAGGTATGAAGCCATGCTGGTTGGATGGAATCACCTTGTTGTCGAGCAAAAATGGCAGAAGGGCATCGACAATGACTTTTTCCATGATTTTCGCACAAAGGGATACCAGGCTAATAGGCCTATAGTTCCTGGGGTCAAGTTTATCCCCTTTTTTGTATATTGGAGTAACTGAGGCAATTCGCCAGGCCGACGGCAGGTATGACTGAGAAAATGAGAATTCAAAGATATGGCTCAAAGGGCGTGAGAGGACTGATGAGTATTTCTTCAGTATAAAGGCTGGTATATTATCTGGGCCGGGAGATACACCATCTTTGATATTCTTCAGCTTTTCTACTACGATCTCTGGAGGAAAACAGATATGGTTCAGAGAGTTAGGACATCGCGGTGAAACAATGGGAGGTAGAGCTGACATGTCGCTTATGGAAAAACATTCTTCAAAATTTCTAGCCAGTACTTCGGCAGCTATGTCGTTAGAATCGCAAACGATTCCATCGCGATCACGGATAATGGGGGTTGAAATTTTTGATGCAAGTTTACTCCTTGTGTACTTGTCAATAGATTTTGATCCTTCATTTTCAAGATTCGATTCAAATTTTCTCTTAGCATTACGTAGATCTCGAGAAAGGTCACAAGAGAAAGAACGATATGCTTCAAAATGGACATGACTTCTTGTAGCTTTATATCTCGACCAGAGTTTTCTTTTTCTGTGAGAGCGGTGGATGAATGCATCATCGATCCAGGGTTTTTTACTGTTAACTTTTCTCTGAAGTTCGTATGAACAAGAAAATATTATTAATATTATCCACAGAGCAACGGTCACGCAGAAGCAGGGGTGAAAGCAATGAAATCATTGATACTGAAGTGCACTGAAGCTGGTCAATTAAATAAAAATAGATTTTGCGCAGGACTATTGGAGTGGCGGAATACACCGAAAGCTGATGGCCGTTCACCAGCTCAGGTATACTCTTTGGTCGCCCATTGAGATCTTTGGTTCCTGCTCATGCGAAATCATTCAGTATAGAATGGCAAAAAGCCGCTGATCTATGTGATGAAAATGTAGTTGAAAGACTTGATAATCAGCGGGTTTTTCACAACAGAAATGCGAAAGATCTCCCACCTATTGAAATTGGTAAAAAAGTGAGGCTACAGAATCCTGTTCCGAAGTTATGGGATAAAATGGGAACAATTATGGAAGTTGGAAAATATAGAAATTATACGATCAAGTTACCTAGCGGTCGTATCACCAAGAGGAATAGAAGATATCTTCGTCTCATTGACCATTGATTCTCAAAAGGGGAGATGGGCGTATATTGGGAGTATCACTTGGAAGAGAGATGATGTGATATCAAGGCCCAGTATATAATGATATGATAATATTATGAATTGTCAGTTAGTGGAAGTTAATTAATGAATAAAGATATGTAAACTCGTGTTATTGGTGATTGAATGTATTTACATAATATTAAATTTATTGCATCCCAGTTAATAAGATACAACACTATGACACATATGATACTGTGCAAACATTTTCTTATATTTTCTGGATTCAAGAACATAGAGAACTGAACAAAAAATGGCCAGTGCTGTAATTTCTGCAATTATTCGAAATCAGATTTTGGAATTTAGTGGGTAACAAGTATACCAAAGTGGTCATTTATTGACCAACAAATTTTAAGGAACATCATGATGAACATCAATCCATCTCACAGCTGACAGGATGATATTTGTTCTTTCACTTCCTGTTTGACATCCTGTATATTTTTCATGTTAGGATTCAGAGAATCGTTTTGAAAACACTAGGATTTATTTCTGATCGAATATTTTTCTCTGATAAGTTCATGATTTGCTTCTATAGAGTAAAATTCACAAAATTCATGGTTCATACAGTGATCTATAAGTTGAAAATGAATAATGAATAACAAAATAATATTGAATGCAGGGTAATCTTCAGAATACGAAAAATTCACTGAATATGGAATGAATCGACGAACCTTTCAGAAAATCCAAATTACTCAAGTTTCTTTGAACCTTATCAAAGTAGTAACATCAGCGACTCCTATGATATTTATACAGGGTGACCCAGGGTTAAACCGCCAAACGTTCAGGATCAGTTCTTTAGGCAAAAATAAGACTCCTTCTTTCCATAAGCATGTTTCCTAACTTGCTTCATTCAGGGTGTCAAAGTTTTTAGAAAAAATCAGTTTTTCATTAATTATTCAAAAACCTTTTTGCTGATTTTGATAAAACTTGGCATGCTCATTTGAGGTAATAAGGGGCTCCTGTTTACTGTTCACCTAGAAAAAAATCAGTATTCCCAATAGCGTCCCAGAGGGTAATCTATCTAATATTAGTATAAATCATTGTACGCCACTGTTTTATTCGTATGTTTATTTCTTAAATCAACCCTTTCAGTCACGACTTTTCATTTCTTCAGTAAAAAATTTTTCGTGAAAGTGAGGGTTGAAGTGATTTTTTATATGATATTTGGGAATTTTTTGAAGTCCGTACGGCCTTGATTTTTCTAAAAAAAATCATGTTCGTTTCAACGAACATGGTGACTCTACGAAAAACGAAAAGGAAAGGAAATGAATAGCTACAACATTGTGCTTGATTTCATATGGTAATCCTTGAAACAATTACGATCACGAGATAATACATAAATGTACACCACATTTCATTCAATTAAAATGTGTTTTTTTGAGGCAAGCTCCATTTTTGCACCTTGCTCCATCCCTACTTCCATCAAATATTGGTAAATGGCCCACTTCATCGAGTCACCATGTTCGTTCTAACGTACATATGATTTTTCTCGAATTAGTGTTTGGAAAAATATGATATTTGATCATTTCGTTTTTTATATATTATAATGAACATATGAATATGAGTCGCCTCAATTTACTATTGGCACGAAAAGTACATGTTAGTTTTAACGACCATGCGATGGTGACCGAAAGGGTTAAACTTCCAAAAATACATTTTTTTTGTCATCGATTGTATACATTGGTTTTTTTGAAAAAATTCAATAGCGCTTCTGTATAAAGCTGCGAGAAAATTACATTTCACGGAAAACGTGGCGTACAATGATTTATCCTAATATTAGATAGATTACCCTCTGGGACGCTACTGGAAATATTAATTTCATCCTAAGCAAACAGTTAACAGGAGCCCCTTATTACCTCAAATGAGCACACCAAGTTTTATCAAAATCAGCCCAAAGGTTTTTGAGGAATTAATGAAGAACTGATTCTTTATCAAAACTTTTACACCCTCTATCTCTAAAATGAAGCAAGTTAGGACACATGCTTATAGGAAGAAAACGTTTTATTTTTGCCTCAAAAACTGATCCTAAACGTTTGGCGGTTTAACCCTGGGTCACCCTGTATTTTATCCTTCATTCATTCAACAATAAAAACAGCTTCGAGTATATCGCGAGAGAGATTTTCTGGATAGAAGAAGAAATTATCATATTCTTTAGACACTCCATCAACCAGTGCCGGATTAAGCAAATTCTATCAAGAGGCCCTTGGATTGCTATAGGTTATCAAGTTTAGAGTATTGAATAAAATAAAACGAAACTATTACGAATAAACCTCTCTGGATATACCTACATGGGCAAATTTAGAGATCACTCAACTCATTTTTAATACGTTTCAATACTAAAAAAAAAGTTCGCCACAACAGTTAGCGATCATGAGATACACGTAAATTCGCAAGGCAATTTCTATGTTTGGGAAACATGATTCTAAAGAATAATTCAATGAAATTTTTTAAAATTGTAGTTCCAGAGGCTCCTGTTTGGTGCTCTGAATAACAATTCAATTCGCGGGGCCCATAGCATTTGCTACGTGGCTAATCCGGCACTGCCAACAACAACATTATAGAACATTCGACTCCACCTTGATATCCTGAAGAGAGCATTTCAAATTCATTGTCAAAATGTGATTCTTCATGATTTTCCTTATTCTTAATGGCTCTCATTTTTTTTCTATAAATGACACTTCGATTCTATTTTTTGATTATGTTTATCTCAACCTTTACATACATGTTAAACCGGTAAACATAAATCAAAAAACAAAATCGAAGTTTTTCATTTGGAAAAAAAAATCAGAGCCAAACAACATCGGATGATTTCTTTTCGCCCAACTGTAGTAACTTCATCTTAATTTGAATAAAGCCATTCTGTATTCCATAGTTGATAATGTTGTATTCTAATTTATTCAGAAAGTTGAATGAACCAGAAAGTTAGCGAATTTCACTCTTTGGAGACATTACCCAAAAATCAAGTACCTATTTTCACTGTACGAAAGCTTTTTTTTGTGGAAGTGAAAGGAGAATTTTCCAAAGGCAACAAAACTCGATTCATGAATTTCAAGTTCACTTCGTCCTCAAAAAAAATATTCAAGTGTAATTCGGTAAGACAATTTGATGAATACGTAAATAACACTATATTGTTGATGGTTTTTCCAATTTCTCCACTCGCAGACTCTCCGCGACACCCAGTAGGAGAGCCGGCTGCAGATTTCTACCGTCATCTGAGGACGAAATGATGATATATGTCCCAAAGGAGAGTAAAAATATTGTAGTTCATCGAACGACACCTGCGCCATCAATCACCATCCTGAGCAAAATGATTAAAAAATTGTACTTTCCTGTGCGGGATATTGGTGCCCGCGAGAGTCTCGCAAGGTCTCGTCTCGTTTTCGAGACAAGACTCGAGACGAGACTTGGACAAGACGAAACGAGACTTTTATTGGCCTCGTCTCGAGTCTCGTGTAAGACTTCTCGTGTCTCGTGCGAGAGTCTCGCAGGTAAATATTTCTGCGTGCCGACTGCCGACTTGAGACTTTCATTCATAATACAGTGCAGACTCGATAATCCGAACTAATAAAAACCAAGGCGATTCGGATTACCAAAAAATTCGGATTACCGAAGCAGTTTTTTTTTTAAATTTTTTATTACGAAATGCAAAAAAAAACATGAATTCGAAAAAGTAACACTAAAATATGCATAAAAGTAAGAATATAATACTAGTTTCTAAAGTAATTTGTAATTTTTGTTTGCTTAACACTACTCTGATTATTTATAAAGGCCATTTCTTTTAATCTTTGAAGTACAAGAATATCATTTAACGGAATATTATTTTCTTCCTTGCGTAATGTGAATCCCAGATACTAACAAAAGAACAATTAGGGGAATCCCTGAACATTTTACAAACAATTTTTATATGAAATAAATAGGCCTAAAGGTATAGGTTCGGATTATCGAGTACTATGAAATTCGGATTATAGAGTACTCAATGTATTAAAAATGCTTGTTCGGACTACTGAAGAATTCGGATTATTGAACGTTCGGATTATCGAGTCTGCACTGTACAACATATTTAGTAATAATGCAGACTATATTCAGCACAGATAGACAGAACATTTCATTCATAAATACTTCATGAAGGCAATTCTGCAATAACGACAGATCGCAAATTGAATGACTAGGTACCTGAAAATCTATAAATAAGTCATTCTGTGCTAAATAGTCTAAGATAAAGAATAACTTTGTTTTGACGGGCTGCCGACGCCACGGTTGCATCGCCTATCGTCTTTTAGTATGTACCTATTAGGTACTTATTTTTCAATAAATAATGTTATTTTTGTTGTAATTTTCTCTTTCTACTTTTACGTTATACCGAGCGTTACACCATTGAGTATTCACACTAGTAAATAATAAAAATAAAAGGTAAATATTCCGTACTAGACTGGAACAAGATTATGCATGACGAAATTGCGATACATTTGCGAGACTCTCGTACGAGACGCGAGACAAGACGAGACTCTACGCTGCGAGACGAGACTCGAGACAAGACTTCATATTTCATCGGCAAGACGAGACGAGACTTTATGAAAGTCTCGTCTCGTTGGTATCGTGTGAATCATTAGTGCGAGAATTTACACTCGATTTCGCGATTCGATAACGAGATATGAATTATGCCATCCGATACCAATTTAATGGTAGATCTCAAAAACCTACCTAGGCCACTCCTCAGTCTGAGCCAAATCCACGGCACAGCGATTTATTTACTCCTATTATTCCGGACATACTACAGTCATGTGATAACGAGTTGAAACAAGAATCAAATGAAACCAAAAAATTTACTTTTTGCGAATATCCAAACGTGCCGCGCAACAAACTGATCTAAGTTAGTGGCAGAGCGTCAATATTTCCTTGAATATTTCGCTCTTGTCGAAACATAATTTCCAATGGAACAGTTTGGAAGTCATGTGGTGCTCACACTACGAGTATTCTGATCCACATGTTGAGTTTTCCCCTGGTCTATCGGATATTATCTTCAGAGGGGCGCAAAATAGTCTGGGAAATATCGACGCTCTGCCACTTACTTAGATCAGTTTGAATCGCGGCACGTTTGGATATTCGGAAAAGGCGATATCATCCCCGTCAATTTGCTTCTTGTTTAAACTCGTTATCACATGACGGAAGTGTGCCGTGGATTTGGCTCAGACTGAGGGGCAGTGGCGTACCCAGAAGTGTACCTTGGGGGGGATATAATTTTTTTTTTCAAAATATATTTTTATTGGGAACTACAATAATTTTGAACATTACAAAATGGAATCTGGGCGCCTTGGTTTGAGAGCAATTTCTTGAATGATTTCTTCAACAGATACAACTACCTCTCTATGAATTATTGATAGCATATGGCAAGTCCATTGAGCATCCTTGGGTGGTAGTGTTCCTCAAATAGGTTTTGATGCGTTTCAAAGTAGAGAAGGTTCTTTCTGGTGTCGCAGTGGACACTGGCAATGTACAGAAAACTTTTAGAAGTAAGTTAAGTTTCAGTTGCTGATGTAGAAGCCACCCTATCATCATCCTCATCGTTGAATTTTCTTTTGAAAAATCTAGATAAATCACTTTGTTTCATCATTATCTAATTATACACTGAAGGTAGGCAAACATTGAACACTCAAACAACTGCACCTCTTACTTGTTATCGAATGTACAACTCATTACCTAAAATGAACGAACTGACTGAATAATATCGGGAAACCGTAGCCCAAGACCGAAAATCCCAGCGAAAGAACATTCGACCTACACTGAAAAATCATGCTTGCACTATTCGCAGAAATTTTGACGTATTTCTGTGGCATATATTCATAATTGACCAATTTGGCTACACAGATCAGTATCTAATTATTTGAATAATGAAACTAAAAGAATAAGAATATTTCTGATCATTTATGGCCAAGTTGAATGTAATGATCCCACCAGAGTTCAACCCATCTTATTCTCACTTTATAAGTTTATAACTGATGTTTTTCTATCGGCATATGGGCCATGCATGGGGGGGGGATATATCCCCCTCACCCCCCCTTAGGTACGCTACTGCTGAGGGGTGGCACAGGTAGGTTATTGAAATCTTTCATTTAATTGGTACCAGATGGCATAATTATTATCTCGACATATAATCGCGAAATCGAGTGCAAATTTCCGCACAGGAAAGTGCAATTTTCCAAATAATTTTGCTCAGGATAGTGAATAGCACAGGTGCCCTTCGATAAACTATAATGTTTTCACATGCCTTTGAAACATATATCATTTCGTTATCAGATGATCGAAATTCGCAGCCGGCTCATATATGGACTATTAGATACTTTTCTGACAACGCATGATTGGGAAAAATTTACATTAACGCCATCAAGATCCGTTCACAATTCTGGTTGTCATGGTTTCAGATGTAAGGTTCCGTTTTGTTGATTGAAAACTCAAGGCAAAATTTTGTCGCTGTCACAATAACAAAATCACAGGCTTATAGAAATTTTTATACATGAATTGAATTTTCAGAACAAGAGTCATATTCAAGCAAGAGAAATCACAATTCCTGAAACTCGTGTAATTATTGCTATTGAAAACATTGTGTAACATGTTCTCGACCAAGAAAAATACCAAAAAAATCTGCCCCAACCCATAGATTAACGTCGTTAATCTATGCCCAACCGAAACCCAATGAAAATCTTGAAATAGCATCTTATTCTGGGGCGCGATTCAAATTTGACCAGTTCATTATAAATGATGTTTCCAGAATCAGGGTTCAATAATCTGAAATATAATCATTGACACTATCTTAGTTCCAATTGACTAATCTAAATTGAAATAATCTTGATGAATTACAATTGATCAATTTGCTAACTGAGGTTTCTGAGGTGCAATTGGAAAGGGTGCAATTGATGCTGACTGCGGAATCATATTGAATTCTTGATCTTGATCAATTTTCCACTTACACGAGGGCTTTTTTTTGTCGAAGTAAACTTGACATGTATCAATAAGAATTTTGTTGCTTGGCAATTTGACGAAGAAAACTGCCTCTGAAAAATATAAGAGTCTGTAGGACGAGTAATTTTTTCTGGCAGTTTTTTGAGTTGAATTACCTTATGGCAACACAATTCGAATTATGAATGCCAACTTTTTTCGCTGTCATGATGACAAAGCAAGCTGCTTGTGGGATTTTTTATACATGAATTAAATTGTCAATAGAAAAAATACTGTTTTGATCCGATAAAACTATATGCACAACATTTATTAAAACATCACTTTTTTACTCTAATGTTATCTACATTTCAATATATTTTTTCAATAATAATAATAATAATATTAATATGGAACGTAATATATTATAGTTATCAATAAATTCAGGCAGAAACAGTTTCTACTATAGATTTTTTGATTATTTCCCCGAAATTTTCCTCGCAGTTCTCGGAGCTGGTGATGTTTGGAGGGTTCTCAGAATTTTCTTTGAATTTTCCTACCCTTCCTGCACCGTTTGTCATTCTCGAGTCTTCACTTGTCGCAGAGTTATTGCAGTTGTTTCCCTCTCCATATCCCGGGTAACTGCCGAATCTGCCATTCAGCAGATCAGTAAACGTTTCATTCTTATTATTACACCCGACAGGAATCAAGCTTGCATACTGGCTCTCCTTAGAAATTGTGCTTCCAGATGCAGAGTTTCCATTCGAATAATTCTCATAGCTAGAGTTCTGCTGAAAACTCCCTTCGGCCTGCTTAATGCCGAATTCAGGCGCATACAAAGCGGCGTAGGTATTAAATGCTGGCGTGAAGTCGTTGAAGCCGCTCTGGTAAGGCTGCGAGTATTGATTCGTAGGAGGCGTGGAGTAGGGGGGAGGATTGTCCGGAAAATCGACATCAGTGAATCTAGGATCGGGAAATTGAAATCCTTGGGTGGGCGATAAAGGATGTTTCCTTTCGGCCGATGTACTTTCTTCGTCGACGTAACAATTCTCCCTGAAAGAATACAAATCCAAAGAATCCGCACGATCGGGAAGGTTGGAAAAAGTCGTGGTGCTGTTCATTACCTGACCAGAACTCTCTCTTGCATAGCCATAATGAAGATTTGTATAGTTTCCATTGTGTACACAGTTCTCCACCTCAATATTAGCCCCTAAGTTTATGTCCCTCAACAAATTAGCATTGAATTTATTAACACCTAATTTACTACTTGATATAGTTTCCTTGTCATTCCCAGTTAGCCTCTCATTATCCATCCAGCTAGTTGACTGCTTATCTGATTTCATTTCCTCTTTTTGTTTTTCCAATTCTAGCTTCATCAGAGTATGTATGAAATGAGTACGGACTCTTACAGGGTTGAACTCTATTCGACCGCTAGTATTTCCACAGTTGTCATGTGAACAACCACAAGGAAAATTCAATCTGTCCACCTGACACTTGATACCAGCCTGGCTACAAGAACATGTATCCGGATCACAGTAACCTTTACATCCACAGCCACAAAATTCTCTAGAAGTTCTTATGTCTCTACATTCGTCTTTTTCTAGAGCATCTATCTTTCTCACGCCAGCCGCTCGCAGTAACACTCTTCTTTGTCTAGTTGGTACAGGCTGCAAGAAATAGTAGTTGTCAAGGTCCATTTCAGATTCAGAAGCATCACTGGGCTCATCTTCACTGTCACTTTCTTCACTAGATGAGGGCACGTTCCCCGTAGAGGCATTCCGTTCTGTCCTCAATTGCTGCAACAATTGCCGGTGGATTCTACGTTGCTCCACAGCATGTTCGGCCAAAGTGAATTTTTTCATATGGGTGTGTTGTGCCCCCATGCCTAAGGTAGACCCTCCTTGTGATGGGACGCATGTGAAACCTTGGGCTCTAGGGAAGTAAAAAACTGTGACGCTGTCGAATGTGATTCCTCGCCGTTTTTTCACTTTCGGTTCGTCGCTATGTTCAATGGATAATTTTCTTTTGAGATTGCTTTTCCCAGGAAGGCCTGACTTCAACTGTGCGCCGCTCAAAATATCACCTATGTCTTCCACAGCATCTTTCAGGTCTAAATTATGTTCCAGTCCTTCACATTCAATCGCAGGAGTTATATTCACTTGACTAGCAAACTCTTCAAACTGACTGTTAGTTATAGTACCTTCATTCAATTTATACAGGAATGAAACTTCACAGTTATTTTCGACAAGCGTATGACTCTTTTGTGGCCGTTCTTCGTTCACATCACAACCAAACCCAGAGTCTGATCCATCGGACCTATCATGAGGTTCTTCAGTGAGTTCTCCGACGGAAGGTGGTAGGCTTTCAGTTGCAGAGTCTTCGCCATCAGTGATGACTGGTCGCGAACTGGTTTCTGTCCTATCACCACTGCAATCTATTTCTTCGATGATTGATTCTGGTCCCGATTCTGGATGATGTCCCTCCATTGTAAGGTTTCCTTGTGGGTTTGCCGAAGAGTCTGTGGATATCGATTCGTTAGACCCCATTGAATCTGAGTCTATTGCTTTGCTTCTGGACTTCGTCTGGAGACGCCATTATAACCTGGAAGAAAAAATACTGAGTTGATGATTTTGACTTCGAATGAATGAGAGGAAACAGATAATATACAGGGTGAGTCATAACTATTGGGACATATACTGAGAAAACTCGGCAAAGTAAATTGTTTTCTTGAAATAAAGTCGATTGTGACAAGAACATTTTCACCAACGGTAGGAAAATATGGTACTTGCAGTAGGCAAAACTACACGGAGAAAAAAAATCACTAGCCCTAAGTGAGTATTTAATAGTGGCAAGTAAAAACTTGTATACTATATGGGACAAGGAAACAAGTTAATAACCACAAGAATATTCGTGTTCCTGAAAATGTACACCTACCACTATTGACCTGTTTCATTAAATTTCAGAGTGATAACGGTAAGTGAACACATCACTTGTCATCAGTGACCTATTCAATTGTCATTAGTGACTCATTCACTTTTCATTAGTGACTTGTTCACTAGTCATTAGTGACCTAATTACATGTCATTAGTGACTTATCTACTAGTCATCAGTGACTTATTCACTTGTCAATAGTGACTTATTCACTTGTTATTAGCTAGTATGAAAAAATACCTCCATTGTTCTCTGAAAAATGATAAAACGTTGATGATAAGACAAAAACACATGCATTCAAAACATTTTATTATATAGGTATGATGAATCCAGAAAATACAAAAAAGGTAAGGCTGACGACAAATATTGAGATACTATATATATTTCTGGAACGAAGTTTCTGCTGTAAGTGATCAGAACACTTCTTGGTATCAACCAAGTCGATATATGTACTTAGAGTTCGCTGATTCTAAGTGAACACTAAACTAGTGCTAGGTTAACGAATACTCACTATTATTAAATTATTATTCTGATATAAGATCACTTGCTCTGAGCGAACTCATCAATAAAGACAATCTATCAAGTCGATTGTTGCAGGTGACACCTCACCTGTAGTTATAGATCTCTTTTCCGTTCGGACATCTCCGATATTATTCGAGTACCCACGCCTCGACCCACGCCCAACGCGATCACTGTCCAGTGTCCATGCACGAGTCCACGGCGTCATTTCGATCTAAGCATTCGTGAAGTTAGTATACTTGCGTTCCCGCTAGTAACATTTCGAAATTCCAAGTCATGCAAGTGCCCTTTCGAACAACTACTATATCATATTCGTATGAGAATTCTCTGTTTGTGAACCGTGCTCTGTGGCCGTGCTCTGAGCTGTGGGGTGTTGAGTGCTTGATCTGTTCTCTTGAAGGAGATAATGAAATACAAAACTCTTCTAGAACAGTACAAAATTGTTTCTACATATGTACAGGATTTTTTTTCACTCCCTATGATACTCGAAGTGGAAGGAAGTGACGTTTAAAAAGTATGAAAGTTGATTCATCTTCAATGCTGGAAGGAAAAAGATAGTGAACCAGAGTGCAGTGCAGTGAGTGAGAGTACCGTTTATCTCGGTGCATGATGCTGATATACGCGGTATCTAGTATCTCAATATTTGTCGTCAGCCTTACCTTTTTTGTATTTTCTGGATTCATCATACCTATATAATAAAATGTTTTGAATGCATGTGTTTTTGTATTATTACCAAGATTCTATCATTTTTTAGAGAACAATGGAGGTATTTTGTCATACTAGCTAATGACAAGTGAATAAGTCACTATTGGCAAGTAAATAAGTCACTGATGACTAGTAGATAAGTCACTAATGACATGTAATTTGGCCAATAATGACAAGTGATCAAGTCACTAATGACTAGTGAACAAGTCACTAATGACTAGTGAACAAGTCACTAATTACTAGTGAACAAGTCACTAATGAAAAGTGGATGAGTCACTAATGACAATGGAATAGGTCACTGATGACAAGTGATGTGTTCACTAACCGTTATCACTCTGAAATTTAATGAAACAGGTCAATAGTGGTAGGTGTACATTTTCAGGAACACAAATGTTCCTGTGGTTATTAACCTGTTTCCTTGTCCCATATAGTATACAAGTTTTCACTTGCCACTATTAAATATTCACTTAGGGTTAGTGATTTTTTTTCTCCGTGATATAGGATAAGGGCGGATTGTTTGGACCAAAATATGGCGATAGGACTAAATATGCCTCGAAATATGCCTTTATAGAATATTGCTGTGGAAATAGATACAGGGCGTTGAAGTTGACTTTTTATTTTAGTTTTTTCCCAATAATTTCACTGTATATTCATCAATTGATATCAACATTGCCACAGAGGCATAATTTCACACAGGGAATATTATTTTATGTACTATTTTACATTTTGATACAAGGGGCGCCACGTAAATGATTCCTGATGATGAAATCGCCTGGTTATTTTTTTTCGACGAAACTTTTGAGTGATTTTGATTAAAAAATATGACCTAAACATCATTTCTAAGTAATATTGGTACTCTTGTTCGAACACGATATTCTCATCCGTTTTCGAAAAAAAAAACGCTATTGAACAGTTCAGAGTCTCAGAAGTTGATTATAAAAATCATTTCATTCATGAAGAGTGTGCTTTGAACTGTCAGATAACGTTGCTGGTAATGGTATTTCTTGTCAGAGAATGAATTTTGGTGCGAGTTTATAGTCAACATTTTTTCGATTGAAATGCCTCGTCACAATCATTTTATGAATGAATAAATGCGGGATGCAGCCAAAAGGTATGAATTGGAATATCTCCAATATATAGGCAGAAAGCAACCAAATCAAAAAACTTTTTCAAATATATTTCATATACAGTGAAATTATTAGCAAAAAACCGACAAAAAACGAAAAAATCAACTTTTACGCCCTGTATCTCTTTTCACAGCAATATTTTATCAATATCAAGGCATTTTTGGTCCAATCGCCATATTTTGGTCCAAATAATCCGTCCTTAGCCTATGTCCCAATAGTTATGAATCACCCTGTATATGGGTACGTATGAACATATCTATTTACGGAGGTGTAGGAGAACCCCGTGTTTTGTTTGTTTTTGAGGTCGATAGAAATTTCTACTTTTATCAGGAAAATTCTGATATTATCTTGACTTTTTTTTTATGTCGAAGATACGACTTTTTTCTAGAAATTTCGACGTAAAATGATGAAAATTATTGAAATCATCAGCCTGCTATCCTCACTGAGATGACCTGAATTCGAATCTCATTTGTAACGTTATTCATCTGACAGTTCTCTGTGATTTGCAGAACCAACATCAACCAGTCACAAGAAGTTAAGTTTCAAGGTAGAATTACAACATTATGAAGGATGTTCAAGGTTTAACTAGAGTCACTGGATGGTATTAGTTTGATAAACTAATACCATCCAGTGACTCTAGGTTTAACTATCCTTACTTTGAGAATCCATAAAATAAATTGGAATATTTCAAGTTTGTTACTTCATTTTGTTGTGCAAATACAGAATAATCACAAAGGACTTAATGTACATTCGCATAAATAAATATTTTCATGTCATTTTTATTGCAATCGCGTATGATTATTAGATCGAATGATTTTTTCATTCAATCCATCAATAAGGCCTCAGTAAAAAATTCAGAAGAATTTGATGAAAGGTGAAAGAGCTACAAAAGATATATTAAAATAAACACTGAATATTGGTACCATCAATGATAATATTTCAAGTTAGGAAACGATAGTTTCAGTTTCGATTGAGTTAAAAATTGAAAACCAAAGAATTCAGCAAACTCCGCATTCCTATATAGTGTCCACAACAATACAAAAAAAGTCAGTGAGTCCAGTTAGGTCTGGGACATCTAACATTCCTCAGAGCGAAATTCATGCATTTCAAAAAACATGAATGATGTCAATGATTGTTTTAGATAAACTGCTTGACACACGAGTTGACACATAAAGGGGTCCTCCTGTATACCGGGTGTCAACGAATCTATTAGACAAGTCATAACTTCTAGACCATTAGGTGTATCAGAATGAGATTTGGTTTCAGTAAATGGTATGTGAAGAGGGGAGTTTTCACATATTTTCCACTTTCCGGTCATTTCCGGTTTCACCGGAAATGGCTCCGGTTCTGGACTTTTAAATGGAACACCCTGTATATTGTAACATTTTTGGATTTCTGAGACAATTCTAGATCAGAATGTGCCATTTTCGAAAGTTTTTATGCCTACTTAATCAAAATGCGATGAGAGAGGGCAATTTTCAAGAAAGGTTTGGCGTCAATGTCTGGGCTGGTATTGTTGGAAACAGAATAATTGGACCAATATTATTGGAAGGTCAGTTAACAGGGGTTAGGTAATTAGGTTTTCTTCAGAATGAAATCGAGGATCATCTTGATAATATACCTTTAGCAGTTTTAAGGCGAATTTACTTCCAACAAGATGGAGCACCTCCTCATAATACCAGATACGTTCTTGATTACTTAATAGAGCATTCCAATAATCAAGTTATTGCAACCAATGGACCAGTACGGTGGCCTGCACGCTCACCGGATCTGACTGTGATAGATTTTTCCATTTGGGGATATGTTGAAGAAAGGGTCTACTCTATGCAACAGCCCCAGCCACTCTCGAAATCTTAGGAAAAAGGATTCTACAGGCATTTAGAAGTATAACGCCACAAATGTTACGAAACGTGTTGAGAGAAACAATTGAACGAGATGAAATGTGTCTTGAACAAGGAGGAATGCGCTTTGTAAATTTACTATAGTGAAAATTTTAAGAAATCAGGAAATTGAAAAAAATGTAAGTGCATCGCTGAAGTTATTGTTAATTTTGTTAAATTTGTTGATCCAATCGCAAATAAATTACTATCGATAGATTCGTCAAAATATCCTTTTTTTGAAAAGTGCTTGTCAAAAAATGGTCGTCATTTGAAAAAAATTAGTTAGACACAAAAATGAAATTTTGCCAACTTGTCTTATTCATATCTATCATACTTGTCACTAAAACTTCGCGATTGTAATTTTCTGATATCACCTGAGGTCCTTAGATTAGTTTACTTGCGATCATGGCCACCTAGATGTAATTTCAAAAGTGACTCCGAAAAAATCAAGTAGGCATAAAAACTTTCGAAAATTTCACAATCTGATCTAGAATTGTCTTTGAAATCCAAAAATTTCACAATAAACAGGGTGTTCCATTTAAAAATCTAGAACCGGAGCCATTTCCGGTGAAACCGGAAGTGACCGGAAAGTGAAAAATATTTGAAAACTCTCCTCTTCACATACTATTTACCTATACCAAATCTCATTTTGATACACCTAATGGTCTAGAAGTTATGACCTGTCTAATAGATTCGTTGAAACCCGGTATTGTCAAGAAAACAAGAAATCTTGAAATTTCTTCAGTGAAGCGGCGTTCACAATCAAACTTTGTACGTGACGTATTCTTATTGGTGAAGCGAAATCTGTAATTGAAATGACGCAAAAAGCTGAAAGTATTCAGCTTTTTGCGTTGCAAGGAGCCATCGTTTGTGAAAATAGTAAAAATAGACAAATGATATTGTAATAAAAATGGAAAATTCTACTGTTAGTTCTGATTCAAATAGAACAATATACATGTATGGAACATTCCATATGGAAGTCATGATGTTTTTGCTCATGATTTTATCGTGAATCCACGGAATAGTAGATGGGTATACTGTTCTATTTATTATTTTCTTCTTGAGGATTGATTTTTCTCTTCAAGTATTAAATAGGGATTTTAATTTACGTCACCGCCAGTTCTATGAATATTATTAATTATCCAATCAATATCATTATCGCTTATTTCAGAAACAACCTAGTCACTTTTTGACAGTTTTCAGGAGGTGAAAAAAACGTTCTGCAAGAGTATTTTGAGTAAAACAGGTGCTTGAGGTTGAAAGTTTTCCACTATAGTGAGAATATACAGTAAACAAAATGTAATATGAATATTCACAAATTTTGAAAAAAAATATCAAAAAAGTGGACTAAGGTTGTTTCTGCAATAAAACACAGGTTTCGAAACAAATATTTTTATTATCGAACTATTTCAATAGGATATAGCTTAATTTGTGGCTTTCTTGGTTTTTTCCTTAGTTTTTGATGTTTGATTAATGTTTTCATAATACTTGCAGCTAGGTCCTACTTGCTTTGCTTCCCTGATTTTATTCTTATAGCTAGTATATTTTTGCCCTTCAACTCTAGAGTTTCTGATAACATTACGCTGATATTCATCTGATTTTCTAATTCCTTTGCGTCTCTTAGCAGCAGGTTCTTCATCATCAGTGTTTTTAGCACTGGTCGTTGGTTGATCGTTGTTCATAATAAAAGGATTATAACACAATTAGATATGTTTTTTTTTTAAATGAAGCAACTTTTCATGAGCAGCAATACTAAAACACACTCTGATTTTTATAGGTTATATTGCAAAATGACAACGTACGATAAAGTGCAGAAACAACCTTAGTCCAGGACTAAGGTTGTTTCAGAAATAAACGAATATTTAAAATCCTCATAAAACCGACGTTGCTTACGGAACTAAGGTTGTTTCTGAATAAATTGTGTGATACCCCTGAAAATACCATGTTGGTATATACAGGGTGTGAATTTGAAAACTTCCAATGCGAATATCTCGCGAAAGAAAAAAGTTAGAAAAACGCCGTTTGGCAAAAATGCTAAAGAGTTAAGGGGAACTAGAACCACCATATTTCGGTCAAGGGATGAGTCACCCCGTCGGCGCGACACACCCCAACTTTGAAATCTCAAATGGCACTACCTTTTTGTGATGCCTCAAATGAACAGTCTCAGTCAGTAGTATTCACCTGTACAAAACTTTTTTTCCACCCACTACAGGGTGTACGAAAAATATAAAGTCCAATAAAATGAAATGAATTGTGTTAAAAGGATATTTTATTTGATCAGATGTTCAAAATGCATTCGATTCTGTTGTAAGCAATAGTATAATCGATGTTAAAATGCCATTCTAACATTTTGGAACACATCTCTTGGAATATATCGGCATTCTGCATTTTATTTTATTCGACTTTATGTTTTCCGTTCACCCTGTAGTGGGTGAAAAATAAGTCTTGTACAGGTGAACACTACTCAGTGAGACCGTTCATTTGAGGTATCACAAAAGAGGTAGTGCCATTTGACATTTCGTAGATGGAGTGTGTCGCGCCGACGGGGTGACTCATCCCTTTACTGAAGTATGGTGGTTCTAGTTCCCCCTACCTCTGAAAGTTTTCAAATTTAGACCCTCGAATTAATGTTTTTCGTACACCCTGTAGTGGGTGGAAAAAAAGTCCTGTACAGGTGAATACTACTGACTGAGACCGTTTCAATTCCATTTATTCAATAAAAACATTTTCATTTGAGGTATCACAAAAGAGGTAGTGCCATTTGACATTTCAAAGTTGGGGTGTGTTGCGCTGACAGGGTGACTCATCCCTTCACTGAAATATGGTGGTTCTAGTTCCCCTTAACTCTTTAGCATTTTTGCCAAGCGGCGTTTTTCTAACTTTTTTATTTCGCGAGATATTCGCATTGAAATTTTTCAAATTTACACCCTGTATACTTAAAATGACCGAAATGAGATTTATGTTGTTTCTGAAATAAGCGATTCCATTGTTATAAAGTCACGTTGATTTTTTTCATGTGAATGATATTTCCATAAGTTTAATTCACGTTTAATTTCAGTTTCTGCTTCACCAATCAGAATACGAAACGTAAAAAGCAAAACGTTAAAAGTTTGGTTGTGAACGCCGCTTGAGACGCTGAAACGTGCGTTTATCACTCATGATAAAATAAGTGATAATATCAATATAATGTACTTTTTACCACCACTTCACAAACTGGCATCATTGCAAGTGCGCGACGTCGTTTGCTTTTGTCAGAAAACAAAACTAGAGATCGGGTAACCACCAGATTGACCTATTAGCACGCGACAGGGTTGCCAGTTCTACTGAATTTTCAAGAGATCTACTGATCTATTGAAACATTCATAATCTTCTGAAAATAAAAAAAAATATGATACTCATTATTATAATCACCTATTAGTATTGATCTTCAGTTAATCAAATAGACTCATAATATCTTGGTTGATATTTGGGCACGCTCTGTAAATAAATTTTCTGTCGCCACTGATTATAAATTCGAATGCGTCTAAGCGCTTGATATGTCGGTAAAAAAGTACTCACTGTTCTCGCGGGAAAAAAGTGATTTTATGATAAGTGACATTTTGTTACCTGTCAAACTTTTTTCCCGTCACAAAATACATATTTGTTTCGACGTCATAGGTTCATTTCATTATCCTGAAATTTGTATAGCACAAAATAAATCTACTGAAATCTACTCAATTTCTGACAAGGTATATCTACTGCTGAAATAAAAATCGAGATGGCAACCCTGGCACGCAACGCAATGAAAAGTTCGCCGGGGAATCACCATGTACGGTGTCACCGGTCAATCAAGAAATGTCAAGATTTTGAAATCTGTTGAGTCAAGACAAGAAATGATATTTTAAGGAAGACGTCAAGACTCGGAACTGGCACAACAGATGAAAGCTACTTTACACCTCAACAGCTTCTCATGATCTACAAAGCGCAGATACGGCCTGTTCTAGAATACTGTTCCCACATATGGGGTTCAGCACCAAAACATACGCTGATGCTCTTAGATTCCATCCAGAGAAGAGCCATCCGCCTGGTGGGTGACGCCACACTCACTCACTCTTTGACATCATTGGAACACCGTAGAAAGGTCGGCGACCTTTCACTTTTCTATCGATACTTCCACAGGAAATGTTCTTCGGAAATCTCTCCTATGATCCCTTCACTAGCAATGCCAGTCAGACGAACTAGACAAGCCCAATCAGCACATCCTTTCGTTGTCAACCTCGAAAGATGTCGAACAGCACTTTATCAAAACTCCTCCATCCATAGAACGGCTAGGCTCTGGAATTCATTGCCTGAGAAAGTATTCCCAACATTATATAATCTCCAGAAGTTCAAAAAGAATTCCAATACCTACCTCCTATCCCTATCCTCCCTAGGAACGCACGATGTTCTTTGAACATTATAGGGATTCCCTTTCGTGCGCTCCAAGCGATAAAAAAAATATTCAGGAAAAAAGTACTCACTTTTTTCCCGTGGAAAAAAGTAATTAATGAAAAGTAACATTTCGTTACCTGTCAACAGAGATTGTAAAACTGTTGTCCCGTCACAGAAAAATGAATATTTTCGAAGTTATCCCTATCCTCGTCCTAATAATTTGGACAAAATTTCGGATTTTCTCCTAGGGCTTTTCATGATTGCTCGATATGTTTGTACAAAACAATTTCGACATTTTTCTGCTAGCTAGCTAGACATTAATTCAGAAAATCCTCAATTCCACACGACCTGTTCATGCACTAAGACTGTTTTATTCCTGAAATCTATATAGGAAGGAAGTCGTCACTTCAATTTCTTTGATATTGAGTGATAATTTTCAATACCTTGTATATTAGTGACGAAAGAATGAATGGTGCAGCCATCACAATTTATTAACGCTCATGAAGAACATTTTGGGGATTTTCGGGGTCAGAGATGATGATTCTCTGTCTACATTGGGAAATTCAAGATGGCAGATCAAATATGGCAAACAGGTTTAGTAATTATGATCTGATTGTATTAAAAAGTTGTATCTATGAGTTTTTGGGGTCGGAGATTATGATTCTTTCGTCAAAATTGGAAAATTCGAGATGACGGATCCCATATGACGAACGAGCTGTGTAATAATCATGATCCGATTCTATTTAAGATTGGTGTCTGGGGATTTTTGGGGCTAATAATTATGATTCGATTCTATTGAAAAAAAGTCTCCACCCTGTATAGGCCAGCGCTAAGCGCGCTCCTGGCCAACAGAATAGATATACACGCAGACTGGGTCTGCGTATTCAATGTACTCAAATTCAATACTGTCTGTAGGTTAATCGAGGAGGTGGTACATTCATTATTCCAAATTTTTTGGGATTTTCTCTCCTCGTTTCTATAAAATAAAAATATGGATATTATTTCAATATACGTGTAGTAAGGACAAATCAGATGATTTGCCCCAAAATGTCACTGCGTTTAAAGAATTTTCCTATCAGAGAGCCTGAAAGAAAAATTCACTAGCTTGTCAGTGACAATTTGTATTGAAAAAATTTTTGGAGAATGGAAATAAAGGTATATGGAAAAAATATCAAATTTTCACTTATCTTTGGACGTTTCGGGACCGGTTCTGCTCCCGTTTTCAACATGAGAAGAGATTATTTCAATAGCGGAGTCGTATAATGTCTTGAAGCTTTTCAGTTTTCAATGACAATTGGTGACGTTGGCAATCAAATGAGTTACAGGATGTTTTCATTAATTGATCTTGAATTTACCATTTTCATGTTCAGATTTTAGTAGTGAATACCATGTCTATATCAACTGAACAAGAAGCAATGCTATTGTCTCCGTTCAGAAGAATGGAAGCAGATTCCTTGATTTTTCTCTTCTGGTTGTTATCTTCTACTAAAATCTGAACATAAAAATGGTGAATTCAAGATCAATTAATGAAAACATCCTGTAACTCATTTGATTGCCAACTTGCCAACGTCACCAATTGTCATTGAAAACTGAAAAGCTTCAAGACATTATACGACTTCGCTATTGAAATAATCTCTTCTCATGTTGAAAACGGGAGCAGAACCGGTCCCGAAACGTCCAAAGATAAGTGAAAATTTGTTTTTTTTCCATATACCTTTATTTCCATTCTCCAAAAATTTTTTCAATACAAATTGTCACTGACAAGCTAGTGAATTTTTCTTTTAGGCTCTCTGATAGGAAAATTATTTAAACGCAGTGACATTTTGGGGCAAATCATCTGATTTGTCCTTACTACACGTATATTGAAATAATATCCACATTTTTATTTTATAGGAACGAGGAGAGAAAATCCCAAAAAATTTGGAATAATGAATACTCAAATTCAGTTTGTTACTCCCCATTCATCCTTGGAAACCCATCCTAACCCTCACCCTCTAATCCTTGAAACCTTGCTTGAAACACTATAATAGTAGTCAAATTGTCAGAACGTATTTTTTTCCAATTTTCCACAAACGGACAACTTCAAACCAAATTTTCTCTCCTCGTTCCTACAAAATGAAAATATGAGTGTTATTTCAATATGTGTTGTAGGACAAATCAAATGGGTTGCCCCCAAAATGTCAAAATGCGTTTAACAAATTTTTAACAGAAAACCTAAAAGAAAAATGCAATAGCTTTATCAGTGACACTTTGTTTGGAATACTGTTTGAAGAGAAGAAATATAGATACCTATATTGAGGAAATATTGAATTTTCACCTATCTTTGGATGTTTTGGGAACGAATCTGCTCCCGTTCTCAACATAAAAATGCTACATATTTATCTTCGGAAATTCTGTTCTTATAGTGACATACTGATGTTGGCATATCGATGAGTGATGATGTTATAGTATATAAAATGAGATACAGGATGTTTTCATCAATTGATCTTGAATCTACCATTTTCATGTTCAGTGTTCAGTAGTGAATACCATGTTCTAACTATATCAACTGAGCAGGAAGCAGTGCTATTGTCTCCGTTCAGAAAAATGAAAGCGGATTCCCTGATTTTTCTCCTATGATTATCGATATGTCTTTTCTTGATATTGTACTTGTGTTCTTTCATCCTTGCAGAGAGAGGTCTCTTTGTTTCACCAGTATGATACTTTCCACAAACACAAGGTATACTATGGATACAATTTTTTTGTGATTGTTCTTCAGTTTTCGGTTTTGTTTGAGTTAAAATTGATCTCATTCTATTTTCAGTTTTGAACACTGTTTTCACTTGGAACTTACCACCAATACGTTTTATTTTTTCAGATATGCCGGAAATGTACGGTATTACATTCGTCGTTATTCATGGTTGTTTTTGTTGTAGTGTAATTTGTTAGTTTTCAATGATAAAACGGTTCACCAAATTTTCAGTTTTGAACACTGTTTTCACTTGGAACGTTTTAGTTTTCCAGATATGCCGGGAATCAAAGGTATTATATTCGTCGTTATTGATGGTTGTTTTTGTTGTAGTGTATTTTGTTTCTTTTCAATTTGATGAATCGTTCAATATCATTGGAAGAATACAAAATACACTAAAACAAAAACAACCATCAATAACGACGAATATAATACTGTACAGGGTGATTCGCCATAAATGTCCCCCACTCTAGCTCAGTTATTTTTGAACCGATTGCAAGATTTTAAATATAATCTAAAATGATTTTCGATAAAGTTTTTTTCCACTACATCAGAAAATACAAGGTGCTCGGAACAAACGATCTACAGGGCACTTTTTGATTTGTTTCAATGGAACACCCTATTCTTCGTTGTATTTTTAGATTCTCCCTGAATAAGAGCTGATTTCATCAATGCATCACACTTGGGGTCTAGCGAAAATGATTACAGAGATATAGGGTGTTCGAAATCGAGATTTTTCAACTTTAGGATTTTTTTGTGACGAAACTATTCATTATCGGTCAAAACGGCTTTTATGTCCGTATCTCAACTTTTGATTCACTATCTACTGACATTTAATAATTGGAACAGATACAGGGTGATCAGAATTCTGAATCTTGAATCACACTGTATATGTTCCAATTGAATGTCAGTAGATAGTAAATCAAAAGTTGAGGTAAGGACATTAAAGCCGGTTTGACCAATAATGAATAGTTTCGACACAAAAAATCCTAAAGTTGAAAATTTTCGATTTTGAACACCCTATATCTCTGTAATCATTCCCGCTAGACCCCAAGTGTGATACATTGATGAAATCAGCTCTTCTGGGAGAATATAAAAATACAATGGAATACAGGGTGTTCCATTTGAAAAAATCAAGTAGTCGGTACTCTGTAAATCGTTTGGTCCGATCACCCTGTATTTTCTGATGCAACGGGAAATTTTTTTCTGAAAAATCATTTTAGATGATTTTTAAAATTTTTAAATCGGTTCAGAAATAAGTGAGCTAGAGGGGGGGACATTTATGGTGAATCATCCTGTACCTCGTACTGTACATTCCTGGCATATCTGAAAAAAATCAACGTGTTGGTGATAAGGCACAAGTGAAAATAGTTTTCAAACCTGAAGATCCAATGAAGTCAATTTCAACTCAAACAAAACCAAAAAATTAAGAATAATCATCAAAAAGAGTAGAATCAAGGAATCCGCATGCATTCTTCTGAACGGAGCATTGCTTCCTGTTCAGTTGATATAGATAGAACATGGTATTCACTACTGAAAACTGAACATGATGATGTATAAGAACGGCATTTTCGAAGAAAAATACTTTGCATTTTTACGTTGAGAACGGGAGCAGATTCGTTCCCGAAACGTCCAAAGATAAATAAAAATTCGATATTTTTTCAATTTATCTATATTTCTTCCTTCAAACATTCTTCAAAACAAAATGTCACTGACTAGCTATTGATTTTTTTTAGGTTTCATGTTAGAAACATTATTTGTTAGACGCAGTGACATTTTGGGGCAAATCATCTGATTTGTCCTACTACACATAAGTATATTGAAATAGAAGATCACAAATAATCAAGTAACATGAACTTTATAGTATATTATGTAACAAGTGTCATAAACGTCCTTTTAGTAACGAGTATTTTAAGCATGAGCGGAGCAGAGCGTAGCGAGTGTTTAATAAACGAGTGTCTGGAAGAGTTTATAAACGCGTTACATACTATGCTTTTTCTACGAACTCCAAAATGACATTAACATATACCTGCTTTTCCTGCTAACCTACAAAATAATTCGAAAAGAATGGGAATTGAGAAAATAATACATGCAACTGCATGCAACCAGCGAGACACGTATAAGTGATATTGGTTGTAGATGTATCGTCCAGTCCATTGCTTACTAACCTTTGTTTCACGATTCACGTTTATTGTTATGCTTAGCGCAGAATGAATAAATTGTTCTCAAAGATGGATGCTTCATTTTTACACTTCTTGGAGATATGCAAGTATACCAGAACATTCTCTTCGATTTCACTCTCGTCTACTTTTCGCATATATTTTTAATGAAGAATTCTGATACAAACGAATATTGTTTGAATAATTCTGATACAAAATTTGAAAATAACAGCTGACAGTTAATATAATTGACAGGCCAGACATGCCTCAAATTACTGAAGCTGTGTTTAATGAACTGCGTTGCCATGGTAATGTGTTTAAGAAATCGTGTTGCCATGGTAACGTGATTATTATTTTGAATAAATCACAGATCGACAATCCGTGATTAATCGATCATTTAGCGTGGTACGCTAAATGCCATTTTAGTTATGTGAGTAGAAAAAATCAGTTATACAGTCCATGATAGCGCAATCCGAGGCGCAATCCAAACATTGCATGGAATTCTCGCAATTGGCCCTTTCAGCTGAGGAGGGTAATTCATGTCAGATTGAGGATATCATTTTTATATCAAATACTGGAACCTTTGGCACGATAATCCACTACACTGTTTAACCACTGACAAAACCGATAAAAAAAATCAGTTTGGTTAGTGTTTAAAGAGTATTGAAGTGGATTTTATTCACGTGTACATCTGTTGATAGTTATATGTTGAAATAAATGGATTTGAATGGTGCTCTTCAAGTAGGTGTAAAGTAACACCAAAATATGCAGGAGCTCTCAAGGAAATCATTTGGCATTAGCTGGTGTACGGTCTTCCAAAATTTCGAGAGCGTAATAGCATTCTATATTTACGCGTTCTTGTACGTAGGTACATCACCAAAATATCATTTCGTACATGATTTTGTCGGATATCAAATCTGATTGAATCAGTTTCAAATGAATTAGGCATGTTTATGTTCCACAGTGTATGTGATATTCAGGTGATGACCTTTGATTTTAGATAGGTACTTATCAAGGAAATGTTTAATGATAATAATGTTAGATTAATTTACAGGAAAACATAGAATGTCTACTGATGCCAATTAATATTGCTTATAACGACCCAGTTTCAAACTGATTCAGGTGATGCATGCCAATTTATCTCGCAATTTCTTTATTTTTTGTCGGAACCACTAATAGGACTTGCTCAACATATCGAAGAATGTCTCGAAGAAAGCGTATTGGATATAGTGATGATATTGCAGGAATATTTCCAAATTTGCAGCTGTTGTTTGCTGATTTTGAAATGTTATTTGACACTTTTCAGAACTAACGGAAGTTTTGAAACGTGTTACCTTACATAACCACTTGTGTAAAGTAAAACATCTCACTAAACATGAAAATATAACTCAAACATGAATAACTACTGAGTAATACATCTCCACGACATTTTAATATGATCAAACGATCGAATCAATTGGTACATGTTTTGGACAAATATATGTCTATCCTTAGCGTGATCAAAAATGGCCACATTTATTGCAACAAATGGATTATTACGAATGGAATGCTCACGTGGGAATAAAAAAGTTTGGTCACATCCAAATATCAATAAATGTTGGAAGGGGATGGGTTCATTTTTGCAAGAGCAGAGGGGAACCCAACTAACCCCAAAACGGGGAATTATGATGGAAACCACTGAAAAAAACACCACAAGGTCCACATCTGCAACCCTACAAAATGGGAGAACGTGTCCATGCGTTACCACCGATACTCGGTGGTAACGGTCCATGTCCATATTGTTACGTACTCGACTGAAGTCACCTGACTAGGCTTAAAGAGAACAAATTAGGCATGCGTCACATTTCACATGCCAACAGAAAAGACAAGTGGCATGAGACATCCTGGCAATGTCTAACAGCACCAATAGACGAATTCGTCGAATACCAAACAAATGGAGAAGAGCAAGAATTAGAGGTTAATATACAAAAATATGAAAACAATCCGTTACTATGAATCCCTCATACTTTTTCTCATATTGTGGGATACAGATTGGTTGCATTTCTATATTCCAGCAGAGCAAACCTGATATCTAAGTAGGTATCATGAACAATTCAAATTTTCATTCGAATTATTTTCAGTCCAAGACTGGTTTATTCCTTAATAAGTACTATGATCACTACGAATAATAGCTGAAAATCAATATTTTTACTATAATCACACTGATTGACCTGTTCACCATAATAGACAACAAATAAGATGGCATGGATGGAATTGAATTGACTTTTGACAATTGACAAGGTTTTTTTTTGTCGAGGTGGTTTGAATCCTTGGGTCCTATCCCCCATATGATAGGGTGGGACTCCCCTGACTCTAGCCAGGGTTTAACCTCCGAACTCTCAACAGAACGAAAAAAACGACTTTGATTGTTAGCAGGAGGTGCAAACTAAAATCGACCGATCTGAGCATTTTTTCGTATCTACGCTATTATCACCCAAAATCTCCCTGTCAAGTTGAAAATGGGCCTTCATGTATGATGAAAAGGTTATTAAATAATTAACATGATTACGTGACCAAAATATCAACATGAAGGAGGAAGACACCTGCAGAACACGATAACTCTGATACTCGCTCTGATATCTTGGACTATGGATGATATGGAGGGACTCCGAAAGAATTTTTTCAGATATCTCGTAAACCAAGCAAAATATAGAAAGAAATGTAGTGAGAAGAAAGATAGATCATTGATTTCCTTATTCAAGTAGATATTAAAATATTGACAGTGGCGTTCTCAAAAAAAGTTCTATGGATTTTCTTCAATCAGAATGCTAAATTTATATCTTCCTGTATATCGATTGAACTGATAAGACCTGTTATCTATGCACACTTCTTATAGATGACTGCCTTCCAAATTTCAGATCATTACCTGTCAAGGAATTGAAATATTCAATGAAATCTGAAAAACAAATTCCATTCATCGCCCTCTCACGGCCCAACGGTGCATTTTCGTACAGAGGTAAGTTGGTCCCAATCGAGCTATTCTGAACTCTAGTTTACCCTGTTAAAATTAATGTACGTTGTTCTGGGACACCCTGTAGAACTGGTCATTACTGTTGAAGCAAAATTTTTCATTAAAATAAGAAAAATATTGTACGCAAAATAGAAAAGAACGCATTATGTGTGACGATTGGAACACAGAGTTAGGTATCTTCATTATTTCAATAAATTCATAAGTTCTTGCTATCCAAATACCGTCTGTAACTCATTCCACATCTGTAACTGAGAAGATGAGTGAAAATTTGATATTTTACGACATGGATCTACAGGGTTTTTCACAAAAAACTCCGCACGCCAATATCTCGAAAACGAATAGAAAAATTTGATTTCTGTGGAAAGTAGTCAATGGATGGGTCAAGTAGATTTTTTTCGAAGTTTGAAAAATTTCAACGCCTACTAAAAGCTGTGCGTCGCGACGCGTCGAAAATATAAGTCGATTGCATTGACTTTGTTATTTACTCGAACTTAGTTTATTTTACTCATTTCTCAGTTATACCGGTTTATAGTGAATGTTTCTTTATTGACAAAATATGCTAAAACGTATGATTCTCACAAGAATGTCATGAATATTACTTAGTTACCTTGGCAACCATTGTAATCGCAATTGTTTCAAGTGCAACACTAAAATAGTGCATGCATAAATTAGAACCGCAAGTGATCCTGCTAGAGGAATGAACCTCCAAGCAAGATTTTCACAACTGTCGTCTGGTCCAAAAACCATCGTCGTTGGATTACAAAAAGAGGTATTCAGCGAATTTTTTGCATCAAATTTTGGTGCGCCATGATGAACGGATTCTTTATTGGGCCTCACTTTAACGAAGGCACTTTGAATGCAGATCGCTATGTAAAAGTGGGAACAGACCAAGCAAACATTGTTCTGCAATGCAACACTCGAGAAACACACAAGTTTGCACAGTGTGTACGTGTTGCGCAACAGTTGCACAACAGTTGTGCACACAACACAGTGCGCACACATCGTCTGCAGTGTAGACCGAGGTGTAGACGCATCTTCTTTGTCGCTCATGGTGCCTGACTGAACGACCACTGGACAAACACCAGAGAAAGCAGGCTGGTCGATGTTGCCCAACAGTTTGTAGGGAATGTTCTCTCCTCACGGAAATAAGTAAGCCAACAGTTGCCTACCTGTTGTTCAACTGTTGCACAACAATGTTTGCTTGGTCTGTCCCCACCTTCTAAGATTTCTTCAAACTAGACTTCCGGAACTATCAGAAGAAATTCCATTTGAGCATTTGACTGATTATGAGGCTACAGCAGGATGGAGTGCTCGCTCATGATGCCTAAATTGTAACGAGGTATTTAAACAGAGAATACCTCAAAGGGTCCCCGAACATTACACCACCAGATTATTGTCTTTGGGGTCACCTAAAGAACGTTGTCTATGAAGAACCAATCGAACATATGACCAATCTTAATGACAAAATTAGTGCAGCGTGTTGCTGCTATTACAAGAAGAACGTTTCTACAAGTAACCCAAGCTCATTTGCTCGAAGTTTTTGATAGTTGTATTCGAGCAGATGGACATAATTTTAAATACTGTCTGTGGGTTAATCGAGGAGGTGGTATTCATTATTCCAGATTTTTTGGGATTTCGTCTCCTCGTTTCTATGCAATAACAATATGAATATTATTCCAATATACGTGTAGTAAGGACAAATCAGATGATTTGACCAAAAATGTCACTGCGTTTGAAGAATTTTCCTATCAAAGAGCCTGAAAGAAAAATTCACTAGCTTGTCAGTGACAATTTGTATCGAAAAAGGTTTGGATAAGACGAATAAAGGTATATAAAAAAATATAAAATTTTCACTAATATATTATAGCTTTGGACGTTTCGGGAACGAATCTGCTCCCGTTTTCAACATAAAAAATGGTTATTTGAATAGCAAATTCGTATTTGTCTTGAAATTGAGAACTGAAAAGTTTCATGATGTTATTATAAGAACATCATGAAAAAAATTACTTTCCTGGCTTGAAACACTGAATATCGAATTATATCAGTCATGTTTCGAATAATGATGATAATAATATAACTCTGTGAAAATGTTGTCTCTATATCATTTATTGAATGAATAATTCAATGTTATATTCTCTGATATCAGCCAGAAAAGTAGTAATTATCTGTTACCTATACACCGTGTCCCAGCTAAAATGTCCCTCCCTGTGAAAAATCAACCGAGCAATCGAATGACTTGGAATTTGGTCACCCAGTATATTTGATGATGCTCACTCGAATTATGCTATTGAATGAATCGTAGGTATACAGGGTCACACCGAAGTGCACCTCAACTCTCTTATTTGAATAGGGACACCCAGTATATTATTCCACATTCCAGCAGAGTTCATTATTACAAATTCTCGAGCAAATTCTACATTGCCGGGTTTGATTGGATTTTTTCAAACGACTACGAAGATATGGCAGAAAATCAGACCATTCAATGAAAAATGAATATGATTTGATTGTATCAATATAACACGATTGAAATCGAATGATAAAGAATTAATCAAAACCTCAACTGCTCAATATGTCGTCCATTCAGCTGCAAACATTTCCTAGCTTTTTTAATAACGTTCATTGTGACCTATGTATCACGTTGCGATCAATTTGTGTGCATAAATTTGTGATTTCCTCTTTCATTTCTTCCATATTCATAATTGGTGACTCATAAACCTGTTGTTTCAAGTAGCCCCACAAATAAAAATCAAGTGGGGTGAGGTCTGGCAACCGAGCTGGCCAGTTGCTATCACCATCGAGACAATTGGTGGTTATTAGATTTCAATTATCTCCTTTTCCTTCGATTTTCAATCGTGTTATATTGATGAAATCAAATCATATAAATTTTTCAATGAATCGTTTTATTTTTTGCCATATCTTCGTAGTCGTTTGAAAAAATCCCATCAAACCTGGCATTGTTGATTTTGTAATAATGAATTCTACTTCAATATGGAATAATATACAGGGTGTCCCTATTCAAATAAGAAAGTTGAGGTGCACTTTGGTGTGACCCTGTATACCTACGATTCATTCAATAGCATAATTCACTGGGTGACCAAATTTCAAGTCTTTCGATTGCGCGGTTGATTTTCTACAGGGGGGGACATTTTTGCTGGGACACGGTGTATATTCAAACAAAAGTAATTGTACATTTCTAATCATTTTTTCAAATCAGGTTGTTTATAGATACAATTCATTATTCTGTGCATGGAATCAGTCAGGAAAGTAGTTGTTTTCTGTTAGATATTTTAACCGAGATTTTAACAATGATTTTCTTATTTGAAGGGGCAAGTGGAAGAAGGTGTTATACGTGCATATGTAACTTGCCCTGTCAGGATTCGTTTCTATTCTTCATATCTGAGTAGATACACAATGGCAGAAGGGCTATGTTACACTAAACCTCAAGCCCATTATCTACATGTCAGGAATTGGAAGAAGAGGTTATGTACGCATATGAATTGATATGTATATCAAAAAATGATATGATAGCAAAATGCGGTAAATCATAAAAAAAAACAACCTAAACTATTCCTCATAATAGATATTTACACGAGTATTGTAAAGACTCATATTATATAATAATAATAATAATATATTTATTCACCATCTCCTATTTATAACATTTCAAAATATACATATACAAAAGAAGTGAATACTTAAAGTGAGGAACTCATTTAAGTTCACTTAAGAACTTGTCTATGAGTATCGCTTTTTCTTTGTTCAAATGCATTGAAAATAAGAATGCAATTTTGGTGACATATAACAAACAAGCAATATGATAAAAATACAATACAATACGATACAATACAATTGGTAACAATGTAGTGAAAGTATAATATTAATAACTATTGGAGAAATTATTCTTTTTTCTTAATTTATGCCTATACTATAACGAAAACATAAAGTGAGAAAAAACCGGAAAAAACAATAAGAAATCGGATCATCGATCCATTATATTCATGAATATAGCTTTGTCGGCGCCGAAGATCCATTTTTTCTATTCCTTTCTGAAAAGTATTTTCGAATTGATTCTTCTCAGGTCATCCGGTATGATATTGAGCAATCGGGGGTCAAGGTAAGAAAAACACCTTTGACCAATCGACTTTTGCGCTCGTGGTAAGAACATAGTGGTTTTTGTATTGTTTCTGGTGGGATAAATATGGTTTATCCTCGGGTTTATCGCAGTGACGTATGCTTTATTATCAGATACAAATTGAATTATGGTTTTGAAGAATAGTTGTCTGATAAAAACAGATTCAATGAGGTTCCATCATCGGCAACGGAGGTGTTAAATTGGCAGAATCACTGTGATTTTCTGATCAAAAAAATTAACTCCACTTCATATCAGTTCAGGAATATAAGGCAGGTTTTAAATGATGATCAGCTGCTGAAGCTGTACTATGCTCAGGTGGATTCCAGACTGAGATATGGAGTGTGCTACTGGGGTTTTTCCTCTAGCTGCTCTGATGTCTTCATAGCACAAAAAAAACTCATACGAATCATTAGTGGCATAGGTCTCTTTGATTCATGCAGACCAGCTTTCAGAAATTTTAAAATTTCAACTGTCCCTAGTCTTTTAATTTTTGACTCATTTGTGTTCGAGAATAGAAATAAAAATTGTTTGTACTGAATAAATGTAAACATAATATTGATACAAGACAAAAAAACAAATTTTTTGTACCATTTGGAAAAACCAAATTAGCTTTCGAATCTCCTGACCAGATGGCTCCACGTATTTATAATTTGCTACCTGATTTTATTAAAGAGTCCAAAACTGTTTCAATGTTTAAACGAACACTCAAGAATCATCTTGTTGAAAGTGTTATTATAGTTTTGAAGGATTTTTGTGTATAAGTGGTAGTTTTCGTCCTCTTTATTTCAGGATTTTCTTCTTCTCGTTTCTTTTTGACGATTCCTATACAAATTTTGTAACTTTGTCTTGAAGGAAAATGAAGATTATTATTATTATTATTATTATTATTATTATATCTAATAACTTGGATTCGGAATAAAGCATTTCACTCGAGTATGTTTTCGGTTTGTGTAAAATAATTTTGATGAACCATTTTTGGAGGATTTCAAGTGGTTTTAGATGACACTTCAGGACGCCCCCCCAACCGATAATGCCATACTGAATGATAGATTCCACAAGTGCGTGGTACAAAGTTTTGAGATGTTTAATTCCGAGAAACTTCTCGAATTGCCAAAATCTATAAATGAGTCCCCGGATTTTTTTAACGACACTTTTCACATGTACATCCCACCTGAGGAACGAGTCGATATAAATGCCGAGATACTTGACAGATTTCTCCAGAGGAATTGCATCGTTTCCTAGGTTGAGGACATCATGAGTTGGTAGATTAGTTTCATATGATGTGAATGGAATGACTTAAGTCTTTTTAACATTCACTGTTAAGACATTACATCTAAACCATTTGAATATATTTTCTATGTCAGTTTCGGCTGTTTTTCGGACTTGGTCCCATGAGTTTCCAGTATATATCAATACCGAGATCAATACTGTATCATCAGCAAAGGATATTACGGTTCCGGCAAGTTGTTTTGTGAGGAAATCATTGATATATCTCATGAATAGTACTGGACCTAGAACTGTTCCTTGTGGAACACCATAAGTTATTGCTCTTTCAGAGCTCACTTCATCATGTATTTGGACGCACTGTTTTCGATTCGTCAAAAAGTTTTCCAAGATGTTAAGGGTCACTCAGCGAAATTCTAGACGTTCCAGTTTTAAGCATCAGTCTGTGAGAAACCGTATCGAAAGCTTTAGCTAAATCGACAAAAACACCCAAGCAAGCTTTTCTACTATCGATTGACTGATTTATGCAATGGGTTACTGAAGCAATAGCATCCTGGGTGAATAATTTATCTCGAAAGCCGAATTCTGTTGGTGCCATTATATTGTTTTTATCCAAAATAGTTTACCAGGCGACATTTCAAAATTTTCTCAAAGATTTTAGAAATCGAAGATGTTAGTGATATTGGTCTGTTATTGTTAATCTTTTTCTTGTCGCCACTTTCGAAAATTGGTCTGATTATTGCGTTTTTGATTATGATTACGATATGAGATGAGAAATTTGTCAAACGAAGCCGAAGACCGAGTTTGATAAACCATCGATTATCGTAATATGAGTTTACGATACGAATATAATACAATATTTTACCTACTACCAAAAAGCTAATTATTTAATCAAAAATATTGAATATTCCTTGAACTGACGATTCATTAGGAATATGTAACAAGCAAGCGTTGCAAGCGTTGGGCGTATGGTTGTCGTGAATCTATTTTGTTCTCGGTTGTCACTCATTCGGCGAACTGTCCACTTTGACACGTTGATCGGCATGAATTTGGATTAGGAAAGTTTAGATTCCGATATAGTAATTGCGGCGAATGCAGCAATCGAAACTTTAGTACCTGCTATATTCATGATAAATTGGTTCTTATCTCTTTTTTTGAGTAAAAATAAAATTTGAAATTATATTCTTTTCACTTTACCGCACTAGTGCTGTAAAGGATCTCATTACGATACTAAAATCAGTATCGTAATGTTTCACATTACATATTGGTAGTAGGTAAATCAAATTATTAAACTAGCTTTCATTAAAAAATGCCAGCTAACTTTACTTAAACCTATTTTTCTCACAAACTCATATTCGTCATAACTTCTTCTTCTACTTGCCCCTTCATTCATCAAAAAAATTATTTCCAACCTCGGGACAATGAGAACAATGATTATATGATCCTATATAGAAGATTATTATCCCACTATCAGATGATATAATTGAGGGAATGCACTATATGTATATTATAATACCGACACATCAAACGCACCGATAAACTCTACCTCCAGGGTGGTGTGAAAATGAGTTGGAAACTATATTTTTATGTATCTATTTGCTTGGAATTAGAAAAGTTTATTTAATTATTACTAGTGAGAGAATATTGACCGTAGATCAGGATTATTGAAAAATGTTGATATCGATGTAATGTAGGTGCACGCGTTGAATCCCAGCGAGCACAAACATCCCAGGGATGTTTTGGGATGTTTTGAAAATGTTGGCATGAAGATGTTATTTTGAGACGTAATATTCATTGACCAAAGAGGTCTTTGAAGGATATTGAAGTATTGTTTTTGTTCTTCTGTGGCATTTCTTTGTTTGCCTTCTGAGAGGTATCCCTGGGATGTTTTGGGATGTTTTAGAAATGTAGGCATGAGGATGTTTTTTTGAGGCGTAATATGCACTTCCCAAAGAGAGGTCTTAGAAGGATATTGAAAGTATTGTTTTTGTTCTTTTGTGCCTTTTCTTTGTTTGCCCCACCACAACGTCTCATGCTTACGTCACAATACGATGAATTCTGATTTGTTTTCGATTTAGTTCTTCTTGTTCGCAATTGGCATTGGCGTTTGCAGCGTGTCACGCTTACATCACGCTGCTAACGAACAGAAAGGAATTTGGTGAAGTTTATTGTGTTAGAAGACTTATTTAGTTTGTAATAATGACCATCAGATGCAAAATGTGTTGTTCGGTGCCTCAGTGTAATCAATATATAAAAGTACGAATTCATCAATACACAGCTTCTCCGCAGTTGCAAAATTATGCATTGTGGGGAACATTTCAAAAATTGGGAAACCTATTTCCAATTATATGTCTGTGTGTAGTAAGCACTACTCAGAAACCGATTAAGAAGCTAATTTTATATCAAGAAAACATTTTTATGTTCAATCTATTTTTAATGCATTTTTTCATTCAAGGGAAATGGAATCCTAATGCAAAAGTTCATTTTAACATAAGGCTTCAGAAAAGTACCTCGATTACAGCGATTCAATGTGCGCAAGACGCGTTGAAAATGTTCTGTTGTGTCCATGGAAAGGCTTCAAAAAGAACTAGGGAGAAGGTAGTTTTGTGACATATCAAGGACATCTTGATAATTGCCGCCTGCGGCGGACATTGGCTGTTCTATAATAGTTCTATTCATGTGTGAACAGAACATCGCAGTGGAGGTTCAATGTCTCGAAATCTCGTACTCGCTGGGATAACATATATAGTTATTAACGTAATAAATCCGTTATTTTGGTATCGGCCGTTTGTCGTTTAAGACTTTTCGTAATCCAGTTAAATTTTGATCAGATAATTGCAAGGATGATAATTGTATTCGCCGGTATTTACAGTACTTATAACTTGTCAACTACGAAACAGCCAAAATGCTCAAATTGGAATTTACCCATAACTTGTGTTTGTGAAATATCATACAGGTGATACAAAGAAAAAAATACATATCGACAACAATGAATTGAACGGAATTGAATGAATATATCCTTATTGAATACGCCACATATATGAAGAAGTGGTTGAAGTATTTGACCAATGTGGATTTACACACCAATTTCCACCAATTTCCCGATGAAATTCCCACAATTCTTCTTGAAACTCTTTCAATTCTCAATAAATGTCATCAACTCTTTGGAATTTCAATGTATACAGTGTGTCCAGTTTTCAATGCTTTTGCGCGATACTCGGCGCGTTATCTCAGTCATAAAAATGTGTCCTAACTTCAATCAATGCCTTCAATAAACCTGTTTTATTTCTACCAACTCGTATGTTTTTTGTCAATTTTGATGAAACTTGAAGATTTTGTTACCAGTAACATAGATCTCCTCTTGAGATTATGAGATTAGAAATAATAATTTCAGTGGCGTCGCAGTGGGTTTGTCGGGTTTCATATTCTTATTGGACTGGAAAACAATTGAAAATACAGCTTCCTTGTTCATTATCTTACTTTGGCATCTTGTTTATAGTTTCTGAGGAAAAAATAAAACATGGATTTCACTCAAAATCTTAATGTAATGAAATAGGAGTCATGTTTTTATAAACAATATTTCCTAAAGCATATTTATGATAAAGAGTCACCTCCTATCTGTCGCGGATCTGTCGTCTGAGATATCAACTTTGGGAGGAATGGGTCTGAACCGGTCCGAACCAACCTACGGACTGTCGGTTTGCTGTGTGGAAGAGGAAAAGAGTGAACACAACATATTATGCTCGATATTATGTTCATGCTCTTGCTTAAAGAAAGTTAGTTTCAACAAAGTTTGTAGAAAGAAGTGGATTGTACAGTGAACTGTAACCTCTAGGGGTGAGCCACCCATCTGGGGTCGCAGTGGACATTCTGGTGAAGAGGGAGTGGACGATGCTGTTGGAAGAATCATTTAAATATATATTTCCAAATAAACTGAAACAAAATACCAACACCTCTTATTCCCCAGTCGATTCAACAATTATGCAATATTCGATAATTCCGATGTCAAAAATGCCAAATATGCGAGATATGCCAATTTATTTCACTCTTGGGGCCTTATCGCGAGTCGAATTATCCACAATTATTCTGTATAGTCAAGACTTTCTTTCTCTCAAGTGAAGCAATCGAATCAATATTTTTCTGAAGAGATATAAAAAACAATTTTTCTTGAATCTTTAAAAGAAATAGAGGTTGAGTTCTTAACAGAATATCAACAATCATTGGAACACGCGACGTCATTTCGTTAACTCTTACGAATGTTTACAGCCGAATGAACCTAAGAAATTTGTCATGAAATCATGAGACATCTGTCAATATCGGAAAGATATTCGGTAGATTGTAGATTGTAGATGGGTCGTATAGGCTGGGAGACCTCTCGATCACTGCGACCTAGAAGATCTATTGTGATTACCCCTATCTAGTTTTGGTCCTCTAACCCTAGACTTCTGATGAAGCCTACGATTTTCGTGACGGTTGAATTGTCCACTTCAGCAGGGGTGAGATAGACCTGTTCTTTGTGATTCAGCCTTTGGCAGACTAATACTTCACATGAGCAAAGTATGTGTTCCGCGGTTTCGGTCGCATTGTTACAAAAGCGGCAAGTGTCAGTCTCCGCCAGGCCCATCTTTTTGAGGTGGTACCTCAGAGGGCCGTGTCCTGAGGAAGCCTGTGATAAGCTTTAGCCGAGGCTTTAGCTCTGGTTTGCTGAGGCTGAGAAGCTCTTAAGCTCGGTTCTGCGAATGGTTGATGAACCTTCTTGCTTGTCGTTGACCTGGAGTTGCTCTCCAGTAGGAGGACTTTTCAATTTCTTCCCATTTCCTGAGTTCTCCCTTTAGGGACATTTGCTTATCCTACAAAAAGGCTTAGGACCAAAAAGTGCAGATGCTGCAGGCGATCAGCTGCCTCATTTCCTTTGATCCCTTCATGCCCTGGAATCCACATAAGTGTGACTTTGTTGTCCATTCCCAGTTGCATGAGTGTTTCAAAGCAGTCCCATGTAATCTTTGATGTGAAAACGAATGATTCTAGGGCTTTTAGTGCGGCTTGGCTGTCTGAGTAGATATATATGTTGGCACCCCTCAGACCTTTGCTCAGGCACCTTTGGGCGCAAAGGTTGATGGCATGTATTTCAGCTTGGACGATAGTGGGGGAGCGACCTAAGGCTTCAAATAGCCTACTTCCGGGTTCATATATACACCCGCGCCTACCCCTTCTTCCATTTTCGAACCATTGGTGTACCAAACAAGGGACCCTCTGTCCAGCTGAGGCTCAGCGGAACCGTACCTAGGGCGGCTTTTTATAACCACTTCAAAGGTGTGATCAAAACTGAGCCTGGCTGGCATTATGTCCGATGGTTTGTTTGCAGATTCCATTTGTACTTCTTGTAGAATGACCATGTGACCAGTGACATCACCTGGTCTGGCCAATTCAGTGGAGTCCAGTCTGTATGCACTGAGAGCTGCAGTCCTCATGATAAAAATATGCAACGGTAGTAGTTCAAGCATAGCTTCCATTGCTGCTGGTGTGATCCTAAGACACGCGAGTCTCTGGATTTTTTGCAGCTTAAGTTGTGCTGTATTTTCCTTACTTTTGGTCCACCACACTACAGAAGCGTATGTATCATATTTGGTTTAAGACGAGGTTTAAGACCCCACGTTTGGCCAAACATCTTTCGGCATATCCAGAGAGCTTGTCTAGGATATTCGGTAAGAAAATACATCTTTGTTTTATAGTGATTTCCTTGAATATTTTTATCATAAATAATATCACGATGTTCTGAATATTCGATATAATTTTGTTACTTCATTTTTCACGAAATTGTGTCCGTCTGACAAGTACAGCCATAATTATTGTATGCCAAACTGACCGACTTTATTTCGCTATCCACGGTTACATCCAGACTTTGCTTTGCTATCCATGGCTACATCGTTGAGAATATGAACACTGTCAGACCAATCAGAATTGAAAGACACCTCATGTTTTTGCTTTCAGTTGAATGTTGACATGATCAACCGTGTGTAGAAGTCCATGGTGCTGAAAGTGGAGTGGTGGTAATTGAAGGAAGGAAAATCTCCAGTCATTCCCACAATTTTTAATGACAAAATGCTCGACAAAATGTTACAATTGGGGGTGGGACAAGTTTTGGGCCTATCATCAGCGAAATATATTAAGAATCCTACAACATAACTCAGAGCTAGTGAAATTGTTCAATGAAGAAAATTGTTTCAAAAAAATTATTCGAACAACGAAGCAGGAATTGTTCAACCAAGGGCCCTGTACCCTCTTATTACCGAGCTTATTACAGTTATGAAATTTTTGATTGAAAATACATAGCTTTTTGATTGAATTTTTTCGAAAAACGATAATATTGACAGCGTGTGAGGAGAAAGCTTATATGTCACTGAACCACAAGACGTGAAACAACTTGATACCACAAGTTACATGTAGGAAACTAAAGTTGACAAGTGTCAGAATAACAGTAGAAATTACGGAAGTTAACAATTGACGGTGAAATTGGTTGCAAAATATAACGATCGTATGAGGGCAAAGCTCGGGGCAAAGGTAGGAAAATTAATCCAAATACCTAAACAGAATTCAAGGAATTTGAAAATTTCATACAGTCAAAATGTGCCTGTTCATTGAGGGAGATAGAATTGATTGACAAGAAAAACAAATAGTATAATAAGACAAAATAAGCTAGAAAATGTATTGATCGGAACTCAAATACATGTCTAGTCGAGTGTCTAGTCTAGAATTTTTTGACCGTGCCTCGTATACACCCTGATTTACTATAATTTATGTGATCATAACTAGACATGTATTTGAGTTCCGATCAATACATTTTCTAGCTTATTTTGTTTTATTCATACTAAAAAAACAGTTTTCTTCTTTGTCAATCCTACCCCGATATGACGTTTTTACGAACTTTGTCGGCTTATATCTCAGGAACCAAACATACAAAATTTTTCAAACTCACATATTTTTTGAATGATCCATCCCACAACAACATAATAAAATTTTAGTCAATTCGACCGAGAACCAATTTCCCGTGGTTTCGTGCGGGGTCCTTTCTAATAAATTCAGTAACTCACCTTTCTGACAAACGTGTAAAATCTGTGAATTCTCCCTTTTTTTAAATCATAAATTCAACTCATGAGTTCTAAATTCATCCTCTCATCAATTTTCAGAATCTGAATATAATCTCCTAAATCAAGGCATCAAATTCAATGTTAATATGAAGAATAATCACAATTATTTCAAACTTTTGACTGTCGAATGTGAACGAGTTATTGAAAACACTAATTTATCAAATATAGAGATTTATTACGGAGTGAAATTTTCAGATCTCTCAACAACTTCACTGCTCCTACTAATTTTTCAATTCTTCTATTGCAAACAGGCACTTTAAAAATATTTCCAGAATAATTTCACAAAATAATTTGATCATCACAAAGCAGATAAGGGTAATTACGAGGGTAATTATATTGTCATCATGGATCACAATGATTACATTAGCAAAGTACTAGATTTTTTAGATTCAGAAGGTTTTTCTAAATAGATGTAATTTTCCTGCATCCAAATAATCTTCCTGGCTGAGTTCTCTGATCAGGGATTCAACTGATTTTCACTATCCGCTTTCAATAAAGAACTCTTTCGACATAACAAATAAAATTGAAGACTTCAATATATTCCCCAATTCAATTCTAGTTTCTTTTGATGTAGTTGATCTTTTCCCTATAGTGTCCCTCCAGAAGACTGTATAAAACTAGTCCGCAATTTACTATTTGATTCCAATGTACATTCTTATCATGTATTGAACTTTTGTTCCGAGATGGTTCCGAGTTTTGTTCCCTCCTTGATATTGTGTTGAAACAATTTTTTACAATTCAACAATTCAACAATTCACATTTTGCTCAAATCTCCAGACTGGCCTCGAGACTGGCTGTAGCAACATATCTCTTCTCCTAGCAGACATTCTTCTTCAAAATCTTGGAAATAAAATACCATTGTTCCCTTTACATGATAGAATTTACTTCTGGTATCGATATGTAGACGATTGTTTGGTCTTATTCAATCTGGCATTCAACCTCGCATTTAACGAAGAGGAACTATCTTCTTTACTTGACGTTTCAAATTCGTTCCATCCAGATATTGCTTTTAGAATGGAAATTGACCAAAATAAAACCCCCCTTTTTGTGAACCTTCTCATTAACGAAAATAATAATGAATTCAGTTTCTCAGTATACCGTAAACTCACAAATAGTGATACAGTTATACCATTTACATCATGTCACCCTTCTTCTCACGAGGCTGCCGCTTTCAATTCCTTATTCCATAGAACTTTTATTCTACCACTAAACCACGAGAATTTCGATTCAGAACTCAACATCATAAAACAGATAAGCCACAATAATGGTTTTCCCCGACATATCATCACCAGAATTTTTATTAGACATCAATCTGAAGCTGATGTTAGTGATCATAGTTCAATACTAATTATTAACCCCAAAACCCGTTTCTCTTCAATCCCATATTTATAAGCAATGTTTTCCAAGATATTACCAATATTTTTCACCGTTTTGGCCTCGGTTTTGGCCGAGGTGTCGGCAAAGATATTAATATTTCATATTATACTACTGACACAATTTCTAGAACCCTTGTTAACACCAAAGACAAAATCCCTATTCAACTCAAATCAGTTTATAAAATTTCTTGTTCAGAACCTAAATGTAACGCTCAATATATCGGTCAGAGTGGTAGACGAATTATTACCAGAGTCACTGAGCACAGAAGGCTTATTGAGAAATCTAGAAACGAGTCTAGAAACTTACAAGTGGATGAATATAATACTGGTAATTCATTCGCTGATCATATTCTCAATTCCTATCATAGCTTTGATATCAATGGAAATTTACAGATTTTATACGTTTGTCAAAAAGGAAAGTTACTGAATTTATAAGAAATCTTCGAAATCAATTCTTCCTTGAAATATAACAATTTTATCTCCCTCAATGAACAGATACATTCGAGGATACATTTTGACTACATGAAATTTTCCAATTCCTCGAATTTTGTTTAGGTATTTGGATGTCTTTTCCTACCATGGCCCTCATTGGATCGTTATCATTTCACCGTCAATTGTCAACTTCCGTAATTTCTACTGTTAGTTTATCAATCTTACATACTATCAGTTATTTATCAACCTTGCACACTCATAAGTTGCGTCCATGTTTGTTCCATTCTGGTAGGGGTGGTGGAAACAGATTGATGTTCACAAATGAAACATCAAACTTCATGACCTTGCATGAGAGAATTAACACATTATAGATTATAGAGGTAATATTCATAATATATTGGGGCTCCGAACAATTTCAAAATCATAATACTACATTTGAGAATTCAGCAAAAAAATGAAAGCACATTTGGGGCAGTGATTGTGGTGATTGAGAAAACTTCTCTCGGAAATCGAGAGACTTCATTTTATCTGGGAATGAACATATTCAACCTGTCTTACTTGAGAGAATCATAAATTTGTGAACCCGAGTGTGAACCTCAACACAAAAATGTCTTCTGAATGTCTTCTACTTTCAAAGAATTTCGTTTTTCGTCAATCTAATATAATTTTTTGACAACTGTCAACATTCATTCCACGTCATTCCTTGTAGAGAGGCAAAATGCAAAGTATAGCAACCAGAATCGGGAAAGTTGCAAATAAAACGAGAGATAAAAGTGATTACGGTGGCAGAATCGGATAAATAAAACGCAACTATAGTCAAATTTTCTTCTGTTAATAAAATTGTCATTTGTCTTTCGACATTCTGACACTTGTCAACTGAAATTTCCTACATGTAACTTGTGGTACCAAGTTGTTTTACATCTTGTGGTTCAGTGACAGAACACCTTTCTCCTCTCACGCTGTGAATATTTTCGTTTTTCGAAAAAAATATAATTATAAAGCTATGTTTTTTCAATTAAAACTGTAATAAGAGGGTACAGGGCCCTCGGTTAAACAATTCCTGCTCATCATTCCACCGGTCTAATAATAAAAAAAAATCTTTATTGAGCCATGTTACGTTTTCTATCCATGTAAGTACACTCGTAAGTACATATAACCTTACCTTGAACAATTTCACTAGCTCTAAGTAATGTTGTAGGATTTTAAATATATTTGGCTGATGATGGGCTTATGATAGGCCCGAAACATGTCCCACCGAGTGTCCCACCCTTCATTTAACATTTCGTCTCGCATTTCGTCATCAAAAATCGTGGAGACGACTTGGAAATTTTCCTTCCTACGTTGACATGATTGGTTGGTTTGTGTAACTCGACAAATAATCAATAAACAATAAGAAAAAATTGAATGTCCTTGGAAATTTGATGTGTCGATATCTCGGTCGATATTATAATATATACACAGTGAATTATTTATTCATAATATCTGATTGGGGGATATTCTACGCCTATAATTGCGTCAATATTTTACTTGAGATCTATTATCACTGTTTCCCATCGTCCAAATAACCCTCGGAATAACCCGAGGAATAACCCCTTGGATAGACCTGTCGAAAAATGTTTGAAATAACGACTTATTCATTACCAAATTAACAACCAGCGGATTTTCTGAGGATTGCTCGATAAATATATATTTCTGTAATCACATGGTCGAATTGTCCTACAAACTTTGGGAGTAACATTTTCAGTGCGATGTTCTGAAATTGTGTAGGATATAATCCTCGGGGTTTTCATGAGATTCCCAAACACATTGATGATATTTTTCGTAGGGCATTTTTTTCCGAATCTTAGCCTGAATCTGCATCAGTATATATGGGGGGCCGAGGGGGAGACCACCTCTGAAAAATATGTACACGTATTGCGAAAATCCCATGATTTCAGCGATTTCAGAGAATTCTTTGTAAATTGTTGCGATTTCGGAGGATTGCGAACTGAATTCAGTGATTGCAGAGTGATTGCAGGGGCTGCAATGGGATTGTGAAATTATATTGAGGATCGCGAGACGATTTCCGCGATTGTGGGTTCATTTGCTAGCTTGATTGCAATGGTGAATTTCTGATATTAGAGTTTATTTATGTGATTTAGTTCAATTACCACATAGGTAATCCTTTCGAATTGTAGAGCATCTACCTAATTATTCAAGCATGACGGATTATACAACCAAATAAAGTATAAACATAATTATTGAAGAAAATTTGGAATTATTGAAAAACCATTTTGTCTCATAGAAATATTTTTATTATTCTTTCAACTCTGGTGTTTTTCATTTTATAAAAGTGAACATAGCATAATTATACTGGCATTCATGTTAGCCAATTGACTGTTTCATTGAATCTTTGTATTTTTTCTCAATATTCATTATATCATTTCTTTTGAGGCGGAAAGGTCCATTACCGACTAAGTCGATTGGCCCATACAATATGTACTTTTTTTCTACAACTTGGATATCTTCCTTATTAGGCCATATACAGGGTGATCCACGGTGGATGTCCTATTAGAAGTATCTGGAGAAGGAAAAGACAGAACATTCTGAAAATTGCGATTCTTCGATAATAATTGAACATTCTCTATCCATCTGAAATATTTTCATCGATACAGTGTTGCCACTTCTATCAGAAACAACTAGCAACTTTGTTATTTCAAATGGAACACCCTGTATTTTATTGCATTTTAAGATTCTTTATAAAGAGCTGATTTCATCGATGTATCACACTTGGGGTCTAGCAGGAATCATTCCAGAGATATAAGGTGTTCAAAATCGAGATTTTTCAATTTTAAGATTTTTTTGTGTCGAAACTATTCATTATCGATCAAAACGGCTTACATGTCCCTATTTTAACTTCTGATTGACTATCTACTGGAATTTGATTGAAAAAAATACAGGGTGCTCCAAGATTCAGAATTCTGATCACCCTGTATCTGTTCCAATTAAATGTCAGTAGATAGTGAATCGAAAGTTAAGATAGGGACATGTAAACCGTTTTGATCAATGATGAATACTCTCGACACAAAAAAATCCTGAAATTGAAAAATCTCGATTATGAACACTACCCTATATCTCTGGAATCATACCTGCTAGACCACAGCCGTCTGTGGCTAGACCCTAAGTGTGATACATCGATGAAATCAGCTTTTCAAGGAGAATCTAAAAATTCAATAAAATACAGGGTGGTTTATTCAAAATAACGAAGTTGCTAGTTGTTTCTGATAGAAGTGGCAACACTGTATCGATGAAAATATTTTAGACGGACAGAGAATGTTCAATTATCAAAGCATCTCAATTTTCAGAATGTTCTGTCTTTTCGTTCTCCAGATACTTCTAATAGGCCATCCACCGTGGACCAGCCTGTATACATATCCAGCTCCGATTTCAAAAACTTAATTCTAAAGGTATCATTTTCGAGGATCTCTAAAATACGTCCAATATACCAGGTGTCATAAATAGCTGCATAAAACTTTTCAATGCATATCAGAGATTCACGGCTTGACTTGATATTCAAGCTACTTGACTTGACTTGACTTGAAATCAAGTCAAGTTCAAGTCAAGCAAAAGTTTTTTAATGTCAAGTCAAGTCAAGTAATTATTTATCAAGTACTTGAAAAATCAAGTAGTTCTATCAAGCTACTTGATTTTCAGCAGTTTTATTGTGTATCTATACACCGTGACTCACGGTCGATGTTATAGGTTAGACGTTTATGGAGAACGCAACGCGGGATTTTTCTGAAAATTTCGCATACACAAAAAATTCCTGAAGTTGAAAAATCTCGATTTTTTGCACTCTATATCTCCAATAATCTTTTCCGCTATACCCCGAGTGTGATGTATCGATGGAATCAACTCTTCAAGGAGAATCTGAAAATGCAATAAAATACAGGGTGTTCAATTCGAAATAACAAAGTGGTTCCTACTTTTCTATAGAAGCAGCAACGTCGTGATTTTGAAAATATATTAGATCGATAGTACCGGTGATGAAATGTGAGATGCGAAATTTTCAGAAAAATCCTGCGTTGCGTTCCTAGTTCCTATCATAAACGTGAACGTCTAACCTACCATTGACCGTGAGTCACCCTGTATATAACTGATGAAATGAAAATGGCATCGTAAGACTGACTGCGCGATCGATTCAGTCAACTCGGATCTCGGGGAACCCCCGTATTGTGTCTAAGCGTGAGCGAGCTTGCAGAAATATACGCCGTGCGACTCGTGCGTATCAAGATCAAGTATTATCAAGTAGCTTGATTTCAAGTCAAGTAATAAATATCTCAAATTCAAGTCAAGTCAAGTACGTAATTTGCCACGAGCTTGATTTTCAAGTCAAGTCAAGTAGTTTGTTAAAATATCAAGCTACTTGACTTGATGAATCTCTGATGCATATTGACGTTTCTTTCTCTCCATTTGATTCTTCCTCCGAAAAACTTTCATTTTCAAATTCTGATTTCTCAGAATAGCATACGTCACTTTCACTATCCGAGGTTTCCTCAACATGATGATTTGTCGATTTTTTTGACGGTTTTTTGTTCTGTTTTTTCTTTGTGGCAGAAGAAGTGGAATTATTCATTTGACCAAGATTTTGACTTCGTGTTGACATACCTCTACAACGAATTTTTCTGTCAGATGATAGTTTCCCTTTTTTGTCAGCGAAGAACCAACATAATATCGATCTTTTCACACAAAACTCAAACTACACAAGAGATTCTTCAAAGATTAACGTATAACCGAAAAACAACATAAAATATAATATACCTTCGTTGGTTTACCGCAAATGGCCGTATCCCCTCCATCATTGAATTCGATGAATTCCGCGATTGCGGAAGCGATTGCGAAAGCGATTGCGGGATTGCGGGATTGCAGTAAAGGATTTCGGCGATTGCAAATTGACTGCGGGATTTCAGGGGATTTCAGTGACGATTGCAAGTGATTTCAGACCAAATGTACACGTATTGCAGAGAGTGGTCGCCTCCTCGTGGGGGGCTAATGATGAATTATTCCAAGTTTGGTCAGGGATCAATACAAATTCAACGATATCATAGGATTATAACAAAATACGAAATCGAAAATTATTATCGACCGAGTAATCGACTCCCTGGACGTCTCATAATAATTATGCCTTATTGAAACAAATAAATTCACAACAAACAAACACACAGGTATACAGGTGAAAGATTGGGTGAATATATAGGTAGACTTATTTACCTGAGTATTTACCAGTATTCGTCCTCCTATTTAGCTAGTACATATTATACGAACTGGATATGCTGGATGAGAAATTGATTAACGATTATATTCCAAAATGCGTTCAGAGTTATAGTTGGCCAAGGCGTATGAATCTATGATTTTTCTATTTGGATATTCTTATTTATTTATTAATTTAAACACTATCGCAAACATAGACAACCGTAACTAACATGATTATTGATTAGATGTAAAGCCCATTTGATACCTTGATAGGAATACTTGTCCTTGCCGAAAGCGGTCTAAATTGCATGATATCCATCAGATATCAGATAGGTACCGAGCTCGGTACCGAGTGTATCTGAAATAAGTTTGGAAATCTGGTTGGGGCTCGGGTTGGAGGAATAATTTACACATGTGAAAAACAATGCAATTAATAAGGAAGACAAAGCGGAGTAAAATATCGATTTCAAGTTCCTCTAGGTAGTTAAATAGGTATCATCATGATATAATGCAACAATTTCAAGTGCTCTCGATATCCTGACTCGTCTCAGAATGTAAGCTCGACTGTAATAAGTAATCAGATTAACAACCTCGTAGGAACCTGAGAACATTCTCTTGGCATAAAATGAGTTCATGGAATCTTGGAGTTACAGATGGCATTGGTTTCACCGAGTTCACCTAATTTTGAATAGATCTTCCCTCGGATCAAACTATCAAATAACGTATCAAAACCCGAGTCAAAACCTATGAAGACTTTATCATCCACTGTCGATATTTAAATAACGATGATGATAAATATAACAATTATTATCAAATAATGAAGTCTACCATAACTATATGAATTATTAATAATGAAGGTATAATAGTAAACATTTATTCACCTGCTCAGATTGGTTACAACAGCTTGTTGCATCTTGACCAATACGAGGACCAATTGGTTTGGAAACAACCTGGCACAAATAACAAACAGCTCGACAATTATTGTTGGGTTGAATCAATATCATATGTATCACTTTCTGAGGTCTACCGAACCACAATATTTATTGTCATTGAAATTATCTACCTACCCACTACTCGCAAACCGTCGTAAACAGATTTCACTACACTCAAAATAAACTCGGGCTCTGCTTGTTTCACTGGGTAGGTATCTCGTTTGTAGGTTTTTCAGAACAACTAGGTAGATAGTGGTACCTATTGTTCCAGATTTTCAGTGGTGGTACGTTCGGATGTATTGTTTTAAACGTAATAGGTTCATTGTACGAAATGCCCCACAACTTGTAGCGGAACTTTTACATTTCTGTACCTACTAACAGAGCAAATATACACCGAGAAGTGAGAAACCTTCCTATCGCAAGGCGACACACGCATGCGCTTGTTGTTGCTACAGCGGTTCGTTGGATGACGTTTATACGAAGTAGGTATACTGGTATATTCACAATTCACAATCACATTCAGCGTTCAGGCAGTGTATTATTGTAAAATATGAACTTGGGGGAATGAAGTTGGATTCCCTGATCATTTCGTTCAGTATCAGAGTATATTGGTACATAATCTTTGCGTACAATCATGCTGTATGTATCTAAATATAGTCATGTCGTAGGTAACTGTTGTTAGGCAGATATATACTTATATAGGTAGGTACAGTCGTCTTGAGAGAACATGTCGCACATGGACGGTGTCAGCTCCCTTAATCACCGCTGCAATAAGAGCGCTTATACCGTCCTACCGCGACATGTTCACTGAAGACGATTGTACCTACCTACTTATATATTCAATGAAGGACAATTTTTCTCACCATTTCCACGCTTTCACGCTTGTGTGAAAACTATAGGTAGGTAGGGTTAACCAACCGGCACCAAAGTGGTCGAGAACCAAAACATCTTGAATAATAATAATTGTTTACCTACCCAGACAGCACTAGATATTCATAGAATATTCTCTGAATATGCTAAAAAGGAGGAGTATATTCCGAATATTCATCGATTATTCCTAGAATATATACATGCCTCTGGAACATCTAAAAGGAATATTCCAAAGTGGATAGTCGGACATGTTCAGGGAATATTCAGGTATGAATCTTCCAGGAATATTCCCAACTGAATATTCTCTGTTGTATATTTATGAAATATACCCAACTGAATATTCTGTGGGGTATATTAATGAAATATACCCAACTGAATATTCTGTGCGGTATATTCATGAAATATTCTCAACTGAATATTCTGTGGTGTATATTCATGAAATATTCCATGAATATTCCTATGTTTCTCAACAAATAAATACCATTTATTATTTCAGAGATGTGAGTATCGAACATCAATTAGATGTAAGGAGATTTTGAAACAAAAAGTGTTTATGATCCGATTTCGAACAATGCTCTCACAAGAACTTGATATGTATACAATTATTCAATTCGATTACTGGCCTAGTGGTCAAGGCGTTGGTCTGATAGTTTTGAGGTCACGAGTTCGATCCCTACTTGGGTCACTTTTTTTATTTCAGAATATGTTTATTGGAATATTCCAGGAACATTCAACATAGAATATTCATTTGGGTATATTCTATGATTATCTGAGGAATTCCCATTCGCATATTTAGAGAATATTCCACAGATATTCCGGAATATTCCAGATTATTTCTAGAATATTCCAATATTCCGAAAGAAATATGATAGGAAAATTCATGGAATATCTGGTGCTGTCTGGGTATATATATCTATAGTTAGTTATGTTAGCTTTTTGTTTGATAATTGAAGAAAATACTGTACAAATTCGGGAAAAACTCATTTATTGATTCCGATTACTTCAATAAATTGTATCCTATATGAAATATCGATACAGACTGGCCGGCTGGCTTCGGTTCTCTCGAGGAAGAATGTTGTAATATAAACAAATCCCATAATATAAACACAGATCTCTAGTTCCTCGGTGGATGAACGACTACATCACCCAGACGGAGTCAGTGTCGGGTGCGAGGGGGCTAACACGGCCTTCCTGACGTAAGGGGCGTCCACGCACCTTCAACAATTCAGCCAGATTCACATACAGGCGAAAATCTGTAAACATTTGAGAGCACTAATTTGTTCCTGAGAGCACATACATCAATTCATTGTGATTTTATTGTTTTACTGGTTTGCAAAATCACATCCGAATAACATTCTGAATTTCTGCCATAACAACTTCTGAGGAGTTGAGCCTAAACAAAACCCCAAAATTTTCGATTTGAAGCCAAATTCAATTTTTTTTTTTTTTTTTTTTTTATTTCATACAGCTCATATTCATGCAGAGGTTTGGGGATCTTGATTCATTGCCTGTCATAGCACGGACTTTTACTCTGCCCCTATGCCCAAACCTGAGTGGAGGATATCTTAAATGCCTTCAAATATAGCCTGTCTGAGCAGGGACCTTTAAACATAGCCTGTCTTAGCAGGGACCTTTAAGCATAGCCTGTCTTAAACAGGGACCTTCAAACATAGCCTGTCTTAGCAGGGACCTTCAAGCATAGCCTGTCTTAAACAGGGACCTTTAAACATAGCCTGTCCTAACAGGGACCTTTTAACATAGCCTGGTGAACCAGGGACCTTAAAAAAGCAAAACAAACAGCTCGACAAACAGCCTACAAGCAGGGACCTCTATATAAGCCAGTTATCAATTTCAACCAACATTGCATTCGTGTTGAAGTTGATACCAGGAACCTTGTTTAACAGTTATATTTGTTGTTTGCCTCAACTCCATAGTTGGGGGATCTATTCTACAGGTTTATATTTGCCTTCTCAACTTGAGTGACCATACGATGATTATATTTTTTTTTTTTTAATTTACCTTTACTGTGGCCAAGTTCTTAATTGCTCGTGTGCGGCGACAGTCGTCCTACCGCGCCCGCCCACACGTCGTAATGCATACCTTTCGTTAGGTAGGCAATGTATTACCTCGAACGGGCCTTGGAACTTTGGTTTTAGCTTCCCTCCTAAAGATAATTGACTATTCTGAATAGCCACTTTATCACCTTCTTTGTACGGCACTGCGATAACTCTGTTCTTATTGAACGTGTATGCTGCCTTTTCTGTTATCTTTTCCAAGCGTTTGTTTACTTCTTCCTGTACATGATCTGCATCGACGACCTCCGTATAGGCATTGGTACCTGCTAACAGCTGATCCGCGGCCCTTAATCTTTTGGTTTCACCGAACATCAGGGCGTTCGGGGAATACCCAGTTGATTTATTAACTGTCACATTGAAGTCGTCTTCTATGGCGGGAAGTACTTGTGTCCATTTTTTTTCATCCTTCTCATTCAGAACCGCTCGCATAGCATTGAAAAGGGAACGCATAACTCGTTCTACTTGCCCGTTACCACGGGGAACCCCTGTGGCAATCAAGTGGAGTTCTACGTCTCGCTCTGCCAGGAATTCCTTGAATTTTCCTGACTGAAAGGCGGTCCCTCTGTCTGCTATTATACGTTTCGGTGTTCCCAGCACAGAAAACACACCTTCAAGTGCTTTTATACTACAGTCTGTCGTTTTCTGCTTGATCGGACAAAACCGCACGTATTTTGAAAAAGCATCGATGATCACCAATATCTGCGTGCATTTATTCGACTTTACCAGTGGTCCGGCATGATCAATGTGCCACGTATGCATCTTATATGATGGTTTAGCGTTTTGTTGACATAGGCCTTTTTTCTTACCGCTAGGTGACTTTCCTAGTACGCAAGAACGACAATTCGCTACGTATTTGCGAACCGTTTTACCCATTCGCGGCCAGATTAGTTCTTCACGGAGTTTTGTTAACATTTTGTCCGCACCAATGTGTGATGATTCGTCATGATACATTCGCAAAATGTCTAATCGCGCGGCTACCGGAACATAACAACGATCACGTTTATCGTTCGGATTACAAAAATACACGATATTGTCTCTCATGCTGTATCCAGGTTCAGAACATGTTTTGTTCTTCACACTTTGACATATTGCGTCATCTGTTTGATATTCGCGAATAGATTTTCGTGGTTTGTCTGTTTTGGTGGTATTTGTTACCAGAACTCTGTGAGGTGGCAAATTACGGCTGAGATAATCGACATGCCCCATTTTTGATCCTGGTCTGTACTCAATATCGAAGTTAAAATCTTGCAATTTAATCCACCACCTTGCTACCCGAGGATGTAGTTCTTTCTTTAAAGCTGTGGCTCGTACAGAATTGCAATCCGTGAATATCGTGAATTTTATGCCATACAGATAAACACGAAAATAATGGGTGGCTTCGACAATGGCCAATGTCTCTAAATCATACGAGTGATAACGTGATTCACACTCGGTTGTACGTCGACTGAAGTAAGCTACAGGGTGGGGTAAATTGTCTGAACTTTTTTGCATCAGCATTGCGCCAAGGCCAAGTGCACTTGCATCTGTATGTAACTCTGTTTCGGCCTCTGGGTTGAAAATGTTCAATATAGGGTATTCCGTCAGTTTTTGAATTAAATCTAGACGTACATTTTCGCACTCAGGTGTCCATATGAACGGCTGTCCTTTCCTCAGCAGAGAGGATATCGGTGCTGTTAAGCAGGCGAAATTTCGAATAAATCTTCGAAAATATCCAGCTAGGCCTAACAGTTGCCGTACACCCTTGATATCCGTCGGTGCAACAGTTTGAGCGAGAGCGTTGACCTTTCGGGGGCTAGGTCTCACTGTGCCACTCTCGATCATCACGCCTAAGTATTCAACACATGTTTTGAAAAAGCTACACTTCGAGACATTCAGAACGAACCCGGCCTTCGATAAAGTGTTTATAACTTCTCGCAGACGCTCGATACCTTCTGGGATAGTTTGTGATGGGCAAAGCACGTCGTCAATATAAACAAATGCGATATTGTCTTTCAGTTTCCCGAGTGCTTTGTCTATGGCACGTTGGTAGCACGCCGGTGAGTTGACAAATCCAAACGGTAGTCGATTGTACTCGTATAGACCATCAGGAGTCACAAAAGCGGTGACGTACTTGGAACTTTCTTCGATTTCCACCTGATGGAATCCTGACTTCATATCCAGTGTGCAGAAATATGCGGCTTTTGCCAAAGCATCAACTTGATCCTGTATACGCGGAAGAGGGTAGTTATCACGTAGTACCCGCTTGTTCACATCGCGATAATCCACGCATAATCTTACGTCACAATTTCTTTTTTTCACTATCACGATTGGACTGGCATAGGAAGACTCACTTTCTCGAATGATACCGTCTTCGAGCTGTTCTTGGATAATTTTCTTCACTTGCAAGCGTTCTGTGTATGAAAGATGTCGTGGGCGATATGCGACTGGTTGCATATCACGTAAGACTATCTTCAACTTTCCAGTAGTGACAGCGGATGGCGTTTGCGATTTTGCAGTTTTCAGGATATCTTCCAAAATTGTACCCAGTTGCTCGTCCAATCCTGACAAATTTAGATTTTCTATGTCTAGACTGCGAATATTCAAAGCTCGCTTGAGGCTCAACGAGTCATAGACTATATCTGCACAGTTTTCGCCTATTTCAACTTTGATTCCAGGACGTTTCAGCACGTCCATGCCAACGAGTGCGTCAATGTCACCTCCAGGAATTGACCCGTCTGGTACTACAGTAAAATCGATTTCTAATATCATCATGGGTGTAAACATTATAGCGGTACACTGGCCTATCGAACAGGTGATAGAATTTCCAATTCCAGTCAGATTATGAGTGCCCGGTTTGATTTCTAGGTTCAATTTTTGGGCGACCTTTTTGTGTAATACAGAAACGTCAGCTGCAGTGTCCACCAAATAGGCAATAGAGACGCATGCATCTTTATTTGTCATCGTCGCTTGCGGAAACGATTGCAAAAAACGGGTCTTCTGTGTTAGCAGTACACGTTTAGGAAAACCGTGTTTGAAATAACAAGTGTCTTCTGTGTGTCCGATTTTTTTGCAATGAGTACATTGTTTGACATTCAGAGATTTGTTTTCAGTGTTGTTTTTGTTTGTGATGCCTGATGGCCCAGGTGCATTTTGTTCTGCACCACTCATCCTCTGTTTACAGTCGGATTGTTTATGTCCAAACTTTTCGCACTTTCTACACTTACCGGCAAATACAAATGGCCTATTTCCAGCAGGCGAATGATAACGTTTTCGCGCGCGGGTACTGAAGTCTGTGACACGGTTTGCGAATTGTGTTGGCTTTTCTTCAGTAATACAGCGAGCATCGCAAGTTGCCAGAAGCTTCAACAGTTCTGCTTCGCATGGTGGCATTTGCATACAGATTCTGTTTTTGACCTCAGTATCCTGAACGTCATATTCAACAAGACTACTGATTATTTTCCATGGAAACTCCGAATAGAATCGCTTGATTGCGGCTAGTTTGGCGTTACCATATTCCACAAACGATCCAAAGTCAGAACTCTTGATAGCGAGGCAAGCACGTATTCGAGTTGCGGGAGTACCTTGCTCAGGAAAAGCAACTTCAAAATCCCGACGAAAGGAGGCCCAATCACGAACCATAGGTTTCCAGTGCTTATAAAATCGGGCAGCCCGGCCGCGCAGAGCATCGCCGGCCTTCAGCACAGTTACCGTGTCCGAGAAACCAACTTCTTCCTGTATGCGGGTGACGTCATTCATCCACTCATTCATCGTGAAGGGCGTGTCATCTGGATCAAAACTGGAGAGTCTAATTTGCGCCGATGCTGCGACTCCAGCATCGCGCACAGGCGCAGGCACAACTTCTTGACCTAACGTTGCTGTATGAACCGATTGAGCCGCACCCTGTTGAGCCACCATCGTAGATAGTACTTGCATCATTTGTTGTTGAAATTGTATGTTGCTCTGGTTCTGCATTTCCCATAATTTCAAAATTTTATCGTCCACACTTACGTCAGAGGCACTTTTGTGTCCGTCTAACTCATGTTCATTGTCACTTTGCTCACACACACTAACAGTGGGCGCGTCTTTCTTGCCGCCGTCAGCCATTTCTTTGTTCACCAACCACGAGGAAAAAAAAATATTTTCTGGTCCTTTCTTCCCTGTTTGAACACAGGAAAAGATATCCCACTTCTGATGTTAGCTTTTTGTTTGATAATTGAAGAAAATACTGTACAAATTCGGGAAAAACTCATTTATTGATTCCGATTACTTCAATAAATTGTATCCTATATGAAATATCGATACAGACTGGCCGGCTGGCTTCGGTTCTCTCGAGGAAGAATGTTGTAATATAAACAAATCCCATAATATAAACACAGATCTCTAGTTCCTCGGTGGATGAACGACTACATCACCCAGACGGAGTCAGTGTCGGGTGCGAGGGGGCTAACAGTTATATACTTATTTCTATGGAAAATATTGAAATTGTTCTCGAAATACTGATTCATTTACATAATCTACTTGTCAAATATCAATTCGCGATCACCAAAATAATGCCTAGATAATATTTCTTCTGCAAGTCATTTATTGATGGTTGAAAACCAATTTTTGAGCATATTCAGTGCGGTCGATAACCAGTTTGAACTTAATTTTGGTTCTCGACCATATGATATCTGATTATCTTTCTTATGTCAAAGTATGAAATAGTTATTTACCTAACAAGTGCGGAAAGTATTAGTACTCTCCCGCACGCGACGAACGACGCGGAACGGAGTTGGGGCAAGTCGCCAAACAATATTTTATAATGATGCTACAAAACAACATATAAGACAGAATAGATATGAATCATTTAGCAACTTTTGAATTTCCTTATATTCAACAGTACAAAAATCGTGCTGTAAAGTAACTTTTTCCGCACAATATTTTCATGCACTGAAAAATAATGAAATAGATCTTATTTACATCGATATAATAGGAAACTTATTTGAAGAACATTTAAATAATAATAACTAAAACATCAACGATGGATGATATTGAAATTGAAAGTGCAATTTGTGTTTGTTGCATGCTGTAATATAGCAGATGCCGCGAAATCTTGAAGAACGTCGTTTATCATTTGAATTTGATTGGAATTACGTAGGTACACGGAAAAATTACGCTTGAAATGCTAATTTGTTGACTGCCGCTACTGTCAGTTTATATAGCGACTGTTGCTGTGGGTACCTACGTTCTGGTGCCAACAGTTATCACCAAATGTCTCCTGGTATTTCCTTCGGAATTGTGCGGAAAAGTAAGAGTAATGCGGAAAAGTAATATCGTACTGAAAAGTACATCTTTCAAAACGAAAAATCATGAGGAAAAGTTACTTTTTCTACAAGCGTGCGTGATTCACCCTATTCCCGCACGCAATTCAGTTTGGGAAGTGTCATTTTCCCGCAACAGTGCGGGAAAACAAAGATATGATAGAAGTGGTCAAGAACCAGTGAAATTGTAGATTTTTGTCTTTTACCAAGATTTCAGAAGTTGAATGCAAAAAAGGCCTGTAAAATATTCACAAGTTACTTCCAAGTTACCAAGGAATCGATATACACTAACTCCAATGCATTATTATGCGATTTTACGAATTTTTTTTCAATTATAATCAACAGGGCAATCGTTGCTACCTATTCTACCTACACATTGAACCACTTTGGTAGAAAAGTGTCAGTAGTCTTTGATGCATTCCCTGAAGATGGATCCCTCAGGAGTATCAAAACCGCAAAACGATTTTGTCACCACGATGATCTTTCTGGCAACGAAATTGTGTTTAACTTCTCAACTATCATCAACGGTTCCAATAAACGACGCCTCATTGATCAGTTGTGTTCTGCGTTTGGACTCGAGGGCATTGAAACTAAAATAACGACAGATGATGCAGACTGTGACATAATCCGAACTGCCTTTGATAAAACTATATCTCACAAGAATCACTGAGAGAAAACTTGAGTAATCATAATTGGAAATCTGATAACCGTCATGTTGTGTTCATTTGCTACCATAGATGAAGTGGATTTTCAGGTTGCTTGTAGTTATGACAGCATATTCAATTTGCAAACTTGTATAAACACCGCTGCTGAATAACTACCAGTTGTTCTAGTTTTTATGATAACACCTAATGTCGAACAGGAATTATTCCCATATAAGTGTTGCAGTAACTAATCCACTCAACAGTGGTTATTAGACTATCGTCATAAAACAGCCTGTTTTTATTACTGGCACAACCATCTTGAGGTAACGCAGTTATTCGTCTTATTTTAGTATAGTTATCTGTTATCTGAACTAAACCTGACATTTTGACCTGCTATTGTAATATAGCTCATTTTCAACAGTTATCCTAATATTTTTCTACTCTACCTTTTTCTACTCCACACTTACTGGTATGATATTAAGTTTCGGAGAAATATCATCTATATGCATAAAGATGAATTTATTGAAAATTAAAAAGTTTGATACTCATTTACTCTTCCTATACGAAGTTATAATGAGAATTTTCAAAAAACCTTTCCTCACAGAAACCCATATAATATGTTAATTCAGAATCTCATCGATTATTTTGTTTTTCGAAATAAACCAATTCTAGGCCGTGCAAAGTGGATATGGAGAATACTTTTTTTATTGCAGTAATGCAATGCTACTTCCTAATAGACCTTCTCCACAAATTATAGATGCAAGTTTGAAAAAAATACTACGTAAATAGCAGAATATATTGTTTTCCAGAAATGTAAGTGAAATATCTGGAAGTGATAGGTCTAAAGCACTCTTCAACAAATGGTTCATTGAACAGTTACAGGATATTGAAACGATTTTTCGACCCCACTTTGTATTTGCCTCCAATTTTAGCAATTTCTAATCAAAGATAGCAAAAAGAAGATATGGTCCAAATAATAGGAGAATTTCTGACATACTTACGAAGATGTCACTGTGAAAATACTATATCTAATTGGTGGTACATATTCTAGTATTCGTCGAAGATAATATATCACCAACTCAATTTTGCGGAAATAAGTGAATCATGTCCCTGTATAATGAATCAAGGTGTGATCGTAAAAGTAACGTGATACTGAGAGAGACATTTGTGACATTGATAACTAAAGAATCATCAGAACAAAACTACTCACAAGTTTTCTTTAGGACTTGGTTCAAGTAAATTGAGTATATGAGTACATGATTTGACGTACGAACTTTCAATGTTCTCTATAAAAAAATATAACTTCCTCAAATAGTTTAATATTCCGAGTGAAAGTTTTTGATGGTTCAAGATTTCAACATAATTATTCAAAAACATACTAATACCTGAGAAGATGAGTACATAATATCTACTACTCAAGTAACAATGAAGCAAATATATTTTCAACTGAAATCACCATAAATATCTGAACAAATTAGAGAATAGATACTTCTGGGCCTCTTTCATGGATAGATTACCCTGGATAATCATCGTAGTTACAACTTAGAGTCCATTTATAGATACACCAGCTTCATCTTTGTATTATTCGGTACGTTTACAGCCAGCACTACATCACACACCTCCACCAACACGACACGGTCCTATCGATTCGTACGATCGAAACCATTGAACAATAATAATTCAACATGCGGCACCCATGATCGAGAACAAAAGTGAAAATGAACGCGATCTGTAGTGATGTCAGCCCCAGAACTGATGAAAAACTAGAGCGAATTGAGCTAAATTACGATTGTCGAGTGATTGTCTAATAACCGTCATACAAGTGAATTGCTATAGTTATTCGTCAACGAAACTATTGAGGGAGAAATGTTGACAACATAAATATGGAAAGGCAACAATTCTAGAATGGGGATCCAATAACTTAGATTTAATTGCAAACAAAACACTAGCATGCCTTTTCTCTAAGAAAGCCGATCCCACTGTGCCCAACATAAGCCTGTCAGGAGTAACCATACCTTTGAAGACATCCATTTCGATGCTTGGTATTACTATCAGCAATAACCTTTCTTGGGAAAATCACGTAAGATCAATTGCTAAAAGTGCATCCCAAAAACTTGGTTCTGTGTTTAGGGCCAGAAGCTATTTCACTTCCAGCCAGCTGCTTATGATCTATAAGGCACAGATCCGACCTGTCCTGGAATACTGTTCCCATATTTAGAGTGCAGCACCCAAACATACCCTGAAACTGTTGGATTCTGTCTAAAAAAGTGCAATTCGTCTTGTGGGTGATGCCTAGCTCACAAACTCACTCACTTATCTGGAACACCTTAGACAAGTTTGCGATCTGGCCCTATTCTATAGATATTTTCCTGAACGATGCTCTCCTGAAATATCAACAATCATTGTTCCTCCCTTGGCAGTCCCCGCGAGATTAGCTAGTCGAGTTGAGACTTCGCACCCCTTCGTGGTCACTTTAGAGACCTGCAGAACATCTCTTTCCGAAGACTCGTTCATCCAACGAACAGCGAGGATCTGGAACACATTGCCAAGGAAGGTGTTTCCCGAGGCATATAACCTCAAGAAATTCAAGAAGAACACCGATTCCTACCTTATTTCCATTGATTCCCACGATGTTCTCTGAATATTACAGGATATCCCTTTTCATGGGATCCAGAACATAAAAAAAATAATGTCATAACACACCTGCGTTATGATGGTAGTATATGTCCATTCAAGGGTATTACAAATGTTCTAAGAAAGCGATTTTATTAAATACAGAATGGAGAGAATACTGTTGTAATAACAAAGTGATCAGGAATAGAAGATTTCTTTTATGGTTATTACAATCAGAGCTGGTAGATATTTTCAATATCCAGTTTCTCTCAGTGAAAGTGATCGTGGTTGGAGAGAATGTGGACCAACTTGTTCTGCTCTGCAGCTTGGGCACGAGTATCCGAAATATTTACTCAATACAGAAATCTGGCAGGAGTGTGTCAAGTTGCACTCAGTTTTCCACAACTTCTTCAATCGAGGATGAATATAATTGTCATTCGGATTCGAAATCTCTCTTCATCTTTTAAGAGGACGCGATAGCACTCCAACCATTTTCTGGCAAATGTAAATGAAATCATATAGAGTGTTTCACAGAAGAACCAGGAAACTGAAAGACCTGGGCCACCGTGGAGGACAGATGATTGTACAGAATATTGTATTTCGTGCAAACAACTTTTGGTATATCTACACGTGCACACAGCTAAGTAACCCTCACCATAGGTGTCATGAATTCACATGAAACTAAATACTTTTGACCATAATATTTATTGAGGTAGTATCTTACAAATCTCAGAATGATTCGACAGACCGCTGACAGTATACAACCCCCGAACTCTCTTTCCACGGTGCAAGAACTCATACTATTAACGTTATTTCATTGTAACCAAGATACGTTGTTACGTTGTGTATTGATATCTCAAAGATTATTGTAATCGCTAATATAAAGATTTCAACTTTCAGAAAACCTTTTCACTTTATTTCGTATCAAATCTGACCATTACAATCATATATTTTTGACTCAATGACTTATCCTGTAAAAATCCCCTAATACTATGTGTACAGAATTAACTAAAATATAAATTAGCCGTGACATTCTCCCCGCGGTGAAGAAACTTATTTTTCTTCACTACTTATTTCTTAACGGCATAATTTCTTGACTGGCCTCCGGAAAGTAGAGGTACTAGTTTTCACTTCGGCAACTCTTATTCTTCCATCGGGCCCTGGAAATACTTTTTCTATCTTTTCCATTGCCCAAGCATTTCTTCGTATGTTGTCATCTGCTATTAATACAATATCTCCAACTCTGATCTCTTGGTTATCGTCTGTCCACTCAGATCGTTTATTTAGCCGTGGTAAATACTCTTTGACCCATCGACGCCAAAATATATCTGTTAACATCTGGGATTTCTTCCACTGTTCACGCAATGATGAGTTTGATCCGCTGATACATATTGGTCCGTTCTGATTCCCGTTTCCAATCAAGAAATTATTAGGAGTCAACGCCTCAGGATCAGCAGCATCAACAGAAACACAGGTTAGTGGACGTGAATTAACTATGTTTTCTGCCTCTGCTAATAGTGTCAGAAGAGTTTCATCTCTGAGAGATTGGTTATATAAAGCAACTCCAATGGTCTTCTTAACAGAACCAATCAGCCGCTCCCAGACGCCGGCCATGTGTGGCGCTGCAGGTGGTAAAAAATGAAAGTCAATACCTTCTGAAGCCATTGTATCATGCAAAGCAGACGTATTCATTTCTGCTAGACATTTTTTCAACTCTTCAGCGGCTCCACGGAGATTTGTTCCATTATCGCTGAAGATCTTTGATGGTTTTCCTCGTCGTGCTATCATCCTCCTGATGGCCATGATAGCGGAATCGGTGGTTAAAGTATGCGCAACCTCTAGATGAATAGCCCGAACTGCCATGCAAGTGAACAGAACACCCCATCTCTTCTCTCGACGACGGCCAACGCAAACTTGCAGGGGTCCAAAATAATCCATACCCACATTCACGAAGGCTCGAACATCTGGAGTCAACCGTACTTCTGGTAGTTGTCCCATTTTTGGCACCACAGGTTTCGCTTTCGATTTTCTGCATATAAGACAACTGGAGAATGTTGACTTCACTGCAGCTCTCCCATCGATGATCCAAAATCGTTGTTTCACGTCGTTCAGAATTGTTTCTATACCTTGGTGTCGGAATTTCTCATGATAGTATTGCAACATGAGCTTCGTGTATGGATGCTTTGGACTTAGAATATATGGTTTCTTTGTTCTGTATTCCATATGAGTAGCCAAGTTCAGTCTACCATCTACAATTAACAACCCATCTTAATCAAGCGCGGGACACAATTGTTTAAGACGACTTCTCCGGTCTGAAGCTGTATCTTTTTTCAGGGTACAGATATCATCCCAGAAGCTTTGCTGTTGAGATTTTTCTATCCAATATTTTTCGGCTGCATTCATTTCTTGCACTGTCAGATCTTTCGGCATGTGAATATCTTCTTTTCTTACTCAATAACTTGTTTATATATCTTTTTACCCAAGAAGTAGTTCGGATCAAGCGGATCCATTTAGAAAATCTTTCAATCTTGAATACATCCTGTTCTTTTTCAGTAGATACTGCTACAAATCCTGCTTTCATCTCTGAAGAATACTCTGGACACTTTGTACATGTAATCTCATTTTCTGAAGGCCAATATTCTTCAGAATTTCTCAGAAATTGTGAACCATGAAACCAGGTTTGCATTTTATTCTAGTGGCATAATCTGCAACATTTTCATTCGTGGGTACCCACCGCCATTCTTCAACCGATGTCGATTCTTGAATTTCACCTATTCGATGTGCCACAAATTGTTTGAAATCTCTTCCATCGCTTCGTATCCACTGTATGACACATTTGGAGTCTCACCAGAAGTATTTTTGGCAAATTTCTAGCTCCAATTCATCACATATTGTGCACGATAATCTGCTGGCCATCACTGCAGCTTGAAGTTCAAGCCTGGGAATCGACAAAGGTTTCAGTGGGGCTACCCTAGTCTTTGCTGATATCATAGCTACATCGACGAAACCTTCCCCGACAATGCGAAGATAGGTTACACTGGAGAACGCTTTTTCACTGCTATCACAGAATGTATGTAATTCGAGTCTTTTTGCGGTAGGAATATTACTGGAATAACATCTCGGAATTTTAACTTTTTCAATTTCCTTAAGATCATCAAGTCATTTCAACCATCTTTCTTCGATACTTCCGGGAACATGGTCATCCCAGCTTATACCTAACCGCCATACATCTTGCATGAGTATTTTTGCCTAACTGTGAAGCAAGCTAGCAGGCCTAGAGGGTCATAAACCGACATAATATTTTTCAATATTTGTCTTTTTGTGAAACTCTTAGACGAGTCAGCAGCTTTCAAGACATTAGCATTTATTTTGAATAAAAGTTCATCCGTGGTTGACTGCCACCATATCCCAAGAACTCTTTCAGGTGAACAAGCATCGTTTTCGAATGTTTTCATCATCAACATGTCTTCAGACAGAGTGTTTCCCACCAAAGTCGAATTTGATATCCAATTGACAACCTCGAAGCCTCCAAGCTTATGAACATTAACATCCTGTATCATTTGAAGTGCTTCTTCTTCTATATCTAAAGAATCCAAATAATCATCCACATAAAATTTCTCAGTTATGGCTTTCAAAACTTTTTCTGAAGGAGCTTCTTGTTTGGCGTTCAAATTCTTGATGAATTGTGCGCAAACCGGTGAACATGCTGCGCCAAACACATCACCTGCATCTCAAAAACTTCTGGTAGTATTTCGAAGTTCAATTCTCTCCACAGAAAACGTTGAGCACATCGATCGACTTCACGGATTTTTACCTGGTGAAACATCTCGCGTATGTCACCACATATGCCATATCTTCGCTGCCTGAACTTCCATAAAACCGAAGTGAGGGACTGAAGTAAATCTGGCCCGGACATTAGGTTATCATTCAAGCTCTCCCCGTTAGATTTCGCTGAAGCATCGAAAACCAATCGGATTTTTCCAGGCTTATTTTCATTTACAGTGGCAAAATGAGGTAAATACCAGGTTCTTGATGTTTCAATATTCGCTTCATCAGATGGAACTTTCTTCGCGTATCCTTTTTCTAGGTAGCTATCAATCTTCTTACAATACTCCAAGGCGAACTTGTCATTTTTCCGGAACTTTTTCTCTAAACAACTCAGTCTTTGTAGAGCGACGGTCTTACTCTCTGGAAGTGTAACATTTTCGGCTTTCCAAAGAAGACCTATTTCAAATCGATCACCTACTTTTCTAGCCGTTTCATTCATGAGTTCCATAGCTCGTGCATTCTCTTTACCCAAAACATTTGAAACTGTTCTGTCAGGTATCTGTGATATCTGTGGATATCCTTATTCTTTATGTTCTGTGTTTTATGTCACTTGTCTGTCAGTCAGTCATGTCGAAAATGTCAATGTCGTATGTTGAGATTGACCGCGCGGGGCATGGCATCTCTTGCCTGGTAATGGTAATGTAATATTGTCACACAGTATATATTTTCTAAATTACCTTTTGATCAAATTGATTTGTTTTATAAATAATAATTCTCAATTGAATTTTCGGTCAGTATATAACAACAATAACTAGGCCATGGCTAGTGATGTTGGATAATGCTGAGTCAGATGAAACAGATGTGAAATGAGGAAAGTTTCTTGGTGGAAAGAAAGTAGGGCAAGGGGGATTCGATGACAGTTTTTAGTAGAGTACGGTTGGGAAGTTAGTCGTGGTTCTGAGAAGTGAAGATGGCCCCTAGTTCAGGAAACTAGGTTTAGTTACTATTAGGGTAAGTCTATCTGAGATTATTATATTAGGATATTATTTATAATAAAACTATTGGTGTAAAAGTGAGTTTCCCTTAATCAACGTAGCCAGAAGGGCAGCGAAGAACCCATTCCCGACATATGGTGGAGGCGCCGTGGTTTTCGATTCGTGGTCTCATTCTCCATAATGGACCACTTGGTATTTTTTTCAGGTTCCTAATATAACGTAAAGTATTTTCAGATGAGCTGAAGTCAGAAATTATTTTTTTTCAAGTGTGATATATTTAATATGAGTGTTCATAATTATGTTTGATCGATGAAAAATTCAGTAGATATATAGAAGTAAACGTAAGATTTGACGGATATTGGAAAGAATTCTAACAAGTAACGTGAAATAATTATTAGTATTTGTGGGAATAATTATATGATTTTTTGGTTCATGAATTCTTCATCGATAATTTTGATAACTTACATAATTTAATTTGACAAGGATATATAGACTATGAAGGATGAATCCAAGGATACCATTCATCATCCCTCCAGTATTCAATCCACTGGAAGGAAATGCAAATACTTTTCTAGAAAAGTATGAGAGTACAACGGATGTGAATGGATGGGATCAACGATATAAAATAAGATATTTTGGGAGATATCTAGAAGGTGCAGCTCTGTCTTGGTTTATGTGGTACGTGAAAATTCCTGAAAATTATGACAAAACATGGGACGGACTGAAAAATGATTTTCTTAAGGAATTTTACACTGAAAATGAAAGGAGAAATCAGGAAAGACGAGTTTGGAACAGGAGACAAGGTTTGGATGAATCAATTTGGGATTATTTTCATGATTTGTTAGAAGTATACCTTCACTTTGACCCTGAGCTGAATTTTCGGAATTTTCTTGAATACTTTGAAAATGGAATGCGCCCACAATTGTATGTTTTTTACCGTTTGATAGTGAACTATGAGGTTACTTCTGTTGGACCATTTTTGGGGTTGTTAAGGAAACTAAGAGATATTGAAGAGCATAGTGGATACGTCAGGCCTTTTTGGAGTAAGAATGAACGAAGTAAAAATAATTTCAATGCTAGAGCTAATGTTAACAGGTTAATTCACCATGCTGAGTACATCCATGAACCTCAGAAACCCATTTTTGATGTTCCATCTGAGCAAATGTTATGTGAATCCAAGAATCACACAGAAAGGCAGCAGGTAAATCATGAAAAATCATTAGAAAATTTGTGTTCAACAGAGAGTCGGGTGAAAATTAGATCATCAACTGAAGATATCGAATTAGAAAAAGGTACAGAAATCATAGATAACGAACTAGAAAAATGTAGGGAAATATTAGCCACTTCGGCAACAAGTTCAAGTGAAACATTGCTCAGTAAGGAAGTCCGGATCGAAGATATTGTTGAAAAAGTTGTAGGAAATGAATTAGTTTCTCAGGAAAAACAAGTGATCCTAAAGCTAGGTCCTCTCAATATTAAAAGAACCGACATGGGAAATAGAATTGTCAGATCAGCAATGAATATTGAAAATTTCAGGAAAGAGTCCGAAAAATGTTTGAAGCAGCAGAAGGTAAAAATAAGGCATTCTAGTTCAGGTTTCCGAGTAATCTATTCGACACTTCAGGGACTGATAACATTTATCAGATTTTTAGCTATATGTTCTATAAAAGTATTGAAAACCGATATCAGTTTTCCGAAAGTAAAAAATACATGTTTTTTTGAATCAGTTGAATTGAACATACTTCATTGCCCTAGAATTGGAAAATTTGTCAACCAGCTTGACAGTTTCTTGAGAGTTCTGCATTCTAGGAAGAAACACGGGTATTTTATTCCATTTCGCGAATTTTTATTATAGCAATACATATGTAATTATTGATATGCTCATGCACAATATACTAATATTTTCTTTATTTTAATATAGGTAGGTTATTATTTCCGACTGGTTGCAAAATTCGAAGGAAGCTTTGAAAGCCTTGGAGGAGAGTGAATAAATGGATAGGATGAAGAGAAGATGAAATTCCTCAAGGCAAGTATAATATCTCTTCATTATTGTTCTGTGAATTTGATTTGAGCATATCACCATATAATTTGAGTTGTTTGGTAGTATTTTGGTAATAATTGAGAAATGTGTAGTGAATAGTGTGACAGAGGATAAGCCCCTGTATAGTATTGCGTTAAAGAAAACGCCAAGTTGCAAATAGTTGACAATTCATATTATTACGGTGGAAATAAATGAAATATTATTATGTCACATAATCGTGAAATTAGAGTATTATGATATGACTCATGTTGTTTATTGTATTAAACAGCGGACATGAAAATGATGGTCTATAGTTGACCTAGGTCGAAATACGATGTACCAGACAAAAAATATGGTGATATATGCATACGGCTCGAATAATAATGAAGAGATGAAGAAATTATGTTTGAGTTCTGCTGAGTTGATATCGTTAAATGCCCAAAGCATATATTTTCAAATCAGTCGGAAATTGAGTAGAATAATATTTATCAAATTCAAGAAGCATTTATTTTTTGAAGGAGTCAATGCAAAGTTCAGAATGAATTTCACTACAGGCTTCGTTACGAGGGTTTATTCTTCTTACTTTGGGTTTGGAATTTCAAATTTTGGGGTATTATTCAATCTAATCAAGTGTAGAAAAAATAAAATAATAATTTTTTTGTCAATTGTCATATTTGGCACTGTAATGAACTTTTTTAGCCTTTTAACTGACATATGGTTTATCTATCTATGTGTATGATATTGAAATTATTATTGTTACATGGCACAAGAAAGGAAAGAAAAGTTTTAGACATTCGAGATGGGTAGTTTTTTATATAAGTTTTAAGTAGAAAACATCAGAGTGATAATTGTTGATTTAGTGTTAAAAATTTGGCAAATATTTGCAGAGTTGTTTTTTGTTTCATGTCCTATTCGACACACCAACCAGGCAAAGAAGTTACCGTCAGTTCCACAATCGATGTAAGATCCAACGTCAGAATCAAGATGAGTTGAAAAGGACCAAAATATATCACTGGGGTACAAAATGGTGAAATGTTCATGGATAATTGACAGGCAATATATTGATGAACCTCCTGATATGTACAGTCGAGCGATGGCGATAAACTATGTACCAGAATATGGATGGAGAACTATGCTGGATGAACTGAGTAGTTCAGCTGTTCCATTCATTTACAAGTAGTTCTAGTAGTAGTATATGAATTGAAGATATCGTCAGGCCGAGCGAATTTTAGATATAAAATGGATGAATTTGCAATCCGAGATGAAGGAAGAAAGGGATGGAATAATATGGATCAGCAAGAAGCAGCTGGACGTATTTATGGATCAGCAAGGAGCAGCTGGACGAATTTCCATTTCCGTTTACTAGGATTTCAGCGATGCAGGATGCAGTGCATGAATATGTCAAATGAACGAGTATACTGGTGAGGAGGCAGTGTCATGAACACTGAAGTACCGCAGATGAAAATTGAAAATGGTTCGAATTCGAATAGACCCATTGGCTTTTGGAGTGAGACGATAGGGATGCTTATGCGACTTGCAGGAATGGAATACTGACGGAAGAAGACGAGAAGAGGGTGTGCTGGACCAGATAGGAAACATTGTATATTTGAAGTAACTATATTTTATTAGCAGTGATTAGAGTTTCAAACTACCTATCCGAATTAGAAGTAAAAATGGGGGCCATTTTTCATGGACGGAGGGCATATGTCACACAGTATATATTTTCTAAATTACCTTTTGATCAAATTGATTTGTTTTATAAATAATAATTCTCAATTGAATTTTCGGTCAGTATATAACAACAATAACTAGGCCATGGCTAGTGATGTTGGATAATGCTGAGTCAGATGAAACAGATGTGAAATGAGGAAAGTTTCTTGGTGGAAAGAAAGTAGGGCAAGGGGGATTCGATGACAGTTTTTAGTAGAGTACGGTTGGGAAGTTAGTCGTGGTTCTGAGAAGTGAAGATGGCCCCTAGTTCAGGAAACTAGGTTTAGTTACTATTAGGGTAAGTCTATCTGAGATTATTATATTAGGATATTATTTATAATAAAACTATTGGTGTAAAAGTGAGTTTCCCTTAATCAACGTAGCCAGAAGGGCAGCGAAGAACCCATTCCCGACAATATACCAGTCAGAGTGTACCTTTGCAAGTAACTAATAATAATTATACAAGCTACTGAATTATTCTCTAGTATTATTCAACACACTACACTATTAAAGAACCCAAATAACTCCAAGATGAAGCATGCTGGCAGCGAGAAGGTGTATTGTGTGTGAATAGAAGTACGAGTTCAGGTTAGGATAACCTGTGTCTGCATCGCGGCCATAATAGAAAAGGCGCGAACAGAAAAAAGCCAGTCTTTGTTCGAGGAGAACATTCTAGTTCGTGTAGAACTAATCACATAGTTAGTGATCTATCTTTAGATGTATTAAGGTCTCAGAATGCCAGATAATATCATTACAACCGCAGATCGACCAGCAGTGGTGAATGTCCCAGTACAGGTTAGACCGCCAGAAAAATTCAGTTTTGCTACACCTAGTGCATGGCCCCAGTGGCGTAAACGCTTCGAAAGATACATGTCTGTGTCAGGCCAAGACAACAAATCAGATGAAGCGAAAGTTAATATTCTGGTTTATATAATGGGGGAAGAGTCAGAAGATATTCTCCTACAATTTTCAACAGCACCCACTACATATGCAGAAACCCTACAGTGTTTTGAGAATCATTTCATCCCCAGGAGAAATGTCATATTCGAAAGATTTAAATTCAATTCAAGGGTTCAACACCCAGGTGAACCAATCGAAAGTTTCATAACAAGCTTACACTCCCTTGCAGAAAACTGTGATTATGGCCAGCTCAAGGAGGAGATGATCAGAGATAGGATAGTTGTAGGAATGCTAGATTCTAAAACTAGTGAGAGAATGCAACTTCAAACTAAGCTAAATCTCAGTGAATGTGTTATGACAGCCAAACAAGCTGAAATTCAAGCTACTCAAAGTAGAGAGCTCCATAATAGCAGCTCACGTCAGGTGGGGAAAGTCAGCATTGCACCACAGGGAAGTCACTATCGTGCTAGTGAATCAAGTATAGCCAGTACTTCAAGACCTTATTCATGGAAGGAGAAGGAATTCAAAGGGAATAAGAAAATTGGATTTGCACCTAAGGAAAAGTCTTGCATTTTTTGTGGTCTTCAGTACCACATTCGAGAAAATTGTCCAGCTAATAAATCAGTATGCAAAAAGTGCAAGAAGAATGGGCATTGGGCAAGTGTTTGCAGAAGTTCTCAGGTGAGATCAGTACAATTTGATTATAATGAAGAAGTTCCTGAACAGGAAGATGCAGATTTTCTTGGCTCCATCTCTTTGAATCATGTAGACACAAAAGAATGGACTTCAACTATCTTTGTGTCCAAACTGAATAAAGTTGTAACATTTTTAGTTGATACTGGAGCAGATGTATCTTGCATTCCAGAAAGTATGCTTAGTAATGATCTTTTACAGCAATTGATTTATACAGATAGAAGTATTACAGGTCCGTCTGGTATTAAACTGGTTGTGTCAGGTATTTTGTCAGTAGACTTGATTTTAAACGAAAATTATTTCAGTACTGATATCTACATTATAAAAGATTTAACCAAACCTCTACTTGGCAGAACAGCTATTTCAAAACTGAACATCCTTCAGTTTGGTAATAATACTATAAATCGCATTGAGGATTCAACCTTTGCTGATAGTATTAGGCAAAAGTATCCAAGAGTTTTTAGTAATATAGGATCGTTCAAAACCGAAATGGAAATAAAAACTATAAATAATGTACAGCCTTATGTACAATCTGTTCCACGTGTTGTACCAATTCCTCTTTACAATCCTTTGAAAGAAGAGTTAGAACGTTTACAAAAATTAGATATAATAGAGCCAGTAGAAGAATACACTGCATGGGTAAGTCCAATTGTAGTTGTGAACAAAAATAACAAAATTAGAATCTGTGTAGATTATACTAAATTGAATAAAGCAGTCCTGCGAACATACTTTCCTATTGGAAAAGTAGAGACTATCTTGAGTAGAATTCAAGGTTCAAGATTTTTCAGTAAATTAGATACCACCTCAGGATTTTACCAAATCAAACTAAGTAAGAAATGTCAGCATCTGACAACCTTCATCACCCCATTTGGTAGGTTTTTATTCAAAAGATTACCTTTTGGAATCACTTGCGCCCCAGAATATTTTTCAATCTTGTTGAATAAAATTCTTACTGGTATAGATGGTGTAGTGAGCCATATTGATGATATTTTAGTTCATGCACCTTCAGTGGAAGAGCATGATGAGATATTGAACAAAGTTTTACAGAGAATTGATTCTGAAGGAATCACTTTGAATAAAGGGAAATGTTTGTTTAGAGTTCAGTCATTACAATTTTTAGGCCATGTGATTTCAGATAAGGGTATTTCTGTTGACCCTGAAAGAATCTCTGTTATCAAACAGTTTCCTGAACCAACTAACAAAAATGAACTTCTACAATTTTTGGGGATGTTGAATTTTTCTAGTAGATTTATACCTAATCGTTCTGAGGTATTAGAGCCCTTGACATCTCTTTTGAAAAAAAATGTTAATTTCTTATGGTCAGTTTCTCAAAAACAATCCTTTGAGAAAATAAAAATATTATTAATAAATAGTCCTTGTCTAGCTTACTTTGACCCGACAAAAAAAATATGTATTTCCGCTGATTCTTCCTCATATGGTATAGGGGCTTGCCTAATTCAAACTTCTAGCGGCAAGAAAGAAGTAGTGGCCTACACTTCTCGTCTACTCTCTTCCACAGAGAAGAGATACGCGCAAATAGAGAAGGAAGCACTAGCCTTGACTTGGGCAGCTGATAAATTCAAGGAATATATCACAGGTATCCCTATTTTGATGGAAACGGATCACAAGCCATTAGTTCAGATCCTACAAACTAAGCACATAGATGAATTAACACCTAGATTACAACGTTTTAGAATAAGATTAATGAGATATGATTACCAAGTGTATTATACACCTGGTAAAGAATTAGCTATTGCTGATGCTTTGTCAAGGAATTTCTCCAAAAATGCAATTGGTCCCGAAAATGATGAATTAACACAAGAAATCGAAGCTCATGTAAATTTGATAGTTAACTCAGTCCAGATAAAACCTTATTTTTTAGATGAAATAAAAAATGAACAATCCAGAGATATTACTTGTAGAACACTAAAAAAATACTCATTGTCAGGGTGGCCTGAAAAGAACAAAATTGAAGAAGAATTTAAGCCTTATTACAAATATAGATTTGAAATTTCATTTTCTGAAAATTTACTCTTGAGAAATTCTAGAATTATAATTCCAGAATCTTTGCAACTTAAATGTTTAGAGTTTTTACATCAAGGTCATCAGGGTATAGTAAAATGTCGCGCCCGTGCAAAGACTTCAATTTGGTGGTTGGGTCTCTCTATGCAGATAGAAAATTTAGTTAGAAATTGTCCCCAATGTGTGGAAAATAGAACCAACATCAAAGAACCATTTTTAAAAGATAAGTTTCCAGAAAGACCTTGGCAGAAAGTGGCCTTAGACTTGTTTAAAAAAGACTCTTGGTTTCTCATCGTTACTGACTATTATTCTCGTTTCTTCGAGATATTCAAATTGAACAAAATGACAGAATCCGTTATTATCACCAAATTGAAGGAAGTGTTCAGTCGTAATGGTATTCCAGAAGTTGTAAGATCTGACAATGGTCCGCAATTTCAGTCTGAATTCAAGAGATTTGCCAGTCAATATGATTTTCGTCACATAACAAGCAGCCCTTATTTTGCACAGTCTAATGGTTGCATTGAAGCTGCTGTGAAAATAGCTAAAAATTTAATCAAAAAGAATGATGATATATTTTTGGCCTTATTGGCATATCGAACCACACCTCTTGAATGTGGGTTTAGTCCATCAGAACTTCTCATGAACCGAAAATTAAGATCACCTCTACCAATACTGAACAGTTTATTAAATAAACCTGTGAATTCTGATCTTTTTATAAAAAGAGAGGGAGAGGGAAGAGACAAAATGGCTAACCAGTTCAATAAGAGACATAGGACTAAAGAGTTGTCACAATTGAATGTTGGAGACAGTGTTTGGGTAACTGATATCAGGCAGTACGGTAAAGTTATCGAAATTCTTAATGAGCCCAGATCTTATTTAATCGAAACCAATTTTGGAACATACCGCAGAAATCGTTGGCATCTGGTACCGGCACCTTATTATGTTTTTCCAAAATTTACCCCAGCATTGCAGCTCCCCCAGTTTGAGAATAATGTAAGTGAAAAACCTAGTATTAGTACCAATGTTAAGGGTTATACTGAGCCTTTGCCTATGAGTGAAAGTGATAGTGATAGCGCAACCATGACTCATAGTCTTCCTTGTTCACCATCTCGTGAAACCCAATGTTCTGTATCTAAAAGACCAACCAGAGACATTAGAAAACCATCTTATCTGAATGATTATGTACTTAATTAATATTCCTGAAAAAGGGGGATGTTCTGTCAGGTATCTGTGATATCTGTGGATATCCTTATTCTTTATGTTCTGTGTTTTATGTCACTTGTCTGTCAGTCAGTCATGTCGAAAATGTCAATGTCGTATGTTGAGATTGACCGCGCGGGGCATGGCATCTCTTGCCTGGTAATGGTAATGTAATATACCAGTCAGAGTGTACCTTTGCAAGTAACTAATAATAATTATACAAGCTACTGAATTATTCTCTAGTATTATTCAACACACTACACTATTAAAGAACCCAAATAACTCCAAGATGAAGCAGAAACCATGGCTACACCAAATGCTTTCGTCGAAAAGGAATTCCTCATCAATTCTTCCAGACGAACTTCATTATCACAAATATGGAAGATCTGTGCATGCATGCTACCTGAACCAGGACTAAGACCATGCAATGACCAACCTAGTTTGCATTTGGTAGCAACAGGTAAGTTATTTGGACCATTTCGAAACTGTCTGGGTAATATCAAATTAGTATTGTCTTGACCAATCAATATCATTGGTCTTTTATTGGCAAAACTTTCAATTGGAAGGTCGATCAAGTACTCATAAGCTATCCAATCGTCCATATTTACAGTTTGTTCTGAGAGAGAAAGCCCCTTCACGGTCCTGACATTTTCCAAAGAATATCTTCTGGAATTTTCTCTCACTCCAGCTATCTTGAAATTCAATCTTTCAGATTTGTCCATGTTTGAGGTTATACCATTAGTCCACTGGATACAAAGTGGCTCGTTCTCTCCACGCAATCCTATTTCCCTAACAATACTTTCCTCAACTAATGTGACAGTTGATGCTTCATCGCATAACGCTAGTACATTCAGTACACCATTTGGCCCAAATATGGAAACCGTAATCATTCTAAGCAGAATTTTCGCATTTGCGTGTCTAATTGAACATACTGTCTCGTTCTGGCTATTGTTGCTACATGTTGATGGGTTCGATTGTTGACTATCAGCCGAGGAAATATTCGTTTTGTGCAACAAAGGGCGATGGAAATACTTGCATCCATCTTTTCCACATTCCTGTCGCTTCTTGCATCTGAATTTCTGATGACCTTTCTGTAGACATGAAAAACACAATTTTTTATCGGTGATTGTTTTCCACCTACTATCAACGTCATCATCGTGCATTCTTGGACAGGAACCTTCTACATGTTTATTCTCACAATAGAAGCAGATTTGTTTTCTTGATATTTCTTTTGTTGCCAATACCCTCTCATTTTTCTGTTGCCAAGCCGAACTTCTCGAATTATATTTATTTTCAGTAATGTTAGGGATTTTCGGAGAACTAATATAACAAGCAGCATTCGCAATTTCTGCCAGCCAAATAGAAAAATCTTCTAGAGACGCTTTGCCTTCTTTTTTCACCAGAAGCTCGCCCCATTTCAGCTTGATTATCTCTGGTAATTTCCCAACCAGTTCGTTCAGCAGCTGAGGGTTGTTGAGATGATCCAGAGACACTAAAGCTTTCATGGTGGATATGAGATTTCTCACCTCATATGATAAATGAATCAGCTTATCAGCATTGGTATCTCTAAAATATGGAATAGCTTTGATTCGTGAGATCATTACCTCAATGACTTGTTCCGTTCTCCCAAAGCGCATTTTCAGGGTGTCCATGATCAAATCTACGTTATTAGAGGTGAGCAGCATGCCGGCTACTGAAGTCTTCGCATCCCCCCTCAAACATTTTTGTAGTTTGATTAATATTTCATCATTACTATATTGACACATTTTCACTATTTGCTGATATCTTTGAAGGAACAAAGGCAGTTGAATGTCTGTCGGAGCTGTATAATCCTGCTGTATAATAAGCTGTATAATCCTTATTCCTCTGGTTCATGTATGATTTCTTCTTTTCTAGGATCATCTACATCAATGTTGTTTACCCATTGAGCAACAGAGGTTACATAATGAACGTAATTCCGTTTGTCTTCTTTACTACAGCATTCACTATCTATCTAGCAATGTCCACTGCTTCCATCTCAGCTTCTTTCAATTGATGCTCCATTTCAAGAATCTTCATCTTATTTTCGATTTCCCTTCGTTGCTTTTCTAGTTCTTGTCTTTCCCTTTCTGTCTGAATTGCAAGACGTTTTTTGGATAAACAAAGAGATGCTTGTGATCTGGATCTAGATTTGCATGATGCACTTTTCATAGAACGTAGTTCAGAACGCCCTGTATCATCATGACTTTTTCTGATAGACATGTCACTATTATTGACGGTTTTGGAAATACCTGGTGAATTCAAACATTGAGTTTCATTCTGTGGAGTCTGAGAAACACTACTATGATGAGCACCATTGAGTTCTGTCATGGATAAAGGATGTATATCGTGTCCTTCTCCAAACCCTCTGGGCCACAGAAAGTCGCAGGACAATTTTTTGTTCACACCTGCATAACTCCTAACACACCTTTTCTCCTTCCTGGAACCTTGTCCGTCCATAGCTGTTTCAAGTTTTTCTCGAAGGACCACAATGTTATCGCTAATATAAAGATTTCAACTGTCAGAAAACCTTTTCACTTTATTTCGTATCGAATCTGACCATTACAATCATATATTTTTGACTCAATGACTCTTTTCTGTCAAAATCCCTTAATACTATGTGTACAGAAATAACTTAAATATAAATTAGCCGTGACAATTATCTTAGAGTCGTTATATGTCGACCAACAGTAAAATATCGCAGGACGTCGCAAGTACGTTGTGTAAGAGTCGAAACTGATACGTGTCATGAAACAGCTTTGTTACAGTGAAAGTACATTCTCAAATAGTTCTTGCGATAACGCTTTCACGTACCATGTCTTCATTTCGGAATGTAAAAAGTACATATCCCTGGACGATTTCATAACATTCCTGTTTCATTATTGTTGACTCTCTTGTAACATTACTATCTATCTCCCGAAATATACAGGGTGATACTCCAAAAATGTCCACCCTTGGTTATTTCTAGACCAATATTTCGTGAATTCTGAAAACTATTACTGGTATAATCACATAGCTAGATTTCATCACTCTGAGTTTGTCATAATATGTGGGACGCGTCCTCTCATCTCTCCCACTACAGAGAACGATAAATAGGTATAATGAAGCAAACTTGGTTCAATCATCTCAAATGTATCGAAAGAAATAAAAAATGGTAGGTATTTTTAACAACTTGGAAACAAATGTGTTCTGGTCAATTCTTTGAAGGATCATTCATTATTGTTTTGAGCTGCCCTATCACATCTTGATGTGTGTTCCGTATATTTCGAAACACCCAGTATATATTTTCTGGCTAAAAAATATACCAAATGATTTTTGAATTCTGCGATCGGTCCAGAAATGTCCAAATTTACAAGAGGGAACATTGATGTTGGATCACCCTGATATTTACTATAGTCAGCTCCATTGTTAAATACCTACTTATCAGAGGAAAACAATAAATTCAGAAATGTATTCAACTATTCAATCAATGTATGTAAGGAGGAACTACAATTGAAAATGAATGGATATTTGATTGACTAATTATCCTTCCACGTATGTCACTTCAGTTAGTTCAGTTTTATGATTTTATGGGCGAATCTATTTCAAGGCTGAGGATTTCATGAAATGCACCTGAAACACCAAACAATTGTGATACACAATATCAGCATCAAATATTCATATCATTCTACTTCGATTCTGCCTCGATTAGTTCCCTTCCTGATGGTGTGTTCTCGATTCTCGATACTTGCACCCTCCTCGATACTATATCAATAAGATAAAATAGATGACTCAAACTTCAAAGTCAAATCAATTCATCAATAACAGCTCATTTTTTCTGCGTTGAATCGGAAATTATAGACTTTTTATCAATGAGGGCTCCATTGAAATTCAAATTATAACATATTTTCTCCAAATAATTGTTTTGTATACAATAATAGCTTGGGCTATCCCATGGGCTATCCAGTTCTTGTTTTTGTACTAGATTAGTGTCAATTGTATTGACGTACTAAATATGTATGAAATGTACTAGAAAAGTACAATAGTACTAAAAACGGCAACTCTGCTAAGAAGCGGTGTTGCAACATTGGTCAAACATTACTGAAAATTCCTATATTGATAAACTGAAGTACTCGAAGAGATGACCAGAATATTTATGAATCACTATGGATTGATTCATCAGAATTGTTATTTCATCTAATCAGACTAACGAATAAATGCATGTGTTGAACTAGATTCATAAACAGATATAAAAAATGCAGATGACGTGAGATTGATCACTTTCAATTTAAGCGGCATGATAACACTGGCTCGGGAACTTATATTATGGTTGTTGTGCGAATTCATGTTAGCATCAGAATATTCGTTTTATGTTATCCTTCTATAGGGGCCGGCTTTGTTGTTCGGAGTTTGCTCCCAACCAAAGGGCCTGCTTCCTTCCATTCGTATCGGCACATATTACCAAGTGCAAAGAAGTGTGAAAATGGTCGAAGAATTCTCAAGCTCCCATGGTTCAGTTCCAATAATAACAACGTAATGCGAACCAGCTCCAAATATCCTTATCAAATCGCTTTCATTTGCGTTCAAGCACAGAGCTGGACTTAGGTGCTCCAGCTTTGTGTCATAATGTCGCTATATATTTATGATCTACGTGAATGAGGACAACCCCGACGATTCTCCACTCTATCCTCCACCTTCAAAAGATCAGGCACCAGCAACTACCTTTGGTCCTGGAATACGACCGTGATGAAACAGGCCCCTCGAAAAAAGCTGAATTGAGCGTTTTCAATTTTAAGTTTGTGACATTTCATGATGATATGAATACAAAAATAAACTGCTCCATTTTTGAGTATTTTTTAATGCGTATGATGCCGACATATTGTAATAAGAAGTATTCAGGCTTTTTTCTTAAACAATTCAAGTATCCAAGTTGTTTTTCGTTCAAAATTTCAAAGAAACTATCAAAGCTAAAAATCAAGTACAATTTTATCTGTAGGGCTCTTTTCGTAGGTTATATTTTATTTTCTTATCGTAGGAGTCAATTGACAGGTTTGTGTCCTCAAATGAGGAAGCAAATGCTCACTTTCGATGCAGTGAGAAGATAAAATATAATAGTCTATTTCTATTTCAAAAAATTTACTGAGTTACCAGGGTAACGATGATTCCATCAATGATATTCCTCACTGCAGTCATGATTTTTTTCTATCATTCTTGAGAGGTGAAGAGATATTCAAAAAACGAATATACTGGTCGTGCATGATATGTATGTATTCCGTTCGTATGGACATAGGCGCTAAGGTACATAAAAGCCTATTTCACGATCTTGAAACATAATCAACTATTTTATTTGACAGCTCTCTTTCAGGCGAGATGAATTGCAAAGTGAATGTTTGATGAAGTGAGTGATCAACAGTTTACGTGTGTAGAACTTACAACGATTTGACTCCATATCCAAGTATTCCATGAGTTTCAAAAAAGAGGACAGAAACAATGAAAACTCTTACAATTATTACTGATGAAATTAATCTCACCTATGGGAAAGACCTGTGCACTGTTCACAAATTGAAAAGGAGGTTGTCAGCTGAGAAGAGCAGACAAATCAAAACTTGTATCGGCTGAACAACCAAGTTAAAATCTGGTTAGACATCAGAGAAAATCAATGAATGGGAGAATCGAAAAATTCACTCAAACATTGGGTTGAGATCATCAGACTGCCGGCCAAGAGACAAAGCCATAACTAGAAGGAAATGCACAGGACAAATGTTTGACAGAATGACATTTCTGATATTCATCGATCAAACATTGCCAATACAAATCAATCTTTGAACATTAATTGAAAGGAGGGGGTAATCTTCATCAACTAAATGGCACAATTGTATGATTGTGTAAGTAGAATTGATGACAGAAAGACAGGTGGCAGTGGCGCGAGGAGAATAAATACACAAGGAGTGTTCAATCGGGCGGCTGAATAATCAGGTTTCGCTGAATATCTTTCACTACTGTGATGTCAGTGGACATGTCATGGCACGGCTCCTCTTTGTTTTGGTTTAGGGTTGATTCATGCCAATTTCCGATCTCCACAACTTCACAATATTGATTTTCTCAGAAGTATTACACGACACCCACTGGCAGACTCTTATACCATCTGCATTTTCCATTTGACAAAAAAGTTAGTATAGAAGATATTTAAAAAGAAATCATATTCTAGCAACTTTGTTTTTTCGAATACGTACAAATAGATGTGTCACATCCAGATATAATTATAATTGGTTTTGACTCCTGGAAGCATATTGAAGGCAAAACATACTCAACTTGATAACTTGCCTGGCAATACAATCATGTGAATAAAATATGAATATTCACATTTGTGCCAGTCAACATGCACGAAGAATGCAGAATGGATTCAAAAGACCAATAAGTTATGTTAGTTTCTCAATTCTTTAGGTGTCTCAAGAGGTGTCTCTAGCGCCTTCAATGTGATTAAGAAGCTATAGAAAACTGAACAATTGAACAAGTATCTGAAGGAGAGAACAGATTGAACCAGCTGTGAAATTATATTAGCTTGATGTGCTACCATGATTCTAAATAATGTGCGTACAAATTATAAAGTAGATGTGATATTTCGACTTTTGTGTAGTCAAAGCAAAGTTCATTACAGACAAGTCCTCAAATCCCTCTTGTAGCCATGTTGAAATTAGCTGATAATATGAATCTATTTGCCGATCTAGAGTGGACGCAATCTAGATCATCTTTTCGAAGGAAGATCTTCGATTACCTTGTAATGTCTTCAGTGTAAATCAAGATTGCTTTTATGGTCCTGGATAGAAAAGTAATCTATAGTTCAGTTTAGTATAGTCCATTATTTACTATCTATCAATATCAACTCATGTGAGTTATTATGTGTAAATTTTTTTAATTTATAATTTGTCCATGTAATTAAACCAATAGGTTTGTATGGATGAAAGACGAATGAATAAATAAATAAATCGTACTCATATAGGAAGAACTAATGAAAGTGAATAGGTCCATGGTCAGGAAGGCTCACTTGTCCAGGCATTAGTTTGGAATTGGATATATCGTTGATCGATATATTACGCTAGCGTAAGCGTAATATATCAATCAACGGATATATTTTGTAGGTGTGGGTACTTGTTGACAATTTCTATGAAAGTTAAACACAAAACAATGAAACAAGGCATGATTGTTTTTCATTTCATTCATCTTGGAACCTCATATATTAATCATCTTACAAATGAACTCCACGGTCTTCACACAAAGATAATGGTATGGTTAATTGAATTTTGATCATCGATATTTATTCAACACTGACTACTTACAGGCAACCCATATCATGTATTTGTCATAAAAAAATTATTATATTCAATAGGTGAATGTTTCGAACGTTTCTGATTTGGAGAACAGATATAGGTGCCATTCAAAAACTTGTATTTGCCAGAAAAAAGGAATTATATACTCTTTAGAATCTTCTATGCTCCCTAAAACACAAAACTTATTAGACTTTAGTTTTTATTATTTCCAAACCAAAATTACCTTTGATCTGTATTTTCTATGTTGTTACTTTTGTATGCTTCCTCTTCTTTGTACTGAATCGAATTATTCACCTTGTGAGTTGTCAGGAAGTTCTGTTCGCGCATTTGCTTCGAATATCAAATCTTCTACCTGTTTGTGTACAATGATTCCAGTAGGTAGGTACTAAGGAAACCCATTTTTCTGATTTCTTCAGGCCCAATAAGGTATAGAGGTACCATTATCCTGTTTCTCCGATGCAGTAAAATAATTTCTAAGATGATTAATATTTTGTAGTCGTTTGGTTCGTTCCAAAATCGAACTCTCAGATGTTTTTATGATTTTTCATAAATCTTGATATATATTTTGTTCTTCATTTTTGACAGATATTCAGCAATAATCTGCATTCCATGGCGTGTGACGCCAGTTGACATGTGGTTTTTGCATCTCTTTCTCAAACAATTAACTGCTATGCTGATTGAACACTCCTTTTTACTCTCCTTGGCAGTGGCATACCTACGGAAAGAATGAGGGAAATAAATATCTCCCTCATATGAGAATCAGAAGCCAAGATGCTTAGATGTTCTTCTATAATGCTCAAAATTATTGTAGATAGGAATAAACATGGATAGAAATGCGTTTTGAAAAAAAAAATGTAATTTTTTCCCCCTAATAGGAGACCAGGGTTGAACTAGAAAATAAGGAGGCATTACTGATTTCTTCAAGTCGACAACAGGCCGGATTAAGGGACAAGGTAAAAAAAAGAAATATTCAACCTACGGAAAATGTGTTTTTTCCGAATACTGTTCAAGACAAATGATATCCGAATTATTGATAAATTTCTGAATTGATGGAATTTCCAGGTGGTCAAGCCATTGACTTTCATTACAAACGTGATTAATCTCCGTATTGGAGTGGGCATTGAAATAATGATTAGAATCAATAATGTGGTTGGTAGATTAGACGATTGTTTTCAGATGCCCAGGTTTCAAAACCTCTAACTCTTTCATCAGGACCTTTGTGAGAAGCACTACAATCATTACAATTCATAGTTTGTAGACACCTTATTTCTTCCCAAGGGAGATTCCATAGGTTCCGTTCGTCAGCAGTAATTGTGAGAGTTTTCATTGTTATTTACTCACATGTAGGTAGGTAATCATTTAATCTACCGATGAGGCCTGGTTCAGTAGAAACTGCTCTAGAGCTGTTGCTTCCAAACAGGCAGCATTTCAACGATGGCAGAAAAAAATCTAGGCCCTGAGACAAGAGCAGAATATGTCATAAGACAGTTCGATTACCCAAGGATACTCATAATGCCAAAATAAGATCAGAACTAGTCGAATGTCCTAACGAATCCCGTTCATTTTGGTTCTTCGCCAGAGCTGTAGGAAGAAACTTCACTTCCAGTTGGTTTCCTCCTCTAACCAAGGAAGATGGAACACTAGCCACAACTGCCCAGGAGGAAACCAACATTTTTGCGCATCTATTTGCTGGAATTTCCACTCTGAACTCATCGGGAAAACAACCTATAAACAAGATTTTATTGGGTCTCAACACCAACAAAGCTTTTGGCTCCGACGGAATCCCACCGATTGTTCTCAAGAAATGTGCTCCCGAACTAACGCCTGTTCTCTGCAAGTTGTTCAACTACTCTTACAAATTGAAGATATTTCCGTCCAACTGGAAAATTGCAAGAGTATACTACCGGTTCCTAAAAAAGGCAAAAAGACTTTACTCAGCAACTACAGACCAATCGCACTATGTATTATTTCAAAGATCATGGAGAAAGCTATCAACATCGGGCTCATGAAATCAGTAGCGCATCAAGGATTTAGTTCTGGGAGGGGTAAATGTCCAATAATCAGGTAGATATTTAATATATGATATATTCACATAAAATATATAGGAAACAGAAACCTATTATTGAGTATGGAAACTGAAAATGAAAAACGAATAAAAAAATCAAGAACATAAAAAAATGTTCCCTCAACATTTGAACAAAAATAAAACAAGAATAAAATACAAAAATAACAAAAAACATCTCAAAATATAACAAAAAAACTCTTTGGAAAGAGGAGATTACAAAATAAAGTCTAGTCTTCTATTTTTTTTCGTAGCATATCGATTAATAACATCTTCGACATCTACCTGAATCTCTCTATGTATGCATAGCATTGCCAAACCTGAAAGCCTTTCTTGCAGCATGGTTGAGCGTAGCCAAGTTTTCAACCGATTAAGGCAGGAAAAACTCTTTTCCGCAGAAGCCACACTAACAGGCAAGGTAACAAGTATTTGTAGGCATTGTTTAATAATGGGAAACATATCTCCATCACAAGATCAGAATTTAGTTTTATGATAGTTATATCATTGCTCATATTCTCATGCAACCTATTGATGAAGTATCTTATTGTTTGAAGTGATTTAGTAAGTGCATCGGGATTTCTTGAACAAAAAATTGAATAAAAAAATATATTGAACTCAAAAGTATTCAGTCCCTCTTCATCAAACCTAAAACGAAAGTCATTCGTAACATGATCCAACAAAGGTATGTACAATTTGAGCCTGTAGTAAATTTCAACATTTTCTGCTTGTATATTACTACGATATAGGTACTTGTCGTTTTATTATTCTTGGACTATGAATATCTATCTCCATTTTTTCATGAATATCACAAACCAATTTAAAAATATAGTTTTGAATTGACGCTCAGCATTGCTTCGTTTTTCATCCAAAACCAAAATTACATTTTCTATAACTTTACCAGCATATTGTCTGTCGATTGATAATGTTCGTAAAATCTTACTTACATTAACTGTTAAAGTTAAAATTTCACTCAAGCTATAGAGAGAAACAATAAATTCTGTAGAAGTAATTCCAGTTTTGCGAATCTCAGCTTTAGACGATGAATCGCGGTCTTTCCAAGTTGAAATGATTCTGATCAAATCAACAATGCTTTCAAAGCAACTTTTAAATTGCAGCACTGATTCGTGCCTATCTACCCATCTAGTATCACAAAAAGTTTTGAGTTGAGTTGAGTTTTTGGCTGAGAAGGAAATTTCTTTTAGCCGATGCCCTGATACCCCCCGTGTCCTGGAGGGGATAATTATACCCCCTTTACCCCCCCTTGGATGCACGCCTGCATAAAATACCTGGAACATTCTGATGTTATCAACGATAGGCAATATGGCTTCCGTCATCAGAGATCAACTGGTGACCTGCTCGCTTACGTCTCACATATTATATGGCAGCAATCTATTGAAAGAGATGGTGAAACCTTAGCCGTGGCACTTGATATCTCCAAGGCATTCGATCGAGTCTGTCACCACGGACTCCTCGCCAAGCTTCCATCTTATGGCTTGTCTCCCCAGCTATGTTCCCTGCTAGCTAGTTTTCTCTCAAACAGGTCTCTCCATGTACTGGTCGACATTTCATCTGACTCTCTTATCATAAATGCTGGTGTTCCGCAAGTATCAATTCTAGCATCAACACTATTTTTACTCCATATCAACGATTTGTTGGAAGCAACTTCATGTCCAGTACACAGCTTCGCGGATGATAGTACCCTCTATACCGCCTTCTCTTCCAGGGCTCCAATTCCAGCCAGGCAAATCAGAAATGAATGAATGAATATTTTCATGGACGATGCTCTTCTGAAATATCAACAATTGTTCCTCCCTTGGCAGCCCCCGCGAGATTAACCTGTCGAGTTGAGGCTTCGCACCCCTTCGTGGTTACTTTGGAGACTTGCAGAACATCTCTTCCCAAAGACTCGTTCATTCAACGAACAGCGAGGCTCTGGAACACATTGCCAAGGGAGGTGTTCCCCGAGGCATATAACCTCCGGGAATTCAAGAAGAACACCAATTCCTACCTCATGTCCCTTGGTTCTCACGATGTTCTCTGAACACTACAGGATATCCCTTTTCGTGGGAACCAGAACATAAAAAAAATATGTCTGATGATGGCCGTGTGCAAAAACTGGTAATACTGCTTATGTTCTATAATTTTGACCACTTCGAGAAAAATAGATAATTTCACTTCCATGTGTTTTTTCATTGAATGACCATCCACTGCACCGGATGTTTCAGACAGGATTTTTTTTTAAATTTATATTGTGTTGAGTGTGCATTCCATCAAGAATTTCATAATGTATAGTTCTCCATATCAATTTTAACTATGTATTCCTAATATTCATCACCATTCTCCTCACCCAATCTGTCAGGATTTGATTCGCTAACATAATGGGCGTGTACACCTTAGTAGAACTTTTAACTCAAACCATGTTTAGAATGATCCTTTTACACAGAAATAATGATTGACGACATAATTCGATCGAAAAATGAACTGGAATGTTTTATGTTTGGACATAAATAATAGTACCTTCTGAAAACGGACCCTCTCATGACGTAGAAACCTCATCTCGCCATAGTTAGAAGGAAATACCAAACGCCCGACGGAGACTGAGGCAACTGATATATTAATTCTTTCAACTGTGATCTCGCGCTAATTCACTCTGTCAGAAATCATGTACCGTTTATCTCTGTCTGGAATAGTCTTGTTTCAGTATTAGGGTTTTGAAGTCACATCATCGCCTCGTTTCCAGAGGTCCGAAAAATCGGGGATTTCAATAATTTTTTACAAAACGTAGGGAGCCCACAGCAAGAAACGGTTTGCGGTGGTGAGCTCGTTTGGGTGAGTTCTATCGAATTATGGAATAAAATTTTTTTGTGATACAAGCCCATTACGGATTTCCGTAGTGGGATTTGACCCAAAACGAGACATTTCAATTTTTGAGTGACTGATAGGTATGCCAAAGTTTGACAACCGTAGCACTCTTATGCTGGCGAACAGAATAGCCGCTCATATTGTTCATCTACCTAAATGGCCGCTGATATCGCATATCATGTGACTTCAATCAAGAAATTTCTTAGGTCCAGCCAGGTGTGAATGTAATAATCAGAAATATTCGAGTTGAGAAACCTCTACAACACCTGGTATCATTTCGAAGAAGGTGACTGACTATCTATGCATGGAACCATTTGACGTTTGTGCCATCGTCATAGCAACCGATGTAGTCCTGGCAACCGGCAACTAGCGCGACACATTGATTTCGTGTATAGACGTAATACATATACCTAGCACATCAGTATGATATTAATAAGGGTCATGCACTTGATCTTAATCCAACATCGAGTTGAAAGGAATAACAAACTGCACAAATAAATAGCAGATCAAAACAAAAATTTTCCGTTTGATGTTCATCAGCCACGTATTCTTGCATGGAACGTTATTACAAAATCAAATTGCACGTCGAAACAGTTTCATTACGATATGCAACAGTAATTTCTGAATATTCAAACATATCAAATCAGATGATGGATATGATCATTTATTATTTAGTATATTTTTCGCTACATAGAGGACATAAGAAGAGGCATGATTCCGACGTATTATCATAAATAATATTTAGATGTTCTGGATATTCGAGATAATTCTGTCGTTTCATTGTTCACGAAAGTATACAGCCCTAACTACACGGGAAAAAGGATTTGTTGCATCAGCAAATTACTTAAGCTCGAATTATTCTTGTTGGGCTGAGCTATTTGTTGTTGAATCAAACAGCTACATGATAATTTTATAGAAGCAGCTTGTTCAAATCAAGAATGTAGTTTAATTGAATCAACAGCTAGTATTATATCAATTCCATCAACAAAATATATATGGTTATTTCAAAAACAAATTATGTCGATTCAAAATAATGTCGATATTGATTCAACTATGAACATTTCGTTGATTTGATGAGATAATGATCATTTTGATATAAGATTATACCTTTGAAACAACATACAAGTTTACTCATTCCCAATGAACTCGTTTCGAACGGATCATTTGCTCGAAATGAGCAACAAAACATGTAATATCAATGAAATATTTCGTTCATTCTACATCAAGTTAAATTTTTGCCCCTAGATGGTGATCTTTTCGCCTCGTCTATGCCTGCCTCGAATTCATCATATACGTGAAGACTGATTTTTTGTGTTTGACGTTTCGAAAGCATTCGACAGGGTCTGGCACGACGGACTACTGACCAAAATGGCAGACTACGGGTACCCGATATCTATGGTAAAGCTAATAGCCTCCTTCCTGCGGGGAAGGCGATGCCAATGTAAAGTTGGCAACGAAATCTCTGCAGTGAGGGAGCTAGAAGCAGGAGTACCGCAAGGTGCGGTCCTTTCACCACTACTTTTCTCCATTTTTACCGCAGATATACCTAAACCCACGAACATCTTCAACAAACTCGCACTATACGCCGACGACACAGCCATAATTGCCAGATCCAGTAACGCAGACATGACAGTACGATAGCTACAAGAACAAATAGACACACTAGAAACCTGGCTCATAACTGGAAAATAGTAATAAAAGCAGAGAAAAGCCAAGCTGTTCTGTTCACTAGACGACTTACCAAACCCACAGGACACGTAATACTAAACGACACACAGATACCATGGGCAGGTGAAGCAAAATATCTAAGGGTAATCCTAGATAACAAACTCACGTTCAAACAACACAACACGACTAAACCTAGGTAAAGCCGCAAGGAAAACCTACAGCCTCCAATAGGTCGCAGAAGCAACATGGCTTTAATGTTGAAGCTGCTCCTAATAAGAACCATTCTACTTAATGCCAATAATTTTGTATGCATCAAGTGCATGGGGCCAATGCGTAGGAACATACAAAAAGCGAATACAGGACAGGCATTTCTAAATGTCTCAATAAGAATGGCAGTAAACGCCCCATGGTATATCCCAAATAGATTTATCTATATGGAGGTGGTAACGCCTGAACATAAACCCAGACTACATAGACAACTACATAAGACAACACGCGGACACTACATTCGGAAGAACAGAAACCCACGAAAACCCGCTACTGCACGACCTGACTAATAGACAAATAAATCAAGACCCGCGCTTCGGAAGAATAAAGTACAGGCGCCCAATTCCCAAATACAAGATTAACGAACGAAACTAAATCAATATCAATAAAAGTTGCATAATAATCACCAGATAAATAAACAGAAGAGTCTCTCCTTTGATACCCTATAAAAAAGTAAACCAATAATAATAAGACATAAACTCAAATTTGCTTCCCATTTAGGGAACCACCACGCAAAGTCAGGCTAGGAAACACACATTAGACAAAAAGGTTTAGAAGTCGGACGACTGAAACCAAGTAAGGGGTTTTATAAAACATATGCAGATTGCCAAATGCATGAGGTTGAAGTCCACTCGTTAGTGAGTGGGGGTGGATGGACATGGGGATGAGGAGCTATCATATAACGTAAGCTAGTTATATGGCGGCACTTGATCCTGGGCATTCAACCTTTCGGGGGGCGTGGTGTGTGTGTGTGTGTGTTTGAAATATCAGCTGAATAAATCGAACTGAGGATGCTTAGCAAGCCGAAATAGTTTCGCATCAGCGGAAGAGCTGAAGTAAAGACTGTGTATCTATGCTAAAAGTCGACTATAGTTACCTAGTTTAGTTTATTCTATTGATGTGAAATTTCAGAAAAATTCCCGAATCAATACTGAATTTTGTTCAACAAATCAATTTGTTGGATGAAAATACAGTTTCTCTTGAATCAACGGAATATTTCATTGGATCAACATAATATTCCATTGAATCAATTTCTTGTTATTTCGAACAAAACAAAATAATAGTTTGAGCCAATTCAATATCTCTTTATGAACAATTCATGAATGTGCTTGATTGAATAAGATCCAGAGTTCATGCGAGACATTTACTTTTGATTCAAACTACAAATTCGCTCTGGAACAGGATATAGATTTGCTCATTTCAAGATTATAGTTTGTCGTGCATATATGACATTAATATTTGCTTCATTCAATTTAATTTTGCTTGATTCAACAATTCCTTTTTTCCGTGTATTGTATACAGACTTTGCTTTGCTATAACATTAATCCAGTGAATAGAGACACATAGAGGGGGTTCACCTTACAAACGGTCCGGTAGTTCTGAATTTTTGATATGTTATCTAGGATGGTTATTGATTGTTCAAAATGCAAAATGCACAATTCCCCCCCTTCCGCGCCCTCCGCCATATTGAAAAAACCCAAAGAAATCGGCAGTTCCTCCAGATTTTCGCTTATATCTTCGTTTTGGTGCATTTTAGCTACAAATGAGTTCCATTCAATATTGTAGAGGATTAAATTCCCTATAATTCTCGTTACGAATTTTGTTTCTAGAACTGATAGTTACGGAGATGTGATTTTTTTTATAATCAAACTTCTAACTTCAGAACGCTGTAATTCAGTTATTACTTATTCTAGGAAAATAAGTCCCAGAATAAAATTCGTAGAAAATTTTAATTGCCTACGGAGCACACATATATGGAGACGACTGAACATTTTGGAACGGATTCCACTTAACTTGGGCCTTGTTGCAACTGATGCACAATACCATCATTTCTGTCAGAGGAAGTTATTTCACATGCCTTCAGAGTTCATGAAAGGCTATAGGCCGTATCCCTCAGTGGAGACAGCGATGGAAGATATTTATTCATTTCTTGAGAATATCAAATCGATTCAAGAACAATTGAATTCCGCCTACTAGAGAAGTTCGTGGAAGATATCCTTATTGTCGACAATGCCAACAAAACGACGATCTGTTTCAAAAATACAGGATGTAAAATACTCACTGGATACTGGTACAGTACAATGAAATCTATAATTTTGAAAGATATTCGATCTCAGGTGTACACAATACCACTGAATACCCGCCCAGTGACAAATTTTCAGATGATGTAGATACAGTAACTCCACAAACTCTGCTCACACCCTCAAAAACCGTCATAACAAATAACAAGCAAAGATCTCTGGAAAATAGTTAGTGAATATTTTTAGATACAATGTGGAGTCACAATAGCCAAAGAAGCAATATGCCGTCATTTTACTTTTCATTTTCACCCCCCATTCCGTAGGGTTGGTGAAAAATTGTACATTCCTGTAGGTAAAAATCTCATAATATAGTTTACATACAATTCGCGAAGTATGTACTTCGCGCATCATTTTAATCTTCGCACTGCTCCGCACATGGTGGCGTGGTAACGTAGGAAACTTAAAAAAGTGTCACTTCGCAAATTGTTATCAAAGCGCAAACCTTGTCGTTTTCCCAAGGTTTGTAGAAAAAAAAGGATTTTATCAATAACGATCTTATATCGAAGACTGGAACCTTTGGCACGATAATACACTACACTGTTCTTCCACTAACCACACCGATTTTTTCAACGCCTCGACACGTGTTTCGCTACATATGTTAGCATCTTCAGGAGGAGATTGAAACTAAATATCCTATTCTAGTGTGCTGCTGATATACTTGGTATATGTTCACTCAACCGTGAAAAATATCAACCGTCAAGTTAATGTTTGTAATGGTTGAGTTCACTAGTTAATCTCAATTTTATATTACTAAACTAGAGGGCTATATAAATAGGTCAATTATCCTTATACATTTCTCTATTACTATTTTTAAATATAATTAAGCTTTCATATGCGTGAATTTTTTAAATACTATCAACTTTCCTAACTGATTTCAGGTTAGTAATATGACTGTGTGTTATGATTGTGATTGAACATATGTTCGGCTACACACGATTCATGTAACCTACCATATTTTGAATGTCGTGCTATCTGTTCTTTGGTTTGGCCTATATATATTTTATCACAATCATTACAACTCATTTCGTATATTCCCGACTTTTCAAGTCTGTCCAGTTTATGTTTCGGATTGCCCAATGAATTGCCTAATTTGGACCCAGACTGATAAACGCTTTAAAAACCTAAGTCTTTGGAACATTTGAGTTAACACTTCGAAATTCCACGACTTTCCAAGTGGAAAGAAAGAACTATAAAATAATCCCATTCCCGTTCAAACCCATCAAGTATACGAAGGGACTTGATGAGGTTTTCAAAGACTTTGGTTTTGAAAGCGTTTATGAGTCTGGGTCAAAATTAGGCAATTCATTGGACAATCCGGAAGATAGAGTGGACACACTCGAAAAGTCGGGAATATTATATCGCCTCTCATTTGATATCCCAACAAATGATCTGTATGCCATAACAGAAAAATTTCCATTGGATGAATTATATAAAATAGATTCTCTTAAAGTTTCATATAATATAATAAACAATAATCTGAAATCCAATCTTATTTTGATAAGAAACTCAGAAATTCATGGTCATCACACGAGACAATCAAACTTATTTCATCTCGATTCTGCTACTTCTATAATTGGCCAAAAGAAATTAACTCACTCTGCTCTAGCTGGATTTAATAAATTACCACATAATATAAAAAATTGGAGACATATTTCGAAATTTAAAATTGAATTGAAAAAACACATGATTTCATTACGAAATGGATAAAATTTATACTTTGCCATCTACTGATTAGTCCCTGTGGCTATTTTTATGACTTGATCGATTTAGCATTTTTAGATTTTTTTCGATTTTTTAGATTTTTTTGTTGTTGTTGTTGTTGTTGTCACCTTATATTATTTTATTATTGTTGTTTGTAATCAACTTCCTCATATCAGAATTTTATTTCTGATTGGAAGCTAGTTTTTCAATAAACAATAATCATGAAACTAGAAAGTTGAGCAAGAGTTAATAATATTAAAAAATTAGACGCATATGAAAGCTTAGAGATATTTAAGAATAGTAATAGAGTGAAGAATAAGGATACCATATAGCCCTCTATCTAGTTTATTATTATAAAATTAAGATTAACTTGTGAACTCTACCATGACGAACATTAACTTGACGGTTAGTATTTTTCACGGTTGGGTGAACATATACCTAGTACATAAGCAGCACACTAGAATCGGATATTTAGTTTCAACCTTCTCCTGAAGATCCTCACATAGTTGGCGAAACATTTATTTATTTATCTATTTATTTCTTTATTTATTTATTTATTTATTTATTTATTTATTTATTTATTTATTTATTTATTTATTTATTTATTTATTTATTTATTTATTTATTTATTTATTTATTTATTTATTTATTTATTTATTTGTTTATTTATTTATTTATTTATTTATTCATTTATATATTTATTTATTTATTTATTCATTTATTCATTTATTTATTTATTCATTTATTTATTTATTTATTTATTTATTTATTTATTTATTCATTTATTTATTTATTTATTTATTTATTTATTTATTTATTCATTTATTTATTTATTTATTTATTCATTTATTTATTTATTTATTTATTTATTTATTTATTTATTTATTTATTTATTTATTTATTTATTTATTTATTTATTTATTTATTTATTTATTTATTTATTTATTTATTTATTTATTTATTTATTTATTTATTTATTTATTTATTTATTTATTTATTTATTTATTTATTTATTTATTTATTTATTTATTTATTTATTTATTTATTTATTTATTTATTTATTTATTTATTTATTTATTTATTTATTTATTTATTTATTTATTTATTCATTTATTTATTTATTTATTTATTCATTTATTTATTTATTTATTTATAAATTTGAGGCCACCCAACAGGCAGGTGTTTCACTGCCCAATAATAGAGTGGCACATTATAACATACAATTCATCATATAGTACTGGGTATGTTTTCTATAGTTATAGAATGCTTAAGATAAGTATTTGTGCTTAGTAACTAACAGTACAAGATTTGACAATGTTATAACTATTTGGCAATATATTTTGTATTTAACTAATTAAAAAGGACTAATTGTACAGAACTTGTTTGACTCCATGTCTGAACTTGATAAATGAGAAGCTGAATACATCAAGATCATTGTTTGATTTACATACACTATTGAAAGTTTTGATACATCTTATTGACGGAGAGTTGAGCAGAAAGTTTGTTGAGCAATGGGGAACTCTTAAAAGTTGTCTATTCCTCATGTTGTGTTGCGAGCTATTGAAGTAGCATAATTCTAAGCAATATGGGCAATCTGTCAGATTATTGAATAATTTATATATGAAACATACATCAAAAAATTTTCTTCTCAATTCCAAATTTTCCAGCCTATAAAATTTCAAGTTGTTTTCATATGATTCATGGTGTCTGTTCTTGTTGAATCTGAAGTTCAGTCTATTTATGAATTTTTTTTGTACATTTTCCAGTCTATCAATATAGCAGTTGTAGAATGGATTCCATATAATAGATGAGTATTCGATAATAGGTTCCACAATGCTATTGAACAGAAGAATAACAGATTTCCAACGATTGAATTCTTTGGTGACCCTGAATATGGATCCTATGTTCCTAAGTGACTTCTATGTTATTTGTTCGATGTGCTGCTCAAAAGTTAATTTGTTATTTAAGGTTATTCCTACATCCTTCACACTATTAGTTCTCCCGATGATTTGGTCTTTCAATTTCAAGTCGTATATAATGTGTTTGTTACTACGGGAAAACACAATTTGATAACATTTCGAGAGGTTGAGATGGAGTCTGTTACGTGAGCAATAGTTAGAGAATCTATCCAGATCTGATTGAAGATCTAAGTAGTCACTGGGACTTTCAATGTTCTTGTAGATTTTTAGGTCATCCGCGAAGAGGGTATGCTTTGTGTTATGAAAACAACCTGACAAATCATTGATGAAAATATTGAATAGAAGCGGCCCCAGATGTGACCCTTGTGGAACACCTGACGTAACACGGTCACATTTTGACTTGACACCATTAATCACGACAAATTGGGTTCGCTGATCTGAGTACGAAGTTAGTAGGTTCAAAAGGTGCCCGTGTTGAAGTATTATTCGTGGAAACTTGCAGTATTTTATTAAGGAAACGTTGACACTCTCGTGACAAATTATTTTTATTGACAATGACTAACTCATATAATGGACGATCTACAGTATGACCAAAATATAGAAATGTTCTGCTTTCAGCTTCAACACCTTCCCTCATTGCGAGATTTTGGTCAAACCCATAGCACTCCGTAACTTCTCCAGTCTCGGTTTAAACAAGGGTTTTGTCATAAGGTCAGCAAGTTGATGTTCGGAGGCAACCTTTTCCACTTGTATGGAACCATCTAGCACCAACTCACGAACAAAAAAATGACGGATATGTATGTGTTTTGTTCGGCGATGGAACTCTGGGTTATGTGACAACTTGATAGCAGCCTCATTGTCAACTTCCAGGGTTGGAACTGCTTTCATGGTTATAGTTTCTTCAAACAATCGTTTCAACCATACCATCTCTCTTGCAGCTTCACTGGCAGCAACTATTTCGGCTTCCGTTGTTGATATTGCAACTGAAGTTTGCCGTTGACTAAGCCAAGATATTGCTCCACCTGCGAACATGCTCAATACACCTGAGGTTGAGCGGCCTGTAGTTTCATCCCCTCCATGGTCAGCATCACTGAAAGTTTTCAGGTCATCTTGTACGCCTGGTTCGTATGTCAGGCCGTATTCTGTGGTACCTTTCAGATAGCGGAATATTCTTTTTACTTTTTGAACATCTAAATCGGAAGGACTCTCGAGCTTTCTTGAGACAACACTAACTGCATAGGCTATGTCTGGTCTAGTTCCTGTCATCAAGTACATCAATGCTCCAACTGCTTCTCTATATGGAAAAGTGGTGTTCAATTCATCTCCACTTTCCTTCCCTACTTGAATACTTTCTTTGACCACAGGAGTTGATACGGGTTTACAGTCTTGCATGCTGAAACGTTCAAGTACTTTTCTCGCATACGCAGACTGACTCACATGTACTGTTCCATCTTCTCCTCTTCCAATTTCTAGACCTAGGAAATAGGAAGCTTCCTTGATGGTGATCTTGAACTCCTCTTGTAAACTTCTGAGAAAATCGTCTTTCAAATTATCTTTGGTTGAAGCTAGTAGCCCGTCATCTATATACAAGGCAAGGATAAGCATGTCTTCATCTTCTTTCTTCACAAACAAACATGGGTCGGCGTCAGACCTCTTGAAACCAAGACCTTCGATATAGTCACCGAAACGTTTGTTCCAGCATCTTGGTGCCTGTTTAAGTCCATAAAGACTGCGTTGAAGTTTGCATACTTCCTTGCTTTCATTGTTATACCCTTCCGGTTGCTTCATGTAGACCTCTTCGCTCAGATTACCATAGAGAAACGCGGTACACACATCGAATTGGGTGAGAGACATATTTTTGCTGGCAGCTATACTTAGCAATGATCTTATTGTCCCTCCTTTGGCTACTGGACTATAAGTTTGGTCATAGTCTTCACCTTTACGCTGTGAATATCCTTTGATGACCAATCTTGCTTTGTACTTGTCAATGGAACCATCTGGATTTTTCTTTATCTTATACACCCACTTGCATGGTATTGCCTTCTTTCCTGGAGGTAACGTCTTCATTTCCCAAGTACAATTTTCACGAAGTGACTGTATCTCTCGTTCCATGGCCAATTTCCATTGATCTCGTTCATTGCAAGTTATAGCTTCTTTATAGCTTAGAGGTTCTTTAGGATCAGTAATCTCTGCAGCAACTGCCATAACATAATCATCAAAACGTAGGGGCTTTCTTGTCTGTGATCTGTCTCTCAGCGTTCTTCTTACTTCGATATATTCTTCTGGGTCTTCTTCTATACCATGCTCATTTTCTAGCTCATCTGTAATATATCTCATGTCTAAGTTCTCTTCTATTCCATTTTCATCGTCGAGGTTTTGTTCGATTTGGTCTTCTTCAGCAACATCTTCTTCTATCTGATCTTCAACGTCATTGTTCGACGGTTCTTCTAGCTCTCTCTCTCTTTCCTTGGTATTTACATACTCGAAAACAGAAGGTAGTGGAGATGAAGATCTTTCTACCGGTTTTGGAGCTCCTAATGGTTTGAACTCATCAAAAAACACGTCTCTTGATCTCACTAGTTTTTTCTGTTCTGTTGACCAAATTCTATAACCATCGTTGTTTTCGTAACCCATGAGGATACCTTTGATAGCCTTTCGGTCCATTTTCTTGCGATTTTTCTTTGGAACATGAGCATAGCAAGTGCTACCTATCACTCGTAGATGCTTGAGGTTGGGCTTTTTCTTGTGCCATACCTCGTAAGGAGATTTTCCTTCAACTCCTGATCGACTCGTTCGATTGAGGATATATGTCGCCGTGTTGATCATCTCTGCCCAAAAACTCTGGTCGAACAGCACCTGTCTAGCATGCATTAAAGTTCTCGCGACTTCCACCAATGTACGGTTCTCTCTCTCTGCACAGCCATTTTGTTGTGGTGTGTACGGCATAATAAACCTTTGTCGTACACCATTATGGGTCAGAATATTTTGTACCTTGTTGTTGTCAAATTCGCCGCCATTGTCGGACAAAAGCTCCTCTACACCATAATTGGCAACTTTAATTTCTGCTAGGACTGTATTCAGCTTCTCTGCCACCTCTGATTTGTGCCTCATGAAGTAGACAAAACGATACCTGCTGTAGTCATCCTTAAATAGGACATAGTAGCGATAGCCAGACTTGGATTTCTCGAAAGGTCCACAAACATCTGTATGGATCAGAACACCTGGTGATTCTGCTCGGGCTCTAGTACCAAATTTCAGTACATGGGCTTTTCCATACACGCAGCCTTCACATAGTTCACTGTCTAGGTTAACGTCTATTCCCAAAACATCTTTCAATACCGTTTTAATATGTCTCTTATTCTGATGTCCAAATCTTTCGTGGTAAAGCTGTAACACATTTTCACTGTCGACTATATTGATCTCTTTTTGAATTTCAGGCTTCAAGGTTCTTATATGTAACTTGTATAAACCTCCTGAGCGACTTCTTGATCCTTCTAACAGGACTTCTCCGGATAACTTGAAAAAACATCGTTCTGACTTTGAAACAAACTCACTTTCTGGATTCAAATCTTGTGCAGACAGCGTTGAGAACAGATTTTTCCTTATGCTTGGAACATACCATACTTGGATCAGTGAAAATTCGTGTTTCTTCCCAATCACACAACTTTCTACTCTGATCGTACCATGTCCCAGGGCTTCTACTGAGTCTCCGTTTGCAGTTGTGACTCTGTGTTCATTGTTGAATGGTACGAAGCTCTCAAACAGATCACTTCGGTTTGTGATGTGGTTGGTCGCACCATTATCAACATACCAATTGTTTCTATCACTCTCGCAGGACAACACACTACTTGTCTCAGCCAGTAAGGATATAGTATTTGCTTTATTCACGTTGTCTTTCTTCTGTTTTTGAGGTTTCGGAGGTCTCCCATCTGCTTTCCACTTGGAACACTCTCGTACTTTGTGACCTTTCTGCTTACAGTAGTTACAAGTTAGATTCATTCTCTTGCTTCCTACATGTAACACTTCCTGCTTACTTTCACTCTTATCTGATAAAGCCTTTTCATAAGCGCACAACTGACTCGTCAGATTGTCTATGGTTCTGTCCTTGTTTGACATCAACATCCAACTAGACTTGAATGAAAAGTATTCAGCTGGTAGGGTCTCCAAAATTTTGCAAATAAGTAGGATTTCAGGTAGATCACACTTATTACAGTTGTTTCCAGTAGATATTTTATCTTTGGAGATCTCTTTTTGTAAATTGTTCCATAAATTCTTTAGTTTCGAAGTATGCGTTGCAATGTCATCATCTGCTTGTCTGACGTAACTGAAGAATTGCATGCACACATCATAAGTTTTGTCCTCGATGCTTCCATCATACAATCGATGCAGTTCTAACCAAACTTCTCTCGCAGTAGTGAATCGCATAACTTTTTCTAGAGTTTCTTGTGTCATATTCACAGTCATAATGAGTAGAACATTACTCTCAACTTGATTGAAGTCAGCCAAATCCTTGATATACTTGGATTTCTCTTCTGTTGTTGCATTATCAGGAACAGGTGTTGGTTTCTGCAGTCCACCTTCTATCACCTCCAATCCATTTTTGATTCCTCTCAACAGAATGCAAAGCTTGTATTTCCAAGTAATCCAATTTGATTTTCCTTCCAGTAATCCTATCTGCACTTTACTTGCATCCATTTTTCTCTGGACTAAGATACGATCACCTTCTATAGGAAAAACTTGATCTCTAGCTTTAACAAAATTTCTGACTGGATATTTCCTAACTACTACTTCCAGACGTAGGACTTCAATTACTGTAGCGGGAACCACGCTCTGCTACCATGTTGAAGTATTATTCGTGGAAACTTGCAGTATTTTATTAAGGAAACGTTGACACTCTCGTGACAAATTATTTTTATTGACAATGACTAACTCATATAATGGACGATCTACAGTATGACCAAAATATAAAAATGTTCTGCTTTCAGCTTCAACAGCCCGTGCACACCGAATTCTCGAAGTTTGACTACAAGGGTTTCGTGATGAACCTTGTCAAAGGCCTTCGAGAAGTCCGTGTACACGGCACATGTTGCTCCACCTCCTTCCATATTTGAGAGAGTATCGTGTATGTATGGAACTAAATTGGTTAAGACGGATCTTTTCGCAAAAAAGCCATGTTGAGATGGGTTGATGGAATTTCGCACTTGGAAAAATAGCTCGACAAAAATTATGGTTTCAAATAGTTTGCCAAGTTGGTTCAGAAGAGAGATTGGTCTATAGTTAGCCATGTTAGACTTATCCCCTGATTTATGGATTGGTACGACCATTGCAACTTTCCATTGTTTTGGAAAGATTCCACTTGTCAGACACTTGTTGAATATGATGTGGAGGGGTTCAATAATAGACTCGATGCATCTTGTTAGAAATAATGTCGGGATACCATCTGGTCCTGGCCCTTTTTTGATATTTAGTTTCTGTATATCATTCCGTATCTGTTCCTTTGTAATGAACGATATCACGAAGTGGGAGGATTCTTTCGAAGAATTGTTATTGGCGACAAGGCATGGGGAGTTATTTGATTCAAAGACGCTGCAAAAATAGTCAGAAAAAAGGTTCGCAATTGATTCGACGTCGTCTGCAGTTTTGTTATCGAAAAACATTTTCACCGGTAGTGATTTATTCTTCGACTTGTTTGCGACGAAAGACCAAAAAAACTTTGTATCATGTTCAATAGTACTTTCAGTTTTTTTTATGTAACTAGCATAGTCCGATTTCACGTTTTGCTTGAATAACCTGCGATAATTGGAGAACTGATCATATAGTCATCTTGATTATTGAACAATTTCCATTTTTTGTGATATATTTTTTTTTTTAATGAGAATCTTAGTTACGCGGCTATACCAGATTGGATATTTAGTTTTCGAAATTGTCTTCTTGGGAACATAGGAATCTATTAGTGAGTTAACAATTCCATAAAAAACATCAATGCAAGACTCTACGTTCAGATGTGACAGTGTTGTTACCCAATTTATGTGACGTAGTCTGTCATTTATTGAAATATAGTCAGCTTTATCGAATAATGTTTTTGTATAATTCTTTGCGTTCATCAGTCTATCTGTGCTGAGTTCCAGATGTATTTCTAGTGAAACATGATGTGGATCTTCATCAATAAATGGGAAAACACATTGTTTGACTCTAGGATTGGATATTAACGACAGAACAAGATATAATTGATTGCCGTTGGCATTTACAATGTGTTGTTTGAGATTCAAGAGTGATATGGTATCAGTGAAATGATTACTGATAGTATCTCCAGCATTGAGAGGACAGTGTGATTGAAATTCCACATTATAGGCCCAGCGTAATTTGGGAAAATTGAAATCGCCGACCAATAATATTTCATCGCTACTTTTGTTATTATTAATGATATTGATCAGTTTATGAGTAAACATCTCCAAGTCGTTTAGTTTCGCGTGGGGAAGTATGTAAATACAACCTATATGCAATCTCTTACCCTGATCGAAATATATTGATAGTGGCGAAAAATATCTAATGAACTCCTTCGAAGTGAAGAATATTAGTGCAACGGGACCCCATACCCTCAGCTGAAGCCGCCATCGGGATGTAATCTTGGTCCTTGGGTGATATTTAAATTATTTACTATCTTGATGTATGAATAACTATTAAAGGATAGAATGATTGGGAGGTATCGATGAAAAAGAAACAATATTGTTATTTTCAATATGTAATATAATCACATTTCACTCGATAGTAGATTACCTATAGCTATAAATTGACTAGAATATTAAATATATCGAAGACTGGAACCTTTGGCATGATAATATACACTACACACTGTTTCAACACTAACGAAACCAATTTTTGGATAATTTTGTCAGTTTGGTTAGTGGTAAAACTTTTGTTAAACAGTGTATTTTGTAGAATAATGAAATCAATATTTTTGGAGAGACGTACCTACACAAACACTTCACATTGAAAGTAGATTTTCCTTTTATGAGATGCAATAAATTTCATTACATTCTCTCAGAATCACAAGAATTATATCTACCGAAATACTGAGTAATAACTTTGAGTATTCACACTTAATGTTCCTGAACAAACAGAATCAGACTCCTCTGGAAATAGGTTCCATATTCGAACAGCCAGAGTAGTAATATTTATTGCTATTTATATTGCTTCAAGTCGAACTATAACACATCATTAGAAAGCAAAAATTCCAAATCAAGCAGGTCTTATATGGATATAAATTTTCAGTAAATTTATTATTTGATGACGTTTCGAATATTGGCCGGAGAATATAATGAAACACATATTCACCAATGGGTGTATATTGCTTTCTGAATATTCCATCAATATGCTCGATATTGGTCCTCACTTACAAGATCAATATAAGAGGATCAATTAATTGAACTGTCATATTGGTATTGAATGTTAGAAACAATATGTGGACGAATATTATTACAAATTATTAGAAAATCATCTATCAACATTTACTGCATTGGTTCCTACCAATTTTGATTTCTACGTCTGTTATTCGCAAAAAAATGGCAGACTATCCCATATTTCATTGATTTTCAGAAAACGAATAGAAAATTGGTATCCCTTCAAATTCTGAATAATAATTGTTTTGGTTGATTCTTCGGAAATTGAACATCCTTGAGAATTCTATCACCCTTCAAGTGAATCGTCATTCTCTCATATTATTGTTATCACAGCTGTTTGAGATAAAAAGCCATGGTAAATCAGAAATGCTTACTCGTTTCAAGCGGAATTAGATATCATTCAAAACAAATTCAATTAGTGTATGTTCAATTCTGCTACGTAACCTCACCTTCTTGTTATATGTCAGATGATTTTGACATTCAAATGAATGGAATATAGAAGATCCGTTTCTTCAATGTCTTTTAATTCAATATTTTCGACAGTATCCACGATTGAACAGTATCATCATGACAAAAAGCAGCGTGCGTAATATATACAACGCCTTAACTGAGATGTTCATCATTCATTCGGCTAGCCTACCTTCTTCATTTGAATGTCACCTCACTTCAGATTATTTTGCCTTGCAGATGAGTTGCCAAAAGTATGGATTTCTATTGAAAGTTCCTTGTAGGTATGAAATTTGGCTGCTCATTTTCTTCAAGTATGTACCTCTATATAGTTGCTCTTGTAAATCACTGAAGTAAGGTATAGTCCGGCATTTGTTCGTTTAGATTTTGAGTTTCTGAAGAATCACATATCGTATTTAAAGTAATTTTCATAACATTCAAAATTGAATGATTAATAACCAAACCAGAAAAAAATTTACTATACCCGATATCATGTTTTACATCTCATCGGAACAAAATTCCTCAACCTTACTCTCATTCTTCAGTTATTGAAAATCAGTCTGAAAAGTAATAGATCCCCCATTTGAGATTCGAAAAATTAACAATCAGTACCACAGGATGTAAGAAAGATACAAATGATCATTTTGCAAACTTTACTGACTATTGAAAAGGAATATTCTCTGATAAATTATGGAAATAATGAATGGAATTGAAATTTCTAAAAAAAAATCTAAAATTGTTCTATCCGTCATTCGGTTGCCCCCTTACGAGCAACCCTCAGAAGTCTTCGAGAGTCTTGTGCGAGCAAGGAATGACGGGGGCCTTACCTTTTAACGTGTGATCTCAAACACTTTCTTGGGCCATCAGAAAAATTTCTGCAGTCGACGGGAATCGAACCCACGCCGGCGAGCGAATGCGGATTAGAATATAGACACTCTGTCCACACGGCTACCTGGTCTATATGTAATGAAAATATCAATTCTTTCTTGGTTCATTAAAAAAAACAACTTTACTTTCATGGCTTCATGTCACGATGAACATTGGATTATATCTATTGAACACACGATAAGAATTCGAAAACAAAATTTTCCGAAATTGAGAATATTCGTTCTCCTTCAGAAAAAACTGAATATGTACTCGCACATAATATCATTATGAATATTCAACAGGAAACAATTTCCAGGCTATTTGCCACGTCGAACATTGAATTATAACTGTTGAACTGGATGTTCAAAGGAAAGCATGAAAAATAAAAATCCCCTTAAGTTGAGAATTGACATTCTCCCTCAATTCGGATGAATAATATGATGAATTATGATATAAAAATATAACTTACCAATATGTTAAGTATTTAATTGGAAATTGAAATGTATAGGCGGAGTATACTTGTATAAACTCTGATCTTGATGAGCTTAGAACTTTCAAAAAAATCATTCGTATCAGTGATATGAGAATTATATCTCTCACAAACAGGTTTTATGACTTTGTTGGAATGAACTCATTTCGGATATCTAACCCTCCTCTGCAACCCGAAGTCCAGTTATTCTTTCAGCCATTCGCCATAATATACACAATTTTCATCTCTCTATAGTTATTCCTTTCGAATTCAACTGTATCGGATTGTCGACCATACTTAAATGGACATTTCTAAACATTCTTGTGTTCATCATTAGTTCTTCGATACACTTATGCTCTGCTTTATCAATGTTGAACTGTTAGGAATTCGTCTGCGAGAATGAAAATGAAAAAATGGAGATATAAGTAATTTATGATGTTACTTCGAGCAATTACCGATACTTGAATAATACACCTTAACTCGAACGGGGGACCGGTCAGTTGGACCACGAGTACCTGTATTAATCCTTTTTTGAAAAAGGTCGAGTTAAGCCTACCCTGCAGTTCGACCAGGTTGAAATTGTATTTTCTAATCGATTTACCTAATAATATATTTCGTTACACCCACATTGCTTAGTGCCCACATTTCGTTACGCCTACATTGCGTTACTCCTACATTTCGATATGCCCACATTTCGTAAGTCCCACATTTCGATATTCCCACAGTCTCCGAACATACCCGAAGAATGCACTGTGGCCAAACACAATGTGCGTTAGGCTCACAATGTCTAGTACACGCGTCTAGCTATAGCATTTCCTCTATGGCTTCCTGAATTCCGAATACGTAATATGAGGAAGGGAAATATCCTTTCTGCATTAGAAAGGAGACTACTTTTTCTGAACATTCTAACGTTGCTCGGCCTAAATGAACCTCCTTCCTAGGAAATATTTTTCTGAATATTACTTGAGAGAGTAAAAAAGGCTATACTTTTTCAAAACGATCTAACCCAACTCGGACTAAATAATCCTTCCTGAAAAGTTTATTCTTCGATGAATTGCTCGAGGGAACAAGGAATACTACTTCTTCTAAACAATCTAACCTAACTCAGCCTGAATCAACCTTTTCCACTTTTAGACCCTCATGAAGAAATTCATTCAATAATGCCCAGTAATCCAAGTCTATCGAAATTTTGCGATTATATCGTGGAAACTTATATCGATGAAGGAAATCATTTTCCCCCAAGTATGTGGGCTTGTACTACAGATAGTAGTAGTTCATTCTCATTTTAATTCTAGTTTTTATAGTTCTCACCCAAGTTTGTTTAATTTTGTAAATATTTCAATGAACTTTCAAGCAGAAACGAATATTAAAATAATATCCGTAAAATGTTACTCCAAAAAACTAAAAGTGCAACACAGAAAAAAATAGTTATTTTTGTATCTAGAGCGCGAAATGCTACTTTGGTGATCGAGATCTGATTTTTTTAACGAGGCGTAGCCGAGTTGAATAAATAGTCGAGATGACCAAAGTATTTCGCGCTCGAGTTGCAAACAAAATTTTTTCTACAAACGTCAAAAAATATAGTTCTAAAGTAAAAATATGCTTAGCTAGATATAAAAAATAGTGTTGAACTGGCTTTAAAGGCCTCCCCCTATCCTCCCTAGGTACGCACGATGTTCCACGAACATAATACGAATTTCCTTTCGTGCGCTCAAGAGATAAAACAAAGTTATTGTTGAACATTCAGAAATAAATGATTTCATGGATGTTTGCTCGATTGAGGACCATATAGTTGAAATATAAATATCTCATTAATTTTACATTACAATGCGCGAAGTAGGTACTTCGCGCACTGTTTTACTTCGCGCATTGTTATGTGCAAGGTATCATGGTAACGTAGGAAACTGAAAAAAAGTGTCACTTCGCAGTTTGTTATCAATGCGCGAACCTTGTCATTTTTTGACGTTTGTAGAAAAAAAGATTTTATTAAAGCTAAGATATCAGAATAAAGAAATGGCCTTTTATCACAAAAAGATTTTGTAAAAATTATGTCTTATTATAATTCATCTCAATAATAAATAACATATTATTTTGAGAAAATAGTGATTGTTTGAATTCTTAGAATACAACCTTAATCCGCTCGAAGAACGGTCGTGGTCCAACTGATCGGTGTACTTAAAACAGGTACCTGGCCCGTGGTCGAACTGTCCGACTCCCCTCGAACGAGCCCTTCCGATGAAGAAACCAAGGTGATGAGTTGCAGCTTTTTTGACAAATCCATAGTACCAAATTTGATGAAATGTTCGTTTCAGTATATTCTCTTGTGACCTTTTTAGTGACCTTGAATCGATATTCGAGGCAATGGGCTTATATCACAAAAATATTTTATTTCATAATTCGATAGAACTCACCCAAACTAGCTCACCACCGCAAACCGTTTCTTGCTGTGAGCTCCCTACGTTTTATAAAAAATTATTGAAATCCCCGATTTTTCGGACCTCTGAAAACGAGGCGATGATGTGACGTCAAAACCCTAATACTGAAACAAGACTATTCCAGACAGAGATGAATGATACATGATTTCTGACAAATCAATTCTAACCTAGATTGACTTTTTGCAGCTCCATGTGAAACGGGTCAACAAAGCAATGTTGCTATGTTTATGAAATATATTGGATTATTGTGAAATTGTAATGGTGCAAATGGTTTTGAGATTAAGACATTTCGTTGTCTAGAGATTGTTTATACTCCAATGATTCAACCTACAATCGACAACTCGAATATATTTTTCTGCAGTAGTGGTAGTGGATATCAAAAGATATTTCAATATCGATTTCGATTTCTCGGATATTTTGTTTGGATGATATGGCAACAGTAATAAGTGTCAGGAGAGTGTCAGTTTCAACCATATATCTACTATTTCTATATATGGCGCATCGCCTATGGGGTTTCTACGTCATAAGAGGGTGTCCGTTTTCAGAAGGTACTATCATTTAGGTCCAAAAATAAAACATTCCAGTTAATTTTTTGATCGAATTATGTCGTCAATCATTATTTATGTATAAAAGGATCATTATAAACATGGTTTGAGTTAAAAGTTCTACTAAGGTGTACACGCCCATTAAATTGAAATTCAAACCTATTTTCACTAACCGAGATACTTTCAGACAACTAAAAATGTACACAACATACGAATTATCTGTGAACACATCATTCATTCTTGTTGTATGCATGAGTACAAATAACGTTCAGCGATGTGAATTAAAAAAAGGCTCGGCGCTAGGAATCGAACCCTGGGCCACCGCACTCTCAGCCTGTCGCTGAACGAGTAACGATACTATGACCCTCCATGGGAAGCGAATCACATTGTATATTAACAGTGAATTAATAGACCAATAGATCACGGTGAATACTCACTCACCCTTTATTGATCTGAACATTTCTCTATTGCATCACCCATCACAATCGATTTCATAATAATTATCATATATGTTACCTATACTCAGGGCATCATACATTTCAGTGTGAAAAATGTCACACTCAAAAGCATTTCTCGTTGACTAGATTGGGACATGTTCATGGGGTCATGAAAATTCAATGCAGTTCCAATGAATATGATATTCAATGATTTCGAAAGTATATTCACTGAATTATTAGGTGAATAAAAAATGAACGTTTCAGAAGACAAAATTGATTCTTGATGAAATTAGTCACCTGGAAATCGAAAATGAACATTTTGATTTCGAGTCATTTGTGTGTGAATCGGATAATTGAGTATTGAGCCACTTACATACGTATGTGTTCAATCAGTTGATAATATAAAAAGTGTTTCCAGTGCTGGAAATAACGATGGATTGCAATAATTGAATAATTAATTGATAAAAATGAAAGTAATGCATTATAATAGGAAGAGGAGGTATGTGTTGGATTTTTTTAGAATTCTTGGAGGTTTTGAGTTCTTGGGAATACTTCCATCATCATTAGTTATTACACCATATTATGTATGTAGGTAGTAGTTTTCATCACCCCATAAAATAGACAAGGCAATATTAGAACAGATTTGAGCAAACCCTAACTTGAAATAATTATTGTACAAATATAAATATAAAGTCTAGTAGTCATAGGAGAAAAAAAGAAGTAATGTCGATGAAAAATAACCCATTGAATAACTTCTACAGGGTGTTACAAGCTAGTGGGTAAGCATGGGATTCTCGATAACCTGAGTAGGTCAAATTAGGGCAAAGTTGTAACATTTCATGCTCAATAAAATGCTGTATATATGGAATAACAGGAAAATAATAACATCAGACTCATTCACTCAGCTCGTTCCGTTCTTCTGCAGCTGCAGGAACTTGGCGGCCGCAGAAAAGCTCTGCAGGTCGAAGCCCAGGGCGTTACTATCGCCGAGCCGACATTCACTCCAGCAGTATTCAGGTGTTTCATCAGTATGTCATCGTAGTGCTTCGTTTATCTAATATTTTATTGGGTCGCTTGAGGACAATTCGATCAATGAAAGTGTCGTCATATAGATTTTAGAAAAAAACGTGTCCTATGTCATCAGAAACGGAATTTTCCGCTATGTCGAATGGCGTAGACGACGAGACGACCTTCAGACTTCCAATAGCAGGCGGCCCCGATCCACCATAACTGCCCACGTTGCTTCTCGCGCTTTCCTGCTGCTGCAGCAAGTACTTCGCACCAGCAGAAAAGCCTCGCAGGTCAAACCCCGAAGGCGCCACAATCGCCGAGCCGACCATCGCTCCGGCAGTGAGTGAATGATATTGATGTTATAATTCTCCTGGTGTTTCATGTGGAAAATGTGCATCAATTTGAAATTGTTGAGTAGAAACGGTCCGATCTTCTTCTCAATCTTCCCCTGACTACTAGTCCTCAACTAACAGACTACGACACGACCTTCAGACTTCCAACAGCAGGCGGCCCCGATTCATCATCACTGCTCACGTTGCTTCTCGCACTTTCCTGCTGCTGCAAGAACTTGGCAGCAGCAGAGAAACTTCGCAGGTCAAACCCCGAAGGCGCCAATATCGCCGAGCCGATCGTCGCTCCAGCAGTGAGTGGATGATTTTGATGTTCTAATTCTCCTGTTATTTCATGTTATAAATGTGCATTTACATGAGTTTGTTAAGTAGAAACGGTCCGATTTTTTTCTCAATCTTCCCCTGACTACTAGTCCTTAACTAATAGACTACGACACGACCTTCATATCTCAAATAGCAGGTGGCCCCGATCCACCACCACTGCCCACGTGGCTCCTCGCATTTTTCTGCTGCTGCAAGAACTTGGCAGCAGCAGAGAAACTTCGCAGGTCAAACCCTGAAGGCGTTACTACCGCAGAGCCAATAATCGCTCCTGCAGTGAGTGAATGAGATCGATGTTATTATTTTCTTGTTATTTCATGTGAAAAATGTGCATTAATTTGAAATTGTTGAGTAGAAACGGTCCGATTTTCTTCTCAATCTTCCCCTGACTACTAGTCCTTAACTAACAGACTACGACACGACCTGTATATCTCAAATAGCAGGTGGCCCCGATCCGCCACCGCTGCCCACGTTGCTTCGCGCGTTCTCCTGCTGCTGCAGGAACTTGGCGGCAGCAGGAAAGCCTTGCAGGTCGAAGCCTGGGGGCGCAACTATCGCCGAGCCGACCGTCGCTCCGGCAGTGCCTTGCAGGTAGGCGATCAGGCGCTTCATTTCTTCCAGGGCGTTGGCCTGCATGAGGATGTAGTTCTTGGCCAGCAGGAGGGTGGCTATTTTGGAGAGCTTCCGGACGGAGGGGGAGTGTGCGTACGGTATAACTGATCTGTTGGAAAAAATCATAATCTATCAAGAAGATTTGAATTCATCAACAAAATGAAATGAATATTGCATTAGGACAGTTCAGCGGAGAGAAAATGTAAGATCTTTCTAATTTTTACATGTAATATGACACTTTTCAAAACCAATAGAAGTTTTAATAACGTCCTACTCCACGTGACCAGTTCGTCGCCCTAGAATAATACGGTACTATCTGGACCAAGTATAGTTGCTTAGAATAGTGATGCGAACTTTCGATTCCATCTATTCCGTTTCATTTCAGTCGATCAGATTTTCTGTTCTGATTGGGTTGAATTTCTTGTTAGTTGATTCTTTTTCTCCTCCTATTCTCGTATGAATGTCAATTGGAAGATCTGAAATGTAGAGACAACTTTGTTCCAGAAGAACCCAGGTAGCAGAGTGACGTCCAATTGACGTCATTTTTTGTGGAAGTGGACCTCCAAAAATGACGTCTGAGAGACCCTATAATGACGTCAAAATGTCACAGCCATTTGACGTCATATTTAGACGTCATAATGACGTCGCAGAATGACCAATAAGGGACGAAATAGAAATAATTAGGTTTATATATTATACGGTATTATTGGTACATAATTACACCACAAACCTTTGATGACATCCATTTTGTAACTATATACGTTGTGGTCACTTGGTTGATGTTCCTCTCGGGCAGTCCTGTTGAATCCTAGCGCCATCACTACTACCTATGAATCTCTATATGACAATATCGTTAGATACTCGTATTTGTACCTGAAATAATGTAGCGAGCGTTGGCGAGATGTAAGCTGAATAAGCTCATTTTTGGCTAAACTATCCATTTCTGAGAAATCCTCTGCAACAGGTCGATTTTATTTTCGATTTGCCACATTTGAAAGAAACAATCATATATATACAGGGTGATCCACGTTTAAGTTAAGACGTTTGCGGCAATTTTTTCAATTAGAAACAATAATAACCTATATTAGATACATTCATTCTTAAAATATTCATGGGAATCTGAATTTGAAATAATATTACACATGGGGTTTGTATACAGTGTGTCCGTTAAATTGAGTGTTCTCGCGTGAAGTAAATAAAGTAGCCGATTAATGTACTTATAACCATACAATTCCTTTCTGAGGAATCTCTCAAAATAGGTCTATTTTCATTATAAATTACCAACATTATTGAGAAAAAATTGAACATACAGGGTGATTCAAGTTTGAGTTACAACGTCCGCGACCATTTTTTCAAAGGAACACCCTATATGAATTATTCGATTTTTAAAGTCTCTATGGAAAGCTGGATTCAAAAATATATGAGTTTGTATACAGTGCGTTCGTTGAATAAAGTTCTTTTGTGAAGTTGCGAATAAATTCGTTGAGAATTGAAAAAATATTATTTTTTGAGAGAATAACGTTCGAAGCCGTAGAATTTTATTCTCATTCAAATCAATATATACAGAATGATATTCGTGTAGGAGAAATTACGTCATCTTTATTTTTTAATGACGATCCAATTTTACTAGAGAACTGAATTTAACGAACGCCCTGTATACAAACTCTTTGTGTGATATACATTTGATTACGAAAATTCAATAATATATATCCGTTTGGAAAATGTGTCGTTTACGTAATAATACAAACGTGCATCATCCTGTATATTTGATGATTTGTCGTAATAAATGTGTCAAATTAGAAATAAAAGCCTCTCCTGTTTTCTCAGAAATATGTAAGGTAGATAGATATTGGATAATAAATGAATTTATCCACTACTTCAAGAGAGCATTTCATTTATTGGACGCACTTACCTATACAATCCACATGATTGTGTTAAACCTGGTTAAAAATTTTCGAATTCCGCTTCCCATGGTTATTCTAATGATTGAGTTATATATATAGGGTGCTCTATTCAAAAAAAATTGTCGTGATAGTCATAACTCAAACGTGGATCACCATGTATGTATATTCTATTTTTCTCATAAATATGGCAAATTGAAAATGAAAATCGACCGTTTTCAGCAGGTTCCTCAAAAATGCATAATTTGGGTAAAAATAAATTTGTTCATCAGTACTTACGAGAACACTGTATATACAAACACAAATTTAGTACGTACAATTAACAAACGATGAGAAGGTGAGAATGCGATTGATTTTTCTTATTTGGTCGAATATACGACTTTGTAGGGACGTCATTAAGACGTCCAATATTGAACGTCAATAAGACCCCAGGTAGCACATCATATTGGCTGGAACCCGATTTCATATTGGGCCGATATAGATATATCGTACATGTGAAAAATAATATAGGTCCAATATGAGAGTATATTGGACAAACAATATTGGAATGATAATATTGGTGGAATATTGGTTCAACCTGAGCTGAATATGGATTGTCAGCTACAATATTGGAGCAATATAGGTTGTAAAATTCGTTGACAATGTGTTGAAAAACATATCTATGAATGTTATATAATATTGTTTTACGAATGTCGATACAACAACATCGTATACATATTGTTCCCGACATTTACAACCAATATTGCAATTTGAACATTCTCCCCATGTCGATTCTGAAGCGGTTATGCAATATTGTATATTCAAGTTGAACGGCATATCGGCTGGATATTGTTTTAACAATATTTGAAACATTATATATTCACCCATCTTGATTGATATCATTTTATCTATATCATGCGGAAGATATCGTATACAATTTGCTTCTTACATTTATAACCAATATCGCGATTTGAATATTGTCCCCATGTTGATTCAGAAGCGGTTGTGCAATATTGTGTATTTGAGTTCGACGGCATATTGGTTGAATATTGTTTCAACAATATTCGAAATATCATATTCACTTATCTTGATTAATATCATTCTATCCATATCATGCGGAAGATATCGTATACATATTGTTTCCAACAATTATAACCAATATAGCAATTTGAACATTCTCCCCATGTCAATTCTGAAGCGGTTATGAAATATTGTATGTTCGAGTTCGACGGCATATTGGTAGAATATTGTTTCAACAATATTTGGAACATAGAATTTACCAATATTGACTGATATCATTCCAACTATATCGTGCGGAAGATATCGCACACATATTGTTTCCAACAACTATAACCAATATCGCAATTCAAACATTCTCCTCATGTCGATTCTGAAGCGGATATACAATATTGTGTAATCGGATTCGACAGCAAATTGGATGAATACTGTTTCAATTGATATCATGCGGGAAATATCGTATACATATTGTTTCCAACAATCATAACCAATATCGCAATTTGAACATTCTCCCCATGTCGATTCTGAAGGGGTTTTCAATGATTCAAATATGAATATCAATAACAGCAATTCAATATACATCTTATATCGGACATAGAAGAAAAAAACAATATTGTAATTTCAAGTTCAATTGCATATCGGGTGAATAGTTTTCTAGCAATATTCAGAAAATAATATCATCTTATATTGGCTGATATGTGATTCACTATATCATGTGAGCAATATTGTTCACATTTTGTTTTGAGAATACATATCGATATCGAAATTTCGATATTTATTCCATATTACGCACTCCCAAATCGATGTCGATAGATGGCGCTATAAATGATTGGTAACGTACTCCCATCGCCGATCAGACGAGAGAATATAAATATTAGCTCTAGACGATTGTAAAGTATTATAACCTGGAGTAGGGGTTAACCGTGATCAACAAGGAGGCTTCCCCAATGCAAGGCCCTTTCATTGCACTCCGGCTGGGCTGGCCTTTGTGATTATTCCTGATGCGAATAACTCGCAAATATTGGTATGAAAATATTCCACCAATATTTTGAAGACAACATAGCTACATAATGATTTTCAATAATGTACCAATATTTATAACCAATATTGCACCAGTATTGTCAAATGTTCACTGTCCATTTATCAGCAATATTGATATCACATTTTGTGACCAATATAACTTCACGAATATTCCAGCAATATTGATATGAGAATATTCTACCAATATTTCTGAGACAACATACCTTCATGATGATTTTCAATGATTCACCGATATTTCCATATATTACACCAATATTGCCGAATGTTCACCATTGATTTCTCGCCAATATTGATATTACATTTTGTGTCCGATATAACTCTACGAATATTGAACCAATATTAATATGAGAATATTCTACCAACATTTGGAAACTGATATTGTACCAATATCGCCGAATGTTCACATTTTTTTTCTCGCCAATATTACTTTCACAATATTTTGCCGATATTTCCGTAATATTGCACCGATATTGTCCCAATATATGTGTGCTACTTGGGACGTCATGAAATATGACGCCATTTTTTGGTCCCTCTGAAGTCGAGGACGTCATTGACCAATAATGACCCAAAAAATACGTCATGTCATTTCACTAACCTGTGCTACCTGGGAATTTTTCATTCAGGTAATTCAACTGACACATATACAATAAGATGCGTCTTTTTTCCATAAAATTATACGAGAAAGCTAATTTGAAATGTTCTTAGTATCATCAGATACATTTGTGATTCAATGTATATTAGGTATAAGTATTATGTGTATGATTCGTAATAATAGTGAAACATTGCGGATTTTCGAAGGAATATTTCGAATTATCGGAATAGAGAAGTACAAAATGTCTGCTTAAACTTAGAATTTTCATAAAAGCAATGTCAGTCACGTTTATGCAGCACTCATTTTTTCAATTGCGTTCACCTTCTATCAATGGAGCAACTTAGGAAAAGAGGATATTTTGGTATTGAAGTATCTTGGCACAACTTTGAAAATCTTTGAAATCGGTAACTTTCAGCTATTAGATGCAATATGGTTTTTTTATTCACTGCTTTCAAATTCTTGATGAGAGATGAAAGTGAACATAAATCAGTTTGATTTATATGTACTTCTTAAAAATATGACTGTGAGTGTCTGATGATTATAAACTGGGATAACAATTGAGGGTGTATATGTATAAATGAATAATAAAGACAAAACTTCTAAATTCGAAAAATCAGGTGTATACAAACTCAACTGTGGATCTTGTCCTAAGGTATACAGGGTGATTCAAAAGTAAGCGGCATCCTTTCAGAGGCGTATTCCTTGCTTGAAAATAAGGCAAAAAGTTCCTATTGATAAGGATCCGAAAATGCTTCCTAAGGGAGCTACGGCCCTTTGAATAGGACACCTCAAAGACGGTTTTTTCTCTATAACTTTAAAATCCTTCACAACAAATTTTTAAAAATTGGTGTACGGCATAAACATTCGATGGTAAATAGGACTCCGTATTCGAAATTTCAGAATTTCATTCAGGGGCGTCACATGCGGGAGAGGGTAAGTGTAAAAATATCCCTTCTTCTCCGGATATTCAGGTTACTGTGATTTCGTTTGGAAATTATTTCGAATACGGAGTCCTATTTACCATCGAATGTTTATGCCGTACACCAATTTTTAAAAATTTGTTGTGAAGGATTTTAAAGTTATAGAGAAAAAACCGTCTTTGAGGTGTCCTATTCAAAGGGCCGTAGCTCCCTTAGGAAGCATTTTCGGATCCTTATCAATAGGAACTTTTTGCCTTATTTTCATGCAAGGAATACGCCTCTGAAAGGATGCCGCTTACTTTTGAATCACCCTGTATATCGGTCAGACAGGTCGTACGTTTAATCAGCGCATTCATGAAAATAAGATGAATTTTTTGATAAAGAAAACAAATTCAACATACGCCAACCATGGTTTTGATGAAAATTCCGAAATTCTACACGTAGAAAATAAAGGAATGAAACTCAATCATTTTGAATCATTAGAAATCAACAAACTCAAAAATTCTGACAACGATCAATTAGACCTCAATATTTCACCACTGTTGAAATTGATTTCTCAGTAAGTAATAACATCTATCTGATATCAACCCTTTCAAGTTGATCCGATACACCGTATTTTAATGTAGTTATTGTGCCTAATTTCCGAAAATGGAGGTTTATCGACCCTGTCCACAGGTAACTTATCCTTCAGGTGAGGAGAGTAGGATATATAAGCAAGCCAATGTTAGTTTAGTTCATCGTACCAGTAAATCCACCTGACGAAGCTACTGTGTTAGCGGAACATGTCGTGTGTTTGAGAATTTTGTGGAAATCTTATCGTTTGTGGAGTTTTGACATTCAACATATGAAATTATACGTGTAAGCTGATTCGAAATATTCTTAGTACCATCAGATACATTTTTGATTCAATGTACATTAGGTATAAGTATATGTATATGATTAGTAATAATAGTAAAAAATTGCAGGCACGTACATATTTTCATATGAATATTTCGAATTATCGGAATGGGGATGTTACAAAATGTCTGATTCAACTTAGTTCTTTCAGAAATGAGACGAAATAGTTTTTGCCAGTCTCGTTTATGCAGCTCTCATTTTTCAAATTGCTCTCACCTTCTATCAATGGAGCTTTAAAATTATTGATGAAAGATGAAGGTGAACAAAAATCAGTTTAATTCATGTGTACTTATCGATATGACTGTGAATGTTTGATGATTATAAACTAGGATAACAATTAAGGGTGTATATGTATTGGTATAATGAAATGAAGAGTTCTATCTGGATGTAGATAGAACTAAGATACACCAAATCATTAGGTAAGGATGTAATTACACCGAATTCGGAGAGAAGCGTTCTGTAGTTAGAACTGTGCATTATGACTAATTCACTTGAATTCCAACAGATTGCGATGATTGACCTTTCAAAATGAAGAAGTCGGCAGATAGAACCCTCTACTATATCAATATCCGAGTCAATATCTTATTATTCGGGCGACGAGTTGCGTAAAGTAAAAGATTTTATAACCGTTGATGTAATGTTTATCGTGTCATTCGGAATCCTGTTGTCAAACGCCATATTCTGTCGTATGAAGGAATCTTGGAACTGACCAACGAAATAGCATAAATAATGAAATTCTCGATACAATGCATCGAAATTATCAATCTGACCAGTTTAGGTATGTCGCTTCGCTCTTCCTGCAAAATCTTATCGTCACAAGGAATGGCGCATTACCTAACTGGTTACGTAAATATCTATTACATTTCGTGAAGGTGAGTGTACTAATGAGAATTTGGGAGAAATATAGGCTTCAATTAACATGAATCACAATAACCCTTGTCAGATTTGCAAGTGAACATTTGGGGTATACTGAGTGACAGTAGCGTTTCATAACATTCTACTGTCCTTCAAATTCGAAGGAAATCATCAAGATATTCAGGAGGTTTCCAATTACGAGTTTGACAATTCCTGTCTTGAATATTTAGATTTCATTTCCTCAAGGAGCCAAATGTCTGATGGAGACTAAAGTTTCTCTTTCACTTGGCAGTCAAGAATTTGATTTGAGCAGTTTACCTTCTTCGGCCAGTTGATCATTCTTATTTGTTCTGATATATTTCTTCATGAATACTTTACCTATAGAGCAGAAAACCATGTTGGCATTGATGATCCATTAGGCGATTTACGTTAATGAGCGAATAAACGTTATGAAGCATCTTTAAGAACTTCATCACGAGTGGAATTATTATTTATATTATTTCATCATATCTTTCACATTGACCATTTCCTTGAATATTCATCGGCTACCATTAACATATACCGATCACGTGTTGAAGATGGTGAAGCTCTTCTGAAAGCTGATGTGGCTTTGATCAAAGTACTTCGCACAAACAGTATATATGATGATGTAATTTTTCGTACTTCTTTCAAGGAATAGGGTGAATTCTAACACCTAATCCAATGGAATGTGCGAGTTACACTAGGATTACACAAGGAATCATGCAATCTATAGAGATTTCGAGCTCTTCGGCGTCAGTTATTCAATATATTCTCGAAAAAGTGTCAGCTACTATATTTTCTTTTCCTGGCCTATACACGATGTCACGTTTGTAGCAGGAAAATTCAAGATGCCAGCGCATGATGAAATTCAAAATAATGCAACGGGTCTGCTCTGTTGAAATAGTAATTGCAAAATTGGAAACATCAGTATCTAACGTCAACATTTTATTATCATCGATTGAAGTGATTGCGGCAATTTCAAGTATGAGTTTTCCGAAAGCAGCAGCAGATACATCTGATATCGAAAATGTCCGTGCACCATCTCTTCAAATATTGGTATAACATACATTACATTATACGAAAAGTGATAATGACCCGCCACCTTCATTCAGCTTGGAGAAAATGACTAGGCATCTAACTGTTGAATTTTCTCCTGAGCTTCCCCTTCCCCATGATTTCAGAATAAACATAAAAGCAAGAATGGGAAATAGTTGGCATGAAATTATTACTGGCAGGTACCTTAATTCATCCAAGGCATCATTCAAATCATGCATTCTCCTCCTTTCTCTGGCGTTGATGTTCAGTCTGACAGTTTTTCCTTGTCTATTCTTGCCTTTGGATAAGTTGGAGTTCTGCGGATTCTGCATGCGTGACTCTTGTGACCTGAAGTAGAAAGTGTTAATGTTTCAAACTGTAAGTGAAAATGCTACTTGACAACAATTGGATTCAAGGGATACTATCTGCCAATCGAAATAATAATTTCTCCTTGGTTGATGAGTTTCCCAAGAATAATCAGGATTCGGAGGAGATATGATATTTATAGTTTTCTGATATCAAAATTTGCCAGTCAAGCATTCATTCTCTAGAGAATGATATGTGCATGGTTTGTTTTCGTTTTTATGAACTCAGGTTATTTCCTAACATGAGATGTTGCAGATAGAAGTGACAAAAGCAATATTCAGAAAAATTTATATTTTTTTTCAATTAAATATAGGTGTTATTTCTACACGAACACTAGTAATACTGGCAGACAAGATGGTATGATTTTTTTCATTTCTTTCTCGGTGGTCATGAAGCTTTATATACAATATTTTCAGATTCACAAATTATTAATAAATTCTGTAGGCAAGGTAGTCTTATTAATGTATTACAGAAACATTGAGTAGAGAAGATTCTAAAATAATGAGTGTTCTGATGGAATGGAATATATTTTCAATCCTGTATTTCAGAGGTAGGTACAAAAGATTATATTTGAGAGAATTCATCATCGGTTTTTCCGAAATAAATTTAGAATAGTACTTTTTGACATTATTGATGTAATGATCGTAGTTGGCCATGACTCCAGTTCGAAAATGAAATATCCTCAAAAAATAAATATAATTTTTTGGTAGAGGTTTCTGCATACCACCCCGATATCAATTAAATGGAAATCAAAAGTCTATACCAAAACGGGACATAGAATCATTCTGGAATTTCGATTACTCAAGAAGTGCTCTCTATCTATCGATTCAAAATATTTTCAGTAATTCAGCGTTGCCGCTTTTACCAGATAGTATCTGCAACTTCGATATTTGAAATGAAACACCTTGTATCTCATTGCATTTATATATTTTTTCTGAAAAGCTGATTTCATCGATGTATCACACTTGCGTTCAAGCGGAAATGATCATAGAGATATAGGGTGTTCAAAATCACGATTTTTCGAATTTAAGATTTTTTTGTATCGAAACTATCAATTATCGGTATAAACAGCTTTCAAGTCCCTCTTCACTTTCCATTCACTATCTGCTGACATTTAATTGGAACAGATACAGGGTAATCAGAATTATGAATCTTGATGTAAATCGTAAATGAAAAGTTGTGGTAGGAACATGTGAGCCGTTTCGACCAATAATGAATAAATGGGAGCGCGACGCTCGAAGTCATTTCCACAGATGTTCATAAATAAACGAAATTGGTAGATAACGAGAAAACAACAACTCCTTTCTACTTTCCTGGCTAGATGACTCGCAGAACATTGAATCACATCCTCCCGATATCTGTGCAACAGTTCGTATAGACGAATAAAATTGCAAGTTTTCTTTCCTGAATGCCAAGCTGCGCCTAAGTGGTTCAGGAACGCTCGTCTACCTGCAGACTTGTTTCGAGCTTTCGGTTCCTATCAGTGCGGGGCTATCCCAGATGGCATTCATGACCGCTATCTGGTACGAACCTGACCCAACGTAAACGCATCCCAGCATTTATTACCCAAGGGGCGTACCGCATCCGCGACAAGGACACGAACGCCACCTGAGCAGAAGGAAAGAAACACTCCAAAACGAATTCCCATGAAATGAGAATGTCTGGTTCTAGGTCTGGTTGCCCGACTGGCAGTATTCCAACTGAGAAAAATCCGAATACTCTAAATGAAGTGAAAAGGACACTTAATGAAACGTGATGAAAAGTAAAAAAGTGTTCTCAATAATGGTGTGATAATAATACACCACTGACTTCTGATGACATCTGATATCGATTATGCATTATTGTCACTAGTTGGTGGTCTCTCGAGTGTCATGTAAATTCAATCAATTTTTCAATGGCGCAATCCTTAGTACGCATCTCCAACCGAATTATATCAATTACTAGTATTTGTATCAATAATTAGGTAGTGAGTGTCGGCGAGATGTGATCAATAAACCAAGAATATTGGCAAATTAAGTTCCACTTTGTTGAGTAACTTATATCCATGTATTCTCCTTTTATCTATACGTCACCTCGACGTAATTTTCAGACGTCATCAATACGTCACTGAAGCGTCATGAGAGTGACATTTTCAATACACCTGTTATCATGATATGACACACAAATAAAGACATTTCTTCCATCTACCGAGTGTCAACAAATCATTTCACTTTTGAGTCACTTCTGGTTTCACCGCGAATAGCTACGGATTTGATTTAACAAATGGAACACCCTGTTTATTGAGACATTTATTTTGATTTCTGAGAGAAAACTGGATCAGAATGTGACTTTCACAAGACTTTCGACGCCTGATTGTTTTTCAGAGTCACTTCCAATGTTTGCTCATAAAACTTATGTCAGTGTCATTTCCTGAAGTAAGTGGATTGTTCAACAAAGAAGACTTGATGAGAATAATTGCGAAATGTTATGCATCATTGTTATCCATGACAGACTTGACAAAAATATCTGAGTTATTATACAGTATTCTCCCTAGTAATATTCAATTCACCTCCTCATATTTATTCCAATCGCAAAAAAATAGTTACGTTGGATTCGTAAAACAAGTCTTGTTTCGGAATGTACTCGTCAAAAAGTGGACGCCATTTCAATTCTAAACTTCAGAAGATTTCAAATTCTTATCCTGTGTGTTCAATAGATACAATTCAATGTTAGTCGTGGCATATAGCCAGGAAAGTAGTTGTTTTTTGTTGGAATCTATATTTTTATCACATAGAGAATGCGAATTTTCAATGTATTTCTTCCATTTTTTCATGTTCATAATTCATCTGAGAATATTCCTTTTCAAAACAATTTCAAATTAACTGAGCTCATGTTCCAATGCTTCTCTTATGATGTCCTCATCATCTATCGGCAGACTTGTGGTACTAAAAGTAGTACTGGTACTGGTACTGATGGGGGACGTTTCCACGTCAGCGACTAGTCCCTAATGGGACCTTTTTGCAAACCCCAAGTGTTTTCAATGACTGATGTGGTTCGCTCAAGAGAGCTGGCTAACATCCTTTTCAGGCACCGCCCATCAGCTCTCTTTCAGAGTTTTTCAGCTGTGTTTTGTAGGCTAGTAATGTACTCACTACCATATGCGCAGTGGCAGGCCTGCTAACTATCCTCGTTAACCCCCGAGACCGAGGTCTACTAAGCAGCTGGCCCGCTCTCACGCTCAGCTGGTAGTTTTCCACACCCACCTACATACACCGTCCTACTTCTACTCTGATGCTCACAACCACATCATCATATCTTTCTGCGTGTTATGTGTAGGCGTTGTTACTAACTCCATGCGCCACTTTAGGAGCAGCACTGTTAATTGGAACGCAACAGCGAATCGTGCAGGACTATCCCCAGCCGATGCTCCGAAACTTTACAATATTTCGTAAATAAAATATTGAAAAAAGTTTCTTGCTCGTGCTGGAAATCGAACCCACTACCTTGCGGTAGTAGTAATAAGGTCAATTCTGAGAATATCTACCTAGATCCTTGAGTGGAACATCCAGCCTCTGGATTATTCTCGTCAGATGGTGGTCCATGGCCGACCGACATGTTAGGCTGCCCGCTTTGGAAATAGAAGCCCCCCAGCCCGACTGCACCCAAAGGAGTTCTTCTTCCAGGAACCTGGAGGTCTTCCGGCGTGCTCGAAGAGAACGTCGGGAAAGCTGCTTGGTCCAAGGATGCAGCGGTTTGGGAAGAGCCAGCTCCTGCTGCTGAGCTGCACTGCATATAAAGCAACAATCTCAGAAACCCTACTTGAAAATGCTTAATAATAGTTGTGACAGAATCATGGTATTCCCTAGTGTTTTCTTCCAGGTTCAGAGAAGAATCATTAAAATTTGAATCTACTTATATAGGGTGCGTTCAATTTGAAACCCGACCATGGACGTTATACGTCCATGAACCCGACCAACAGCTCACCGTGCATTCAAATCGATCCACTCAAGTAGATCGGAATTTCTGTGATCTGTAATTTTAGTGACACTATTGATAGTATACATTTATACAGGGTGTTCCAGAGTTGTGGTAACAAAAGCCTAGGAGAGATTTCTCTCAACAGCATATAAAAAAAAGTTTATATGAACATGGGTCCGAAAATGCTTCGTTTCCGAGATATAGGGTGTCCAAGGTTTAAAAAATATTCATCAATATCTTGTGTTGCGTTTCCAGAAAGGAGTCGTATAGATTCGACAGTTAGTGGGAACCAGAACATAAAAAAAAGGCGCGATTGTACTTCATTTTCTAATCAGGTGAGAGGTGAAGATCAGTGGCGAGCAAAAACAGTGACTTGCCCACATGACCTTTTCCTTGTGCACGATTATCTTTCGAGCTAGCTCTGGTCTCGATGTGTAGTTGTTTTCTGTTCTTTGGTTATCAGCCGGCAGCTGATTGCATGCGGACCACAAGGATATCACAACAAAAGGAACAAATAGTTCACAATATAAATATTCGGTTTACGCGAAACCGGCGTTGATATTGCACGGAGCAAATATCAAAATACCCTACGAATAATAATCTTCAGATTATTGTCAAAATTCAAATATATGAAACTGACAATGGTTGTTGAACCGTTCAAGGTAGAATGGATACCTCTCGACGATATAGATATTTCTTTATTATCACAACGAAAATTTGTGGGTATTCAAGGTCAAATGCCTTCGAATTGAAAATGAGATATCTTCAAGACTGGCAACCAATGCATCACATTATTTTTATTACAAATTATTCAGTTACATGTTCTCTGTTCGTTACAATTGATATTTGAATTGATCTTTAAAAATAGGAACAATAGGAAAAGCGAGGAAAAGCTAGTAAAATGTATTTCAGATACTGTCTGTAGGTTACCTGAGCAGGTGGATGTTCCAAAATGTTTTGGGTGCAAGGGATACTGACTCATTTTTCCAATTCAGCAAAATAATTCAAAGATTCCCTGATTCACTCCAATTTTTCATCGTATCTGATTCAACAACCATCACTCATAGCAGGAACAGGTTAATCAGTCTATTATAATTTTTAGATTTGAGAAAAAATTGCTTCCTCATATCCAGGTATATTTTATGTATGATACCTATACGAGTACCTATATCATGTTTGAACAACTTTGAAATTATATAAGTAATTGTCTTTGCAATTTCAAGTAGTGATACAGTACTGATGTATATGAAGAATCTAAGTGGAATAATCTCTTTGTAGTGTCAGGGGGTCAGGGGGGAAATGACCTCTCCCTGCGTCCCTTAAATGACGTCTATGGAAAATTCCTTGAGAATTTCAGAAAATTAGTCAGTGTACTAGCAATTTCGTTCAATAATAATTTCGTTACAGATGTTTCAAGTGACTTTTCTGAAAGACAATTGACGCCTCGATTGACGCTTTCAGGAATACAACTGGAAAAGGTGTAGTTGTTCTCCTATATATTGCGTCTCGGATTGAGTCTCTCATGAAGTTATATCATTGTATGTACTTTCTACTTTCGCACAACTCCTTCAATCCAGTGAAACCACATTCAAATAAATTTCAAACACCGATATTCATCTCAAATAATTACATCTCTGATGGCTACTTGATCATTCTGCTGACGTCATTGGTAAACTGTCATGTTCACACAGAACTATAACGCGATTTACCTAGTGTCTAGTGCGACTATGACGCTGCCGTTTCAATTTCTTATGTTGGTCTATTCGATTCTGTAGTGACTGGCAATGAGACTACTTAACTACACTCAGTTCCAAAAAAAGTGATGCACTTGATATTTGACCTATCTTCTTTAAAATAAAAAAAATAGTAGGCGGATTGTCGGCATTTGTCTTAAAAAAAAAAAATAAAGAGGTGACAATTTTTTGAAAGCCTCGTTGATGGTGGTGGAATAACTCGAACTATGATTTATTCTTAATTTTTGACTCACCCTGTGTGTTAATTGACTAATGGCATAAAAAGTGCTTACACCCTATACGAAAGAAGCTTTTTTTGCGAGCATTTTGTTTTTTTATTTATTGATTCATCTCTGAAATTTTCCGAATTACAACTTTCTGAATTTATCGAGAAACAATTTTCTAATGAAATGAACTGATCCCCATAAATTTTAAAAAACATTTGTATTAAACACAAAATCATAAATTGGGATGACTGCTTAATACCGTGTATTGCCGCCTCTAGCAATTCTAAGAACTTCTAATCTACGAGGCATAATGAAAATTAAGTTGCTTATCGTTTCCATTGGTATATGATCCCATTCTTCCACTAATGCATCTGCCATTTCTGCGAGACTTTCCGGAGACCTCTCGCGAGAACGTACCCTTCTCCCTAATTCATCCCACAAATGTTCTACAGGATTCATATCGGGGCTTCTCGCAGGCCATTGTAATGTGGTAATACCAGTAGCTCCTAAGAAGTTTTGCACTATTGCTGCGGTGTGTGGTCGGGCATTATCCTGCATCAATATAAAATTATTGCCCACTAACTCTGCATAAGGTAAGACATACTGCTCTGAAATGTCAATGTAAATTTGGGCATTCATCGACTGCCTCACCGGGAAAACATGAAGGGGTGTCTTTCCATTCATTGAAATCCTTCCCCACGCCATAACGGACCCACCATTAAAACTTTCGCATTCTGTTTCTAAATTTTGATTAAACCGTTCACCAGTTCTTCTCCACACTCTTTTTCTTCCATCCACCATGTTAAGGTAAAACCTTGACTCATCCGTAAACAAGATATTCGACCATTCAGGAATATTCCACTGTCCATAATTTTCAAAAATTTTTTATAGCAGCACGATGTTCGGGCAATAATTTAGGACCTCTTGCAGGTCTCCTAGCTTTCAAATTAACTTCTTTTAGACGTCTACATACCGTCTGCTTACTTACTGCAACATCACGAATTTGGCGAAGATCTTGCTGAACATTTATCGCAGTATTTGATCGATTCCGTAAAATCCGCAATCTCAAGAAGCGATCATCTCTTGGAGAAGTTTTTCGGGGGCGACCAGAACCGACCCTCCGAGCGGTGCTTCCTGTTTGTACGTACTTGCGGATTGCTCTACGAGCAGTTGCTTCATGAACTCCCACTGCACGAACGGCGTAACGTTTTCTACGCCCATCGTTTACTAATGCAACTAATCTTGCTACTCGTTCAGGATTTATTTGAGGCATTTTATGTAATTTTAGTCAATAAAACAAGACACTTAATTAATGACACAACGACAAATGGTCAGATATGGAGGCAAATAACAAATTAGTTGCTATGGCAACGGCATTAATTTTTTTAAAGACAATGTTATCCTACCAGAGTACAACCCAATCAATTTTGAGTACTCTGATCCTTCAATAAATTTAATTCATGGGATAAGCGTAAGGTGTCAGCAAAAAAGCTGTAATTCGGAAAATTTTAGGGATAAATCAATGAATAAAAAAACAAAATGCTCGCAAAAGAAACCTCTTTCGTATAGGTTGTAAGCACTTTGTATACCATTACTCAATTAACACACAGGGTGAGTCAAAAATTAAGAATAAATCATGGTTCGAGTCATTCCACCACCATCAAGGAGGCTTTGAAAAAATGTTCACCTCTTTATTTTTTTTTCAAGACAAATGCATTACCTACCAAAAAATGAAAAAAAAAATGAAAATCGGCCTACTATTTTTTTTAAGAAGATAGGTCAAATATCAAGTGCGTCACTTTTTTTGGAACTGAGTGTAGTTACATAGGTGTATGATGGTATTTTTTGTAATTCTGATCTTTTGATGAGTCGAAAAGTTTGAACCAAATTATTCACGGAATTACGACATAGTTCATATACGTATTACCGTCACCAGCATGAGAAACGAAAAAAAAAATGCTGCACTGTAATTATTTTGATTCCTTCCCGATTTCGGTGAAATTTCGAAAGAATCGTAGATTCGTTATTCGACATATAAGCCAGAATTTCAGTTTCCAAAAAGAAAGCTGACGGCTTGATCCTTTTACAGAGAAAAACAGAAGTTACTATGTCCCCCTTGACTTCTTAACTCCCTCTGTGAGTTGTTAAACTCGGCTTCATTATAAATTGGATTCTAGTGTGATCTCTTTTTATTCACATCAATATTCTCTTTTTATCGTCTTTTTATAAGAAGATGCAAAACCTATAGAGCATCTATGTGATGGATTCGAGAATGAACTTCAGAGGGGCATTCGTCTTCTTTTGGTTTTGCCAAAGATGATTCGCCTATAAAGAAGAATTAATTTTAGGTGAATCCTCAAGATCGCTTGAGAAATTTGATCGATTCGATGTCACGGCGGTTGAATGCTGTAATTCAAGCTGAGGGAATATTCGATATTGACTACATCTAGATCTGCTTTCCGAACTGCTTTATCTTTGTTTCTTAAAATTGAGTTCTTTTTCATCGATGAGTGGAAATAAGAGATTTAATTCTTCATTGTTTCCTCAGGAATATATTAACGTGGATCAAAAAGCTTTGTCTCAAGAAGGAATCACACTTCAATTCAAAGCATCAGTTTATCATTTTGTCACAGTGCATTGAAAAGTTGAAGGTAAAAGAGTTAAATGTTTGTTTTTTTTCCTGTACAATGATCAAGCCTTCAAGCATTTTTTTCCTCTTTTTCGGCCGGTAATCTATATACACAGGCTGACTGACATTAGGTGAAAAACTATAACATCGCTATTGATTATTTGATTCTGAAAAACGGTCAAATGAGATGACTCATCAGATACTATTAGTAGGCTCTAATCATTATTTTTGCACATTTCAGCTGAAACGCCGGACTGTCAACTATTTTTTTCAAATGCCACTGATTGTTTAATATAATTTTGTTTCCTTGAGATTTCTTACATAATACATTGTTGTATGACAAGTTGACTTTTAAACTAAATTAGCAACAAAAATGAAATAAACTATTTTTTTTCTGTGGCGGGAAAAAAGTTTGGCATTTCATCACTGTTGGCAGGTTATAAAATGTAACTTTTCATAAATTACTTTTTTCCCGTGGGAAAAAAGTGAGTACTTCTTTCCCGGATATATATCACATATATATACTCTGTTAATGGCTTTTGTTGTGCTATAGTTCCGAAAAATGAATCAATAATACCGTCTCCGAGAAAGAACTGCAAGTCCTTTTATCTTCCATTCGACTTCGCGGTTTCGTATATTACTAAACAACTACTGAATTCGCAATTTTTTAAAATCAAATCACAGAATTGAACTGACAGAAGTGACATCAGATATTTGATTACTTCAAAAGAATGATAAAGATGCCTATAAAACGCAGGTGTCCCTACTGTTAAAAACTTGAAATTTCACGTCGATAATTTTCAGATTTCGAAATAATGTAATATCTTCTCAATATTGATTCGTCCTTCCTTCTGTCACAGAAAAAAATAGTGTATTATACACGGGAAAAATATTAGATTTTAGCTCACGGTTTTTTGTCTCCCTCCGCTACGCGTCGGGAGACAACACAACCTGAAGCTAAAATCTACTACTTTTTTCCCTTGTATAATAAATAACTATTAGAAGCAAATGTAAACGTTGTGTTACGAGTTTGTTGTGGCACACGAAACGTCAACATTTTCTGACATTCACATCCCAATTTTATGGACAAAAACAGAAGAATATTGGAATTGAAAGCATTTCTCATGTAAAAGTACCTAGAAAAAATTCGAATCACGCTTCCATGCATTGATTATGTGTTTTCTAGAATCTTACAAGAACATCGATAAATATAAAACTACTTACAGCAGCCTGCCACCCCCAGTTTGGCGTTGCACCACCCCTCAACCACTGGGGCGGTTCGTTGGGTCCACGCGAGATGGCGTGAAGGGTAGGTTCATCACCTTCCGAAGACGATTCGCAATCAAATGACTTCATTGTCAATTCAAAAATAAATGAACTAAGAATATATCATTCACTCAACAACGCAAATAAACACTTGTTATTTTTTCAGTCACTAGTTTTTTATCACGTTTACGAGACATTATATTAAAATTATTTTGATTGCTAACTAAATTCAGTCATTTGGTTATCGTTGTCTCATTTATGACGGAATCATCCTTGAATTTCCTCTCGATTGTTTGCAATCATCATTATCACAAGGGTTAGCACAGAACATTGAAGTGAAGAAGGCTTATCACAGAAAATAAATCCCCATTTCTGTCAGAATCCGATTCCTCACGTTAATCACTTTCTAACACCATTATCCACAGTTCACTCGAAGAATTATAAGAACTTTATATGAAGTGTAAACTTTTATTTACTATTCTTGTTGTTACGGGTCTGAAATCTTTAAATTATTAATCTCAAACACAAACTAAGCCGCCACACGACACGAGGCCAAACTAGACTTGAAAAATTGACAGATGCGACCCCACGGAGCAGATTATTAGGGTTGGATCCATGGACGGAGGCATGGCAGGGTGTATAATATGAAACATGTTAGATGATTTCGGTCAGATTGTAAGATTGAACAGGAAACTGAATCATCTGATGGCAAGTATCACTCCATATAAAAGACGGTGTTTTTTAAGAGATATAGATCCTTAAAATTGAATAAAACACATGAAAATCGTGGTCATGGCCTTTGTATCAGGACAGTTCAGGGACTCTTTTGTTTCCAATAAGATTACCTCATTTGTGTTATCAGCTTCATTGGAATGATTATTATATGCCATTCGTGATTAAATATGATTTGTGGCATATGAGCGCTGCAGCTGGCTCGAATAAAGTGCAATTTTCGATCACTTTTTCGAACAGTTGAGGCCATATATCGGGATTAACCCTCTCGTGAAATAACCATGATTCGCAGTACATATATGATATTCCAAAAAATATTCATTCAAGGAATACATATGATATTTTAGAGAATATTCATTCAAGGAATGATCTTAAGAAGGCACTGTGAGGAACTTCTATGTTATCGCAAAACAAATTTTAGAGACGTTCAGATGTCAAAATTATGACCTCCTGTGGACCGTATCCTACAAAACCCATTATCCTACTCAGAAAAATCAGGAAGAACGCTCCAAGTGGCTGTTCAATTTGTACGGCACGATTTGATCGATTTGGTAAAAAAATATCAAACAAAATTCTGATGAATATTTCTTCGATTTCGTCCTGGCACACTACGTACTTCTACATTCGACCAAAATTATTCAAATAATTTTTTTACATATTGATATAGCAGCAGAGAGTCGTTGAGAAAATATATCATCAAATGAAAAATGCTGGACCGGACTTGTTTCCTGGAAAGAAATACAAAATAATTATAATTTCGGAATCCTCCAGGATTTCGAAAATTGTTCGGAATTCATGTGAATAACCAACCACGTCATCAAAAAGAACAGTCTGGAAACGAAAAGTAAAATAATCAGGTCATGAAATGCATGGCGTCCGCTAGGTTGGACATATAGTTTATCCGATTGTGACTGAGGAACAGTGAAATATTTTGTTATTTTATATTCACGTTACTAATTATAGCTTACAATAATCAAGATTTCGATTCATTACATTTTTTCTAGAGCGTCCATGAAATGTTCTGACAGAAACAACATTGAAGTCTTCAGCAACCATTTTACATCAGTGCAAATATGATTCAACATAAAGAATGGCTTCCAAGCGATGAAAATATTATTATTATCATTAGTATAGACTTGCAACTTGAGACCAATACAGAGGTCCATTTCGCGAAATCATTCGTTGATCAAACATGTTTCCTGTAATAATTCGATTGTATCGCACGCTGTGTCCCAGGTAGCACAGGTTAGTAAAATGACGCCATGATGACGTCTTCTTCAGAGGCCATTATTGCTCATTTCATCCTAGACTCCAGAGTGACCTAAGAATGATATCATGTTTCATGACTTCATATTGACGTATATTACTGGATGTCATAAAGTCAACGTTTTGTCATTTGTTTAAACTAAACTTATTGGGCTCTTCTGATATTTTCTAGAGAATACAAGAGCGAACAACATACCACATCATTGGCGATCTTGTGACGATTGATGCGAATGTCGCTCCTAAAATCCTCTTGATAGGGCGATGTGCACGGATTCTTGAATAACTCATAGTTGCGAGCACTTGAAGAGTTTGCCATTAGCAATTGATGCGAATTTCCTGAAGTTCATGTCACAAGGCTATGTCTGCGAATATCTTGAAAAGCTCGAAGTCGTGAGCACTCGTAGCAATCGAAGCAATTCTCCCAATGTCCTCATCACAAGGCTATGTTTCAGAATAGGTCAAACAGCTCGTAGTCGCGAGCATTTCAAGACCTCGCAAGTGGCGATTGATGCGAATTAGGGGATCGTATGATAATTCCTGCAAGGGATATCTTCAAGACCTCGCTGTGCTCATTGTAGGCGGCAGACATTTGAAGGAGATATTGCGCTCTCAGCGATCTCTCAAAAGAGTTACAAAAGGCATCACAATTTCTTCAGAGAATATGTAATGAAGAGGATGTAATTCAATGTTCTGCGTGGCATTAGCCAAGAAGGAAGTTGTTTTCTCCCTAAATCTACCATTGTTGTTCATTCTATGAACCTTGTGTGGAAAGGACTTTTTGTATTTATTCAACATGTCATTCCACTTTGAGCATTGTGGTTATTCCTTAGTTGAAATTAAACTAGTCGGGCAACCAGCCACTCCCTTATGAGAATTCCGATTTTGGATTGTTTCTTTCCATTTTTTCTACTCAGATTACGTTGCTCTCATATTGTCTATGGAAGACGCCTCTGAGGAAATATAGTGCCGACTTGATTAATGTTTGGCTAGGCTACGCTTAGTCCGTGGTCATAGGTATGCTGGCTGGAGACTGCCCTGCACTAATGAGAGTCAAAGAACTCGAAACCGGTGTGTAGGTGTCTAGCGTGGCCTGGCTAAATCAAAATCAATAGGAATTCACTAAATAATCACTTGTATCAGTATTCGTTTATACGAGTCGATGCATAGATTTCGGGAGGATGTGATTCAATGTTTTGCGTGAGATTAACCAGGAATGTAGTTGTTTTCCTTTCGAAATCTACCATTGTTGTTGATTTTCCGAGAGTTGGTGTTGGTAAATCGCCATGTTGCCATTTTCTATCAATGATTGGTGATTCGTACTCATGTTCTATGTACATTGGCTATAGAAACATTATGAGAGTGATGAAGTTGTTAGAGGTGATTTCTAATTGGGAACTTGAAATAGATTGCATCATGTGAGATTCGTTCGAAATAAATTTGGAAAGAAGTCACAATTTTCGGTTGAAAAATGAAGGAATAGCTAATCGAACATAAGATCAGAGATTACCAAAAATCAATTGATTCTTCGAAAAATATTTTGACACTTGTTTTGAAATAAATATGTTTAATGATTCATCTCCGAGCTTGAATTATTTGTTGAAGTGTATATAATCAAACGCCTGATTCGTAATAATAACAATTCATGAAACTTTCAATGTTTCATTTCAACTTCATAGAGGCGATTTTTAGTGAAATGGTATATTCATAATGATATCTACATCCTGTTGAAGACGACTCAATTTCCAAATTGAATATTTGTACCTATTGATCATCATATTTGTGGAGTAATCAGTTTTCAACAACAGTAGAAACAGTGAACTATGAGTATACGAGTATATTATGGCATTGAGATCCAATAGGATCACAACTTAATTGGTGTCCGAGTGTAGAAGTGCCTTAGAAAATATGGCAAAAACTAGGAAAGTCAGCCTCATGTGGGTTCCAGGACACTCTGGTATCCCGGGGAACGAGGAGGCAGACAGACTAGCCAAGATCGGTTCAGGAACGACACCCATTGGACCAGAACCGATACTGGGAATACCCAATAGTACGGCTATGTCCTTCATGAAGGAAATGCTACAGAGGAAGTTCCTTGAAACATGGCGGGACACACCAGGAATGAGACAATCAAAGCTCGATCCATATAAAGGAACCTTCAAAAAGGCTCACGAGAGAGATTCTGTCACTTAAAAGAAGGGATCTCAAGATGGTAGTTGGGCTCTTAACTGGGCACAACCACCTCAACAGGCACCTAGAACTCATAGGGATCAAAGATGATCCCATCTGCAGATGGTGCTTGGAGGATGATGAAACATCATCACACATACTCACTGAATGCCCCGCGCTGGTGCATCAGAGGAAAGCTGCCTTTGGGAGCATTGTACTGCACCCAAAGGATGTGAAAGTGACTCAGCTGAGGAAGCTGCTGAATTTCGTCAAAGCCCAGCTGATTCACATGACAAGTGGGCGCACAATGGGCCCGACTGAAGAGGCCTGAGTGCAGGGGTCTACGCACCCGCCCACCTGTGCAGAGAAGAAAAAGAAGAAGAGTACGATTTCAACAAAACTGAGATTGAAACACTCACATTGATTGAAGATTCCGGAGTGACTCTTCAGTCCAATAACCTTTGGTTCAATCAGGAGATATTCAAAAGATTTTGTTCTTGCATTGAATATTTCATTTTCCTCATTAGTTATGGTTACTTGTTGACATCAAGAAAAATGAAATAGTACAACTTAGCTTCTTCATGTATTGCTCTCATAGAATAGGAATGAAATACTCGTACTCAAATATTATGATTCAATGGATATGAGTCTCTTGATTAAACAAAGAGGAAATAGTGACCCTCTTTTCATTTACAAGATTATCAATCATTCAATAAACGGTCTTGAACTCTTTTAGAGCATGTGGAATTTCACGTTTTACCATCACGAGCTCTGGATGGAAATAGCACTTTTGCTTTGAAAGCAAATCGAACAACTTTTGGAGTAAACGTGGAAATAATGAGATTATTGAGACAGGCTAATATCGACTCAGAACGTTACTATCAAGATTAAAAGGCCAGCAGACTCTGACGTAAACAGCTCGTGACGTCACCTAAGAGAGGCCAGTGTTTTATCATTTGTCGACTAACGCGTCAGTACGTGTTAATTCATGTTCGGTGGTTCATGTATGTTTTTGAAACGGTCCAGAATTCTTTTGTTGTTTATTCATCAAAATAATTGGCGGAAAAATTATTGTTTTGGGAATATTTTGAGTTGCGAAAGGCGAAATAACAATGCCTTTCAAGTTTTGTGTTTCCTTTTGCCGGGAGAATTTTGTGGGTGGTCCAAAAGTTTATGCTTTTAGTTTCCCGTTGGACGAGGAACTATCGAAAAAGTCGGTATATATATGCGATTCACCGCGAGGATTTTACTCCATCTGAGTACAGTAGTAAACAGAGCTTAATTTATAATGATGAATTAATAATAGAAGACAATTAATTACTCTTTCATAAAGAGTATGAGTAGAGGAAAAAGAGAAAAGCTTTGATTGTGCAGCAAGTTTGGTATTCGTATATTATATTCAACAAAATCATCTCTGAATTCGAGGAAATTTTCTTGAATGTTCATAATAAACGGGCATTTTCAACTCAATACATTCTCAAATTCCTTTATGAAAACGGTCATTTTCCACGTGGCAATGAATGCAGAGTTCATTCTAATGATCAAATTGAAACTATCATATTAACATGTACTACAAACACTCTACTCAAAAAGGTAAAACTGCATTTATCATGCGATGGTTTTTTTTTCGGAAATTTCATTTGATACTTACGTATTTTTGTCTGAAAAACACGAATTTGATAATGGAAATGTGAAAAAACCATTATCTATTAAGATATTTGACAATAAAGTTACAAATTTCACCTTCTTTTTCGCCTGTCTTCTGGATGGCATTTAGAACAATTTTCCCTTCTTTTTTCATCATATTGGGCAATTTATATAATATCACAATGTATGACACATTTTTTTCCATCATATGATTCAACTATAAATATATGATTTTCTTGAGATTCATCCATATTTATTGAAAAGAAGGAAGAATATCATTTTAAATAATGATTAAATGGCCGTCATCTGGAATGCTTGTTTACTAAATATGAAAAACTTGCCATAAAAATCATATTTCCTGTTGAATTTTCTATATAAAAGTGTGTCATCGAAGTACATCATGAGTGTATAAAGTGTCCAATGACAAAATAAGAAGAGCAAGTAGCTTTAAGTGCCTCCAACACAAGGGAAGGAAGAAGGCGAAATTTCGAAATTTTGCTTGAAATATCTCGATAAATAGTGGTTTGTTCACATTTTCATCATCAAATTCGTGTTTCTCGGACAAAAATACGTGAGTATCAGAAGTATTTTTGAAAAAAAAACCATCGCATGATAAATGCAGTTTTACCCTTAAAAATAACTGTTTCAAGTCTAACGATCAATTGGCTAAAAAATCCAACAACAGGAAATTGAAAACACTCACTGGCTAATTTCTTAGGTGATAGGAATTCTCCAAGATGAATATAGGTAATTATAACAAATGGCATGTCTATCAACATATAATACATTTTCCACAATTTTCTTTCGATCAATCTCACGAGAAGTTCATGTTCTGCGGGCCCTGTATAAGTCGGTGTGAAGTTTATCTTCACCACAATTTTTGCCAATATATATAATTCGAATAGGTTGCTGTAGGTGGGTATTCGTGTTTTATTCTGGTTTTCGCATTGAAACTTCGTTTTTCCATAGAAAAATCGAATGGGATGCGAAGAATTGCTCAGTTGACGACTGGCATCCTCTTTTGACCGAAAGCCCCTAAAAAAAAAAAACAGCAAAATTGGCTCAATAATGATCCAAAACTGAAATTGAAATACGCGGTCGCCTAATAGCGCCATAAGCGCTTGTCCTTTCGAGTCGCTGGTTAGGCCTCACTAAGGTGACGTCACCACGGAGCATGCAGGTCTTATTGTCTCGATGGCAACGCTCAGAATCAATGGATTCCTCTCGTAGGTCATCATGGTAAAGGAAACCAGCCATTATAAAAGCCGTTCCATTCGGTTATTTGTGATTAGTTTATATAGGAAACTGTTTTAACTATTTACTATCAACCTTTTACCTGTCATTCTTCTTTAATACATTTCAATATCTTTTTAACTGTAAATTTTAACTTGAATCACTTCTCGGGTGCTGAATAATAAATTGATGAATGAATAGATTAGGTATATGTTTTTTCAAGACATCGGGTAAAAAAAAGGTAGAATAACTATATGCGAATAAGAAATAAAATAGGTCCGATGATAACGTTATGTGTGGAATCCTATTGTGTCCAATGTTACACCACTGGCACATATACATTGGTTTCATTATGTGAAACACCCCTTGCCAAAACACCAGTGCTAAAGAGAACAAAAGAGGAGACGTGGTAGTCATAGCGACGAGGGGAGAGTTGAGCTGCTGCAAAGTGCTGCCGTTTAGCGGAATTCAATTTAACTATCATTTCCTACACCCTGCACCTCTTGTTCCCAGGATAGTATAATTGTTATGGATTGTGTGAATCAATACTGATTTCGAATCAACTATTACCACTAAGTGGTCCAGATTTGTGTGCATTAAGTTTAAGAAAAGATAAAGGAGACTCGCAAAAATAGGAGACTTTTCCTAATAAACCTTCTAAAATGCATAAAAAAACTCGATTACAGCTAGGCGTTTAAAGTTCGGTTGAAAAAAATATATTATCCCGTTTCTACAGAAATACAAAAGTAATCAATTGAGCACAGTTCTATATTTCTATGTGTGATATACAAGATATGTCTCCTAGGAATGAGTATATAGGATACCAATGGATAATAAAAAAAACAGTCATCCGCATTCCACTGAATTACTTATTGAATTATCAATTATTTCACTCATCTTGAAATGTTCCCAGGATAGTATAATTGTTATGGATTGTGTAAATCAATACTAATTCCGAATCAACTATAACCACTGGGTGATCTAGATTTGTGTACATTATGTTTGAGAAAAGGTAAAAGAGACTGGCAAAAATTGGGGACCTTTCCTTACAAACCCTCATAATTGTATAAAAGCTTGATCACAAGCTAGGCGTTTAAAGTTCGGTTGAAGAAAATATTATCGCGTATCTACAGAAATACAGAAGTAATCAATTAGGCACACGTATTCCTTTCTATGTGTGATATACAAGATATCATGTCTCCTAGAAATGAGTTCATAGGATACCAATGGGTAATAAAAATACACAGTCATCCGCATTCCACTGATCGAATCACTTCCTTATTGAAGTATTGATTATTTCACTCATCTTAGAATTCTCACATAATCAGATCAATCACAAAGACCATTTCTGTTATCAGTAGTAATACCACAAGTGAATTTTGATCTGTCGATTCATTTCTGCCCGAAATTGAATTCATCGAGAAAACTAGGATGAGTGATGTGTTCTCGAAGCAATTCAGTTGAGCTCATTTGAATGAAACTCATGAAATATATATTCAGTCACCAGTGGAATTTCATAAGACTATTCCACGAACAAAGTAAAAGAGGCAAAAATCTGAAATTCGGTATAATGGGGTTCAATAAGGTAATGTAATTGCAAAAAAAAACAACAAGATACTTGAATATTTCTTAATTGATTCTGAATAGTAACGTTTTTATAGGTACAATTCTTCGATCTTGATTATATATGAACACCGCTGCCTGCAGTTCTCATATTATTTCTCACATTTGCAATGATATTTTCGTGATGCTGTTTATTGTTGGATGTGATCTGCTCATTTTCAAATGTGCACACTGTTGCAGTTATTTTTATTGTTATTGAATGGGATCACGTTTCCTCTGTAAATCAGACAATAGATGTCAGATTTTTATCAATAATTTTGAATCATATATGGCATTGATTCGTATATAATAGAGTTCAATATTGCCATTCAGTCGTTAAGTATTCAATAGTGGTCCTTCGATCTCAAAAGAATACGCTGTGGAGCAATGGATCAGTCCGCCAGAATAAACGTCGATGAAAATGTTGTCCGTCGTAGCAATAGAAATACTAGGGTTATTCCACCAAGAAGATTCACAGAACTAGACAGTATGAGTCTCAACTTGAGAGTAGCTTCAGTCAGAGATGAAGTAGAAATCACTGATGTGCATAGAAGCTGCAAGAGCAACATAGAAAAAGTCACTTCTGTGAATAATGTATGTTTGGAAAGAAATCCTGAAAATCAAATGCAGACGGGGTCTAATGAAACCAAGAAGGACGTTGTTCAGCTAACACATCGTCAAAGAAAAATTCCGCACGTTCCAAGCAATCGAGTGTGTCTAAAATGGGACTGGAGCTGGAATTCATTAGGCAGAAGAAGCTACTCGATGATGAAGAAGCAAAGGAACGAATCAATGCTATAGAGAGAAGGCGACAGAACATGCTGAGAGAAATGGAAATTTAGCAGAAGTTGCTAGAAAAATGTAAAACTGTTAGTAAAGTTCATACAGAGAGCAATATTGCAGGAAGTTTGTATACAGAACCAGATGCAGTGAATAACTGGATTGAGAATTCGAAGAAATATGAATTTCCTCATGCGATCGAGAAGAATCCATTCAAAACTATCAAGCTATTCCAAACAGCCAATACTCTCAAATAGCTTCTGGTGGTAGAGAAAGATTCGATTTGCTGCATAACATCGTTGAAACCAATAAATTGTTGGCACGACACAAAGTGAGAGATCTTCCGTTTTTCTCTAGAGAGCTGACAGAATGGCCGATTTTCATTAGTCAGTTCGAAACATCTACAGATCAATATTGTTTCACGGATGAAGAAAACTTGATTCGCCTAGATAAAGCTTTCAGAGGTAAAGCATGAGAAGCTGTAAGAGCTCTCATGATTTCGCCTGACAATGTTTCGAGGTTTATGAAAATTCTTGAAAAGAATTTTGGAAAGCCAGAGTGAATTGTCTTGTCGCTGATGGTAAGAGTCAGAAAATTTGGAATCGTGAACGAAGAAAGGTTGGAATCCTGTTCATCATTTTCTAATACAAGAAATAGCATGGTGATCACGATGAAAGATATAAATTCAACATTGTATTTGTACAATCCTGAGTTAATGGCCAATCTCGTTATTAAACTTGCACCAAGTCAAAAACGTATCTGGGGAAAACTCAAGTATCATCGTGAACAACAAGGTTTACCAACTCCATTAGAAGACTTTGCAAAATGGTTCGACGAAGAAATCAAAATCGCTGCTTCGACTAAGACATCAATATCGCTGCTTCTTCTATCAATCCATTCCAGAAGAAAAGAAGAAAGGAAATGGTGATGGTATGAAGAAATCTAACTGATATTGAGACGAAAGGTTGTGTATTTTGTCAGAATTCCAACAATCAGATTCAAGAATGCGAAAAGTTCATAGAAAAGCCAATTACTGAAAGGAGACAGGATGTTCTGAATCTGGAATTTTGTCATCTTTGTTTGAAATTGGGACATATGGCAAATCAATTCCGTTCAAGAGTCAGATGAGGAGTCGATAAATGTCTGACAGAATCATTAAATCCGTAGAAGACAAGCAAGCATTGAAAATAATGATACTGACGTCTCTAAGTGGCACTGGATACCCTCTAACTTGAATGTGGCGGATCTAGCAACCAAAGAACTGACAATGGTAAATTTGCAGGAAGACAGCGAATGGTTTCAAGGACCTCCCTTCTCAAGGGGATCGAAGGAGTTTTGGCCACGCGAACTAGTATGTTCGGAGGGGAATGAATCAAATGTTGTGATGGTAGTTGAAGATCATCCTAACGAACTCACGATATTACCTGAACTTAGTCGATTCTCGAAAGGGTTATCAGAGCTACTGCATGGATTTTACACTTCAGAAATGTTAGCAAAAAATCTAAAATAGACAGAACAATCGATTTACTGCTAAATGTTGAAGAAATTGAAGAAGCGTCGAAATTATGGATGGAGAAGAGTCAGTATGATACATTCAGAGAAGAAATACGAATGCTGATACAAGAGAAGAAATTATAGAAAAGTAGTAGACTCTTCAGATTGAATGCATTCTTGGACGAAGATGGTAGTGTCCGTTTTAAAGGAAGATTCCCTGATGATGAAGCATTGCGGCTAGACCATGACTACAAGTCTCCAATTATTCTAGATCCAGAACATTTATATACCAAGTTATCAGTTTTTCATTACCACCAGCAAGCTGGGCATATTGGTATTGAGACAGTTGTATATAACTTGAGGCTCAAGTTTTGGATCTCGTAAATGAGAGTTGCTGTTGGAAAAGTTTCAATAGATGCCAAGAATGTAAAATTAGGCGATGTAAGCCAATAGCTCCTGAAATGGGGATGTTGCCGGAACAAAGATTGGAAGCTTTTGTTTTTCCATTCAACTATGTGGGAGTAGATTTTTTTGGGCCCATTGTTGTTTCAGTTGGAAGAAGACGCGAGGAAAGGTATGGGGTACTATTCACTTGCCTCACAATCCGAGCCTTTCACATAGAAATCCCTGCGAGTCTCGATACCAGTTCTACCATGATGGCCATACGTCGTTTGTAACATGAAAATTTGCCTTTTTGTTTTCCATGGTGTGAATTCTGCAGATAGGTATAGGGATAAGCTTTGTGGAGATGCACTGCGTAACTCAATGATCTCTTTTCTAGGTTTTGAGGTTCTTTACATAATTTCATCTTGTCAAATATTTTCATTTTCAATGTCCATGACTGGATGACTGGTAGGTTATTTTAGTCCACTTCTTAACCAATCTCACACATTTGTCAGATGCCCATTAATATTGTTGTTTACATCATAGTCTCTTGCCAGTAGAAGACTGTTTGTCGCGTTCAGTGGCAGTGGCCTGTAATAGTGCATGGATATTCGCAATTTTGTATCGACTGGTGGATCGATTAATGTATCGACTATCGATGTCATGATCGATATTTAATATTTCTTTCAAGTTGCATCCCTGAATCTGACTTGACTCATATTATTTGGGTGGCTAGATTGACACTGCGCAGAGACGAAATTTGGTTTGCATTATTTTTTTGAAATAGATCACAAGTGCTCTGTTTGACGGAAACTTGTTGTTTGAGCAATTTCCGTTTCATCATCCTTCTTGGTGATTCTTCTCTTGCGAAAAAGTTTTATGTGTTGAAGCCAAAATGAGACCCTTTTTGATTCTGGCTTTCGTGCGATCAGGTCAGGTGGTGGACACCTACTTTTGTGTTAGGCCTTTCCGATAGGAAGGTAAGAAATATCAAATCTCTTTTTGTGTGAGTGATATTCGATAGGGTATGTAAATTTCAGATATCACGGCCTTATACAGGGGAACACGGGGTACAGAATAAGTGGATGATATGAACTCCATTTTATTTTGACCACATGGCATGTTTCTGATCTTCAATTATATCAATCAACACTGTTAACTGGATGGATCACTAATTATCGAATCTCATCAACTATGGACATTTAGAAATCTTGAACTGCTTTCTGGACTTCACTGTTTGGACATCACGTGGACACTTTTTTCGATGGTTGAGGAACCTGAGGGATCTTCGTGCTGTGAAGCATGAGTCACCAATACACTTGAAGGTGCAAGCAGGACCTTGGTGATTTCTTGTGTGTGTCCTCGGGCATCTATAGGACCTGACAGCCTGGAATTTCTGGCAGAATCCTTGCTGCCAACAGTGCAAGTCCCTAGCAGCCCTTCTGGTTCAGATAGCCAGTGATCCTGACTTCTGACAGAAAGTCCAGGGGAGTCCAGACTCCCGGTATGGTCGATGATCCTTCATCCCTAGGATTTCGTTATTTTGGAGCCTGAACTCCCAGAGCCCAGTCAGATAGTGAGACGTCCTGGTCCAGCTTGGATGGTAGGAAGAGCTTGCCCTGGTGGCAGCCTGTGGACCCGTCAGCTAGAGTTGCAGCGCAACATCCAGTTGTCCTGGGATAAACCAAGTGCCCAGGTCTTCAGGTGGTTGTGACTCCTGTCAACTGTGTGGGGATCCAGTTTTCCTAGCACACCTGACCCCTAACGCCGACTGAGGAAGAAATTTCTTTGTTTCATCCAGGTAGTCAGATCTAGTGGACCACAGTTGGAAACTCATAGTATACAAAATCCAGAACTTGCAGTTAAGGTCAGAACTTTCCATATATAGTTTTTCCCTGTCTTGAGAACGTTTAACATATAACATATACATTTTTTTCCTTGTCTGAGGACATTTAAGATGTAATTTTGTACTCAAGACGAGGACAAGAATGGAAGAACGGGAATTCTCTAGAATATCTACTGAGCTCTCTTCAAGAGGAATTTCATGGAAATTCAATCCACCGAGTGCCCCGCACATGGAAGGAATTTGGGAACGGATTGTGAGGTCCATGAAAACTGCCTTCAAAATAGCACTCAAGACGGTTCGTCCGAAAGATGGAGTTTTATCAACATTACTCACCGAAATCGAGTATACAGTGAATTCACGGCCACTGACTCACATCTCAGTCGACGATCCCAATGAACCCGAAGTTTTGACACCAAACCATTTCATTTCACTGAGACCTGGATCCACACAAGATCTAGGAAAAATTGACAATGAACTCCTGAGCAAGAAGCAATGGAGGACTGCTGAAAGTCTTGCTAACGCGTATTGGAGACGTTGGATACAAGAATACCGCCCAACACTAATAACTAGAGAAAACTGGGTTTCTGAAACTGCACCTATCCATATAAGTGACATATGCATCATAATGGAAGAGAAATCTCCAAGAAACGAGTGGCTGATTGGAAGCATAACTAAAGTTTACCCTGGGAAGGATGGAGTCATCAGAGTCGCAAATATCAAAACGAGTAAGGGAAGTTGACAAACTACCAGTCTCCAAACTGTTTTCCTGCCAACAAGAGGTAAAGAATGCAGTCCTTCACGGGGTGGAGAATGTTGCAGTTATTTTTATTGTTATTAAATGGTATCACGTTTCCTCTGTACATGAGACAATAGATGTCAGATTTTTATCAATAGTTTTGAAATATACATGTCATTGATTTGCAATAGAGTTCAATTTTGCAATTTAGTCGTTCAGTATTTGATACACACCAAAGCGTTATTATATACTAATGCTAATTTGACGTTTAACTGTTTCATACACATTGAAACCACCGAGCTTGACAGGACAATCAGAGTCCATAGTCAAGTTCGGTGTATCGATAATATGAACTTGTAAAAACTCCACAAACGATAAGACACAAAACATGTTTCGCTAACACAGTAGCTTCGTCAGGTGATGAACGTTTATTGTACCAGTATATCACCTGATGAAGCTACCTTGTTAGCGAATTGTTTTTTTCTGGTTTCCACGAAATAGGATTTCCTGTTCAGAGATCATCGTGAGAACCAAGGAATATATGGTAGGAATTGGTGTTCGTCTTGAATTTCTGGAGGTTATATGCCTCGGGGAACACTTCCCTTGCCAATGTGTTCCAGAGCCTAGCTGTTCGTTGGATGAACGAGTCTTTGGAAAGAGATGTTCTGCAGGTCTCCAAAGTGACCACGAATGAGTGCGAAGCCTCAACTCGACGGGTTAATCTTGCGGGGACTGCCAAGGGAGGAACAATTGTTGATATTTCAGAAGAGCATCGTCCATCGTCTATAAAATAGAGCCAGAGATCGCCAACTTTTCTACGGTGTTCCAGAGAAGTGAGTTAGTTTGTGAGCAAGGCATCACCCATGAGACGAATTGCCACTTTTTGGGAAGAATCCAACAGTTTCCGGGTATGTTCGGGTGCTGCACTCCAAATATGGGAACAGTATTCCAGGACAGGCCGGATCTGTGCCTAATAGATCATAAGCAGCTGAATGGAAGTGAAATAGCTCCTCGCCCGAAACAGAAAACCAAGTTTTTGGGATGCAATTGCAATTGATCTCACGTGATTTTCCCAGGAAAGGTTATTGCTGATAGTGATACCAAGCATCGAAATGGATGTCTTCAAAGGTAATGCATTTAAATCTACCAAGTTATTGGATCTCCATTCGAGAATAATTGTTGCCAAGTCCATATTTATGTTGTCAACATTTCTCCCTCGTTCGTTACTGATTTGCCTGGCTGGTATGTCACCAAACATTGAACTACCGGAATAAGTCCGGCCTAGTGCAGTCAAGTCTAGGAAAGTGACGATGCCGGAGTATTGGTAATGGACCGATGATGTCCCTATGCTAAATAGCTATCAGTTGAAAATACGATGATGACCTTGTGATATAGTAAGATGTCTGGAACTAATTGAACTCTAACGAGTTGTGGCCCTCTGCTGGCCAATATCCTGTCAACTACCTACTTGTCCCCCTGGTGGATGTTCTAGGAACGTCTACATCAACAATCAGCTGATCATTTGGATAATTATTATATAATAAGTGACCCTCTTGATCGTGAATGTTTGTTTTCCCTTGGTATGTTGTCGAGTTCTTGTGCTCCTTACTTTCCCTGGTGGTTATTCATGATGGCAGGAGTAAGCTCAATCAATCAATTGATTATATGGAAGATGGATTCTTCGAACATGATAATATTGGGTACGGATAAGTATCAAGCTATGATCTAGTGTTCCAAATTCCATTATTGAATGCATGTGTTTGATATCTCATAACCTCATAATCTAATGATCATAATAATTAGAATGGCTCTACCTCTCCAGAAGCATATAACTTCCGTGTTATCAAAAGCAATCTCAGGTTATGTAAACCTGTTTCTACTATCAAACTAATGAATAACAATAAGGTGCCAACTACAGAAATACTCACCTGATGGGCCAAAAAATAATGAGAAAAGAAAGAGATGTTATCAGACTGTATTGGTCAATAAACTTATGCAACGGAAGAGATGGCGGTATGGAGGGTACGTTCATCCGCGAAGCTGTGTACTGGACATGAAGTTGCTTCCAACAAATCGTTAATATGGAGTAGAAATAGTGTTGGTGCTAGAATAGATCCTTGCGGAACACCAGTTGAGTTGAATAGAGTTATTGAAACATTTTCTCAAAGTTTTCAATTCTTTAACTGGTTCATTTCCAGTAATGTGTTTAATCGAGTGTTTAATAGTCTTCATTTCATCTTCGAGAGGCCCTAAATCTATCATTACTACTTATGTCATGGAATTTGGTGTGGGCTGGTCAATGTTTTGGGGTGGGATTAGCCCACCCTAGCCATCTCCCTGCGCCGCCAATACATTTGCGAGCTGATAGCTTCCGGAACTCCATATACCTACCTAATACAAATACGTCAGATGGATCTTGCGGTTGAAATGTTGAAATATTAGACTCTTGACACTTGTCTACTATGCCCACGATCTCATTCGAATTTCATCAATCACTATAAAATATCTACCGCATTCTAATTTCATTTCACCAGAGTCGTTGAAAAATGTTGTTGCTGTGGAGCGTTAATGATATTTGCCTGTTTCAGTGAACAATTTTATTTCATTATTTCATCATTTCGAAGTACTAACTAACCCTATCTATTTCACTGTCGCAAACCGTTTTTTCCCCAGAGCTCTGTTTGTTTTTGAAATAATCATCGAAATTCACGATACTTCGAGATTCGGAATACGTATCTATTCTCCTTGTTTGTGAGACAAGTGTGAGAATATTTCTGATTATCATTTCAATAAAAATATGAAGGAAATAATCCTTCTCAGAAAAAGGTCGCCCTAGACTCTGTAACACTCCACACTCTGAGTTCAGAATTTGAAAAATTTTGAAACAAAAAATATGAAAGTTTATACTTATGCCTTTGGGCTGCTCAGATTGATACGGTAGGGTGTGAGTTCAAAAGTTAAAATTTTACTGTTAAGATGGTAATCAAGTAATATGAATTCTAAGGATGATTTTAAGGTGATTAATTTGACTGTTAGATATATTTGGGCGCCAGGCTTGCAAAAGACAAAAGCCAATCAGATACTTCCTAAAAACCTTGCTTGGATGTGAAGACAAAACAAATATACAGAGATTCAATTCAACAATTTATTTCCTTTATAAAATTACAATGGGCTGAAGGCCAGAAGAATTTAGGATAACAATAATTTGGGAGAAGTGGCTGAAGGCCCTAAAATAATGTTGAGAATTATGTAAAAGTGAAAGTGAGGTGGCTGAAGGCCCAAAAATAATATTGAAGATTATGTGAAAGTGAAATGGCTGAAGGCCAAAAAATAAGATTGAGGATTATGTGAAAATACGAGAAAAAAACAAGAGAAATGGAGCAAAATAAATTCAGAACATTCAACTTTACAACAGCTATTGATCCGATCTGATTCCAATTGAAAGTCTTGGCACTTGGATGGATTATACCTGGGTGGCTGGATGAATTGTCCAAGAGGGTTTCCTTAGGGTAGATGGAGTTCAACCTTCAGAGTCAGTTCAGCTTCTCTCGGTTCTGCTCCCAGAGTTACCAAGTACTGTGGTGGGTACTTCTTGAGATGGAATAGTATAGCCTCCTTCAGTTCTGACTGCTCAGTAGGGAATCTCCAAGTGTTACTGTCCTTTACAACCCTCTTTGGTTAACCAGGATCCTCGATGCAGGTATAGACGTAGAGTGCATGCGGAAATATACGAGGAATCAGAAAGTTGTCGACAATGTGATTAAAGGGACGAAAGGATATCCTTTGAACCGCTTACTGAGTTTTATGTTCTGAATTTAAATATTTTGGAAAGTAACAATTTTAAAATTTCAGGAATTTAGAAAAATTAAGTAGGTATGTATAATGAACTAATTTCAAAGAAAAACTTGACACTTGAAAAGTTCGTCGTTTTGAAAGAGAAAGAGGAAATTGACTCAAATTAAAACCGGAAATAACTGAGAATCAAATCATTAATTTTTTATTCAACTCAGAGAGATTATTTGAATAAATCAGAATAATGAGATATCCGGGTATTGATATATTATTACAAAAAAATCAAGGAAAAATTATCATTTATCTAATGAAGAAACTAAATTCAACTTTGATAAATTGTAGATACTGAAATTCAATCAAGAAATTATGAATTTGGAATATTAAATGAAGGTGGCAAATCCTTCAACTAAAATGCCGAGAAAACTACCTTCTAGTAAAAGAAAAAAAAATTGTAATATCTGTATACAGGGTGGCGAGTCCTGTTCAAAAGTAAAATGCCTGATAATAGGTACTCTTTCAAGTTTGAAGTTGACAGGTAATCTACTTTTCCAGGAAAGTAAAAGAAAAGGTATGTATAAAGATATATATACAGGGGGGCAAGTCCTGGTTCAAAAGTGAAATGCCAGAAAATAGGTATGTACTTCAGGTGTGAAGTTGACAGGTCTGGAATTGAGATCTGGTATATCTGGAGATAAGGAAATAGACATGCACTGACATGTGGTTTGCTGAGTTGACCAAGAAAATACTGACAGTAAGATAAAGAGAAAAATCTCCCTTCCAGAAAACTTGAACTATAGATTGTGCTTTCGTCACAAGAAGGCAAAACCTATACAGGAACCAGACAAATTTTGACTGAACAGGCTATAGAGAGAAGGAAACCTTCCTCAGGTTGCATTTATTTCTCAGAGAGAATGAAAAATAACTTGGAAAAGAAATTCACAAGTTGATTATAGAAATTAAATGCTCACCTGAGTAAGAATCCTGGAAAGGTACAGCCTGAACGTCAAGGTTCAACTTCAAGGCTCTAGGTCCTGTAGGCTCAAGGTTCCTGGACGAGACACAGAGGAAACTTCAGTTCAGGTTTCCTGGATGAACTTCTGAGGAAAATGCGATGGCGTTTCGAATTTCCAATAGGTACCTAGAAAAATTTTTGGAAAGAGTAGATACTGTTTTCAACTTATTGAATGAGGAAAAAATTAGCAACAAAGCTGATGTTGATAGCAACAATTTATAAAAAGCAAATTTAAGCGACAAGGCAGAGAAATCCAGGTATAGTACTTAACCTTATTGAGCTGAAATAAATGTATATGACTTATAAATTTGTCAATTTTACGAAAATATCATCACAAAGTGCTAATTAAATATAGAAAGAACTCAAATATCCAATAAGTTGATATCGATGACCAATTATTAACTAAGAAACCCTCAGATATGAATTGTAACCTCAATTAACTCGAATGCAATTATCTCTCACAAAAATGAAATTCGACAAAAAATATATCAATTAACATTTAATTCAATAGGTAATAATCAACTCTAACAAACCAAATGTCTGCGATGACAAGTTATTTCACTCGAAAAATATAGATAAATCCAGACCTACCAGATATCTTCAATTCCCACAACCTATCACTTCAACCTTACAAGTCGGTGGTTCAAATCAGAAGGACTTTGATTTTCCTATTCGTTCTTCGCGAAAGATCCTCTCCTATCAATCCCTTCTCCTGATTGGTTATTTAGTCTCCCTTCTTCGATCTTCTGTGTCGCTGTCTAGCGGGAAGGACGAGCGCGCAAGACTTGATAAATTCGATATGGTTATTGAACCGGTGAAGGGCTGATAAGCGGAAGTAGATAGAAGAACGAATGGACGTCAGATAATTGAATGGTTGATTGATTGAAAAACATCTTAATGGAACGGAATAATCGTTACACACCACCCTAACTCGGTGAAAAAAAATTTGGAAACTCTAGGAGATTACAAATTTTTTTTATTGCAAAAAACATTATCCCAACCTTCATCCAAGAGATCCTAGTAGATAAGAAAATTGCACTTTACCTTATGAATTCAAATATTTCTTCACCTTTATGTAGGTATTCATGAAAACGAAGAAGAAAATCAAGTAAGAATCATTGTTTTAGTAATCAATAAAGTCAGTAATATTCACGAAGTAATAGCTTCATTGAGTAGGAGATATACAAAATCTACCAAAGGTATTTACAGAATGTACAAAATTCACAAGATCTTTAAGATTCTTTCTCATCACATGTGGAGGGACTATGTGAAAAAGGAAAAAAGTTATTAATTCAATAAGATATAAGAATTTCAGATTGTATTCGAAATTGAGTGAACATTCAATGAATTATAAATTTCACCTCATAATTGTTATTCCTCTGAGGAATTATCTCAATATGGAATTTCAATGATTCAGTAGGAAATACATTATTTTATTTTCAAAAATTAGCAGAAGTTAGGTCGGTAAGATGAAGGCTAAGACAAGGTATTCCGAATGAAATAACTCCTCATCAAATAGACATGAAAATTTCGAAAAGATCTATACCCGAAAACTTCAAACCGTCAAAAGTTACCTATAAAAAAAAATACATTGTTATGTAAACTCAAAAACCTCCACATAAAATAACTGGGATGCATATGGCCCAAGAGCAAACCATCCCCACCACCAGACCCCATCAACAGCACGTCCGAAACCAAATGTGGTGTAATCAGGGATGGAAGTTGACCCCACAAAACCAAAATTGCGCATCTCGAGAATGAGAGAGAAGCCTCACTTTTTGGTTTCCTCAAAGAGCACACTGACTCCGGACATCCTGCCGACAAGCCCCAGGGATGCAGACGGGAAACTCCAGGGACACACCCACCTCAATTGTCCAGCCTTAGGGAGAAGCTGCTATCCCAACAGTAGTATAGCCACTGTCATGCTGAAATTTCAAAAGTGCTACAAACAGTCCTAGAAGAGGCTGAATGTCGTGTTTCATCTACTCATAGATGAAAAATCGAAGGATAGGAAAGATAAGAGATAGAAGAGAAAACGAAGGAAGAATAGCGTTAAACCTGATTGGGAATCAAGATGGCTCAGGAGGATTCATTTGCCATCCATCTCTAGCCAGTAGTTCATCAAAATGAACTCAGCAGACACTATCAAAAGTCGGTCGGTGAATAACGTTAGAGGAAAAAAAGAATAGTTTTTCCAAAGTGCTCTCTACACAACCAACGTACCCGTAGACCGAACTGAGAGGTGCAGGGAATATTCGATATTCTATAAAACAGTTTAGTGAAACTACCCTCTTGAAAAAACAAAGGGAGTTGGAGTTATTCAGCAACAGACCAATGAAGCTTGACAGAGTTCAAGTTGTGCCACCGCCCTAGAGACTAAGGAAAAGATAGAAAAGATAAAAGAGAAGAACAGTACAAGGTATGGAGGCAGACCGAAGGAACCCGGAAATAATTCAAACTCAACCGAAACAAAATTTGACATATTAGCTCATTGATTTACCGTTATTGATTCGTAAAGTATCTGACAAGAACAAAAGTCATCAAAAATTTTCCAATAAAAAGATAATATCAGTGAAAGCAGTAAGTCACTGACATAAAGGTAATTAGATAACATCACCTCCAAATAAGAGAAAAATATCGTTTGACAATAAATCGATAATGAAAAGTCCATTATCTCGAAATAAGATACTATATTGTCCGAACGATAAGATAAGATAAGATAGTAGCAAATGCTTGATACCAATAACCAAATTCACTGAAAGATAAATAGATTTTTTCTCAAAATTGAATCAATCACTTGAAGAAAAAAAAAATCACAGAGGGAATATAGAATCAGTCTTTCAAATTTGTTGGAAAGTTGTCTGTTCTGAAAGTTCAAAGATACCATCAAGGCATTATCAAAAGATAAATACTTCCAAAAAGTACAACTGAATCAACAATTATACGTTATTGGAAACATCAGCACATGCTCTTTTTTTTTTTTTTTTTTTTTTCACTCGAATGACTTTTTCTTGATGCAAGATACATGAGATACTTTCAAGATAATTGCAGATAAATTACTGTAATGCAATAAAGTTTAGGTAATTTAGGTACAGTTTTTACAGTTGAATGATGGAAAGATTCCTAGAAGTGGCCAGTTATAAGACTTTTACTTATCATCTGGTAAAATGCCATGGTGAGAGAATTCTTAGGCCCCTCTCACAGAGCCCACAAAAGATAGGATAAGTAAACGATAAAGGAAAGAGAAACGGCTAATATGTAATTTTTCGATACAAAACGATAAAAGGAGATATTTAACTATTCGAATCTTCGGAATCAGCGCTAAAATATTCATCTTCGGTTGGGTTTGCATCATTGTCGATAAAAGAGGATTTTAAGTCTTTGACGTGCCAACGTCCTAAGTCTTTGCCATCCATGTCTTTCAGCTCATATACTAGGTTCGATATTACTTTAGAAACAATACATGGTATGAATTTGGGAGCCAATTTAGAGGAATAATTATTAGGAGCTGAAGATAGAGTAATATTTTTCTTCCAAAGTCTGTCACCTACATGAAATTTCACTTCTCGTTTCCTCAAGTTATATTGACGAGAATTTCGAAGATAAGCTTGATGTAACTGGTTACGAACATCAACAAATAATTTTGGAAGTTCCTGAACATCATCAATTCGCTGTGATTTTTCAGATATAATAGGTGTGTTATTTTCATTTTCTGAAACTTTGCCATAGAAATCTCCTGTCACCGGAATATTCCTAGCAAAATTCAAGAAAGCTGGAGAATAGCCAGTTACATCATGTTTTGCTAGCCTTATGGCTTGAGCAACCTTGTAGATAGAAGTATCCCATGTTTTATGATTTTCATGAATATAACAGCGAATTGACGTTACAATGGCTTTATTAACTCTCTCGGTAAAATTAATTTGAGGATGATATTTGGCATTATACCAAATTTTCTGTACTCGATACTCTTCCATCAGTTTTTTAAACTCTTTACTGACAAATTGGCTTCCATTATCTACCATGATGATCTGAGGTACACCATAGATAAGAAAAACATTATTTTCAATAAATTTAATTATACCTTTTGAGGTAGCTTTAGACATTGGATGGACTAAGACATATTTTGTGAACCAGTCAGTGACAACCAAGACATACTGATTACCATTTTTGGATCGGGGATAGGGACCTAACGAATCTGCAGAGATACATTGAAAAGGGAAATTAATATTTTTGTAGGATCCCATATGACCAGCTTGAGGTAAATTCGAACTTTTACAGGCAGCACAAACAGGACATTTCCTCACATACTTATAGACATCCTTGCGAATTTTAGGCCAGTAGTACAGTTCCAAGATACGAGAAAGAGTTTTAGATATTCCTAAATGTGCAGAAGTCTCTCTGTCATGATAAAAGTCAAGAATTTCCGGTCTATTTGCAGAAGGCACTATAATTTTCCAGTCAGTGAGATTGCTGACAATATTATGATGAGATAATATAATATGTTTACAGAGAATGCCATTCTCAACACGAAAAGAGGAATAATTTTCAGGATTTTCTTGAACTTTCTTCACCATAGAGGTATACCATTTATCAGGCTGGAAGGTAGATACATCGATAACAGATACATCAGCAACTGATCGAGATAAGGCATCTGCAACCACATTTAAAGAACCCTTTCGATGTTTAATGGTGAAATCAAACTGAGATAGCTTTACGGCCCACCTAGTCAAACGTCCAGAGGGATTTGAGAGATTATGAAGGTATATAAGGGAGGCATGGTCAGTTTCAATTGTGAATTTCGTGCCTTCAACATAGCTTCGGAACTTTTCTATACCAAAAATGACAGCTAATAACTCTTTTTCAGTTACTGTATATTTTCTTTGACAAGCAGTGAGTGTTTTACTGGCATAAGCCACTGGATGTTCTACGCCATCACATTCTTGGTATAAAATAGCACCTACACCTGTGTCTGAAGCATCACACTGAATCACGAAAGGTTTGGTGAAGTCAGGGCTTGCTAGAACTGGAGCAGAAGTAAGACGAGATTTAATTTCACTAAAAGCCATTTCTGCCTCAGGGGTCCAAGTAATTGGTTGGCCCTTTTTGCGACCATGAAGAAGATCAGATATAGGGGAGCAAATAGAAGAAAAATCTTTGATAAACCGACGATACCAACTGACAAGTCCTATCAAACGTTTGATTTCGGTGGTATTTTTGGGAGTTGGATAATTAATGATGGCGGAAACTTTCTCAGGATCTGTTCTCAAACCTTGTTGGTCCACAACAAAACCAAGATAGACAAGAGAAGGACGGCAAAATTCACATTTGTCTAAGTTTACAGTGAGATTGGCATTTTTAAGTCGTTGAAATACTTCTTTCAAGATTTTGATATGAAGTTCAAAAGTAGGAGTAGCCACAATGATGTCGTCAAGGTAAACAAAGCAAAAAGGAGCCAATGAAGGTCCTATAACGATATCCATTAAACGAGCCATTAATTTTGGACTGTTACCTCTTCCATAGACTGCAAATGCGGTCTTAGGTCGAGATGACTCGTCCAAAGGAATCTGGAAAAAGGCCTTCGTTAAATCAATGGACGTAAGGTATCTGGCGTCCCTCAACTTGTTCAAGATACTGTCTATAAGAGGCATGGGATAACTATCATTGACTGTGACTTCATTAAGTTTTCTGCCATCAAAGCATACACGATATTCTCCAGAGCGCTTGGGAACTAACCACAATGGGCTACACCAGGGAGATTGAGAAGGTTGAATAACATTGAGTTTCAACATCTCATCGACTTCTTTATTTAAATGTTTTTGCATAGCTGGAGATAAAGGATATTGACGTTGAACAATAGGCTTGGCATCACCAGTATCGATATGATGCGTCAACAAATGAGTTCGACCAAGCCTGTCTTTGAGAGCTATAGATTTAAAACAGTCAATGACTACCTCAAGCTCAGATTTCTGAAAGGGAGTCAATTCAGAAAATAGTTTGATTGTGTTCACAGCACAGATAGAGGAATACGATAAATTACTGAAATTTGCTTCAATTCGAAAAAGTTTGAAAAAATCCATGCCAAGAATTAGAGAATGAGCAACAGAAGGTATGATCAAAATTTTCAACTCTTTGGAAACACTATTCAAGGAAATTGGAACTGAGATATATCCTAAAAAATCCTGAGGTTTGCCATCAGCTGTAGTGACATGAACGATAGATTCATATTGAATAGGAATATTATGTGATTGTAATAAACTGAAACCTGTGGAACCTAGGATAGAAGAGGTACTGCCGGTATCAGCGAGGGCAAGAATTTTCTGTCCAAAAAGTTCAACATTAAGATATGGGCGATTATCATTGGATTTCATGACAAAAAGGGGATTCAAATTCACGGAAGGAGATAAGAAATTTTTAACATAAAATAACCATTTTTGCCATTCACAAAGAGATGTTTTTAGTTGTCCTGTTTGTGTTGCTTTCTTTTCGATTTTTTGGTATTTTGGGACTGTGAGTTGGCTGTGCTGGTGCCTGGACTGTCGGTAGGTTGACTGGTGACAACGTCCAGTTTTTCGCCACCAGGAATCGCGTTTTTTGGATTGCATTTACGACATTTGGTTTTTACGGTATTTTTGAGACCACAGCCATAACAAAATATTGTTTTTGGTTTTCGACATTCATTATAAGCATGACCAGCCAAGTCACAATTCCAACATCGATAGTTTGATAAGGTAGAGATATTACTGGAAGGGAAATTTCTACGAACTGAATGTTCGGAAGTTGAAAAGGAAGTACTGCCTCCACTAAAAGTACTACTCAAATCAGGCTCCAACAAACCAGTATTACGATGGGGTGGTGCTTTATAGCGATCAGCCCATAAACGAGATTCCTCTAATTTTTTGCACAATTCAGAAAGTTCAGAAACAGTTTTTGGATCATGTAAAGCTAAATTAGAAATGAAAAAAGGTAAAAGATTCCGACGAATTTTTCTAACTCTAGTTTCTTCATCAGGTTTGGTTGTCAACCTGTTGAAGAGACCTTCCATAGAAGAAATAAATAAAGCTACTCTTTCATTGTTACCCTGAGTTCTAGAATTTATTTCTCGTTCTAGATCTTCCTCATAGAAATAGGGAAGAAAATCTTTTTTCAATTCTTTGACCAGTTCATCCCAAGTTTGAAATTTACTTTTATTATTGACAAACCATGTCCAAGCAGAACCTTTGAATAAATCACAGGCAGACTGAAAAAGTTCCTGTTTTGAAACACCTCGTGCTTCTCGTAGCAATTCAACTTTTTCTAAGAAAGAGTTGACTGATTCTTTCTGATTTGAGCCAGTAAAAAAGATATTCCATTTGTATGGGGCAACTGATTTATTTGAAGAAAATATATTGCAGTTATTATTAGGGAGTGTAGGGGTAGAAGTACTGGGAGGAGGAGATACTTTCAAATCAAAATTAGCTTCCAATTCCAACAAAAGATATTGAATTTCTTTCCTAGCTGTTTCTTCATCCTCATCATCAGCTTTAAGATAATTAAAACGAGTTGACAAATGAGCTAATCGACTAGAAATTCTTCTGAAGGCAGGATCCAACTTAGAACCACTGAATGAAGCTATAGCTAATTTTAAATCTTCAATACTTTCTTTCATTTCAGTCACATCTTCGGTATGTGTATAAGGATTCTCAAAGGTACCATGAAAACTGCGATTAGCATTTTGTTGACTCAGAAGTCCTCTCAAAATTTTACGTTTGGAATCAATGTTTCCAGTAGGTTCTACACTACGAAGCTTGAGCTCATAAGTCAATTCATTTATTTTCAAATGATTTGGATCCATGTTGGACTTGGAAGATTCAATTCAAAACACAACTAATCAAAGATATGAATAATCGAAAAGCTTGTACTTTTGGGATGCTTCGGATAATATCTTATAGTGCAGTGAGAAAAGAAATAAAAAGAGACAATTATCAAAGTCAAATAGATAATGAAAAATAGATAATTAAGATAAGTTAAAATACCAAGTTCTTCAGAATCAGATACGCAGATATGTCAAAATTGTTATCGATAAATTCCAAACTATAATTTATTTGGTCTTCCGTCAACCAAGGATAAGATAAGAGAAAAACAGTCAAATTGGGCCCCACGTTGGGCGCCAATTGTGTAACACTCCACACTCTGAGTTCAGAATTTGAAAAATTTTGAAACAAAAAATATGAAAGTTTATACTTATGCCTTTGGGCTGCTCAGATTGATACGGTAGGGTGTGAGTTCAAAAGTTAAAATTTTACTGTTAAGATGGTAATCAAGTAATATGAATTCTAAGGATGATTTTAAGGTGATTAATTTGACTGTTAGATATATTTGGGCGCCAGGCTTGCAAAAGACAAAAGCCAATCAGATACTTCCTAAAAACCTTGCTTGGATGTGAAGACAAAACAAATATACAGAGATTCAATTCAACAATTTATTTCCTTTATAAAATTACAATGGGCTGAAGGCCAGAAGAATTTAGGATAACAATAATTTGGGAGAAGTGGCTGAAGGCCCTAAAATAATGTTGAGAATTATGTAAAAGTGAAAGTGAGGTGGCTGAAGGCCCAAAAATAATATTGAAGATTATGTGAAAGTGAAATGGCTGAAGGCCAAAAAATAAGATTGAGGATTATGTGAAAATACGAGAAAAAAACAAGAGAAATGGAGCAAAATAAATTCAGAACATTCAACTTTACAACAGCTATTGATCCGATCTGATTCCAATTGAAAGTCTTGGCACTTGGATGGATTATACCTGGATGGCTGGATGAATTGTCCAAGAGGGTTTCCTTAGGGTAAATGGAGTTCAACCTTCAGAGTCAGTTCAGCTTCTCTCGGTTCTGCTCCCAGAGTTACCAAGTACTGTGGTGGGTACTTCTTGAGATGGAATAGTATAGCCTCCTTCAGTTCTGACTGCTCAGTAGGGAATCTCCAAGTGTTACTGTCCTTTACAACCCTCTTTGGTTAACCAGGATCCTCGATGCAGGTATAGACGTAGAGTGCATGCGGAAATATACGAGGAATCAGAAAGTTGTCGACAATGTGATTAAAGGGACGAAAGGATATCCTTTGAACCGCTTACTGAGTTTTATGTTCTGAATTTAAATATTTTGGAAAGTAACAATTTTAAAATTTCAGGAATTTAGAAAAATTAAGTAGGTATGTATAATGAACTAATTTCAAAGAAAAACTTGACACTTGAAAAGTTCGTCGTTTCGAAAGAGAAAGAGGAAATTGACTCAAATTAAAACCGGAAATAACTGAGAATCAAATCATTAATTTGTTATGCAACTCAGAGAGATTATTTGAATGAATCAGAATAATGAGATATCCGGGTATTGATATATTATTACAAAAAAATCAAGGAAAAATTATCATTTATCTAATGAAGAAACTAAATTCAACTTTGATAAATTGTAGATACTGAAATTCAATCAAGAAATTATGAATTTGGAATATTAAATGAAGGTGGCAAATCCTTCAACTAAAATGCCGAGAAAACTACCTTCTAGTAAAAGAAAAAAGAATTGTAATATCTGTATACAGGGTGGCGAGTCCTGTTCAAAAGTAAAATGCCTGATAATAGGTACTCTTTCAAGTTTGAAGTTGACAGGTAATCTACTTTTCCAGGAAAGTAAAAGAAAAGGTATGTATAAAGATATATATACAGGGGGGCAAGTCCTGGTTCAAAAGTGAAATGCCAGAAAATAGGTATGTACTTCAGGTGTGAAGTTGACAGGTCTGGAATTGAGATCTGGTATATCTGGAGATAAGGAAATAGACATGCACTGACATGTGGTTTGCTGAGTTGACCAAGAAAATACTGACAGTAAGATAAAGAGAAAAATCTCCCTTCCAGAAAACTTGAACTATAGATTGTGCTTTCGTCACAAGAAGGCAAAACCTATACAGGAACCAGACAAATTTTGACTGAACAGGCTATAGAGAGAAGGAAACCTTCCTCAGGTTGCATTTATTTCTCAGAGAGAATGAAAAATAACTTGGAAAAGAAATTCACAAGTTGATTATAGAAATTAAATCTTCACCTGAGTAAGAATCCTGGAAAGGTACAGCCTGAACGTCAAGGTTCAACTTCAAGGCTCTAGGTCCTGTAGGCTCAAGGTTCCTGGACGAGACACAGAGGAAACTTCAGTTCAGGTTTCCTGGATGAACTTCTGAGGAAAATGCGATGGCGTTTCGAATTTCCAATAGGTATACCTAGAAAAATTTTTGGAAAGAATAGATACTGTTTTCAACTTATTGAATGAGGAAAAAATTAGCAACAAAGCTGATGTTGATAGCAACAATTTATAAAAAGCAAATTTAAGCGACAAGGCAGAGAAATCCAGGTATAGTACTTAACCTTATTGAGCTGAAATAAATGTATATGACTTATAAATTTGTCAATTTTACGAAAATATCATCACAAAGTGCTAATTAAATATAGAAAGAACTCAAATATCCAATAAGTTGATATCGATGACCAATTATTAACTAAGAAACCCTCAGATATGAATTGTAACCTCAATTAACTCGAATGCAATTATCTCTCACAAAAATGAAATTCGACCAAAAATATATCAATTAACATTTAATTCAATAGGTAATAATCAACTCTAACAAACCAAATGTCTGCGATGACAAGTTATTTCACTCGAAAAATAAAGATAGATCCAGACCTACCAGATATCTTCAATTCCCACAACCTATCACTTCAACCTTACAAGTCGGTAGTTCAAATCAGAAGGACTTTGATTTTCCTATTCGTTCTTCGCGAAAGATCCTCTCCTATCAATCCCTTCTCCTGATTGGTTATTTAGTCTCCCTTCTTCGATCTTCTGTGTCGCTGTCTAGCGGGAAGGACGAGCGCGTAAGACTTGATAAATTCGATATGGTTATTGAACCGGTGAAGGGCTGATAAGCGGAAGTAGATAGAAGAACGAATGGACGTCAGATAATTGAATGGTTGATTGATTGAAAAACATCTTAATGGAACGGAATAATCGTTACAACTCTGGTGAATTCATGGAGTGAATACTCACTGCGAATAGAAGAGAAAACAACACACAACTGGACAATCAGATAATAAAAGAAATTTGTTTGATTACTCGCATTATTTTGACTAGATGAAACGAGGATTTGAAGATGAAGGTGAAGGAAGTTAGGTTGACAATGTATTACGTCTTCTTCACTTCTTGTATTTCTGGAAACTCTAAGCATTACTCTACTACATTACTACTTACTAATAATTTGGGTTCGAAATCTCGATACTGTTGGTATTGGTCATATTTAATCTCATGAGGTGAATATTAGTTACAAATCTGGCAGAGTCAAAATATGTGGTCTTACTTTTTATGTGAAAGCCAGAATTTAGATAACGATGACTTTCGATCCGGTTCTTGAGGACATCGAAGCTGGCTTTTTCGAGGGTGCCGAAATAACGAATGAGTGCAACGAATACAAATACTTTTCATACACGGAATGATCAATATAAAGTAGGTTTGTGGAGTAAATTCGACTAGTGTGTGGATTACCATTGTTTAACTGCTGAGAGTTGTTTCAATTTTCCCAATCAATACAAATATATGCACATATACAGTAGAAGAGCGCCCGACTCACGACCGCGAGATCGTGGGTTCGATTCGGAGCATCTACTGGGGATAGTCCTGCACGATTCACTGTTGTTGCTGAGGAGCAATTAACAATGCTGATCCTGAATTGGCGCATGAACCTAGTAACAAAGCCTACATAGAACTCATAAGAAGAAATGACGATGATGTGGTTGTGAGCATCAGAGAAGAAGTAGGACGTTGTATGTAGGTGGGTGTGAAAAAACTACCAGATGAGCGAGAGAGCGGGCCTATGCTGCTTAGTGGGCTCCTTTCAAGGGAGTTTAACGAGGTAGCTAGCAGCCCTGTCACTGCAGCATACGGTAGTGAGTACATTACTAGCTTACAAAACACAACCGGAATAACTCTGAGAAAAATCTGATGGACGGTGTACCTGGAAAGGGTGTTAGCCAGCCCTATTAAGCGAACCACATCACTCATAAAAACACCTTGGGGCTTGCGAAAAGGTCCCATTTGGGAATAGTTGTTGACGTGCGAACGTCCCCACCAGTACCAGTACCAGAACTACAATTTGAACAGACTTACTGAGGTAGACTGCGCATGTGGTAGATTATTTTTTTCATTCGATCCAAATACAAGGTTCCCTAAGAGGTCTTCAGCAAAACTCATCACAACATACAAGCAAACTTTCCTCGGTACAGAGTTCCTTAGTTTGGGTGCTAGATGGATCTGAAGTTACACTAAAGAAAATTGTGCTTTTTTTCTGAAATATTTCTCGCTACCATTCCAAGAAATCATATTACCGTTATACATTTCCGAATAGAAGCAGCACCTTGGAATCCTATAATAGCAATAACGACTTTGCTGAAAGTAAATTTCCTGCCATAGGAAGGTATACTGCTGTCGCAATCAGGTAGTCACTCTGGGACAGCATGATTTTCTTATAATTGTCTAGCTGAACTACTACTAGTGAGTTATATTATATGCTTGTGACTGCGAGGTTCATCGCATAGAGCTGCACTCACTACCAATGATACAGCTGTCAGTCTGCCACGGAAATAATATTTGATGAACCTACTTGGGGTTATTTAGCGCCTACTTATCGTTATTCGATATTTTGCTGATTTGTCCCCCTCTATATAAGCATTTGTCAGCCATCTTGCTTGATCAATCAGTCACAGTTGGGCTCTTGATGCAAACCCATGTACAGGACGACAATCTCGACGACACGACAGTTACGAACACTTTCCCTCTTGAATTCAATTCATTATTTGGTATCTGAATCTGAATTCGAATATAAAACATTTTCAAACACATTGACAAATCTTCAGTGCTTTCGTAGATCTGAGTGCTTCAGTTATTACCAGGATTGATGGAATGATAAAGGTGAGTTTTTCGAAGTATTTCGACTGAAATTCAAATACTTTACATTCAACATTCCCCTTTTTTTGGTACCATGAAACTTTAAAATTGTCAAATATGTTCCAGAGCTTCTCTATAGAATGCGGTCTGAGAACTCATTTTGAGCAAAAATGTTCAGGTTATGAAATTATTTGAATGATTTTACTGGTAACATTTTGTTTTCCTGTACGCATATATAATAACTTTCTGAGAGTTTCAGAAAACTTCTTATTTTCATCAATTACTCAAAAACCTTTCGTTTTTCCTAAGGGTGCATGAATCAATTGATTTATTGAATATCAAAGATAATTCACTCAAAGAAATAGTCGTGCTGGTTCGAAATTTCCTTTAGGAATCAACAATTGCTTTTCATACCATCATACCGAACATCAATTAGGAAGTGAAATTGGATATCAGTCAAAATTTCACCTTTTTTGATGACAACAATCCTGGAGAATAACTGAATAACTACAGTAAGAAGGTCATGCAACTATCTATATGAAAAGAGTAGCAAAGTTCCCTACCTACGATTATATAATATTGCCCTACTCCCATTATCAGATGCACTTACTAGCGGTAGCAAAGTCAGATACCTGCTACAAAAACATCGTCTAATAGCAATATACAGATACACTCGCTAGTGGCAGCAAGGTTCTATATCTTATAACCACAGGTGGGTTATAATTAGCAAAGTCGACTTTATAATTATTCGATTTCTGACTATGGTTAATGAGAATTTTCTTCAGTGTACAATTTCCAAATGGTTTTTGCTCCATAACTTTGGAATGGCTTGTGAGATTCTACTCGAATTTAGAATTTTCTAATAGCTTCAATAGGCTGACTTATCTCATTTCTGAGGGAGATGAACTGAAAATTATCCTAAGGAATATTGCTCCCTACTACCAAAGTCAACTTGGTCTCATAGATACCACCTCGGTTAATAGTCTTCTCAGTTCATGTAGGAGGTTAGGAGTCAGGAAGCAATCCATAGACAACTTAGCAGCACCAACCAGGAATGCCAGTGTTCTGGAAGCAGAACTCGCATATGTAGGTATCCAGGAGGATATTGTAAAGGCATTTGAACAACCATTTTCTTTCCATGATCATCAGCCGAGGAGGAATTAACTAAGGGACATAGTTTGTTTCTGGTGTGATCAGCTTGGTCACAGGACTATCGGATATGCCAAGCCCAGAGGTAGATAATGCTATCGTTGCAAGAAAGAGGGACACACTAAGAGAGAGACTGTCTTGATTGTTCCAAGCAGGAAAACGGCTCGAGACACTTCCAGTCGTAGGCCTGCTGGATTGTGTCCAGAATGAGTTTTCTGCTGAAAAACTTCAAGCCGTCTCAGATTTTATATAAGATCATGCTGTGGGTGACGAACGCCCCTATCTGAAAAAAGAAGTTTCGTGTAAATCACTTCTTGGATTGTTGGACAGTGTGACGCACCACGTAGAATTTCAGGGGGCACGGCCATGAAGATTCTCATGAAATTGGAACATGTTTGTTCAATTTAATTTCGTGTCAACTATGTGGATAACGCATTTTTGCGAAAGGTCCAGCCGTTTCGCTGCTGTGCTGGCTGCATATTTTTGTATAAGTTATTTATGGAAGTGTTCGGAAACGCTTAGAGATTTCTGGGAAACAGAGTTGTGATAGGAAAAATCTCAGGCGCTGTGTAGAGAATTTCCTAAAACAACTGGTGTGGAATAGGAATTACGTCCTCTCTGACGCTCCAAAGTATTTTTCTCGTAAGCTAGCACCTCATTATGTTGGTCCTCTTTATACATAAGGAAATCTCTCCCTGGATGTACGAACTACGCGAACCCACCAAAGATGTTGATTGATGTCTAAGTGGCAACCTGAAAACCGACATATTGTCAAACAAGTATAAAATAGCCTGTTATTCGGCTCATTCCTTCACAAGGTCTTTTATTCTGGTATTAGTCTGCTCATATTTCACGTCGTGCCTGGTGCTAAAGTCTGGTGGCTTAAGATTCCTAATTATTCGATCCAAGGCTAAAATGCTGAATCCGATCCAACTTCAGCCGATCTCGAATTGCAGATTCTACCATCTGCTAGTCACAAACATCATCAGCACTACAAGCAGTAGTCTGACATCTGACTTGTAGGATCCCAAGTCTTGGTCGTGGGATTACATGCAAGTTTTATCTTGGGAACTATACATCTCAAATTTCATCTGATTTATTATCATCATATTTTTACCTAATAACACTGGGTGTTAACTTCTGATTCCAAAAATCCTGTTATATTATTTGCATATTTATAAGGGTTGGTAATCCAACCTACCCCTAATCATAGTTTGTACTATTCTTTTTATAGAGTTGAGACCGTGATTTGATTTGATCACCACTTTTCGATAAACAAGCATAAGTATTTTCGAAGTGGATATTGTTGTAATGAGCTCTGTACCAGTTGCATTTTGCTAACTGTTGATTAAACTGAAGTTGTTATAATCATACCGGGTTATTTCCCGTATTTTATCAACTCAAATTGGTAAATTTCGTGGGAATCAAGTAAGCACTCCAATACTCCATCTGCAATACTGCAAAAACTCCATCGAAATATGGTATTCAAATTACTATTTTGGATATCTGATTGAATCATCATAGAAAAGAGGAGTTTTGATGTAGTGGAATTTTTTTCAATTGAATACATTAGATTTCAACCGTCTATGAAGTGGAATATTAGATCTGTTTAAATTGACCTGTGTATTCAAGCAATGTGGCCAAAGTAATTCAGTTATTTTTTGTCAATGTTTGAGTCTCAAAGGGAATCTAGTATATTGTAAATTTTTTAAGTAACTTCATGTACATACAATTTTTGAATCTTTATTGGGGCTCAATCTATTGTAGTTGAATCTCAATTTAGATGTTCACCTACGCATGAGTTTAGAGGTCTGCAAGTTATACCAATATAGACATCTTACAATCTCCGCAATTCAATATGTATTTTTTTTATGTTCTGGTTTCCACGAGAAGGGATATATCCTGTAATGTTCAGAGAACATCGTGAGAACCAAGGGACATAAGGTAGGAATTGGTGTTCTTCTTAAATTTCTAGAGGTTATATGCCTCGGGGAACACCTCCCTTGGCAATGTGTTCCAGAGCCATGCTGTTCGTTGGATGAATGAGTTTTTGGAAAGAGATGTTCTGCAGGTCTCCAAAGTGACCACGAAGGGGTGCGAAGTCTCAATTCGACGGGTTAATCTCGCGGGGACTGCCAAGGAAGGAACAATTGTTGATATTACAAAAGAGAATCGTCCATGGAAATATCTATAAAATGAAGCCAGATCGCCGACTGTTTTACGGTGTTCCAGAGAAGTGAGTGAGTTTGTGAGCGAGGCATCACCCACGAGACAAATTGTCCTTTTTTGGACAGAATCCAACAGTTTCAGGGTATATTTGGGTGCTGCACTTCAAATATGGGAACAGTATTTCAGGACAGGTCAGATTTGTGCCTTATAGATCATGAGCAGCTGACTGAAAGTGAAATAGTTCCTTGCCCGAAACAGAAAACCAAGTTTTTGCGATGCACTTTTAGCAATTGATCTCACGTGATTTTCCCAAAAAAGGTTATTACTGATAGTAATCCCAATCTTATCATTGCTGTTCACTAAGTGTCTACTCAAATTATTGTTGGATTTGATGGAAATTCTGACATCTCCAATTCTGTTTTTTAGGTTGCCAGATATTTTATTCGAAATAGAATTGTTGATAAATGGAAGTGTAATGAATTTATCTCAATAATCTATCTTGGGAAAAGCTCAATTGAATTTTTTCCTGTTTTTTATTATAATTCAATGAGAGCATCGATAATATTTGGGTTGTAGTTATTGTTTATGCTATTCGTTTCAACATGTTCAATTCAGTTTGATAATCGATTGCGGAGAAAGAGGTTCGTTCAAGAGTCTGTGTATGTAATAATTGAATGCGGCCATTTTATGTTGATGTGGACGATTAGATAAGTATTATAGAGGTATTACATGGTCAGTCTGTGTGGGTTTTCTGTAAAGTCAACGTCTAAAAAATTCAACTTGTTATCTGATTCTATTCCTAAAGTAATTTTAATATTGGGGATGTATTTGCTTGATCTTATTCAAAACATTATGAGCATTAGTTACCTCCTATATATGTCACCACTCAAGAATAGCAAACCATCAATGACATATCTTGACAAATGAAGAATATTAGGATTGTTACCAGTAATATAATAATCACGATATAATAATGTACTTAGTTTTTAAATTGAACATAAAAATATCTTCTAGGAAAAGAGAATAGCTTGCCATTGCAACCTTCGGGTTGTTGATGAAGTTTGTATAAACAAAAATAAAACATAGATTCAATGACATTTTGAAATTATCTTGCTGGAAAAAATAAAAAAAAGCTGTCAGAAGTGGGATTCGAACCCACGCCCACAGAGTGGACCAGAACGCTCGTATACCCGTATAACGGGCAAGGTAAACCTTGAGTCTGGCGCCTTAGACCGCTCGGCCATCCTGACAGATACGTACAGCGTGTAGTTGGTGATATTCATAGTACAATGTATATTTTTGTTAATAAATACACTAAAAATCATGAAAGATCATTCAAACTTTACGAGTGAAGGTTCGAACGAACTCTGATTATATCAGTTATCATCGCATTGAATTCGGAATGACTTTCATTATATTGAATTTTCCATCAAGCCTAGCGCCATCTGTGTGAAAGTAGTTGAACACATTTATGTACCGAGGTTTTGTTTATTTTCATAGATGGCGACACTGGCGTCGAATCCATCATATTTATCATATTATTATACGTATTTGTTTGAGGAAAAAATACATACTTACACCAGCTAAGAGACATTATAATTCGCTGCTTACACCACATTCTAATTAACACGGAAAAAAAGGATTTGTTGCCCAGCAATTTTCTGTGATAAAATCAGCTTGTTTAAATCGCAAGAATGTTATTATTATGTGTAATTAAAACAACAGTATATATCACGAATCTTTATTTCCACATACAGCGTCGTGGGTGGATATCATTTCAAAATTTGTTTGTGATTTTATTTAAAAAGAGACAACAAAAAATCAACAAATTATTATGCCTGCATCATTATTCTTGAGTCGAGCAATTTTTTGTTATAAAATCAGCTTGTTCAAATCAAGAATGTAGTTTAATTGAAACAGCATATAGGTAGTATATCAATTTCACCAACTATAAATATACAGGGTGTTCCTTAAGTACGTGTAGAAAATTCAGGAGCATGTTATTGCTGACGTCAAAATAAGAAAAAGAGTTCGTATACATATATCTCCGAAAGTTATGCGTTTCTGAGATACAGAGTGTCAAAGTTGAATTCCTTTTTATGTTTTTTGTTAATAAATTTCGAAATAACTGTGATATTCGAATGAAGTTTGGTATCTAGGGATATTTTTCAATGACAATATCAAATTTTGTGTTAGTTTGTCTCTTTGTGGGGGTTGTCAACATATAAATTAATAAATTCGTGAATCAGAAAAGCCAAATATATTGACGAACTTTTGAATTCGAATCATAATCCTCAATTATCAAAACAACAATCAAAAAACATCTATTGCTTGATAAAAACCTATCGTCGCTACAAAGTGAATAGCCTTGTCTCTTGATTCTTCAAATCTTGTCTTCCAGCATCTACTGAATGTTCAGAACCCTATACATCACTCCCCTCCAATCGGAGTGATAAATAATGTAGAGAAAATCAGATTTGAATTGTTTGATTCTTTGTCAAATCAATGGTCACTTGCTCCCTTCTAGAATAGGTCCTTGGTCCTGTAGATGCTGGAGTAGACAATTGTGGTGCTCCAGGTTCTGCCGGTACCCTTAGTAAATTGGAGCTGTGGAATACATCATCGCTAGCTAAATGTGCAGGTTCAAGTCGCTCAACGTTCACGTTTTTTCCCCGACCATTCACATTTATTGTGAAAACTCAATCATCTAACCTTTTGATTACTTGATGGGGTCCAGTGTATGGTTGTTCCAAAGGACGTTTTACTGCATCCTGTCTCAGAAAGACATGTGAACAGGTGTAGAGGTCTTTGCAACAAAAAGTTTTCTGACGACAGTGGTGAGCTGCAGGAACTGGCTTGACGTTTCTCATGTGTTTTCGAAAGTGTTCCAGGGAAAATTGAGGATCCTCTAGTGGATCTTCATGAGAAGAAACACCAAACGGAGATGATGTTTATGTTCTCCTGGTGTTCTAGATCCAATCACCAAGTCATCCACGTAGGCATAAATGAAATCGAGTCCATTCAGTACCTCATTTATGGATCTCTGAAACGATTGGGCTGCTCCTATGAGGCCAAATGGCATGCTGACGAACTCAAACAGGTCAAATGGTGTAATAACTGATGTTTTGTGAAATGCTTTTCGGAGATCAATAGTTGAAAATATTTGCATTCCTGCCATTACCGTAGAGTAGTCTTGGAGGAAGGAAATTGGATATCAATCGGGTACTGTTTGAGCGTTGAGCACGACAGCTGCAGGGTCTCCAGTCACCATTCTTTTTCTTTGTCAAGTGTAATGGACTAGCTCCAGGACTATCAGATGGTCTTGTATAACCAAATTCAACCATCAACTTGAACTCGTCCTTAGCAATTTTGAGACGCTCCGGGCAGAGTTGTCTTGCACGCTGAGCTACAGGAAGCCCTGTAGTTGGAATGTAATGTTTTACTGAATGCTTGGTTCCCAAACGGTTAGATGAATTCCCCAGAAGCTCAGGAAACTCTTTGAAAATTGTTGTATATCTCATGATATCGGTGACTGCACTGATTGTATTGATTGGAGCTGGTCCATACGTTCCTATGCTGCGACATCCGGTATCTGAGTCAATGAGAAGTCCATTTTTCAGGTCTACTAGGAGCCCGTACTTGTGAATGAATGGTACATTGGCAATGCAAAACACCGCTCGCTCTCCATAAGTTTGAACTAGCGTGTTGTTGGCTACCAAAAAGTTGCCGTTTCTTGAGTCTCGCCTTCTCCGTCACTGAAGCAGGAACCACAGAAATGTCTATATCAGTATCAACTAAAAATTTAGTTCCAGAGATGTGATCAAAAATGAATAATCGGCGAGGTTTTTCGAGACCGCCAGCAGTCGCCAAGTCTATTGTCGGTTTCTGTCGTTTCCCTGTTCCGGAATCCATCCGCATGGCTTGGTACACTTGCAAGCATTTTTACCGAATCTGGGTCAATAATAGCAAATTGAAGAAGGTGAGTCGTTGCCTGCTGAATTATCCACACTGCTGTTCCGAGGACGTGGAGTGGCACTACGTGATACACCACGTCTTTCACGTGAGAAATCTCTGGAGAGAATCTTATAGTTGATCTCTTAGCTGATACCTGGACTTGCTCAGTGAGATCATCTATGCGACGGTCCAGATCGCTGTTCCCTGCGTTGGTGAAATAGTCATGATCTGTCCCGCGGCATTGATTCCTTCGGATCTCAACAACTTTATCAGCTAGCTGTGCCAAAGCATCGTTGTTCAGACCATCTGCCGCAGCTAGCGCAACTTGCACTTGTTAAGGGAGGCGATCCATCCAGAGCTTTTTTGTGAAATTCTCAGTCAGCTGATTACCAACAAGTTTGATCATTTCCGTCAGTAATTCTGAAGGTCGTTTGTGTCCCAGTTCGAGACCAGAAACTAATCTACTGAATTGGGTTTGCTGAGATACAGAGTAATGATTCTGTAGTGCATCTTTAACAGCTTTGTACTTATCTGTAGTTGATGGATTCGAGACAATGTGCTCGACGACTGAAACAGTTTCCTGATCAAGGCGTGCAATAACAGCGTGATACTTGGTTGTATCAGTTTGAATTCCTCGGCTTTGAAACTGGGCTTCAACTGATGTAAACAAGCTGTACCTTGTTTGTCCAGAATGGTTGTAAGTGCAGCTCCTCGAGAAGATTGACCTGCGAATTCGACGCTTGATTAACTTGCTGTTCAATCAGGTTTGGCTCGTCAAAGGGATCATTATTGTTGATACCGTTATCTCCACCGCCAAAGCCGTTCATACTGATAATATGTTGTCCAAAGTAGAATTTAGCTTCTATCACTATCACTGAAGGATATTTGTTTGTCGAATGCTTGAAGGATCACGTCGGAGTCACCAATTGTGTAGGGGTTGTCCACGGATAAACTATTCAATTCGTGAATCAGAAAAGCCAGATATATTGACAAACTTTTCAATTCGAATCATAATTCTCAATTATCAAGAACAATAAAAAAACATCTATTGATTAATGAAAACCTATCGTCGCTAACAATGTGTATAGCCTTGTCTCTGGATTTTTCAAATCTTGTCTTCCAGCATCTACTGAGTGTTCAGATCCCTACATCTTCCGTGGGGGTGGCGTCACCTACATGTCTTTTGTGTCTTTGGAAACGTCATAACTGTTTTGTGCGCACCTGTATCACGTTTCATAGTAGAGAAATATATTTCTAGAACACTTTTGAGTTGAAATATTGTTCTTCGTCCTTCGTCCTAACTGAAGATGGACAATGTATGGCAGAGTGGAATGATATTGAAATCATTGAAAAAAAAGATAGCAACCAGAATGGAAAAATCAAGGAATCTGCTTGCATTCTCCTGAACGGAGACAATAGCATTGCTACCTGTTCAGTTGATAAAGATAGAACTGCTGGAATATGAAAATGAAAATGATAAATTCAAGGTTCATTAATGAAAACATCCTGTAACTCATTTGATTGCCAACGTCACCAATTATCACTGAGAACTGAAAAGTTTCAAGACAAATACGAATTTACTATTCAAATAATCATTTTTTATGTTGAAAACGGAAGCAGATTCGTTCCCGAAACGTCTAAAGCTAGCGTAGAGACGAAATTTGGATTGGAATGTTTTTTTGAAATGAATCGTAAGTGCTGTGGTTGACGGAAACTTGTTGTTTGAGCAATTTCCCTTTTTATGTTTTTCTGACGATTCCTTCTCCTATCAAGAGACTTCATTTTGCTGTGGAAATGAGGTCATTCTTGATCACCAGGTCAGGTGGTGGACACCTATTTTTGTGTTAGGCCATTCCGATAGGAAGGTGACAAATATTGAATCTTATTTTGTGGATGATATTTGTAAGGGTAGGTATGTCCATTTCAGATATCACGGCCTGATAGGAAGAGCATGGTGTACTGAATTTGGTGGAAGTAATCCATTTTATGTTGACCACATGGCATGTTTTTGAACTGGGAATTTGACTTTCAGAACTGGTAATTGGATGGATCACTAGTAATAGCACCTTTCACCGTGCCGATGAGCATTTGGGAATCTCAAACTGTATTCTGGACTTCACTGTTTGGACATCACGTCAGTTGGTTGAGGCACCTGAATGATCTTCGTTGCTTTGAAGCATGAGTTACTAAGACACTTGGAGGAAGAGACAGGACCCTGGTGATATTTTGTGTATGTTCTTGGGCATCTATAGGACCCAACAGCTCGAGATATCTGGCAGAATCCTCGCTGCCAACAGTGCAAGTCCGTGGTAGCCCTACTGGTTCAGATAGCCAGTGATCCTGACTTCTGATAGGAAGTCCAGGGGAGTCCAGACCCCTGGTATGGTAGATGATGGATCATCCCTAAGAATTTGTGTCGCTTCGGCGCCTTAACTCCCAGTCGCTAGTCAGATAGTGAGTCGTCCTGGTCCTGCTTGAATTGTGTTAGGAGCTCGCCCTGGTGGAAGCCTGTGGACCCGTCAGCCAGAGTTCCAGCACAGCATCCAGTTGCCCTGGGATGAATCGAGTGCCCAGGTCTCCAGGCGTTCATGACTCCTTTTAATTGTGTGGAGATCCAGTTTTCCCAGCACTGTTAACCCCTAACGCCGACTGAGGGAGAAGTGTCTTTGTGTCACCCAAGTAGTGAGATCTGGTGGACTACAGGATGGTAAAAAAATCCAGAACTTGCAGTTGAGGTCAGATGTTTTCATTTATATCTTTCCCCTGTCTGAAGACATTTATTAACTTTTTTTTCCCTGTCTGAGGACATATAACTAACCATATTTTTCCTCTGTCCGAGGACACATTTAGATAATAATTTTTCACGGTCTCATGTCAATAGATCTTCAAATACTTGTCAACAACACATTTCAGTATATTATCGAAATTTACATTTGATAGAATTATTGAGTCTGTTAGTGACTCTGATGTGAATCCGAAGTATAGGCCTATATGCAATGAAATTTACCATTGTGTTGTGAAATACTCATAGTATACATTATATACCATCAATTCACATACCCTTTGTTGGTACGTTAAGGTAAATGAATTTGTTACCAGCTACTTTGGCTTGTATCAATATCTTTGATTTGTCTATTCGCTTCGGAAACTGACTGGCGCTCGACAAAAGGACAACCCCACTTGTAAACGAAAACAACTAACTCACGACCTGCTTCGAAACAAGCTAGCTGCCGTGCCTATAACAAATAAAAACGAAATCATTTTCTTTTTCCAAAACATCAAGAGAATTGTTATATGATTAATAAGAACAAGGAGTATATTGTTCCTAATTTTGTTATACGAAAGAATTTCATAGATAAATTTGCTTTGTTGATTGCTGAAGACTTTCAGGACGAGCCGTCTATATTCGTCCAGAAAACTTGAATTCTCTGATGAGTTACTTAGTTGCATTTCATTTTTCCTCAAGTTCACTGTACTCTCGACTGAAAAATACGAAACATACGCAAATAACATTATCAGTTTTATTATAAGCTACAGGAGGTTGTTACAGCCTATTTTAAATTGCCTTTTCGAAACTATTATACATTGATAATATCATTAAACCAATCAAACAATCTTCTGAAAACATAGAGGGCCCACCTTTATAAAAGTTGTCACAGCTTCTCTTAAAGCTTGTCTTAAAACTAAAAGACATTTATTGTAGTATGCCTCAAAGCAATAATAAAACCTATCAAGACCGCTTTCTTTGAAGCCTTTTAGCACGAGTTCAAACCTATATGCTTTAAAGCGACATTTCTTATGCCATTAAAACACATATTGGCTAGAATTAATACCTTATCAGTCGCAGTAAGCATTTGTTAAGATAATATAGTCCGTGAAGATATGGGAGTATTTTTTTCAGAAAATATTATAATACGAACATATCAAAATGGAGTAAAAACAATGAATACCTATTTAGTTATAAAAGAGAGTAAACATGGCGGTATGGTGATTTCCAATTCTATCAAATAGTCTTTTTTGTGGAGATTGAGGCTGTAAAATGAGAAAAATGACGACTTTTTTGACGAAACCATACCAGATATGCTTCAAAAAAAGCAAGGCACTAAAAATAATATGTTTTCGCCAGTTAGATTTGAATGTGAATTTCAATAATTTTTCAAAAAAGTTAACAAATTGTATGAATGTTTGCTGAATATGGATGAGTCCTTTGAAAAATGAGGAAAAACAACATTTTCGACAGCAGTATCTCAAAACCAATTTTCTTTCTCTAATGCTTTGTTAAAACCTTTAAGTAATAATAAGGGGCGTCGCCCTAGCTTCTCAGGTAAGGCTCGAGCGCGGTTAGTACTTGGATGGGTGACCATTCGAGGAAACGCCGCGTAAAGCCCGTACATCTGTAGTGGAATAGCATAATTATCATAGCTACAGCTACCATATCGATGAGCACAAGATATGGTACGGATATGCCGTCCTTCGGAGCAGGGGACGTTAAGCCGGCGGTCCCGAGGCCATGGATGTTGGACTCGTTAAAGATCCCTACCTCTGGTTGGAACACCAGAGGGTTCGGCAAAATTTCCGGTTGGGGGTATAGTGTTCTCACCAGCGTCGGTGATTAGCCTCAGTAGCAGAAAAAGGCCGACGTTAAAGAAACGAATAAAAAAAAGTAATGATAAGGCATTTTATGAGACGATTTCCTCCTGTTGAAGTACTCATTGCATATTTGAATCCATTCTTATGACTATTTGTTCCTGGGTATGACAACAAAGCTTCGAAAATGATAAAATTGTTATAAGAAGGATATAAGATAATGCCTTCATGAAACTATAAAGCTTTAAGAATATCCTGCCTAGTGCTCATTGGAGAGTGTGGCAAAAAGTAGAAAAACGTCGTCAACTGATCAACATAACCCTAACCCTACCTTTGTTATTTACAGTTGTCAGTTTGTGAATTTTGTAATTGGTTTTGTGTAAAAAACCGAGTAGGAAACATAGACAAACTACACTCTGTGCAGTTCGCCCGATATTGTGTTGAATACTCCATTCTCTCAAATTCTTGCAAAACTCGCTATCTGACATAATTTGTGCAAAACTGTTGTCATCTTCCTCGCTTCTTAGTAGTGTTTGGAATTGCTTGTGCTTGAGAATTCCTATCTACTGTTGCTCTCACGCCTCGATTTTTGATTATCAAGTAATTTCCTTTATTTTCTCGCTTGAAGTTGCTATTTATCTTGATTTTACACCATTTATTTTCTTGTCGTTGTAGGCAAAAGAATACGAACATTTATATTATGGGATTTGGGTTTATCACAGTTCTAAAAAATACTTGATAAATCCTATAGATTTTATGATTGACTTCGATGAATTCATTGTGGCTTATAGTTTTCAATAATTACTTTCACATAGCTAGAAGGTTTCATCATTGCCTCAGTCATATCCTAATTGGCCTAGCGTAAATTTGGTTTCATATGTTTGCTTTATGAAGTATTATCATTGGATTAGCTCAATACCTCTTGGCCAAATTCGAGACACTAATTTAACTTAAGTGCTTTGGGAGGAATGTTAAGAGTAAAAAGTTTTGATAAAGACTTTCAATGACTTTTACAGAGCTCTCGTGAAACTGAAGTGAGCTGAATGCGATAGTTCTACCATATTATAATAATAATAATAAGGTTTATTCAGATTCAGATCATAAAAAAAATACTAAGAGTAATACATGTGCTGAATAAACGTGGTGGAAACCACAGAAGCATCAGATGTTGCTTGTTTGTGGTGAAAAAAATAGATAAAAATAAAATATGATATGGAGTTCACATAAGTATAGGTAAAGCAATAATTTATGGAAAAAGGATTCGCATATGTAAATAAACTACTTAATATATAAAATTAAAATCAAACAATGATAATATAAAATCACACGAATAAATTATCAGTAAAGCAGGTGAAGGTTAAATATATAAAAACATTCAGTTCAAGTATATACAAATATAAAAGAGGTAGTTGAAAGTTTCAACATAGAATATCACTTAATATAAAATCTTACAACGTAAAACTAAATTGATACAGAGTAAATATAAAATCACAATAAAAATACGTGAAATAATAGTGTAAAAAAAGGCAAAAGCGATATGGAAGTTATTGAAAATGGTTGTGATACATATTCAAGAAAACGGTGATATAGATATACATTTCAGAATTGCAAGTGGACAATATAGCAGAGGTACGTGTGGTTTTATCTCCTCTACTCAAATATTCGCAGAAGTTCGAGTCTTCTACTTTGAAAAATATGCTGTTTCAATTCTTTTTTGAAGCGATTGATATTCGTAATAGATTTTATTGTTTCAGGAATGCGGTTGTAGAGTTTAGGTGCAAAGAAAATATATGATCTTTGAGTAACGACCCTGACCATTAAGGGTGTAGTGTACTGATCTCTTTGGCGAGTGTGGTACTGATGTGAAGGAAGCAATGCTGTATGTTTATTTGTGTGATATCTAGTGCTAGAGCATAAAAAATACAACTGTCTTATGTCCAACATACGAGTTTCGATGTATAAACTATCAGAAGGATACCTATAATATTTTTAGAGAAAATTAACATGAGAAAACGCCTTTGCATAACTTCAAGTTGATGAATGTGAGTATTCAAGGCTCCTCCCCACACTGCTATTCCATAGCGTATATGACTTTCCACAAGCGAGTAATATAAAGTTTTGAGATATTTTTGAGGTAGAAGTTCTTTGAGTTTCCTAAATTTGAATAAAATGGTCCTCAGTTTATTGACGGTGAATTTAATATGGAGGTCCCATTTCAAATGAGTGTCTAGCTATCTCAAAACCTTTCGATAGAGTTATATGGACATGAAGGCCAATTTGCTTTTTCCAGGGCAATCATAAAACGGTAGAACAAATTAGACCTATCATTTGCGCTCACATAACCTCTTTCAAGTCTCATCGAAGCTATTAGGCCTTCAAAATGTTCTTGGGATAAAGTGTAGTAGAATCCATGTATAGTCTCATGAATCATGCAACTGCTAGACGAATATGCTATACATATTTCATTAGTCTCAAATGCACTTTGAATCACTGGACCAGTCGACCTACTCCTCTCCGAATCGAGGGTGTAGGGGCGTAGTCGTTTCGGTGCGCGTTTGATTGTTATATTGATCTCGTGTTGCTAGGAGACCTTGATACAGCATCCACTAGTAGCTGTATGCCAGGTTCTTTCCTTGTGTGTTTGCTCATTGCCTACAAAGTGCTCACCAGAAGTTCCTAAAAAATTCAATGAAAAATCCATTAGAAACAGGATAAACGCGCTCAAACAAGTTGATTCCAAGTATGTGGTATCTGGAGTTCAATCCAAGAGACGGGCGGAGACACGGAGAATCTTATAATCATTTAGTCAGTTTGATTATCACACCCAATATGCTGAATCCGAATTCATTCAACAAAATTCCTGGTGATTTTTTGAGATATTCACAGAAAACAACATTCCCGATTTTTTTTCGGTTTTTCGCCCAAAAGTCTTGAAAGTATGCATGGTTGCGCGAGCAGTCATGAAAAGATCCACACAATTGTTTGAATCCAACCGCTGCACTGTAAGTTAGGTGAAGTGAATACTCCCATGTTTTAAATATGCCCATCCATAGAATCTCACTACTTTTCTGCTCAATTTGCTCATAAGTTTCCCTGAAAGCATTCCATGAAAGGAACACGTAAGTCGAACCAGAGTTCAATGCGAGTCTACTAGGTGTAGATACAGCTGTGAGTATTTTCTTTGAGTAGATACTTCTAGAGCATCTTTTCATTTTCATGCATTCATTCCATGTAGATTTGAATTAGATATGATGATACAAATGGAATACAATCGGGTTACTGTCAACTATAACTTAATTTCTTCCATAACCTACTGTCAGCTATAACATGTTGACAATGTTGACATTAATACGCAGCTAATAATATGCCCACACGTTCACTGCATGGGCGTATTATACATTAATTCTGCATTAGGCTTATTATTCGTGAATACAACAGGACCTCTTCTTATTATAATCCTGGAATAGTCTCGAGAAATACCAACTCAGAGTCTACGATTTTTCAAAACGTTTTATTATGGGCATATAACACAGCATATTATACCAGCACAGCTGCACATGCTGTTGATATGCCCAATTAGAGGAAACATATATTTAAAAATCACACAGTTGAGGTATTTAAGATTTTCTTCACGAATTTATCTCTTCATCGATGAAGTACTGAATGCACTCCATCGGAAATCGCATCAAAATTCAGGTTTCAGCAATTCCTTATGGGGGATAAAATTATTGAGGTGGAAATATTGACTGCACCTACCACAGGTCTAACACCCAGATAGCACACACTCGCCTAAGGTCATCCTCAATGTGTCGCCAAACGCCTGGAGAGGACGTTCTATTTTCTACAACCTAAGAACATCATCAGGCGTAAATTTAGCGCTGTAATTGTCCTAAATGAGTTCTTTCAGTGACAGCCTGAGGATGTAAAGAATTTCGTGCCTACGGACGTCTTCAGATGACATTCCATGAAATAACGTGTCATCGAAGACAAAAGGAAGAAAAAGAAGAACTAGAATTGAGGTTATGTCTCATGATAGACATGATTTGTTCAAGATACATCATAATATATTAATGATTATATCAATATTATTAGAGTATTCATTGAATACCTTCATCAAATTTCTATTTCACAAAATGATTGCGAGAAGAACTTATTGCACAGAATTAAAAGATAACAATAACAAAAGGATGATAATCTCTGTTGATGACATTTCTCTCAGGTAGCAAGAAACAATGGTGAGTAAATACTAAATAGAATCATTGATAGTAACGGACATGAAATATTGATACATTCATATACATTATTTATTGTTTCAGGAGGTTATTGAGAACACAAACTTGATGATATCATCATAGCAAACATGTTTTATTCCAAGATAGATTTGCTCCTTCAGAATCTTTAAAATATTGTATGGAAGCTTGAACTTTCAGTATGAATTCAATAAAGGTAGGTACCTGAATCAAATCATTGATATAGTAGGTACTGGACATGAAATGTTAATAGGTTAATTATTTGTTTCAGATGAAGTTATTGAGAACACAAGATTGATGATGTCATCAGAGCAGAGATGTTTCATTCCAAGATATTTCGGCTTCTTCGAAATCTATGTGAGATTGCGTATGCATGTTTGCACTTTCTGTATATTCAATAAAGGTAAGTACCTAAATCAAATCATTGATATAGTAGGGACTGGAACATGAAATATTAATAGGTACATTATTTGTTTCAGGAGGTTATTGATAACACAAAATGATGATATCATCAGAGCAGAGATATTTTATTCCAAGATATTTTGGCTTCTTTGGAAATTATGAAAGATTGTACATATGCAGACTTGAACTTTCAGTAGATTCAATAATGATTGGTACCTATAACTACATAAATCATATCATTGATAGTAAGTACTGGACATAAAATATTAATACATTGTTTGTTTCAGAAGGTTATGCAAAACACAAACCTGATGATATTTTCATTCCAAGATAGTTTTGCTTCTTCAGAATCTATAAAATATTGCATGAAGGCTTCAACTTCCAGTTGATTATTCTGCATCAGGAATGTCCAGATCGAGTTCAGAAATCAAAAACAACATGGAGAAATATAACTATCAATAGGCAAAAACTTCTAGTAGTGCTCAACAAGAAGCTGAAATACATTTCTTTGAAAAGGAAATTGAAATTTTTCAGAATAAGTTATAAATAATAGAATGTAAGTTTTTCATTTGGTTTTTCATTTGAACCTATTATAAATGGAGGGAAATTTTGCAAATATCATGAGATCCATATTATTTTGAAGAAATTATCATTTGCATAATACAAGGTGAGTCAATAGTGTGTTATCCTTATTGTATATTAGCCAAACCATCAGATAAATAGAGAAAATTCAAGTACCACAGTAATAGGGTTTCATGAGAAATTCCACATTAAATTGTTTTCATATAATATCTGTAGGGTGTTCGAATTCCAAGATATATTGACTGATGATTGTTTTTTTCCAAATGGGACACCCTGTATACTATTGCATTTTTAGGTTCTCCCTGAAGAGCTGATTCCATCAATGCATCACACTTGGGGTCTAGCGGGAATGATTACAGAGATATAGGGTGTTCAAAAACAAGATTTTTCAATTTTAGGATTTTTTTTGTGGAAACTATTCAATATTGGTCAAAACGGCTCACATATCCTTATAAACTTTCGATTTACTATCTACTGACATTCAATCGGAACAAATAGAGGGTGGGTTAACATTCAGAATACTGATCAGCTTATTGTATCTGTTCCAAATAAATATCAGTAGATAGCTAATCAAAAGTTATGACAGGAACATGTGAGCCGTTTTGACCATTAATGAATAGTTTCTACACAAAAAATCCTACATTTGAAGAATCTCAATTGTCAACACCCTATATCTCTGTAATAATTCCCACTAGACACCAAGTGTGATGCATTGATGGAATCAACTCTTCAGGGAAAACTCAAAAATGCAATAATATACAAGGTGTTCCATTGAAAAAAACCAATCATCAACCGATATCTTGGAATTCGAACACCCTATAGATATGAAAACAACTCTAGGTGATTGTTCTTATAAAACCCTATTACTGTTGTACTTGAATTTTCATTTTATATATCTGACGGTTTGGCTAATATCGGAGGAGAGCACACTATAGTGACTCATTCTGTATACGAATAATATTCTCCCATAAATCTTGAACCTCCTTGAAACATCATCAAAAACCGCCTCAAGTTGTTACCATGATGTCCTGAGGTTGTCTCAAAAGATTTTATAGGGATGTTCTGAGACGTTATTAGTATGTAGAGAATGGTAACAGGAGGACGTCTTGAGAATGTCCTCAGGCTCGCTCTCGACGTCCTGAGGACATGATTGTGAACGCCTCAGAAGGGCCTCAAAAAGAATTTGTGCTATCTGGGCAGTGCCCGAAATAGAGTCCTCCACAAAGGGGTCAGTTTTTTCAGGTAATGGAATTTCCAATTCATGACCAACTTTCGAAATTTTGGGAGAAATATACTGAACCTGTGGCTACTACTAGGCTCCAGCAACAACAGCAACAATAACTCAGACACAGTTCACATATCTCTATCCCATTATTTGAGAAGGGACCTTTCACGTCATCAAAAGGAATAATTGTTTCTAGGTCTTATAATGGCTGATTCAAGTTAAGATTTGACAGGTCGTGATATCAAGGAAGCAGCACAAAGTGCACTATTCTCTCCGTTTGTCCATATTTCAATCTCATAACTTGTGTTGAAAGTAAGAAATCTCAAAACTTCCGCCAGGTTTGGAAAGTGTCGAGTAACATGTAAAAATTAGCTACTTTTTGTTTTCAATTATAGGGCTTTCTTTTTGAATTTTTTTCTCTCTGTGATATTTTTTCAGAATACAATGATATATGACAGGTTGATTCTTGGGCAGTCGTATAAGTGAAATTAATATGCTTATGATTCCCATAATATTTCAAGATGTATGAAGGTATGCAGTAAAAGTTGAAATCAACGTCATTGTTTCATTTTTGAAGTGTTCATATTGCAGTCTTATAGTTTAAGTAGCCGTTTCATGACAGGTATGGTATTTTCATGAAACGCTGCCAAACACTGAAACAATAACTATCCCGCCATAAGGGTAGGAATAAGGAGACACATTACTTCTGCGACCTACTTCAACTATAAACCGACGGTCAGGTGACAGTCAGGTAGTTTGACGCTCGCTACAGTGGAGATAAGAGGGTTCGATCAGAAGGAAATATTTGACAAAAAGAATTCTCAATCATGTGGGCGCCAGATTGAATTAACCCTTGGTAAACACCCTGAGTTATCTATCAACTCAGCAAATTTCCCAAATTGAGTCGATCAAAAAAAAACACAACTCGGTATAATTGTAACAACTTCAGTTCAATTGCGTGAAAAAAGAAATAGTATGAAACCTCTCAATCTTGGTCCCTCGAAAATACGTGTTCCAGTTCCATATACTCATAGAAGGATAATAATCAAATTATAGAATTCGATGAACCACTGTCTCACTTTGGGAAATAAAATGGGTACAACCTATATGATAGGATATGTGTCTTTAACAGCGTTGGTATACGTAAATGAGTGAAGTATAAACTGAAATGTATGGGATCAGAAGTGAACACTCAATGTGAAGTTGAAATCAATGAACTATGACCTCCAAAAGTTGAGGAAAAAATTCTAACACCTATCTCCTCTCCTTATCGTCCCTAGGTTCGCACAATGTTCCAACGAACGGAATTTCCTTTCGCGCGCTCAGAGAGATGAAGAAGAAAATGATATTCTAAATATAAGTTTCCAAGTAAAAACTTGAAGTGATTCCACGCCGTTCACAAGTCAGTTGCAGACTGATCGAAATATTGTAGTCTGCGAAAAGCAGCTAATGGTAACTGCAGTCAAAGTTCGTCTGAGACTGGATCGAGTTGAGCAAAATTAGACCTGCGCCTAATAACCAGGAATCTCAAGCCTCCAGATTTGAGCACCAAGCAGGACGTGAGATAAGTGCTGGCTACAAAAAAAAAACCCTGATGTGGAGGAATGAGCTGAATTACCCGCTGAACCTCACTTGTTTGACAATATTGTCGTAGTCAGGTCGTAAAAAAAACTGTTTGAACCCCATTGCATTGAAATTAAACTTTAATTTCATCAAATAGTGATCTGAAATCGTGAGCAGAACATTTATAACCCTTTTGTTCACTTTTCATGATTTCGCTCTGGCTATCTATAACCAACTCGAATACTATGAACATTTAAAATAAAGAACTTAATTTGGTTGATGAATTCAATGTAGGGAGACTAGGAATATTTCACTTGAAACTCCAGAGGAATTCATCCTGTATAGTTGTCTATCTAAAATGTATTGCAATTCCTATTTTAGGACTATGTTCAGGAACTTCATGTGATGATACCCTGTACAGTCCAGGAGAATGGTTTTGTCATTTCAAGTAAGTTGAAAATTACATTAATTACCCTCATGAAAAGTTCAAACGGGTCCAGCCTGTACAACGTCCCCAGAATGCGAATCTTCACTTTCATTGAATATCATCTGCTGGAAATATCACTAAAATAGTTGACACAACCATCACCGAATACAAGCTGGATAATAACAACTTACTTGAGATGATTAGGAAACGTAGGCAATTTTGAATGAAACCTGAGTAGTTACTAGCATTCATGCAATAATTCTGTTGAGAAGAAGTTCGATCCATGAAAAGGGCCATGCCTTTAGTGTAACTAGAAACATTAGGTGCTCTCAGAAGACTCCTGGCCCCCCTTGCACTAATCAATCATAGTTTCGATTATGTTAGACACTATATTATACCCTTGAAATGTGTCTAAGGTATTCCATCAACATCAAGAAGCTAATCTGCCTCACTTAAGCTTTAAGAATTGACTTCAAACTGAAAATGTCAGCCCCCCTCCCAATGATCAGATAGCACTGACATTCTATCAGCGAGCAAGATGAAGTATTATCTAAGTCTTGATATAAGTAATTTGGGAAGTGTGTATTAGTAGTCACTCAAGAAGTGTGTACTAGTCAAGTATTGTATTCTTTTGTTAATTTCATCACCATCTACTTATACGTCCGTAGGTTTACGAACACAGTTCCATTATTCAATACAGAAGTGAATGGCAAAGTTGTCAGTCCAACACAAAATATAATCATGAAACAATGTATTTGTAAAATGGATATATTATAAATATATCTTTGTATAATGTATTGCCAATGTATGAGTATATAATGAATTGATAAAATGAATAAACGTACTATTATTATTATCATCATTACCAATAATTGAATCGGTATATACCTGTTTTGGGTCAATTTTATCAAATTCATCAATGAGTATAGAATTGAATGATGATTCATAATAATAAAGTTGTTACAATAATAACAATTTATTTATATCAAGACCATGTTTCGAATTTCACTCTCAATCTCCACTTGAGAATATCCTTCAGATAAACAGAGTGTTTCAAAATTCAGTTTCAAATTTTTAGGGACTCATTTTCCATGTAAAAATGAAACTTTGTCATCTTATGAATGTCTCCGCGAATGCTTCATTACCGATATGAACAGCGGGTATGTTTGTGGATCGGCTCTTCTGGAATATCGAACACTGGCGTTCTTCAGCTAAGGCTCCGGGGCTCGAAATAGGATACCTGGAGAGGAAGAACACAATCAAAGGTGTCTGCCTCCTAGTGGCACTACTGAATAAGATGCTAGTCGTATCCCATTCACCAACTAAATGGCATCAGAACGATCACCCAATCCAAGAAGATACGCAACCCGTGCCTAGGGATGAATGAAACCGAAGTCAAAGAAGGGTATTATGAACAGAGCCTATGGAATATCCGACGGCATCCAGAGTATTAAGTCTTGCGGCTGCATAGGGGGTAAACAGTCGTCAACCCACGTATTCCCCATACTCGTGGAAACTTCATGAAACCTCAACAAAAGAAGAAAAAAAAAAACAGACCTTAGAGCAGGCTCCAACCAGGGACCTGCTTTCCGTAATCCTATATCCCTCCTACCGAAGACTCTGTATCAGGGCCTCTGGAAAGGTCTTCATTTCTTCCCTTCTCTTCAGGCTCCATGAGGGGGCACGAGGAAGCTAATAGCAGAAACCACTCCTCACGTAACCTTCAAGTAGCCAAGGCCGATCCTTAGGTGGGCTCTGTACCATGGATCACCAGGGATCAGATAGTATATCAGCTCAGAGATGTTTTGTAGTATTATGAGGTCTCACTACAGTAGATCATTTTATACACTGAATACTGATGTTAGTGGTGTTATTCAACACCCAGAAGCAGACAAGAAAACACCGCTTCTCAGCGTGATGACACTCAATAGGTGTGTTTTCTCATCAGGAAAATATCCGAAAAATATTCGCATATCATATATTATCAGTGAAAGCAACAACGCAACAGTTACAGTTTCAAAATAATCACCAGATAATAATAATAATAATAAATCGTCTTTATTCATCTTGCAACAATATCAGTACTTTAAATTTATAAAAAATAATTATTGTAGTACAAAGATGAAGAGGCGAAGTGTCAGCTGATGCTGTTTTACAACTTAACCCTTGAAGAAAAAGAAGGAATAAAGAGAAAAAAAGGTATAGAATACAATAGTACTATTGAACATATTATAAAGAGAATTGCCATCGATAGTTTGATAATCGGAAAAGTCTTGAGCTATGCGAAGTAGAATATATATTATATCATGCATCGAAATATCTATCCATCATTCAGTAATGCTTTCAGTTTCTTTTTAAAATTTAGTAGATTATAACCATGAAAATCAGTAGGTAGAGAGTTATAACATTTAGTGGCTGTATAAGAGAAGCTTCGTTTATACAAACTGGTTTTGTATTTTGGAATTACCAAGGTATTTTTGTTTCGTGTTCTCGCATTGTTATAGTTTCTGAATCTGATCAGTTTAGCAGCTAGATAAGTTGGGGAAGATGTAGTTATTACTTTATGGGTTAAAGTGAGTAAATGGAGTTCCCTCAATTTTTCCAGTCTCAGCCAACCGGACTCTCGGAACTTTGCACTGATGTGATCATATTTTCGAATACCATAAGAAAATCGTATGCAGGAATTCTGAATACGCTGTAATCTGTAGGCATCATTCCGCAAAAGTGCAGGGCCGTAGACAGCGTCACAATATGAGAGCTTAGAGATAATCAAGGATTGGCAGAGATTTAGTTTGAGATTCGAGGTGGGTAAAATGTCCTTAGAAGGGTATAATTGTCTCAACACATTGAAAGAGCTTTGACACAAATGACTCACGTGTTTTGTGAATCGTAATTGCTGATCAAACCAGACACCCAAGTTCTTGCATTCATTGACAAATGGTAGTTGTTCGTTGGAAAGTTTAAGTGAAAAGCTCCCCTCAGCTAGTGCACATTTTGATTTTGTGCCGATGAGCATAGCATGGGACTTGCGCGGATTTATCTTGAGGTTATGTGCAGTGGAAATATCGAAAAGAGAGGTCAGATCATCATTTACTTGTTCAGATGTTAAGTCGGCGTTGTTTATTCAAAGCTGATATAAAGTTGGGTATCGTCGGCGTAGTGATGAATATGACAGTACTCAATTGTCTCATGAAAATCACAAATATATAAAGAAAACAGTAATGGACCAAGAATAGATCCTTGAGGTACCCCAAACTCTACAGGTAGTGTTCCTGAAGATTCACCATCAAGAGTGATTGACTGAGTCCGAAACGTGAGAAAACTCTTGATAAGAGCTACTGAGTTCTGATGAAATCCAATATATTTGAGCTTCTTACAAAGAACATCATGATCAATGGTGTCAAAAGCTTTAGTGTAACCCAACAAGATAAGACACGAAGATTCACCTCTATCTACTGACCGAAACAAGTCGTCAGTGACTTTCAAAAGTGCAGTGGTGGTACTATGACCAGAACGAAATCCAGATTGGGCTGAAGAAATTATATTTTGACTGGAGACGAAATCGAAGATTTGTTCCTTGAGAATCTTCTCAAATGCCTTCGAGAGTGCAGGAAGGATACTGATAGGTCTCAGATGTGTCAATTCAGTAGGGGAGTTGCATTTAGGTATAGGTAATACATTTGCAATCTTCCATACGGTTGGAAAGTGATTGGACTCAATTGCCTGGTTGAATATAAAGGTTATATGATTAATCAAATGCTCCTCCACCAACTTGATCATTTTCAAAGAGATCTCATCAGATCCTACAGCATTACTTTTTATTGCGTTAATATGTTTTTTAACTACCTCCGAGTTAACGGTTACAAAAATGAAATTGAAATTGTGATTTTCACGTACATCATTATACTTATCCAGTAAAGCCAGTTGATCATTGGTTTTATCTGGGTGAGAAATATTCGTAAAATAGGCATTGATGCGCTGGGCGTTATTGAGATTATCAGGAAGGTCAGATTCGTTTTTCCTAAGTATGTCCAAATTCCTCAAAGTATTCCAAGTCTGTCGCGAGTCTTTATTTCTCAGAATAAACTTTAGGTATTCCTTTTTTTCCACGCGAATCGCACGAGTAGTGTAGTTTCTGAGGTCTTTGTAACTGATCCAGTCAGAAAGTTTCTCGGATTTTTTGAATTTTTTGTATGCTTTGTCTCTCAATGAAATCATTTCCCTTATGTTCTCAGTTAACCAAGGTGCGGGAGGTTTAGTAACCCTCACTCGACGAGAGGGGGCGTGTAAATTGAATATCTTTCAGATATTTTCATTGAGAAAGGTTAGCATTGCATCGACATCGTTAAGAGTATGAATCGAGTCCCAATCGATAAGCATAAGGTCTTCATAGAAATGATTGATATTGAACTTCGAAAAATCCCGGTGAGAAATAAATTTTATTTTATTCGTTTTTTGTATGCCTTTCAATTCGTATTTGATTAAGAGATGATCGGAAGTTCCTTGAAGGTCAACTGTATCAATGTGAGTTATCAAATTTGTTTCAGAGCATACGAGAATATCAATGAGGCTCTGTGTTGTGGGGGTGACTCTCGTAGGAGTGTTTATTAATTGCTGATTGTGTAGTACTCCACTTTGGTGTTAAATAGCACGAACCGATCGAATTAGCACTAAGTACTCTATTGTAGTTCTTGACTATATGTAAGAACGAATTAAACCCTATGTTAGTGTTGAAAATATCAGTGTTGATTCTCACTAAAACAATCTGGACCTTAGGGAACACCCGAGGGTGTTAGCTGGTGTGAACTGGTGTTATTTTTATCCACTGTTTCTGATTACCTATGAGGGTGATACATTTTCGATGGTTATATGCAATTTAAATCTCTTCAGCTTTTTAACGTGCTGTCTCTGCTTTCATTAAGATATCCTAATCCAGATTTTGTTTTTGATTTTAACACTCACTGTATATGGATTTTGGGATAAATGTCGAAATAATCTACTTGTTTTTTCAATTCACTCAATCTGACATTTCCCAATAATTGACAGGACCTGGAATGATCGGAACTTGCAAAAGTTGTGTCAGTGGCAAAACTTGAAAAACACAAAAGAATATGAATATCATACCACTTATATATCGGCAGAGAGGTTTCTATGCATATTCGTTGAGATGATATTATCATCTTGAAAACATTTTTTTAAGCTGTGGAAGTGTTGCTCTTACAATCTGACTCACCCTGTATACATTTTCGTGAGTTCAAAGTATGGAAACATTTCAATCTACCTGGAATATATCAGAAACTCTATTCAAATATGGAATTGTATCCAGGTTGTCTTGTGCAATAATGGTTGTCATTTTCGTATTACAATAACATTTTTCGTATCAACAATAACAATGTTGTGTAGCAATTGGATACCTATACGGTATTTTATAGATATTTGCCTATGACAAAATTCCTACTGATTTTATGAAAATCCGACTTATTTTTATCTCAATGAAATTGCACAGCCCTGTACATAACGATGTTTGTCTTTGAAAAACTGATCACATTGATTGTTATTCAAAACAGGTCGAATTTGGTTCAAATCACATGACTCGTAATTGAGATATAGAGAAAGGCCATACGAAAGAAGTCGAGACAAGTCGAGACGAGACGGGACAAAACGAGAGAAAGGACCTCTCTCGTCACGTCTTGTCTTGTCTCGTCTCGTCTCGTCTCGTCTCGACAGCATCACTAAAGCCAAGGATCTCCATTTTTCAATATGTAGGCATATGCCATTTAGTAACACCCTCTATATTTCAAACATCCCTTGAGCTACTTTCATTAAATTGCACCCAGGAAATTAAAATGATGCTCACAAAGGCAACAACATGAAACATGCCATGATTAATTTCTTCTCGAAATATCTGTGATGGAAAATTGAATATTTCAATCTATTTTGAATAACTCAGAAAGAACACAGTCGAAAATAAATTATGGACTGAATCTGATGGAAGAGTGAGATGGAAATCCACTGGAATACATGAGCGAGGGAACGATAGAAGAATGAAATAAATTACGGAAAAGAGAGAGTCCGACAAAGGAAGGAAAACGATGGATTGCAGCATCCCAGATGGTTTCCATAGTGACTCTCCAGGACTGTGACGTCAACGAATTCATCCTGCCGATAGACAGAAGGTACAAGACAGTGACGTTACAAACATTCCATTCGATTTTGCCGATTTTCTGACCCGGCATGTGTTTGGAGGAAGAATTCGATACATATGAGGAAAATATCTATGAATCCTTTTCTACTGACTTGAAATTTCCAGATTTATTCCTGTTGATGGGGAACTAGTGGACTCAAAGTACCAAAAAAAGTTAGGTATCTCCTGGGTGTTGGTATTTTCTGTATATAAAATTCTTCAAACTTATCTACCTATATTTTAAGGGGGTATTGTTGCTTCAATGTAAAGATGGATTTATGCAACACCATGCAACACTTATCAAGTAACATTTATCAATCAACAATTATCAATTAACAAGTGATGAGAATATTGACATTTATGCGAACCAAATTAACAATTGATGAATGGATAGTAAGCAAGCGCACATGCCCTAAATCAAGCCATAACCTCAAAAATTCGTTGTTTACAATTTACATAAGGAGTTAAAATCTCAAATTTCAAAATGTTTTCTGATCCTGAAGAGACTGGGTGTTTCATTCACAATTATTTTGTTGAGTGAGATTGTTTTATATTGAAACAAATTTTATAATATCTGTCAGGTATCAGGTCTGACATTGGTCTGACCAATCCATGCCTCCTCTACCAGTCGATGAAACCAATGCGTACTAGTTGCGCACTAGAAGAAAACCTGGTTTAATTGAAGTAGGAAAGTTGAAAGTTTGCCAACTTCTTACTTGTTAATTGATAATTATTGAATTTCTGCATAAATACCTTCATTGAAAACAGGAAGTTCAACTTTTAATTGCTACTTGTTAAATGATAAATGTTACATGATAATAATTGTTAAATGATGCTGTATTAATCCACCACAATTAATTATACGCCAAACATCGTAAATTTCAGAACTCTACGATAACAGTTTTGAAAAAATTCGAGTCGAATTTCATATTGGAATCCAATGAAAAAAATTATCTTTCATTCACCCTGTTTCCCAGAGGTCTCGTTATCGACACCATATAACGTCGGTACCATTCTACCGTCGTCACGGGTGAAGTTTATGCAAAGTCAGTTGAACAGATCATCAAACCCACAACTTAGATTAGGTTGTCAGACCTTGTTCATCAATATGCGGCAACATTGGCAGATGTCCACAAATTGCCTCATCATTGCGAACATAGATGTTCACTGAACTGTCCCATCTGAGAGATGCGAACAGAGATGTCAACAGAATGCTCCATCTGCCGAGCAGTCTCGATTTGATCTCCCCATACCATGGTGAGGTTGGGCTCCAGGGAAGATGGAAAAAAAAAGAATCGGCCAAGAGTGAAAAGTGGAGAAGATACCATCATCCAAGACAAGATCGGGTTTGCTATTCCCGTACGAGTCATAAGCCCCTGAGGTTGGCTACATACTGGGTGCCGTGGTCGAGTTTGTCTATGCGCTGAAATTCGCTAGTTATGAGTTCACGATGCGAAGGTACTGTCGGTTCGAATCAGGCTATCGGCTGAGCATTTTTCTTCAAAATATTTGATTCATGGTCGTAATCCTGGCCGCTCCTCGATGCCCTAGAAGTGGTTCGAATTCCACTATAAGCTGTAGCTCCCACTTTTCCTAACCCCGCACAAGATTCGACTCCTGGGGAGTTGGTTCCCAACTTTGAAGTATCGATATACAAAAAAGAAACAAATACTATATACAGGTGTCTAATGTCAAATGTGAATGAAATCGGCGTCACTGTCAAAATAATTGTTTTTCGATTTCTACGTGTTAAATCAAGAATTAGTGAATTTTGGAATTTTGAGAATGAAAGCAAGAACAACTCATTGAGTCCTCCGATTTTCAATCTGATTAAAACTGACTTTGACAAAAGACAATGCGTACAACAAAACTTCACACTCAATGGGACAATGGCTACTGGAAACAAAAATCACGAAATATCTATCACTTTCTGAATGGAATATGTTCAATTGGAATGAAAACTTGTTTCAGTAGAGACGCCAATGGTTTTTCGGGTGGGAGCAGATTATGTTCATCTGGATTGGCAACGTTTACAAAACATGAAGCTGTTATAGAATAAGGGCAGTAGTAAACAATTGGAGTTGTTAAAAGGGCAATTGCCTCTGCACGACTTCCTCAAGAATGTTTGCTCAATCAATTTCCTCGTTCTTTGTATACATGGTTGTCACATTCATTCCACGCATTTAAAAAAATCACAGTCGCTATTAGAATAGGAGAAAAACCTATTAGTGCATACCTGAACAGGTTTCGTTCTTGCTATACCTTCAAAGTGTTCAAGTATGAATGTTAATCGTATTTCATGGGTGTGCTATGTAGACGCACGTCAATTCTCTTTTGCAGTATGATTTTTATTTGTATTTATATATTGCATCTTCGCATTTTGAAAGGCGATTCTCCGAAAATCTAACCTTGTTCGGAGTTAGGAAGCGTAAATCATGACGCAAAGCAACTTTCAGGCAATATTGCCAAAAATGGTCATAACGCCCATACATCACCCACCTCTGCAACCTTGAAGTCGTTCTTAGGTCTGGAACAAATTTAGAAATTCAGATAAAATGAAGTTATCCGAATCTCCCATTTGTTGATGGTATATTGATATATGACATCGACTTTTGATTCACAACTAAACCGCGCAATGTTGCCACATTGAACGCATGATCTGCATGTTGGACAGTCATCATGGTCCATATATCATAGACAGTTAGATGCTGCAGCTACGGCTAATAGACAAAATGACAAACTGAAGGCTATTGCACATATTCATAGTAGCCTTAGATGGGCCAGCTTCAAGTATGTTGCAGATGATCCCTATTCAACAACAAATGCAATATGGAGATTTTGTAGCTGCACTAGAACGCAGGTAAGGTGATCAACATCGGGAATACTGGGCACAGAAGAAAAGTCGTATGAAAATATATATGGGCTAGAAGACATAGGGATGTAGAGAACCATGCGACTTATGAAGTTCACGAAGAGCAGATAAGCTTTCGTCCGATCCCTGGAGGTAAAAGCAGCTTCCAGTAACTCAAGGTAACAAGAAACAAAAATCGATGTCAATAATTGGGGAACCGGTCCAGCGCAATGATACACTAGTACAAATATTCGAAAAAGTGCTGGAGAGGATAAACGCAATGAAGAGAGTTACGGGCAGCCAACAATACCGAACCTGCTACCGTTATAGAAGATTAGGACATTTTATAGAGGACTGCAGGGTGAGGTACAAGTTATATCTAACTCACCTGCGAGAACTCCACCACGTGCATATTCACCTGCAACAAACGGTTTGAGAACAAGGTCATATATTGAATCCACAAGGTGAAAAGTGTATGTTACCGTAACAATATTCTGGTTAATGTAGGTACGGTACAATAAGCTACAAATCGTTGCTGATACCGTATCAATTTGTTGACATAACGATATTCAGACTATTGAAACCATAAAAAATGATTCACGTGACGAGATATCAGGTTGTGCCCATACTAACCATATGATTTCTTTTCGTGCATGTGAAATCAGTAATAGAACTAGAATTCTCCGATGGAGTGATACTTGCACGAGTCTTAGCAACAACGAATCGAGACATACTCGTAGGAGTTGCATATGTATTCCCACAACAACAATAGTAAAAGAGGTGATCTTATTGAAACCTGTGAACCTGTGAATCAGGAGAGGAGAGGCCCATCGGAGAATGTTATGAATGGGAGTATTGGGGAAGTGCAAGTGAATATAACGTTGCTGAGGAATGTTTCACTTCTGACAGTGGCATCTTCGAGTCAGTTGGTATTAAGAAGATTGCCTTACTCGAAGCAACAAGATGAGGAAAAGATGGTTGAGAAGATTCATCAGGATTGAGTGATCGACGAATTTTGCAGCCCTTAGTCTGCACCAGTTGTATTGGTTTCCAAGAACGATGGATCCACGAGATATTGTGTGGATCACAGGAGCCCCAATGACGTCAACAGAAAGGGCAGCTATCAATCAAGTCAAATTGACGATACCCTGACAACATCTACAGGATCACGATGGTTCTCAACACTAGATTTGAATAGTGGATACTGGCAAGTCGGCATACATGAAGAGGGCAAGGGAAAACAGCTTTCACCACTGGCAGTGTACTTCACCAGTTCCCTGTAATGTCTTTGGGACTATGTAATGCTCCGGCGACTCCCAAGAGGCTTATGAAATTGGTACTGCGTGGGCTCACTTGGAAACACTACTGGTGTATCTCGATGATGTGTTAGTGAAGTTAAGGTTTTTTTAGAAACAACTTCGTATTCTGCGAGAAGTTTTTCAACGGTTCAGAATTGCTGCTCTCGAACTTAGAAAGTGCTTATTGTTCCAAAGAGAAGTGGAGTTTTTCGGTCACAAGATTTCGTCAAAACTCATTGAGACAAATGAGACCAAAATACAGGCAATCCGAAAGTGGCCAAGAGCTGAAGATAAACATGATATGAGGAGCATACTTGGATTATGTACTTATTACGGCCGTTTGGTGGAAAGATTTGTTGTTGTCGCAGGGCCACAACATCAGCGGACAGAAGATGGAACCAACTTCAAACTATACCATTCTGTAACGTGTATAGATGTGAGGGTTTCCACGTATTGACTAAAGATGGCAGCGTAATAAAGTGTATGGCGTGATTGCGTGATCGCGTGATCCAACGTTGGAACTATGCCACTAGATGGCGATAACATGACTTGAACTCCATGTTTTATCTGGTAGCGAAGAGGCATGTTTGTATTAGATACAGATGCAGGTATCAACGGAACTGGACGCAAACTATGACGAGTACAGGATGTTCAAGAACGGGCAATAAAATATTACATCAAAGTGATGACCAAGTCGAGGAGAAATTACTGTGTCACCAGAAAAGAATAACTGGCAATCATTGAAGCGATCATTCCAAATACTGACATGGACGAGTATCTATGATCAGGACAGATCATGCAGCTTTGAAATGGCTATTTGAGATGTAGACCCCGGAAGGACGAGTAGCAAGATGGCTGGAAAAGTATCAGTATCATTTCAAAATCAAACGTCGACCTAGAGATCGACACAGCAATGTTGATGCCTTATCAAAGAGACAGTGTTTAGATTCCTGCAAGCATTGCGTGAGAATTAAGCGCCGACATAAATGGACAGTAACATCTATGAGACCAGACCGAGGAAAAGACCTGAATGTTGTCGACTTTCTACGTTGAAAACAAGTAGAAGCAGATAGACTCTCCGGGAAGAATTTCTCAGAGAAATAACGCAATTTCATAGCTATGTAGGCTCAGAGGGATTTGCTGGTTGAGAATGGCTTGCTGACACAAATATGGGAGTCCGCCGAAATTGGTTGTGCCTAGGAATGGAGTCTTGAATGAAATTCATAGCGGATCCTGAATAGAACTCTAGATGAAATCTGACAAAGATTCAATTGGGTTCAATGTCATGACGATGTTGAAAGCTGGTGCACCAAATGTACAGTGTGCAAAGCTAGTAAAGGTCCCAAGACGAGATCAAGAGGGAAGACGGAGCAATACAATGTGAGTGTCAATTTTGAACGGATTGCCATCGATGTAGCTGACTTATTCCCAATTACGAATGAAAGCAACACATACATACTTGTTGCCATGGACTATTACAGTAAATGGGCTGAAGCATATTCGATGCCAAACCAGAAAGCTTCCACAGTCGCCATTGAATTGGGCGGCAACATATTTCCATGATTCTGGAAGCCAGTTGAACTTCATTCCGATTAAGGGAGGAATTTCAAGACAACTTCTTCAAGAATGTTTGCGAGTTATTGGTAATTAATGAGATCAAAACCACCGCGCTTGATGAGGAAATTCAACATCATTGATGAGTTATAGAGCGGCGGTCCATGATTTACAAAAGTTTACTTCTTTGGTTTGGTTTGGATTTTTGATTACCCGCTGTGACTTGGTGCTCGGGTCCCCCAGTATCCAAGCAAAGAAACTTCGAAATAATGCATATGAATCATGAGATAGCTCGGCAAAAATACATGACACTGTCCGAATTGGCTAGTGATAAAATGAAGGCCCGGTATGATCTCAGAACGAATTTGGAGGGATTTTCAGCGGCGAACAAAGTTATACTGTGGAAAACACGCAAGAAGGAGAGAATATCTCTCAAACTGACAGCTCAATGGGAAGTACTATACAAGGTGGTTAGAAGCGTCGCCCTTATACCAAGATAAACGTTTTCCACCCTGAGAGGCTGAAGCACTCTCATGGTGATGTGTGAACTGAGTCTGATCTAGACGATCAAGTCTGAGAAAGGTGGCAGTGTTGCGTTTTGCGGAATAGACTTGGCGCCGCTTCGCACAAGGATGGAAGATTTCTGGAGATTTTGGCGAAGTTTCTCGAGAGGATATGAAAACGCCAGAATCTCCTTGTTCAGATATAAATATCGGCAGGTAATCTGACGGCAGAAGTATTGTCCAGGGAGCCATAGAGATTTCGAAAAATGCAGTTACGTTATAGTTAATCAGTTGAAGGTGTTATATTAGGAAGAGAAGTAATTATCGTGATTTTGAATCATGTATTATAGACGGAATAGTGTTTGTATTTGAATGAATAATTTTTTTCTACCCAGTGTATGTGAAAAGCTGAAAACAGACCTTTATCGTAACAATAATTTCAATTCTGTTGAGAAACTACAGGTCAAATTCATTCGCTGATAATGAAACTATTGAAGCAACTTATTCATCAGGATGTGGAAGTCGTGAAAACAATTCGATTTATAAAACAAGAAAATCTTTCGAAAAAAGATATTCGTATGTTATCAGTCATAATATTTCCTGAGCTATCATTGAGTTGATGCGTTCAAGTTGACGTAAGACACTAGGCTATCGAAATCTTTCGAAAAAAGATATTCGTGAAGATTATGCAGAGGAATACCGGGAATACGAATAGTGAATTGAAGATTAAGCAATTGAAAAACTTCATGAAGGAATTCATCATTGCATACGTTACAATTATTATCTGAAATCATTCAAGTTTTATCCTAAGGACAATTCACCGTGTATATTATAATAGCGATACATGTAATAATGTTCTCTAACTATATGTGTGCCTAATTCTCAGATTCTTCAATACCTACATAAAACTGGACACATTTCGTTGTTTGCAAACAATTATCAATAGCCTCGAGATAATATAAGAAATGCCTTGTGAATAATTGAGATATCCTGAACCAGATATCAACTCAATAATAGCGTAGTGTATGTTATTGGCGGTACGTGTCACCCGGTAGAGAATTAATTCTTGACCACCCTATATAATTAATTCGAAATTCCCGCTAGCTAGACGGGGCGCATGTCCTCGCATTCAATCGATAAGCCCCCGAACTTAAACCCACCCCATTGAATCCAAACTACCACCATATCACCACAGTTCACAGTTACCTTCGACTAGTCAACAAAGAATAGTCAGGGTTTTCATCTATTTATAATTCTGCGCCATAGTTACCCTCGCCAATATAATAATCTCACTGTAAATCTAAGTGAGAAAATTGATGTCTTACTATACCGGGTGTAAGAGGACCATGGTATTTTCCTTTAGCTCCAGTGATAAATGATTGAGATTTGGAATAACAAATAAAGTTGATAAAATACACCTTCCTATTATCAAATGAATTTTTCAATTCTCAAATTGATACAATGCAATCACAATAATACCACATAAAAGTGTCATTCAAAATTATGATATTGATTTTCTGCATAAATTTTAATATTTTCGAATACCCATGTTTGAATGCCATGATTGTCTGAGTTTTCTGGATTCTTCCAGATTTGAATGCCCTATTCTTTCAACTCTGAGCAGTTTCATGATATTTAATGATTATTCCACCCCTACTATTTTTGTGATTTTAACACATTCGCATTTGGATTTGCTCAGATGTGTTGAGGAGGATAATGAGAATAAGTGATTTTTTTCTCTTCTATCATTATTGTTCCTAAATATTGTGAACCTTTCAGGTGATTTTTCAATCTTGTATTTTGTATCTGATGATGGCCAGTGCCAGAAACAAGTAACACTGCGTTCATCGGTGGATTGTTTTCATGATTTTGTAGCAACTTCAAATAGAGAATCAAGGATGGAATGTGTGGATGTCAGTCGTGTGATATCATTTCCTTGAGACAATGGGGAAGTTTCCGATATTGAGGTTCTCATCTCACTGTGAAGTTTGTAAAAAATTAATACATTCGTATTCTTTCTCTTCTTCGTAAGATCGAATTTCACTTCAAAAAAATAAAATAAAGAGGTACTTATTGGTTCCTCCACCATTCCTATGACGTACTTTCTGAAAATCCACATTCACACAGAGTCAAAATACGATTCCCTTTGCCAGTACGACGTTGCCGACATCATCAATATGTCTAGATTTCCAGGAATTGTTCTTTGAATGCATGATAACCATATCATAACAGCAATGGGATATAATAGGTTCTTCAATTCTACTTTGTCAAGTATTATGAAAAATTTCCATAAGTCTTTCATGAGCTGAATGAAGTTGATAACTGATAAAGATGAATTATGATATTTTGCAACAGTATCTATAATATTTCACTATCGTTATATTACAATATGTTATTCATAACTTGTCAGTAATTTTTTTGGTGATGAATTCGTTCCTTAGTACAACGGATCTATTTTCTAGGCGAGTTGCAGATTATATCTTGCAACAGCGCCTAATACTGCGAGTCCGTTCCACACCACTTAAAATACTGACAGGCACGACAAGAGGAAGGAGCCATGGCTGTGGCTTCATTCTGTTCTGACCGATGACAGTAAATTAGGAAGGATAGTATCATTGAATGTAGCCGATAGTGGTTCATTGATTCAATGATATTTTCGTTGGAGATTGAGTTCTATTCGAGATATTTCAATGCAAAAATAACAAAACCATCATAACCTGTCAAAATGAAGCCAACTACCCTCTGCATTCCTGCTCCGGGTGCATTTGTGGTTATGTATGTTCTTGTTTACCAGTTTCACTCCTTCTATTTTGTTCATTCGTTTTTCATTCGTCAGCTATTCGTTAGCTATTCGCTAGCTACATTCTTCACCATCAGCTATTTTCAGACTAGATTCAGAATGTACGTCACAGTTTGCCGCCCCGAAAATCAGAAATTACTTCAATTTGAAAATAAAAAATGACTTGGACTTCATCGGTCCCCATTCTGTACAGCGTGGACATAAAACTGGAGAGTTTCGAACTTATTTTATGAAAATTCATCTAAAGGAAACTTCCTCATTGTACAGGATCCGAAAATGCGGAGATATACATGGATTTTTGATGTTGGTCAAATATGAAGAATATCAGGTTTGCCTGAATCGGGAAAAGCAGTTATAGGGGAAGCTGGAACATTTTGGGTAATCCGTTTTTCTTCTTAGAAACTGAATAAGATATTTCGGGAACCAACATCAGTCGATCACAATGATTTTCATCAAAAACTATCAATCTGATATCCATCTGAGCCGCCACTGGAATGATGAAGGTGCATCTCATCACCCCAATAGATACATTTTAATATCGAAAACAAATCTGTCATACACACCGGACACATATTTTATGTCTTGCAGCCTCTGTTAGTTTGTCATAACCATTAATCACTCCAGAATTACGTCATTTGACAGGTTGTTGAGGGGCAAACATTGTATTTTGTCAAGATTTGTCATATAAAATCAGAATTAGTGGGATCGTTTTCCTTGGAATCCGAGTTGGAACCATAAAGAATTTCATAATTTTGTTCGGTTGAAACTGTTATTATATTGTGGATATGGCAGGGATGCCAGGGCTATGCTCATCAGAGGTTACCTAGCAGATAGTTAGTGTGCCCCTCAAGAAACCATGTCAAAATCAAGTGCTCTAGAATGATCTATACTTCTATTTATCAAAAAGTGCAAGTAAACCGTTTTTTAATGGAATATCTTCCTAAGTTTCCGAGATATATTGTGTTGAAGCCACCCGGTACAGTGCGCAAATCGGAGCGAATAAAAAACTATTTACACAGCGCAATTAAACGAAAAAAAGTAGAAATATCCGGGTTATATCTTCGCTAAAACATAACCCTGTATGACGAATGGCGAGTGGGGTAGTAGGGATGAGCGAGGCTCGGAGGGGTGGAAAGGGGTGAATTTTCTGCGCATGGGGTGGCTCGAGTTCGGACGGCGGGCGTCCCGGTCGTCGCGACGGCACAGATAGTGAGTAGACTGAGTGGCGTCTCGACACTTCGTGCTGCCGACTGGTGATGGCGTTTAACGCTAATACCTGCTATTGGTGTAGTATTGGTAAGTCTGATTGCTATTTGAGTGTGATGAGGCTAGGGAGTTCGAGGTGTGATTTTTTTTTGAGCGGAACGAGTTTTTGTCCTGTGTGCGGTTACACCCCCTTCCTTGGTGACGACTGTGTGTTTCTAATAATGACTAAGTGGGGATTTATCGACATTTTTATGTTATCATCAAGTGATTGGTTATTGATATAATATGAGTACGCAGTGTTCCCAAATCATCTGAATATTCTTGTTTGATCAGAATAGAATCGAAGTGTTTTAACTATAAGAACATCGAGCTCCTGAGTTTCCAGAAATCAAAGTTAAATTAGAGCTTATCACCGTGTTCTTGATGAAATATGTGTATCTCGATCATCAACTAAGAAATCTGCGATACATATTTGAGATGATAAATTTCAGAATTAAAAACACTAGGTTTCACCCCTAGGGATTGAATCATTCTAGAAATTTGAAACATTTTTTTTTAATACCGATATACAAATAAACTAACTGTGAATGAGTCATTTATCACCAATCATTTCGAAAGCTCGATATTCCTATAGTATATATAGGACCAGAATTCTCAGATCTCATTAAAATATTGATGACAAAGAAATTGCGAATGTGAATGAAATAAAATAGTTTTGGCTAGCACCTCACCGTGTATAAGTACTGAAATGTTCAGATCCTGAATTGAAAAAAATAATTGCTGGAAGTTAGTCTCCTCTCAAGAACCCAATATATTGTTGCGTCCTGAATAAATTCACGAATTCCTCAATTTCAGGAAAATATATTTCCATCCTGACTTACCTTCCAGTAGAATGAAGGTGAATTTCTTATATATTTTCTTTCCTATATGGCATTTGTTTCCTCCGTTAATGCAATCCAAGGAACATCATCATTCCGCCATTGAAAGTGGATTTGCGACTTGTCTGCCAGGTACATATTCAATGCAAACTGAAAGGATTTTTTTTTGCATATTAGATCTATGCATCTTGATAGAATCATTTCAGTATAGATAGTCGTTTATTTCCTATTTGTGATTTTATGAATTTTTGGCGCTTTGGGTTGCCGACTAGTGATGGCATTCTAAGTGTTATGAGGCTAGATAGTTCAAGGTATGATTTTTGTGAGGAGAACAAGTTTCCCGACTGGTATGTTGTTACACCTCCTCAGATGGCGACGGTATATTTTCGATAATATTTCATCGGCAAATCATCGATTTCCAACTTCAGGAAAATATGCAGATCTTGACTAACCTTGCAGTATAGGTAGAAGGTGAATTTTATTATTTCAGATATGCTACTTGGAGTTATTCATTTCTTTGGTTGATACCATATGGGGCACATCATCCATTCGCCATTATTACTTGATACAGATAATTGCCAAAATGTCTGACGTAGATTTAGTGTACATGGAAAGAAATCCGGTAGGATTCTTCTCGCGATTCAGTAGATAGTTATTTATTCTATCATCATTGAGTTTGTGGCGTCTCCACACTTCGTGCTGCCGACTGGTGATGGCGTTTAACGCTAATACCTGCTATTGGTGTAGTATTGGTAAGTCTGATTGCTATTTGAGTGTGATGAGGCTAGGGAGTTCGAGGTGTGATTTTTATTGAGCGGAACGAGTTTTTTTCCTGTGTGCGGTTACACCCCCTTCCTTGGTGACGACCACAGATTGACGACTGTGTGTTTCTAATAATGACTAAGTGGGGATTTATCGGCATTTTTATGTAATCATTAAGTGATTGGTTATTGATATGACATGAGTACGCAGTGTTCCCAAATCATCTGAATATTCTTGTTCGATCAGAATGGAATCGAAGTGTTTTTACTATAAGAACATCGACCTCCTGAGTTTCCAGAAATCAAAGTTAAATCAGAGCTTATCACCCTGTTCTTGATGAAATATGTGTATCCCGATCATCAACTAAGAAATCTGCGATACATATTTGAGATGATAAATTTCAGAATTAAAAACACATCATTCAGAAAATTTGAATCATTTCTTTTAAATACCGATATACAAATAAACTAACTCTCAATGAGTCTTTTATCACCAATCATTTCGAAAGCTCGATATTCCTCTAGTATATATAGGACCAGTTTTCTCAGATCTTATTGAATTATTGATGACAAAGAAATTGCGAATGTGAATGAAATAAAATAGTTTTGGCTCGCACCTCACCGTGTATAAGTACTAGAATGTTTAGAGTCTGAATTTTGAAAATTAATTGCTGAAAGTTAGTCTCCTCTCAGGATCCCAATATATTGTTGCGTCCTGAATAAATTTACGAATTCCTCAATTTCAGGAAGATATATTTCCATCCTGACTTACCTTCCAGTAGGTAGAAAGTGAATTTCTTACATATTTCCTTTCCTATATGGCATTTGTTTCCTCCGTTAATGCACTCCAAGGAACATTATCATTCCGCCATTGAAAGTGGGTTCGAGACTTTGACCAAAATGTCTGCCACGTACATATTCAATGCAAACTGAAAGGACATTTTTTTGCATTTCAGATCTATGCATCTTGATAGCATCATTTCAGTATGGATAGTCGTTCATTTCCTATTTGTGATTTTATGAATTTTCGGCGCTTTGGGTTGCCGACTATTATAGTGATGGCATTCTAAGTGTCATGAGGCTAGATAGTTCAAGGAATGATTTTTGTGAGGAGAACAAGTTTCCCGACTGGTATGTTGTTAAACCTCCTTAGATGACGACGGTGTATTTTCGATAGTATTTCATCGGCAAATCATCGATTTCCAACTTCAGGAGAATATGCGGATCATGACTAACCTTGCAGTATAGGTAGAAGGTGAATTTCATTATAATATGCTCCTTGGAGTTATTCATTTCTTTGGTTGATACCATATGGGGCACATCATCCATTCGCCATTATTACTTGATACAGATAATTGCCAAAATGTCTGATGTAGATTTAGTGTACATGGAATGAAATCCGGTTGGATTCTTCTCGCGATTCAGTAGATAGTTATTTATTCTATCATCATTGAGTTTGTGGCGTCTCGACACTTCGTGCTGCCAACTGGTGATGGCGTTTAACGCTAATACCTGCTATTGGTGTAGTATTGGTAAGTCTGATTGCTTTTTGAGTGTGATGAGGCTAGGGAGTTTCAGGTGTGATTTTTCTAGCGGAACGAGTTTTCATCCGATGTTTGGTTACACCTTCTTCTTTGGTGACGACTGTGTGATTCTAATGATGACTAAGTGGGGATTTATCGGCATTTTAATGCAATCATTAAGTGATTGGTTATTGATCTAATATAAGTACGCATCAGTGAGCCCAAATAACCATAATATTTTTGTTCGATCAGAACGGAATCGAAGTGTTTGTACTATATATAAAGAAAAATCGAGCTTCTGAGTTTCTGAAAATCATAGTTGAATCTGAGCTTATCATCATGTTGTTGAATAAATATGTGTATCTAGATCATTTACTAGAAAGTCTGCGAGAAATATTATTTTGTGATAATGAATTTGAATGAATGGACAACTCTAGTTCTCACCCCTGAAGAAAAAATCATTTTAGAAATTTGTATCATTGAAGTCTGATACCGATATACAAATAAACGAACTGTGAAGAAGTCACTTATCACCAATCATTTCGAAATCTTGATGTTCCTCTGCTATGAAAAACTTTTATTCTCAAATCTTATCAAAATATTGGTGACATAGAGATTCGGGATGTGAATGAAAAAAGATTGTTCTCGGCTTATCGTGTGTAGTTAATGAAATATACATAATATAAATGTTATTTTTTGGCGAGGCGGCTTTGATTATTGTTGACCTTGTTGGTGATGTACGTAATTATGAATATGTTGTAAGAATACTTCATGTTCATCGTACTACCATCAAAGAGATAGTCGAACGTTTTAGACAGACTGGCGGAAATAAGCGTAGGGCAGGTTGTGGTAGAAAACGATAAACTACTGCTACTAATGACAGATTTCTTCACGTTGAAACTCTGTGGAATCGTCACTTAACATCAGTAAAGTCAACACCAAGAGGTTCAAGGTACAAATGTGTATGGACAGTTCGGCGAAGATTGAAGGAGTTTCGTTTGAAAGCTTGCAGACCAGCAACTGGACCCAAATTGCTTCCGCGTCACCGAGTAGCTAGACTGCAATTTACCAATTTGCAATTTACTGACAAATCGGGATTCTGATGCTTATTTTCTCTAGATGAACGAAAAACAGTATGAAGAAGGTCCGGAGAAAGATTTGCAGAGTGCACGTTCTGTAATGGTGTGGGCAGGAATAACCCAGGAGGCCTGCACTGAGCTCGTTGTCATCGATGGACCCTTGACGACCCACCGATATATTGATGAGATATTAAACAATCACCTTGTACCTTTCAGTGGATATATCGGTGATGGCTTTATCCTAATGAAGAATAATACACGACCACATACAGCGGTGTGTTTCACACAATACCTCGCGGGAGTTGACATTCGAAAAATGAACTAGCCGGCATATTCCCCTGATCTCAACCCAATAGAGCATGTATGGGACATGCTTGGTAGACGAGTCATGGATCGCGAAGGAGCTTCGGTTATAGTTTATGAACTACGTATTGCCTTTCAGAAGAAATGGCACAATATTCCTCAGGATGCTATCCATAACCTTATTGACAGGATGAAGAGACGTATGCAGGCTAGAAGTGGTGGTAAAACAAAATATTGAGCTAATTTCATGCAGAAAGTAAATTTTTTAGGATGATTGTTACAGTTGAAATTCAATTTTGAAGTGGAATTGAAGTTTGCATGAATAAATCTCCCTTTTTTCCAAGTTCAAGTTCATTTTGCTCTTAAAAATGAACCAGTGCTCATAAAGACATGAATCAAAAGTCAAAATGTAAAAAAATAATGGTTCCTAACAAAAAATTGTAGTTTGAATGAATTTGATCACGAAATTATTCCACAGGGAGTTTTGAAATTAGGGTTATACAACAGCATTTCAATTAACCTTGTATAATGACGAATTTGCCGGCATTTATCAAAAAACTGGATATACAAGTTAAAACTAGTCATTTTATCTACAGTTCCTTAGAAAAATTATGAGAATCGAATGAAAAATAAAAAAATTATGAGACTTTAAATTTGACCGAATATCAACCTGTCGCCACCCTTTCTACTGTTAACAGGCGGATGGATTTTTCCTGGATGGAGACTAAGAGCATCAGCGTATGTTTGGGTGCTGAACCTCATATGTGGAAACAGTATTCTAGAACAGGGCATATCTGTGCTTTGTAGATCATGAGAAGTTGTGGAAGCAGAAATAAATGTCCCTTGGGACACATTCTGAATCTCATTGAGAGGATATTATAGGGACGTCGTTGGGACGTCTAACAGACGCTGTTCTCATGACATATTAGGAATTATAGTTCCTGGAGAAAATTCTTGCATTCCTTACTTAGATGAACATATGGATTATCTATAGAAGTTCCTTCCTTTCCATCAGGGACATGCTTAAGACGTCCCGCATGGAGATTCTACAATATGTAACACCTGGGACGTCAAAAAATGTTGTTTCTATGACATTTAAATGATGCAGCAGCTTCAGTTTTCTGGGGAGAAATTGAAATCCTGGGAGAGATAGGGCGAGTTATTACTCCCAACAGATCATTGATATGAAGTAGAAACAATGTTGGTGCCAAAATTGATCATCAGACAAAACTCCGTCCACCACCACGTGGAACCACGTGCCCGAAAGAAAAGTCGTTGAAAGATAGCATCGCTGGGGTGGTAAGCCGTATGATGGTAGTTTGTGGAAGAGTCCTTGGTTCCAAATACGGTCGAATGCTTTCGATATGTCGAACGCGACAGCTAGAGATTCCCTATGTTCTTCTAATGAAGCTTGTTATATATGGGTGACGTATTCAAGTAGATATCTAGTTTCCTACAAGAAAAAGTGAATATTTTTCCCGGACTAATTCACACTGTGAAAATTTTTTTGGTGATCAGAAAAATGAGCCAATAACACAGTGTCCGAGAAAGAACTGCGAGTCTGGGTTGACAATTTTTCTAAATCAAATCACAAAATTAGACTGACAGATATTTTATAACTTAATAATAAAAAAATGGCAAAGATACCTGCAGAAAAATGCCTGCAACGCAGATGTTATTCCAGTTAAAAACTTGAAAATTCCACGTCGATAATTTTCTGATGTTAGTTTGATGTAATAAGTATATTCTCATTATTAGTCGCGTTCCATCGTGATTCTCTGGTTTATGAGTTTTGTAGGAAGGGAAAAAATGGCAAACAATGAAGAATGACATTAATGTGATGACAACCGTGACAACCGCGTGTGACAATCACATACAATCAAAATGACCAACAATCATCAATGAAGAACATCGAATTATATCAATTTTTGGATCTTTGATTGGATCAATTGGATTGATGAAACATATTGAATAATAATTTTGGTACGTGGGCTATGACGTAGGTACTCACGTGGGTGTATTTTTACTATGATTATTCAACAATTATTCCCTAGAAATCGTTTGTATCCGATATTATCAAATTTTGATAGACCCTATTAATGGAGAATATCGAAGTAAATCTAGAGACCACCATATATCACATATGAAAATGGAAAGAGCATTGATTTATTTGTTGGGGAAATCATGGATTCGTGGAATGAAATGAAATGGAATGAAATTTTGTATAAGATTGTTATTCCAAGACTCAATACAAAAACCTTCCAGAGCTATGAGTTATTTATGCACATTTTTCCTCTTTTGTTGGCTTATCTTCTCTATCAGTAGAAGAACTATTCCCTATTCCGCAACTACTATTTATTTCTCAAAGTTTTTGATATCAACAAAATTGATATGCTGTTTGTCAAATACCCCTTTTTGTCAAACATTTCGAACATTCCACCACACATTCGATGTTCTGAGACCGAATGGCCAGTGGCACCAGGATGATAAGAATTTCCACAGAATAGTCAATAAAACGGTGATTTTGTCCCACTGGTGACACTAGCAAGGTCAATAATAAAATGCACTATTGACTCGTCCTTTCTCCTGCCACAGAAACGAATTGTTATAAAACACGGCGAATCAAGGTTTTTTATCTCCGTTCGCTACGCGTCAGGAGACAACACAACCTCGTACTAAAATCTAAACTTCTCTCCCTCGTATAATGAATAACTATCAGATATCATTCTTGATTCGCATGCGTTACTATCATACCGGATGTGTCAAATCCCAATGAGTTTGACGTGTCTTTTCTCACATCACATCTAGCAAATGTAATAATGAATACTTTTCCTATTTTCAGATAATATCATTTTCGAATATCATTCGCCAGACATTTTGTGATAGGACTAGGTAGGTCAGTTGTGAAATTGTCGCTTCCTTCATACTGCATTATCGAAGTCCCATAACAAACAAAAGTTCAAAGCACCCCACATAGAAAAAACCATCCACCGATTATAATTTACTGCATAAAATCAATGTGGCCAGACGGTCGTAGGGATGTCGTAGGGGTATCGTGGGGAAAATTCATAATTAGGAACTATGGAAACATAGGCGTCGCAATATCATTTTTTCAATACATGTACATGTTGTTGCAATTTCTTTGTCACTGATTTCCATAGTCACTTATGGACATAAAAACCGAAATGAGATATTTAGTCATAATTTTTTTGTGGAAATCCGTGAAACAATTTGAATTTGTTCACTGATGAAACTTATTGGAGAAAGAACGCCGCAAAGGGCAAATCATCTTGCGGAAACCAATCTGAATTTTTCGAAACAGAGGGATGAAGAATAAATAACAATCAAACAAACAAGTATCAAACACGTCTTTTCGGTAACGAGTATTTTACACCTATTTTAAGCACGAGCGCAGCAGAGCGGAGTGTCTAGAAGAGTTTATAAACAGGTTCAGGTTAGCATACTTCAATGGCCTGCTAACTGACCTTTGTGAATGAGAAGTTCTCCTCTGACATAAAAGATTCGTTGTGGTGTCAAAAAGTTTTCGATTTCTCAGGTGTGTATCCATATTCTGATTGCTTAATGTTGCTTACATAACTATTGTGTTCTACGTTTATTGTGACTAAAAAATGAATAGCCCACAAAGATGAGAGCTTCATTTTTATACAGAGTTCTTGAAAATATTCAATTACCTAAAACATTCTCATCGATTTCACCTTCGTGTACATCTCGCATACAGAATTAATGAAACATTTTGATACAAACAAAAATTGTTTGGATGATTATGATTGCAACAAAATTCAAGAATGTCAGTTGACAGATTTTACAATTGACATGCTGGACAGGACAGGACTCAAACGACTGAAGGTGTGTTTAAAAAACTCTGTTGCTATGGTAATATACGTGTTTAAGAAATTGTGTTGCTACGGTAACGTGTTTAATATATTGAATAAATCACAGTTCATCAATCCGTGATTCATACTTTCCTCATAGTATAGAAAGCCGAATGAGAACAATTCGATATCTTCAAGTTCAGCTGCATATTGTAACAGCAATTTCCTCATCTAGAATTAATCAGATTGAACATTTTTTGGAATATAGCATTGATAGATATATAACTAATTAATTGAATTGGTAGGTACTAGTTATGTAGATTACTTTGTATCGGTATTGTGAAGATACAAAGTTCAACGGTCATCAGCTCATTCGCTATTCGATGTTGTTATAATGAAGGGACGCCTGAAATGCTAGTGAATATCTCAAGACGAGCTGATGAGAAAATGTGTTCATCTAGGATAATAACTAGAAGAGCAAATTCAACCGTGGAATTATCAGGCACCCATCTTGCTCTGAGACAAACTCATTAGATGGTTGACATTGATTTAAAGCAGGATGATCTGTCAGGGATCGAAGCCTAAAACACTGCAGCCTTTGGACCCAATGTATTCCTGATCATGCTGTTGATTTATCTGAACCGGTTCGATACCTTGACGAGTTTTAGCAGCCTCTTCACCAAATCTTCCGTTGGAAAAACCTCGTGTGAGTTTAGTGCTCACAGAAGATTGAATATCCAACGTACTAGTGCCTCGCACTGCATTATTACATGAGTCGCCGTTTCCTCCTTCTCATTGCATAGTCTACATATGGGTTCGTCTATATAGATGCTCATCTGTTGCATATGCTTCCTTAGGGGGAAGCAATGACTGGTTATGTGTTCCTACACTTGTCTGATCTGACATCTGTTCAGGCTCAGAATGTCGAAAGTCACTATTCTGGGCCGTGTTCTAACCATCAGTTTGCTATGTCTTTGTCCTGGAACGTTGTTGATGTCTTTCTTCCATCTACCTTGCCAGCCAGCCGTGTACTGAGGTGTAAGTGATTCCGAATACAGGTTCCGGTCCCATAAACTACGCCGGAGACCCTTGCTTCCCAAGAGCGTCAGCCGCATCATTGCCTTCAATTCCCTTATGCCCTGGCACCCATTGAAGTGTTACCTCGTTGTGGTTAACCAGGCTTTGAAGGCAATCCCAGATCAGTTTTGGTATGATTATATTGCATTTCAAGGCTTGGATGGCCGCCTGACTATCTGAGCATATGAGATTTGTTCACCTCTGTATCTTTTCACAATATTCTAACTCAGGATTACCTGAATAGCATGCGCCTCTGCCTGGTATACTGAAGCATACCTCCTTAAGGAAGCAGAAACCCTAGTACAAGGTCTGTCTCCATTCCATCCCAGTAGAGCCGAGTGTTAAAGGGTCATTAGGTGGAATTTAAACGAACTATTTCCATGATATGAAACCAATTAATGAATTCGTACTTCATCCTCTATATATCAATCTACAACTTATTCTGCTCAAAAGTTTTTCATAGACGGAGTTTCAAATTCCATCGAAATAATATCATGAACGGAACTGATAATGGAGTTCCAGATAATGTTATAGACGACAACTGTGTCGTAATCTATGTATATTCCTTTGCACACAAGGCTCCACAGATGTATGATGATCCAGATGACGATTCTGAGAAACAAATTCAAATCCTCTAAAGGTACACTGTAGGGAGGAGCTTGCCAACAGATTTTCCTCAACTCATAATGAATAAATGATATGGCATGAGTGATGTAAAGTTTTCCAGAGAGGTGAAATAGTCATCCGAAGAACTGGATCACAGGTGTGTCTGGTTTGGGGATAATAATTGGAAGATACATATTAGACACTTATTGTAAACAAACATTTCTATGTTTTTTTGTACTCACGGGATATCTTTATACAAATAGAGGCTGAAGGGGCTATTTGGAACTTGGAACTGACGTAGGGTTACTTCAATATTCCAAAGCAAATTGATAAGTATCCAACTGATAACTTGTGACTTCTACAAAAACTCAATCTTTACGTAGGCTCCTACTCATCTCCGGATGAAAAATCAACTATTTCTGAAGGAAAGTAAGTATTTTTTATCAGCAGATACTTACTTTTCGTTCACTTTGGTCACTATGATACGGCAATATGCAACAGCTGCTATTGACTTGACAATAACTGTTTTCTGTTGTCAAATTGATTACTCACGAAATTTGATAGATTTCTCCTGTGAATAAGACTGTGGTGTAAATAAGACTGTGGTGTGAATAAGACTGTGGTGTGAATAAGATTGTGGTAGGTAGACAAAACAATCTATCATACTCCTCGGCAAGCCTTTTCTTTCCTGGGACCATGAATTTGCAGTCTCAACTATAATAAACAGATTTTTGCGCTTGGCACATAAAACTATCAAGTATTTTTGTGTACTGTGGGACTTTGAAGTGACTTGGACCTCGAGGCATAAATTGAATGGATCACTTCAGTCACGTGGTATATAATATACTATTTCATCATTGACAATTTTTTGAATGATATTCTGTTCACCTTCAGAAGAAATAATTGATTTGATTGTTCATTCAACATTTCATTATATCGGAGACGATAATCACATACTACACTCTTTTACCCCTTTCTAAAACGATTCTTCATACGCCTTGAAATGTGTTGAGCTAACTATATGTGAGCATCTTCAGGAACAGATGCAAACTTAGTAAATGAAAACTGTTTTAATCTTCATGGAGACATCAAGGATTATGTAGAAATTCATAATACGATTACATATTATTTGACGAAGTTTCTCTGAAACCCACCTAATGAGATTGTTCCAGAGAAGACGGCTGTCAAATGAATTACTAAATGGATTAGCTCATCTAATCATCTGAGATAGGTACATTTTGCCATTATCTTGTTTCTGAATATTGGAGTAGCCTCTCAAGCATCCCTTCATTATAACAAATCGAATGAGCATCATGTTGATGGCAAACTCTGTATCTTCATAATATTGAGGTGATGTTTTCCATATAACTAGATTTATTCAATACAGAAATTGATTGCTCTATTAGTTGAAATGATAGAAATGTGAACATTCGTGAAATTGTTTGTTCTCGAGTTTTTCTTGTGATAGGTAAAGCAATAATTATCGAGGAATTTATAAAATACTATGTAGTAGGTACTTATCATTCAGTTAGAGTGAATTATTCAAAATTTCCCCCGATTCACAACCACGTTGTCTAACGTTCATTATATTGCCATAATTGTATTTGCTTCACGCTTTCATCAGTTTAGGTAATATATAAATTCAAGTTGAATTCTGTGCTTCACTTATTATACAAGCATCCTCTGTTAATAAGTCAATTTTTCCTGCTTGATTGTATATCAGGTTTACCCAACTCTTATCAGATGAGTACATGTTTAGATCAATCAGAACAGTTCTTGCTATGACGGTCAATTCGAATCAAATTCGAATCTTTTGTGAGGTGGAAAGACGAGGTAGTGGCCGGGTTCAAACCCTTCATTCTATTTACCGCTCGAACAAAGTGTCACATCTTGGTTTATTATTATTATTTCAACTTCTTTGGGGAGAATGCTGGTTTTCTTGTTGCTTTGACAACAATACATAATCTTCTTAAACGGCCACCTGTACACTTGCTATCTTGCCTGTAAGGTTGAACTAAAGTCTTGAAATAACATTAGGCTGAATAGGAATTTTGCATCGCCTGTTATATTCTTTCGACTTATTCTATTGATGGAAAAAATTTATGAAATTATTTGTGATCACCTCGGTGATCACGATATATTATCATATCATTCCAAATGAACCTGAAGAGGAAGTATATGACATGCTGCTATGAATCCAAAAACAGCTCTGATATTATTAAGATTTCTGATTTCTATGAAACGTCTATAGAGGGGGCCGTCCTAAATAGTGAAAGATCCTTGCTATCATTTCCTTTCGAAAAAAATTGCTCATTATCTCCAACTTCCTCAAATTCCAATGAGTGAATTGATATTGTTCGGAATATTTCAACATTTTCGAAATTATTTTTTATTGATACTTGGCTCTCTGGATCTCCTTTTATTATTTCATGAGATGGATCAAGATCATAGTCGTTGTAGTCACTTCATGATGAGTTACACTTACCTCAGAATATCTATTTATTGAACATAATTTTATTGAAATCAATATCAGCACATTATACAAATCCTGCCATTGAAAATTTTTGGATAAAAACTTTAGCAAAATCCCTTCAAACGTTTGCAAAAACACAGTCAAAGTCATAAATATTCTAGCTGCGTCGAAATCGGACATTGCAGGCGAGTGTTTATATATTCTGATTGGTCTGAAAATGCATCCATACCCAAGGTCATGATGAGGTGAACTCTGGACATCTCAGACTTTTCTACCTGATTAAAAAATCTCAAACTGCTTGGAATACTATCCTATAATCAGTTTCCTCAAAATTTCTGGAATACGCGCTCCCCTGAATAAACTGGATCCAGTGGAAATAGCGAAATCAGTATTGATAATCAATAATAGGTAGCTGAAAAAGTTACCAACTCATCGATCCTAACATAAATATTCACTACCATGAACATTCGATATAGGTTAATGATCTATGACAAGAAGAATCCATCAATATACTAAATATGGCAGAATATCTCAGTGTCTGAGACCAAAAACGGTTCAGCATAACGTAATGCTTACTGAATATATAGTGATAATGACTGATCGACTGGTGGTGAATTAGAAAGAGATTCGTTTGTACATTGCAATGGATGAAGCAGTCTGTATGGTAATGAAACCTATTTGGATTATCAACCATTCAGAATTAAGTTGACCTTCGCTTGGATGATTCAATCTGCAGGAGTAATACAATGTCGAAGAACATGAATCTCGTTGTTTGAACTAAAAGTTCAGTTTCAATGGTCGCTTATCTGTCAATCTCATAGGTGATGGAAATGTCCAGACGTAGGTACTGAGTTTAATTCCTTGGAAGCTTCGAATGCCGTTCGATCTGAATTTCACTCGTGTTGAAACTGTTGCTGCCTCTTGCTCCAATCCATATCAACCAGCAAATCGAGACGTGCAGCTGCTATTTCTGCACAAAAATTAAGATTCCACATGTTTCACCTTGAAGGAATTTCACTATTTTTACTCCATTGTAATTGGAGTCTTCATGGTATCAGGAGCGAATCTCCAAGGTCTCTCAGGCACAAACTCTACAGGCCCAGTCAGCATATCCCTTCGTCGTTGACCCTGAAAAATGTCGAACAACACTCTGTCAAAACTCGTTCGTCTATAGAACGGCAAAGCTTTGGAATTATTTGCCAATGGAAGTATTCCCAAGGAATTATGACCTCCAGAAAGTCAAAGAAGATTTCAACACCTACCTCCTCTCCCTGTCTTCCTAAGGAACGAACGCACGATGTTTCACGAAAATTATAGGAATTTACTTTCGTGCGCTTAAAGAGATGAAAAAAGACTAGATTGGTGGAGAATGGTAGAGAATAGTGGATAATGGTGTATTGCCAAATCTACCAATGATCATATACCGTTCAGAACTCTTTGATTCAAATAATCAGTTTATCATTCCAGTTTTGGGTACAACTTATATCATTAATTCATTATTTTATTATTATTATTAATATTATTTTATTCCACGACCTATATTATACCGAATTCCTAATGGTATCATAATTCCTCTCAATTCTCCAGCAACCATTTTAATCAATACGATAGGTCAAGAGTCAGAGAAATTCCTCTAGATGATGATGATCATGATGAAAATGATGATGATCATGTTGAAAATGAAGAGAATTTGATTGAACTAGTATCGGCACAAGCTCACATCAACAAAAAATAATTTCATCATGGCACCCACGGTACATTGCGATGAACGTGACAACGAAAACAAAAATGGAATGTAAAAAATAAATTATTGTGTCTGACATAAGTCAGAGATCATAAAAAATATTTCAAATTAATATTCAAAGCCAACAAACACGTTGAGGAACATAAGTTTTCATGTTACGAGTGTCCATATTTCAATTATGTTCAATTTATAGCGAACGACGTGGTTGTTATTTCTGAATCTGATATCTATCAGAAATTCTTGGACGAGGTTCAGCCGTTGTTTTTCGTACCTGTTATCATCTGCATCGTTCCATTTGACCAGAGATCAGTGGGTGACTGATCTCTGCATTTGACTAAGAAGAATCTGTGAGAAGAATTCTCTGCTGCGGAAGATATCTATATTGAACGGTTCGTTAGCCCAACCATCAACTATCTTCTCCAATCAACACATATACTACAAGTGAATGGTTGTTCCAATTATCCCAGACAGCACTGGATATTCATAGAATATTCTCTAAATATGCTAAAAAGGAGGAGTATATTCCGAATATTCATCGATTATTCCTAGAATATATACATGCCTCTGGAACATCTAAAAGGAATATTCCAAAGTGAATAGTCGGACATGTTCAGGGAATATTCAGGTATGAATCTTCCAGGAATATTCCCAACTGAATATTCTCTGTTGTATATTCATGAAATATACCCAGCTGAATATTCTGTGCGGTATATTCATGAAATATACCCAACTGAATATTCTGTGCGGTATATTCATGAAATATTCTCAACTGAATATTCTGTGGTGTATATTCATGAAATATTCCATGAATATTCCTATGCTTCTCAACACATAAATACCATTTATCATTTCAGAGATGTCAGTATCGAACATCAATTAGATGTAAGGGGATTTTGAAACAAAAAGTGTTTATGACCCGATTTCGAACAATGCTCTCACAAGAACTTGATATGTATAACATTATTTAATTCGATTACTGGCCTAGTGGTCAAGGCGTTGCTCTGATAGTCTTGAGGTCACGAGTTCGATCCCTACTTGGGTCACTTTTTTTTATTTTAGAATATGTTTATTGGTATATTCCAGGAACATTCAACATAGAATATTCTTTTGGGAATATTCTATGATTATCTGAGGAATTCCCATTCGCATATTTAGAGAATATTCCACAGATATTCCGGAATATTCCAGATTATTTCTAGAATATTCCAATATTCCAAAAGGAATATGATAGGGAGATTCATGGAATATCTGGTGCTGTCTGGTTTTAATCAAATTCATTCGAGAGAGTGTGAAACTCAATAATAGTGACCGTTGTGCTACAGACTACAAACCAATTTAAAAAACAGACTGTGCTATACATATTATACTACAGATCGTTATGGAAAAGAGACTATAGTTATTAGGTATTGTTTCTGTCGATGATGATATTGTCATTATATAATCAACTGATTTGTTGATCATTCATTCTAGTCCCGTTTAGACATAGTTGAATTTGTCAGGTTTTTGGTTCTGGCAAAATCCGATCTGGAATCGTTCAATTTATATTGTTCTTGATAATATATATATGATATTTGAATCTTCAATTATTATATACAGGGAGAAATATCACAAACTATGTGGGCTACTACTCAACAAATAATTCTGATTGAAGTACTTCAATTCCGAGTCATCACAAGGAACGTGCTCCGCTACTGGTTCACTGGAAATCGTGCAAAGGGTGCGCTGATCGACGCCCCATTGTTCTCATTCAATACTCATTCCACCCTTATCTGCGACGTATGACGTCAACGTCACCCCTTGGTAGCCGACACGTGCCATTTAGCTGACGACTACTTACTGACGATGGCTATCTGGTTGAAAGTTGGAGGAATAATGGTCAATAAACTTAACATTCGACTGGTCTGGTGATTAGTCGGGAGCGTGAGAAATCAGAACGGAAAATCATCAATGGGTCAGTTGTGAATGATGATCTACACAATAAAAACAAAAAATTATTCTCCACTTAGAATGTATACATTGTTTTGAATTTGAATTACCAATGGGAAGGTTCGATAAACCATCATTTTCGGAAAATAGGCACAATATCTACATTAAAATACGGTGTAACGGATTAACTTGAAAGGGTTGACAGCAAATACATATTATACTAAGAAAACAAAGTCAACAGTAGTGAACTATATTGAGGTAATAATATTTATTTGCTATTAACCGGTTCAATTTAATTCGTTACACCGTATTTTGATGTAGATATTGTGCCTATTCTCCGAAAATGGAGGTTTATCGATCCTCCCTATAAATTATTCTAATTCTTCAGGTTGGGAAAGTTTTCTGGATACATTGCATGAATTTTTGTCTTTTCGTCAAGGTTATCATTTCAATTCCAGAACGGACTCCGTCTTTCTCACTAAATATCTCCGCCTCGCTCGTTCGATAGGCGCATCTTATTACCGCGAAGCAGACATACGAGAGGGGATGTCCAAGATTATTCGAGAGCGAAATATAGAAAAGTGAAGGGTTTTTAGATGCTGTGAGATAAGTTGCCGTGAATTCTCAAAGCTGCTCTTCTGTATGATAGTTAGAAGGGTCATTTTATAGCATGACTGCGAAACTGCTATTTCTTTCTCACGATTATTTCATCAAAATTCTCTTGATAAATTCACCATATTTCTCGACTTTTGAGTGAAATAGGAATTTCCACAAGGATACAAGGATTATATTGTTATTGAATATATTCATCAGTTTGCTGTATATTGACCGATATGGGGAAGATGCTATTAGAAACTATAGGACAAATTTGATATACATGTCAATTCATGAAGAGACTCACATAGCCAAATGGTGAGTAGGGGAAAACAAAACAAGTTGAGAATCCATGTATGAAAGATTCTGTTGGCCTTCAATAACGAAGATATTATGTGAAATTGCCATATTATAATTTCAATGGCCGACATTTCAGATATGATTCATCCCAATTAGGCAGCGACGTTTCTTTATTCAAGATGGCATATTATAAAAAAATCAGATCCGAAAAATTCATGTTCTCTTGTTATATTGAAAAAGCTCATTTTGTGATCAGTTTTCTAGAAAAATTTCATCAGATTCAGGAAGATCAGACATAATGCCATAAAAACTGCTCTTCAATTTGCACGACACACTTTGATCGGTTCATTAAAAAATATGAAACAAGAACGTTCGAATGAATTTTCAATTTGAACCTAGCTGATAACTCTCTCATTTCAACTGGATTCACGTGAATTTATGATAGGAATCGACAGATATAAGTAGTTGATAAAATACCACAGAACTGCTTTTTTGGTGATTTGAAATGTTCGTTTTTGATCGACATCGAGACTTGTTTCTCTTTACAAATATTGCAAATATCAATGAAGTAATAATGAAATATTATATAGGCGGTGTTTTTCATCATTTGACGTGACGTGACATCTGTTGATATTCCGAAAAGATGGGAACTGGTGAAATTATGGCATGAAGATTTATTAGGTTGTTCTGAATATTCGAGATAATTCTGTCGCTTCCTTGTTCACGAAAGTGTGCTGCTGGGCAACACCACGACGAGTGGTATTTCAACACAATTGAGTTAACAATGAAAAACAGAATCATGAGAACATATTCAGAACTGAGTTGTAATTTGCTAGAGAGAGAGAATTTCTTATAAATGAGCGATTCATATTCTGACGACAGATATAATTATTTTATACCAAACTGACAGTCTTTGCTCCTCTATCCATGGTTACATCTTTGAAAACACCAACGCTGATAGACCAATCAGAATTGAAAGACCGCTTGTGTTTTCGCGATTACACACGTTGTGATGTGATTGATCAGATTATGTAATAAATGAAATTAGTATATTGTTTAACGAGCACGGAGTGATAGTGATTTCCTACGAGAATAAAGTTTGCAGCATGAGCCATATTGGCGAATGCTGCCATAATTTTTCTACGACTATAATAGATAACAGCGACATTTTCGATTTCGTCGTCCTGTAGCCATTTGATTTCCTGTCAAGTAATGCTCATCTATTAGACAGCGGTGTCATTGCTTCACATTTGACATTCCATGAGCGATGAGATTTTTTTGAAATAATAACACAATGGAGTCATTGTGATATCAGATACGGAAATAATATTGATGATATACAAAGTACCTCATTGACGTATCGAGCACAGTAAAACGAGAGCAATTGTGTGTTATAGCCGCGTAGAAAGATTTTACTCTTATACCTACATATTCTTGGGTCTGTAAATCTTCTATGGTATTGAACATTGCAAACATTTGAACTATTTCCGTGTTCAGCATTTGAAAAATAAAGTGACATCTTGAGTGCAAGAATCACACGTCACATCATGAAATAAAGAATAGGGCACGACTACTAATATCTATTTAGAATTTCGATCAAGAACTATAACATTGCAAATCATCAAAAAAATCAGTGTTAGTGGTACTGTGCTTTTTCTAGTTCGCTCTTTTCTGTCAATTTTTATCCAACAAAAATGTACAAAAAATCTATTCACATGAATCCAGTTGAAAGTACTGTTTACTTCATCAGTCAGGTCGAAATTGAAAATTCATTCGAACGTTTTTGTTTCATATTTCTTCATTGAACCGGTCAAAGTGTCGTGCCCTGAAAATGAAGAGCTCTATTTCGTAAGATCTTTCGAATTCTGATAAAAATTCTCGCGAAAAGTGATCACAAAGTGAACTCTTCAGAAATCAGTAAATCATGAATTTTTCCCATGTCCGGATCTAGATTTTTTTCCATAAGGTGCCATCTGAAATAGTTTCGATAGAGAAACGTAGCTGCAAAATTTCAGCAAATTACGATGATTCATATTTTCTGAAATGGCAATTTCTCATCGTAGTAGATGGCGTCCCTCACTTGAGAAAAGGCTTTTCTCTTTCTATATCTTAGTTATTAGTCGTGCGATTTTCACCAAATTTGGACTGGTATTCTGTATCTGGGGTTCTATTAAAATAAAACGGGGTCGATTTTTCATGAAAAGGCATCTTTCAACAGGAAAACGAACCTCATAATATTGTTCTTCATCGTTATAAGAATTCTCACAGGAATTCTGTGGAGGGTATCAGCATCAGCATTTTTGCGAACGTAATTTAGTATTCTATATATGCATCGATCACGAGGAAACCATGTATATAGGAGTGTATTCATAGTTCAATATCATGATAGTTTCATACACTATTTTTTGTAGGACCACAAGTAGGAAGTGACAACTTCGATGGCCGGTATAGTATTTCCAATATTTTTTAGACAATACGGGGAAATCTGAATGAAGTTATATTAATTTCATGAAATATTTACATACAGGAAAAGGATGAACTAAATAAATATGAAAATATTGATAGAGAAATTTGACATTTGCGACTAAGAACTTCCAAATTGCATCTGATCAGAAGTATTCATTACTCACCCTGTGTATTATAAATGATGTGAATGATTTTCGTAATCCCAGCGAGAACACAATATGATCAGATCGACTATCGGTGACTTCGATGCATGTATTACGCTATTCAAGACTCGAGAATATACAGGGTGTCCCTAGACCAGTGGGACAGTTGAATATCTCCTGAACCAATAGGAATTTTCAAAATATTATGATTCCACATCATATCGCATTATGAGTGCTAACTTCAGGAATGACTATATTTTATACGAGGGGCGCAAGAAAGGCTCGCAAAATCGAACATCAATTTTCTCAAATGGAACACCCTGTATTTCATTGCATTTTCATATTCTCCTTGATGAGCTGAATTCATTGACCTAGCACACTTGGGGTCTAGCGGAAATGATTTCCGAGATATAGGGTGTGGAAAATCGAGATTTTTCATTTTTGGGGAATTTTTTGTGTCAAAACTATTCATTATTGGTCAAAACGGATTACATGTCCAGATCTTAACTTTTGATTTACTATTTACTCGTATTCAATTGAAACAAATACAGGGTGGTGTAGAATCGTCAGTTTCAGTCAGAATTCTACACCACCCTGTATTTGTTTCAATTAAATACGAGTAAATAGTAAATCAAAAGTTAAGATCTGGACATGTAATCCGTTTTGACCAATAATGAATAGTTTTGACACAAAAAATTCCCCAAAAATGAAAAATCTCGATTTTCCACACCCTATATCTCGGAAATCATTTCCGCTAGACCCCAAGTGTGCTAGGTCGTTGAATTCAGCTCATCAAGGAGAATATGAAAATGAAATGAAATACAGGGTGTTCCATTTGAGAAAATTGATGTTCGATTTTGAGAGCCTTTCTTGCGCCCCTCGTATAAAATATAGTCATTCCTGAAGTTAGCACTCATAATGCGATATGATGTGGAATCATAATATTTTGAAAATTCCTATTGGTTCAGGAGATATTCAACTGTCCCACTGGTCTAGGGACACCCTGTATATAACCGCCATCGCATATCATCATAAATAGATATTTAGAATTGACTCGGCCGTACCAGTATATCACCTGACGAAGCTACTGTATTAGCGAAACATGTCATGTCTTTGAGAATTTTGTGGAAATCTTATCGTTTGTGGAGTTTTCACATAAATAGATTAACCTACACTAGTACGCGTGCTTCCATGACGCGAGTCTGCCGGTTTACTCTTATCCCAGAAAGTGCCTAACTGGCCTATAGAAATTATCGCTCCAAAAATCAAATAATTTCTCACTATTTATATTTCAGCATTCTCCACCATCATAAGTACATGAATTGCATGAACTTTTGACGCATTCGCGTTGTCATTATGATTGTCATTTGGAATTAAATGTCAAACAACTCAAGCAAGTGAGATAGAAACATAGACCCACTTGATTATACCCAAGTACTACGTGTTTTTATGGGCCAAAAATTTGTTATCATAATGAAAAGAACGTGTCTTCATTGGTTAAGATCTGTATCATGATAGAAATTATCCGAGATAATTAATTCGCTTCTTATAAAATGGGAGTAGGAAAAATTATTCATTCGGAAAAGTTGAGTTCAACAAAAAAACTATTTCTTGTTCTTTTTATGTGAACCATAATTTTCTACTTACTGGAGCTATTGAACGTTCCAGAATTTGCGGTTAATTAGAAGTCATTATTTATTCGGGGCTGATAATGAAGAGAGAAATTTGACCCATTCTATAGTATTTTGAAATGATTGAATTTTTGCACATGGAGGTTCGAAAACATGAGTAACAATATTGTAAAGTTAGTTTTCCTACAAAAAATCCTGATTCATGAAACCCATTTCAATTTCAATAAAAACGCACGGCACTGTCCATAATGATGTTTCTTTTCATAAAAACTGATCATATCAATGGTAATTCATACTAGTCCAAATTTTGTAAGAATCGCACGATTGATAGCTATAATAGCTGAGATATAGAGGGGGGGGCATTTGAACTGAAACATGTTGTATATAATTATATACAGGGTGTTATTTAAGTACGTGGCCAAACTTGAAGGGGTGATTCTTTGAGTGATTCTAAGACGAAAAGTTCATATAAACATAGGTCTGGTAATGCTTCGTTTCCAAGATACAGGGTGTCAAAATTTTTAAAAGAAATCGTTTTTTTCGTAAATATCTTAATAACCCTTCAACTGATTTCATTGAAATTTGGCAGTGTTATTCAAGGTCGTAAAGGGCTTATTTAACCCTAACTATATCGAAATTATCATGTCCAGTGGCGTCCCGGAAGGAACTGTAACCAATATTTTTGACAGAAAAAATGTGCGCCACTGATTTTTTTGCAATTTCCGTATTTGTTTCACATTGAGCAACTAAAATTACAACTTTTTCAAATCCAGAATTTTTTTCGTATCTTGCTTTGTTTTTGAGAAAAAACATAAAAATCACTTCATTGCACATCCCTGTGACAACACAATAAAACATTTCAACTACCAAACCATCAAAAACTGGGGTCTTACAAATATTTTTGCTATAGTTAGGCTCAAATTAGCCCTTTACGACCTTGAATAACACTGCCAAATTTCAATAAAATCGGTTGAAGGGTTATTAAGATATTTACGAAAAACGATTTCTTTTAAAAATTTTGACACCCTGTATCTTGAGAACGAAGCATTACCGGACCTATGTTTATATGAACTTTTCGTCTTAGAATCACCCAAAGAATCACCCCTTCAAGTTTGGCCACGTACTTAAATAACACCCTGTATATATACATATATCAATTCGTCTTTACTCTGTTCTGCTGTTCACCATTTGGCTATCTGAGTCTCCCCATGAATCACATAAACCTGAACTTCGAAGTAAATACTCGAAACACTCGCGAAGTCTACCCGCTACCGCAATTGGTTAAAAAGTTTATTTCACGAATCCCATTATAGGCGATATTTTCTACTGTGATATAATACAAAATATCTTCTCTACCCTTGAAAGTCTATACTTATGTGGAATTCTCCGCTTCGAAAAAATCTTTATATCGTCGACCGAATTGCGGCTTTTCGCCGGTTCCCCTTTTGCCGACAAACGTTTCACCTCACACCGCACCTATGACATCATCTGATGTTTTTATGTATCATTTCGGAGAGGAGGATTCACGAACATCGTGCCGTGCTATACTTCCTTACTGGAATGCTAAAATTATCTTATAATTCCCATTCGATAATATAAAATAATGTATGGATATTGTGGACAGTATAAAAGTTCCCAAGGAATAGGATGAAGAAACAGAAATGATGAAAAATGATATAGATAGCTGAAGTACAAACGTAAATGTGTCCTACTTTTTGAATCCCTCTGGTAAAATCTCAAAAACGCAAAATAAGCCTGTATTCCAATATTGAAACACAGTTTTCAGCATTCTCCGGTGAGGACGCTAGGAATCGGTGTCGAAATGTTGGAAAACATGGGATTGCGCGCCCCCACTTTTCCCCCTCTGAAAAATTTTTTTTCCTGAAACAAAAAATACTGGGCTCTTCACAAAGGATGAACGGATGTTTCTCCGGAAGCGGATTTTGAGTTTTTGTCTTAGTTTTTTCAAAAAAAAATTCTGAATATACTCGAAAAATGCAATGTTCATGAATTTTTTGCAGAATATCGGTGAATTTTTTCAAAATTCTGCTTCCAGAGAAACCTAGATATTTGAATTCTTCATCTCACCATATTTTTTGTTTTCCGAAAAAATCAATATTAAACTATGAAAAGTGGGGGCGGAGAAATCATGTTTTCATTGCACTGATGCATGGTGTATCCTCCTCTTAAAATTTCAGTTATTCTTCATTTTCATACCTATCAGTCGTTCTATCACATAATAATCATAGTCACCTTGATATGAGATTGTATTGAAGCAATATCGTATTATTCAATTATGGAAGGTATATGTAAATCAGGGAATCCCTATAATATAGAAGTGTCGATAGATCACTAATGTTCTTGCGGACATTATTCTGTAATGCAATTTGAGTTATTCCATTTATCAAGATACAAAGAACTTAGTAAGTGGATGAAGTATTTCTCACCAGACTAGAGAATAATTTAAATTCACCTGAAACACCTAGGAACATACGAATTTGTGTTATTTTCGGTTCTCACATAGCAAAATCAGCTGTTGGAAGTGTACGAACACGAAATTCTGTCGTGCTGTTGTGACGTCATCAGTAGTGTGACGACCACCCCTTGCCACGTATTTTGCGTGCTGTGTGATCGATATCTTGTTGATATTCTAGGATGAGGAATTTGGTGAAGAAAACATAAATGGATCCAAGTTAATCCATATAACCTCATAGAACATATACAGGGCGTCCCTAGACCAGTGGGACAGTTGAATATCTCCTGAACCAATAGAAATTTTCAGAATATTATAATTTCACATTATATCGCATTATGAGTGCTAACTTCAGGAATGACTATATTTTATACGAGGTGCGCAAGAAAAGTTCACATGATCGAACATCATTTTTTTCAAATGGAACACCCTGTATTTCATTGCATTTTCATATTCTCCTTAAAGAGCTGGATTCACTGACCTAGCACACTTGGGGTCTAGCGGGAATGATTTCCGAGATATAGGGTGTGGAAAATCGCGATTTTCCATTTTTGGGAATTTTTTGAGTCGAAACTATTCATTATTGGTCAAAACGGCTCACATGTCCATGTCTCAACTTTTGATTTACTATTCACTCGTATTCAATTGAAACAAATACAGGGTGGTGTAGAATTCTGACTGAAACTGTTAATTCGACACCACCCTGTATTTGTTTCAATTAAATACTAGTAAATAGTAAATCAAAAGTTAAAATATGGACATGTGAGCCGTTTTGACCAATAATGAATAGTTTCGACACAAAAAATTCCCAAAAATGAAAAATCGCGATTTTCCACACCCTATATCTCGGAAATCATTCTTGCTAGACCCCAAGTGTGCTAGGTCGTTGAACTCAGCTCTTCAAGGAGAATATGAAAATGCAATGGAATACAGGGTGTTCCATTTGAAAAAATTGATGTTCGATTTTGTGAGCCTTTCTTGTGCCCCTCGTATAAAATATAGTCATTCCTGAAGTTAGCACTCATAATGCGATATGATGTGAGATTATAATATTCTGAAAATGCCTATTGGTTCAGAAAATATTTAACTGTCCCACTGGTCTAGGGACACCCTGTATATAATATATATATACTTTCTCACAATCACTCAATTTCAATCTTTTCGCTGATGATGTAGGTACTCAATTGATATGTATGTACTAAGTTCCTATGTTTTGGAATCATTCATTCTCCTGAAGTTGAGATTTGTCGCGATATCTGAATGATTTGGGATAGGTACTGAGTGACTTTTAGGTTAATTTATATTTGGATTTCGAGTATTAGGACAGTTTCCTGAGAAATGTTCGAAAAAAGCAGTGCATTCGACGAAATTTCATTCTCATAAATATGTAGATGCATCGGTTTTATTAGTCATTCACCATTTCCTAGTTTACTTGTTTGGTTTGATGATTCAGCGTATTGATCTGAAGGCATTGTCATTATCTATGCCCGGGTATCTCGATCAGCAATACTTTTTTATTGGAACAACAAGTCAGATCGATCGCGAAAGCTGCATCATAAAAATTCGGATTTTTATTCCGTCCAAATATCTAGCATATCACAATAGCTTCTCATCATGATCTATACAAAGGACGAATAGGGCCTATTCTAGAATACTGTTTCTACATATGGAGTTCAGCACTCAAACATATACGCTGATGCTCCTAGATTCCATCCAGAGAAGGGCCATTCGCCTATTGATGATGGGTAATGCAACATCCACTAACTCTTTGACATCATTGGAACTTCGTAGGAAAGTCAGCGACCTTTTACTTTTCTATGGTTAGTTTCACGAGAGTTTTTCTTCATAAATTTCTGTTCATCAGTAGCAATACCAGTCAGACAAACTCGACAAGCCCAGTCAAAACATTCTTAGGTTGACAACCACAAAATAGGTCGAACAACACTTTTCCAATATTGTCTACATTGAAGAAAGGCAAAGCTTCGGATTGCTTTGCCAATGGAAGTATTCCCAAGAACTTATGATCTCCAGAAGTTGAAAAAATCCAATACCTACATCTTTTTCCTATCCTCTCAAGGCACGCACTATATGTTCTTCGAACAATATATGGATTCCCTTTCGTGCACTTCAAAGGATAATAAAAAAATCTACAATTGACTACTTTCCAAGTTTCTCTGAATATAAATTGTATCAACCTTTGGTGTATCTGCCTCTATATTCATTCTCTCGTTTTTTGTGAAATCTCAAGGAAAGTTCCTATCACTAAATCTTGTACACTTTACAAGTTGATCAATGTGTTGTTCTAGGTCTTGCTGTGATGAAATATTCAAAGGTTTCTATCATTTTTGCAAAACGCACTGTGTTTTTGAGGAATATAGAGTTCCATGCTAGCAGAGATTGAGTGTATAATCTCTGATGCTAGTATAGATCATTACAATCTATCCAAGAAAAACATATTTCTGGTTAGGAGTACACAATCGGAAAATCCCTCTCCAGAAAACTTAAAGAGATGAAATAAATTGCAAAATCATTATAGAAATGTGATAGAACATTATGAAAATATGATAAAAGAATCAAGTATTGTCTATCAAATTGGGAGATCGGATGAGAATATTTCAATATTTTCATCATCTTGACAGGAAGATAACTCATTCAGCCACCATATCTTCCATACATTGAAATTTAGTATATTCCGATTATATAATAACTATTTTTGTTGCAGGAATAGCAGCTTGAAAATTCTCCGAAGAGAAGTTTTGATTACTGGTGAGTGTTTATCAAAGGCAACTTCAGCGATACATCATTGATTTGATTTCAGTCCATGAAAAATGATGAATCCTAGGTTATTCCTGTGCTTTATGTTTCATTCAGTATCCTGAGTTTCACAATTTATTTGGGAAACAAGGATCAAGAAATGTTAGTCAAAAACATGAGAAATGATGTCACAGCTTATAGCTAACATATTTTACAGAAAGAAAGACCATACTGCTATAATACACTTCTGATCAATAACATTCCATGTAGTTTTGTTGAACTGAACATAAAGAAGACTACACTATCGAAAACAAGAAATACTAGTATTATGACGATATAAGGCAATGATTAGAGGTACGGATTTGTTAAATGAAGTAGCAGTAATTTTCATTCATGATATGATTATAATTTCAATGAACTTTCCATTCATTTGTTATTCTGTCAAATCGAATTTCCTCGTTGAACACAACATCAATGCCCCACGAGTTCAAACTTGTGCGAGGTTAGGAAAGAATACAAATACAAAGTTCATGCACAGTTCAAGGAAAGGGGCTCGAATCCATGTCTGGGTGGGAGTTTCTTTACGAACTCTAACTTTTTATACGGCATCTCTTAATGAGATTGAGTTATCATCTTCTTGTGTTTGACTTGTCATTGAGTATATATAACCATCCGAATAGTTACTTGTTTTGATAGGCAGCGAATGATATAAAACCAATTTTGTGTAATATTTCAATGAAAACTCGAACATCTTGTGGTCACCCGATGTGTGTCAATTTTGATTTCCAATTTCATTTTAATTACTTGGAACGTTGCGTAGCCACAGACTTTTTCTGTCTAGGCAGATAAACTACACATTTGCTGCCTATCGAGTATGAAAAAAGAGTTAATTCCTATGCTGTCTGAAGAGAAAGTTATTTTCTTTCAAAAGGTACCGCGCTGATTCTATAGGTCATGCAAATTTTTACACTTTTTTCAACCTGAATTGAACGACGATAGTTCTATTACGTTTCAACTCTTCTTTGAATGTTACCAAGAAAATATTGGATGAGTTTGAGGTTTAACATATGATATTTTTTGATTTTATTAATGATGTATTGGTCATCCACGTTATATCTTTTCGCAAGAGATAGTGGATGGAAACTGCAAAATTATGGTGTGTTCGAGAAATAAAAACGAAGCCGCGGCAGAGAATAATAAAATGATGAGGGCAGTATTCTTGAACACATAATCTCATTATTCATTACCACTGTTGCGAAGGTAGCAACCGGGTGGGACTAATTCCCACTCCTCATTCACAAAACTTCCCTAGAAAATGACTGCTAGTCACCTGTCCTTCGACTTATACCTACAGCACCCCAGGAAGAAATGGAAGATTTGGATACGCCAAATCAGCGCGGTAGAGCTATCTCCGTTATGTAACGGCATGTGCTCCTGCTACCATTTCATTACACCAATGGTGAGGCTATCTGATGAGACAGACTACTGGCTCTGCAGTGTCAGTGCCCAAGCAGAAAACGCTTCTCACCCGCCGAGGCAGGCAAGATATCCTCCCACTTGACCCATAGTGGGATTCTTCTTCACCTCCTCTACCGTAGTCCGGTGATATTTTTCGGAAACCGCTGCTCCCTGCAGTCCAACCCGATTAGTGAGGCATCAGGTCTTGCAACCTGATCCTCATTACCCCAGGTACCCATGTCGAGAAGATTCCTCTTGTTACGTTTGGTGGGTCGCCGTCGCTTTCGCCTGATTGGTATTCATGTTGACAATAATCCTCTCGTCCCGTTGAATGAGTGATCATTCTAGGACTTTTACACGTGCCTCTACCTCGTTTACAGGAGAGGATCCGGCTTTACCTTTGATATCTGGCGATAGGATCACTTGGGGCTACCCTCTCCCTGACAAATTGAGGCAAAAGGTACACCAAAGTTCTAGTTTCCGCTGAGCAAGCCCAGCTACCCATGTCGACCAGAATCCTCCAGTGCCGTTTGATGGGTGTCCGTTCGCGGCCTTTTACACGTTCCGCTACTATGACGGGAGTGGGGACCTCAAGCTTTCAACCAGTGGTGTCTGGAGTCAACTGGGGCTACCTCGACCTTGACGTCGTGAGTACATGGTGGGCCCACGGCCGATAATCTCATTATTGTCAGAAAAATAGTTTCAGATCTGTGAATTGTATCAAATATTTCTAGACGAAATAGAACAGAATGTGAACAAACCACGCCTTTCGCTATATCGGTTGGTATTCGGAAGTATGGATCTATCACCTCACAGGCCTAAGACATGCTGAAATGAAAATGAAGGTACAGGATAAGAGAAATTGAAAATTGAAGACGCTTACGAAAAGCACGCCTAGTAGACCGCAGTACGATAACTGAAACAAAAGAGTAAGACTGCTATTCAAAATGATCCAACAATTTTCAGTGGCTGTTTTGATATGCAGCAGGTGATAAATCTACCTTTGTCAAACGATGGTGCAATTTTCATAAAAGGAGGTTGAGAATGTTTAATTTATCACTCTACGATCTAGGTCGTCGAGACTGCGTTTGTTTATAATGGCACGAAGGTGCAAGTGGTCGCGATGCTTCGGAAATTACAACTGCTGTATTCAAAATATTGAAAAAATATACGAAAAATATAACGAAGAAAAGAAATTTCAGTCTGATCACCAATTCGCTGATGAACGTGGTAGGCAGAATACAATTTTTTTATGGCCCCTGCTCTTTTATACACTGAGTTTAGCAGCGGAAATTTGAGAGAAATAAGCCTATGTTTCTGTTTCAATCACAGCGAAAATAAAGGGAACTCCGCACATAGTGTTATTAATTGAGTGTCAGTATGTCGTTTAGCCAGATAAAAAGAAAACTTAAGAAGCTTATTCACTTAATTTCGATGACTTTTTGATTTTGAGAAATCAAGCAAATATTATAGATTCAAGTCTATATGGACTGACGACAATGGCAAGGATCTCAAATGGACCGATATCTTCGAGTACTCATTTGAAGAAGATAGTCCTGATAGGATGTTCTCCAAAACCAGTCACCTGAAAACTGGATATTCCGCTCTCACTATAAAACGAGTCACTGACAATACTATAACTCTTCTGAAGTTTAAAAAAAAAACAAGGCCGACAAATCTTTGACTTAATGGCACTTTGTACTGATGGTAACAAGATTGTTATCAGATCTTTTGACGATGTTTTGTTTTACAAGCCTTTGCATCACATATACACATAATATCTAGTGACTGAGTTTAGACATGATGTCAACTCAGAGATTATTTTAGTTCAAAACTGTGAAACATTCAGACTTTTTCCTAATATATTTTGATTAATACCTACGGTTTTTCTTCAGTTTAAAATATCCAAGTACTTTGATTTTTTGGTGGATTGAACTTTTTTGTTGTAAAATATTATATGTTTTGTATGTTTTTAAAAGAAAAAATTCAGATAAGCCTCATTATTCTACATTGATTTGATACAGCGGAAATGTAGTTTTCTGCAAAGCTCTCCTGAAAAGTTGTAAATATCGAGATAGGCCCATTCGTAAAAACAGCGATGAATTGATCCCTTTAGTAGGAGTTGAAAAGAAGTGGAGAATATGTCAATTCATAGTACCATTATTTTTGTCGTCAGAATACAAGTGAACAAGGACTACAAACAGAAAGCTTGATTCGTAGTGGTTATTTCATACTGTCCTTCTTTTCCTTTTTGATAATACTTCCGACATATGTTTGAAAAATGACTATTATATTGCAATAGGTCAATTTATAATATTGTTACGTTATTCGGTTGCAGACTGTCTCTCTGACACTCGCTGCGTGACTGACTGACGGGAGTTGTCCGGCCGTTTATATATGAGATCCCTTGATAGGCTTTGCTTCTGAAAGGTTTTAGAATGATCTTCCGTACCCTTCTTTCTGTTCTGGAAGCTTCTTAGATCAATACCTCTTTCTCTCTAATTGTTCCATCGATTGTTCCAGAATCTTCTTTCACGTTATTTGTCACCGCGGCATATATTGAGTGTTCGGAAATATGCTGGTGCATGTAGGAATCATTGGGAGGTTGGAGAACAATCTGGGATGCGTGTTACAGGATGATCGTTGTACTCCTGTCTTCCTGATGATTTTTCTGGAGCCCCTCAAAGGAAAATATCATAACAATATATTCAATTCGAATATAGTTATCATAGATTAGTTATACAGTGTGGTTATTTAAGTGTGCAACATATGGGAATCTTTTTATTGAATTGCACTACGAAAATACAGATAGTGCCGAAAGTTGGTGCATATTCGGTAATCATTTTAGGGGCACTCAGAATGGTTGCAAGTCACACAGCATACAGGGCAGGTCAAATAATATAAAAATTGCTCAAGAGTAAAGTAAAGTGCCCTTATTTAAAAAAATTCAGTAATATTTTATCGAAAAAAGTTGTTTACAATTGGAAGTTATGCCTAGATACCAAAACATGCCCCCCTAAGAAAATTTTCAGCTTTTCAATTCTGTTCGTTAATAATTTCCCAATTTGTAATATTTTTAATACAAAATGTGGACATTGAATGGAAGTTTTTGAATATGCATATTATCATTGATGATGTTTTACCTTGTTGAAAATATGGTTTGCGAAGTTTTAGAGTTAAGCTGAATATCGTTCCAACAAACATAAAGTTTGTGATTTCCTGAAAAAATTAAAATCCAAGTTAATTGCACAAATATGCTTGAATCTGAACAAATTCATGGTCAACTGGTTTTGTTATGATCAACTTATGAAAGTATTCAGGGTGAATATAAAAAAAAATATAAATTGGGAAATTATTCACGAACATAATTGAAAAACTCAAACATGTCTTAGGAGGCCATGTTTTGGTATTTAGGCATAATTTTTAATTGTAAACAACTTTTCTCAATAACATTCTGCTGAATTATCTGAAATAAGGGTACTTTACTCTGGAGCAATTTTTATTTTTGATCTACCCTGTATGCTGTGTTACTTGCAACCATTCTAAGTGCACCTAAAATGATTACCAAACATGCACCAACTTTTGGCACTATCTGCTTTTTGGTTGTGCAATTCATTGAAAAGATTCCCATATGTTGCACACTTAAATGACCACATTGTATATCTGAATTTGCCCAGTGTAACACAACATCAGTGAGACAAAGTTCAGTGGAATTATATCGAATGCATGATAAATACTTGGTAGTGCCTTGGCCGAAGATGACTGTGAATGACGAGATGTCCTTTTCGAAAAAAAATTTTGATTTTACCTTGCTCAATGGAACAACTATCAGTGACGTCACAATACGTTGAATCTTGACCATTCAACAGGATATTATTTATGAAGTTTCCGTAAAGGTTGATGTAACTTTCCTTCAATTATTTCATAATAATACAATATCTACCTGGAGCATTCGGTACTTGACGATACCTACTGTGAAAAAAACTAATAGATCGCTACGCTCGTGACATAATCAACCTGAGTGAATAATAGCCCATTATGAGCAAGTGAATGCTGGCTATTCACCGCTATTATCCACTGGTGTGAAGAATGGCTATCGTTATGCTCAAGGAAGTACGTGTTCTATGAATATTTCATGCAACAGACGTGAATAAAATAGTTCATTCATGCATTTGAGATGACAGAAGTCTGATATACCTCACTCGATAACTATACTCAGCAATTATTTATACTCACACATTTGTGAAATATCTACGTGTTCAGCAAAATTAGCTAGAAGTTCTCATTGTACAACGATCAGCAGGTAAAAACGATGAGTACGTGTGCTCCGGACATGTTGAGACCTCAGGTGACAGTACTTGATTGCAAAGATTCACATTATTGTTCTGAAAGAGTAAAAGGCCACTTTCGTATAAGACACTTCCATATGAAACCAAATTCAAAGCTTATCTAACCGAACCTTACCGTCACCAAGCTCATCATGTGCTCTTTCTTAGATAAACAAAACAAAACATTCAATTAACTTCTGGATCATTGCCATAGTGAAACACTTCCCAGACTCATTGCAATACATCATCATCCATCAGACACTTCGCACTCCAATACTTCACTCCAAAGTATTTCCCAATTAGAGAAGTCATGATAAATTGACCACAATATTGGCTTTCTTGTTAGCCGGTGTTTCCACCGATGTTAAACCCAACCGATATAGGGGATGATTCCACGTGGTCACGCAAGGGAACAGTTGTTTATTTCTCTGATAATGACCGATGTTGAATGTTGGTTTGAGTACCCATTCTGTTTATGGGACACTTTGTTTTGTTAAAATGAACACTTGAAGATACGAGAATGAGACTGAGTGAAATGATGGAATACCTTTATAGAGAAAAGGTTATGAGTGTTCGTTCTGTAAGCTTTCAACATTTTTCGCTCCTGTTTGTTTCTGCAGTCATTTGGGTATTTTCAATATGGAATTATGGCTAGCCACTTCCTATGTACCTGAACATGACATAAGCTCATCTCCTAAGATATTCTGGGGCTATTTTGAATATCCTGCAATGACCAGTTAAAAATGTTTTTTCTTCGTCGACTCCGTATCAACAGGTTTTAAATGTACACCAAATTGATCGTTAATGACTCCTTATGAAGTTTAATCTATCTATCGTCAAACGATTATCGTAGAGGCACCTAAAAGTATATCATTGTTTTGATTACCTATATTCAGAATCTGCACCAAAATCAAAAATACAGATTTCGTGGAGGATTTCACGTTAACTAATTGTGTTTTGAACGTTTCTGAATCGAATGTGACATTCCCATGACTTGAAACTGCTGATTAACCCATAATTACCATAACTAACAAGTGCTCCTGGTGTGATCTGTATTCTGAACTCTATCTATTGATAGTCATCATTCGGTTCGGTCCACAGGTGATCTTTTCCTTGCCAACATCCACTCGAGAACCAATCAGAATCGACCATTTTCACGGTTTCTTCTGTATTCTAGCGATATTTTTTGTTTATTAAATTTTATCGGACTTGCTCTACCAATACAGAAGCCGAATTGACCCACACGTGACCAACAAACCTCGTTTATCAGCGATAAAATTTTGACATCGTGTCTGGTCAAGATTGCTTTGTATTCAAATCTGACACAAGAGACAATACCCTAAGTACCTACTTCATTTTATTTACTTATAATTCGCGTTAGTGAGACATTTTGTACGAAAGGCGAGACAATTTCATTCTGGCTGGACGTTTCATGTGTAATTTAATAAGTTTGCATATTTGTTGACGGTCTGACAACAATACTAGAATTAAAATTCCCATTAGAAGTAATCCTCTTCAGTCACTCAAGTTATTGTGACTAATAAAATCCAGGTGATGTGGCTCAACTGATAGGGTTGTTGCGCGGTGATACGAAGGTCGGTGGTTCAAGCCCGTCGGCGACAATAATTTTTTTTTTAAATTATTCCATGTCACATAAATTCAATTTATTTTGTTCGAATTGTATAGCAAATGTATACACTCTTTTGAGAGCAACCATCTCCAAGATAATAAACATAATACTGTTCATCAAAATTGTACATTCCACTTTGTGAAATTCTATGAGTAGGTAGTTAATTTCTAAAAAATTGAATTCTGTATTTCATTACTATCATTATGCTCTTCTTCGCAGTTTGAGTTGGAATATACTTAAATTATGTTTCCTATTTCTCATATATATTGTCTCATTCAATCACGAAATAGTCATACGAATACAACTCGTGACACTATTTTTCCTGGAAATATTCGTCGATTGACATACTCCAGCTTGCTGCTCTCATTTCGCTCATGACATTGATCCAAAACTACTCGCCTACGGCTCGTAGTTTTGATAACAATGTCATTCACGAAATTACTAGGCAACAAGCTGTCGTAACAATCACCGAATATTTCCGGCAAAATATTATCACTTGTGGTATTATATATGATAATATTTCTTTTGAAAATAATGTATTGTATCAATGCTTATGTTTCGATTACAGTATTATTGACAAGTATGATGTTCACACATTTTAAAAGATTCGCTTCGCGGGGAAATTTAGAGACTGTTCAATGGCGTTTCATCGCAGGTTTCAGTTAGTCATTGTATTATTGTATGAGGACAGTTGGTCTAGCAGTTCAGAACGAAATGAATACTAGAGAAAATTGAGGGTCGAAATAGCTAGAGGTAGTATCGAAAATGATTATGTAGATTATTCAGGAAATCACAAGATATATCTTGATGCAGATGCAGAAAATGCATGAGAATGAAAGTAGGATATTGTCAAAATCTTCGTAGAAACATCTCAGGTTCTTCAACAATTTCCTTCCGTGTGAATCTTAATCGTTTTATATCTTCATTCCACGAATGTGAAGATATATCATCATCAACAAATATATTTCAATGATAAGTTGATGTTTCGAAGAGTATCTTTCCGCAAATCAAGTCTGGTCCTGAAATCTTGTATCAAGTAATGAATTTTCCTCTCGAGCAGAACTAATATACAAGATGTTCGAAGATTGAAGCGCGAATAGCCTATTAAAAAATATAATAATGATAATAACTCCAAACAACAGACCTTCTATATAGATGGATAACATAACAAATATTCTGATGCTGACATGAATTCGCCCAACAACCATAATATTAGTTCCGAATCGCAGCCAGTGTTGTCATGTCGCCCAAAATTGAAAGTGATCAATGTCCGATCTTCATTCTTTATATCTTTTCATGAATTCATTTCAACATGTTATGCATTTATTTCTCAATTTGTCATTTTGTCAATATGGTAATTTTCAATAATGTTCGGCCAATGTTGCAACGCCGCTTATTCTTGATATTTCACATTCGACAGCGATAAATATTTTGTATTGTTCACGCTTCGTTTGGAAGGATCTTTCTGAAGATTTTTCTCATTTTATGAAGTTGTGTTCTGTTTTGTGTGGCTATTGTGAGTCAATAACACAACATTGTTGACTTTTTACAATGGTGAGACGTTGTGAGAAGTGTGAAAGACAATTTGAATCTATTGATCAAAACACGTAATTTCATGGGTAAGCAGCCAGTGTCGTATCATACGAAATTTCGATATCATTTTCCCAAATAGAGATGGAAGCAATGAATATCAATTAAACAAAGATTATAGTTGTCTGCGACACTCAGTGTCTGATAGTGATTTGAAAAATATCTCCGAGTCTCTTTTAGATGCTGAGTTGCTCAAAATATAGAAAAACTCGTTGGAAAAGATGACATGCCTCAATCAAGTCGTAGAATCCTTCTATATTTCTCAAAGTGGTCCAGAATTTTGGCTCTATTCAATCTGGTGTCAACCGCGTGAACCTGATCCGTCCATCGAAGATTAGAGTCAATATTTGAACCCAAGAACTTCGTTGTTGTAGTTGATTCATTCATTGTTTTGCTTCCGAAAGGACAAGGACATGATTGGGACATCCAGGGGATGTCCTGCAGTGGTTGTCCAGTTGGACATCCCGCCCGGTACATCCCTAGGTTATCCTATTCGTGTCCCTGGAGTATCTGATATCCATTCACATCAGAATCATTGAATTTCATTTCCTAATAAAGTTTATTCAGGTTTCTGTAGTTAAGTCCTGTTTATAAATCGGTTTAGTACATAAATCTTCAGGAGGCATGATAGCCAATGGAGCAAGGTGCGTGCATGATAAGCCAAAGGTCCCGGGTTCAATCCCTACTCGACCTGCAACTTTTTTTTTGTCGAAAGGATGTCCCTGGGATATCCTTGGGACGTCCTAGGGATATCCTTTCATCGTACTTGGTACATCCCAGGGACGTACCAGAAGGACATCCCTTGGATGCCTTTTTAGCGGCCAGCGGATGTCCCTGGGACATCCCTAGTATGTACGTTGTCCCGACAAAGGACATCCCTGGGATGTCCTAGTATAAAATCAGGGACGACCATGGGAAGTCCCTAGGATGTACTGGTGTTGTTAGGGAGGGTACGTGAATTATCAACTATATCATGAAAATGAGAATAAACGCATTCCGTCTTCTCATCATTCACCATCAAACAGTTGAACCAATAATCCACGAAGGTTCGTACAGTTTCCCTAATAGATGACATGAATTCCTCCGAGGTCTGTGCAGAGACTGATGTATCGTCCGCAAATATGGTCAAAATGTGTGATTTTCAAATATTGTGTCAAGTCATCGATAAAAAGTAGGAATATCAAAGGCCCCAACACATATTCCTGAGGAACTGCTCTGTCCGTAGTGTAAGATTCAGATGTGGCCTTCCTTACTTTGACTAGTTAGTATCTTCCTACAGGTTTAAAAATCCGATATCCATTCAAGATAAATCCCTCTGAATTCTATTGTATACAATTTATGTTCAATAAATCTTACGTCAAGACAGTCGAAAGCACGTGAAAGATCATAAAACAGACCTACCACGTGCCTTTCGTTGTCCAGTTTTATGTATACACATATTCAACAACATTGCATGCAGCAGTTTATGTTTATTTATCTGCACGAAAACCATGATGGTGCGAGATTATCAGATTGTTCGTAACTAAAATCATTTATCATTCTGGTATAGACAACTTCCTAGGATATTTCAGATTAAACACCCAGCATCGAGACTGGTCCATATAGTTTGAAAAATTATCCGGATATTTTTTTTATAAATTGGGATAATATTTTTATATTTAGAGGAAGTGGAAAATTTGTCCTCTATAATAATTGATAAGTCGATGAGGTAACATAATTGATAACAAAATGAATTTAATGCCAGCCTTCAACAATTTTATTGAAATAATATCGATGCCTGTACAAGATTTGTCTTTCAAGTTATCAATCAAATCTTCAACTGCTCCAGGTCGCACAGGACAGGTGTGAAGGATAATGTTTTGTTGAAAATTTTTGATGTAGTAGAGGTCGTCGGACTGTCCAAAATAACTGTAAGGATTAACTTCCGTTACATTATCAAAATCTCGTATTCCGTGAACGTTTTTGCTACATCTGAAGGATACGTTGAAATCACACCAATTAAGCTGACTGTTATATCATTTTCTTCTTTCATTCTCCCAGTTTCTTTATTCACCAGATGCCAGATTGTTTGATTTCTGTTATTAGAATTGTCCATAGGTTGCTTATAAAATGGGTCTCTTGGTCGTCTTAATCAGATAATCATATTCACTTTTAGCTTTTCACATTTCTATTCATTCATCTCGATTTTAGTATGACTATCTATAGAATTTGTTGAATTGATATGATCATCCCTTACCTCAATAGTGCTTATCTGCCTCGATATCAAATTTCTGGAATGAGTTCTAGGTGATTGAAATATCGGTAGACAATTTGGACCATCTTATAGTGTGTTATTATGGATGGAACGGTCAAAGTATCTGAAGGATACGTTGAAATTACACCATTTGAACTGACTGTTATATCATTTCCTTCTTTCATTCTTCCACTTTCTTTATTCACCAGATTCCAGATTGTTTGAGTTCTGTTATCAGAATTGTTCACAGGTTGCTCATGAAATGGGTCTCTTGGTCGTCTTAATCAGATCATCATATTCACTTTTAGCTTTTTAAATTTCAATTTATTCATCTCGATTTTAGTATGACTATCTATGGAATTTGTGGAATTGATATGATCATCCCTAACTTCAATAGTGTTTATCTGCCTCGATATCAAATGTATCGAATGAACCCTTGGTAATTGAAATATCGGTAGACAATTCGTACCATCTTATAGTGTGTTATAGTGGATTGAAGAGTAGAAGTATATGAAGAATCAAACGACAGATTATTTCGAAAATCAATGAGCGTGCATAATCAAGCATGCTGTTCAAAATAGTTTCATTAATACAGTCTGTCGCTTGTATCAGAGAGTAAAAGTTACTTTGTTATTTCTAATGAAGCACCCTGTATATTAGGTCACTTCTATATCGAATCCTCATGAAATTCCTCATAACCGTTCCTGATAATTGCCTATACCTATTCTTTCACAAAATATGGAAACCTGATGCAATTTGTATAAGATAACACGCTTGAATGCAAAATTATCTGGTAATTTCTATGCACGATTGTAAAAATTGGAATATTCACCAAAGAAGGAATTCCTAATGGAATGTTGTTTATTTATCTGAGAAATATCATAATACTGACGAAGACTATAGATAAAATGTGCTATGATAGTAGAAGAGCCGGCTGCAGATTTCTACTGTCATCTGAAAACTAAATGATATAATATGTCCTCAGGAAAGTAAAAACATCGGAAAGAACCTGTGTCAATCACTATCCTGAGCAAAATGATTGAAAAATTGCAGTTTCCTGTGCAGAAATTTGCACTCGATTTCGCAATTTGATAACGAGATAAGAATTATGCCACCTGACACTAATTGAATGATATATCTCATGAAACTATATGTCCCACCACTCAGTCTGAGCCAAAACCGCGGCACAGCGATTTATTTGCTTCTATATTATTCCAGACATACTAGTTGAAACAAAAAACAAATGGATGGAAAAAATGTATTTCCCTTTAGCGAATATACCATTCCATACCAGCGAATATACGATTCCAACTGATCTCAGTTAGTGGCAGAGCGTCGATATTATCGTGAATATTTCGCCCTTGGCGAGAGATAATATCCGATGGACCAGTGTGAAATTCATGTGGTGCTCACACTACAAGAATTCTAATCCACATGTAGAGTATTACACTGGTTGATCGGATATCACCTTCAGAGGGAGCGGAATATTTTATTGCGGTTCTGTCACTACCTTGGATCAGTTTGAAACGCTGCACGTTCGGATATTCGCAAATATGACATCATCCCTTTTTATTCGCTTTCTGTTTCATCTCGTTACCACATGAAGGAAGTATTTCCAAAATGTCCAAAACTCATGCTATCGTTTGATCTATGGCATCAGGAAATATGAATCTATTTCTCGAAAATTCAAGGAAACCAAATGGTTGAATATGACTAATCGAAGAAATCATCACCTAGCTACCTTTGTTTTAAAACTGATGAATATGCCACAATCATCCCCCTTAAAAAGCAAGTTAATTCCACGTATCAGAGTACACTCAAGGAACATCAGAGAAATAAACAAATTAACTATGCCTCATCATCGCACTTCCATGTTTCAGAGATCATTTGTATTCAATTCAATTCATCTTTATAACCTTTTACCTGAAGAGTTTAAACTTCTAAATATAAATAAATTCAAATACAAATACAAACAGTTTCTTTTTACTAATCAATGAACACATATTCACCCACGCCCCTGGAGGAACATCCCAGCTTAAGAAGTATTTCTGCAATTCAGATTGAATTTTTTTGTTTTGTTTCACGATTTCTCATTGTATTGTAACATGTGAATATATGTATATTAATTATATCCTGTGACCTAATTTGGTTGAGTATGAGTAGCTATCAGCTAGACTTCGCCAAAATTAGTGTTGCACACTTAGAATTTGTATCCACTCCGTTAATAAAGCCGATTTATTATTATTATTATTATTATTATTATTATTATTATTATTATTATTATTATTATTATTATTATCATTATTATGATTATAATTGCAGCAAATAAATCGCTGTGCCGTGTATTTGGCTCAGACAATGATGGAAGTAAGATATGGTGTAATTACTGATGCGCTTTTGTTTCAGAAATTTCACTCGACCTCTCGAGAACGGTGAGAGCAATGGTTCCGTCGATCTTTTAATAGATAGCGACATTGCACAATTATGTTATCTGTCAGTTCTGAAATTGTCGCAGATTTTTCGAATTCAGAGTTGAATAATCCCACTATTACATATTATGTTCCGCGTACCTTAAATGCCATTTGCCATTTCATTTCCTCTCGTCACAGCAGCAATTATAGCAACATCACCATCTAGCGGGAAAATGTAGAATCAACGTCTCGTTCGTTGTGACGTAGAGAAATCACAGTAGGCGGTCGAGTGATTTTTCTGAGATTTTCTATACGTAATAATGGCCGAATACGCGCACGGTAGGTTTTTGGAGACTACCATTTGATTGGTATCGGATGGCATTATTCTTATCTTGTTATCAAATCGCGAAACGGAGTGCAAATTTCTGCACAGAAAAGTGCAATCATTTTGCTCAGGACAGTGATTGGCACAAATGCCGTCAGATAAACTAAAATGGATTTACATGCCTTTGGGACATATATTATTTCGTTATCAGATGACGGTCGAAATTTGCGGCCGACACTTGGACTATGAGACATTTAAATTGAATGGAGCACTCAGCAAAAGGCGAAAATTTTTTTCACTGTTTTTGACTTTCTGAAGTGAAATGTGTTGTTTTGGCGACGGGATGTTTTCACAGTGCAATCTCCGGTCTGCAGTGTAGTTGCAGATATACTTTTTCGATAATTGCATGCTCTAACTATTTGAAATATTTTTATCAATACAGTTTTGCGCTTATATCAGGAAGTAGAAGCTACTTTGGTATTTCAAATGGTATTTTAAGCCATTTTTGAAATCCTGATGAGATTCCTCATTACTTTTCATTATATGCTATGATCCTTATTCTGACATAGAACTGACATAAATTTCCTTTTTTCTACGAACGTACGGAGAGGTAACTTTTCCGCAATATTTCTCGTTTTGAAAGTTGTACTTTTTTGTACGATTTTGCTTTTTTGCACGATTTTCACTTTTTCGTACCATTTCATCGGGAGTAATACGAGAGCTCAGATCTACTTTCATTGGCAATTCATCGAGAGCTGTTATGAAAGAATCGCGAGAACGTACATACCACGTAGGTAGTATTACTTTTCTGCAAGTGCGCAAAGTGTTACTTTTCCGCACGCAAATACAGTTATGCGAATGACGCGGAGCAAAGTTCGAATAGAATAGGAAATCACATTATCCCTACGAGCTTCATATCAGATAACAACGAATATAATTTTTTTTTAACTCAAATTACAATTTATTGAATAATTTTCAGTTAAACTTGATAAAGAAATAGCTAAACAACAAACAATAACACATCAATAAAATATAATGATAGAACATTGAATCATTTGTTCCTTATATCAATATTGAGCTGAAAAACAAATATCGGGAAGAACGGTTGAAAAGTAAAAGGGATAATGACTTTTTATAGTGCATACAATAGTCTACAGCAACTAAAATGAATATAAATGTTCCATACCAGTGAGATTTTTGAGTAGTTTTACTTATCCGCACGTCGTGCCAGATAACACCAACATCAGCACTGAGTGCGGATGAGTATTACTTTGCGCACGAAGATGAGTGCAGAAAAGTAATACTACCTACGTGGTTTGTACGTTCTCGCGATTCTTTCATAACAGCTCTCGATGAATTGCCAATGAAAGTAGATCTGAGCTCTCGTATTACTCCCGATGAAATGGTACGAAAAAGTAAAAATCGTGCAAAAAAGCAAAATCGTACAAAAAAGTACAACTTTCAAAACGAGAAATATTGCGGAAGAGTTACATCTCCGTACGTTCGTAGAAAAAAGGAAATTTATGTCAGTTCTATGTCAGAATAAGGATCATAGCATATAATGAAAAGTAATGAGGAATCTCATCAAGATTTCAAAAATGGCTTAAAATACCATTTGAAATACCAAAGTAGCTTCTACTTCCTGATATAAGCGCAAAACTGTATTGATAAAAATATTTCAAATAGTTAGAGCATGCAATTATCGAAAAAGTATATCTGCACTGCAACTACCGGACCGGAGATTGCACTGTGAAAACATCCCGTCGCCAAAACAACACATTTCACTTCAGAAAGTCAAAAACAGTGAAAACAATTTTCGCCTCTTGCTGAGTGCTCCATTCAATTTAAATGTCTCATAGTCCAAGAGTCGGCCGCAAATTTCGACCGTCATCTGATAACGAAATAATATATGTCCCAAAGGCATGTAAATTCATTATAGTTTATCTGACGGCATTTGTGCCAATCACTGTCCTGAGCAAAATGATTGAAAAATTGCACTTTTCTGTGCAGAAATTTGCACTCCGTTTCGCGATTTGATAACAAGATAAGAATAATGCCATCCGATACCAATTAAATGGTAGTCTCCAAAAACCTACCGTGCGCGTATTCGGCCATTATTACGTATAGAAAATCTCAGAAAAATCACTCGACTTCTCTACGTCACAACGAACGAGACGTTGATTCTACATTTTCCCGCTAAATGGTGATGCTGCTATAATTGCTGCTGTGACGAGTGGAAATGAAATGGCAAATGGCATTTAAGGTACGCGGAACATAATATGTAATAGTGGGATTATTCAACTCTGAATTCGAAAAATCTGCGACAATTTCAGAACTGACAGATAACATAATTGTGCAATGTCGCTATCTATTGAAAGATCGACGGAACCAGTGCTCTCACCGTTCTCGAGAGGTCGAGTGAAATTTCTGAAACAAAAGCGCATCAGTAATTACACCATATCTTACTTTCATCATTGTCTGAGCCAAATACACGGCACAGCGATTTATTTGCTGCAATTATTCCGGATATACTTCCTTCATGATGTGGTAACGAGATGAAACAGAAAGCGAATAAAAGGGGATGATGTCATATTTGCGAATATCCGAACGTGCAGCGTTTCAAACTGATCCAAGGTAGTGACAGAGCCGTAATAAAATATTCTGCCCCCTCTGAAGGTGATATCCGATCAACCAGTGTGATACTCTACATGTGGATTAGAATTCTTGTAGTGTGAGCACCACATGAATTTCACACTGGTCCATCGGATATTATCTCTCGCCAAGGGCGAAATATTCACGATAATATCGACGCTCTGCCACTAACTGAGATCAGTTGGAATCCTATATTCGCTGGTATGGAATGGTATATTCGCTAAAGGGAAATACATTTTTTCCATCCATTTGTTTTTTGTTTCAACTAGTATGTCTGGAATAATATAGAAGCAAATGAATTGCTGTGCCGCGGTTTTGGCTCAGACAGAGTGGTGGGACATATAGTTTCATGAGATATATCTTTCAATTAGTGTCAGATGGCATAATTCTTATCTCGTTATCAAATTGCGAAATCGAGTGCTAATTTCTGCACAGGAAACTGCAATTATTCAATCATTTTGCTCAGGATAGTGATTGACACAGGTTCTTTCCGATGTTTTTACTTTCCTGAGGACATATATCATTTATTCTTCAGATGACAGTAGAAATCTGCAGTTGGCTCTTCTACTATCATAGCACATTTTATTTATAGTCTTCGTCAGTATTATGATATTTCTCAGATAAATAAACAACATTCCATTAGGAATTTCTTCTTTGGTGAATATTCCAATTTTTACATTCGTGCATAAAAATTACCAGATAGTTTTGCATTCAAGCGTGTTATCTTACACAAATTGCATCAGGTTTCCATATTTTGTGAAAGAATAGGTATAGGCAATCATCAGGAACGGTTATGAGGAATTTCATGAGGATTCGATATAGAAGTGACCTAATATACAGGGTGTTTCATTAGAAATAACAAAGTAACTATTACTCTCTGATACAAGCGACAGACTGTATTGATGAAACTATTTTGAACAGCATGCTTGATTATGCACGCTCATTAATTTCGAAATAATCTGTCGTTTGGTTCTTCAGATACTTCTACTCTTCAATCCACTATAACACACTATAAGATGGTACGAATTGTCTACCGATATTTCAATTACCAAGGGTTCATTCGATACATTTGATATCGAGGCAGATGAACACTATTGAAGTAAGGGATGATCATATCAATTCCACAAATTCTATAGATAGTCATACTAAATTCGAGATGAATAAATTGAAATTCAAAAAGATAAAAGTGAATATGATGATCTGATTAAGACGACCAAGAGACCCATTTCATAAGCAACCTATGGACAATTCTAATAACAGGAATCAAACAATCTGGCATCTGGTGAATGAAGAAACTGGGAGAATGAAAGAAGAAAATGATATAACAGTCAGATTAATAGGTTCCTACCTATTCGATTGGAATTGCCGATAAAACCGTGCATAGAAGTTACTTTACTGCACTAGTGCACTTGTGCAATTATAACCGATAACCAAACTGACAACATGAATAGTCTACACTGTTTTACCACTAACCAAATCGGTTTGGTTAGTGGTAAAACAGTGTAGTGTATTATCATGCCAAAGGTTCCAGTCTTCGATATAGCATGAATAATAATCAAAACTGATAACATCCATTACACATATTCATAATTATAACCATTCTTTTCTCGAAAAAGATATCGTCTTCGTGAAGTTGCGTCATAAAAAGTCCTCAACATTTTTGGGGTAATACCATTGGATGTTGCGATAACCTGTTTCTTCATTAGTTCTTCGTTATCAATATCACCTGCGTAAGCCAAGTTTTAAACGTATCCCCATAGAAAAAAATCCAGCGGTGTCCAATCAAGTTTAGTTATGAAAGTGTTTCGTGTAAAAATCTATCAACATGAAATTTGAAGCGCTGCATTGAATGATCAATGAAATATTATTCTCGCGTATCAGTATCGAATGACTACCCCATCAAGTTTGACATTAAAGATCAGAAATAAGTGGAGCTGATAGTATTTCTGCTTTGGAATTTCGAAAAACCATTGGAGATAACTGAGTCGAACCACATTCAACCCACTTTGAGTATAGTCCATGCACAAATAATTGCAGAATCTCGTGCCGCACCTGCATTCATTTCACAGGAAACGTCAAACACGCCGACGCCACACGATGCGGGATATTCTGCAATTGATATTGGATATACTATAATACATACAACTTCTTTTCCATTCAAGCGAATTTGCATTTCCTCATGTTTCCGGGATCCCCATGCTGTGCTTCTATATCTTGGTTACATTGTTTATACACTCACCTAGAATTCTTCTACCCGATATTATGCTATGACTGGATAGTGGATAGTCTAACTCACCCTGGTAATATATGTTACCTGTTCAGGAGATATACTGATGTTTCTCTTGATGATACCGCAATAATCCTCAGGGACTGAAGAAGATATCTGAAGTAAATTCAATGTTTCATATTTTTATCTACTCACTGAATCTGAAGTAGCCGGTTGCTTCCGGATTTGGAGAAACAACGCTGTCAATTCACTCCTACGAGAAGGGAAAATATGTTTTCCTACAGTTATATCACAAAACTGCTCTTGTTTCACTGTGTTCGATAGGTACATGAGGTACTTTGTATGTCATCAATTTTATTCCTTTATTTGATATCGCAATGACTCCATTGTGTTATTATTTAAAAAAAAAAACGCATCGCTCATGGAATGTCAATTTCAAGCAATGCCAGCTTTGTTTAATAAAATGTCGCTGATCTGTTTCAACCGTAAAAAAATTGAAGTGCATAACTCGCAGAAAATGCTAATCTCCCACTCGAATGAATGCATCATGAGCAGTAGGGAAAATCACTATCATTTCGTGCTCGTTAAACAATATACTATACCTCTCGTGGGAGGTGAAATATATATTGGCTTCAGCATGATTCCTTGAAGTCGATGTACCTATAAAGTCCGTACGATCCAACTAATAAGTATCATTTTACCCTTTCAGAATTCAAATGATTCCATATACTTCCTCATATATCGAAAGTTCTTAATCATCAGAACTTTCGAATGCGAATTATTCAATTCACAAATGTCAGTGTCAAATCGATTTTCGTTCACTTTCAAATGCCGTTAATAATTGTCCATGGTATACTAAAACTTCCAAAAGCTTATATAGAAATGAATGAATTGAAAACGAAAGAAAGGGGCTTTTCGAGTATTCAGAATTGATCTTGAGAAATAAACAGATTAATATTCTTAGGATAGTTTACGAGCAACGATTGAACATATATTTGAGGATGTATGCAACTGCCTTCAAAATTATATTCATGACCCTTGACATTATCCTACGATAGCCTGCAATGCGTCAGCTTCTAAATTCAAATGTCATCATTGCCAGCTAACAAAATACGATTATGGCATCAGGTGATCCACATCTCACTTGAAGAAAGTGACATCAAACAGAAGATCCAGTTTTCAGATAATGTTTTTCAATCAGGTTCTCTACCTTATTGCTACCTTACATGTTCTCACAATGTTCCACGAGCTTAATGGTTTCGTGAGATCTGAAATAAAAATAAATAGAAAAATAATACCATGATAAATGTTTTACGATAAACCTGAAACGAGTGATGCGTGTTTGAATTGTTTTGTGTTTTCTTCGAATACTTATTGGGAGATTTTGATATCGAATTCTCAGTCATGAACCCCATGATTTTCACATATATAATATCTCAAGACTATTGACAATTTCGAAGGCGAGTTACTGTTTTCTTCGCTTGAGGAAAGTGAACGAATTATGAGCATTTATGACATTTTAAAAATAATATTGGGTTAACGTCAAACTATGTCATTACCATAGTGACTCGATGTTTCAACACTGACAATTCACAGGTGCACTCATCAGTTGAATGTCTGATTGGCTTATACTGGTTATTAGGTCACTAATACATAGATATGATAGGTTAAAATTACACGAAAATAATTATGCTAGCATCAAACACCCGTTGACAGAGATCTGCTCTATTGATTATAGCTTATTGAATATCACTATTCATGAGAACATGATGTTACATTATCACACGCTATGTATTGTAATTAGCGGTTACATGAAATTGTATACACCTGTTTCTATATAATTTCAATTCTCAACATTCAAAATGATAACAAGTTGGAAATGTACTTTCCTTTCTTGATATACAAGAATATTGATTGGCCAATTTTCGAGAACTCTTACAATATATTTTTCAAAAAATCTTTAGGATACCTCCCTAACGTACGTCATACTGGTAGAGATATTGAAAAATCATTTGCATCGAAAAATGTCTTTTGATAAACAAGAACCTTTATCGTTTCAGACACATTGGCTCTGACTGGGACCCAGGTCAATTCATCCACTAACACGATCAATATGCTCTGTCCTGGGTATTCAGATAAAAAGATTTCTTGATTCAATGCGGACCAGCATTGATTCAACCATATGGCGGTCTTGAATAGTTCCAACCAAATATTTGTTTGATTTTTCAACAGAACTCTCTTGACTCATTCATAAAAGAAATTCTTGATTCGAATGAATATCTCTTTATTATCACAGTACGTATTAGTCGAAGAAAGAATTGATAAGTTTGAAACAAGAAAATTTGTCTATTGTCAAGTTAATCTCCCATCTTAGTTAAACAATTTTGTTCTTGAATCAAGAAATTTCGAGCTTGTTACAAAGAGATGCTGTCTTACTATAATGAGTGAATATATTTTCAGAAGATTCTCATTCTCTTAAGACAAGAGATTATCATTTTGAAGGAAATCAAAATACAGTTCACTATTAGAGTATTGATGGTTTCATCATGAAAGGAATGAAATAAACTAACAGAAGGCTTCATCATCAAAACTTGGGTCATCCTATCATAATGTAACTGTTATAACAAAAATGAAAACATGTATAACAAAAATGAAAACATATACATATATAGTAAAATCATCAAATACTGTTTATAGAAAATTAATTTTTCTTCATTTTTGTGATTTACTGTCCTCGTCTTCTTCTCCAGAATTCCACTGTTCTTGAATGTGGAACCCCGAAATCCTAGAGAAAAGAGTAAAATCATCATTTTAAAAATGTCTAGCGTATATATATTTTGCATCAGAGTGGCTCGTTAAATGGAAATCATTAACCGTATACCTATAGAACTGGCTATAGAAGAAACAACATTTTCATCTAGCACATCAGCCAGGCATTGTCGAAAACAAAAAAAATTCAAGACAATCAGATATTTTCTGGTTACAAGAAATTCTGCGTTTGACAAAAGAGGAAGTATAAAAGTTATTAAGTATGTAAAAACATGAAGTAAGGAGATATATTATCATTGGTTTATTCATCATTCTAATCAGGATAACTACCTTCACCTACCTATTAGGGCGTTCATCGAATGAAATGCGACTGGTCAAATCGTCACTGCTGAACGAATAAGGTTTTTAACATTAGTTTACGATGAAATAAGGAAGTAAACCACCTCAGTACAACCATGTTACAAAAACATACAAAGTTAAGAGTTTGTTTCTGAAATTGATACCTATATACCTATTCCTACACGTATTTAACTTACTCTCGCAGAGTGTCCTCAAATTAATGTTGAATGCCGCATTGCTGTGAAGATGATACCACACCATTATTATCCATAACTCAGCACACTTGATTCTTGAACACTTCACCATTGAAGAACAAAAATTTTTTGCACCGGCTTGAGAAACAACAGCGACAAGGGCGAATGGCGGCTAACGACTGACAAGTCGAATGGGCGCAGGCGTTCAGTTGTCTCCCACCGCTGTACATCACTGGAAGCCTTTTAGCGACAAGCAGAGATTTTCTCGAACCAACATAAATAAGAATTTATGTCACTTGTAGTGGCGGTTTTCTTGAATGAAGAAATATACTGTTTATGTTGAGCAAATTCATATCAAGAAATTTCAGGAAACGAAGCAAACAAGCCAATTGATTTGAGACAAGTGTATATATTGCTCCATTCAAATAAAAAATTCTTGTACGAAGCAATTTACTTCCAAGAAAATGGATTTGTTTGATTGAAGAAATCCTTTTTATCTGATACGAACTCCAAACACGTTTCACGTTCAAGGAACATCTCTGTTTCTTTTCTAAAATGATTCTCTCATGTCATCAAGAAAATAATTTGAACCAAATAAGTTCAAACTCGATGGCCAAAAACAAAATAAATACAGGATGTATAAGACAGGAAATATCTCGGAACTCGAGAGTAGTAGAAAATTGTAATTCTGAGGTTGTGAATTTATGCAATTGTTGCAGCTTTTTCTGATATGTTTCACCTGATGAGTTTCTCGTTTTCATCCACGTGGCAACAGATTCCAAATTCCAAATGGGACAACCTGTATATCTCGATATGTCTATGTTCCTCCCGATGGAACGATTCCAACCAGGTATCACACCTGTGGAATGAAACGATTGATTTGAGAACAATTTTTTTCCATGACTTTTTGCTACGACGATAACGACAAACGTCTGAAACGAGCAATTGCCAAATTATTCATATTCAGGATCAATCTATATTGTTTGTGATGATTGAAACTATAATATTGGCAATTATTTTTTGAGGAATGTATTAGAACATTTCAGGACAACTGATATTGAAGTAAAAACATTTCCTAAATTAATCGTTTCAGACCAGAAGTGTGGAAGTGGCTATTTCAATGTACGCAACACTACCCGGTTCGTACACTCCTACGAAACAGATGAGACTGGGCGACAAGCCGAAGCTTTCGCCGTCACTCACGACTTATTGCAGCTCATCAAGGAACCCACACGAACTCACGATGTCAACAACGATTCAGCCAATATACTTGACTCATTCCTATCCAATATTTCAGCACATTACTCCAAAGATGTACAAGCTCCACTCAGCAATTCTGATCACACCTTCATATCCACAACCTGCCCATTCTTCATTCCATCAAATGCCCCATCACCAACACGTCTTGTATGGCATTATGATTTAGGAGACTGGGACGGTCTCCACATGTTTTTCTCAGAGTTTTCTTCGCACAGAATATGCTTTGATTCTGAGGATACTCCACAATATACTGCGTGGAAATATCCGAGATCATTACGCTTGAAATGGATAGATACAAAGCCCATTCGGAAAGATCATTACTTTCAAAACCCTCGTTCAAAAAAATCGTTCTATAGAGATGTTGCCTTGCAATAAACAGCTTACCATTAATGGCACGAAAACCTCAACCTCGTGTCCTGCACAAAATATGTTGAAGCCAGGAATAACCGCAGCCAAACAATAGATGCATCCAGAAAAACATACAATGCCGAAATGAGATCGGAACTCCTGGGTTGTCCAAATGGCTTCTGTTCCTTTTGGTCCCTCGTTTCACGCTGAAACATTCCAAGAGACTTCCACTTTCTGAAGCAGCCGGCACATTAGCAACAGCATCGCAAGAGCAAGCAAACATTTCTGCAGATATGTTTGCAGCAAAATCTATCTTATATTCTCAAGAAAGAGGACCACCAGAAATTCCACCCATTGAAAGTCGAATGTCCATAATCGTCCTCCGACAACGCACTATCAGACGCATTCTGCTGGGTCTTGAAACGAATTAGGATAACGATCCTGATGGAACTCCACCCATTATTCTCAAAAAACGGCACCAGAATTGATACCGATTCTTTTCATTTTATTCGCCATCTCGTACAAGTCGAGACTTAATTCATCTGAAATACTGTCTGTAGGTTGATTGAGCAGATGAGTCATTCATCTCTCTAGATTTTTGAGGACTTCCTCTTCTCGTTTCTATGAAATAAAAATATAAGTATTATTTCAATATACGTGTAGTAAGGAGACATATGTGCTGGGTTAGGAAGATTGGGACCTAAATACAGCTCATTTTGAACCACTTCTAGGGCGCCAAGGTGCTGCCAAGATTACGAACGAATAAATTTTTATTCGAATAATGCTCACCCGAGCAAGATTTGAACCGGCAGCATTGTGAACTGCTGTTTTCAGAGAGCATTAAGCTAATTGTCAGCATGATAATATAGGATTTCGATTGCTTTCTGAAGTAATATACCGTATCCAGTCGACAAACTCAAGGGAAAAAAGATATATGCGATGAATTCAACTGGACTACTGAAACCTTTCTTGTAGCGCAGCCAGCAGACCGTTTGCCAAATTCTCACCAAAATTCATATCCTGACTAAACCTGCTGAAAGCGGTGACAGTGTGTGGCTACAAATAGGGAGCAAACCACTGTAGAGCACTACTAAGTAAGTGTTAGTAGTACTAACACACATTCTCTTAATACCATGTTTTTTCATATGAAATCTTCAATTCTCTGTGGATAGTTGATAAATGTATCGAATTCTCCACTCATTTCAACGTACACGTCTTTGATTGGTTGGAATATTTCGTAGTTCCGCAGTTGATTGGACACTGAATATGCTGTGTTTTCGATTCTGTATTTCGCTTTCTTATCGGTAGTTTGATCAAATATAAAATCAATTAACTAACCAGTAGCAGGTTGTATGGATTTTATTATATTTTCATATTCAGGAACTCAACACAAAATAATCGATAACTTAATTTCAAACCTGTCAATCCTTTGATTATATGACAGTTAATGTCAGTGGCGACGCCCTAGATTCTTTGATATATGTATGTATGCATAACGCAACGACTGCATATGAAATAGGATATAAAATCATCGATAAAATTATTGTTTCATCCATGGTATAATGGGTGAAATGATCTTGAGGAATACAACTCGTTTTATTGATAGTTCTCAAACATATCCGTACTCTCTCGCAACAGATTATTGATAGCCACATTCTAGCTAGAGTAACTGGTTGGTATTATTAGATAAGAGTTCCGACACAGCTGGCCCATTGTCGATCTAAATGGAAACCTAGTAGGTGACCTAGTGCGAGGAGGTATAATTGTTGAACTTCTGTCCTTCCCTATTTTCTGAATTACAATGCTAGAGTGAATAGAAGGATGAGACATATATTCTGCTCTTTGATTTCAGAGGTCACATTTCTCTCAAATTAATCACACTTTTCACAGATCAACAGTTATAAAAATAGGAAGAATGCATGTAACAACATTTCGATATGACAAAATATACACATATAAGGATATACTCATATAGCTAGTTCGTTCGGTATTGAAAAAGCCATTTAATGATATTGAGTGAGTCCAAGATGAGGATGTCTATCATAGAGTATTGTTGATGATGCTACGAAACGTTGAAAGGAAAATGTCTCAACGCTATTATGTAGAGCTTCAAGAATATGGTAATGAGTTTTTCTATATATCTCTTCACGTGACGCAAAAAAAAATAGAAACGATTCCCATGATAGACATCCTTATTTTGAAGAGAGTGTATTTCACGTCGCAATTCAATTGATTTCCTCAGTTTTGTTCTCGAATCCTCAATTTTCTAGTTCTAACTCATGTATTGTTATGAAAGGAAAACGTCGGAAAGAAATAACCACATTAAAAGGCACAAAATCAGCTAAATTTCCGTAAATTTCCATCAGAGAGCCCAAATAGGCATTTAATTTTCATAAAAAAAAAAATATAGCTTTACTTTTCTTTAGAAAGAACATTTTCAAAACTGAAACCATGCACAAGCAAAAGTTAACAAAGAAATCTTACTCTATAATTCAAACCTAACATAAAATCACCCAGTACATTAAAGTCTAATGCCAGCCAATCACATGCAATTATTTAAGCAGAATGACCAGGTAGAAAAATATGGCAAGAGAGTGTCAAAATAAAAATTGGGAAGCTTCATTATTATAAAATAGTTTAATTTTTAGTATGTTTCATAGAAACATAATTGTAATAGGTTAAGTAGTTTTTAAGAAATTGATTATTGAAAGTGATACTAAAATAAAAGTGATCTTAGTGAGCGAGGAATTTCAAAACATGGTACCTAGCAACAAGAAAAAAAAGGGACAGGAAGTTTTTTGGGGCGGTGTTTTTTTTATGTGAGAAGCAGGTGGAATTTCTCCACAAATGATGATGAAAAGTACAATATCACATCAAACAAAAACTATATCAAAAGATAGACAGGTATCAAGGTATTAAGTGAGCAAAAATTAGCTTACCCAGAATCCAGAATTCCAAGAAATCGTCCAGAAACGAGAAGCTGGTAGAGGCTAGCAGGGAATTCTCCAGAATAAGGTACCGTTTTTACTTGTAAAACAGAACTTTGGCCAATAATCTTTTGTGCCTATTCAAAAACGTAGCTCCAAAGACTATCATAACAGTTTTCGTGAAATTCCGCGTCAGAACAAAATTTTCAAAACACCGCACAAGTGCATAAGACTATTAATAACCATACAAAAGAAAGAACTTTTGTTTAGCATTAATTATTAGTTATAATAACAATTATTTGTTAGAAAGACTTTCGTTTTTGAAAGAGTTATTTACCTCAAAAAGCAAGGTTATGTCTACGCATGCACTTGCAGAATTCATATTTACTACTAACTTCATGTCATAGGCAGTGACTATTGATACGATGTAAAGATCACAGCTGGACTGCGTTTGTGCTGCGTTTCAGAGGAAAGGTTAGCGAATCCAAATAAAATTTAAGTTGGTTAGATTTAGATGCAGATAGGTAGTATAAGGGTAGGTTTTCTTTTGGAAGCTTTCCAATTGAAAGTGTTTTCTATTGTTGATATGAATAAAAACCCTATTTGTTTTGGAGTTCAAATATTTATTTTTCAAATGAAATTCATAATAATTTTTATTGACGAACCAGTCATATATTATGAACAATAATTGCACCCTGATTCCTGGAACTCTGCTTGAGGATATAGAGTTTGGTTTCTTCATGTCTCAAATACCGACTGTGCAAGGCAGCTAGAAAGAAAGAGTAAGTACTTAGTATAAACAGAAATAAAAAGTAAGTATCTATCTGGGCAATCTAGAAAAAAATTACAATTATATTACAATATAAGTATATATAGCATGGTGAACAATTCATCAAAATCATCCTCACTTGCATTATTTATGATCATTCCTGGAATATGGAATATTTCGTGAAAGTTTACTCAATTGGATTGAAAATGCAGTGGTTTAAGGTGGAATTCCCAGTACCTGATGACAATACTGTGCCTGCCTTATAAATAGGAAGTAGGTTATTATTTTCCTCCACATGAAGCATTCATGAAGCTCCACTTCATCATTAACCTACATATCTCACAGCAGTCAATAGAAATTATGAGCCATCATCAGAGATATTGTCCCACTCGTTTTCAAAATATTGAATCAATGATACAACTATATCATCATCTGGGCATCCACAATCAACGGTCTAGGCATCTGGAATAAAGTAACTGCTAATTCAAAGCAATATCGCAGTTTTGGCACAACTCATATTACCATATAATATGATGTAACTCTCAACTGAGAGTAAAATATCTGATAACACCATTCTTGTTGCAGCCAAGCCCTCTTGGACTCGAGGAGGTCATCGCTTACGACATTGAAAGAAGTCGCGAGAAGCCCACAACGACAACTAATAAAGGTGAGTCTGCGTCGTTGTTTAGATCCATTATGAGTGGAAAGGCCCAAGGTGGAACGGAATCTTGGTTGATTCAAATAGCACGAATCCGTTTGGACCAAACTTCCGTATAGGCGATTCCTAGAGACCAATAAGACCGACTTGGGCTATGGCGGTGAATTCAAATCACTTATATTGGCGGTGAAAAGTTGAATGACGGTCCAATACCAGTCCATGCTGATTCCCAGGATATGTGTGGTGCCATATTGTGGCGCAGCGATAGGTGCTTCAATTTCTGCTAGTATTGGCGGTAATAGTTCATGTCATGAATCATGTTTATCGTGTTCATGGGTTCATCACGTTTGGGAATTCAAGGGCACGTGGGCCATCATAAAATTAACAACCCGACCCTTTTCTGGATTTCAATGTTTTAATAAGAATCATACCTATCTTAAATAGATAGAGGGTTTGCAATTTATTTCCTTCTTACAGCTTCTCGAACTATTGCTTTCTTCATCATGGTGCATACTTCTGGGTTTTGCCCAGTTTTATTGTCTACTCTATCAAATTTCAACATTTTGCTTCTTCCATTTCCATGTGAGTAAGTTTTTATTGTATCTACATCCTGAGTCATTGTTGGTTTTTCTACAACTTATATCCTGTAATTGACTTTTGATGGGCTTATATAATCGCGGAACATGAACAGCATGATGGATTCCTAATCCTTGAAATAAATGTTGTGGAGATGACTTTGCGTTTTTTCATCTATGGATTTTACGAATGGTTCTGAATATTTACAAAGGCTGTTGGAATGACCTCCTGAATGCGCGACTTTCTTCCCATTTACCCAAATTCGTATCTTCTACCTAACCTAACCTAACCTGACCTCCTGAATGCGCAACTTTCTTCCCATTTACCCAAATTCGTATCTTCTACTGCTTAAGATAAGTATATGATGTGCATTCTTTTCTTGGTCAATTGGTCACACTGTACCTCGTCAGAGGGGTCACAGAAATTAGACACTCTCTGGGGGTCAGATATACAATCCATAAACGATCGGAATTTATTGGGTTCGTTATTCCATTGATGATCCAAATAAACCTTCTGGAACGATAATTCAGATTCATAAGGCAGGTATATAGAATAGATCGAATATTAATTTTATTTTCTCCAGCATAATGTAGACTAGCTAGTATTTATTATTGGATAATCCGGACACGCAAGCTCCATTCTATTCTTAGCGGTAACTATTATTCGATATTTTTCATTATATAACTTGCATACTCATGATATCCACATTCAATGACATCTAGTATGTGATAGTAGAAAAATGAGATTGTATACAGGGTGTCCGGAGATGAAACCTACAAGACTTGTGGGGTTATAGGGACTGTCAATATGATTGCAAAATGCCATAAACCAATGTCCAAAATTGCTTCGTTATTGACATACAGAGTGATTTGTGGATTTTGACAAAAAATTCAACCCGTCATATCAAATACACGGATTAACCGATTAGATTCAAATTTGGTACACGAATCACCGAAAAACGTCAACAAGTAGCCCTTTGATCGAAACCAATATCAGGACCGGAATGATATTTTTCCCCTATGTTGAGTTATTGTGAGAATAACGCACCCTATATAATAATAACAAAAAATTTCAACTCAGAATCGACATCTACGGTTAAAATTGTATAGGAATTTGTTGAAAAATCTCTTGGCACTATCTTAGTTATTCCGTAATTAATTATTATTTTAATTTTTTTCTTTCAAAATTCAATTATTGTCGGATAAAGTACTATCAAAATTGGTAATATAATGAATATTAACGAAACCATGACATGAATATCGTTATTTTCTTCAATCAGTCCGTAAATGGTAGTGAAATAAAATACTCTCATCACCCGAAAAAACTGAAAAATAAATTCGTATCAGGACTGGAATGCGGTTTTCTATGATTATATTCCTGTAAGAATAGATGATCTAGTATAACAATGATCTGATCGCAGATTCGAAATGCACTGAGAAAAGTTAAAAAACATGATCGGATTGAACTTTCAAATAATGAATCCGTATCAGTACCTTATAATGTTTGTGTATAAAGAATACTAGGCTTGTGTCAAATTCAGAATTTCATTATGGAAAACCATTGTTCAGCTGTCATCAGCGTTTGTTTTATTGGTGTTCATTCATTATTCCAGTGTTTTTAGGATCAAACTATAGTTCTGAGAGTGTGCTTATGATGCCGTTTCATTTCACTTATGAGGAATATGCAGATATTCTATTTGTGTTTGGGCTTTAACTGGTGATGTTTACCTAAATTTCCTGGTCAATACTTGGTGTAAATACCTGAGGTATATGGTTTCAGCATGATGGTGCTAGACCCCACTTTTCAGTTCCAGTTAGAAACCATCTCGATGCCAATTACCCCAATAGATGGATTGGCCGTGGAGGTTCAGCAAATTGGCCACCGCTATCCCCTGATCTAACTCAGCTAGATTATTTTTTATGAGGTCATTTAAAGTAAGAAGTTCATAATGAAGAAATTTTTTATGGGAAATTACTGCTGCATGTGTTAGTGTTAGGAATAACCCTCAAATAATTCGCAAGTCAGTGAATCATCTAATAGCACGCTCTCAAAAATGTATTGATGTTGGAGAGCTCTACTTCGAAAATGTTCTGTAATACTGGGTAGAGAAAGTTTTTCACGAACTCGTTGCTTTTGCTATGTTCATTACAAACAGTTATTGTTCGTTGTGTAGTATTCTCATAAATTCAAATTCATTAGTGAGCGAATATAATTTACGAAAACTTCACTGTAATCCTTCTTTAACAGGTTCTTATACGATTTTTTTAGATTCCGAATCTACGATCAGATTATTGATAACTATTGATGTACTAGGTCAGCTAACCTGACCAAACAAAACACTCATTCCAGTCCTGATACGAATTTATTCTTCAGTTTTTTCGGGTTATGAGAATATTTCATTTTACTCCGATTCATGAACTGATCGAAGAAAATAACGACATTCATGTCATGGTTTCGTAAATATGCGTACTTTATCCGACAATGATTGATTTTTCAATGAAAAAAATCAAAATAATAATGAATTACGGAATAACTAAGATGGTGCCAGGAGATTTTTCAACAAATTCCTATACAATTTTCACCGTAGATTGCGAATCTGAGTTGAAATTTTTGGTTATTATGATACAGGGTGAGTTATCCTAACAATAACTCAACATAGGGAAAAAATATTATTCCGGTCCTGATATTGGTTTCGATCAAAGAGCTACTTGTTGACGCTTTTCAGTGTAATTCGTGTACCAAATTTGAATCCAATCGGCTAATCCCTGTATTTTATATGGCGGATTGAATTTTTTGTCAAAATCCACAAATCACTCTGTATCTCAGTAACGTAGCCGTTTTGGACATTCGTTTATGGCATTTTGCAATCATATTGACAGTTCCTATAACCCCATGAGTTTTGTCGGTTTTATCTCCGGACACCCTGTATAACTGTATGTTAATTCTTTGGTAGGTAGTAGGTACCAACCTACTCTGATTTGAAATAGTCATTCATTTTGATGATTGGCCAGTAGTATAAGTATGTCAGTTGTGCACCCATACTAATTCTAGACCACTTCGTCGAACTTAACGTAACTCATTCATATACAGCTATCTATATCTAAACTACCCAGGTATCACAAACCTATCAGCGGTATCTCTGAGCAGGGATTTTTCAGGATCAAAATGCGAAATCCTTCTGCGAGGTGCCAAAGATCACTATATGCGGTCACAATGCATGGAAAATACTCTCTGGAGTCATCTGAAAGAAATCGCGGAGATCTTGCCTCAGATTTGAAATATTCCTCGTTATTGCGATATCCTGAGGTAATCTGTGACAAGAAATAAATACGCACTTCTTTTTTCGACCACCCATGGACATTGTTACGAGTTGATTTTACTCAATCTATGAAAATCGAATAATTTTGTACTGACCTTCGAGCTGAACCTTCGAGTATGATTGTGGAGCCCTAATCCTGACTACCTGGGTAGACAAAAGTAACATATCGGTCTAACAGAATGTATTTTTTTTTCTGGAAGTCAACAAGCTGCTTTGTTCACGGTCTAACTCAACTCTTGTTCCTTGCTTGTAGAACCGCCAGTGCTGCTTTGAAATTCTCAAATGAAAGAATTGAGCACTTGAAGAATGTTGCATCAATATTTCACCTTCGTTATTGGTTACATTTTCAAAATACTTGTGTTTATTTCGTAACGAACATCAACCTAATACATGCTTCTTCTTCTTTGAAAAATCATTGAATCTGACTGGGCACATAGCCAGTAGATCGCTGAGCAGTGTGGTTGGATAGGGAGTGGTAGGTAGTGTTCCAAATAAGCGCTGCGGCCGTGGGTGAACCAGCAGTTTTTAATGGTCTGATATGTTGCGGAGTATCCACGAGTCATGGTGAAGAATATCGACAGGTACTGGTACTCCTTGTCAAGGTTTACACTTGGTCTGTTCCTCAGGCAAACCTGCTGTAGTTTTCTCGTTGGAGATGGCTGCGAGGCACGAAGGAAAGACACATTTCAAAAACTGAAATTTCCATACTGGAGAAGCTGGTTGTCCAGCTGGCGTAATTTCAACTAGTCGAAATAGCCACAATAACAGTTTTCGAGTGTTTCTTTCCTTCGTTTCTACTCAGATGACGTTGCTTCCATATTGTCTATAAAGGACACCTCTGGGGGAATTTAATGCCGACATTTTTGTTTGGCTAGGCTACGGTTAATCGGCGGTCTTAGGAATGCTGGCTGGAGACTGCCCTGCACTGATGAGAGTCAGAGAGCTCGAAACCGGTTTGTAGGTGTCTAGCGTGGCTTGGCTGAATCGAAATAAATAGGCATTCAGGAAAGATTCACTCGTATCCGTATTCGTTTATACAAGACGATGCAATGTTCTGCGTGGTTCAGCCAGAAAAGTAGTTGTTTTCTCCCGAAATATACCATTGTTGTTTATTTCATGAACATTGTGTGGATATGACTTTGAACTTTTCGTATTTATATAATATTTCTTGTCAGGGAAAAACCCAACTTCTTGAAACACATTAAAAAGGGGGCCAAAATCGTAACTTCAATCACATGAACGCGCCTGTTGATTTGTTGATTTGAAGTTAGTATACAGGGAACTCTCTACCACTGTCACCGCCCACTGAGCTAGTCAGTGTTCTATTTCTTCGAGATGAATAGGGCATTTTGAACACCTGAATTTCTATTACAAACTTCATTATATTCATCAGCCTTCGCAGTAGGGTTAAAGGTATATCAGCATCCTATTCGAAGGACTTTCATATCCACAATTTCCTACCCATCAAAAAATGTAGTGATAACATCCTGGACGTAACAAGAACGAGCATTTCTCATTGCGAGCTCCCAGAGTAGTCACGAGCATAACCTGAATAATCAATGAATATTCATACAAAAATATTGAGTTGTTTTTTTATTCACCTTCATAATACATCAGTGAAACAAAATATGTATTCGACCTTCGAATACCGGGTGTCCCAAGTTATCGTATACAGGCAATATCTCGCTTATTTGTCAATATATAAGAATTCACGTAGGATCTAGAATCGAATACTGGCCAACTTCTGGAAGGAGTTTCTATGAAAAATGTTTGCTTGATTAATGTTCTGCTATAGAATGCATCAGGTGATTATATATTTTTTTCGTATAACAAAAGGAATACAGGCATTCAATTAAATATATTGTCCGATTTAGCACCGGTACTATAGAGCCTATGGCAGTTTGTCATACACTAAATTGAACAGAGTACATACAACGTTTCTTCATATTGTATTAATTGAAACAAATATTGAGTAAATTCAACTTCACCATGAACGATATAAATAGCGCTAGTTAGACTTCGCTGACAGGCAACTTCTGATAACCCATGACTACCAAGAATTGAACTCCATACCATGTCAGTGGCAATCTTTTGGCGATTAATGCAAATATCGCTCCTAAAGTCCTCCTTATAAGGCGATGTGCACGGACTCTTGAACAACTCATAGTTGCGAGCACTAGAAGAGTTCGCCATCAGCAATTGATGCGAATTTCCCAAAGTCCTCGTCACAATGATGTGTCTGCGAATATCTCAAACAGCTCGTAGTCACGAGCACTCGAAGACCTCGCCGGTTGCAATTGATAAGAATCCATAGATGAAAACCCAGAGTCATCCCCACAACATTTATTAGAATGGTCAGAGACCAATCTCAAAGGAACATGTTTCGGGCTTATATAAGCCCATCATCAGCCAATAGAAAATATTATAGTTCTAGAAAAATCAGTGTTGACTTAGGGCATAGATGCAAGAATTACTTAGTACTTATATGGAAATGAAAAAAGTAGGCATACGAATAGTATAGTGAAACTGAAGGTTATAAAAATTGACATGACAGACGTCAGAAAATTTCAAATGTCAAAAGTCAAGCAGATTATGGAACATTAATTAACATCAGTTAAATATTATGATCTGAGCAATGAGCACACAATACCAAAAAATAATAATATCAATCCCCCAATTTTATCGTCACAAGGCTAAGTTTCCAAATATCCCAAACAGCTCATATAGCTGCGACCACTTCAAGACCTCAATAATTGCGATTGATGCGAGTTTCCCAGAGCACTCACCTGGCATTGTTTGAGAATTTCTGCGTGGGATGTCTCGGCGATCTCTTAGGGAGGTTACCAAAGGCATCTCAATTTCTTAGAAGGATATTAAATCTTCGACATATTTCTTGAATGTCTTCGTGCTGCCTGAGTATTACAGTAAATATCAATATGATGAGTTTTCCAGAGACAACAAATATCGATACCATAGTTCAATAGTGTAACAACTCGAAAAATAACCATTTTGAGTTGTATACGCTATTTGATTCATCTCTTCGTTAGCTTTCACGTACTATACTGTAGCAAAAGAAAGTTCCAGTACTGACCAAGATATGGTGCTAGGTACTCTATGGAACTAAAGGAAACTTTGGAATCTCGAACTGTGGAAAATTTTCAGTGTTTCAGGATTGTTACATTGCATAGCTCAAAATCGTTAATTTCAACACTCAAAACAAATATATAATACTATGTTATATCATTGTTCCTGTAGTGATTGAAGCTATTGTACTTACTCATCTAATAATCATGATGATTGTTGATCACATAGCTTTATATTATCAATTATATGTTTTAGATCAATAGTGTAGCAAGTCCGAACGAAATCATTTTTTACCAAAATTTCTTTTTCTGGATTTGTTTGATTCAAGGAAGTAAATAGAAAACTATTCTATGGCATGACTATTATTTTATATACTTGTTATATAATCTACAAAACAAGATTCAAAGCATTATGAATGCCGCGCGTTCCTATTAAGTTAAAAAGGAGTCGATATTTTATGGAATTTTATCAGGAGTATTTCAAAAGCAAACCTAACTTATTAATATCCTCCATGGTTTCGAACTTATACTTATAGCTTATATAGAGGGTTCCGAAAAAACAGGCACCTCCTAACAGCATTTTTGCGAAACGGTGAATTCAACAAAAAATAGTAAATACTGTTTTTTCTCACCAACCATAATCAACTTCCTACCGGAGCCTTTGAAAGTTTGAAGATTTGGAATCAATCTGAATTTGTGGGCGAATTGTTCGATGAATAGGTACGCCAGCATGGGGAACAATACTATGGAGCTAGTTTAAAGAAGATTCATATAATATCCCAATAAAAATGCACGGCCCTGTCCATAGTGATGTTTGTCTCTGAAAACTGATCATATATTCATGGTTAAATACCAATCAAGATTTGGTGAGAATCGCACGACTACCTAATAGCTGACATAGAGAATGGGAACCGTTAAGAGTGAGACACGTGCATGTTTCAATATGTGATACACTATGAAAGTTCAGTGGGAAAAGGTCCCATATAAAAATCAGAATGCTTTTCAATATATCTAGTTTATTCTCAAGTCTTAATCATTATAAAAACCCAAACAGTTCGTACAGAATCCTATCATAATGAGTACAAATCGGTATGGTCAATTGGACCAACCTAAAATACGTATATTCGAATCCAGGAATAACCTACGAATATCCGTCAACTGATAACTCAAAGAAAAATACTCATATGAGCGCCGCACTATATTACGAGACTCAGCATAACAGCTAATAATGTTGAATAATGTCTAAAATAATCACACAAGATCGATATCGATAATTGTAAGCAGTGTCCACTCTTGTAAAACTTTGTGGGGTTTAGCAGTCGTATTCGTCTGGTACCAGAAACTGGAAAACACTAGCCAGTGCACAACAGGAATCGGTGTCAATATTCTATGGATTCATAAGTAGCTATCTTGGTGAAATACTCGTAGAAGTAGATTCGCCACATGGCGAATAAGATAGACCAGAACGCCGTCTACCCTTTCCAACATTCGAGAGACGACTGTCCGTTTGGCACGTAGACCGCCAACGTCTTCACTAAGACTTGACCTCTAGTGCTAGCCCTCTGCGTGATTCAGAATAAATTCACATTAGTCTTAGCGTAACCATAGCGTAACACTCACTAAATCACCCCAAAATATTAAATCTTCGAGCTTAGCACTGTTGAACCTGTACAGAAAGGATAAAAAAAAGCGTGGAATAGCGTTAAAGAAGCATTGAAAAGTCGTAAAAACGCATCGAAAAAACATTGAGAGATCGTTTCGCATCTCCGAGATGGCTCGTCAAGGCCAAACGCCTCGTGGGTATTGAATGCTGGGATGTGTTCTTGTTGGGTCAAGTTCGCACCAGATGGCGGTCAGGTATATGCCATCCAGAGACACCCCTGCACTAATGAGAGTTCAAAGCTTGAAACCGGTCTGTAGGTAGTGTAGCGTTCCTGAACAATTTAAGCAAAGCTCAGCATTAAGAAAAGATTCACTTGCAGCTGTATTTGTCTCCAAGAATCGTTGCGTCGATGTTAATCAATGTTCTGCGTGGAATATAGCCAGGAAAGTAGATGTTTTTTTTTTCGATATGTACTATTTCATGAACTAATAATGTCGTAATGACTTTGAGTTACTCTCTCTCTGTGTTTTATTGCACCAGATATGCACGGATGAATATATTATAGCTTCGAATTCGACAGCAGATATGAATTTAATAAACAAAGTCACAACGTTGAAAATGAAATTGACATCTTCGAAAGTATACAAAATAGTTTGAAAGTAGTTCCTGACATAATGAAAATATGGTCTGCGACTGATGGTATCCTTGTTATCGTCGTAGTTTAAAAATGTCAGATTAGTAAGTGACGTTTGGTTTGGAGAGCGTTGCTATGGTTAAAGGCTTCGTAATTCACCTTCGCGTACTGTGTCGAGAACAGGAAGAGTTTTCTTTGCGTGTGATTACACGGAAAAACATTTCCCTCTTACTTTTCCACAATAAGAATCACATATATCACTTTTCTCACTGGCAAGATGAATATTTGAGTATTTCTGGTGAATCAGGCTCTCTGCTCTGGCAGTACTGCGAAACAGGCCATGTTTCGTTTCATATCCTTACTTGGTAGGGTCTGTCTCACGTCTCCCATCTGGTAACACTTGATAACCGGCAGCCTAAATTGGAGGCAGTAATATGCCATAATAATTTTATTGTTAAAGTGGTCAATTCGGATTTTCTGGGGTGAGTCTTCCTTCAAGATGACCATCTCGTCATCTACGTGATTTCAAAGACTTATTTTCACGTACCAATCAGTATAATGAAGCTAGTAGGATTCTCTTCAACATCGCTAAATGTGAGAGGGTCTCGTCATTTTGGCCAGAGCACACTTTATATTTGAAGATTTCTGAAAATATCCTCCCAACTATGCACATAATATTGAGAACGGTTAGAGACGTAACCAGTAGATGATTTTTTGTAAAATGTGTAGAATTTGTATATCGTCACTTCGAAATTGGGATCCAACTCTTCGAAAGTCGAAACCTGGATTGAGTGTTTCAGAAGTTTGATATTCATCTGAAATATGTCTATGAGTGAGTCCTTCATAGATTGAATGACGGCCATCAAATCCTAACATGAGAGAATGTTGGTGTTATTGGAATCATTTGAGGAAGTCCATCGAAATCGAGGACATAATCTGGTGAAGTTTTGATTTCTGTCCATCTTTTGGAGCGCACGATAGGGAATATCTATAATGCTCGAAGAAGATCGTGCGTCTAGCTACATTTGAAAAGGAACAATTGAATTAATCTACTCCAAAAACACTCTGAAAGTTCTCTTCAAGAGAATGATTCCTCCCGTAGGTATTCAATTTCCAAGAATCCTTAATTCAATGAATAATAATATCAATAATATCTCTTCAACTGTAACCTTTCGATCTAATGAATGCATATCAGACTGAAATGCCAGACATATTGGCCCTGACTGAAAAACACCAATACGACCTATATTATGCTCTGTCTCGGGTACGAACTCCACACACGCTACAGGTTCGAGGGAGGTCCACTATTTTGAAACGAATCTCTCAAGTGATCGAGAAGAATGGAACCGAGTTAGTTTGATGTTATGTGGTTCAAACTCGGTAGCCAGAAACAGACCAAATATCTTTGTTGTCTCTACTTATCACCAAATGATACGTCCTTTGAAGAGCTCTTCGAGTTCTTGTTTTTGAAGCTCGACCTGATTCAGCAGAACCATCCAGCAGCAGAAATCTTCATTATGGGCGATTTCAATATACACAACACTGCCTGGCTCGTAGACTCCAACTAAACGAATGCAGCTGAGTGAAAAGCCGAAACTCACGGCTTATAGCAGCTTATCGAGGATTCTACCCGAATTCTTGATGTTATAACAATCATTAAGCCAGCACACTCGACTCGTTCCTCACTAATAATTCAGAACTTCACACTATACATGTACGAGATCCACTTGGCAATTCTGATCACACACTCATCTCTACAACCTGCTCATTCTTTATTCTATCAACCACTTCAGCCCCCACGTCTTGTATGGCATTATAACTCAGGAGACTGGGACGGCCTCTGCATGTTTTTCTCCGAGTTTCCCTGACATGGAATATGCTTTGATTCTGAGGATCCTTTATAGTGTGCCGCGGAAATATTCAAGATCATCACGCTTGGAATGGACACATACATACTACATTCTTCGAAAAGACCATCAACTTCGAAACCCTGATTCAACAAGTACTGTTCAGACTGTCATGACTAAAGAAGAATATGTTGAATCATACAATAGATGTATCGAAAGAATCATACAATGCCTAAATAAAATCAGAACTAATTTTCCCAATGGCTCCTGTTCGTTTTGGCCCTCGCTCAATCAGTCGAAAAGAATTTCACTAAAAATAGTTTCATTATCACCACATTCCGAATCCGACGGCACACATTACCTCATCACCATGGATACTACTAAAATATCAACAATGTGTTGTGTTATCACATATAACTAGAAAATACGCGGAGTTTACACTCTATGGTTGCGTTTAACGCATGAGCAATTCATCAACAGAATGTATGCAAAATCTCCGAAGAGTACTACTCAACATATTGTCAGTTATAAACTCAGATCAGGAGAATATCGAATAGGTACAATTGTCATTGTGACCTTTTGCACTTCTACGAACATACGATGAGATATTTCGATAGAGATAGCGGCTATATATTTAGGAAAATATTGGGAATAACTCTGTTAGGCTCTTTGAGAAAGGGACACTTTCGGATCACAGTAGATTCATTGATGATTTTTACTGAAGAAGCCAGTTATTACAAAATATATCATGTCAGTTCAGAGATAGAAATACACTCAGTTCCAAAAAAAAACAACGCACTTATTGATATTTAACCTATCTTCTTGAAAAAAACAATAGTCGGCCAATTTTATTTTTTTTATTTGTTGGTAAGTAATGCATTTGTCTTAAAAAAAATAAAGAGGTGAAAATTTTCTCAAAGCCTCCTTGATGGTGGTGGAATGACTCGAACCATGATTTATTCTTAATTTTCGACTCACCCTGTGTGTTAATTGAGTGATGGTATACAAAGTGCTCAGACCCTATACGAAAGAGGCTTCTTTTGCAAGCATTTGGTTCTTCTATTTATTGATTTATCTCTAAAATTTTTCGAATTACAGCTTTTTTTGCTGAATCATTGCAGATTACCAACTTTCTGAATTTATCGAGAAACAATTTTTAAATGAAATAAACTGATACCAATAACTTTGATCAACATTTTTATTAAACACAAAATTATAAATTGGGATGACTGCTTGATACCGTGTATTGCCTCCTCTAGCAACTCTAAGAACGTTTAATCTACAAGTTATACTGGAAATTAAGTATAGCTTATCGTTTCCATTAGTATACGATCTCATTCTTCCACTAATGCATCTGCCATTTCTGCGAGACTTTCCGGAGACCTCTCGCGAGAACGTACCCTTCTCCCTAATTCATCCCACAAATGTTCTATAGGATTCATATCGAGGCTTTTCGCAGGCCATTGTAATGTGGTAATACCAGTAGCTTCTAAGAAGTTTCGTACTATTGCTGCGGTGTGTGGTCGAGCATTATCCTGCATCAATATAAAATTATTGCCCACTAACTCTGCATAAGGTAAGACATACTGCTCTGAAATGTCAATGTAAATTTGGGCATTCATTGACTGCCTCACCCGAAAAACATGAAGGGGTGTCTTTCCATTCATTGAAATCACTCCCCACACCATAACGGACCCACCATTGAAACTTTCGCAATCTGTTATTAAATTCAGATCAAAACGTTCACCAGTTGTTCTCCACACTCTTTTTCTTCCATCCACCATGTTAAGGCAAAACCTTGACTCATTCGTAAGCAAGACATTCGACCATTCAGGAATATTTCACTGTCCGTAATTTTCAACAAAATTTCTTCTAGCAGCACGATGTTCGGGCAATAATTTGGGACCTTTTGCAGGTCGCCTAGCTTTTAAATTAACTTCTTTTAGACGTCTACATACCGTTTGCTTACTAACTGCAACATCACGAATTTGGCGAAGATTGTGCTGAACATTTACCGCAGTATTTGATCGATTCCGTAGAATCCGCAATCTCAAGAAGCGATCATCTCTTGGCGACCAGAACCGACCCTCCGAGCGGTGCTTCCTGTTTGTTCGTACTTGCGGATTGCTCTACGAGCAGTTGCTTCATGAAATCCCACTGCACGAGCGGCGTAACGTTTACTGAGCCCATCGTTCACTAACGCAACTAATCTTGCTACTTGTTCAGGATTTATTTAAGGCATTTTATGTAATTTAAGTCAATAAAACAAGACACTTAAATAATGACACAACGACAAATGGTCAAATATGGAGGCATACAACAAATTAGTTTGCTATGGCAACGGCATTTGTTTTTTTAAAGACAATGTGATCCTACCAGAGTACAACCCAATCAATTTCGAGTACTCTGATCCTTCAATAAACTTAATTTGTGGGATAAGCGTGAGGTATCAGCAAAAAAGCTGTAATTCGGAAAATTTCAGAGAAAAATCAATGAATAAAAACACAAAATGCTCGCAAAAGAAGCCTCTTTCGTATAGGCTTTGAGGAAATTTTCACCTCTTTTTTTTTCAAAGACAAATGCATTACCTACCAACAAATGAAAAAAAAGTAAAATCGGCCTACTATATTTTGTTTTTTTTTTAAGAAGATAGTTCAAATATCAAGTCACTTTTTTTGGAACTGAGTGTAGTTATTACTATTATTTCGAGGTAGGTACAGAGTACATTTTTTGAAGGTGAATATGCCTAAAAACGCAAGAACTGTCTTCTGTACCGTGGTTTACATGTACAGGGTGATTGTTCATATTTGACTCAATAGCTATCTCAGGTAATATTGGCCTTGCAGACACTTTCAGATGGGCAAACATGAAGTTTTATTCATAGACATTCAGAAATGTAAAGACGTATCATAAACCTGGAATTTTCAAATAAACTGCAATTTTTCTAATGAAACATCCTGCATTTTATCGTTCTAATCTATACTGCTCTTTCTTCTGATTTCAAATATATATATTTCATTGAGGTTAACTTTGTCAGTTCCCGAAAAATAGGAATTGTATAAGGCAACTAGAGAACGCTAGAGATCGCTGATTCTCAATGAAGTATATACATCTGAAATCAGAGGAAAGAGCTGTACCGTTTGAAGAATAAAATACAGGGTGTTCCATTTAAAAAATACAAGTTTATGTAGGAATTTAAGGTTCGCGATGCCTTTTCGCATTTTCTAGTAACAGATTCTTAACACTTATAAAAACATACTGCAGATCTGTCTATTCTAACGTTTCTGTCAGACCAATATCAACTAAGATAGCTATTTAGTAAAATATAAACAAATCACCCTCTGTAGGTACAAAGGCATTCAAAAAAATAGCGTACAAGTATATTACAGAGAGAAATTAACGTCATTCTATTCTGCATGAAACGGGCTATCGGGAATGATTGTTCACCAAATGTTGACAGTAAAGTAGTCATAGGTTCTAGCCAGTTTTACACAACTAGAACTAGGATCCCGAAATCCTATCTTTTTGATACTTGTACGCTTTTTTATTCAATACGACTGTACATATAATAATATTTCAACCATCTTCCATCACATATTCTCTAAATAATATGTTTTTCCAACCTGGAATCTTCAATTATTTCTCCATATTTTCATTCCAACAATACGTTCCCAAAAAATACAGGGTGATTCATTGAGAATGAGCAATCTCAGAACTACAGATAGTATATAGAGACCAGAATATGGAGATTGACATAACAAATGAGAATGTGTACAGGGTGTTCAGGGACAAGGCTTCCATTGTAACATTTCAAGATAACTTTTGACAGCATGAACATAAAATATTATGTTTTCGATTTTTCTCACATAAGAATTACAAATTTGTAACTTATTTTGTGATTATTACTCATATAAAATGCACTGAGGGCACTCTGTTACTACGGTAAATAATTGAATGATTGAAATAAGTAAAAAATTCAAAAGTCTCCTCAGTTTCTGCATAATTTGATTTTGAAGAAGCTTTTGTTTTACTTTCAACATTTGTTCATTTTAAATTATTATGAAGTTAGCAAAGTGACAGTGGAAAAAGGGCAGTAAACAAAGATAACAATCACTAACACCGCTAAAGACAAACAGAATTTTGAAGTAAATGATATTTGATTAAAGGTTTCAAGAAATTTGAAATATTTTTTCCTCAAACACCCAGTATCTGCAACATTTGTATAAGGTATGTTGAGCAATATCTCTACATTTCAATGATTACTCTCTGTATTTCAGAGATTGCCTATTCTTAATGAATCTTCCTTTATACATCGCTTCTTGAATCGGTCTATATTTTATTCATAACCTAGATACCTATAGGTCGCGTGCACGAAGACCGACCCTGGAGGCAAAATATTGAAACACGACCTCATTCTTCTGTGAATTATTGAAACACAACCTCACTTTTTTATTTGGTTACAGAGGAATCAAACGGTTGAAATAGTTTTTCACAATATTTTAGCATACGAATCGTGTTTCTTGCGTTATTCATTAATTCATAAGCATGCCTTCGCATTGTGCTGTTGTACAATGCACAAAAAATGCAGCAAGAGACTAGGGAATATGATTTTTCAGGTAAATAGTAATCTCACATAGTTAGCATTATGAAATGTCCTTATTAAAATTCCTTCTGCCTTCTGCCACTTCTGCAATACAAGCTAATGCTGCTAATAGATTGAAAATGTCTACAACACACACGATCGTCAGCATGTCAGACCAGTCCTACCGATTGATTGCATGAATCCAATCTTCTTGCATTATTCTAGAAATTTCAGGTATATTTCTATTAGCTGATCCTATTGCAGAAGGAATTCCGATGAGAAATCAGAGAAATAACCAAATTTCAAAAATGAAAACTATGTGAGTGACTATAGTAGGTACTTACTTTTGAATCATAATGTACCATCCGGATTTCTTCATCTTCCGCTGCAGTTTTTGTGCATTTTACAACAGCACAATGTGATGGCATTAGCGAATTGATGAATAGCGGAAAAATACGATTCATATGCCAAAATAATTGTGGAAAACTATTTCCATCACTTGTAAACAAATATGTTTTGCCTCCAGGGTCGGTCATCTGACAGTTCTTGCACGCGACCTATGGAGTTTACGCCACTGCCTTGAATGTCACTCAAAACTATTGTCAGACCGTCAAGCTCAATCCGCTCATCATCGCACATCATACAAATTCTCAAACTGGAATCATTTGATACAAGTCGGTACCTCATGTATCTTCATTGTTGAGACAATCGAAGACCACATATTGACCGCTGATTTGAAGACTATCATTCTTGAACATCCCATTAGTACCTACTTGGGAGCATCGATCAGTGATGAATCAGTTAGTTCCAGGAATCAATTAGAAGTTTGCTAATCACGTTTGATATTTGGAATAGTAGGTACTGAATCAAGTCATGCATGAACACATGGTAATACAAATGATTTATTTTTGCAGGTTGGAAGAAAAAATCGTAACAACATAAGTGTTATGAATCATAAACAGCCACTAAATTTTGTAATGGAACGAACATAACACAAGCGTTTGCCGATCTTGTGACTACTTCAGAAGACTGGACATCCATGGAATGAATTTTTGCTCCAATATTTGTTATTCTCCTCGTGTTCACTGTGAGCCTTTATGTTCCATTTTTGTCATAAGGCACGCGGTGAATGCCAAGAGCAGACATTATTCAACATACAACAAATTTCAGTATCTGGTGAGTATTATTCTGGAACCCGAATTTGATTTTATTTATTTATTTATTTATTTATTCATTTATAAATTTGAGGCCACCCAACAGGCAGGTGTTTCACTGCCAATTATAGAGTGGCACATTATGACATACAATATATCATATAGTACTGGGTATGTTTTCTATAGTTATAGAATGCTTGAGAAAAGTATTTGTGCTAAGTAACTAACAGTACAAGGTTTGACAATGTTAAAACTATTTGGCAATATATTCTGTATTTAACTAATTGAAAAGGACTCATTGTACAAAACTGTTTGACTCCATGTTTGAACCTGATAAATGAGAAGCTGAATACATCAAGATCATTGTTTGATTTACATACATTATTGAAAGTTTTGATACATCTTATTGACGGAGAGTTGAGCAGAAAGTTTGTTGAGCAATGGGGAACTCTTAAAAGTTGTCTATTCCTCATGTTGTGTTGCGAGCTATTGAAGTAGCATAATTCTAAGCAGTATGGGCAATCTGTCAGATTATAGAATAATTTATATATGAAACATACATCAAAAATGTCCTTCTCAATTCCAAATTTTCCAGCCTATAAAATTTCAAGTTGTTCTCATATGATTCATGGTATCTGTTCTTGTTGAATCTAAAGTTCAGTCAATTCATGAATTTTTTTTGTACATTTTCCAGTCTATCAATATAGCAGTTGTAGAATGGATTCCATATAATAGATGAGTATTCGATAATAGGTTTATTCGATATATTGAGTTCAAAAATCCATCAAGAATTTGCTCTTCAATGTACTACGAATGTAAGTACCAACAATACTGAGTATTATGTCTGATGTGAAATATTTCGAGAAATTATTCGTAATTTGTCTAGAGTGGAACTAATTGAAACATCACAACAATAGCTATTCGACTCTAAATGTGCTCCGGGTTTAGTTCGTATGTCATAACTCGATTCATATGTGTCGAGCATTCGTGTAAATATGTCCAAAATCTTGCTTTATATGTCAATCTTGTTATTTTCATAATAATGCATTTTGTACCTTTCATTCAGTTTTTGCTCTCCAATTGTATGAGGAATTTGTGACTGTGTTCACAGTGTTTTCACGTTTTGGGCAAAATAGATGGAAACCTCTGCCCTTCCCCATGTAATAATAATGATAATGATAATTATCGCGAGAGATATAGAATCGATTGAATTGAATATTTATACAGGGTGTCCCAGGAGTCATGGATAAAAAGAAGTGGGATGGAAGAGGGGGTATATATGTGGTCATCCAATTGTTGTTGTGGTTCAGAAGTTGAAATTTTCATTTCAATAAAAAATTGATTGAACTCAATAAACTATGTCACATTCGTGATTTTCCATTTCACGAATTTCATTTACATAGATGCACGTCCTCAGAAATTATTCATGTCATCGGTTACCTGAGGAAAATGTTGTTTTTCGTAAGTTTTGTCATTGAATGAAATTTTCATGTTGATTTTCACATGCTGCAGGCAGATTTGAAAACTACCCCACAAAGATAATAGTTCTGGCCATTCAATAAAGGATAATACAATGGTATAACAAATGTATTCATTCAATACAGCCTTTCTTTAGCCTTTTGCTTCCAAATGTCTGGTAGCATCATTTCCACCAAGTCCTCCATATCTATGCTCGGTATTATAATCAGCAATATTCTTTCATGAGGAAATCAATTTTGATCCATCGCTGTTTGTTGTGCCGAAAGAATGGAAGGACGTAGTTTTGGGTGGATGTTGTTTATTCAAATCGCGCCAAAGTGAACATTGGGCATATGTGTCTTCGTCCACAACTTCCACTCTATTGAACGTTCCTCGAATATTACCAAAAAAAACGCCCATTTGTGGATTCTGAATTGAAGTCAATTAGTCAATTGCCGAATAAAGAAGAAAGCCAATCAGGTCCCGTTAGCAGCAAATCATTGGGAGATGAAACAGCACACAGCGACACCGTCGAAAATGATTCGCACCTTTGCAGGTTTATCAGAATAATTTATTACTGGAAAATGAGCAAGATACCGAATCTTCTTAGCTGACTCAACTCCATGAGCTTCAGACAATATCTTGTCCCTGATTAATCGCTTTTCAAGACATACTAACCGTCGGTAAGCCAAATTTCCTGTTTCCATTGACTTGAAATCATCATCTTTCCATGGTAACTTCATTTCGAATTGTCCATTATTCGATTTCATATATGCTTTGGCAATTAATACTGCTAAATCTAGGAATTATTCGAATCTGAAAAGAATGTTTTTGTATTTTTCAGACAAGTCTAACATTACACTACACTGTTTTACCACTAACCAAACCGATTTTTAACGCCTCGACACGTGTTTCGCTAACTATGTTAGCATCTTCAGGAAAAGATTAAAACTGACAAGTCTGACATTCTTTGAGCTCCAATTATTTGTTAAAAATGATTTGGGCAGGGGTATCTCCTTGAAGTTCCAATTCATGTAGGTCGCTTCAGGATTTATGATATCTTCTTCTCTCAAAGAAACATCTTCTCGAATCACGCATATTTCAACTTGCACTCTTAGTTTGGCTTTCAAATTAGCCTTCGTTGATATATCAGTCGAGGTTGATCTGTTTCTTATCGTCGTACTTCGAGGACTCTTGGCATCACTCATAGTATTTCATTTAGTTTTCCAGTGAAATATCAAATTGCGGTTTCTATTGAAATAGATGTAAGAGTTTCTGATCTGGCATTTTCTGGAAATACATTCTTCATGATTCTTCTTTCATGACCCTACAAAGTTGTTGAAGAATAATTAAAATGCTAAGTGATTCACTAACTAGTTCACAAGATTTTACATATTCGGTACGGTCGTCTTCGAAACTGAGAGAACGAGAGTAATGTTGTCTTGACTGGTTTTCCTTTAACGTGTATATAATGCTTATAGTGAAGAGCATCAACAGTTTTCAATACTTCCTTTATATCCGGTATATCTCGGACCATCTTTCTTCTTCCTTTCCGCCACTTCGAAACTACTGACTGTAGAGGTTTCGTCGTCAACCTTGAAATATGATGACAATTTTTGTATCAGAAGTCTGTAAATTGATACGCTGGTCATTGGGATGACACTCGTTCTAGCTTTGCCTCTTGTGTACGCCAGTCAAATCGTACATAAATAATGGCCAAAATCGCAAACCGTGGTATAGTTAGGATCTCTTGATATATTGTAAGAAACTGTTAGGGTAGTTTGTACTTCAGTTCGCAACTCCGAAAAACCAGTGCTCGCTTCGTAAAACGTTAAAAACGTCGAAATATTATGACTTTATACATATGTTATTCCAAAACTCATAAACTATCCGGTATTTGATATTATATGTGGCCTGAGTTTTCGAAGAAAAATGAATTTGCGACATTTCCAGCCAAATTGCTACTCTTCACATTCGATTGTTTCCGAGATATAGTACTCTACACTTTATGGTTTTGCTCTTGTTTCTAGTCGAATATCAACATAACCATTCAACCCATGAAATTATCCCTAGAAATGAAGCTGCAGTGGATTGTTATGGTTCTCATCTCAGCACAAAAAACAGTCTCTGGATATAATAGTTCCCTTGGAATTATAAAAAAAAACGAATTGGAAAATTTGATTTTTGGAGAACTGAGCCTAAATAGGTACTACCAATTATGATATGTCGACATTATGAGTGCTGAAAGAAAAACCTAAGTATAGGAGTATATTTTTGTATTCACATTGATATGGAATCTCACAAATTGAAGATTCAAAACGCCGAATTCAGATTTTTCGATGGTCCTGGTAGATCAAGGTGGTATTCCAGGACTGAGGAGAGTGGCTAATGCATTGTGTACAACTCAGCATGCTGTTTTGGAAGTGAAGTATCATCAAGGTTTTCCTCATCTTTGTCGATCAAGAATAGCGACGTTAGAGCAAGTATTTCAGGCACAAAGTGCACAAAGCTGGAGCACCTGAGTCCAGCTCTGTGCTTGCACTCAAATGAGAACAATTTGAGAAGGTTGTTCGGAGTTGATTCGCATAATGTTGTTATTGGAATTAAAACAATGTGAGTTCTTCGACCAACTCAACTCTTTTACACTTGATGGTATTTGCGATACGAATGGAAGGAAGCAGCCTCTTCGGTTGTAGCAAAGCGAGCCAGGTGTGTCTTCGCGTTGGCTGCTGAATTTCTGAATTCACGAAGAGGCATAACCAAAGGCCGTGTACGGTTTCGATAAATACGTCTCCTCCATATGAAACGATCAGCAAATCCTTAGAATTTCAGCTTCGGCTATTGCCTTGTTACTGACATCATGGTGGCCAGCTCTATAAGTTTCCAGTTCTTTTGTATGTTTCCTCTTCTCTTGCCAGAAAATGGCAGAGGTGGTATCGCGTCTGCTGAATGCGTGAAGAAAAAGTTCGAATTCAGAGGGTTATTCTATTTCTCCTCGATCGAAAGAAGTGGTGGAAAACTGAGTGCAACTTGACACACTCCTACCACTTTTCTGTACCGAGAAAATATTTCGGATGGTCGAGCCCAAGCTGCAGAGAAGAACAAGTATATCCACATTTTCTCCAACCACGATCACGTTCTTCTAAGATATGATTCAAGCAAGGCGGTTCGATTTATGTCAGAGTCTGCATCATCTGTCGTTTTCTCAGTTTCAATGCCCTCGAGTCCAAACGCAGAACACAACTGATCAATAGAGCGTCGTTTATTGGAATCTTTGATGATAGTTGAGAAGGTGAACTCAATTTTATTGCAAGAAATATCATAGTAGCGACGCAATCGTTTTGCGGTTTCGGTACTCCTAAGGAATCCATCTTCAGGGTATGCATCAAAGACTACTGGCAGACAACCAAAGTGGTTCAATGTGTAGGTAACGATTGCTCTGTTAAAACTTGTTGAAACATACTAAAATGGAAAACCAAATGCAACTGAGACAAATCTTCAACTGGGTGATGAGGTTGAGTAGAAAGGGCAAACGTCCGTCCCGTGTTCTGAGAGATACATCCCTCACACACCACCTAGGAACAAAGGCCATGATTCTCACCAGGAAGTCATTTTCTTTACGATTCGTTGTATTCTTTCATTTTTTCTACATCAAATGCTCACAAATTGTCGAAAATTTGTTGAGGCTCATTTCTTCAGCAATCCTATTTTCTATTCGTTTTTTTTTATAATTTCGAGGAAACATTCATATCTAGATACTTCATTCTGTACTCAAATGGAAGCTATAAAAATTCCCTGTACCTGCATTCTTGGGGCTTTTTCCGTACGTTGAGTGGTTATGTCGATATTCGGCCCGAAACAGGAGTTGAACTTCAAATTAGTATTTTTCACGAAAATTTGCGAATCTTCAAAGTACTATGTCTCAAAAACGAACAGCGAGGCTCTGGTACACATTGCAAAGGAAGATGGTCCCCGAGATATATAACCTCTAGAAATTCAAGAAGAACACCAATTCCTACCTTATTTCCTTCCCTTGGTTCTCACGATGTTCTCTGAACATTACAGGATATCCCTTTACGTGGGAACCAGAAAATAAAATGAACATTCATTGAAAACGCATAGTGTATGAGTCATAACGCCTCTAAAAAAAACAAAAAACAAATATTTCATACTTTATGACGAAGCGAGCACAGATTCTTCGCTGCAAACTCTGGTTCATACTCAGCGATTTTGATGTAATATTCGACAAGTGTCTGTAGTGCAAGGGATAGTTCCTTACCAGAGCATTTTCTGAGGCCACTGGTTCAGTGCTATATCTGAACCCTAGTGTTGCTCATTATCTGATTTATTTTGTTTTCGGAAGCATGAATTTGGTAGAAGGTTTCTCAACGGGATCATATGTTTCGTGGGGCCCTGAAGAAAATCTTGAGTTTGCTGCCTTGTGATAGGGCACCGGCTCATGTCAAAAAAGGCAAAAAACCCAAACATTCTTGAAGTTTGCGGTTTTCCGCTCATATTGGAGAGCATGAAATTCCGCGTCGAATTTCGTATCGATCCAAATTATTCCCAGATTGATAAGGTCGCTATCGTCATTCGAAAAGAATAAATTTTCATCAAGTTCTGTGATAACCGCAATATACTCACTTTCAGACGACTATGATTCAAAAACAGCTACTTTACGTGAAGAACTTGTATGATAAAAGTTATAGAGCATAAAATTTTGAGTTGAGTGGGCATCAAGAGAGAAGGTGTTCTATAATAACGAGTCTGTGCCGGTCCATAACAACCCCTCTCCTCTCAAACTCCTCTTTCAAACCCTTGATTAAAGTACCAACCTTCCTTTCCAAATTCGAAGTGGTTTTTTCCTTTTTTTTTGTAAGCTCGACTTGAAGATATAGAAGTAAAAATCATAGGGAGTCCATATAATAGTTTGCTGAAAAAAAATTCAAATCAGTTGTAGTATAATGTGGAGATGCAATGTATGGAAAACACCTTGATATCAATGTCCATTTCATTTGGCAGGGTTTTTAATGGACGATGATGGTTCAGGCTCAAGCTTTTCAACACTCGGAGTGGCAGATTGTGAGGGCTGTTCATCAACTTTAAGTGATCTAGATCAATATGTTGCAATATATCTCGTGAATGAAATAGCCTTTTGAAGTCCCACCTGCCTCTGATAGTGGTGGAGCAAACGAGATCGATTCATTTGGGTATGTTCGTGCAGGTATCAGCACAGTTTATGCAAGCTTGGGTAGTTCATCAGAAGCTGGATGATCGATAATTATCTATAACCATCGATTCATAGATATATCGATAACTATCATTATTTCCCTCAATATATTGAGAAAAATCAATTTATAAAAATAATATTCCTAATTTTTTTTGCTTCTGGGTGTATGATAAATTGGCATTCATCATACAGGGCGTGGAAAGAAATTCTGAATTGAGACTCTATCACGAATCTGCGATTAGAGGTCTGAAGGAAAATGGAAATTCTCAATTTCAGAAGAATTTATATTTTATTTTCGAACTCTTATCGTGTGTGTTCAATAGATATGATTCAATGTTCGTCGTGGCATATAGCCAGGAAAGTAGTTGTTTTCTATTGAATAAACTGAGAAAGAGTTATTCTCATCATATAGATCGATAATTCGAATTCTCAATGTATTGCTTTATATGAATATACCTATATTCATTTTTGTATGTTCATAATTTATCTGAGAATATTCCTTTTCAATATTCTTTATGTTCTGTCTTTTTGAGTATTTTCACGATAATGTTCTTATTTTTTCAAAAAAGTGGTTCAGGCGTGAAAATATTTCGTAAACGTATGGGTAGTTAGTTTCATGACGATTTTATAAGGTCGAATGAAGATTATATTACCTTTGGTTTCCTGGATATTGAAGGGGCATTTCATCATACACCCTCCATATCTATTGTAGCAGCGGCTTTCAGGCGTGGAGTGAAAGACACCACATGTCGGTGGATGAAGGGCAAGCTATACAACGAAACAGCGGAATCTTCATCGCTTGGCAAAACCATGTAGGTGACAATTTCTAGGAGTTGCCCACAGGGAGGAGTTCTCTTTCCCCTGCTGTAGGATTTGGTTATTGAAGAACTCTTGGTAAAACTAAACAGTATAGGAATCTACTCACAAGAGTATGCAGATGATGTCGTCATTCTTGTAGAGGGGCAACAACCTGAAATCCCTAGTGAAACTGCACTTGTGGCCTTCACGAAGAATGAGGAACTGGACAAACTGAAAGTTCCTAGACTGGCCAGAGTGGTCAGTGTAGCCTCGTGCTTGAAACGTCAGTATTCAATTAACGTTGGATTATCAGTAAGTGAGTTCGATTCCCACCACGACCGCATACATTTTTCAGATGGTCTAGGAAAGTGTTTGGGATCACACGTTAGAAGGTTAGACACTCGTCATTCCTTTCTCGCAACAGAAACACGGCTAAAGTATGACTCAGGAGGTTGAATACTTAGGGGTGACCCTAGATGCTGAGCTTAACTGGAATCTGGAATACTCAACTCAAGAAAAGACTGTCAGCAATCGCAGAATGGCACTAATGGCTACTCGGAGAGCGATTGATAACACATGCGGACTGAAAACATATGCATGGTACATTGGCTGCGCCATACAGCGCCATACAGTGTGTGTCGCCATTTCTGTATCCTACTTTAGAACTTTGCCACTTGATGGCTACAACATGACTATAACTCCATGTTATACCCTGCGTCTTCGAAATGGGTGATATACCCGGAGCGTAGAGTTGTTCCAGTTGTCAGCAGACCAAGAGCGGCTGATGCGACCTGGTGGGCCGAAACAGTACTGTCTCGCTCCTGCTGACAATTGGGGCAACTCTGTTTATCCTGGATCTCTTAGTTATGAGATCTAGCTGAGCAACAGATGTGTCATGAAAAGTTTTGGAAATGTTCTTCAGATTTATTAGAAGAAAAATAGGATACAAGCAAATTCACTTCAGTTCATAGTTGCTCAGTCTGGGCTCTACGGCTTTGGCTCACTCACTACAAATTTGAATACAACAAAGAATAGCTTATTTCTATCCTTCTTATCGAATGAATCTATGAATAATTCGTAATGTACGCCTATGGAGTGATATTCAACATAATCATGATATGGGTTTCATTGCCCAATGAAGGTTTGCCAACATAATAAATTCAAATGAAATCTCATAAGCCGTTTCAAAGTTATGAAGCGAACACGATTTGCAAATTATAACTTCAGTGCCGTTTACCGCCCGAACTAAGCAACTTTGTACTGAGATAGAATTGCTTATATCTAATTTTTTTGGTATGAGGAATATGTGGTAAGTTGTTCTGGAGACCATTCGGGGACCTGTATATTTTTTCAACTACTCTTCATTTTCTACTCCTTTTCAGTTTGGCTATCCATAAAAGCGTTTTTTAAATGGTATCCGCTTCCGCATTTCTTCAATATAGTGAACGGTCTCCATTTATCTCTGTTCTCTTTCGTCAGTTTCAATAATGTTTCGAATGACTTCATAGATTCGAGTCCGTTCTCTTTCAGAGGTTACCAGGCTGTTCATCATATTATGTGGGTTGAATATGTTTCCTGTTTCTTTCATGTACTTCCGTCTGCTTTCCTGCCATCTAGTACATACAAAGAGTGAATGCTTCACGTCATCTTTTTCTTTATAGCAGGTGCACTTGCTGGAATCTGCTCTTCTCCTATCGTAGAGGTACTTCCGAAAACAATCATGTCCAGAGAGCGCTTGTGTTACGTGATAGTCAATTTTTCCGTATAATCTGTTTATCCATGTCAGGTATCAGTCGCCGAGTCCATCGTTCATGTATTTCAATTCTCCATTTGTCCTGCCATTCAGCTATGAGCGCAGCTCTGGCTGCTGTTTTCGTTTCACTATTATATGTTCATTTCCTTTCTTCGACCAAGAGTTCGATGGAAGGTATACCTGCTACACTGAGAAAAACTGGTTAATTAAAACGTCTAGTTGGTATTTTTTTAGTACCGATAATTAAAAATATTTGGAATTTTATTAACAATGACAACGTATCCTTATTTCCTACAAATGACTTTTCTATTTTTCGCCAATTATTTGTCATCAATAAAAATACTATTTGTGGCAGAATTATCACAGTGTTGTCTATTCAGTCAATTAAAATTTCATATTGGGGTTGAAAAACCTCATTCTGGGGTTACTAACAACAGCTGACTATTTGCCACAACTGATGACACATTTATCGTAAAAGATTCATTATTATTCATAGCAGAAATTGTTTAGCCATAACTAATAATTTTAGTTGTACTGCGTCGTTCGGGACCGCCTCGCGTCTCTTCGGGACCCACTGGCAAAAATTGCATCTTGCATCTGTTTGTCTTTCTGTTTCATCATTTGAACTTGTATCTTAATAGTGGATAGATCGCACGGTCGTCGAGCTTAGACAAAATAAATGAAATAATTGTCAAGTGTAGCCGGGAGCGTCGTGTTCTTGCTGGTTCACTGCTCTGTGTGTTTTTAAATCACTGTTTTGTATTTTTTTGCACTTCGCGCTGAGCCATTTAATAATGATAATAATAATAATAATAAACGTCTTTATTGCTTCCATATGTGAATACAAAAAAAATACATATAATATGAGGTTGACATGAAAGCAAAAGGCGAAGTTCAGCTTGTAAAATGATTTAAAATCAGCTTACAAACTGTTCTTCCACTTAACCTTCAATATATCACTAGGTGTAGTTATAGCTTAAACAGAACAAAATAATGGAAAAAAAAATCATGAACAATTCATATACATTAATAATAATGATTTTTATCGCACGGATATTTTAGGATTGCCTTGAAAACAAATGCTTCTTGTATGCCTTCTTGAATCTTTGTATACTATAAGTTTTAAACATGGTGGGGACCTGATTATAAATTAAACATATTTGATAGGTGAAACTGCGCCTAAAGATTTCTAGTTTGAAAGATGGCGGCGAGAGGGTTCCTTTATATCGGATATTTAGGTTATGTATATCGGATCGATAGGTAATTTTTCTGTGCAAATATGAGGGTTTTTTATTGAAAATTATTTTTTGAAAAAGTACAGCAGCATGTATCATCCTTCTGTTGGTCATATTTAGCCAACCAATATCATTCAATTTGTGTGAGATATGTTCTCTCCTGCGGATACCAAATATAAGTCGTAAGCAAGAATTCTGCACTTTCTGTATTTTTCTCTGATATAGGCTGGATAAAAATGGCCCATACAGTACATCTGCATAATTAAATATGGATAGTATCGAAGACTCACACAGATTTGATTTTACATTTATTGAGAGAAAGTTTCTATTGCCATATATAGTTTTGAGAGTGAAGTATGCACGTTGAATAAGTACATTTATGTATTTTTCGAACTTAAGATCAGAATCCAATATCATACCTAAACTTTTGGCTTCACTTACGTTTTGAAGAACTTCATTCTTTATTACAATACGCACACTATCAGAAATCTCATCTCGTTTGTTCTTATTGCCGAAAAGTATTACATTAGATTTACTACAATTAATGCTTAGGCAGTGATCCTCTGCGGCTTTAATGAAACTATTAAGATCCTCATTGATATGGTCACATGACTCTACTACCGCACTGGGGTGAAAACTATGATAAAGTTGAGTATCATCCGCATACAGGTGTACATTACAAATTTGTAGATTTTTTACTAGACAGGAAGTATATATTGCAAAGAGCAATGGCCCCAAAATTGAACCTTGGGGTACTCCACACTTTAAACCCATATAACTGGAGGAATGTCCATCTACTACAACCATTTGTTTACGATCACAAAGGTAAGATGCTAAGAGATTTCTAGCATTATTCGAAAGTCCTATGTAATGGAGAATTTCTAACATCAACTTATGGTTAATGGTATCGAAAGCTCTACTAAAATCAAGGAGGACCAGAACAGTACACTCACCTTTGTCTGAAGCTCGAATAACATCATCAATAATATGGAGAAGAGCCGTTGTACAACTATAATTTTTTCGGAATCCAGATTGCGTTATAGGTAAAAGTGAATACTGATCAATATGTTTTTTTAATTGTACTTCTATAGCCCTTTCGAGTACTTTAGATAAAGTTGGCAGTATACTAATTGGACGCAAATCTTTGAACCCAAGTGGATTTGACTTTTTAGGCAACACTTTAACAACGGCTCTTTTCCAAAGTTCAGGAAAGATATTATGACTTAAGCAAAAATTTATAATGTGCGTGATGTAAGGGATTATATGTGGACAGCATAATTTCAATAGCCTTAAGTTTAATTTGTCTTCACCGGCAGCATTTGTATTTATAGCATTCATTGTTTGATAAACAAATAAATCATTCACCTCTTGAAATTCAAAGTCTGATTCTACAATTTTCGTAAGTTTGTACGACGAGAGTAATTCTTCAGGAGGTTCTTTCGTAATACATGAATTGATGAAGAATTCATTTATTTCAGCGGGATTTTTTAAATTGTCCGGTATAGTGCTTGATTTGTTTGGAATAACGCTATAAGCTTTTAAAGTTTTCCAAAGAGTCTTAGAATTTTTATTACTTAGCTCATATGTGAAAAATGCTTTTTTCTCTCTCCTAATAGCAGAATTTGTGTAGTTCCTCATATCTTTATAGAACCGGAGGTGATGATCAGATTTAGTTCTCTTATACCTGTTCAGCGCTCTATCGCGTATTACCATCATTTCTTTGATAGCTCCAGTTAACCAAGGAGCTCTGGGCTTGGAAACGCGCGATGTTATTAAAGGCACATGTCTGTCAAACAGGTTCATCAAACTGTTGACTAAAAACGTTATTTTTTCATCCACCCTTTCCTGATCATATATCCTAAAAAGTGGAGTATTATACAAATCCATTCTGAAATCATCTTCATTGAAGTATTTGAAAGACCTGTATGTTATCATTCTGGGACCCTGCTCTTCAACACATAACTTTACTTTACATGAAGCTATATCATGATCAGCAATGACACCTGTTGCATGAATAACTCCACTCTCGACAACCCAGTTAGATGAGGTGATGATACCATTAAGTAAGGTAGCAGTAGAAGCTGTAATTCTTGTAGGTGTGTCTATGATTTGACCAATACCGAAGCATTCCAGAACAGATGACAATTTATTTACATAAATATCATCGGTGTTTAAAAAATCTATATTAAGATCTCCACCGCATATGATTTCATCTACAGTGGTATGTATTAGACTTAGTATATCTTCTATTTCAGCTATGAAGGAATTCTTATTTATTTTAGGAGGCTTGTTTATTGCACCAAGAGCAATATTTTTACTTTTGATTTTTATATTCACCCAGAGTTGTTCCGATACTGTACCATGATAATTCAATTTTTCACTATATATTTTATTATTTACGTAAATACACAAACCTCCTCCTAAGCCACCTCTATCTTTTCTGTGTAAGATATATCCATCAAAATTAATGAGATCATCTCCAACATTTTCATTCAACCAAGTTTCACAAATGAAAAAAATATCAAATTTATGTTCCTCTACAATTAACTTAACAGATTGCAAAGAAGGCAAAAGCGATCTTGCATTAAGACAACCTATATATAAATTGTTGAACATTTTTATTTTATTTCGCTCGATGGAAAGAAACTATACCAATGAAAAAAAAAAAAAAACTATACCAATAGTGGCATTTGTTTGGCAAAATATTAATTCGCAGTTTACCATGGTTATCTGTGCGTCACTAGTTATCAGGTTTGGTACCTATTCACAATTCAGTTCAGTTTACGACGGGCGACGATGAGAAACTTCCAACCGACGTCACGTGTACACGGTGTATATTTATAATTCTTTTTTTTTTGCTGAGCTGTGGCCTGTGGCACTTACGGTGTGTGGTGTATTCCCGTTCACGATTCCATTGGAAATTGGAAGGAAAATGGCATACAAACTGTTATTATTAAAATGGGGCCTTGATTTTAATTGATATAAAACTATTAAGTTGCCAGAATAACTAAATTATATTTCAAACGTTACTAAATCACTTTTAGTAGTAAGTAGATTCCATTTCAGTCACAATTAAATATTTAATTGGCAACAACACACTCACTATTAACGTCAGAAGAAATGAGTAATTGCCCCAACTGGGATAATTTGTTGTGATAACAAACATATATTGAAACAGTACTAACAATCTAATTGTCATAACTATGTATGTTGATTGTGGCAAATAAAACTTGGTATTATTGCTTAAAAAGGCTTATTAGTTACCACAACAACGTCGTAGATGACTCAACTAAACTTTTCATTTGAGGCAAATAGGCGTTTCCAGAAAAACAGAATTAGTTATGGCAACAACTAATGCTTGCTGTCCCCTATCGTACTAAAAAATTTTTCTGTAGTTACTAATTTTTTAGTAACGGCTACAATTTTTTTCCCTCAGTGTATGACTCCCACTCCTTTTGTTATTATTGTTCTATAGGCGCTACATACCCTTATGCACATAATATTCTGTATTCTCGACAGTTTGCTCTCTAGATTTTTGTTTGTGGTGATTGAATTCCACACTGGAGCCATATTCCTAGATACTCGATTGCCCTACTGATTATAATTGTGGTGCGTTGAACTTCGAACTCTATGGGGTTATTTTTTTTTTGTGAAGAGAACTGCCACATCTGTTCTTCCAAGTACTAGTCGATGTCTTTCGTGTTCCATCCAGACTCTCCTAAGTTCAGTATTCGCAGTATTCATAAAAATCTGCTCATCTTCCTCAACAACCATTATGGCATTATCATCCGCAAAGCCAGCTAGTGTGGTACCGTCAGGTGATTCCAACTCCAGTAGGTCGTCATGAAGAATATTCCGAAGCGTAGGGCCAGTAGGATCAGTACACATCCTTGTGGAATACTACTGCTCATTTTCATGGTTTTAGTAGACTCATCTGCTCCAAGTATCACATGCCATACTGACGAGTATAATGATATGATGCTTACCATGTTTTCGCCAATTTCTGTTCTTCTCAGTTCATTCAATATTATCTGTCATAACGCGCTATTGAATGCGTTCTTCACATCCGAGCTAATAATCACACTTAGCAGCGATTTCTGTCAATCGCTTTATGGCATCAACTGTCTGACGGCCTTCCCGGAAAGCATATTGTTCATCAGACAGTCCTAAGCAGGTCATTCTGGAGCCTTGCTAGTAATAGGTGTTCATTGTGCTTATTTTCTACATCTAATAGACATATCGGTCTATACGACGCAGGGTTATCAATTGGCTTGTCCTTCTTTCTGATTATTACAAGTTTAGCTCTCTTCCATTTGGCTGGGAATTTCGCTTTGTTTGCCAGTTCATTATACACTTTCGCTTCATACTCTGGTCTATAACTACTTGTGAGATTTTTTCTGGTGGAATGTTTTAAGGGCACGGCTCCTTATTATTCTTCAGTTCAGCGCCTGCAGTTTCCAATTCTGCAAGGGCAAAATTTTAAAATCAAGTTATATTATCACAGGCAAATATCATAGGTGAGTGGGCAGGAAAAAGGTGATCCGTCACTACCTCCATCTTTGGCATAGTCAGTTTATGTCGAGGTGGATACTCGATGATTCTTCTCATAACTACCTCATTTTCGTCTCCATAGATGTCATCTTCAATGTTTTCACACAGTATCTTCCAGCTGGTTCTCTCAGCTTTCTCAAAGACATTTCTCCTTCTTCTCTTACCCTCCTTGTATTCCTTCCAAAATTGGTGGTTTTCGGGTGGCTGGTTTCTCCTAGCATTTCTAGTGAACACTCTCCTTACGTAGTTTCGCAATCTTTTCATTCCACCAGTATACTGGTGTTCCCGTCTCAACGTATTTCCTTTTTGGCATCGATTCATTACAGATTTTTACTAGCTTGTTCGAAATGGTTGTGACAGATTCAATGTCATCCTCCTCCCTCATTTCTTGTAAGGCTCGTTGCAAATTTTTCCTTGTCAAGCTTTCTAGTTTGCCAAGCTCTGGCTTTCTCTCCACCTTCTCTTACATCTTTTTCCTCGAATATATCGAAGAGTATCTAGTTATGGTCACTCAACGATTCCATCTCTCACATGCCACCGGGAAATATTTGTCTAGACGTTGTTTGTCGCTATCGTTGAGTCAGGTATTAACGAATAGTTCTGCCTCTCAAAAGTAGGTTTATCCCTTGGTTCATCATGGAATAATGATTTGCAGCTATGCATTTGGTTGAAATTTTACTCCTTCTATCTGCTACAAACATGCCCCATTGTGGTGATTTTGATTTGGGAAAAATTTTAATTGATAGTATGATCAACGTCAATGAGGAATGACTGTCATAGGTAGTGATATAGCGGATATACCTGGATTCGCAATCATTGTCATGACCTTATGGAAATCAAAATCCCAGGTCTTGTGTAGCATTATAATTCAGGAGGCTGGGACGGTCTACGCATGTTTCTCTTGGCGCAGAATATGCTTTGGAAATCCTTTACAGTGTGCTGCGGAAATATCACTTTCGGAACGGACACCAATATACCTCATTCTGTCAAGAAGTCATCACCTTCAAAACCCTTGTTCAACAGAAACTGGCTGTTTCCTTGAAACGAGCAGCCTACCATCGCCGGCGCGAAAACCCTAACCTCGCGACTAGAGCAGACTGAAAAGAAGCATACCTGGGAAAATATGTTTGCAGAGATGTTTGCAGCAGACCCCACATCAGTTTCATAAGAAAAAGTGCCACCAGATATTTCAGAAAGCCATCAACATTGAGTGCATCAAATATCTGGAAGAATCTCTAGCTGTGGGGTTAGACATAACGGAAGCTTTCGGTGTTTGGCACCAAGGAACCTTTCACAAACTACCATCATACGGCTAACCACCTCAGCTATGCCATCTCTCATCAAGTTTTTTTTTTCAGGCACGTGGTGGTGGACGGTGTATGGTCGGATACCATTGCCATCAATTCCATCGTTCTACAAGGATCAATGTCGACACCAACATTGTTTCTACTTCGTATCGATGATCTGCTATGCAGATGATAGTACTCTATATACTGCGTTCTCCTTCATGATTTCCATTTTTCACCAGGAAACCTCGAATCAACTGCGGAAGCAGATCAACGTTGTTAATAAAGATCTTGCTAAAATCACTGGATAGAAAACAACAACCTAGAATCCAACGCCACCAAAACTCGAGCCGGTATTTCATCTTGAAAGCGGAACTAAGTATGCCTGATTTCACCATTTCCACCAGGCTCGCTATATCTCTGATCGGTATCTTTATCAGCAATACTCTTCCATGGGAGGAACTTGTCGGATCCATCGCAAAAGCTGCTTCACGAAAACTCAGATTTTTGTTTCGTGCGAGAAGCTACTTCACACCACAACAACTTCTCTCATGATCTTCAAAGCACAAATACGGCTTGTTCTGATATACTGTTCACACATATGGGGTTCAGCACCCACACATACGCTGATGCTCTTAGAATCCATCCAGAGAAGGGCCATTCGCTTGGTGAGTAATGCCATAATCACTAACTCTCTGACATAATTGAATCAGATATTTCACTACTGGTCCTGGACCTGTTTTAATGTTGACAGAAAGCTTGAGTTGAAAGTTAGATCTAGCACCTGTTGTCTATTTGAAGTCAAAAAGGTCGATTAGAAACCTTTGTTGATTACCTGTATATTTCATCTGTGTGCTGCTTCACGATGTATGGTATGAATTGACGTCACAACCTTTATATGATTAGTTGAAATTTGTTTCTTCTGCTGTAGTCTATTATTATGGAGAAAAAAATTTTATTCATCACTCGGTTGTTTCCTCACTAGCAACCCTCAAATGTCTTCAAGAGACTTGTGCGAGCAAGAAATGACAGGGGTCTCACTTTTCAACGTGTGATCCCAAACACTTTCTCATACCATCAGAAAAATTTCAACGGTCGTGGTGAGAATCGAACCCACCTACCGGCAATCCAACGTGGACAGGATACTGACGCTCCAACCACGAGGCTGCGCTGGCCACAATCAATCAGCGTACAGCAAGATTCATGTCTACAAGAAAGTAGGCAGAGATTATGTACGTCAAGACCCTCTTCTTCGGTAAGTACACTTGGATGGCTACCACATCTAGAATGCAGAAGCCTGCAAGCAAACTACATTCGATATTTTTTCAGATGATTATACTAGCTCTGGCTTCCACCCCAGGGCACACTCTCACCTCGCCAGGATTCCTGTAGGAAGGCAAGGTCGAATGATTTCTCCTTGAACCTTTTGCCAAGGACGTATGGAGCGGCCTTGACGTGTTGCAAGTTTTCCTATAGAAACTTAAATGTGACGATATAATGTGCCACTGGCAAACTTGTTGCTTCTTACCCCTCCGAGGTGAGATCAGATGATGAGTCATTAAAAACGCCACCATCTGCGTCCTCAGTGGCCAAACTTCGGATTGGCTTGGTTGACGAGAATTTGACACCCTTGATGTAACCTCAAAATTTCCCCGAAGGTCCAAGGTCTTCGGCTAGCGTTTCAGAGGAGATGGAAGAGTTTGGTATATGCACGCCAGATAAATCAATTCAGACTACTTAAAAGAACCAAGTAGTATATCAATGCTAAGGTGTCATATGGGCCAATAAAAATGGAAAGAACATAGGAGACAGTTCATCCAAAATTCCCCATTTGATGAAATGTAGCAAATTACAACCAGAATTCCAAATTCGCTCTGGTATACCCCTTGATCGAACATATATAGATTTCGAAAGCAGTTCAACTCCATCAAGCAAAAAACTAATTAGTATAAAGGAAATACGATACACTTTCAACTACAATCCATTATCACTCTGTGACTAGGTTTATTTTGAATTTGATCAGCGTACATACATTACGATTCCACGAAGCGTTCAGGGAAACAACTCCATATATGATGGACGCGGGGTATAAATGCGTTGCTTCAGCTCAGGAGCATGCGCTGGTAACCATAATCTCTGATGGTGATAAATGGTAGCAATTATCGATACACAGAGGATATATAATAAATTTTCAGTTCGATAGTTATGAATGATCAAGTGATAGGGGTCAGTAGAATGGCAAGGACAAAATTAATTGAAAAAAAGAGTTCAACATCACCAATATTCCTCAATGGATGTGGGCAGAGGACCAACCTGTATTATCCTTGATTGGGCCACTCTGTATAGGCTTCAAGTGGGACACCCTGTATAGTCTCCAAGTGATCCACCCGGTATAGAATTCATATGAGAACTTGGTTTGGTCCCCTGGTATAGCCCTGTGGTCGAAAAATCCAGGAAAATCTTGGTCGATTTCTCATCGCTAGGGAGGCTAGGAAGTGGAGGTGGATGCTAGAATTTTTTTGAACTCTGGGAGATTTCATGTGTTTGGGAATATTTCCTCAGGCAATGTATTCCTGTCCCGTTTTAAAGAGGAACGAGTTTCGATATAGTGCTTCTCGACATATTTCGAGGTTGACAACGAAAGGATGTGCTGACTAACCTTGTCGAGTGCGTCTGGCTAGTATTGCTAGTCGTGGAATGATAGCAGAGATTTCTGAAGAACATTGCTATCAAACACCATGGGTTTTCCAAGATTTTTCAGTAGAAGTTGGATTCCAAACAATACTACTTGACGAGAGATCGAAGCATAGCCGTCAAGGCGCTGTAATCAGGACCTTCTTAGCTCGTCGATCTACCGGATATCTCAAAATCTCAGGTTATTATCGTGGTGACAAGACATTGAATTATCCAAGGAGATAGATTTAGGACGAACATACCAACACGAGTCGAATCACACAGACCATCACTTCTCAAATCAGTGAATGGTGGCTTCAGAATATGAAAATATGATCACAATGGAGAATGATTCCTAAAATTGAAAATCAAATGAAATTTTGAAGACGTCCTTTGCACAACCACCATTTTCAGAGCCAAGCGAGAGAGAAAAGACAGGAGATAAAAAACCGATCCAAATGTCATACCACGTCATATCACCTGACACAGAGTCCAGAATCCCAACATTTCTTGGAATTCTAGTACCATCTTGGGTCGGCAGAGGCCGCACCAATATTCACTCATGGAGCTGCCACCCTCGGATACTTTGCCATTACGACATCATGTTGGTGTCTCTGGGCAAAATTTCACACACCCCAGCAGGTATCTCCGGACTAGTCGTCTGATATCCACCATTGAGGTGAAGACGACACCTAATCGCGATCTGGGTTGAACACCCCTCCGACAAGTTCTGTCCAACAACGATTGATACCACTGACAACGAACAGCCGGCACGAGAACCTTTGATCATATCGCTCAATAGCTACCAGCTTAGTTAGCCAATCCATTTCCATACCCAACTCCACTTCGTTTAAGATAAACAATGAACAATAAATACTTCAACACTATGAATTGAAATACAGTTGTATTTCAATTCATAGTGATGAAGTATTTATTCATTTTCGGAGTGCCGAGTTCAGTTTCTTATTGCCAGGTTTTCCTCGACGAGATGTTGACAGTCTTCGTCGAAAACCCGATGATGATTTTGTGGCTTTCCGCTTGCTGACATTATGAGTCCGTGCCAGTCGTTGAATCTGGCTTGGCATAACAGTATTGTGGACACTTCTCATGTTTTAGGAGGAGGTTCCTCTTTCCTCACATTCACAGGAGGTGTCTTGCTCGTTCCCGGCTTTTGTGCTCTATCGTGTTCCTCAGAGGGTGCAGTGGCTCGGTGTGAGGTGACTTGAGTTTTGGGACGGAAATAAACCTACCCCAAACCGGAATTTGCTCAGCCATAGTTTCATTATCGACAGCAATGGTACATGTTTGATCCGGGTCTGTGGTTTCCTTTTGTAGACTAGTCTACTCCAACAGACCATTTTTTGTTTTCCTCGTTTTAGTGAATACCTGTTTTAGAGATTAGTTTGTGATCATCTTCGTCAGATGAATGAATTGATCGCCTGTGGAGTATTTCATCAGAGAGCCAGTTAGTCGAGAGGCGCTCTTATGATCATCCCAGGTGACAGGTGACCTGCAGCTATCCAGGCCATAATGTACAGCTATAGGATCGCACTTGTGGTGCATGATCTGAAATATCCTCTAGAGCAGCTAAAATGGCAAACTGAAGTGATTCCAGTTGTTCGGACAACGCCGGAGTTGCGGGATGTCCATGGTGCGAGATTCCCACCTTCACACCAGCAGCAGTTTTTCGATATGAGGGCTTTCGTGTGTCAGTCTCACCTGACACATCATCTGATTCAGCCGTGTAGGAATCATCACTAGAGCATTAGCGTTTACTCAATTCTGATTTGACAGAGAGTGGTTGTTCCATAACTTCATGCATGTTTGGCTGCTGATGATTTTAGTCAGATTCGTGAAATAACCCGCTCTCAAGGAGGCAACTGAGTCGCGTCCTAGCACCATCTAGTTTCGTAGGTTTGTCTTCAGAAGTTGGAGATCTGAGTAGCTCTTCATCCTGATATGAAGTTACAGGAAGGTAAGTTGGAGTCGACATATCCAAGTCCATATCTTCTGTAGACTCAAGGTCTGATTTTTTTCACTTGTTGTATCCATGAAAGGTCCTAAGAGAAGCTAGGGGAAATGAGTCTACACGGCGAAGCCCCGCATTACCGTTCGTGGTAAGGATGTTTACGACGAAAGGGTGCCTGATATCTCGAAGGTTCCGTTGATGATAGCTTATGAGTTCATTATCATTCTTTCCCTTGGCACATATACGCACACTTTAGGTTCAAGCTATCGTTGGGATGTCTTCAGTTGAAACAAGCTAACATACATGCAAAAAGCAGCAAACAGTAGTTCAAGCAGTGAAATAGAAATGAATGAGATGAGCCAAATTCGCCCTGTTATATAACATTTTCTGTTAATGGAATGAAAAAACTTATATTCGAACAGACTTGAAATATTGATGCGAATCGCATAGACGAACATAGGATAGTATTTTGTATGAGTCAGCGACGTTCATTCGATGATGTGGCTGCGTGAGGGACCTATAATACTGTTCCAAAAATATGTTCACTCAAGAAAGTCATCGACAATGAATCAACTTGGAATGGAACAAGGAATATCTCAATAATGTACCTTCCACTGAACATGAAACCTTCCAGAAACTCTTCAATTCTACTCTGTTTTGGACTGTTTGAAACTTTGCTTGAAACATAACCCAGATGTGTCCTCCAGGTTCCTCGTATATTTTTCAGGTGCAAGTACGTTTGAACGAAACCAAAATGTAACGTTTCAAGAAAAATGCACCCATGTTAGAATTTATAGAATTTATGTTCTGATGCTGCTACTACTGATGTTTCATGTTTCTTGTTGTGTTGCTTAAACCTACTCTACATTATATCACTTAAAAAAACCTAAATCAAAAAACAGCTGCTTTACATTCTTTCGCTGTTTTGGGGACAGTATATTTTGTTTCAGAGATATTAGTTGAGAGTGTTCATTAGGATATGTTGGGCTAGTATGGACTCGATTAGACTATTTGCGTTTTGTATTCCTCCCATTTGTGTGATGGGTTTTTGCCTTCTGTTTGTAAGTAAGGTTTGTTAATCTGTGATAAGTAGTACCTAATAGATTTGTCTCTGTTTCTACTGTATATGTATTCTCATTTTCATACCACAACCACTCTCTTTGAAGAGTTGATAACACAATAAAAATCGAAAACCTTTATGTAACATACAGTTTTGTTGAGACGTGTCTAGGACAGTTTTTTGAGACGTGTCTAGGACAGTTTTGTTGGAACGTTGTGTAAGACTTCCTTCAGTAAACAAGGATGCCTCTAGTTAAGTTCTTGATATTTTTCTCCACCTCACTGTGTTTGTGACAATGTCTTGTCATTTGTCTTGTCAATTCTGTAGTTTGAAGTGGGGATGAAAGTTCTTTTTCTCTCTTTTTGTGTTCGTCGTTTCTTGGGGTAGAAAATAAAAGATATGGTGTTATTGGCGTTTTTAGATTCATATAACATTTTATGTACCTAACTCAACTTATGTATAATACTTATGGAAACTCAACTTATTTATAACACTTATGGAAACCCAAATTATGAATAACACGTAGGGAAACCCAACTAATGTATTACACTTATGCAAACTAACCTTATGTTCAACACTTATGTTCTTAATCTTTTATTGTTGATGACTTATAAGCAAATATTACAATGTGTGAAGTTATTCAGGTATTATGTTGATCTAATCATTAATGTTTTTTGTACATGGATCGAGGAGGATCTATAGTCGGGTTGACCGAACTGTAAGACTTCCTTCGATAAGCAAGTATGCCATATCTAGTCAAGTTCTTGATATTTTGTTCAATGTCACTGTGTTTGTGGCAAAATGTTGTCATTTGTCATGTCAATTCTGTCAAGTTCGAAGTGGGGATGACAGTCTTCTTTCTCTCTCTCTCTCTGTTCGTCGTTTTTTGCGGTAGAGAATGGGAGATATGGCGTTATTGGCGTTTTATTATTATAATGTTTATTCAATAGTGTGAAAAAAAAAGGAAAAATTCGAAAATATGGAATTTATTGGGATAAAAACGTGAAGTTCCACACTAGGATGTTCTTGAAACTTCAGAGAGACTCAAGTGGAAAGGTTTCAGATACCCGTAAAACATATCTGCACAAAGCTTCATGAGAAGTAATTGTTCAATTTTGGTGACCTTCCCGTAATCACTTGATCGAATTACCAAATAATCTATTTGTTCGAGAAAGATTGAAAGGATTCATTATTGAATCAACAAACACGTCAAGTCTAACCAAACAAACGTAAAATTTCGGTGTTAAGGACGGGATATAAAAAGGAATCGTCCCGCTAAATGCGCCCTTCGTAAAACTCGAGGGTTACGATTTTTGCAAGGGTAGCTGAATGGGGGACGAATGTTTCATACCCACTCACTCTCCTACTTATATAGGGGTGGTTGATTAAAGATAGACAGCGTTGCACTTGCGAATAAGTAAATCCAGTTACCATGGGAGCACGGAATGTTCAACATGTTTTTCTTTTCATTTTAAATTGAGAATGAATCATCGAAAATGGAGGAGCGTCCTATATCAGTCTCAGAGTAGAGTAGAGTTTTATTGACTACTTGATGTACATTTATACATTTGTAGCAAGTCCTAAATGGTTCTATTTTGGTAAGAAGAATGTAAAAAATAATAATTTACATTGAAAGACAAAAAATATACGATCAAAGATGAATAATAAACAATCAAAAACAAAATACACATTCACGTTTCCCTCAAGAGTAGATGTTCGGCAAGTGTGTTCCTTCAAAATTGTGGCCACTAACGTGAGCCAGATATTCTGCAATCGAATAAAAGCAGTTTCTTCAAAATAAAAATTTCATAACCCTCTTGAGATAAAACATATTGACAGTTTTAATATTGGCAGGAAGAGCATTATATAATCTGAGATCATGAGAATTTTTTTGTGATTTGCTGGGTTTGTAACGTTGAGGTCTAATAAGATCACTGTTGCGTGTATTGTGATTATACAGGGTTATGATAAAGTAATGCACAAAATTCATAAAACGTACAACGGTCACTTTAAAAAAAAATGCAAAAACACGTCAAACTGCTCTTTTTATTCCGCATCTTTTGACATAAGTTACGAAAATAACACGTCGAAGTTGTCAAAGTAATGACGTCATCAACAAATTTTTTTAATGGGAAGCTAAGATTTTCATTACATTATGTAATAGAGCTTGTGTTATTACACAAGGGAAAAATAGTTGCAGTAGGGCTCACATAATGTAATAAAAATCTTAGCTTCCCATTAAAAAAATTTGTTGATGACGTCATAACTTTGGCAACCTTGACGTGTTATTTTTGTAACTTATGTCAGAAGATGCAGAATGGAAAAAACCGTTTGACGTGTTTTTGCATTTTTTCCAAAAGTGATCGTTGTACGTTTTATGAATTTCGTGCATTACTTTATCATAACCCTGTATAAGCTGGATTGCTTAGGAAGCAGGGGACCTCTTTTGTGAATCTCTACTATTCTCGTATGAATATACATTCAAGGTACTGACAATATTTTGTGATTTATGAATGAATCACGACACGAATCTCTGTAACCAATTCCAACAAGAATGCTCAGAGCCTTTTTTTGTAATATGAAAATACATTGGGCATCACTAGAATTTCCCCATAGTAGGATCCCATAAGAAATATGCGATTGAATTAGTGAGCAAAAAACCATTTCCAATGTAGTGAAATTAGTTATAGGTTCAAGTTTAGATAATTTACTTTTCAAACCCAAAATGTGGCTGGACCAATTTGACCTTTTACCCAAGGTGAAACCCAATAACTCAACAGTTTGGAACTCAGGTAATGGCTGAGCCGTAGATATCACCATGTTTTGTGATTTATCGTTATTCATCATAAGTCTACTAACACTAAGCCAATAGTTCTGGCGTTTCCTTCTATTTCGACAGATTGATCAGCAAGAGATGAAAGATTTTCAATGAGGGATGTATCGTCAGCAAATAATACACTGTGACATGGTTTCATATAGTTGAAGAAATCATTATTATAAATCACAAACAACAGCGGACCCAATACCGATCCCTGAGGAATACCCAAGTTGATTAGTTTCAGCTCAGAAAATTCATTGTTATAAAAAACTGCCTGGAAACAATCATTTAAGTATGTTTTCATTAGTTCCAAAATAATTCCTCTAACAACATAATACGAAAGTTTTTTGAGTAATATGTTGTGGGAAACACAGTCAAAAGCCTCAGATAGATCCAATAGTGTTACTCCTATAAACTCTCCATTCTCAAGACCCTCAACCATGATTCCGACAACACTCATAGCAGCATCGATGGTTGAGCAATTCTCGCGAAAACCAAACTGATATCTACAAAAAAAATTGGTGATTTCAAAATATTTGATGAGCCTATTTTTTATTAACATTTCTATGATTCCTGGAAAATACTCATGATAGATATAGGTCTATAATTATCGACTAACTCTCCGTCTCCTTTTTTGGATAAAAGTATTACTTTCGCATATTTGGAAATATCTGGAAATCTACCAGTCGAGAAAATTGAATTAATCAACATTGTTAATGGAGAAAGAATTATGTCTTGAGTTTTCTTAGAGATTTTACTATTTATTCCATTGATATCAGGACAAGCTGAATTTTTCAATGAATTAATGATTTCCCGTACTTCGTCACACGTAACAGTAGTTCGAAAGAATGAAGATTCTGGAGAAGGAAAGTTTCGAAAATTCATCAACTCAGAAATTTGTAGTATGGGCATTGATTTCATTCATTCATTGAATTCGTTTGAGGTCAAATTATCGGAATAACATTTTTGTATGATTTTGTTCCAATGAAAATTTACAATGTTCCTGCTAGCCTTGGATCTATTTTCAGCTTCAACAATATATGAGTCATTTGCAGTTTTTTTTGCATGCCTGAGTTGCATATCGTAATTCTTCCTGAAAGTTTCAAAGTTATTGATATCTTTAGGAGCCTTTGTACTATCACATATAGATTTCAGAATTGCTAAAGTATCCCTTAGTTTCCCTAATTTGTCATCAAACCAAGAAACGGGTTGTAAATTGAAATTTGGTTTATTTAATTCCATCGAAAAAATGTCATCAATTTAATCGTTATAAGTTGTAATTAACAGAGAGGACAGAAAATCTCCATCCAGGTTTGAATAAAAAATAGTCCAGTCAGCTTTGAGCAGAGTCGATGATAGCTGTTATTCACTTAGCTAATATTTATACATGTGGTTTTTGAAGTAGAATGCCATATATTTTATATCAATTCTGCAGTGAATAATGACCAGGTATCAATAGTCATAACGTAAATTGAATAATGTATAGCATTATTCAGAGAAACCACAAGTTTGATACTCACGCTATAAATCAGTTGTGAATGAACTTCATAAAAACATATTAGAATTGATTTACACCACTAACCTATAAACAAGAAATGGAGGGACGATGATTTTTCTCACTTTCACGCTGATTTGAACTCACGCATACCACGTGATCAGCTTGGCGAGTATTCGCTTATCCTTATTGGGCCAGCCTCCCAATAGATCGTTCATATGAAGCAGAAACTATGTTGGTGCTAAAATTGATAACCCAGCCAACAAAAAGAGGTATTAAAGATATCTCGGCAACCTCCTCCAAGGAAATTGTGACGCCTTTCTTTGGGAAATTCGCATACAGAACCTTGTTCCGAGAACTTTGAGAGATTCGCATCATTTGCCACTGGTGCGATCTCCAAGAATTCGCAGAACCAAATTATTCGAGATATTCGCACACATAACCATGTGGCGAGTACTTCATGAGATATTCCCACACATAGGCTTGCGGTGAAATATTCGGGAGATTTTTGCGGGAATTTACTCGCAACTACGAGTGAACCAAGGAATTCAGGTAAATGCGCCTGTCGAGGTCTCTGAGAGTTCGCATCACGAACTGTTCAAGACATTCTCATGAGTATCATTTCGCGAGTTGTTGTTGTTGTTCTAAAATTACCTTTTAACGTGTGATCCCAAACACTTTCTTGGGCCATCAGAAAAATTTCTGCAGTCGACAGGAATCGAACTCACGACCGGCAAGCGAATGCGGATTAGAATATGGACACTCTGTCCGCACGGCTACCTGGACCCTGGAGTTCCTCGAGATATTCTTGTTTTTTTTATTCAAGTTACCAAGGATTTTCGTGGTATTCATAGGCAACCAACATTCGGCTGTCAGCATAGTGTAACTATTGCCAGCTGTTTTGAATCCAGCTAAGAGGAATTTACCATTTTGCTCCAGCCAGGGAACTCCGTAAGTTGAAGCTCACGGGCTGTAGCGCTTATGAAATGGATGCATAGTACATAGTCGATAGGTATGCGATGGTGATTGATCAACTTTGGAAGGTCAGGTATCAGAACATATCTTCATGAACAATTCTGAAATACAAAGTTATGATTGAAATGTTTCTGCACTGTTCATGAAATCATTTTCCTCAAACTGTTTGATTCACGGTTCTTCACCCTGTATTCAATTGTTACATTATTATCATCTCGAATATTGACTATGTTTAACAGGTTGATCAATTTTTTCTTCTGGAAAGTGAGAGATAGGTCATTTAGGAATATTGAAGGTATAGTAGCTCTCATGAGTACATATGGTTGAGAGGAAGTTACAGTGCGTTGAGGTTCATCAGGCCGATAGGTACAGTTTTCACGCGATATCTCAGTTTATATATGCCAAAATATATTTTTCTCTTTCAATTTCTTACATCTGATTATGGGAAAGGATCATATACCAAGTCGAATACAAAATAGGGCATTATAGCCTATTAGTTCGAAATAATTTCGTTATGCAAAAATGCAAGACTGTTTTAATTTTTTTACGCGGAAACGGTTCGTCAAATGAAAAAAAAAATTAAAAATTTGCAGGTCAAATTGTAGCAAAAAAAAGAGGATGATAGAAATGATTTTTGTTTTCATTAATTGATCTTGAATCTAACATTTTCATGTTCAGTTTTCAGTAGTGGATACCATGTTCTACCTATATAATTGGAATAGGATGCAATACTATTTATTTTGAAGAAACGAGGAGAGGAAATCCTGAATAATCGAGTTGAATAAATAAAAATATTGATTTGGTCCAATACAATTATAGAATTTGAAACTATTATGAGACAGACAATTAACGATTGAAGTACCACATAGCGGACAATTCATTTCTCAGGTTGGCTACAGGATAAAATAATATTGCGTTCTTAAGCTAGTAGAAGACTTTCTTATCAGATATATAATATCTGATATTCCTAAAGACGGTTTTTCGATATTATGCACAAATTGCCAACAACTGTTGCAAATTGGGGTGATAAGAAAGTAATTCAACATAAAAATGATGGATGATATCAGCTCGATGTTTAGGGCGTCTCTAGAGTTGCATGGTGTGATAGGAAGCCGAAGTATCGGAAATTGTATTCAAGTCGATATGACGATTTATCCCCTATCCCGGAAATCAAACTCCAACTCAATGGAGTCTAGAAGATTTTCCAACATCAGGCAAGCGGAAAAAACTTTCGATTTTTCAAGATACTAGGCATTCAGAGTTGAGAAACTTGTAAAATGTGCAGGACGACACGTTTTATATCATTTTCATGGCGTCACTCTTTTACGTCTTTCATCGCATTACTATGTTGCTCATTGCTTATAAAACATCATATTCTAGTTTGCATTCAACTATACTAATCCATGATTTATATTAGTGACTCTTGTTCACGAAAACCAATCAGAATCGACCACTGTCACGTTTTCTTCTGTGTTACAGAGATATTTTATGTTCTTTAAATTTTATGGGATACCAATACAAAAACCGAATCGATCCGCACGTGACCAACCAACATTTTGACATTTCAAACGTCAATCATGTTGCTCTGCGCAACATTCGCGAGGCGCTCGTTTTTTGTCTCAATCATGAAATATTCATACGAATACAACCCGTGATACTGTTTTTTTCCTGGAGATATTTGTCGGTTGACATACTCTAGCTTTCTGCTTTGATTCAGCATATCAGATTCTCAGACAATACATTTGTGTCCATTGGATGTCCATTATGTGTTCATCAGGGATAGGGATGTCCATAAACATCCGTTAGACATCCATTTTCTAGATGTACAATGGACATATCAATTTGGACATCTTTTGAATTTCCATTCTTTGTCCATCATGCAGGGAAATGTTCATGCACATTCATTGGACATTTATTATGTGGATATACAACCGACATATATGAATTTTAAAAATCACTGGATGTCCATTATGTGTTCATCAGTCAGCATGACGCTCATGCACATCTATTAGACTTCAAATTTGTAGATGAACAATGGACATCTGATTTTGAACATCCAATGAACATCCCTTTTCAGATTCACAATGGACATACCCAAGCAGCAATTTGACCTTACGTCGACTTGTTTGAAGATGTTGTGCAACCAAACATAAGTCGCGTGGCAACATTAACACTACGTTGACACAACCCTCTTTTGCAACAATTTGGTCAAAACTCTTTGGGTTCATGGAACTTTTCAGTTACAATTGTAAGTATTAGTCTGTGGTTTCGTAAACGTTGCTAGATTTACTTTAAAACTACCACCCTCTCGCGCATGACAGTGTACTTCCATGGTGTTCAGAAATTGGTATATTTTTCAACCAACTGATTACCGAGGACCAAAATGGTGACTGAGGAGAAACTTTCAGACAACTATATTATGGGATGACGGAAGCGGAAGCAGGAGAATCTACAGTTCAAATTGTTGACCAATTTTTCTCGAACACGTCAATTTGATCCACATATTTGTAACACACAGGATTCCAAATGGTGAAGCAGTAGTCAAAGATGGGCCTTAGGATTCATATAAAGAGGAAACTGATGAATAATTCTCAAATTCTTCAGTATTTTCCAGAATAGATCCCAGAGTGCGGAGTGCTTTTCAACATTGGCGTCAATATCTGATCCAAAAGTTAATTTTTTTCAAGTATCACTCTCCAGTTGTTGATATTATCTTATTATCGATATAAAGGTTCTCAGTGATAGGGTTTTGAGATCTAGAGAATATAACACACATAAATAATCTATATGTATACTGTAGAAAATTTGCAGTCTTTCAAGATCTTCCTGAATACTCACGTTTCCGGATCTCTCTTCTACTATGAATTTTCAGGTTATCGGCATATAAAGCAAGGTTTCAGAAATTGAAGCATAGTTCAACATCACCAACGAATATTTTGAATAGAATGGGGCCCAAGTATGAGCCCTGTGGAACCCCAGACGTGAATAGGCACTTGATAGATTTCACATAATTTAGTGCTACGTATTGATATCTGTCAGTTATATATGATTCTAGGAGTTTCAACAGATTGCTGTGTACACCCAAATGAGGAAACTTCACTATGAGGGTAGGGTGATGCACTTTATCAAAGGTATTTGAGAAATCGGTGTATATCGCAAGTTGGAACTCCCTGTTCCATGTTATCGAAGATTTCTTGGACAAAGGGTACCAACTATTGATCACGACTCCTTTGTTTTTGAAGAATCCATGCTGTTTGAGGATCGGACTATAAATGAAATCGGTGCTAGAATACATATTCCAATCATTTGTTGAGTTACAACTCCAATTTCGAATACGAGAGATTATATAACCTATTCGTTACGTTCTCTCTTTCATCTTACACCCCACTTCATATCATACATATTCAATCATGAAAAACGTAATTATATTTCGCCTACGGATATAACTAGGACAATCCGCCAGAGGCAGACTGAATAATCGGAAATCAAAATTACAATGGCGGGAATTTTGGAGCGTGAAGCTAGTCGACGTAATCAACTCAGACAACATACATGATGAGGGTTGGGGGTGGCTGGGGGCGAAAGAGCCGATTCTGATGCTGATAGACGGACGAATCATATTGATTTCCTAGTTTCAGTGGTGAACAGTGGCGGAGAAATATCAGTGATAGTATCATATTCTTCTGAGATTTTTTGTCATCACTTCTTTGAAATAAAAATTAGTATCGTTTCAATATACTTATATAGTGAGGAAAAATCAGATGAATTAGCTCAAAATGTCAAATCAATCGATCGTCAGTGACACTAAAAATGTTTTGAGAATACAAATAAAGGTCGTGTTTTTTATTCTATCGAAGAAAGTGCGCACTGATGGATGCGCTTTTTTGTCATGACGTCACCAATTGTTCAGATGGAATTAATTTATGCTGAAACGATGGAACAATAGAATATACGACACATTGATCGAAAAACAGATTTTGTTGTGTGTCAGTATGTTATGTATCTTCAGAATCAGAAGAGGCTGAAACGATTTTATATGGATTTTATTGATTAACAATGGCTCCATATATCTTCTAAAATGTCTCAAGAATTTCAAAAATCCCCAATATTTTTTCGTTTTCAATCAAATCGAAACAAAGAGAAATACTTGAAATGATTCAATTGTCATGTCAGTCTCCTCCAAATCGCTGAAATCTCGCAAAGCAATTCCAGAGTGCGCTTTTTATTACAACAGTTTGATAGATTTCCATCAACACTCCACCGGAATTTTGCAACAGTTTGATGGTTTCTTCGATTCATGCGCATGACAGAATGTTAGAATGAGAAACGCACCCATAAATTTATAGGGAAAATACTGAATTTTCGCATACCTTTGGACTCGCTTCTGACGTATATTCTCCTGTTTTCAACAAAAAAATATTTGTCCAACGGTACCATATTTCATCATCACTGATGAGCAGTTTCAGAAAATACCACTCTCAACCCACAGAAGTAATTCAAACTTGCCTACACCATGCACTGAGATACATGGTTTTCGTTCTTGAACAAAAATTATTGTAATGCCTCTTATTTTAGTGAAAATGGGCAACATTAGTAATCAGCTCCAAATAATGTACATCAGTAAACTATCTGATGATAACGTGTGATGATAAATTGTCGTTTATTTGCGTATATCATTTGACTTTCAATTCTTATCGCCGAAATTCCACATTCCTACTACAACTTATTTTGCTTCTAGAAGCTTCGTATTTTTGAGCAGGAAATTATCGAGGAAATCATTGAGCAAATTCAAACGATTGGGCCTTGAGTAGTGTGGCTACGTTCGTCCTGGCCCAAAATGGATGCCGTTGGATAACTTTTGTTGGCTAGCATCGGACAGGTGACAGGTCGCAGAGACAACAGCTTACAAGTGACATATGTCGAACGACAGCTAAAAAGTTACGGTCGACAGCTAATGAATGACGAATGACACATGACAGTACAAACGTAGGTGAACTATCAACTTCCAGATGATTCAAATCTACTGAACAATCATTAGCTCAAGAGATCATAGCCATCTGAAACATATGTGAACTAAGACCATCTGTTGAATCGAGAATCCAATAATTGACGCAAATAAATTGAAATCGATATTTTACTACCTATTAGAATACCTACTACTTATTGATTGTTTGCAAGCCAATCGCTAATGATGACCCTGATGAAGATGAAAAGGTGCCAACTCTAATCTTTCAACCATTTCCACTGGATGGAGTGTGTGAATACTAAAATGTTTGTTCGAATACTATACTGAAAACCATGTATATCAATGCAGGCAAGTTCAAATCAGTCATGAGGGTCCCGAATGATATTGTTCCGAAAAGACTTATCAGAAATGATGAAATAAGGTACCGTTGAAGAGAGAATTGAACCCTCTGCAAAACACGATGTGTCTCTTGACATCTCTTTCCACTTGAGATTCTGAAGGTAACATCTACCCCTCCTATGGCGATGAATCATGAGGGTTGAAACTATTTATTCAGAATGTTCTCCTCGATAATAGAATCGACCTATCCTTTGATTTTTTTCTTTCATCTAATGAAAGAGAATTGAACGGCCTTCAAAAGAAGATGAGTCACACGACCTTTCTTTCCACTTAGGATTCTAAGGTTCACATCTATCCCTCCAAGGAGGTATAATCATGAGGGTTAAAACTATTCAATTAGAGTGTCTTTCGTGAGGATAAAATTGACCTATCTTTCAAATGTCTTGTATTATTTACTGGTATTATGAAATTATGTTCTTTCGTCCCTAATGAGAGATGTCTCTTTGTTTCACTAGGATAATACTTTCCACAAACACATGGTACACTGTGAATACGATTTATTTATGTTTTTTGTTTCATCGACTTGACCGTTACTTGATGGAATTCCATAGAAAATGTGAGAACTACACAAACGATTAGATTTTCACAAAATTATACATTTCATTACAAATTACACGACATGTTTTGCTAATTTAGTAGCTTCTTCAGATGAAATACTGGTACAAGAAACTGAACTGAAGGAATAAAACTGAATCATCTCGAATCATTAGAAATCAATAAACATTCAAACATTTCACTCAACGATCAACTAGACCCCAATAATTCACCGCTGTTGAATTTGTTTTCTTATAGGAGATAACTTTGTAATCAGCTCTTGAACTTAATCCAGTACACCGTATATAAATGTAGATATTGTGGCCGCTTTCCGAGACTGGAAGTTTATCGTACCTTCCCACAGGTATTTTGATCCTTAGGATATAAAAGTTAGACGAGTCAATGTGAGTTTAGTTCATTGTAACAGTATTTCACTGAAGAAGCTACTGTGTCATCGAAACATGTTGTGTAATTAAGAATTTTGTTGAAATCTCATCGATTGTGGAGTTTTTACATTCTGAATAATTGTCTTTCATTTTTCGGAATTGTTTGGGTTAGGGTCAGTTTTGCGCAGAAAGTTGTGGATATATTGTAATAAAATATTGTTTTCTTGAAGTTTTTTGGAATCGAGATAATTTCTCCACCCTGCGTTTGCCACGTCAGTATAATTTTAGCGTAGATAAAATCCCGCATTCGATTTTTGAACCAGCGAATTTGGAAAGCATGGGGATCACACATCGTTAATAATGCATCCAGCATCCTGCATCCAGAACTAGCGGTGTGCTATCGATCGATTGCCCGCTCAGCCAAGGCCCTATCAATTTTAAACGACGGCTGCGAAATTTTTGAAATATGAATATGGCGTTATTGGTCATCAACGATTATGCAACTTCTGGCGAAATACAACAATGTGCTTCAAGTAAATGAATATCAATAAACATGGGGTTGATAATGAAACTCTTATTTTGGCAATTGAAAAGTGCATCTGTAAATGGAACAACTGCATGATACTGATGATAAGGAAAATACAACTTTTGGTCTTCTAGTACCAGGGTACCCCGAATGATTGATGAATTTTCAAGTTAACAGGTAAACTTATAGTGAACAAATTATCTCATTTGAAAGGAACAAAACGTATAGCTAGGTAACTGTTATAAAAACTAAATTCACGTATTGTGAGTTAATTGTTTATTTGAGATTTGTGAAATGTCATTTACCTGGAGTATTCTGAGTTTATATTACTAAGGCATATAAGATAAAGGACTGCGTATGTCTTAATTTTCCTTCATTACAACGGCATTATTGCATTTTCATCTCATGGATTTTATTTTTATCCATTTGCTCAACAAGAAATATTAAAAATCTTATGGCAAAGAGTTCCAGAGAACATAGAGAATATAATCTAATGAAAAATAACTTTCTAAGAGAAAAAGAATTTTAAGAAAATTAACTGTTGTTATATGAATCCTATTTTGATTGTTATTTAATTATACGAAGATACAAATACAAATGTGCGCCGTTACAAACCTCAGAGGAGAAAAAAATATCACTGACACAGAGAAACGGTCAGCCAATTTATGTGGTATGAGTATATATTATTGCCTAAGAAAACAGTCGGAGACAGAGAAAAACAAAATCATTCGTTGACAAGGCACGAAGGCTCATAATTTCATGAACACACTCATGAAGAATCTTAGCCTCAGCAATATTCATATTTTCACAGCTGAAGTGTTTCCAAATGAGAAACGTTGTTTGGTCTGACTGCAGAGAGTAATAGAACAAATAAATGAGATTTGTTCAAGAGTTTGATGTTCGTCAATATTACATAACGTCTATACAATTCCGTGAAATCTATTTCATTGAATGTACCTTTCAACGAAATTTTCAGATAACCAGAGTATGCCATGCGCATTTGGGCAATAATTCTGGTGATATGGATTGGGACTTTGAACAACAGGTATTTTTGTGCAGTGACAGAGTTTGCAAGATTTGCGAAACAGAATAAAGGGTTCATTTTACTTGATTCTTTGGAATTTTCCCAATTTGTTTCTATAAAATGAAAATATTTGTATAATTTCAATACATTTGTAGTGTGACAAATCAGATGATTTGCCCCAAAATGTCACTGCGTTTAAAAAAATTTTCTAAAAGAAAAATCCAGTAGCTTGTCAGTGACAAATATAGATATATTGAAAAATATAGAATTTTAACTTATCTTTGGACGTTTCTTCGAACATTTTTTCAAACAAATTGTAACTGACCAGCTACTGGATTTTTCTTTTAGAAAAATTTGTTAAACGCAGTGACATTTTGGGGCAAATCATCTGATTTGTCCCACCACGAATATATTGAAATAATACGAATATTTTTATTTTATAGAAACGGAGAGAAAAAATCCCAAAGAATCAAGTAAAATGAATATTCCACCTCCTCCATTAACCTACAGACAGTATTGAATGAAGCAGAATAAAGGGTACCGAGAATTTGAATAGCTGGCTGCGTGATACTGGTGACATTTCAATTTAAATATTCACAAAAGTGAGGATTTATTTGTTCTGAGATGGCGTGCATTGTGTTGAGTAAAACTATCGAGGGCTTGAATTGATTCAAAAAACCTTTGGCTTGTTTGACCCAGTTATATTTTTTGTCACCAGAACCCACGTTAACCAACCTGAGGAAGCTCTTTTTTGGCTATCTGTTGGAATCCATAGAGAGGATTTTGATTAGCCAGTTGTGAGTATATTTAAACACAATGCAGGCTGAATGAGAGAAGCCTGTTCCCAAGCGGACCAAAAAATCGGGGGTCTCCAGCAGAAGTAGTAGTCCTTCGATGAAGCAATAAACTTGTGCTCTCTAAAAAACCTCACAGTAGCGAATGTTCCATACTGGTAGACAAGAAGAAAAAGAGTTAACGACAATGGGGTTATATAATTTGACTCTCGCGTTCCAAAAATTGGCTTCAGTTTTCAGTAAGAATAGAGGTTATTATCCCGATTGCTTGTTTAGCCTTATATGCAGACAGGTTTGCAATTTCCCTGAAAAGTGATAGGGAAACAAACAAGATCCCTAATTAAGTATACTGATTCACAATTTCAATCACGTGACCGTTTATCAGAAATCTATACTTATATATCGTTCTGCATCTACTTTCGAGGAATTTCATTATTTCCGATTTCAACTTGTTTATTTCATGGCGATTCACGTAGAAGTATAGTCGTATTCAATAAAAAAGCGTACAAGTTTTAAAAAGAAAGGATTTCCGGATCCTAGTTCTAGTTGTGTAAAACTGGCTCAGCCAATTCTTTGTGTTTTCGAGAACCTATGACAACTTTACTGTCATCATTTGGTAAACAATCATTTCCGATAGCCAGTTTTATGCAGAATAGGATGACGTTAATTTCTCTCTGTAATATACTTGAACGCTTTTTTTTTGAATGCGACTGTACTTTTCCAAAATGCTCAGTTTTCTTGATGGGTCAATTTCAGATTCACCAAAGATAATGAAGTCATCAGCATAACGAAATGCAATGATATCAGTTTGCTGATCGATACAAATACCCTCTGCACCATGTTTGCGGAAGTGAGTATCAATATCAGACAGTAATAAGGAGTATAGCATTGGGCTCAGGGGATCACCTAGCAAAACTCCTGAAGATACATACGTGAATTGCAGGATATAAAATATTCGATTGTATTTCAGATTGCAATTCAATGAAGATTCACGGTATAAACAGGATATTTTATATTGTGTTATATGCCTTTGGATGGAAAATAAGCAGCACGTATGAAATTGAGCAGGAAAGGAGAATGTTTCCACGAATAAACGAGATAAATGTTTCAACTACGCAATGTGGAGACTGATGAGAGTAATGAGACTGTTATAATCTCACATAAAAACAGTTTCAAGGCATTCAACAGGAATAATATCGATTTTTTCAAAAGGTTGGTTCAGGAGATAGAGTAGGCCCTAGTTCAGGACATATTACAGACAAGGTGTCAGCAATATGGTCATTGAACAGAACAGAACGGATGAAGCTGGGCGACAAGCCGAAGCTTTTGCCATCACTCACGGCTTAGAGCAGCTTATCAAAGAACCCACACGAATTCCCGATGCCAATAACCATACAGTTAACATACTTGACTTATTCCTCACTAATAATTCAGCACCCTACACCATAGATGTACGAGCTCCACTTGGCAATCCTGACCATACACTCATCTCCACAACCTGCCCATTCTTCATTCCATCAACTGCTCCGGCACCCCCACGTCTTATATGGCATTACAATTCAGGAGATTGGGACGGTCTCCGCATGTTTTTCTCCGAGTTTCCTTGGCATAGAGTATGCTTTGACTCTGAGGACCCTTCACAGTGTGCTGCAGAAATATCCGAGATCATCATGCTCGGAATGTACACATACATACCTCATTCTTCGAAAGGATCATCATCTTCGAAACCCTGGTTCAACAAGAACTGTTCAAGAACTGTTGCCTTGAAACAAACAGCCTACCATCGCTGGCGCGAAAACCCTAACCTCGCGACTAGAGCAGAATACGTTGATGCCAGGAATAACTGCAGCCAAACAATAGATGCTTCGAAAGAAACATACAATGCCAAGATAAGATCGAAACTCATAGATTGTCCCAATGGTTCCCGTTCGTTTTGGTCTCTTGCTAAAGCGGTCGGAAGAAATATCACTGATAGTTCATTTCCACCACTGTCCAAATCCGACGGCACATTAGCAACATTATCGCAGGAGAAGGCAAATATTTTTGCAGAGATGTTCGCAGCAAACTCTACTTTAGATTCCCGAGGAAAAGTGCCGCCAGACATTCCACCCGTTGAGAGTCGAATGCCCGAAATCGTCTTCTGTCAACGCACTATCAGACGAATTTTTCCTGGTCTCAAAACGAATAAGGCTAACGGTCCTGATGGAATTCCACCCATTATCCTCAAAAAATGTGCACCAGAATTTACACCGATTCTCTGCAAGTTGTTTACCGTCTCGTACAGGTCGGGTATTTTTCCATCATGCTGGAAGACAGCTAGAGTCCAACCAAATCCCCAAAAAAGGGAACAAGAACCTGCCCAACAACTACAGGACCATTGCCTTGTTATCAGTAAACTCCAAAGTGATGGAGGAAGCCATCAATATTGAGATTATCAAATATCTGGAGAGCTCAGGAATCATCAATGATAGACAATACGGCTTCCGCCACCGAAGATCTACTGGAGATCTACTTGTCTACGTCACCCAGTTATGGCAAGCTTCATTAGAAAAACACGAGGAATCTCTAGCTGTCGCGTTGGACATATCGAAAGCATTGGACCATGTTTGGCACGAAGGACTCCTCCACAAACTACCATCATACGGCTTACCACCTCAGCTATGCCATCTCTTATCGAGTTTTCTTTCAGACAGATCGCTTCACGTGGTGGTGGACGGTGTATCGTCTGATATCATTGGCATCAATTCCGGCGTTCCACAAGGATCTATTTTGGCACCAACATTATTCCTTCTTCATATCAATGATCTGTTGGGAATAACAACTTGCCCCATCCACAGCTTTGCAGATGATAGTACCTTCCATACTACGTTCTCTTCCAGAATTCCCATTTCTTCCCAGGAAACTAAGAACTCACGGCGCAGGCAGGTCAATGCTGTCAATGAAGATCTTGCTGTAATCACAGCCTGGGGAACCAACAACCTAGTTGAATTCAACGCCACCAAAACTCAAGCCTGTATTTTCTCTAGAAAGGCGGAACTCAGTATGCCCGATATTGTAATGTCTGGCTCCACGATCCCCACCAAGCCCACCATATCTATGCTCGGTATTTCCATCAGCAACACTCTTTCATGGGATAATCATGTAGGATCCATCGCAAAAGTTGCTTCACAAAAACTCGGATTCTCTTGTTCCGTGCGAAAAGCTTCTTTACACCTCAACAGCTTTTCATATTCTACAAGGCGCAGATACGGCCTGTTCTAGAATACTCTTCCCACATATGGGGTTCAGCACCAAAACATACGCTGATGCTCTTAGATTCCATCCAGAGAAGAGTCATTCGCCTGGTGGGTGACGCCACACTCACTCACTCTTTGACATCATTGGAACACCGTGGAAAGGTCGGCGACCTTTGACTTTTCCATCGATACTTCCACGGGAAATGTTCTTCGGAAATCTCTGCTATATCATTCCTTCACTAGCAATACCAATCAGACGAACTTGACAAGCGCAGTCAGCACATCCTTTCGTTGTCAACCTCGAAATATGTCGAACAGCACTTTATCAAGACTCCTCCATCCATAGATTGGCTAGGCTCTGGAATTCATTGCCTGTGGAAGTATTCCCAACAACATATAATCTCCAAAAGTTCAAAAAAAATTCCAATACTTACCTCCTGTCCCTATCCTCCCTAGGAACGCACGATGTTCTTTGAACATTATAGGGATTCCCTTTCGTGCGCTCCAAGCGATAAAAAAAAGGGGGAGTCAAAAACTGAAATAAACGACAGTCTGCGAGCGCAACTGTATTACAGCGCATGCGTCATTTGAAAATATGAAAAGACATCAGTTTGCAAAATTCCTTTCATTAGGCGATGGCTTTGTAATGAAGATCTATGAGTATTATTAAAACTTTCGTGAAATGTACAACATAGCCTAAAATTCAATGTTTATATTTTGTTATCTGAATCTGAAGCCTCAAACAAGAAATCATGACCGAGACTTCACTGGAAATCAGGTTTGCGAAGTTTTGGTGAATTTGATGAAGCGAACAGCTATTTTGCAACGAGTTTGCTGAAGTTTTTTATTCTCTCAGAATACTTCCAATAATGGCCAACAAGTGCAAGTCAATATAAACATACAAATGTACAGCTTTTCAACAGATGCAAAATTATACGAATTGTGGCAGAACATTACAAAAATTGGGAAGCCCATTTACAAATATATATATATATGCCTGTCTGTAGCAGATACTTCTCAGAAACAGATTATGAAGGTAATTTCCTACATTTTGAGAAAATATCTTTTCAGTGTTCTATGTAATGTGCTTTTCTTTCAACTTTCAAGGGAATTCAAATTCAAGAAGTAGGAACATTTTCTGTGACGCAGATTAAATACCTTCACAGAATTCACTAATTAAAATGCATCAAAATGTAAAACTTGTGATCAATGGATACGAATGGGAAAGAGGAAGGTCACTTCCATACAAAACTTGAATATGTCTCTAATCATTCTTCAGTTATATCAACCAAATCATCCTCAGTAAGAGGATCGAATGAATCTGATAATGACAAAGATTGCAACTTACACCAGGACTGATCATTCTTGTGAAAGTGCCTATGATGTTTCCATAGAAAAGACAAGTGCGATTTCAGTAGTCAATCTAATGAATTTTTTTTTCACTTTTTCGGTAATAATAAAAAAATTCAATTAGTACCTACTCAATTTTGCTTTACTTCAACTCATAAACCAGAATATGATGAACACTGTGAATAATTTGAAGCTTGTTATTCTATACTAGGAATGAGAATAAAATGATTATGAAATATCTCCATTATTCTCCATCTCAAGACCTTGCTCACGTGTGATTTTGACAGTAATGGAATCTTTTCAAATGGTGTTCTTCCTGCTTCATTGTAGAAATGTATGTAGGGCAGTAAATTTGTTATCTGGAAAACAAATATCATGAGTTACCTATTTATGGAAGTTAGAAATTATATAAGACTTACAATTCACCAAGAATTCAGAATTATTCTTTTTCATCAACAGCATGATAAATTTTGTAGGGCATAACAGTTTCTTCAATATTTGTCTTCATTTGATTGTAAAAGATAGTGTAGTGTTGTAGGCTTTACTTCATACATTGCATCTATGCCTGACTATTTTCACCACTTGCTTGGATGTGAGCTTCACAACGGAATTCTTCCAGTTCTTTTGCTAACCTAAGAATGTGGTTGAAATTTCAGTAAACAAAAGGATCAATCAAGTATAATTGACTTCATGAGGCTTCAGCATACACAAACCAAAGTTAATCTATGGGCTTAGAGTTTCAAAGCAGCAGTTATAATAGTACAGAGTAGATTTCACACTATGAACAGTGTCGGATTCACCGGAAATTGATAAATAATGAGGAAAATAAATTGTTACACTAATGTATAAGTACATTTCATGAAGTTGAAAGAAAAATTTGAAGTTCCAAATATATAGTTGCCCCAGGTTCATGCTAACAAGAGCCTCGACAACTATAGGACCTCGATTCTTGTGAATCTTCAGAGTGCTGGCCGGCGATTTCATGCTAAGTAGATTGACCAACACAGGTGCGTTTCGGCCTGCCTGATTCATGATGTGCTGGCCTATTCACCAAGAGTTCTAGTTCATCTTTAAAAGGCTTTTTTTTGGGCCTTCCTCTCCTCCTAGGTTTTGACTCAGTAGATGAGACTAAATTTGAAGATCCCACATGCCCGTCTTTCGAACTAGGTTGGTTGATACCTAGATCCGAAGCAAAACTTTTCCTGGAATCATCAAGGATAAACTTGGTGTTGTCTTGCGACTGGGTGATATTTGAGAATTGATCGGGTTTGGTGCTCGTAGAGCAGCCTTTGCTTGTGGAAGTGGTGGCTGTTACAACTTGGGTATTTTTCTGATAAAATAGTAAATACGCTCTGTTACTGATGATCGAATCTGATGAAATTGAAGAAACACGACAATCGTTGAATTCGTGCCAGATGTTCGAGTAAGGATGTTTGCAGTAGGCCGTATAGTGACCACTGTTGATGGTACCGCTATGGTTTGAAATAGCATATAGATCGTAGTGGAACGGTACACTTCCATCGGCTGCGTAATAGCTCATATCCAGTTTTTTTAAAGGGAAATCAACTGTGACGTTCAGTTTTTCTACGAACAGATCCAGCGAGAAACGTTTCAGATGGAAGACAAGAATTTCAGGAAACCTCTGGATAGATAATGACTTTGTACATTCTCGCCTTTCCTTGCATTTGGAGCAAGTAGGCTTGTCTTCGCCATCCAATGACTCCTCTCTGGTAAATGAGTCCAAGCACTGGAACAAACTTAGTTGGCGCGTTCGCTGTGGTATTGGCAATGACAAATCCCAAAAGGGATCAAACGTCACTGAGAAATAGCCGCAATACGTGCATTTCAATGAAGACTTAAGCAGACCAACGAAATTATTGACTATCTCCGAATTCTCCACTTTCAAGAATCTCGACCACGATTCCAAAGCCTTTTCGTTGACATCCACAATTTCTACGATATCTGTGAACTCAAAATCGGACTTCTCGATGACCTTATTGATATCCTCGTGCAAACCCAAGAGCAGAGAGCTCATGAACTCTTGTGCGTCTTGCTCTGCATTACCGATGAAGCACGGCGCAAATTTTTGGATTGTGCACTTCAAAGAGTTCATATTGACACCTTGGTCAGTCGAATCTTCCGACCACAGTTCTTCTATGACTTCTGCGAAAGCCTTCATCAAATATCCCTTCGTGCTGGATATGCTTGTGTTGATATCTCTGTTATATAAGTCCATCATCAAATACTCCAACAACCACTTAGTGTGAGACATGCACTGAATGATACTGTTCATGAAACACGTGTTCCCAGTGTCTCTCAAGCCGTTAAGACCAAATTTCTTCCAGGATATTGGACAGTCATTGAACCAGTATTCACAATTTTCTTCGCTGGATCGGAGATATATGTTGAATTTTGATTTTCAGATGGTTGAACAGATGGTGTGGAATAGGTTGACAGGTTACTCGAATATGACTCAACGACACTTGGCGTGGGTGGGAGATCAACAGCATGGATGGGTTTAACGAGTTCACATGGATTTTCTTGTGTAGATCTGCTTGCACAAGTCCGGGTTCTTATTGGAAATGCATCACCCAGTATATAGAAGATTTCTTCGAGACCTTTGCTCGATGGTATAGTATTGAGAATGCAAGCAGCATTGCCTCTCTGAATCTCAATTGAAATTCTTTGGCGGAGGTATTCAGTAGATCTAGCTTCACTGCTTCGAGAATAAATCAAATGGCCAATAGTTGAAATAATTTCTTTGGCTGAAGGTCCCCAAGGTCCAAAAGTTTCGAACCCTAATGGTATGAAGATGAACTTGTCTTCCAAACATTTATATTTTCCGCACTTTCTTTTCTCAGCCTCACATGCAGGGGTTCCAGCAGCTTTGATAGATGAAACTATATTGGAATCTGCTAAAGAATCTACACAGGTGACATCCCAAATCAGTGCTTTTCCACGCTTCCAAGGTATCAATGACATTCCATCAGGTCGTTTACCATCATCACGGCACAATCCAGGTGGTTCTAGGATACTTTGAACGTTTCCAGAGATGAGAGCTCGTTTAATCACATCGTTGATTGCTGAATGACGCATGTATCTTCCTGAACTCTTATTGCAGCTCAATCCATGATGACCATATACATCAACTTCAGTACAGCAAATGCATTCATATGAACAGCATAATGCTGCACCCAGACGTAATGCAACAGGAATTCTCAGACAATTGTCATCGAGGAAATTACCAAGGCTAGGTATTGGGAATGCATTGAGCCATGATCCAGACTCTTTCAATGAAACTGCCTGAAGTCTAGCTTTATCACGGACGGAGGTGGAAGATATGATTCTGTCCCAAGCTTTATTTACTAGTGGACTATCCCAAAGTTTTTGAACTGAAGTAGAAGGTGGAGGTAACCCAGTTAATCTGCACCATTCTCTAATTGCTGAGGAAGCTTCATTCTCGACCACGAACTCAGGAATAATACTGGTAACCAGACCGGCAACAGAGTGAACCGAAGCCAAATAGGCTGGGAGAGCTAGTTCCTCTGTACGACGTATTCCGAGACCACCTTTATTCACTGGAAAACTTGCTTGAGTCCAAGCTTGATCATCCAAATTAGTGTTGGTGATGGATACCAGACAAGAACGCAGGATGTCATCGAGATCAGATAGTTCTTTTTTTCTTGGCCATGTTTGAGAACATCTCATCAAATGCAGAATTTTTTAAGCTCCCAGGCAATTTTTAAGGATGAAAAGAGCATGATGTGAACTGAGTTGAGGTTAACGGCTTGAAATTAATTTTATTGATGAAATTTTTGATTTAATTGAATTTGCGATTCCCTCTGGTAATAAAGGAGCTCCGAGAAGTGACAGATAATCATGCGTGGGGAATCTAATATCAGGGGCAAATTGTTCAACAGCCATGAGTACTTTTTTCTTCGAAAAATCATCACCACCATAAATGAAGCCTTCACATTTAGATATATTCAATTCCAAACCAATTTCTTTGCCCATTCTAAGAATATTCTCAGAATCATCTCGAACAGAATTGACATTTCCAGCTATTGTTCCATCATCAAGATACCAAAATAAAAATGATTGAATTATCATAGAATGGAATGTGGCTCTCATTTTTTTCTCCATTCCACTGACAGCTTTGACATCAATATCAATGCTTTGACGTACTTTTCCTGCTATCAGAAAAATTTTCGAGGAGGAATATTATTTTCAGAGGCATCGGTAAGAGACTTCAACAACATGATAGGTATATAAATGAAATTTAAATTCGTCCTCCATTTGGACTCGTAATTTTGACAAATCCCGCGCATGCGTAAATAGGTATTTTAACCCGCAGACCGTCATTTGTTTCCTCAAAACTGGCTTCACTTTTGACCATGGAAACATAGGATGTTATCCGTATATGTTTATGCTCTGGCCCAGCCGACAATCACCCTTGCTAGCAGCATCCTCTGAACAGTCGAGACTCGGTAGCTGCTGGAAGAGAGAGGCGCGAGCGGTCGCGTCGAGAGAGATCGAATTTCGGCGTTTTCGTTGCCATAGCGACAGGATCGATAGCACCGGCCGCAGAAGCTGGCGAGCTTTCATCCTTTCCCAGGGAATTCGTGCCCGCTCCAGTGTTGCCGAATCAGGAGTTTTGCCGCTGTATTAGGCGTTTTTAGAGAAAAACACGTGAAGTCATGGGTCTTCCTGAAAAAATTTCGAAACGAATAAGAATGCATTATGACTTGGAATCTGTTGGGGAATATTCCATCGATGATCTGTGATCTGGAATTGATTCATGGTTACATGGTAGGTACCCAGCGAACAGACAGCTGGCGAATCGATGGCGCATTGATTTTATCAAGGGCATACTGCTGGCAGTATTTATGGGTTCTTTAGATTTAGATTTAGAATGGAGCCTTCGGGCTATCTGCCTCCACACCGCGACCTCTTCAGATCTATTTTCTGCCCTCAAAATCGTTTAGAGATCTTTGTCTAGCTTCGCCTTCTCTATGAGACTTCATAGGCTAGCTTCCAGATCTCTTGTGTAACTTTCGGCTCTTTGTTTTTCCTCACCCAGCGTAAGGAACCTTAGTATTGACAAACCCTCACAGTTTCAAAGTATGTGTACTGCTGTTTCCTCCTCTTCCTGACAGAACCTGCACAGCAGTTTTTCAGTTAGACCTATCGTACTCATAAGTTTGTTGAGCCTGCAATGCCCTGTGAGAAGTCCCACTATCATTCTAGTTTTACTTCGTTTCTGACTCAGTAGATATTCTCTGAATATTGACGATGTTTTTTTAATGAACACTCTTGCCTGTCTCATTCCTGGCGAGTTGTTCCACCATTCTTGATGCCGTTCGATGAAATTGAATGTGTTAACATGCCTTGGGGATTTCCCTCAGGGGCTCACGACTTGTGAGTGTGAGAATGGCAATCCCGAGGTACCCTTGTAAGATACTCATTGATCTTCAACTTGTCTTTAGTGGTATCCGCTTCACTCTTCAGTTTTCAATCTTTTGTATTGGCCTCTCTCGGTCAATTCCTCTTTCTTTTTCTTTTCCACTATAGCCCAACCTCACCATAGTTGCGGGTAGAACAAGCCGCGGCTACTCGGCGAATTGGGCATTTTGGGAACATCTTCGCTCTTATCACTCAGATGGGACAGTTTTGTGGACACCAGAGTGCACGGATGGGGCAATTTGTGAACATCTGCTTATGTGGCCGCGGATTGATAACGAGGCTCTGGCAACCTCATTCAAGTTGTGGGAACTTTGTGACGGGATGAATGTCACCGAGGTTATAGTGTGTCTGTAATGAAACCTCTGGGAAACAGGGCAACATCTCAGAGTGAACAGCCTCAGCCCTTTGCAGAAGGCACCACAGGGCTGGACCAACCCATTTCCACATTACTGTAGGAGAAGAAAAACGTGGCCGTCTCCATGAACGAGACCAGAACTCGGTAGAGTAGTCTTCAGGAACTAGAATGAAAAAGGTCTCTCAAACGAACCTCTGGTACTGTGAGCAGGAGTGCTCACAGCTACTGTGGCAGCATTCGAAGATTCTCTTATATAAGAATTATGGTAAAATCAAAAACGATCTATTCGAGGTACAATGGAACAATGGGCCAACAGACCTAAGAGTCATCGGAGACGAGCCTTGAAGGGAGGTGAAGTGTTAAGTGGGTTCACCTACATGTAGAGATTCCCACAGCACCATAAAGGGAATGGTCTTTGTAGGACTTTTGACCACTTCCGAAATGAAAAATGCCTTTTGGGGACTTATATCATGTCGTTATCAGATACCGCTCGAAATATGCAGTCGGTTCTTGGAATATGAGTGATTTCATTGAGAAACGCGCATTTTTTACACGTTGGGGTGTTTTTCAAATGAGCGAAATATAGGGTGGAAATCGATGAAATGAATTGAATGAACTAAAACATTATTTTAATCCATGGTTCATTTCGGTTTATTCTGCATGAATATATTCGAGATTTAGCGATTCCTGCGGAATTTCAAACTGGGAAATTCAGATAATCGTATTTGATACAATAAGTAAGTATATTGTTTATCGAGATAGAAATCATAATGCTTGCTCAGAAACCACACATGCGCCTAACAGTTTTCGTGGATTTTCAACATCATATCTTCATTCATTGGAAATTGTGATTTTTGCGTTACGTTACCAATGTTAACAATGAATCAGATAATTCTGATTTTCAACTTCAAGATAGCCAGAATGATCAAAGTGAAATAAACAGTTGAATGAAAAAGAAAAATCTAACAGTAATTTCCTCAAAGTGATCAATAAAATGAACAAAATAGATGGCAAGAATGTAACAACTACATACCTTCCTGGAGAATGCCACGCCGAAACATCGAATTATCACATCTTACCAAAATCTATGTCGAGATTCGTATGAACGAAGACTGATCACTAGTGTTTAGTTTTCCTAAAAATGTAGAATTATTGTTTTTTAATTGAACCCAGGTCGAGGCGTGTCACCTCTGATAGACTGGTTTCGGGCTTCTGATCGTCATCAGTGTGGAATTGTCACCAGACAGCTGGAAAAAGACCGCCATCTGAGAAGAACTTGACCCAAGGACAATCCAAATCGGCATTTATCCGCTCAGATATTCTGGCTCATGACAACATGGAAATAGCGATTCCTAGCGTTGTATATATATTATATTATGGTTAGCGGTGTTACTCATGAGTTCAGGTTATTCTTTGAAATGTCGATCGTACAAAATTGGTTTGAAATTCTTCGATACAAATTAATAGTGAGTCGGTATACCTACCCATCACGTTTTTGTCTAAAGTTTAGTGTTGGGAGTTGAATGCTCATTCCTGAAAATCAACATATCATGAAAGTCATGTTTGCCGCTAATAAATTATTTTGTTTTATTTTCCATTGTATCACCATTGAGCAAAATGGAAAAACATAATCAGAGCATGTAGACTCCCACCATCCAATCAAGAGCCGGAATAGAAAAACGAAAACATATGTTTCCGGCTATCAAATCCAAATTTTCCTTTAAATCATAAACATGTATTTCGAAATGAGTGGAATAATTAGGGAAACTGTGTTGGCAACACTGGTCCGCTTCCCAGAACCCTGAACTTTCTGGTAGTCGTTCCTATTTTCATCGCAGCGAAATGCATGCGAATACGAGCAGGAGAGTGCGTTGAAAAGTTTATAAAGAAAAAACCCTGAGCATATTCGATTCTGGATGTTGAAACACCCAATTCCAAATATATACAGTATTCTCCTTCGAATAGTATAGGAACATAAATCTACATTTCATGAAATATTCATGGAATATCGGGTTTCATAGAATATCATAAACATATTAGTTTCTGAATATTCCCAGCGAGCACAAAAACATCTCAGAGATGTTAAAAGTACGAGATTTCGAGACATTGAACCTCCACCACGATGTTCTGTTCACACATGAATGTCCGCCGCGGCAATTATCGAGATGTCCTTGATATGTCACAAAACTACCTTCTCCCTACTTCTTTTTAAAGCCTTTTCATGGACACAACAAAACATTTTCAACGCGTCTTGCGCACATTATATCGCTGTAAAAAAAACATTTTCGAGGTACTTTTCTGAAGCCTTTTGTCAAAATGAACTTTTGCAGTAGGATTCCATTTCCCTATAAAAATAGATTGAACATAAAAATAGTTTCTTGATATGAAATTACCTTCTTAATCGGTTTCTGAGTAGTGCTTACTATACACACAGACATATAATTGGAAATAGGTTTCCCAATTTTTGAAATGTTCTCCACAATGCATAATTTTGCAACTGCGGAGAAGCTGTGTATTGATGAATTCGTACTTTTATATATTGATTACACTGAGGCACCGACCAACACATCTTGCATCTGATGGTCATTATTACAAACTAAATAAGTATTCTAACTTCACCAAATTCCTTTCTGTTCGTTAGCAGCGTGATGTAAGCGTGACACGCTGCAAACGCGAATGCCAATCGCGAAAAAGAAGAACAAAATCGAAAACAAATCAGAATTCATCGTATTGTGACGTAAGCATGGGACGTTGTGGTGGGGGAAACAAAGAAAGGGCACAAAAGAACAAAAACAATACTTTCAAATACCTCCTAAGACCTCATTGGGAAGTGCATATCACGCCTCAAAAAAACATCCTCATGCCAACATTTCTAAAACATCCCAAAACATCCCAGGGATACCTCTCAGTAGGAAAACAAAGAAATGCCACAGAAGAACAAAAACAATACTTCAATATCCTTCAAAGACCTTTTTGGTCAGTGCATATTACGACTCAAAATAACATCTTCATGCCAACATTTTCAGAACATCCCAAAACATCCCAGGGATGTTTGTGCTCGCTGGGTTGTAGCTTTATCAAGAAGGTGAACCATTCATTCCTTCAGATTTTTTTGAGATTTCCACTCCCCTAGGGTAGCTACCGCCGTTCATTGGAGCCATAGCCATAGCCCAACCAGTGCTATACGGGAAATATTGAAACGGCGGCTAGAGAAGAGCGTATAAGTAATAGTTAATTATTCACCTCGATATTGAATCATATTACCCAGGGACCAAGACTATATATCCCAAGGCTTCAGCCGGTCCCATCGTAATAATATTCTTCACTACCAAGGTATTTTGAAAGTTTTTTTCACTACTAAGTATAACAATATATTGCAATTATTTTAGTTTTGTGAAACCGACATATGGACCAATTGTCACTATTACAGCACTTATTTTCAATACTTAGCCATGATCATAACGCAGCATCCCAGGCAACCAGATGACGAATGATCACGTCATTGACGTCCCTGATTGGTGATTTTTCGTCAAAGACGTCACACACCAATTTATGACGTCACTATGACGTACTTTCTATGACGTGATAATCACGTCATCGTTTCGACGTCGAGTGGACGTCACTTAGATGGGTAAAAGAAGACGTCAGTTTCATGACGTTGCAGGGACGTCCTGTCGACGTCCATTTTTATCAGACCTTCTCTAAACCATGGGCACTTATATATTATCATGTGACACAGAAGTATAACTCATGAAAGAGAATCAACATGCAAGTTTCATTCTAATCATTAATATACCCGAAAAGTAGTACAAAAACTTTTTTCTAAGAAACTTTGACACACTGTTTATCTAGAAAACCAACAAGCTATGTACATATAGAAATGATTGTTCAGGTATACCTATATGGAAACCGTTACTCTTATGACGTTGCAGTGACGTATCTATGACGTCTGAAAATCACGTCGGTGTGACGTACCAATTTGGTGAGCTTCGTCATTTTGGAAATTTTTCAATAATTCGCTATTCAGATTTTTGTTGATAGGTGACAAAGAATGCATCAATATACATTATTCAACAAAGTGAAGCCAAATTCGCCAACATCCTTTCCATTGCTATCAAACTATTCTTTGTTTGCTTACATCTCGCCGACACAAACTACATAATTTGTTATACAAATACGAGTAACTGATTGCATTCTGTTGGAGATGCGTGCTGAAGTATGGCGCTGCTTAATAGGCGATTGAATGAACATGACACAGGAGGGACCCACCAAGCAGACTCAACAATGTATAATCAATATTATATAATGTCATCAGAGGCTAGTGGTGTTCATCACCTCATATTGAAGGAATCTTTTTTACGTATCATCGTCAAATTCAATCGTCATTTCGACGTCATTATGACGTCAGTCGGACGTTTCAGTTTGGTGAGTAAATGACGTCAATACGACTTGAGTAATATGACGTGACTTATTCACGTCATTATCACGTCTATGCAACGTCAACTACTGACGTCACCTTGGTCATTCGAGTGAGGTGAAAAAAACGTCACTGAAACGTCATCTGGTTGCCTGGGATATGACAAGTCGTTATTGATAATTACCTCCTGGCTCCTATATAGATTCGAGTGCCATTCCTGCGAATCTCTGATCAGAACAGTGCATTCTGGCGAGGGAAACTATCTTGGTACCAAAAACACACCTAACGCCTCGAAGGGGAGTAAATAATGGTAGGTTTTATAGCTAGTGGTGGAAGATATTGTTTATCTACAACTATGGAGTCATTCATACATTGCTATTTCGATTTTCAACATTTAATGACAGACATTATTGTGATGAATCGAGTAATGATAGTAATAATGACAGTAGGATGGCGTAATAATCTGACATCCCATCGACTTGGTAAATTCAACTAGGTACGTATTCGTTCTACTAGTTCGACTAAAGCACACCACTATATTACTGATGTTTGTGAAATACACGCAAATTCAAAAGACTCACCTTACATGGTTCTCATAGTTTTAATCACCTTAATTCTACAAATACACGGAAAAATGAGAATTCATTCTCAACAGTGACAGTTGCAGATTGGCTCACACTTATGTGCGGGCTATTCGAATAGATTAGTACTGACCAATCAGAACCATGGAACTTCATTGTTGATAACTAGCGTCTAGAAACAGGGTACTACAATTGATCATCGCGGTGGGGGAATGCTACAGCGGAAGCAAGTTAATGAATAATCGGCAATAGTATGATTTAATTTTACAACTGAAAAGTGAAATAGCATAAATGATACCTGGTGGGATTGACTGATATGTGATTGCACGACTTTTTTCCTATTAATCGATCCAACATTGTTTATCATTATTCCACAATCAAAATTATCGAAATGTTATAGTTACTAAGGTCGAAAATTGTTCTACTTCGCATTATCGTTCAACTCCTCTCACCATCAAACGTCGCCATCTAGATTCATTTCCGGTTAGACAGCTTCCAATTCAATAATGTTTCCATTCGGTCACGTACATGTTCTCGTTTCTTTATATTTGATGTTGCTGATGTGATATGGAGTTGAATCGATAGAGCACCAGACTGCAGAATTTGAAGAAGGGTCGATCATGTAGAAATTAATTTACAGTGACAAGCCGAGTCAGGCTGAGAAGTAAATCGATAATGTAATCACTATCACGCAGTTCAACTCATATACAGGCTGTCCTATGCAAAATGGAGTACCCATTCAATTACTCCATCAATAATGGGAGATATTTGGTAGTTGACCATTGTAGCTCGAAGTAATGTGGTAGGAGTTCAAGACGAAAAAATTACATCTCTATGTTAGGCAATTAGGCTGCTCTTGAAGTACTGAGCTCCAGCAAGGTGGATTTCAAGTTTGTGTGGAACTGTATTGAATCCCAAGAGTTTTTTGGTTCTAACAACATAATTACTTTTCTCCTATATAGCACACGACATCCAGTTTACGTCCTGTTCAGGTCCAAATGGTAATTAGGAATATATTTAGCAACATTCAGTACTGTACGCCTTATGAATGTCCATTGGGAGTACGATATTCAACATTACCAAAACATTCATATTCAAAGGTTTCAGATCGTCCAAGAAATAAACAGAGTCGGATCTAAATCGTGAGTATACGATTTGAACGTTTATGTACGATCAATGAATGTACGATTCCGGGTATATGTCATAAATTCAGAATTGTACGTTTGATGGATGTCCATTGGAAGTACAATCCCAGAGAGCACAAGTACGTTCCAAGGACGTCCTGAAGTCATTCGCGTCGGACATTTCAGACTTCTGGAAGACGGCCAATTGAAGTATGGTGAACGTCTTCAAGACGTCTTGGGAGCGTTACAAAATCGGAAGTCCCTGGGACATACGATATATATATAGGTACGTTTAGTGTTTGTTCTGGACTATTTCGGGACATTTCGAGGATGATCGAGGGACTTACGATTCAGATCGGTTTCAGGTCTGAACCCAGTAGTGGTCGAAAATGAAATTTCCAGATCCAGAGGTTATATGTTTATATAATAGGAGGTAGCAACTTTCTTCTTTTGTTTACTCAGACATGCACCTATCGATTCCTATTCTCATTCAATGTGGCACTCATCTTCTCAGCAGATCTCCTCAGCCAGCTCTGTATGGAGGCTTCTGTGGATTATTGATCCCTCGATATGCCAGATTTTCGCGCAGCTCCTTGAAAAAAATAACACATGAAAATCAGTAGGTTAATTATAGTATATTTCCCCATTACGATATATCGCGAAATATACCAGTTTGTTACACAGGAAAATGCTTTATAACTAATGCTTGGTAGAGATGAAAACATTTCGTATCTCAGCTTATAGCGCTTCGTATTATGATTGGTCACGATCCATACTCGTAATAAAAGGGAGTTCGTTTCAAGGGCAATCAGCGAGACATGTTCAAACATTTGAAACATTTTCTATAAAAAAGCTGATATTTGTCTAGTTAACAACCATAAAATAGGGAATGTGAACATTCCGCTCTCTATTATTCATCTTTCCGCTGTAAGTTGTAAGCTGTCATCTGTACGTACCATAAGGAACAACCGTAGGCGAGGAGTTCTGAATATGGTACAAAATGAACACCTTCCTGGGAACCCTGTTTCATATAAGTTCCTACCGATCTCATAAGGAGAAATAATGATCAGTTCACTTCTCTTCTGGACAAAATGAACTACAAAATATACAAATATGCGAGAATGTATTTCACAGAGACGATGTAGGTATTCAATCCACATTTCATCTTCGTCGTAGCATGTCGAAGCATTTCAGGGTGTTTGATTGCAAACAAACAGGGATATTTTTGGTATTCTTGAATTAAAGTACCAACATATTTTCCGAAGACCAAACCATTATAGAACTGATGTTTTTTAAATTAGAGATAACAGTAAAATTAATCGGTGGACATATATTATTTGTAATTTATATTATCGATTACCTCTTCAAAATATCAACAAAATGACATTACCATTGCCCCAAAATGAAATGGAATCAGAACTCTCTGTTTCTGTGATATACATTGCAGTAAATTCCGAACACAAATTTTAACTCAAAAAATTGATGAAAAACTGGCCCGTTTCATGTGTTGATTTTGTAACATGAAAATTTGCCTTTTCGTGTTCCATATTGTGAATTCTGAAAATAGGTAATAGGGAAGCTTTGTAGAGATGCACTGCGTAACTCAATGATTTCTTTTCTAGGTTTTGAGGTACTTTACATAATTCCATCTTGTTAAATGTTTTCATTTTCAATGTCCATGACTGGATGATTGTTGGGTTATTTTAGTCCACTTCTTAACAATTCTTACACATTTCTCAGATCCCCATGAATATTGTTGTTTCCATCATAGTCTCTTGCCAGTAGAAGACTGTTTGTCACGTTTAGTGGCAGTGGCCTGTAATGGTGCAGGGATATTCACAATGCTGTATCGACTGGTGGATCGACTAATGTATCGACTATCGTATCGACTATCGATGTCATGATCGATATTTAATATTTCTTTCAAGTTGCATCCCTGAATCTGACTTGAATCATATTATTTGGGTGGCTAGATTGACACTGCGCAGAGACGAAATTTGGGTTGCATTATTTTTTTGCAATAGATCAAAAGTGATCTGATTGACGGAAACTTGTTGTTTGAGCAATTTCCGTTTATTCATCCTTCTTGTTGATTCCTTCTCTTGCGAAAAGGTTTCATGTGCTGAAGCCAAGATGAGGCCCTTTTTGATTTTGGCTCTCGTGCGATCAAGTCAGGTGGTGGACACCTACTTTTGTGTTAGGCCTTTCCGATAGGAAGGTAAGAAATATTAAATATCATTTTGTGTGAATTATATTCGATAGGGTATCTACATTTCAGATATCACGGCCTTATACAGGGGAGTACGGGGTGCAGAAGTGGAAGATATGAACTCCATTTTCTTTTGACCACATGCTATGTTTCTGGACTTGAATTGAATTTTACCAATGAACACTGTTAACTGGATGGATCATTAAATATCGAATCTCATCAACTATGGGCATTTAGAAATCTTGAACTGTTTTCTGGACTTCACTGTTTGGACATCACGTGGACACTTTTTTCGATGATTGAGGCACCTGAGGGATCTTCGTGCTTTGAAGCCTGAGTCACCAACACACTTGAAGGTGGAAGTAAGACCCTGGTGATTTCTTGTGTATGTCTCTGGGCATCTATAGGACAGCCTGGAATTTCTGGCAGAATCCTTGCAGCCAACAGTGCAAGTCCCTAGTAGCCTTCTGGTTCAGATAGCCAGTGATCCTGACTTCTGACAGGAAGTCCAGGGGAGTCCAGACTCCCGGTATGTTTGATGATCCTTCATCCCTAGGATTTTGTTACTTTGGAGCCTGAACTCCCAGAGCCCAGTCAGATAGTGAGACGTCCTGGTCCAGCTTGGATGGTAGGAAGAGCTTGCCCTGGTGGCAGCCTGTGGACCCGTCAGCCAGAGTTGCAGTGCAGAATCCAGTTGCCCTGGGATAAACCAAGTGCCCAGGTCTCCAGGTGGTTGTGACTCCTGTCAACTGTGTGGGGATCCAGTTTTCCTAGCACACCTAACCCCTACCGCCGACTGAGGGAGGAGTGTCTTTGTTTCATCCAGGTAGTGAGATCTAGTGGACCACAGTTGGAATCTCATGGTTCAAAATCCAGAACTTGCAACTAAGGTCAGAATTTTCCATATATATATATTTTTCCCTGTCTTGAGGACATTTCACTTGCACATTTTTTTCCTGTCTGAGGACATTTAATATATACTTTTTTCCCTGTCTTGAGGAAATTTCACTTGCATATTTTTTCCCTGTCTGAGGACATTCAACATGTACTTTTTTCCCTGTCTTGAAGACATTTAACATACATATTTTTTCCCTGTCTTGAAGACATTTAACATACCACATTTTTTTACTGTCTGAGGACATTTAAATAGTTATTTTTCACTGTCTAATGTCATGAGATATTTGAACACTTGTCAATTAGACATAACAGTCTAAGATCGGATCTTACATATAATAAAATTATTGGGTCTGTTAGAGACTCTGTGAACCCAAAGTATAGGCCTATATGAAGGGAAATTTATCCTTGTACTGAGTTACAATCATAGTACATATTTACCACCATTTTGAATACCTATTGTTGACATGTTAAGGTGAATAAATCTGTTAACGGTTATTTTGGCTTATATTTATATCTTGGATTTTTTTCTCAGTAATTCTGCTGTGAAAACTGAGTGGCGCCTGACAAAAGGAAAACCCCACTAGTAAATAATAAAAAGAACTAACTCACGACCTGCTCCCAAACAAACGAGCTGCCGTGCCGATAACAAATCAAAATCTTTTTCTTTTCCAAAACATCAAAAGAGTTGTTATAATTTATTTGATTATATGAAAACATCTCTCCTTAATGAATCAGTTCATAAGTGTAGATTTCTAATTATTATTTCTGAAAAGATCCCTAATAGGTCCCAGATGTTGAAACCTGAAATGGACTTCGTCCCGGAGACGTCCGTTCATGTACGTTTTTGAACCGTTTCATGGATTAGATCCAGTTCGATCAGTGGATGTGCGATTCCAGATATGGATTGTACGTTCAGTTTCGTGCGTTGGATGATTGTCCAGTGAATGTACAATGTTCGACATTATGGAACATTTATATTTCTAGATAGCACAGGACGTCCAGGGGAGTGGCAGGATGTATGATGTCAGCGTTCCAGAGACATCTGACGCGAACGTTTTCAGGACGGATATATCAAGCCCCAACTATTTTTGTTATGGTGGTAGATTCGAAACGACGCCGAATTGTACTATGGTGGCATTACCGACCGTTGAAAGTGTTGAGAAATAGACTAGTAAGAAAGGCTTCATCCACTTCATTCTGGACTTGGAGTCCAGGAAATTTCGAAAGAGGATTATTGTGTGTTCGTTCGCCGGCCATTTTCATCACCACCTGAAGCCCACACACCATCAAGGGTATGTTATACTCCTTGTACTCATCAAAAAATGAGAATACTAACAGATCCACGAATATTCCACTCTTTTCAGTACTACTTGGTTCACTCGGTTTTCTTGATTTTTCTACATAATCAACGTTCCAATTTTTTATGCTTGTTGTCTTCCGACCCCCTTCTGTTGGGAAGTGAAGGCATGCAAGTTGGAGCTACAAGTAATTGGGAAATCTACTGTAATCATACTATCAATCTCCTGTAATTATTCAATCAATCAATGGATTCCTAATAAATAGAACATTTCTTCCAAATAGGTAAAAGTTCTATGTGAACTGAGATGATCACTATGGTTTCTCAGCAAACATCTTGATATGGAACATTAATGGCCTAATATTCTTTCCCAATACCTAACATCAGCGGTCCACTAAATGGTCCCATATGCACGATTCTGTATATCAGTACAGTGCAGCCGGCAGCTGGTCCCAGCGCTAGGTACCCAGCAATCATATTCATTTTCCCGGCAAAGGGCCAGTACAACATATTCGACACATTGAGTTTCCCATAGCAAGCCCAGCAGATACATAAATTGTTGGACTGTAATGGCCCATTATCGACATTGATGGTTACATATTGTATAGGTAGGGGTTTCAGGTGTCCTATGAATCTAAAAGTTTTATTCATTCGATATTTTTCAATATAACAACCCTTTCATCATATGGTACTTACACTATTTGAGGACGATTTCAATGTGTTGAGAGAAACTGAATGTATATAGGAATGTAAGTATCATTCGAGCATTCCTCAATATTATTGTCAATGTACACAGTTCGAATTCTATTTGTAGTCTCCCTAAAGATGGAAATATACATTTTCATTGACTGCTTTCAGTATACGTCCATTGAGCATCCGCATGTCCATTGGATGTCTGTAATGGGCATCCACTGACCGCTTTCAATTTAAGTCCAATGGAAATCCTGAATGTACGTCCAATGGTAATCCTGAATGTACGTCCATTGGACATCCTTGATATACATTCATTGAACATCCCCAATGTACATCCCTAATATACGTCCATTAAACATCCTCAAGGTACTGTCACGTGTTTTATTTCAAGGGAATGCCCTAATATTATAAGATTATCTTTAATTATTCATTTTTGAAATAATGTCCCTTGATTTCAACATGTAACAAGGAGGGTTGGTTATGGGCTCACAGTCTAGCTTTTAGCAGGGAGAGGGGGTGAGTTCGTAAAGGATTCTCATAAATTCCAGAAGGGCGCCAATAGATTATATATTTCCAAAACCAATCAAATTGAGTATGTTAGTCATACAGAAATAGAACCTATACACTTTCTATATATATTTGATATTTCATCAAAGGACAAATGCATTTAGACACCGGAGACTCGAGACAAAAGATGTATTTTTCACTAATTATAATAATTTAACAATCTTAGAAAAGCAATGATATGTTTCAGAGGGTCGTGCACGTACTCTCGCGAGAGGGGTTATGAAGATAGGATAGTCGTATTCAAAATTATACCGTCTATCCACTCTGGTACATACATATACAGGGGACATCGACAAAAGGGGTTGACAATTATTAATCCAAAATTATCGGGTTATTCCATAACAAATTACCAAATTCATTGACTATCAAGGCCTATATCAATACAAATAAGTAAAGTCGGTCAGTCGGTGTAGGTTATTAATTTTCACTAATATCTAAGCGCACCTTGGTGATGCAATTTCCGGAAATTAGATGAAAACACAGGATATAGTTCAGGACAATGTTCAGAATATTGACTTCTTCAATCCCTCAGTCGATTATTAGATAGCTAGGAACAAAGAAGGCCGCTATGCGGTACTTAGCCTCAATCCCTGGAATTCGGGAGAATCCGGGAGCAGAAACCAATGACAGGGTAGGCCGTCCTAATCAGTTTCCACGTGCTCCTGGCCGTATGTTACCTCGTTCACCTCGATAAGCCCTTGATTTCAATTATTTATACGGTTACCAAAACGTCTAAAATTGAAATTTTCCGGTTAGGTGATTGAACATAAAATAGGAATATTTTGAATATGCTGTGAAAAGTTTGTTTATGTGAATACAGTGTGCAAAAACTCACCTTCGATTATCGAGACCCTAAATAATCCGAAGACGTTCAAATCGACGCACAACAAGATACTTGAATCCTCAAAAGAGAAATTTGACGGTACTCACAACTCTACAAGGATTGCCTAATAGTACCCGCCAAATGAACTGATGAATTCACCCGCCTATAGCGAAAAACTCAAAACAACAATAATTCTGCTCAGTTCTCTGTATCGACTAACACACACTATTCCTTCGAAAAACGTGAAAAATGATAAATGGTTAAAATTCGAATCTTGGGCAAAAAATGAATGTTCCATTCCGTCGCTAGAGGCAGCACCTCTCGGGTATGGATTTGAGAATTGATCGTTAAATGGGTTGCCTACAGCAAGGATGATTATTGAATGGATAATTTCTCGCGAAAACGTAACAATACGTCCATTGGACATCCTGAATTTACGCCCATCAGAGATCCTGAGTGTATGTCCATTGAACATCCTGAATGTACGTTCAATGGACATACTGAATGTACGTCTATAGGATGTTAAATCCAGTGAGGTGTGGACGTTCTTTGTTTCAGTGTACATGACTAAATGTTCATTTGACGTCCAGTATGTTCATGTTGTATATCCGTTGGACATTCATCGGCCGTACATGTGCTATATATGGGCTGTGGATGTCCGAACATCAGGGAGTGATGGACAACAAGAAAGCCAACTACCTCACCAAAGAGTAAACCGAATCTGTATTCATAGGATCAGAACCATACCTTATTGGCGTCAGCACAAGTACGGTCAGAATAACTATTTCTGACTGGGTTGAAGATAAAAGACACACGTACTAGTCTGGATTACAAGGATTGACTTGAGTCTAAAACTAGGCAGTTCCCAGAATAGATGATGAAACGACTGAACACTATGAAAGTGGAGACGATGCGATACACATCTGGGTCGCGCTGGAAGGTATTCGGAATTTGTCTCATTCACATAATTATTACTAGAGTATTTTCTTTTCAAATCCGGAATAAATTGGTACAAATTGAATAATTACTACAACTGGAATGGAACGAACAATTTTCAATATATGTAGTACTAGTAGTAAGTGGGGAGGCTGTAGCCAAACAAGTAGGCCCCAATGGGTCCGGTTTGCTAACTCTTGCTCTCCACATATCTACGGTTTTTCTATTGAACAAATTTTTGAATATCATTATTAAACCCATAACATTCTTAGTGAATTTATCTTTTTTAACTCGTGAATTTCCTGATACCCTGAAAACAGGAAAACTCATTCCCATCCATAAAAAGGGCCCTGTCAATTGTATGGATAACTATAGGCCGATAACAATTACGCCCAGCTTCTCGAACATCTTTGAGTAGGTATTCATTTTTAGATCGTCTCCTGAAATTTTCAAAAAAGTTTGATATTTTCAGCAAAAACCAACACGGATTTATAAGTGATCATTCAACAAATACAGCCGCAATTTCATTTTTCGAAAAAGTTGCTGAATTATTAGAAGCAGGAGAATGTCCTGCTGGGATCTTTTGTGATATCAGCAGGGCATTTGACTGTGTTAACCATCAAATTTTATTATCAAAACTGTACGACTATGGAGTTAGGGGTTCAGCCCTCGGTTGGATTTCTTCCTTCTAAGTTAACCGACTGCAATACGTTGACATACCAGGGCACATCAATTCTGAAACGAAATTAGTGAATATAGGTGTTCCGCAAGGGTCTATACTGGGGCCAATTTTATTTCTGCTGTACATCAATGATCTTGAGGTGTACCTTACAGAGTCCTATGTAACGATGTATGCTGATGACACTTCTTCGATACTATTGGATAAGGACGAAATCAAAACACATCAAAAAAGTTAACAAGTTTCGAAATCTATATATGAATGGTGTAGCTTGAATTATTTATATTTGAATGCCTCTAAAACACAAATCGTGAAATTCCACAACTGGCAAAAAAGATGTCTACCATTAACCGTCCGCATCAACGATGTATCAATAAATAATACTAATGAAACAAAATTCTTGGGCCTGATCATTGATGAAAATATCAACTGGAAAAATCATTGTGTATTCTTAAGCAAGAGACTGAACTCTTTGTGTTATTTGTTCAGAAATCTCAAACAAGTCTTAGAGGAGCCTCAACTGTTATCCTTGTACCACTCACAGGTAGCTTCAAGAATTAGATATGGTATATGTTTGTGGGGCAACTCAACTTTTACTCATGATATTTTCATTTTGCAAAAAAGAATATTGAGAGTAGTGGCAGGCGTTCCTTCAACCAACTCTTGTTGAGAATTGTTTGTTGAATATAATGTTCTGACAATATTTTCTTTATGTATTTATGAATTATGCAACTACATATTTTTAAGAACAAAACTAAATACCCTCCGAATAAAAACATTCATAACGCGAATACACGACAGAAAGAAAATTTTCATATTCCACATTATAAATACAGGGTATCACAAAACTCACCTGCATATATGGGTTTGATGATTTACAACAAATTGCCACAAGAAATAAAGAATACTAATGGAAGCAGGAAGTTTATCACAGCCCTCAAGATGTGATTTAAAAAACATAAAGAACCCCATCATGTATAGTACTAATTAGTATTGTTCTATTATTGACCATCCATATACATATACATTTATGTTATGTGATGCTTATGTGATTATATTGTGCCCTTGTCCTCTTATACTCTTTTTTGTTTTTGTTGTTACTTATGTATGAAATATTGTGACATATCCTATATCATATGAGTGATCGGAAGGACCAATAAAGATCATCATTATTATTATTAATATTATCATTCCTTTACCTGAATTCCCTTTACGAATCTCCCTGACCTTCAGTATGTCCATCCACTCTGATATAATCGAGTCCTCCTGTTGGAGTTTGTCTACTCCAAAGATTTCAAATCTCAGCCTTCCGTACGTCTCGCACTCGCTGAAGAAATGGAGTGACGTTTCCTCGTCTTCCCCGCATCTGTGGCAAGTGGGGTTGTCCTCTATTCCCATAAGTGATAGGTGTCTGCCTAGCCTATTGTGTCATGTGAGTACTATGAGGAGGCGGACTACTTGGCGGTCTCTGCCAAGCAGCCACTCCTTCCTTGATTCGCTTGAACCGGCCATGAATTCCTTGGTCTGCGTGCAACCTGTGATATTCCTCCAGTATTCTCCTAGTGCCTTGTCCGCCCATTCATCGAGGGCTGGCGCAATTTGGCTTCTTGCTATACCTGGTACAACCTCCGGTCCCAGAAACGGCTCCGCCATACCAGTTCAACTTCCTTTGATTCGGCTAATATTTCAAGGGTATTTCCACATTCCTGTACCAATGCTGAGCTTAGTCTGGGATGACAGGTAGCCTTGAGTGCTGCCTGACTATCCGAACAGATGTAGATTTTCTGCTCTGGTCCCTCTTTCACCTCTTGCCTCTCTGCTACGACCAGGATGGCAAACACCTCAGCTTGGAAAACTGTGGTGTATCTTCCTAGAGCGTAGCTTTCTCGTATGTTTTCCTCAGTCAGACGGGAGTTTTCAATGTATAGTGAGTGTTATAAATTCCTGAATTCCGTAGCGTCAGCTGTAGATGGATCTGTATGATTCACTGTTTCATTCCAATTATCGGAATCCTCACAAGGGAAGGCACTGAGTCATAAAATAACCATATAGAGATGAAGAGGAGGGGAGTACATTCATTATCATTACTAGTGAATGTTCGTTAACTCAAGCACCCAGCTCTATAGCGACCCAGTTCTTATGTATACTCTGTTCGACTCAGGTTGAGAAAGAGTATTCACCTTATCAATCCAGAGGTTGATGTTCAAATATTTCCACTAGTATTTGCAGCGAACATTCATTGATAATGAGTTCTTCCTTCTCAAATATTTAGTTATTGTATCGAGTTTCTTTCAAGTGCACTCTGATTTCGGTCTAAGTGGAAGATGTTTTCATAAACTAGTTGTTCATGAAGTTGAAGGATTTTATATAAATTGAAAAGGATTGAATAATAAACAGGTTCCAGTTCCAGTGGAGAAAATGTAGATTTCAATAAGAGACAACAATATGTATTATCAATCCATCAAGACGCTCTAGATAATGACAAAATAAATTGTGTGATCATGGGATTATGAGAAATTGCCAGAGTATACCTTCATTAGGAACACGATGCGGTATAGAAACAAATAATACTTCTGGGAGCAGAAATTTATTGTGTAGATTAACTTTCGTGTTGAGGCTACACACATTATTCATAGAAATAAGACGTTCCTTATAAATTTCCGAATAAAAACTGCTGCAAGCCTAACTGAGATTAATGAGACTAGGACGCAGGAATAAAAGCGCTTCATTATTTTTGTTTATTACTGCTCATTCGCTGTTTCTGCAGAGTATTTCCTTTCTCCTCTTGATGTTCAGAAAGAGAGATTCATTTATTTTCGTATACGTTGAAATATTCTGATTGTCAAAATGTTGATGATAATAAACGACTGTTTTCGAAAATCTGTCAAAAAATAACGTCAGAATTGCTATGTGGATTTCAAAGGTATTGCTTCTAGTATTATTCCGTTGCTCATATATGTTTTCAATAGTACTTCCGATATTGTACACTTCGAAATTTTTTAGTATTCACATTTCACATTCTTCGTATTCATTCAAGAATCACTTATTGATTTTGCGACTTGTAGAATTCGCAACTGTATTCATAATTATCTTGAGTAAATTTCGTTTCTTCAAATTATAGAGAAGCACAAGAAAAAGATCTACTCAGACTACTGAGAACATACATCATGAACAGAAGAGGCTTGACACTTGGAAATAAGAGGCTTGACACTTGGAAATCTTTCACATCGAGGTTCAGCTATATTCATTTCTATGCTTCTCATTTTCTTCTGATTTCTTGAATACTTTCAACCAATAAATGAATAGAAAATATAAACTGACCTAATTGTTCACTTTGGTCGCATATATCGAGTATAGATATAGCCTTATTATTATTCCTTTAGAATTTATAATCTCTATATCTTTCAATACTGTCTGTAGGTTGATCGAGGAGGTGGTACATTCATTATTCCAAATTCTTTGGGATTTTCTCTCCTCGTTTCTATAAAATAAAAATATGAATATTATTTCAATATACGTGTTGTAAGGACAAATCAGATGATTTGCCCCAAAATGTCACTGCGTTCAAAGAATTTTCCTATCAGTGAGCCTTAAAGAAAAATGCACTAGCTTGTCAGTGACAATTTGTATTGAAACACGAGATTTTATGGTTCTATACCCAATGCCAAAGCATGAGTATTGGAATATGGGTCGAAACTACCTTTTCCATATTGTTTCTACCCCATGTCAATGATCTGTTGGGAGCAACCACTTGCATTTTCCACAGGGCAGATGATAGTAGTCCCTATCCCAGGCAACCAGATGACGTTCCAGTGACGTCTTTTTTACGTCACCTGAATGACCAAGGTGACGTCAGTAGTTGACGTCGCATTGACGTGATAATATTGTGAATAAGTCACAGCCCAATGACGTCATATTACTCACGTCGTATTGACGTCATTCACTCACCAAACTGTGACGTCCGACTGACGTCATAAGGACGTCAAAATGACGATTGAATTTGGCGATAATTCGTAAAAAAGATTCCTTCAACATGGTGTGATTAACACCACTAGCCTCTGATGACATTATATAATATTGATTATGCATTGTTGAGTCTGCTTGGTGGGCCCCTCCTGTGTCATGTTCATTCAATCGCCTATTCAGCAGCGCCATCCTTCAGTACGCATCTCCATCAGAATGAATGAACAGTTACTCGTATTTGTATCAGAAATTATGTAGCTCGTGTCGATGAGATGTAAGCAAACAAAGAATAGTTTGGTAGCAATGGAAAGGATATGTTGACGAATTTGGCTTCACTTTGTTGAATAATGTATATTGCATGATGCATTCTTTATTGTCACCCAACAAAAATCTTAATAGCAAATTATCGAGAAATTTCCTAAATAACGATGCTCACCAACTTGGTACGTCACACCGACAAGATTTTTAGACGTCATAGATACGTCACTGCAACGTCATAAGATTAACGGTTTAACCTGAACAATCAATTTTATATATACATAGCTTGTTGGTTTCCGAGATATACAGTGTGTCAAAGTTCTTTAGAAAAAAAGTTTTCTACAACTTTTCGGGTATATCAATGATTAGAATGAAACTTGCATGTTGATTCGCTTTCATGAGTAATACTTCTGTTTCACATGATAATATATGAGTTGCCATGGTTTAGAGATAAGGTCTGGGAAAAATGGACGTCGACAGGACGTCCCTGCAACGTCATTAATCTGACGTCTCCTTTTACCCATCTAAGTGAAGTTCACTCGACGTCGAAACGATGACGTTATCATCACGTCATAGAAAGTGCGTCATAGTGACGTCATAAATTGGTGTGTGACGTCTGTGACGAACAATCACCAATTAGGGACGTCACAGTGACGTGATCATTCGTCATCTGGCTGCCTGGGATACTACGTTCTTCTCCAGAATTCCCATTCCTTTCCAGGAAACTGAGAACTTACGACGAAGGCAGGTCGACGCTGTGAATGAAAATCTTGCTAAAATTACAACCTGGGGAACCAACAGAAATAATTCAACGACGGTACCAAAACTCAAGCCTGCGTATTCTTTTGAACCACCATAACCACCAAGTCCACTATACTATGCTCGGTATTTCCATAAAAAGTACTCTTTCATTAGGAAATCATCTCCTATCCATCGCGGCTTGTTTCCTGCGAAAATCTACTCTACACCCCCACAGCTTTCCATCATGATTTAGAATACTGTTGTCACATATAGGGTTCGACACCTCAACATACGCTAATGCTCTCAGATTCCATCCAGAGAAGAGCCATTGGCCTGCTAGGTGATGCCACACTCACTAGTTCTTTGACCTTATTAGAACACCGTAGAAAAGTCGGCGATCTCTTACTTTTCTGTAGATACTTTCACAGAAAATGTTCCTGAGGAATCTCTGCTATCATTTCATCACTAGTAATACTAGTCAGACGAACTCGACAAGCCCAGTCAGAACATCCATTCGTTGTCAACCTTGATATACAGGGTGTCCGCTAAAAGGAGGTCAATCCATTAACCATATATTCCTTGAACAAAAATAATATGAGTTTCTGAATACCATTTTTCATTTCAGCCCTTCATATTCAATATACAGGGTGTCAAAGTTGGAAATTAAAAACTGTTTTTTTCTAATTACTCGCGTATTTGATGAGATATTAATCTCAAAATTGGTACATTACTTCAGCACAAAGAGTTACATCGTGTGAGGAAAACAAAATAGACAATAACTGTCAAATATTCAAAATACTGGGGGTCAAGTACATACTCACCCCCATTTTTTTTTGTACGTGCGCTAATGACTTCCTATCTATTTTTCTTCAAGTGTTCAATCATTTTTGAGTATTTTTTGATTTATGTAAAATTCCGATAAACTCATTTGTTTTCAAGATAATTCGAAAAGTACTGGTTATTGTATGATGCCTGTGCGGCTTACGGTAATCTCATTATGTTCACATACACCTATTTATTTCGTCGAAATTGGAAGAGGGCGTAACATCTTACGTACGAAAAGGTAAATATCGAAATACCGGGTGCTCAGAGCAAATTTACTAAAATAATTTTTACAAAAAAAAAAAATTAAAGAAGTAAAAATTATTTTAATACATTCGCTCTGAGCACCCGGTATTTTTATATTTACCTTTCCGTACGTAAAAAGATACGCCATCTTCCTATTTCGACGAAATAAATAGGAGTATGTGAACATTATGAGATTACCATAAGCCGCATAGGCATCAAACAATAACCAGTACTTTTCGAATTATCTTAAAAACAAATGATTTAATCGAAATTTTACAGGAAACAAAAAATACTCAAAAATGATGGAACACTTGAAGCAACATAGATAGGAAGTCATTAGCGCACGTACAAAAAAAATATGGGGGTAAGTGTGTACTTGACCCCCAGTATTTTGAATATTTGACAGTTATTTTCTGTTATGTTTTCCTCACACGATGTAACTCTTTGTGCTGAAGTAATGTACCAATTTTGAGATTATTATCTTATCAATTACGCGAGTAATTAGAAAAAAACAGTTTTTGATGTCCAACTTTGACACCCTGTATATCGAATATGAAGGGCTGAAATGAAAAATGGTAATTAGAAACTCATATTGTTTTTGTTCAAGGAATATGTGGTTAATGGATTGACCTCCTTTTAGCGGACACCCTGTATATTCAACAACACTTTGCCAACACTCGGCAAAGATTTGGAATTCGAACATCATGAGGATTTTTTCTGCGCAATGATTTATATTGTCGTTGCGAGACAGGTGCAAGAATGAGGATGTTCAATTATTTTATGCACTTCAAGGATTTAAAATGTACCTTCATTCCCTATTTTCGGAGAGAAAAGAAGTGGTACTTTGAATCTCTAGGAATATGAAGTTACTTCAAATCTCTAGGGATTCGAAGTGAATTTGTTCGCAATAAAAGCTGAATTCAGAAATTAATTTTCAAAATGTCTTTTTTGACTTTTCCAAGAAATAGCAGTACGTTTTCTTTTGTACATTTTTCTACGATCCGTTCTTCGCAACATTTGATAAACTAAGATAACTATTTATTTGAATGAATACAAAAAGCTCAAAGTCATTTCCACACAATGTTCATAAAATGAACAACAATGGTAGATTCCGGGAGAAGAACAACTACTTCCCTGTCTAATGCCACGCATGACATTGAATTACATCCTCCCAAAATCTATACATCGACTCGTATAAACGAATACTGATACATGTGATTCTTTCCTGAATGCCTATTGATTTCGATTTAGCCAGGCCGCTAGACAACCACAGACCGGTTTCGAGCTCTTTAACACTCATCAGTGCAGTGTAGTCTCCAGCCGCAGCAGTCCTAAGACCGCCGACTCAGCGAAGCCTAGCCAAACAAAAATCAAGTCAGCATTATATTCACCCCGAGGCGTCTTTCATCGACAAAATGAAAGTAACGCGATCTGAGTAGAACAGAGGGAGGATGGGAATTTTAGTTTTGGAGTGATTCTTCCCTGGAGCGTGAACATGAAGGAATACCATTTATAACAGAAATACGAGCAGAGACAACAAAAACTTAGTAGCAGCTAAGCTTTTTCCAGTGGTTCTTTGTGGTTACTAACAATGATCTGCCAAACTTCATATCCACAGATTCAAAGAATTGAAGACCACAGAAAAAAAGGGAAATGTCACAAAAAGTAAGTTTGGAGAAAAACGCATTCAAAAGTTTGAAACCTCCTTACTTTTCGGAAGTTGAAGGAAACTGAAATCGAATCACCTGGATTCATTTGATGGAGTATAATGAGCAATCAAGTTGAATCATCGAAAACAAAATATAAGTCCAAAGATTCAAGGAAACAATGGAGAATGTCCAAATAAATTGTGAAAAAACTGGATTTTATCTGCTCTGGTACATTTCTCCAATCTTGCCTGACTACCTAATGAGCGGTAAGTTGTCATATAGTACATCTAGCATCTCTATAATTTGATCATTTCCATGAATTCCACGCGAAATGAGTGAGAATCATCATGTAGCAATCTCATTATTTCACTCCTATCACTCAGACGTACTCGACAAGCCCAGTTAGCACACCTTTTTGTCGTCAACCTCGGAATATGTCGAACAACTCTTTACCAAAACTCGTTTAGGTATACATAAAACTGCGAAACTTTGGGATTTTTTGCCAAACAGAGTATTCCCAAGATAATCTCCGAAAGTTGGAAAATATCTCAATACCTACTTCCAATACCTACTTTCTCTCCCTATCCTCCCTAGGTACCCACAATGTTACCCGAACATTATAGGGTTTCTCTTTCGTACGCTCCAAAAGATGGAAAAAAGGTGGCCATATCTATGTTTTGCTTCATCTCCTCTTTGCCCTTTTGACAGTGTGAAAACAACTTATCAAAATGACAATGGAATTTGCATTCAAGCAAGCACTAAGCTGGGACGTTCCCCTTTCTTGACATTTTTGAAGTAGACATTCCGCGTTTCTTCCATGTGAACGTATATTTTTCCAATGAGCATATCAGCTGACTATGCTGCGTTAATGCCATTGACTTCTGTTTATACTAAAATATAGTGGTGAGAGGCTATCAGATGGCGGAGTCAAGTCAATTTCCACTATATTGTAACATTCCGCCTTTTTCCCCTGTTGTCTTCACAAGATAGCTAATTCTTTCTTTCAGAAAATATCTGATTTGAATTTGAGTATGATAGATCAACTTGAGAGAAGTGATGAAAATATTACCTGCTGAGAAAACAAATTCAAAATTCGAGGTTTAATCTATAATTTAATGAAAAGTTGATATTTGAGCGGTCTTTTACTTATCAGGCAGTAACCTTATACAATTCTATTAGTCAAGATCTGAAACAGTTGTCTTTACCCACCTTGAAGAATAAACTCAAACAGTCACTTCTGGATGAGCAGCGAAATACATAATAAAAATATACTTGTACTCATATAACTTATATACATAGAATTTAGAGTTATTATCATCTTGTTTATGTACCTATAAAACACCATATCTAAATTGTATACCAACTTTGTAAAAAAAACCTTGGTTGAGTGGAAGAATAGCTCTGCTAAACTCCGCCAAGTAAAATAAAGGCCATTTATTATTATTATTATTATTATTTTTGCGTTCGTTGATTCTTATTATTTCAAGTGATTGATTGTACTCAGACCACTCCTGTCATGTTGATCTGTCATACATAATTCCAATGTTGTGCATACTTCCCGGAATTAGGAATTAATAAGCCTGTGCGCAGTTTTTTTCATCCTTGGTGTTCGTAAGTATATACATATTAATTGAGCAAAATCCTTCATATGAGTATTCCAGTTGAAGAACCTACTGTATTAGCAAAACATGTGTGACTGATAATTTCGTGGAAAATGTATCGATTGTGAAGTTTCTTTAACGATCTATTTCTCTTTGTTGGGTTGGTATGACAGAAGTAACTTGGGTTTATTCAGAGAACCTGAATGAAAAATATCACAATATCTACGCGGCCACAAAGAGGGACAGGTATCTGGCCCAAGAAAGTGTTCGGGATCACACCTCAAAAGGTAAGTTCCCTCTCCTTCCATGCTCGCAATAGTCTCCTGGAAACTTCTGAGAGACGCTCTTGAGAGGGCAACCGAATGACAGATAGAACAATTTCACAACACTATAGTCTGTATAGATGCTCTCATAATATGCAAATTCTCACTTAAGCTCATTGAGGTATATCATTAAGTATTCACCTATGTGCATGCGAGAAATATTTCCTAGTACCTAGATACTATATAAATCTTTATCCAGGGCTGAAAGCCAGTGATTAGAGTAATCAGAGTTGCCATCGAATTGCTGTTCTCAGCTGTCGTATATCTCCACATCAACGCCAACAAGTAAAAATATGAACGCGTCGTCCTGGTCAATCATACAGATGACAGAAGATATCTGATCTGAAATTCTGTGTAACAGATCAACTTTTGAAAATTGATGAGAATATTACCTGCTGAGAAAACAAATACAAAAGTATAGGGGTTTTCTTGAGGATTAATCTATAGTTTAGTGAAATGTTGATACCTTTGCGTTCGTTGACTCCTGATTATTTCAAATGATTGATTGTAATTAGATCACTCCTGGCAAGTTGATTTGTCATACAGAATTCCGATGTTGTCGTATACCTACTCTCCGGAATTGAGGATTAATAATCCTGCGCGCAGCTGATTTTGATCCTTGGTGTTCGTAAGTATACATATAAATAAGGAAAATTCCATTGTACGAGTATTCCACTTGAAAAACCTGCTGTATCAACAAAACATGTGTAATTGAAAACTTTGTGGGGTAAGGTCCCCGTTATTTCCCGTTCTCCGTTGCTTCTGAGGGATGCTCGAAAGGGAGCAACCAAATGACGGATTGTACAATTTCAGAATGCTATAGTCTGTATGTCTGTATAGATGCTCATATACCTATAATAGGCACGTTTTCACTCAAGCTCATTGAGGTGTATCATCAAGTATTTACCTCTGTGCATGCGAGAAATATTTCCTAGTACCTAGAGACTATATAAATCCATATCCAGGGCTGAAAGCCAGTCATTAAAGTGACCAGAGTTACCATTGATTTGCTGTTCACAGCTGTCGTATATCTCCACATCAACGCCAACAAGTAAAAATATGAACGCGTCGTCCTGGTCAACCATACAGATGACAGAAGATAATATCTGATTTGAAATCCAGTGTAACAGATCCACTTTCAAAAAGTGATGAAAATATCACCTGCTGAGAAAACAAATTCAAAAGTAGGGATTTTCTTGAGGATTAATCTAAAGTTTAGTGAAATGTTGATACCTTCGCGTTCGATGATTCCTAATTATTTTAAATGATTGATTGTAATCAGATACAGAGTTCTAATGTAGTGCATACTATCCGGAATTGAGGATTAATATGCCTGCGCGCATTTGATTTTGATCCTTCGTGTTCGTAAGTATATAAATATTAATGGGTCAAAATTTATTGTACGAGTATTCTACTTGAAGAACCTGCTGTATTAGCAAAACATGTGTAATTGAAAACTTTGTGGGGTAAAGTCCTCGTTCTTTCCCGTTCTTCGTTGCTTCTGAGGGATGCTCGTAAGGGAGCAACCAAATGACGGATTGTACAATTTCAGAATGCTATAGTCTGTATATATGCTCATATAGGTAATATGCACGTTTTCACTTAAGCTCATTGAGGTGTATCATTAAGTATCTACCTCTGTGCATGCTAGAAATATTCCCTAGTACCTAGAGACTATATAAATCCATATCCAGGGCTGAAAGCCAGTCATTAAAGTTACCAGAGTTGCCATTGATTTGCTGTTCTCAGCTGTCGTATATCTCCACATCAACGCCAACAAGTAAAAATATGAACGCGTCGTCCCTGGTCAACCATACAGATAACGACAGAGAGAATAGTCCGCCACTGCAGCCAACCAATATTTTTCGGGACTGAGAGAGAAACCTCGCGGATCCCCCAAAAATCCGTGGAGGAGAGTTTCCCCAAGGCCGCAGATCAATATCTGGCCGGGCGGTCGACGCAGTTGCCATGGCAACCAGCTGCTGCGAGACAGTGTGCCGCCCACGCCAAGGCTAGCCGCGCCCCTCTACCGCTTTTCATCCCCCTTCCCTTTGCTCTTCCGATGCTTAATCGCTTTTCGAGATGTCGTTGAGAAATTAATTACGACCGTTAAACGAAATTTGTGTCCACCTGCAAAGAAAAGGGTTAGTTTTCAATCTTCCACGGTCATCGGAGCTGTTGAAAGGTGCAGGTTATGGAAGGAGAAATGACACATCCGTGAAGTGCAGTTCAGTTGCATGAAAATTACTGCAATGGAGAAACATTTTTTTCACCACTAGCTATAAAACCTACAATTAGTTACTCCTTTTCGAAGCATAAAGTGTGTTTTTACTACCAAGGTAGTTTTCTACTACTAGGTACTAGTCAATAACCAGATAGCACAAGTATGTCTCATGGACGTCCTAAAGACATACGCTTCGGATATCGGAGTAAACAATTGGTTTTAATATGAAACAGTTTTTGTTTTACTGAATAATCGACAATATAGAAGTTTGATGAAAAATTATGAGCAAATAAACAGCTTGTAGCATTTTTTCTGACACCATATTTCGAGTTACACTCTATATATATCTGAAAGTGCTGAGGGCACTTCGAATTATATATGTGATTTTGATAATAGAAAGCATTAACTGCAGGAAAAATTCTTTAATTATTATTTTCATTCACCAATCATTACAGGTATATTCGACAAATACGCGTGAATGAAATGAGAACATTATTTTTCGACGTACATATTTCAAAGTTAGGAATATTTTGGGATAAGTACGCCTGACCTGGAAAAATCACTTTCACTTGCACTCAGCGTATAATAAATCTAATTCAGTAACAACCCACAATTTTATTAGTATTACCAGCCTTGATGACATCCACTAACATCCCATTGCTTGTCTTTTGATGTTTTCTAGTTAGAAATATGCTGGGATGCACCTATCCTACAAAAATCACTCTCACTAATGTCTAATGAATGTATAATCAGATAACTACCGACTATTATTATCACTGAGATAACAGCCATGATAACATCTAAGTTGCAACAATTGAAACAAATATAAAGGACACCATCAGAACACCAATTTTCTAATAATTAAATACAAGCACACTGCACCACAGACAATCGTGAACGGCGATTGGGCCTCGGCAAAATGGCGGTCGATACCAGGATTCATGAACGGAACAAATAATGTTTCATTTCACATCATCAAGCAAATTTTGATATGAGTATGTATTCATCTGAGTTATGACCAGAAATCATAGAATCTGCGAGATCAATAATAATTATCGAAATATAATTGAATTGATGATCAATATTGATTTCGACCTGAAATGTACGTCCCCAGGACGACCGCGTCGTACGTCATTGAAACGTTTGGCGTCGTATGTTCTCAGGACGTCCAACTTGGTGTCTGGGACGTTCGGCCATGAATAGGATATGAAATGGACGTCCTCGGGACGTCTTGTGCTATCTGGCTAAAGACATAGCCACCTCTGTTATAATTAACCCGAATCCACTGTTCTTATACAAGATTCGTATCAATAGCACTCGAATCTAGTGGGTATTCATCAATATAACGACTTGTCATATATACTGTCATTGATTGATTGATTGATTGATCAATAGCAGAATGATCAGTCAGGGTTTGAAGCCCAAAACACTGCAGCCTTTGGGTCTATTGTATTCCTGATCATGCTATTGACTTAGGTGAACAGGTTCGCTACCTTGATGATAGGTTTAGCAGCCTCTTCACCAAATCATTCTTTGAAAATGCCTCTTGAGAGTTTACTGCTCCCAGAAGGTTGTATCTCCAACGCGCTAGTGCTTCGCACTCCAATATTACATGAGTAGTGTACCTACGTATGCATGGGACCACACATAGGGAAATCAATGTGTTAGACAAAGAGCATGGGCTAGCTAGTGAATCCGACAGAGATAGCGATATGATTGGCTATAGCTATTGACGTCTAACCTAACCTATCTTCGTTTGAGCCCACGTCAGCATCTTACATATGACAGGTGTCAAAAATAATAGCTGCTACAGTACCTTCGACCAAGACCTTCAATTGTGACCTTTTGTCGTGACCTTTGACCGTTAAATTTGACATTTAAGCATGACCTTTAATCGTGACCTAGGACCTTCGACCAAGACCTTCAATTGTGACCTTTTCTCGTGACCTTTGACCGTTAAATTTGACATTTGAGCATGACCTTTAATCGTGACCTTGGACCTTCGACCAAGATCTTCAATTGTGGCCTTTAATCGTGACCTTTGATCGTGACCTTTGACTATTGCCTTCGACCTTTGAGCGTGACCATTAATCGTGACCTTGGTCTGTGACCTTTGGTCTACCTCCGTCCGAGACCTTCGATCGAGACCTTCGATTGTGGCCTTTGATTGTGATCATTGACAATAAACCGTAACCTTCGGCCTTGATATGTTACCTTTGACCATTGAACGCAAACATTGACTAACGATCTTCGATACATGACGGTAGTTTCATGTTGGTCTTATGACTTTGTCTCCACATAGACCTTGGCCTCATATGGTCTCATGACCTTGGTATAATATCGGTCTCGAGTAGTCTCTCTCACGGTCCCAAGACTCAAGACTCTGGACTCTGAGTTCAGCCCTCTCTGGTCACGTGACATATAACCAAAATGGTCGAAGTCATTTTATTCGATACCATGGGCCGGCTAGATGTTACGCCACTGTCAGCGTTTCTTGGAATTCCAGCTATTGGGAAATTGCGACGCAATATACGAGAACAATGCCGCCTTTGTTTGCAGGTGTCCGATTACGTAACAACCTCATCCGATTGCATCATCCTTATCTGTGTGAGAACAATGGGTCTATTGTCCTGACGCAGGTGGCCGATGAGTCATCCAACAAAGCCTCCTTTGTTCTCGCTGAGAGATATTCTTGTAACCTCATTTTGTTAGCAGGTGGCTGATGACTTCACGAGCCATTCAAGAATGGAAAAACTCCAGAGGTATACAGGGTGTGTCTGAAAGTGAGGTTCATGCTTACATCCTGTCGAATTTGCTCAATAGCTCATATCCTGGTGATTCTAACCTCACTGAAATCAAACGGTCATGTTCGGCTCTCATGGGTGTCCAATTACGTAACAACCTTATCCGATTGCATCATCTTTATTTGGGGTCAATTGTTCAAGTGCAGATGGCTAAAGTGTCACCCAACAATGTCTCCTTTGTTCTCGCTGAGAGATATCATCAATCTTGAAACCTCATTTTATTAGCAGGTGCCTGATGACATCACGAGCCAATCAAGAATGGAAAACTTCAGAGGCATACAGGGTGTGTCCGAAACTGCGGTTCATGCTTACATCCTGTCGAATTTGCTCAATAGCTCATATCCTGGTGATTCTAACTTCACTGGAATCAAACGGGCATGTTCGGCTCTCATGATATTGTATACTGTCCCATTATAATCATAGTGCTATCATCCTCGCCGAATACGATATATAGCATATGCCGTATACGATTGACATTTGACATATGGCAGATAACGCTTGATAGATAATGTATACCTTTGGTGATACTCCTGGTGCTTTAAACCTCACCCAGAGCAAACGCTTGAGACCACACTCCCCCCTTCTCCACCTTCCGGGTTGAAAAACGTGACTCAGCCGACCAGTCAGAGACCACTTTCACATTTTGAAGATATCGTGATGATATTTCCGATGCTCCTAACGTAGCCGAAAGCAAACGATCAGGTATAACAGACTTAAGGGAGATGGCGTATGGCAGATGACAGATGATAATGAGGAAATCAAAATCATAATATACAGGGTAATACAAATAGTCAGAGTCGAATGAAAAATCGAGAAAAAAAAAACTGAATCGTAAACACGTTACCAAAACTTCACAGAAACGCCACGAAAACGTTGGAAAGAAGTTCAAAATCGTTATAAAATGATAGATACTTCCACGGGAAATGTTCCCCAGAAATCTCTGCTATAATTCCATCACTAGCAATACCAGTCAGACGACCTCGACAGGCCCAGTCAGCACATCCTTTCGTCGTTAACCTTGAAATATGTCGAACAACACTCTACCAAACTCATTCAAAAGTTGAAACACCTACCTTCCCTCCCTATCCTCCTTAGGTACGCACGTGACGAATATCATAGGAATTTCCTCTCGTACACACCAAGAGATGAAATAAATAAAAAATCACCATTCACATCATTCTCAGAGGCATCTTCGTACTAGGGTATTAATAGATATATGCTTATTCAAGCAGCAATTCTCCGAGTATGCCATCCTGATATCGAAATAAACCACACATTTCCAGCTAAAGGCACGCGCGGAAACTTTAATCAGTTGCCTACCTAGAACAGTGTTGTCAGACGTTGCAGAATGATCGATATTCCACTGAAATATACACGTTCCGATGCACAACTCTTTTCAGCCATTCAGCTATTTCAATTGAAAAAGGATACACGGATCTGAGATTGAACATCTATAGTAGAACGTTGACGTACGTAACATATAGAGTTGGTATAAGGAAAAAAAATTAGTCGAAAAATATATACAGGGTGGAGAAGGGAAACAGGTGAAAAACCTCAAGTGGAATTGTAGTTAAGGAACATCTGATATGTATGAGACATCTCTAGAACAGACTTTGACGTATACCATATACAGGGATATCTGAATAAAGTATGACCTGCGACAAATCAAATAGAGTTATCGACAAAATATGTATCCTCAATTTCATTTTATATTCCTAATAACATCGACAAGGACATGCTTTGGGGAAAATGGTACTATGGGGTGAACCATAGAACAACAACGTCATTCTCTTTCATCAACATGATCGTTAGGGTAGCAGTTTCCATCAAAGTCTGCGAGATATCGACAAAAATGAGAGAATTAATCGGAACAACTCAAGGAAAGATAACTTGAAGAATTGATTGGAATTCACGTGTGTTCGCTCGATGGAAGAAAGAAGTGTATCAAAACGTCCAACATGAGAGTAAAAATATCAAAAAACGTGACTTTCAGAATAATCATTGAACTACTGGTATGACTCTGCATTTACAGCAACAAAAATTCAAGTAACACATAACATGACTGAAGTATAATGGGTGGATCAAAATTAACTCGATAAATGACATTTCTGGCACCATAATACATAGGATAAATCTGTTTTGTTGAAAATTATATACAGGCAGTAATAACAGGAAAACAGTGTGTGAACAATACAGAAGAATAAACATTACAATGTCCCGAAAGTGTAGACTATTCACGTAATGTACACGGTCTAACAGAATCCACATGACAGATAGTAGTTGAATATACGTATCGATATATAATAAACAAATCGTTTCTGATATTACATTCGATACAATTCGTGAATAAGGATGTATACAGGGCCTTTCGAAAAATCATCAACAACCCAGAAAAATCATTGAATCAAGTTACTACACAGAAAAAAAAAACAGTATGTGTCTGACCTAGCATCCAGGAACAATAACAAAGCTTGAGGGAAATAAAGAGAATTGCATTGAACTCGATGAAAGACAACCTCGATTTGACACCTGCTTCATAGTCAGTTGATATACGAGGTAGAATCAAATGAACTAAGCCGAGGATGATCGAAGTAGATTGAAGATCAACGAAGTGAATCAGTGTTTATTGCTCACCCGAAAAATGATAGGCATATTGGTTGCAGGAAAGAGTGCGTCAGTCGAGGAGACATGTATATCATACCCCAGTGAGTCAAGAGCGAATATATCAACAAAATGCTAGATGAAATAAGAACACATATCCACTTATGAATGTACTCGAAGGGAGTCAGAAAGACATAATCATGATAAGATTTAAATAATGTGTGCGAGCAAATATAATCAAACTAACTATTACAAAATATGTCATTCAGTTATGTCATTCCAATTTTCGTTTTTATACTGATACATCTGTCTGTGGAGGAATTGCTGTATTCAACCTACTCTAGCTGTCATTCAAATTCCATGTATATGGAGTCGGCTGTCACTGATTTCCAGAAATCTGGCAACGCAATGTATAAAAACAATGCCTCCTCTGTTCCGAGAGATTGCGTTATCGTTATCTTGTAATAATATCTACTTCCAGTGTCTAAGCCAATGCCTCCTTCCGTTTTTTAGAGTGAGCAGATGGTCGACGTGGCCGACGTTGAAACATACTCATCTTGTAACAATATCTACCTCCTTCGTGAGAACAATGCCTCCTTTGTTCTGAAAAACAGCAGGTGGCTGATAACAATACTCCCACTTCTGTGTAAGAACAATACAATCTTTGTCCTGGAGAATAGCTGGTAGATGACGTCACCAACTCAAGCCATCTGGTGATAGAAAACTCCAGAGACAAACTATACAGGGTGTGTGAAAGAACGTTTCATAGGTGGCAGATATGTCAAATACTTACATTCTACCGACACTCACCTACCCAATAGCGTATGTCTATGTGAGACAAGGATGCAATGTCCAAAAATGGTTTAACACATGCAGAGCCATCCCCACCACTACCATCACCACAACCTCGATTACTTCTTTCTGAGGATAATATGGGAATTTCAAATCAGCATAACAATATCCTTAGAAGAATAGTACGACACAGCCAGCCACAAAATGTCACGGATGGCATATATAGTACTGACAACCATTTCGAATAACGTATTGTGTGTATGTTTTATCTGTCGATGACTTTATTGCAATCAATTAACGTGGAGAGCGATGCGAAATAACAATTGACGTCTACCAGTACTCTTTAAAGAGAAACCAAAGACGAATAACTCCATCTATAAACTCAAGTTGATGTTTTCCTGTGGATCTGGAGGGGAAACCGAATAACAAGATACATGTTTTCATAACAGCAGCTCACCTGCACAAAATATGTCGAAATACAACTTGAAATATCATACAATGTTCAATAAAAAATTATTATTCAACATACGTCAAAGCCGTGCTGCAAAACATCGAATCCGTGTTGCGAAACATCAAAAACGTTCGTCAAAACATCACCAACGTCAAAAATGTCAAAAACGTCAAAAAACGTCAAAAAACGTCAAAAAACGTCGAAAAAAACGTCGAAAAACGTCAAAAAACGTGGAAAAAAATCGAAAATACGTCAAAAAACGTCGAAAAAAACGTCAAAAACGTCAAAAACGTCAAAAACGTCGAAAACGTCGAAAACGTCAAAAACGTCAAAAACGTCGAAAACGTCACGTTTTTCTCGCTAATGACGAATCAACGTTCAAATGGCGTATCGGAACATAGATAATTCACAAAATGTGATAATAAGCACAAACGTTTAATCTTTCAACGAAGCCACTCGATGGGCACTAGTCTCTAGTTGACTTCCAGGAACTTGGTGACATCTATTTCGTCTATATGAAACTCAATCTCATGTTGCTTACCAGTAGGAATTATGAAGTGACTCAAGACCTGGATAGGTAATGCGTTTTCAGCAAAGCGTTATTCTTAAGGTGACATATGGTGTTAGTAACAACAACTACACATCATCGTTCATGAGCTGAAGAGCCCTAATGGGTTAGTATACATACAACATAATTAACAAAATACAGATACTTCTTTATTCACTCCATATTAAACAACACTATCTGAACGTTTTTTCTAAGAATATCACGTTTCATCTCATGTGCTAGAAGAGCAATGCTAGATGATGCAGTATACATCGATGTCATTCTGATATGGGCATTTTGCCAATATATTCAACTCTTTCAGACATACCTCTGTAGTTGATGACGTCACTAGACAATTTAAACTTTGAATGCTCCAATTCGAATTAAAAAAGACATTGCACAATACCCCCACATTGGACAAGTTCATCATAAAAGGTGAGGTACTGAGCTGCCCAAGGTCAGAGTAATGATATATATATTATGCATACGCGGCGATTGGAGTGACAGATGGCGGGAGGGATACTAAAACGTACGACAAAACATCGAGAAAGTACAACGAAACGTTATAAACGTGCAACGAAACATTCAAAACGTATTTCCATAGCAGAAGTAAATCACCACACTTATCTCCTCAGTTCTACTCATAATATATGATATCTCAGATTACAGGTCAACGGCTTAATGTTATGGCAATCACTTGGCCAGTCTGAACACTATCGAAATACCTGAGGTCAGACAGGTACTGCCTGTATGGGGTTTATACTTTGAGTCCTACAAATATCACGGATGTCATTCTCGGGAAATTTCCCCATGAGATAGGGTGAAAAATCGTGAAACAGCATGGAAAAACGTGACGATCTCGTGACGCAACCATCACACTTAGTGCGTCGTACGCGTTATGCGTTATACATTCGTTAAACAGACGTCGAATATTATTTTTCGAAAACATCAAACGTGAGTTGCAAGCATCAAAAATACGTCAAATGCGTCAAACTTACCTCGAACAGGCCAATATACATTCAAAACCTACAACAAACTGATAAATGACGTCACAAAACGAAATCATACGATGAAGAAAAAATTGAAAGGCGATAGGAGCAGAATAAACAGGGTGTGTGAGAGAACGATTCATGATGAGTGGCGGATATATGACAAATGCTTACATCCTACCGACACTGAATTGCCTAATAGCTCAATATAAGATAGGTCGAAGAATTGATCGATGAGATTGGTGAGGATTGATATTATACCGCTCTCTGGACACATCCAATTTACGGAAGGTTAGACACATCCGATTCAGGATGGGTTAGACAGGTAGAACGTTCATACACTCACTTTCCTTGACTCTTTTGCAAACGTTGAAAATGTTTATGGAATTATCAAAAATGTGGGGGGGGGGGGGAAGACGTCAGTAGCGTGCATCGTGCTGCCATCTATGTGATACATATCCTCACTAACACATCAATTTGTTTGATTGACCAAAGAATGTCCTGAAGCCTCAGAGTCCCAAGAATTCGAACAGGATAGGTTAGAGAGTAGGCCGACATCATGGTTTGGGTTTGATGCTATATCGATCCGGACTATCCAAGCTACGATAGGTTAGATCTTTTTTTTTATAGTGACCCGTTTGAGATTATCAGACTCGCTAAACGTCAAAAACGTCACGTTTTTCACGCTTCTGACGAAGTCAAGAACCTCGTCAGACAGTCTACATATTTAGCCGTCATTGCTAACAAAACATCACCAACGTCAGAAGCGTCAAAAAACGTCGAAAAAACGTCGAAAACGTCGAAAAACGTCAAAAAGCGTCGAAAAGCGTCGAAAAGCGTCAAAAAACGTCGAAAAGCGTCGAAAAACGTCGAAAAGCGTCAAAAAACCGTCGAAAAGCGTCAAAAAACGTCGAAAAGCGTCAAAAAAACGTCGAAAAGCGTCGAAAAACGTCGAAAAGCGTCAAAAAACGTCGAAAAGCGTCAAAAAACGTCGAAAAACGTCAACAAACGTCGAAAAACGTCGAAAAACGTCGAAAACGTCATCACGCATTCGACGAATGCATTCAACGTCCTATGAAAAAACATGTGTCAAAACATCACCAACGTCAGAAACGTCAAAAACGTCACGTTTTTCACGCTTCTGACAAATCAACGTTCAAATGGCGTGTCAAAACATCAAAGACGTACGTCAAACACATCAGATACGTCACGTTTTTTCACGCAGCTATGATAGGTTAGACCTATTTTTGTTTGGTCGGTCTAGGAACACCCAAGCTACGATAGGTTAGACCCATAGACACATCCAAGCTACGATAGGTTAGACCTATTTTTGTTTGGTGGCTCAATTGTGATTATCAGACTCGCTCCGCTCGTCTGATAAACATACAAACACGCCGCCAAACAAAAATAGGTCTAACCTATCGTAGCTTGGATGTGTCTATGGGTCTAACCTATCGTAGCTTGGGTGTTCCTAGACCGACCAAACAAAAATAGGTCTAACCTATCATAGCTGCGTGAAAAACGTGACGTATCTGATGTGTTTGACGTACGTCTTTGATGTTTTGACACGCCATTTGAACGTTGATTTGTCAGAAGCGTGAAAAACGTGACGTTTTTGACGTTTCTGACGTTGGTGATGTTTTGACACATGTTTTTTCATAGGACGTTGAATGCATTCGTCGAATGCGTGATGACGTTTTCGACGTTTTTCGACGTTTTTCGACGTTTGTTGACGTTTTTCGACGTTTTTTGACGCTTTTCGACGTTTTTTGACGCTTTTCGACGTTTTTCGACGCTTTTCGACGTTTTTTGACGCTTTTCGACGTTTTTTGACGCTTTTCGACGTTTTTTGACGCTTTTCGACGTTTTTCGACGCTTTTCGACGTTTTTTGACGCTTTTCGACGCTTTTCGACGCTTTTTGACGTTTTTTCGACGTTTTCGACGTTTTTTCGACGTTTTTTGACGCTTCTGACGTTGGTGATGTTTTGTTAGCAATGACGGCTAAATATGTAGACTGTCTGACGAGGTTCTTGACTTCGTCAGAAGCGTGAAAAACGTGACGTTTTTGACGTTTAGCGAGTCTGATAATCTCAAACGGGTCACTATAAAAAAAAAGATCTAACCTATCGTAGCTTGGATAGTCCGGATCGATATAGCATCAAACCCAAACCATGATGTCGGCCTACTCTCTAACCTATCCTGTTCGAATTCTTGGGACTCTGAGGCTTCAGGACATTCTTTGGTCAATCAAACAAATTGATGTGTTAGTGAGGATATGTATCACATAGATGGCAGCACGATGCACGCTACTGACGTCTTCCCCCCCCCCCACATTTTTGATAATTCCATAAACATTTTCAACGTTTGCAAAAGAGTCAAGGAAAGTGAGTGTATGAACGTTCTACCTGTCTAACCCATCCTGAATCGGATGTGTCTAACCTTCCGTAAATTGGATGTGTCCAGAGAGCGGTATAATATCAATCCTCACCAATCTCATCGATCAATTCTTCGACCTATCTTATATTGAGCTATTAGGCAATTCAGTGTCGGTAGGATGTAAGCATTTGTCATATATCCGCCACTCATCATGAATCGTTCTCTCACACACCCTGTTTATTCTGCTCCTATCGCCTTTCAATTTTTCTTCATCGTATGATTTCGTTTTGTGACGTCATTTATCAGTTTGTTGTAGGTTTTGAATGTATATTGGCCTGTTCGAGGTAAGTTTGACGCATTTGACGTATTTTTGATGCTTGCAACTCACGTTTGATGTTTTCGAAAAATAATATTCGACGTCTGTTTAACGAATGTATAACGCATAACGCGTACGACGCACTAAGTGTGATGGTTTGCGTCACGAGATCGTCACGTT